>JASGLE010000024.1:3516250-4835000 GCA_030179965.1 Cyperus esculentus | reverse complement strand
GACTTGCTCTCCAGGGCTTCAAATCGCGTCCAAGTGGCTCCGAAAGCCCAATTTACCTGAAACATGGACAGAATTGAACAAGTAACTGGAATCTAAGAATTCTAACACTAAAATGCAGTTAAACTCGGGATTTTAGGTCGAAAACAAGGTACAAGTCTGGTAAAATGCATATATGAATGCGGTGCATCAAATCTCCCCAAACTCAAAGTCTTGCTTGTCCTCAAGCAAAACCTAGAACCTAAGGAACAAACCGTACCTAGACCTAAATCCCTGACTGACCTAAATGCAAAGAAAAACTTTTGGAAGATGCTAAACCGAGAACACATGGGCAAGTTTGAATTTTGAATTGTAAATAAGTGCGCATGACAATTTCACAATTCTCGTGTTATGGCACAGAAAATCAAGACGAGCGACTCTTGTTTCAAGAAACGCAACCTGTATTACAAGTAGGACCATCGTACTTTTTCGGACCCTAGGTCTTTCGATCGAACTACAAAGTTGGTATCTTGGTTATGTTGACCCCACAGTGAGTAACTTTCTCAACCAATCAAATCCATAGACCATGAAATGCTTATTAGAAAGAAAGACTATTTATTTGATTTTTTTTTTTTTTTTTAGAGAGAGTGAAGCCCGAATCAGACGGATAGGAAAAAAAATAAAGGTGCATACGTCCTATCTGATCGCGACTCCAAACCCCCTTTTAGAAAATCTGGACATTCAAAGATCAGCCAGTCGGATGAAAGAAGATAAAGGATGCACTCGTCCTGCCTGACCGCATCCTTGAAATGCCCGTTGGTTTTGGTTTTTTAAGACATTTCAGGCTATGACTTTCCACATTTCCCAAACCATACTCACATGGGTAGCACAACCGAGAAATTACTCTGCGTCCTCAATCAGACTTTCAGTTTGCTACTTTTTCCAATTAGTGCCTACTTTACTCATGGAACTAGTCACTACAGAACAAAATTCTCTTCCCTAACACAAGTCTCATAAAGTTATCAAGCACAATTTTTCACAATTCATTCGTCAAAAGTGCACATGTGCCCTTGAATTTAACATTTCCCCAAAATCTTCCTCCAAATGCGAGCATGAAAAATGAAAAATAAAGAGAAAAGAAAAAGAAAAAGAAAAAGGAAATATCCTAAAACTCAGGTTTGTATTTCCCCCTCCCCAAGCTAAACAAAGCACTGTCCTCAGTGCAACAAATCAGAGATATGACGATAAAGCGGAAAGAGGAAAGATACAACCTGAGCGAATCACGGTGCAGTGTCGTCGTCGCCTGCTCTAGCGGGACCTCTGCTGGTACCCTCCCCAAACTGGCCTGCTTGCAGGGCAGCAATGGCATCGTGCATCTGATCCTGCCGCTGGCAGAATCGTCGCTGCTCCAGCATGATGCGATCCTGCCGCTCATAAATCTCTGAGATCCGAGTGCTGTCGCGAGCGCGGCCCGTCTGGAGGTCCTCGAGATGCCGAGACTATCCAGTCTGGACCAACTGCATGTGGCGAAGCAATGTCAGGGTGTCAGAATGCATCGCATGCACCTCCTGCACTCCGGTGCACATCTGCGTCCACTGATCAAGCATGTACTGTGGAAACTGCAGGTATGAAGATGATCCAGTGGGCTGTCCGGCTCCTCCTGCCGATGTGTCACCACCTCCTGCCGGTGTGTCTCCATGTCCCGCTGGCCAGCTGTCCCATCCGGTGGATCTTGCTGACTGCCCTGCTGCTCCTGCTGACCAGTCACCGGCTCCTGCTGACCAGCCATCGGCTCCTGCTGACCAGCCATCCCAGCCTGCTGACCCTGCGGCTGCAGGCTCATCTGCTGCGTCCTCCATATAGATGTCGTCTGTCGGTGCATCGGGGCTGTGCTGATGTGGCTGTGCTGGTGAATCCTGCAAACGCCATGTATACTCCAGGTCGAAATCGATCGGCGGGTACTGCAAGGGCAAAGTAAACTCACCATCGCGAGAAGTCCACCTCCAGGTAGCGGGCTCAGCCGCGGTCTCCTCAGCATAATAAATCCAGCCCCACGTTCGAAACTGCTCCCGATCAAGAGTCTTTACCGTGGTGCACTTGTGATGGTAGCTAACCTCGCCACCAGCCATGGTGATATCTACCCCGAGATGAGAAGCGATACGGGTAACATAGGACCCCATGGCTACAACACCCGTCGACTTCTTCGCGCTAATGATGGAAAGCCAGTACCGGACCATGGTCAGAATCAGATGGGGTCGCTGCATGTGGGTATCCGGTCGGAGCATGGTAGCGAGGAGCTGGAGCTCCTCGTGGCGAGGTCGGAGCGAGGACTCTCCGCGGGCGCAAAGCGAGGAAGCAAGAGCTCGGCATATGAAGCGGAGGGCGGGATGTGTGATGGCATTGACCCGGGGGTCCGGGCCTGTCAGAGGAAGCTCCTGGCCACTGATACGGTACCAGAATGCGGCACGGAGACGGGACTGAGAGACGGGGTGCTCATCATCAACCTGATCCGCTGGGATGTATCCCAAATAGTCGGTCTGGTGAGGTCTCAGATGAAACAGATGGGCAAGGTCGGCCAGGGTCATGCGGTAAGTTACGCCCAGGAGGCGAAAAGAGATGGAGTATGTCTCGTCAGGATACTCCTCGAGGTCTAGCGAAGCTAGAAAATCCAATGTGGGCTCGAGATAGGCGGGGTGCTAAGACGGAATCTCCCAAAAGGCACGGGAGAATCCCACCCGCTCAGTGAGACGAGTGAAATCGTCAAGAATACCGATCTCCTCAAGAAACTCAAAATCGACAATAGATATAGAGATAACAGTTTTACCGTCGAGGAGCTCGCGTTTACGTGCAATCGGCAGGTCCTCCGCGGATGGTACCGGGCCTGCTGTACGACGAGATGCCTCTGGTTTCCCGACAGCCCGTTTTGCGGGCGACATGGAGAAGTTTCTGGCAGAGAGAGGTTCTGCGGGCGCAGGGGTCAATCCTTGCGGGCGCGAGGGTCGACAGAACCTAAGTCACAGGAGTTGCGACGTGGCGCGAGTCCAAGTCCGGTTTGAAATTCCACCAACTGTCAGATTTAAATTTGAATAGCGTGGGAAGTCCAAACCTGGAGGTTTTGTCCTGTTTTTTATCAGATCTGCGCAGTGGGACTTGGTTCGGTGCGAGAAGAGGTTTCGGCGGTGTTCGGTCGGCGTGTAGCAAGACCGACGATCGGCAGGCCAACTGCTGGCGCGGCAGAGGTTCTGGCAAGCCCGACTTCTGGCGCGGCAGAGGGCTGGCAGGCTCGGCTGCTGGCGCGGCAGGGTTCTGGCAGGGCTGGCTGCAGGCGCGGCGGAGGGCTGGCCGGCACGGCTGTTGGCGCGGCGGCTACTCCGGCGTGGGAGAGGAAGGGGGGGCTCGACGGAGGAGGGTTCCGGCGAGGTTCTGGCGCGGGGTCGGCTCGACAGAGGAGGGTTCCGGCGAGGGCGAGGGCTCTGGCGCGGCGGAGGGCTGGCAGACGGCGCCCGCGCTGGTGGTCCGACGGGTGGCGCGCGGGTGGCCGGCGTGGTCGGCTGGTAAAGTGGCGGTAGGGAGAGGAAAAAGGAAGAGGAGGAAAAAGAGAAGGAAGAAGAAAGAAGAAGAAGAAGAAGAAGGAAAGGGAAGAAAAGGAGAAAGAAGGAAGGAAAGAAAGAAAGGGAAGAAAAGAGAGGAAAGAAAAGAAAAGAAGTAAAGAAATAAAAGAAAAAAATAAAACCGGCCCTACTTACCTTAATTCCAAACCACCAGTTTACATCGGAGTCTGTGCCGAACTGGAAACTCTTGCGGGCGCAAGGAGAAATTCCTGCGGACGCAAGATTCTTTCTGAAGATTATTTCGCCTTAGATTTGAACCCCGATTACTGCCGTTTCATCATGAAATGCTCTGCGACACTGCACATACACAGCTAAAAAAAAACACCTTATGCAATATGAGAAATAAAATAAAAAATGCAAAACAATGTGAAAGAACTAAAATAAGGAAAAAGAAAAAAAAGAAGAAAAGAAAACCAAAAGTCTTGGGTTGCCTCCCAAGGAGCGCTTGTTTTAGGTCCCAAGCTTGACCATAATGCATCTACGTATCTGCTGGTGGGGGGTCGGACAGGTGCAGGGACAGGCGTTCCTCCTTCTGCTGATCAGCTACGTACACCTTGAGGCGTTGACCGTTCACCTTAAATGCTACACCATCCTTGCCAGCAATGTCTACTGCGCCGAATGGGTAAACCTTCTTGATGATAAAAGGTCCCGACCATCTGGATTTGAGCTTACCCGGAAAGAGTCTCAGGCGCGAGTTAAAGAGAAGAACGAGGTCCCCTTCCTTGAAGTCGCGATGCGTGATGCGGTTGTCATGCACTCTTTTAGTGCGCTCTTGAAAGCCGTGCGGTACGCCCAAAGTGCGCCGTTGAGCTTGAAAGCCCAGTCTTTTCGTGATCTCGCCATGGTTTTCTCAAGAATGATTTTTATCTCCCGGTTAGAAACTTCGACTTGCCCATTAGTCTGAGGATGGTAGGAGGTGGAGACTTTGTGAGTCACCCCGTGTTTGCTCAAAAGCTGCTCAAACTGACGGTTGATGAAGTGCGTGCCGCCGTCACTGATCACGGCACGAGGCACCCCAAAACGAGGGAAGATCACATCATTGAAGAGGCGCTTAACTGAATTCGCATCCGCCTTTGCACATGCGAGCGCCTCCACCCATTTAGACACATAGTCCACTGCCACGAGAATGTACTCAAATCCCTTTGAGGAAGGGAATGGCCCCATGAAGTCGATGCCCCATACGTCAAAAATCTCGACCTCCAAGATGGGCTGCTGTGGCATCTCGCTACGCCTTGAGATGTTGCCCGTCCGCTGACACTGGTCGCATGATTGCACAAGGGCATGTGCATCCTTGAAGATCGTTGGCCAAAAGAATCCTGCTTGCAAAACCTTGGCAGCAGTTTTAGATGAGGAGGTGTGGCCTCCATAAGCAGAAGAATGACAATGAGAGAGTATAGAGTGTACCTCCTCCTGCGGCACGCATCGACGATAGATACCATCAATACCTACCTTGAAGAGAAAAGACTCCTCCCAAAGGTAGAACTTGACGTCAGCCCTGAACTTCTTCCTCTGCTGAGAGGTCATCTCAGCAGGCAAGAGGCCTGCTACGAGGAAGTTGGCGAAGTCTGCGTACCACGGAAACTGCTGAGTGCCTCCTGCGTCCCGCAGGATTTCGGCAGATTGTTGATTTGCTCGGATATGGGCTGTGGGTGGGTTGTTTGTGCTTGTTCCCAGGACGTAGAGCTGTTCCCCTGGAATTGAGTTGTCAATCGGAATGTTGCTCTGCTCCTCCCCTTCCCAATGCAAGCGGGACAGGTGATCTGCGACTGAGTTTTCCGATCCTTTCTTGTCCCGAATCTCAATGTCAAATTCCTGCAGAAGAAGAATCCAACGAATAAGACGTGGTTTCGCATCCTTTTTGGAAAGAAGATACCTGAGTGCTGCATGGTCGGTGTAGACGATTATCTGAGAGCTGACCAGGTAAGAGCGAAACTTCTCCAGCGCAAACACCACGGCTAGCAGCTCTTTCTCAGTTGTGGTGTAATTAACCTGCGCGGAGTCGAGGACCTTGCTGGCGTAGCAGATGGCTATGGGTTTGTTGTCCTTGCGTTGCCCCAAAACCGCACCTACGGCATAGTCACTGGCGTCGCACATGATCTCAAATGATTGAGACCAGTCTGGAGGCTGCAGTATCGGGGCGGAGACGAGGGCCTCCTTTAACCTGAGAAAAGACTGATCACACTCGTCAGTAAAAACAAAATCAGAGTCCTTTACCAGCAGGTTGGTCAGGGGTATGGTGATCTGAGCGAAGTCCTTGATGAATCGACGGTAGAATCCGCAGTGTCCGAGAAAGCTGCGCACGTCTTTGACTGTGGTGGGCGTGCACATCTGTTCGATCACTTCAATCTTTGCTTTGTCCACCTCGATGCCCTTGCTCGTGACTCTGTGATCGAGCACAATGCCCTCTTGCACCATGAAATGGCACTTCTCCCAATTGAGGACTAGATTGGTTTCCTCGCACCTCTGTAGGATCTTACACAAATTTGCCAAACAGTAATCGAAAGAAGTTCCAACAACAGAAAAATCATCCATAAAAATCTCGACTTCTTTCTCAATGTAAGAAGAGAAAATGGCCATTATCACCCTCTGGAATGTAGCAGGCGCATTGCACAAACCGAACGGCATTCTTCGGTAGGCGAAGGTACCATAAGGACAAGTGAATGTCGTCTTTTCCATATCCTGAGGGACGATGGGTACATGAAAGAAGCCTGAGTACCCGTCAAGGTAGCAGAAGTGGGAATGTTTGGCGAGGCGCTCCAACATCTGGTCCACGAAAGGCAGCGGGAAGTGATCCTTGCGGGTCGCAGCATTCAACTTGCGGTAATCAATGCACATCCTCCATCCAGTGGCGGGCCGCATCTGGACCTTCTCACCTTTGTCGTTGATGACAACGGTGTGCCCTCCCTTTTTCGGGACCACGTGCACTGGGCTCACCCACTTGCTATCTGAAATAGGAAAAATGATGTTAACATCAAGTAATTTAAGAATCTCCTTTTTCACTACCTCTTGAAGCACGGGGTTAAGCCTCCTTTGATGCTGCACGGAAGGTTTGTGGTCTTCCTCGAGATGTATCTGATGGGCACATATGGCAGGACTGAGTCCCTTGATGTCTTTAATCGAATACCCTAAGGCACCCCTGTGAATGCACAACTTTTCCAAAAGCTTCGAAGTTTCATCAAAACTCAATTGAGCGCCAACAATAACTGGAAAAGTTTTGGCGGAGTCAAGAAACTCATACCTGAGGCTGTCGGGCAATGGTTTCAAGTCTACCTTACTTGGCGCGTCTAATGGCGGTGACTTGTCGATTTTCGCCTCTGGTCCGTCTTCCTGCGGGCTGCAAGAACTGTCACCTGCAGACTGGGAGAGCGAGAGAACTGGTTTGACCCTGGTGAGTAGCGGTTCCTCATTATCTGTGGGATCGCGGGGCATGCCCTGCAGGCTGCAGGCAGAACCCCCAAGCGGACCTTCATCCTCCTCAAACACCTCATCAAAAGAACCTAATTCATTTTGCAAGGAGGAAAGAAAGTCGAGATGATACCCGAGTGCGATCTGATGCTCTTCCAGCTGATCCTCCTGCGCCTCCCAAACAAGCTCATCAATGATATCCAACCGGTTGCAGTCCTCCGAAAAGTCGGGATATTTCATTGCTTGTGCAACCTGGAATTGTACCTTCTCACCGCCAATGTTCATGGTGAGGGTACCTTCGTACGTATCGAAAACAGTCCTGGCTGTCCGCAGTAAAGGTCGACCAAGGATAATCGGTACATCCTTATCCTCCTCCATATCCATCACTACAAAATCACCAGGCACAAAGAACTTGCCTACCTGTACCGGCACATCCTCGACTATCCCCAGCGGTAAGCGAGTGGAGGCGTCTGCTAGCTGCAGGGTCATGCGGGTGGGTCTGAGCTCACCTACCCCGATCCTCTGAAAAACAGTGTGAGGCATGAGGCTCACACTGGCGCCCAAGTCGCATAACGCCCTTCTGATGGTTGCCTTCCCGATGGTGCAAGGGATGGTGAACTTTCCCGGATCTCCAAGCTTGGGTGGAAGATCCCGACTCACCACCGCGCTGCATTCATGATTGAGTTGCGCGCTCCTACAGTCCTTTAAGCTCCGCTTGTTGGACAAGATGTCCTTCAAGAATTTTGCATAAGACGGCATTTGTGCGAGCGCATCGGTGAAGGGGATGGAGATAGTCAGCTGCTTGAGGACCTCCATAAATTTAGAGAATTGCTCATCTAAACGGTTCTTAGCGAGCCTTATGGGAATGGAACCTACGGTTGGTATGGCGGCGGGGCCGTTGTCGCTTTACCCTTGTCCTTCGCTGGCAAGACTGACTCGGCAGGCATAGAGTTCTGATTTGCTTGCCCCTCAGTTACCACCTTCTGCAATCCTTGAGAGATTGGCAGAGGGTCTGTTTGCGCCTGCTGAAGAATTGGCTGGCTACTGGGGAAATCCTGCGGGCCGCAAGAGGTGTCCTGCGGGCCGCAAGAGGTGTCCTGCGGGCCGCAGAAATCGGCGACAGGATGGGTTTTCGCTGGTTTTGGCTGGGATTTGGCGGCTGCTGGTTTTGTAACAGCCTGGTCCTCCTCTTCCGGCATGGGCGGATCAGCGTACTGCCTGCCACTCCTAAGTGTGTGAATGGTCTTCACTTCGCCATTAGGGTTCACTGGCTGACTTGGCAGTGAGGCTGCGGTCCCGGGACTCGACGCTGCACCTACACCTCCTCCCAACATCCTTGCTAGTTTCTCATTAAGAGCCTGCATCTGCTCGAATATCATCTGGTTCATCTTACCCTGCTCTTGCATGAAGTTGTCGACCACGGCAGGCACAGCAGGTTCGGCAGGCTTGGGCACTTGGTGGGGAGGCACATACGGTTGGCGGTAGGTGTTGTTCGGCTGAGCGTTTCTGTTCTGGTTTTGGAAGTGAGCATTGCTGTAGAAGTTTCGGTTTCCACTTCCTTGGCCTTGGCTTTGGAATTTCTGAGGAGGGTTGTAATTGTTGGTACCGAAGCTGGGACGGTCTGGTTTCTCTCTCCAGCTTTGGCGGTCTGCTGGGTCATTGGAGTATGATCGCGAGAACGGAGGTCTGGGGAAAAAGGAGGGCTCGTTGTTGAGAGAGTGCACGTGCTCTTCCTCCCCCTCAGGTTGACGCAGCGGGCAGTGATCATAATCATGAGAGTCCTCCCCGCAAAGCGTGCAAGGTTCAACCTGTACCGCCTTGGCAGACGCCTTCTGCTGGTCTGTCTGCTTGTCCATCCGAAGCTGCAGGTCTTCTAGCTTGGCTTGTATGAGGGCAAGTTGATCCACCTCGTACCGCCCTTTCGATCCTCTGTTGGACTCCCGGTTGGACCACTACTGCTGGTGTGCCGCCTTCTCAATAAGCTCCAGGATTGCACGCGGACGCAAATCTGCTATCGATCCACCTGCACTATAATCAACTAAAGCGTGACTCTGCGCAGTCAGTCCCTCATAAATAGCATCAACAAGCATCCAATCAGAGAAATTATGGTGAGGGCAAGACAGACATAGCCGGTTAAACCTATCCCATGCCTCGCTTAGAGACTCATCATACCCTTGTTTAAATGAGAAGATTTCAGCACGAACTTTGGCAGTTCTCCTAACAGGGTAAAATTTCTGTAAAAATTGAGCAGACATTTCGGCCCAGGTACCAATTGAGCCTTTAGGGAGAGAGTTGAACCAGAATTTCGCTTTGTCCTGAAGAGAGAAAGGGAACAAGGCTAGCTTGACGTAGTCTGGCATCGTAGCGAGGTGCTTAACGGTCCGGCAGGCTTGCTAGAAGCTGTTCAGATGGTCATGAGGATTCCCGGACTCCAGCCCGTGGAAGCAGTTCTGCTGGACGAGTGTAACTGCACCCGAACCGAAGTTGGGAGGGTCTCCTTGCAACTCCGGCAGAACGATGGGACCTTCTGAGTCGTCGACTCTGGGACTGTGGTAGTCTCGGAGTGTCTGCGGCTCTGCTTGTCTTCGCTGCCGCTCGGCTTTTGCCTCTCGCCGGAGTTGGCGGACTTCCTCTTCAAGCTCTCGCTGAGCTGCTTCAGCAGCTTGCCTCTGCATTTCTGCTTCTGCGGCTTGCAGCCTGAGCTGCTCCCGTTCCAAGACGTTGTCACCCATGTCAGATGACGATGTGGTTTCTGAGTCAGATGAGTCTGGGCTGACCCTCGCTGGCAGCGGATGGAATATCGGGCTCCTGCATCCGCTTCTGAGAAAGTAGTCACCAAACGAGGGGTATTGTGCCAGTGCCTGTCACCTGAAACAGAAAAAGAGAAAAAAAACAAAGAAAAAGAAAAATCAGAATTCGAAAAGAAAATAAAGTAAGGTTTAGAACTAATGTCGCCGTCCCCGGCAACGGCGCCAAAAAGCTTGATGTCCTAAAACGTATAGGCTTTTAAATTTGTTACTCGAAGCAGAACACTCGATCGCAAGCGTACGATCTCGTGTAGTACAATCGAGGTCGAACCACAAGGACGAGAATCAATTCTAAACCAGACTTCAATCGCAATTCAAATCCTAAATAAAGTGGGGGTTTTTGAAAGATTGGTTTAAATAGTAACAGATGCAAACAGTAAACAACAAGTAAATACTGGAAAACAACTAATTAAAAAGGCGTCCTCAGGGTTTTCTGAATCTGTTTGGTCTCTGGATTAACTTCTTGCGGCCCGCATGAAGGTCTCTTGCGGGTTGCAGGAATTGGTTAGAGATTCCAAAACTACCTATTACCCACAGAATAACTCCTGTGAATCACAAACAGTTTTGTAATCTCTGTCTTACACTTTCTGCAGATTCTTGCGGCCCGCAGGATATCTCTTGCGATCCGCAGGAAATCTGACAGAGAGCAGTTCAGTTCTGGTTCAATGTTCGACTCACATTATCAATTCTGAATCAAACCAGCAACAGTACAAGACCTCAACTTTCGTATTTTGGTTCTTCTAACAATACCGGTTCAACAGAAATTCATGGATCTATTTCTAAATCTACGTTCAAGTTACTTTTATATATAGGATTTGGTTCCACTTTCGTAAGAACCGCAATTTTACCGTTCGGTTACTCTTGGACAACAAGTTATCAATCCAAACAGTGTAAATAACAATCCTTGCAAATATGATACTCTATTGACCAACTGAACCTTGTGCCTAATCTACAGGTTTACCATACAACAAGCATGATATTCTATTAACCAACTAGATTTTGCTCGCAATCTACAGGTCTAGCACATCAACAAGTCAAGTCAAACACACATAGTAATGAAAATCACAAGTAACATGAAAATAACGTAAGTCTCACAATAAGAAGTCAATCCATTAACACAAACTTCATCATCTACCCTAAGAACTAAAAGACTACTCGCTCATGGCGAGGGAAAACAAAGAAAACAAAACAAAGAAAAAGTTCATGATACTAAAGAACCGAAGAAGAACTCGCTTGGCTTCAATCTTCAACGTCTCCAAAAAGTCCCCTCGAAATCTCCTCGAAAGATGGTGAAAATCCACTCCAAACACGCCTTCCTAGGCTCTCCTGGCGGCTAGGGTGGAAGAGACAAAAAGTAAGTTGCCAAAACCGTCCAAAAGGATGGTTTAAATAGCCAAAAAGGCGGCAGAAACAGAAACAGCGCTGCCGCGGGTCTTGCGGCCCGCAGGAAGTGAGTTCCAGTGCAGACTTGCTCTCCAGGGCTTCAAATCGCGTCCAAGTGGCTCCGAAAGCCCAATTTACCTGAAACATGGACAAAATTGAACAAGTAACTGGAATCTAAGAATTCTAACACTAAAATGCAGTTAAACTCGGGATTTTAGGTCGAAAACAAGGTACAAGTCTAGTAAAATGCATATATGAATACGGTGCATCAAGGCATATAACAGAATACGGTAGGCATTTAACATAATACGGTCGACATTTAAGGTGAAACCATGCACATTTAAGGCAATACAGTAAACAGTTAGTGCAAATATGCCGTGAATTTGAGCTCACGGGGCTTTCCGTTAGCTTAATCTTAAAACCATACCAAATCACTTCTAAATTTGGATTTATATAGCCCATTATATTCCTTATACCAAATCACTTCAAACTTTAGGGCTTCAGGCATAATCCGGTAAGCATATAACAGAATACGGTAGACATTTAATAGAATATGGTAGACATTTAAGGTAAATCGTACACTTTTAAGGCAATACAGTAAACAGTTAGGGTCAAAATTATAACCCGACCAACCCGGTAATATCTCTAACTCGGTAAAAATCGGGTTAGGGTCGGGTGGGTTGGACCGGTTGGTCGGGTTGACGGGTTTTTTGTTCACCCCTACTCCTGAGCGTTGCAATGAACTCTCATCGGTTTGAACTTGAGGGTCGACATAGTCTAGTAGTTCAACAATATGTACAGGTTTGGGCTGTTTGAGAGCAGTGACGGCATGAACAACGCCGGAGCAATTGTAATGTTGTAGCGGATGTCAATCCCTATAGTACACATCATAGTACACATCATAGTACACTGATGTTGGGTGAAATCGCTGCCGCTGCATATATAGTGAAGTGAAATCAAATCTATGGCAGCCTGTGTTACCCGGATACGGATTCTTCTGGGAAGAATCCGTATCGGGTGCGTATCGGGTGCGGTGCAGGTGCGTACCGGGTGCGCCACGTGGCAAACTGGATTATTTTGATGAGTTTGACCAGCCGATTCGGTCAGGGTGCATTTTGGGTGCGGCTTGGGTGCGTTTTGGGTGCGGCTTGGGTGCGTTTTGGCAACAAAATATTTTCTAAAATTGCTTGAAGGGGGATTCGAACCCAACTCCCCTCCTTTCCCACAACACAGCACTACCACTAGGCCAAAGGCCTCTTCGTGATAATATTTGTTTTCAACTACATATATTACCGATCAATATAAATTTATTATTTATATAATTTCTCTTATTATATTTATTATTTTTTTTATTAAATAAATATTATATATAGCCGCACCCGTATTGGATTTTTTTGAGAATTTCCATATCACCGCACCCGCACTGCACTGGATACGATACCAGCACCCGCACTTAGGTAACATAGATGGCAGCGGATGTCAATCCCTATTCCCTACATTATAGTATATAGTGAAGTGAAATCAAATCAATGTCATGTCATGTCAAAAAAAATGTAAAGTGGTAAATGGTAAGCACTAAGCAGCAAAAGTACAGAAGTCAAATGTCACAAGTCACTTCTTAAGTTCTTGGGTAAATTTTATGGGAGGTCACTAAAATAGCATCAAGGTAATGAAAATCCACTCTATGGAGTTCCCGAAGATGAGCACAAGCAACCGAAAAATATTTTCGGGTTATTTTTCGGATTGGGTAAAGACAGATGGGGATATGTTGGTACCAAATCTGTCGGATCTAAGAAATGCATACCTCATGGCTAAAGGAGCCGCACCAAACCAATACTATCCTCTCGGTGAAAGAACCCCAGAACCGGTAGAGTCGGAATTGGAACCGGAACCGGAACCGGAACTCGCTCAAGCCGCATCAACCTCTCAAGCCGGAAACCTTGATCAACTCATGGCCTATCTTACCAATCAATTTCAAGGTATGAATGATCAGTTTGATCAGTTTGGAATCCGACTTGACGGGTATGGTCAACAACTTGACGAGTATGGTCAACGACTTGACGGGTATGGTCAACAATTTACGTCATTTCAAGAGGAAATGCATTCCTGTTTCCAAGGTCTAGAAGAGAATATTGAAAGATGCCACCATTCCGTGAATCAATTTTGAGAAGACATACGTGGACCGAGTATGTAACAATAGGAAATTTAGAGTAAATTTTTTTTTATAATAAAAATTACATATAATTTTGATACCATTTAAGTAAAGAAAAGTTATTACATAATTACAACGTTAACGAAAAGCCAGTAATATTTCAATCATAATACAAACTCCTAATTGGCCTAAATAGTAATATGTAGATAACTCATTGTATTAGATAATTATAATACATAACTAGGTATAAAACATTGAAGCTAGAATTGACACTTAAATTAATTCCAGTGTAGGCTTCCAACGCATTGTGATGCCACGATAATTCTCTTCAGTTCATAAATAAATTGTACTTCATTAAGAATTTAATTAATTAATTTAGAGATTAAAAGAACAGGATATATAATTTATATACCATGAGCTTTACAAAATTTGGAGCATATAAATACATATAAAACATAAAATTCGTACGTATACAAAATTTCCCCAGACCTCTCGGGACAAAAAAAAAAAAAAAATCATATCTCCCTAATGGAACCTCCAATTAATGTGAAATAAAATTCTACAGATTCAGAACTTCAATATCTATAATTTTATGTTTTATGCTTCTTCAAATTCATGACTAATGTATACCAAAAATTCGTATCAAACTGAACCAAAATCCTGTTGACAGCTCACAGACCTAGGTGAACGTTTTTATTCATAACTCCTGATTGCATAATCCAATTAATGTGAAATCAATTTTGCTAGAATCAAGGAAACAAGATCTACAACATTTATGTTTTAAGATTTTCCGAAATCCTGATCAATTATTCAGCACAATTCACACTAATGACAATTAAATTCTGCCTCCAGAAAAAATTTAACCTAGACACCACCTATAAATACCCCCTTCACTCCTCACAATCCCTCCACACCACCTGCCATTCCCCCTTTCTTTCTAGCTGCCTCACAATGTATTTTCCACATAAATCATATAGGAAATATACCTAGAAGTAATACAAAAATAAACTCCACCTTCCATCCCCCTCCCACAACACCAATTTTCTTCTCTTATAACAGAAAATAGTCCCTCCATTCCTCTACATAACCCACAAAAATAAATAAATCTTCTCCACCTCACGAAGCAAAGAAGGACGCAAAGACGGTGCTAGGAGGATGAAAGAAGGGATCGAGTAGAAGTCGAGAAGGTGCTAGAAGAATACGAGAAGATTCCGACACCGACTCTCAAAATCATAATTTTAGAAGAAGAGGTAACTATGAACTAAATAATTAGTCGTGATGGATAATAAATTATTTGAAATCATCTTTAGTTTATGCTTGAGTTAGAACATAAACATATGAACATTAAAGTTAGAAAAAAAAAGGTATACAAGTGTTGACCCCTTAAAAGGTTCAAAAGATTGAAAGAAAAATGAATTTAGAGATGATAAAGAAAATTACGAAGAGAAGACCCAGAAATTGGGAGAATTATGCAGCTATGGAACCCACATTTCATGAAAAAACGAGGGTGGGGAAAAGTAGAAGAAATTTTGCTATAGAAAATCTCAGAACAGATTGGGAAGTCTGATCTGAGAGAATCGTGAAACTGCAAGAAATTCAAAACTTATAATATGTTAAGATTCCTCATGAAATCATGAGAATTTTGATATATTATTTGTAATTTTCTGAGAATCAGAGCTCAATATATGAAATTTATAGTGAAATTGCAAAAGGGGATCATATAATGATGTAATGGTGTGCAAATGGTGTAATGGGTTGTTGTGATCCATTTGTACTTTGAAAGTGAGTTGCTACATGAAGGTTGCACAATCCATTGCCGCAGTCAATCCCTATTAACACATATGGCCTGGGGATTAAGATGAGAAAGGTAGAAATATTATGTAAGCCCATTCTTTGTACACCCTGTCACTGCCAACGATCTCCTTGTCGCTCGGTTCACAAAGAACAGGTCCATGCACAAACAAGAATATAAGAGGAAGCTGACCCCTTCGCTGAAGACCTATACAAGAAGATCCGACGGCTCAGATTAAAAGCAACAGAGATCCGACGGCTGAGATTCTGTCCCTTACTTATTATCTTCAATTTGATTTAAGCAACAAACCCGACGGTGCAGATCAGCAGGAACGCAAATCCAACGGCCGAAGTTCACGCCCACTCATCATTTAAAATACCCAATTAAATTAAACTGACAGGGGCAACCCCACCTGTCAGTATCTTCTCCAAGATAGAACCAAGTTCTAATGGTGTTTGCTACTGATGGGACCACCGCTGTGCTCTCTTCTCCGACGAAGTTTTCTCTGTTCCAATCACTAATTCCCGAGTTCTTGGTACCGCTAGAATCGTCTCTTCCCTCTCTTTTCAGCGGCGTAGATAGTTTAAGGTGTGAAGAAGTAAATCAAAATAGAGGAAAGAAGGACAGAAACTGCTGCAATGTCGGGCTCAAATGGGGTTTGAGAAAACTGGGAATGGGTTGCTTCAATTGAATGGCCAAACAGCTTCTCCTTGGTCACATGATCATGTTCAATGCATCATAGCTTTAATTCGACGCCCATAACCATGAGTTTCACCTCGCCCGTTTCGATACTAAATTATGGTTGCTTGAACTCAACATCAGAACTGAAATTGGGTTAAAGCAATGCAAGGAATAATCAATTCAAGCACCCAGGATGAATACCGGGTGGTCAATTTGAAGGACATAAGCATGAATTGGAGAGTTGCACTTCACAGGCCCTAATTTGACCCGAATCAGTTAATTTATTTTGAGATGAAGCATTCTCTGGCAGTTGGGCTTAATTGAATTTAATTGGATTATACTTGAAGGCAATTGAGGCCTATTACAAGCTTGGAAAGCCCTCAAATCTCCTGATTACGCAAGAAAAATGAATGCAGTGGCTTGAACCATGTGATGCTTTGGAAAAGTTAAAAAGATACGTTGTACCTCTGCTGCTACTGCTGTACACGTTTGGACATCTACACCCCTCAGGAGTGACCACTTGTGTAAAGTAAAAGGAGAAAAGAGAAAAGGGAGCATTACACCAATTACTACATGGTCTCTTGTGCACACACTACTGCAAGAATTAAAGTAAAACAAAAGGGATTAATGGCTAGAATTGGTGCATAACCATTGAGTAGCAAAGGAGCATAATCAGTGGCAGTTCCCCATCACACCAAGAGCAGCTCAAAGACTCCCTTATTACCTGGAGACTTGAAGATGCATCCTATGATTGGTGATTGATCCGAAGGCTGCTACAAGAATGAAGAAAACACAAATCACATCCGATGGCTGGAATAACATCTGATGTCACCAATTTCTGGTTTCAATCTCAACCAATCATCTCAACAGCCTTTGCCCCCAAGTTTGCTACTATTTGGCTGCCCTAATTGTGCTCTATATAAAGCCCTCTTCTCCAACCAGCAGGCACCCCCCCCCCCCCCCCCCAGCTGACCTCCTCCTCTAACACCAGCACCCTCTACCAACCTCCACAACACAGAGCCCCTCCATACACAACACCCCTCTCTGCCTCCATCCCTTGTTAGGGTTAGCTACTCAAATTAAATTGTAAATCAAATAGAAGTGAAATTGTGAAAGAAAAGGTAAAAGAGAAATGTAGTTATCTGGTGTTTTCAGTAATTAAGGGGAGAAGTTCAATCTCATGAACTAGTCTCTCTATACTTTTGATGAACTGTGTTTACTGATTGCTTGCTGCCATATGTTGTTTACTTGATTATTGTATTTTCTTGCATTTGTTTGCATCTTTGTGACAGTATTTGCATGTTTGTAGCATTTTCTTGCAGCGTTTTCTGTTTTCTTTCGACAAAACTCAGAGAATTAAACATGGCATGGCCATGGGCCTCTTGTGAGCTCGCTCCAAGAGAGAACAACACAAAATTAAACATGGCTTAGCCATGGGCCCCTTAAGAGCTTGCTCTAAGGGAGAATTATATAACAAATATACATGTGAGCGTAGCTCCATGGGCCCTCTCTTGGACTTGTCCAGAGAGGAGAATTCCTTTACGAAGCAAGGAATAGAGAGTTAGAGCTTGGTGAAGAACCATAGCCCTCTCATCCTCTGAAAATGAATTTGCATTCATTTGGAGGCAAATTTGATGTCAAATCTCCATTTTATATGGAGATATGCTGTCAAAATTGTCCCAGGTGTTATGCATATTCATAAGAGTGATTTTTGACAACAATTCACCTATGTTATATAGGGGAAATGCTGCCAAATTAATCTCAGGTTCAGAAGACTGAGATAGATCATGGTTCACAGCAAACTCTAACTCTTTCCCATGAATCTATGAACACAGTGTATTTTTTATATAATTTTTCCATGTTCATAATTAAATTCTAAGTAGTTTTCGTATAATAAGTTTTGCAAAATACTTTGTAGAAAAAATCATATGAATTTTACAAGTGCTGTTGTGTAAATATGCCAGAATCTGGCACTGTTTTGAAAAGTCATTGAAATATTAGCTTTAACATCTCAATTTCATGTAAATTTGTTATGAAAATTCTCAGAAGAAACATACTCTATATTACTGTTAAATTTGTTTTACCACTTGTTTTCAAAATATTTGTGTAAAAATTCAAAACATGTCAAGATAGTCACTGTTGTCTGTCCAGTTTTCAGTTTCAGTTTTAAACATTTAAGTATTGTTTGCAATTTACCTTCTTAGTGCATTTTTTAAAATTTTTATATAAATTAAACATGATTTTCTGGTCAAGTTTCATATATAACTTTTTGTCTAATTACTCGTATAAAAAATCCTATAAAAATCACAAATCAGCAACTGTTGTCAGCATTTTTCTGCATCTTTTCTGTTTCTTCTCTGGAAATTCCAGCAAATAAATTGGCATATATTTTTCTGTTAATAGTGCATATTTTTGATATTTTTCATGCATTCCTGACATAATTTCTAGCATTTTTCATATTTTGCATTCATTCAAATTCATTGTAGAAAAATTCATACTGAAAAAGAAAAATTTCTGACAAGATAATATGTAAATTTTGCAGAACTGCCCCTGAGTTAAAAAAAAAATGGTTAAAGCACTGGAAGGACACAAAATTAGGACATTTGGTGAACATAAAAAGATGTCTCTGACTTCTTAGTACACATGTTTGTTAAATAATATTGGATACTTATATTCAAAATATTGCAACAGAGGAGTTCTGTTAACAGCATTGATATTGGTTTGTTTCCAAGATACTGACAACTTCCTAATTGTAAACATGAATTGTCATTTCTTATCACTTTGCGAAGCAAGTGATGCAAATACATTGCATATCCTTAGAATAAGTTGTAAATGTGATTGAGATAAATATTAAGCAAATCAGTTACAAGCATCAGCCGCATGATACCCAAAACTGCCCAATTGGCACAATGTTCTCATACATCACAAATTGTTTCAAATTGAACTTAAAATTGCATTAAAAATGTCAAGCCAACCACGTTAAAAACAAATTTTACAGAAAATGAGGCACAATTCGAAAAGAAATGGGATGTGAAATTTTCAGCAGGCACCAGTCTCTACCCAAGGGCCTAGCTAATGCGAGTGCTCCACGTGCCTCCTCTAATCAATCCAACACCGTAGATCAATTCTTCTCGTTTCCACGATTCCAACGCAACTGGCTGATCGTCAATCGGAGCTCCGAGCGCTGAGATCCATGCCGTGTAACATCCGGCGGCCATGATCGACCTGATAAAATAAAGGAAAGAAAAAGTACGAATTTTGATGCAGTCTGATGAGCTTGGTTCAGCCCAGTAAGCTTGATTCGGCCCAGACCTTTTCCAAACTGGGCCTAATGACGTTGGCCTAGTAACTCTTGAACTCGGCCCAATAAAGTTTTAATAAAAGTTAGCCCAACTGTATATATGTTGATTTATTTCGGGTTTTCACCAAAAATAATTCTAAAAATAGTTTCCGAACTCCAAAAATCACAAAATCAGTTTTAAAATTCTTCTTATGAACTGTAGGAGTTTTGTGAATAAAGACATTTTGAATTTTCAAAATTTGAAATTTCATGTTGAAGTTTGGGTTCAAATTTAAAAAGGGACAAAAATGTAAATTTTCAAGAATAAAAGTCCCACCCACTTTGTAAATATTTCCTTGATTTTCTTGTACAAATTTTAGAAAATTTTATGCTTATTTGATCACTTTATGAATTTAAAAGTGAAAAATACAAAAACACTTTTCTTGAAGTTTTACTTAAAAGTGTATGAATAAAGTGTGTAAATATTTAGAACACTTTGTCCCATGACATTGTATATACTTTTGTCATTATGTAAATATTTTCTCATCAAAAATATGTTTTGAGAACCTTTGTGCCCGTTTAAGCACATTTTGAAATTAAAAGGCCCAAAACACTTTTTCTTTAAAATTATGTTTAAAAGTGTAAATATAAGTGTTAAGTTAGGACACTTTGATCGTGAAATTGTACATACATTTGTCATATATATTTTCTCATAAAAGATGTACTTGAGAATTTTGTGACTCATTTGAGCACACTTTATATTTTAGTGACCAAAATGAAAAAGATGAAAGTTTTAAATAAAACAAAAGTCTTAGGTCCTCCACATGATTCTTTGTTAGGTGAACATAGGAATTGTGTATATTTTGAGATTAAAAGCGGCGAAAAGACTACGCTCTTCTCTTTATTCCATTTGTCTTCACATCGGCACAAACATTTGGAATCTCGTTAAAATTTGAATTTCATAAGAACATCTCCTTCTCGAATTTCAGATTTAAAAGTGCATAAATAAAAGGGCCATATCCAAGCACTTTGAAACCCTTCATTTATGAATATATGGGTAAATTTCATGCTCTCTTTTTGTCAAAATGATTTTTCGAATCCATAGTAAGGGCCAAATCCAGGTTCGAATTAGTGAGCGCTTGAGTGTCGGGCAGGCCTACGGTTATTGGCTCGTCATTCAAGAATCGGTAGAAACGACAAAAGACAGAAACGTCACATTCTCCGATTAGGAAAACCTCAAGGGACGCAAAGCTCCCCGGGACTAGCAAAGTCAGTCCTAGGTTCTCCTCCAATCAATAGTCGATCATACCTCCCACTAAGTAGTGGTCAGGAGTGAGACTATAAGATTGGCACCTCGATCATAGATAGGCTTATTGCTTCTGATCTATCGATCTAGGACATCGACTGCGGTGATCACGAAATCATGTTTCCCACCCGACCGATGATTACGACTTGATTGGGACACATGGTCCCCGGGATGAACATATAATTCCCAAATCGCGAAAACCTGAAGAGATACATACGTCTCCGGGACAAACAAATACGTCCTAGGTTTTCACCCACTAACACCCGCTAACATCATAACACTAACCCTCATATTCGCATTTAAAAAGTCTTTCATCCATCCATGCATAACATTTAATTAGGATTTTTGTTTCCTTTCCTTTATCCATTCTTGATTAGGTTTGCACACATGATTTAATATTTTCCTATTCTTAATCAGAGGTGCCTGAAGTTAACAGCTCCAGGGTAATTAACAGTGAGGGCTTGCGCTCACTGGAATCTGGGACCCCACAATCACTTGAAATGTTAAAAAACCTTTGTATGCGAGTAAGTGAGAGTTAGCGCCTCGCGACGCCAACTAGCACGCGCACGCACACAGAGGTGACCGTGTCCTTTCCCCCACTTAAAATGTCTCAAGCGCGTTCTTTTTAAGCTGGCAGCCGGAAAGGGTGGCACAACAAGTTGATACATGCCCAAACAAAAAGAATATTAATCCCTTGCGAATACAAGCCATGCAAGTTAAGTCTAATAGTCTATTTATTTCATCCTGGGATTTAGATATTTCTTAATGATATTTGGATGAGTAGGATTATTATAACATAAATCTTAATTTAAGTTGATTCCGAAATTGTAGCAACATGAATATCTTCTGGATACAAATCGAGTCACCATTTCCAAATATAGATATAATATTACATTACATATTCTTCCCAAAAACTTGTATCTCACATAACTTATATACATCAGACATGTCAAGTCCTGATTTCGGATCATCAAAATTTCTTATTAGTTGTTGTAATTAGAAAACGTAATAATACAATCAAATAAGAAAATGGGTCAGATCCTTTGTGATTTCCAGATTGATATTAATCAAGTAATGTTTACATGGTTTAGGTCCGGGATTAAAGTCTTAGAGAATATGATCAACTGCTCGGATATTAAAGGTGCGGGTTCCTGGACTTTTTTGTTTAATTACTTATTTCATTTTGATGCATGTTTATTTTATGTATTTCATATTTGTATGGAACGTCCGTTTCTTAGTCCGAATTTGCATAATAGGATCCTCGCATATATCTTGGACATAATAGCATACATTATTAATTAAAGAATGATGAGGAATAATTAATATGGATAAGGACTGAGTAGAACGTCGCAGAACCAGGCGCCGATTATGGAAGTCATAGATAACGGGAGGTATACCTTGGGTGCGGCTTCAGTAGCACCCCGCGATAACGTGGGCTGTAGGCAGGAGAAATCTTGCGGACCAGACACGAGTCAAGACCCGATAATAATGGATAAGCTCCTCTGCCGATGAGACAACCCGTCAAGAGCAGGTAACAATGGATAAGTTCCTCTACCGGTGAGACAGTCAAGACCCGGAATAATGGATAAGTTCCTCTGTTGGTGAGACAAGTTGATTTTGAACGTCGGGCCGACAGCCAAGACCTGGTAATAATGGATAAGTTCCTCTACCAGTGACGCGGGCATACACATTGAATAGGAATTGGTAATTTAAATCAAGAGGAATCTTAAAAGTTCCATGGCATGACAAGAGTAGTTATCTTAGGAATTGCATTTGCATAGTAGTATAGAAATTTCATTCATATTTGTTTCAATAAGAATTATTCAAAAACTCCGGGCTGGAACTAAATCCCGTACTGAGAGAATATTCGATCTCTCACCCGTACCACTATTTTCATGGGTTCCAGGTAATACAGGAGACGAAATCGGGCAAGGTCAAGAATGAAGTGAAGACTTGCGGGAATGATTAATGCCACTTTTAGTTAGTAATGAATGTATTTTATTTTTAGAAAAGAACTTTATTTGAGTTAGTGTAATAATATGGTGGCATTTGTTATAATTTATTGGTAATGTATGTGATATGCTTATACGCCTTGCGTAGAAATACGCGGTGGGTTGTCCAAAAGTGTTACAGAGTACTTCTCAAGGAGATAAAGGAGAAGAGTGATGACGGTGGTGAGTGATGAGATGAGTGACGAGTGAGATGAGATGATGCATTTCATATTATTAGAAGGTTTAGTTTCTAGCAATGCATCATTTTCTAATTTTTTTTTACACTTTGCATGTTTTATCAATCTTGTATGTTTATCTATGTGATGTTCTATGCATTGTAATATTTCGAAAAAATTTTATGCTTTGTAGTTGCATGATTGTGATTTGAATTATTTTGTGACTTGTGATGTGATTTATTCTTTTGGTATACTATGGATTGCTTAATTCGAAAACATAGGGGGAGTGACCAAAAAGAGGCAAAATTATGGCAAAATTTTTTTTTTTAACTTAATGCCTTGAATTGAACAAATGAAAATATTGAGGGGGAGCAAAAATTGCTTAATCTTTTAACGATTTCCAAAAGTGGTGAGTAGTATAAGTAAAACAAAAATTACACTTGAAATGCAAAACACGTTTCCGCGCGGATTATTGAAATTTTATTTATCTTGTTACTTATGGATATTGTTTTGGAAAACGTCAATAGGGGGAGATTGTTTTTCCAAATAATCTTTCTTATTTGACGATTTCCAAAACAATATTAAACTATGTTACTAATGATTTCTTTGAGTATGTTATTTGTGTAAGGAAAATACTTGAGCAAATTGATCAAGAACTTAAAGGCAATCAAGCAATGATGTTTAACGACAAGATGAGCTAATGAAGGCGACCATATTTCAAGTTTTGGATTAGCATTTCTTTGTATTTTTTAATTTGAACATAATAGTGAATTTAGGTAGAGTTGCATAGTTTAGATATTCACTATTGATAGCATTGAAAAGCTCAAGTAATTTGGATAGGTATGGTACCAGCCCCAGATTCCGTTATAACAGAACAAAGTTCCGTTATAACGGAATAATATAACAGTCATATTTCAAATGGTCAAATGTCACATCCAAAGAGCCGTTATATGACACAGTCAAAAAGTTTTGTTATAACGCAACATTATATTGCGTTATAACGCAATGCTTCTGACTGTCAAAAGCAGCACAGTTTTCCAGTTTCCGTTATAACAGAAACTCGGTTCCGTTATAACGGAATGGGAATTTGAACTGTTGGGCTGGCTGTCTCGGGACCACATATAAATACCTTTCTCTCCCAAATCGAATTAGATTTTTGAACTATCTCAAAAACTGCTAAGTAAGAGCAAAACCCTAGAAACCAAATCTTCATTGTTGCTTGAGCTTTTCATAGTTAAATCTTTGTGAATCGCCAAATCTTTGTGAATCAAGCCTCAACTACACCATAGGTGGTAGATCTTGTAAGAGGGTTAGTTTGAGAGCTATTTTCTTTTCGGAGCTTGAGTGTTATCTCTCCTCCAAGCTTGGTGACAGCCCATTTCTTGTGTAAGGGATCACCGAGTCGTTGTAATCCTTTCTTTGCGGGTGATAGGAAAGGCGCACCACCGAGTTTGATTGCGGCACCCTGGGGACGTAGGCCGTTTCGCCGAACCTCGTTACCACATCACGTGTCACCTCTCTTTGTTTGCTTTCTCTTACTCATCTCTATTTACTTCATTGCAAACTTGTTCGGCCATAGAATTGAATTGATTTAGGATTCGGCCAAAATTGTTAATTGGGCAAAAATTGCTAAAATTGTTTAAGGCACCTATTCACCCCCCTCTAGGCACCATTAGGGACAACACTTATGATAAGATAACTAGAAAATCAGTTCTTACAAAACTTTTAGGTATAGTCTGAGTCAGTATTCAAGTTTTACTTGAAAAATATTCAAATTATACATTTCTGTATTCAAGTTGCACTGATAAGTATTCAAGTTATACAATATAATGTTCAAGATATGTGTGTTATGGTAAGAAAACTAGAGATTGAGGGTTTATTTACAGTCTACTCATTAGTATTCAAGTTTCAATGGTAATTATTCAAGTAATGCCATATAATGTTCAAGATATGTGCATTCTAGTAAGAAAGCCAGAAATAGAGGGTTTACTGTTAATTACTTGTGTAATATAATTGTCAGTATTCAAAGTATGTTTGCCAATATTCAAGTTCCAATAGAAAATTTTCAAGTTACACTAGCGAGTATTCAAGTTATGTGTATTATGGTGTTACTGATAATAAGCTGCAGTATTATTGATAATTAGCTGTTTTGTTAGTATTCACGTTTTACTTCAACATATTCAAGTTACACTATGAAATATTCAAGAATGTCATTACTAATTTGTCAACTTTCTTTGTTTTTTTTTGTTTTGTGCAAAAAGTTTGCTCGGATGAAGTTGAAGTTTAATTGAAGTTTAGTTCAATTTAGTTGAAGTTTAGTTCAATTTAGTTGAAGTTTAGTTTTGGTTTAATTGAATTTTTTTGGAATTTCAAGTTATTTGTTTTATTGTGTTGAATGCATATATGAATTTTTAGTTATTAATTGATGTTTTTTGTGGAAAACATGTTCTTTGTTGAATGTTTGATCGGTCAACTATCTTGGTATCAACTATGATATCAACCATGGTATCACCATATCCGGACTCATATCTAATTCTCCCTATTTCTTTTCAATCCATAATTTAACAGAAATGGATAAGAGTGACTATATATGGATCCATATAGAAGTTGAATGACTAAAAAATAGGGGAGTGATATTTTACACGCACCGATTGCTATTTCAGAGAACTTTTTTTCATTGAGTACCTGTTTTGCCCTCTGACCCTCTCTCATATTCAATGAAAACTATAAGTACAATCAAATAAAGTGTGCATCTACAGGAAATCGTGCCTTCAAGAGTTCAAGTGATATAACCTTTTCTTTTATTTTCTTTTTTCAAGTTTCAAATCTTTGATAAAAAATTTCTGCTGTACAAGGAAATGATGAACCGAATTTTAGTATGCATCACAGAGAAAAACAAGGAACAAAAATCAAATTATGCAATATTCTTTGCTCACACTTTTTGGAAGTAATCTTGCTTAGAGTATGAAATGTCATCAAAATAACCCTCCCTATTAGATACAACGTAAATATATTTAAAATCTCTTAAGAACCAGCCTTTGATTTGGTGGCTAAGGGCAACGCTCTCTGTGTGGGAGGTCGCGAGTTCGAAACCCGTATGAGAGGTCTTTTATAGAAATTTAAATTTGAGTAGCTTGACCCTCATCTTTATCTCAAAAAAAAATATTTAAAATCTCAGAAACATAAACATATTTTTATTCCATTTGTTGTTGAGATTGTAAATGGACAATATAATTGTTATTATGTTAATTACATTTACTCATCGATATATAAACAAATGCTTCCTTTAAAGTTTCTCAAATCCAAAATCAATAAACTTTGTGAGTTTTGATCGTTTGCTTATAGATAATTATGATAATTTAAAATAGAGGAGAGGTCATTTGACAATTGTTATTTTGACAGCTTTGACAATAAAAGTTCAAATAAATATAAATAATTTCTTTCTAAAAAAAGCAGAATAATATTATAAACATATTTTTGCACTTCATATTTTTAGAGTTTTAAATTTTAGGCAATTTAAATAATGTTATATAACTCATACAAAATTTGTGCATTTTGATCGCACCCAAAAATATACACTTTTACCTAGAAAACGCCTACAGAATTAATCCAAATCATTGGCATATGCATCTGATTACATGCACTTTCTTTCTTTTTCCCGTTACTGCTCTTTATTTGGTTGTTTCAGGTCAGACAAGGCAAGAATCGAATATTTTGGATCTATTGGAGCAGAAAGTGACCTGGACCCCACCTTACGGTCCATAAGACCTCTCTTACAGTCCGTAAGGGTTTCATCGGGTAGCAATTCAAGGAAGGAAAGAAATCTGGATTTGATGGCTATATAAGCAAGGGATAGGGCAACGTTTTAGAGATCTTCTTCCACAATTTTCTAGCAGCCTTTTTGAGAGAAAAGAGAGTTTACTTAGGGGAGAAGCAAGGTGAAGCCAAGAAGAAATCGAGCGAAGCAAGAAGCGAGAAGACACCAAGCCGGCAAGGTGACGAGCGAGATACGCACGTGCAACATCGAGACCAACTTCTATTGTTCTATTTCTCTTTCCTTGTTAAGATAGATTGTTGTTATTGTTGTTGCATGATGACTTGTTTTGCTTGCTACACTTGTTTGATTGTTGTTGTATCAGTCATGTCTTGCTAAACCGTTTAGTTTTTAGGATTAGGATGATGTTTTAACTTGCTTTTTGGTTTTTATGAAATTTCTTGGTTATCTCTTATTTTAGTTCCTTGGTATTGTGTATGATTGTTATTGCTTGCTAAGTTTTAGTCGCGTGTCCGAATCGGTAACCAGTAAGTGTTGGCCACACTCTAGGTTTTAAGCCATAGTACACACGTGATTGGATTTAGTTAGTACGCGAGGTGGGTTAGAGATCCGAGAAGGCAATCAGGCAAAACGCGAGAGCTAAGCCTTACACTACCTGAGAGGGAGGTACACCTTGGGGCAGCAATATCGGGACATAGGTTGGATTTACAAGCGAGAGCTGCGATCTGTACCTGTGGTGGTTAGAACTGTGTTAGGAATTAAGCCAACAAACGAGAGTTGAGGTTTGGTGCTTGATACTGCTTTAACCAGAACTAAACGCTTTAATAACAAGAATTTATAAATACCAGTTTACTTGTATTGCGCACCGGCCGTATGCGAGAGTGACGGCCGATACATTTCCATCTGACGGACACGAGAGCGCGGTTTGGTTAGTTGTGTTGATCGAACGTGACAGGTACGGTTAGTGTGATCCGAGGCCAAGTGACGGTTAATCCGACGTCCTAGAAACGCCTTTTATTATATTGCACTTCGTCTTTATTAATTGTTGTTTTATTTAGGACCTTTAACTAAAACCCCAAAACTGTGATTTTTATGTAGTTTAAGAAAAAACAAAGTCTAGTCTAGTTTGCCAATTGTCTCTGTGGATTCGACCCCATACTATACCACAGCTTTATTTAGGACCTTTAACTAAAATCCCAAAACTGTGATTTTTATGTAGTTTAAGAAAAAACAAAGTCTAGTCTAGTTTGCCAATTGTTTCTGTGGATTCGACCCCATACTATACCACAACTTGATCGTACGCTTACGATTAATTTGCCGTCTAGTTGGGATAATTAAAAGTAGTGCACTTTCAAGTGAACACATTTACTAGTGGTTCAATTTCAATAGTCTTTGATAATGTATCATACATACTTAAAATTGATTGAATTTTGAAAACATATCAATACATAAAGCTACACAACATTTTTATAAATACATTTTATTTTATACAATTTTTTAAGATTTTTTTAATTTAAAAAAAAAAACTCAATTGTCAAGAATGTCAAGTTTATAATGAATAGTTTATAAGGTGCTTATGGCAAAATAATCATTAAGTTGTATGATCACGTCCATATATATTGATGACAACTTTTTAGTATTTCTATAAAAATAACCAAGGATGACTGTTGGCATTAACTCTTTCATGTAAACTGCATTGTATTAAAGATGTTTTTAATTTAACGTAAAAATGTACAAAATTAAAGAAGGGCAGAATTGGTATAATGCAAAAAAGTTCTCTCTCTGCTCTCAATATTGTAATTTCAGCGTTCGAAATAGCACTGTCCAAAAAAAATAAAATGAACTTGAGTGACCAAAAATAGATTTAAGAGTATATTTGAGTGACCTCTCAACAAATTTACCCTATAATTTATGGGTGGAACAATAAATTGAGTTTAGTTAAGCCTTTGTCTCTCTTTCTTTTGTTTGTTCCACCAAAATTATCCAACAATTTGGTATCAGAGCGATCTAATATCCAACGCAGCATACCGCGTAGGCTTCAGTCACTCATGCATCCCTTTTCCACCAAGAGGAGTCCACATCACCAGGAATGGTCAGGTATTTCAAAACGTGGAATGATCAGAATTTACAATAGCAAACACTGTAGCGGGCACTAGACACTTTACGAGCACCATTCGAAGAAACTTTTTAGGGATTTTTTTGACCATTTCACGGTGGGGTACCTGGGATGTGGACTTCACCAAGAGATGGTATGAATGGTTTTCCTTTTTTTTTTTTTTTTTTTTTTTTTTGAACACTAACAGTGTGCTCCAGTATTGGTTGGGGAAAGGAAAGGAAAGGGAGGGGAGGGGATGGCAAAAAAATGGGAAGGTGAAATTTTATATCCCATTTTGGAGGGTAACAAGATAGGAGAATTTATATGAAGCATTTCACCTCCTCTCCCACCCTCTCCACTCCCTTCCCCTCCCAAATCTATTGTTTTGGAGCAAGTTAACTATTCCGCGCAAGTCCGGTCACCCCTCCTCTACCCTCCCTTCCCTTCTCTTACCTTCTTCTGGAGCAGGCCGTAAAGGCCTGTAGGCAACTAATTCATTCACTTAAAAAGATTACATCCACAAGAAATATAAAATCTTTTCTCAATCTAAATCAAAACGATGCAAAATATCAACCAAACCTTCTACAACAATAATCTAACTAATTTGTCCCTATAAACTAACATAGAGAGACAAATTTTGAAGAAGTACACAATTTGTTTTTGAAGTTACTGTCTTGGTTGTGATGAGTTCATCGTGTTTGGAATGATTGAAAAACTTTGTAGGCACTCCACAAATTTTCATTGCTTCAAGCAACATGTCAATTTGTTGAAACGTGAGCAAAATCTATTCTCAAGTGATGATGTAACCCTCTTAACTGAAGAACAACGAAAAGACCCTTCTTAGAGTAAAAAAGGCAATAAAAAGACGGAGGAGGAGTTGATAAACAATCAAAACTTGAAAGCAATCAACAAAGAAGAACTAGAATAGAAGAGATGTGACGGAGGAGAGGCGGAATGTTTCTTCCCACCGAAAAGTTTGTTTATAAAGGTGGCTAGAGTTATGAATGGTTTTCCGTACCGTACTCCGTAAAATCAATATTACTTTGCAGTAATAAATGAATTAACCCACATCTCGTATTCAAATAGAAACCTACTGACATTTACATCAGATTCCTCATTCCCTTTTTTTTTGTAATTTCATGCACCATGTATTTGTCAAACAATTATATATAGAATTTAATTGTCAATATAAATACCCTTCCTAGTTCCAACCTGCCACTATTAATTTGCAATTTCAAGAAAGAAAAGGCCAGCGGGCTTGGCTTTAATATATAGGCGTTTAACGTATCCACGGAGAGATAAGTTTGACATTCTATTTTAGAGAATTAATGCTCAATAAAATAATGTATGATAATAAAATTCGTCTTGAAAGGTCATTTTTTTACAGGTTTTGAAATATATATTTGTAATTTTTTTTTATTTGAGGATGCACATCGTCAAGATAATTATCAAATTTTGTTGTCAACATATACCCCCCCGGGCGCACCCATATCTATTGTATATTATTTTTGTTAGAGGGGATCCCTTGACAATTTTTCTTTTTTTTTGTTGAATAAAGAATATCCCTTGACAATCGTTATTTTGGCAATCTCGAAATTCAAATATAATCAAACGTATTTCAAAAATTTATACATGTATTCTTGAACTTACAAATTAAGAGTGTTTTAAATTTTCAATAATTTGAAATTCGATTGATAGCTCATCCGAAACCTGTGTAATTTTCAAATATTATTGGTCTTTGATGGACTATCAGATATATTTGTAAGAGGAAAGATGTATTGACAATGCTTATTTTGACATTTTTGACAATAGGTCTTTTGAAAATTTGTGCAAATTCAAATAAAATCTTAAAAATGGAAAAACTTTTATGGATGCATTATTTAACTTATAAGATTAATAATGTTCCAAATTTCAATCAATTTGAACATTATTTGATGATTTACCAAAACTACATTTTTTTAACGGCTGTAAGTCTTTGAAAAACTATTAAACATCACTTACTAATGAATGCAATAGGCCTATTGCCTTGCATTAAAACATTTGAATTGAATGTAATTGAAAACATAATCAATCTATAAATTAAACAATATTTCTATCTACTTTTTTCAATTTTTAAGAATTGTATACTATTTTTTATAATTTTTTTTAAAAAGACCATTGTCAAGATAAGTAATGTCAATGGATCTCTCCTCTATTTATAATTCTACAACATATTTATATAAAGGTTTTACAATTTTTAAGAGATTTTTTTCCAACTTCTTTTAAAAGTCTTATTGCCAGGTTTATCAACATAAAATTGTAAAATGAATATCCCCACTTGTATGTTTTTTTTTTTTTTAAAAAAAAAAAAGAATATCTCCAGTTGTATGCTAGTATGTTACAGGGTAACAGTCACGAAATAGTATTAATCAAGAAATTGCCGTATATATTCAATTGGGCTAATTTTAAGGAAATAAATTAATGGGCATAATTCACAAAAGATCCTTTGCCCACGAGCTAATTAGCGTTAAAAATGGAAAAAAAAAATAAATTAGAAATGATCGTGAAGTTCTGCGTGCAGCTGGCATACCCTCCACTAATATATTATACTAGAAGAGAGCCTCGCTTTGCTTCGGCAGTAACTACTGAGCTGTATAATTTATGATGTTGAGCTATTTGTATTTTTAATGATAGTAGAAATAAAAAAAATAAATAAATAATATGTTTTATTGTCTTTGATAATTTATCAGAAGCTACCAAGTTTTTATGAAAATTGAAATACATGTTAAAAATATTTTTGTATCTATTTTTGAAGTAGTTTTTAATATAATTAAAAATTTTATATGATTGTTAAAATAATAATTTTCAAGATATCATATCCTTCACAGTGCCATGGGGATTCATTACATGATTATAAAAATATAAAAATATCTAAAATAACTCTTTAATAATAATACGGTTTTTCGGCAAATTATTAGTGAAATACAGAATGGTTTTCTCAAAGAAGGTTTAAAAACAATCATAAAGAAAAGAATGATTTTTGAAAAGTGGAAAATGGATATCTTCATTGGTCTTGAAATGGACTTGCAAGTAAAATAATATAACTGGTCAAGAACCAACCTTTGGTCTAGTGGCTAAGAGCAACGCTCTTCATACGGGAGGTCGCAGGTTTGAAACCTGGATGGAGAGTATTTTATAGACATTTAAATTTGAGTGGCTTGACTCTCATCTTTATCTCAAAAAAAAAAAAAAATTGGTCATCTGCATTTCAATCTTTGAGAAAGGATAACGAATAAAAAAAAAAAATTTGAAGCAGTATGTATATTGGTATAACCGATCATTGCTCTTCTTTTATGATTTGATTGACATCGGCCAAATCATTCCCACAAAAAAAAAAAGAAAAAAGGTTACTGTTGAAACTACTGTTTATTACACTGTATCAATCCGTCCCAAATTAATATACTATGATAGGGATATCCACTCCGGCCCCAGAAAACAGAAGGCCTCAACCTCAACCTCAACCCGACTCATTTTGATTTTGGCTCCAAAACGATCGAAAAAATCAAACATCATTTTATTTTTCCCGTTGAGGCTCATCAATCATCAATTCATCATTACCAAAACCAAACAAGTGCAAGCCAAGTCCATGGGATTGGGAGGACCTAATTAATTCTCAAATATAAATGCATGTAAAGTTGTAAACAAATTAACAAAGTTAAAAGAAAGATTTCAAGGCATGGAGGTGCGGCGCAGTGGACTGGGGCTCATGTGGCACCAGTATTCTGCACTGCTGCGTAAGAATGCAATTTTGATGTGGCGGCACAAAAAATCTGCGATGATACAGCTGCTCGCGTCGCTCTTCTTCATCTTCCTCATTTTCTGCATCGACAGGGCTGTGCTCCGGCTTGTCAAGACCCACACAGCCTACAAGAATGTGCCCAACCCTGAGCCCCATAATTCTCTTAAGCTCGCAATCCCTCCCTGCGAAAAGAAGTTCAACATTAGGACTCCCTGTTACGACTTCCTCTGGAGCGGGAACTCTTCTGCACGCATCGCTTCTATTGTGGAGCCTATCATGGCTAATAACCCTGGACGTCCCATTCCTTCGCACAAGGTGAATTATTCATTATTGTTATTTAACTAATCAAATTCCTCTTCTTCACTTGTTGTAAAATTATTCCAAATCTGTCATGGATATATATGTATGTATATATTGTTGACATATATGTATGAATTATTTGTACGTACGAATATCAAACAAGGTTCTTTCATTTGAGACTCTGGATGATGTGGACAAGTGGCTGCTAGAGAACCCCCTGCACTGTCCTGGAGCAATCCACCTCACTGTCAAAAATGCGACGGTTATAAGTTACGGCATACAGGCCAACTCTACAGAAGTTGCCTGGAGAGGATACTATGAAGACCCCACTTTTAAGTTCCAGCTCTCGCTTCAAATTGCTGTAGAGAGGGAAATTGCTAGGTCTCTAATTGGAGGTAGGTAACAGTGTTATATATATATATATATATATATATCTCTGCTACTCCTGATTGAGTCCTATATATAACCTGGGTGCATGTATGCCAGATCCGAATTTCAGATGGAACATAGGGCTGAAAGAATTTGCACACCCAGCCACTGAGACGTACACTGTGGTCGGGCAGGCGGGCCCCACTTTCTTCCTTGCCATAGCGATGTTTAGTTTTGTTTTTCAGACAAGCTTGCTGGTAACCGAGAAGGAACTGAAGCTGCGCCAGGCAATGTCAATAATGGGGCTGTACGACTCCGCATACTGGCTATCTTGGTTCACATGGGAGGTCATGCTCACTATTGTATCAACACTTCTCACTTTGCTTTTCGGCATGATGTTCCAGTTTTACTTCTTTAGCAATAACAGTTTCTCCGTGCTCTTCGTTCTGTTCTTCCTTTTCCAACTCAACATGGTACGTACCGCAGTGCCCCCTTCAACATAAGAATTAATCTACACATTTTTTTTCTATATATATTTAGAGGAAGAGATTGGAAATTGAATGTGACGTAATGTGACTATGTGAGCAATATTCTGCAGCTTAGCTTCGGTTTCATGATATCAGCATTTATAAGCAAGGCAATGTCGGCAACTTTTGTTGGCTTTGCCATTTTCATAATCGGCTTTTCGACTCAGGTACGAATATATTTCTCTTACCTCTTTTCTTTTTTGCAAAATAAAATCCACTCCACTAAAATTCATTTTTGGGGATTATATATTGTTCTTGTTGATTTTTTTTTTTTTTTCCTTTTTTTAGGTCCTGACAGTATTTGGTTTTCCATACTCAATGTCATATAAAAAACAATACCAGAATCTATGGTCCTTGTTCCCTCCAAACTTATTTTCAAAAGCTATAAATTCACTTGGTGCTGCGACTTCCACTCCTGAAGATCCCGGTATTAGCTGGAGCGATATCAACCAATGCACTTTCAGAGAACCCGACTGTGTGATTACCATTGTATGTGCATACAAATACTCAAATTTTTCAATTCTGGTAAAATAAATAAGATTTAAAAAAATGACAATGATCTTTGTCTATGTTTTTGTGCCACACAGGAAACAATATATAAGTGGCTTCTAACACAATTTTTTGTCTGGTTCATTCTGGCAATTTACTTTGACAATATAATTCCAAATGCATATGGTGTGAGGAAATCAGTTTTTTTACTTTTTGAACCCTGGTTACTGGACTGGAAGAGGAGGCAACAAGGTTCTAGGTTAGTACCTTTGTCATGATCATGTTCGTACATTTGGTGAGAGCTAGCGATATTGAAATTAGCTGGATTTAATTGCTCTTCTTGCTGATATCAGTAAATAAATTAATTGATTTCATAGACGAAAGCATCTGCAGCTGCATGGGGTCCACCCCACGGGTGGAAGAGATATCTCCAACTGACGAGGATGTTCTTGCAGAGGAGCAAGTTGTGAAACAGCAAAAGGAAAGTGATGATCATGTGGACACAAATGTGGCAGTACAAGTGCATGGTTTAACAAAAACATATCCTGGCACCTTCAATGTAGGCTGTTGCAAGTGCAAGCGCACTGCTTTATACCATGCTATTAAGGTATCAATCATTATATTCTTTCCTTTCCATATATATATTCTAGCTCTCAACTCAAACATGCAATAGGTTTGAAGCATATATTTGCCATATGTATATGTTAATTTTCTCCTTGTGCAATATTCTAATAATAAGGGTATATGGGTGAATTTTGCCAAAGACCAACTGTTTTGTCTGCTGGGGCCAAATGGAGCAGGAAAGACAACTATGATTAATTGCCTTACTGGCATTACACCAATCACTGGCGGTGATGGTACTTATCTCTTAATTTGCTCCTTAATTTTCTATGTTTGGAATTTTGGATTTGTGATACAATTAATTTATGATGAAAGTTAAGTAAAGCTGTTACATATATAATACGAAATGAGGTTTTGAGATTCTCTGCACCAACCATGCATTCTTACAGCATTGATATATGGGAATTCTGTAAGCAGCCCGGTTGGCATGGCGAATATCAGAAGGTTGATAGGTGTTTGCCCACAGGTTATATCTGATACTTTGCAATAATTATTGCTGTCTTTTTCCCCAGGTTATATCTTGACTTCAATCATTTGAGTTCAGAATTAAGTACTTTCCTTCATGCAGTTTGATACATTGTGGGATGCATTGACGGCAGAGGAGCATCTTGCATTGTTTGCCAGCATTAAAGGATTGCCCCCTTCTGAAATCAAAGTGGTACACCTTTTCTTTTATTATTGTATGGTGTCAGCTTTGAATTTAATTATTTATTGCTTGAAGTTTTAATTGAGTTACTTAAAATGGAAAAGGATTAATATACAATGCAAAATGGTTTTTGATATGTCATGTAATTTTCATTACTCACGCACTCTATGGCTTATTATGAAATAATCCATGTTTGAGGAATATGTTGAAAAAAGATTGAGTGTGTAAACCTTGCGCACACACACACAGAGTAGTAATTTGAAAGTCCGCGCGTGTTGAAGAAAGTAAATCTGTTGATGCAGGTAGTAGAAAAATTACTGGCAGAAGTGAAACTAACACACGCTGCTTGTGCTAGAGCAGGAAGTTACAGTGGAGGCATGAAGCGGCGTCTCAGTGTTGCCATTTCTCTCATTGGCGACCCCAAACTGATTTTTCTTGATGAACCAGTACATTACTATATGAAATTACGATCATTAAATTGTTATGTTTCTTGTTTCGTACCAATATGAAATTACATTACTCTATTTCAGTGTAAAACTGTATGTTGTGAATACTCTAATATAATGTGTTTGCAGACAACAGGTATGGATCCAATAACGAGGAGGCATGTGTGGGACATTATAGAGGATGCAAAGAAAGGAAGAGCGATTGTGCTAACTACCCACTCAATGGAGGAGGCTGACATCCTGAGTGACCGTATTGCCATCATGGCAAAAGGGAAGTTCCGTTGTATTGGCAACTCCATTCGCCTAAAATCCAGATTTGGCACTGGTTTTATTGCTAATGTGAACTTCTCTGCAACAAATGGCGTATCTGGTACAGTGATCAGGGATGACTCTCATCTTGAGACCGTCAAGTGCTTCTTTTATAATGTAATTAAGTATATACAATCTTTGTACTATTGCATTTACAACTTTGTTAATATTCTACATCTGGGTAACCTTCTTTTATGTTCCAATTTTGCTTTCAGAGGATTGGCGTGAAACCGAAGGAGGAAAACAAGGCATTTTTGACCTTTGTTATCCTCCATGATAAAGAGCCCACGCTGACAGTATGTATCAAGTACTATTAGTTTGTTCAAAGTTAATATACATATTTTTATTCTTCCTAATTTCTTGGTATATCGTTGGGGTGTAACCCTCTTAGCGACGCGCCATATCGGAACCCAGATGTGGTGTCAAATGAGCAAGGGCCAGGTCGTCACCCCTCTAGTGGCGCGCTGTATCCTGATCTGAGTGCAGTGCCAAATGAAAAGCTAAGATCGGGTTGCCGCTCCCTATGTGGTACACTGCACCGGCGCCCGGGTGTAGTGGGAAATGAGCAAGGGTCTTCGCATTTCACTCGACGGGTGCGAGGCGTAAGGAAGTTAGCCGAGCCGTGTAGGATTCGTATAGGTAGTTGGAACGTAGGGTCTTTGACGGGAAAGTTGCGAGAGTTAGTTGATACAGTGATTAGGAGACATGTAAATATTCTATGCGTACAGGAGACCAAATGGACGGGTCAGAAGGCAAAGGAGGTGGAGAGTACCGAGTATAAGTTATGGTATACGGGGACAGTTCGAAGTAGAAATGGAGTTGGCATCCTGATTGACAAGAACTTCAGGGATGGAGTGGTTGAAGTCAAGAGACAAGGGGATAGGATCATTCTAGTCAAGTTAGTTGTTGGTGACTTGGTTTTGAATGTCATCAGTGCATATGCCCCTCAAGTAGGCCTTAGTGAAAGTGTCAAGATGCAATTTTGGAAGGATCTTGATGATATCATGAGAAGTGTGCCTGCTGGTGAGAAACTTTTCATAGGAGGATATCTCAATGGTCACATCAGTACAACTAATGAGGGGTTTGCGGAGGTGCATGGAGGTTTTGGATATGGCGATAGAAATCAAGAGGGGGAAGACATCTTGAACTTTGCTATAGCCTATGACCTAATGGTCGCTAACACCTGCTTTAGAAAGAGAGAGTCACATTTAGTGACCTTCCACAGTGGTAAACACTCTAGCCAGATTGATTTTGTCTTTACTCGAAAGGCTGACAGACGAGCCTGTCTAGATTGTAAGGTAATACCGGGGGAGTGTATTGTTCCACAACATAGGCTAGTGGTGGCTGATTTTCGCTTTCATATATGTGCGCACAAGAAGAAATGTGCTAACATCACGAGAACAAAGTGGTGGAAGCTTAAAGGAGCAGCATCACAGGTCTTTAGGGATAAATTGATTGAAGAAGGACCATGGACGGACGACGACGATGCAAATAGCATGTGGAAGAAGATGTCAAAATGCATTCGGGATGTGGCTGCAAAGGTGTTTGGGGTGACTAAAGGAAACAAAAGGGAACCTAAAGACACTTGGTGGTGGACCGAAGAGGTGCAACAGGCGATCAAGGAGAAGAAAGAATGCTACAAGCAGTTACATCATGACAAAACAACTGAAAACGTGGAGAAGTACAAAGTAGCCAAGAAGAATGCGAAGCGAGCTGTGAATGAAGCAAAGAGTCGAGCTATGATGACCTTTACCATAAGCTAGGTACGAAGGAAGGCGAAAAAGACATCTATAAGATGGCTAAATTTCGTGAGAGGAAGACAAGGGACTTGAACCAAGTCAAATGTATCAAGGACGATACGAATCGACTTCTCGTGAAAGACGAGGAGGACAAGATAGGTATGAAGGAAGGCGAAAAAGACATCTATAAGATGGCTAAATTTCGTGAGAGGAAGACAAGGGACTTGAACCAAGTCAAATGTATCAAGGACGATACGAATCGACTTCTCGTGAAAGACGAGGAGGACAAGATGAGGTGGAAAGAGTACTTCGACAACTTATTTAATGGCGACACTGAAAGTGCCACCATTGAGTTAGATGATTCCTTTGATGACGCCAACAGACGTTTTGTCCAAAGGATCCAGGAGCCCGAGGTAAATGAGGCGTTAAAAAGGATGAAAGGAGGCAAAGCGATGGGACCTGACAATATCCCTATCGAGGTGTGGTGATGCCTTGGGGACGTAGCAATAGTATGGCTAACTAAGCTGTTCAACCACATTTTTCAGTCAAATGAGATACCTGAAGAGTGGAGGAAAAGTATGTTAGTACCAATCTTCAAGAATAAAGGAGATATTCAAAGTTGTACTAATTACAGAGGAATTAAACTGATGAGTCATACAATGATACTATGGGAGAGTGATTGAACATCGTCTAAGACGAATGACAAGCATCACAAAAAACCAATTTGGTTTTATGCCGGGGAGGTCGACTATGGAAGCGATTTTCCTGATACGACAACTTATGGAGCGATATAGGGAGCAGAAGAAGGATCTACACATGGTATTTATCGATATGGAGAAAGCGTATGATAAAATACCAAGAAATGTCATGTGGTGGGCACTGGAGAAACAAAAAGCCCCAACAAAGTATGTTAGCCTTATCAAGGATATGTACAATAATGTTGTGACTAGTGTCCGAACATGTGATGGGGAGACTGATGCTTTTCCCATTAAGATATAACTACATCAAGGGTCAGCTTTGAGCCCATATATTTTTGCCTTAGTGATGGATGAGGTTACGAGGGATATACAAGGAGATGTCCCTTGGTGTATGTTTTTTGCTAATGATGTAGTGCTAATTGACGAGAGTAGGGCAGCTATCGACACGAAACTGGAGTTGTGGAGAAAGACGCTGGAGACGAAAGGTTTTAGGCTTAGTAGGACTAAGACCGAGTATATGAGATGCGACTTCAGTGATGGGAGATCTGAGAATGGAGGTGTTAGTCTAGATGGACTAACAGTGCCAAAGAATGACACATTTCGATATTTGGGCTCCATGCTACAGAGTGATGGGAATATTGATGCAGATGTTGGCCATAGAATTAAGGCGGGTTGGATGAAATGGCGACAAGCATCTGGTGTTCTCTGTGACAGCAAGGTCCCATAAAGGTTGAAAGGTAAATTCTATAGAACAGCCATTAGACCTGCAATGTTGTATGGGGTAGAATGTTGGCCTACTAAAAGAAACCATATCCAGAAGATGAGTGTAACGGAGATGCGTATGCTACGATGGATGTGTGGCCACACAAGAAAAGATCGTATCAGAAATGATGACATACGTGACAAAGTAGGGGTGGCTCCGATTGAAGAGAAGATAGTCCAACACCGCTTGAGGTGGTTTGGACATGCTCAACGGAGACCTCCTGAAGCACCAGTACGTAGCAGTGTCCTAACCCGTACCGAGAACACGAAAAGGGGTAGAGGCCGACCAAAACTGACATGGGAGGAAGCTGTAAAAAGAGACTTGAAGGCATGGAGTATATCCGAAGAGCTGCTCTTCGATAGAGACGCGTGGAAGTTAGCAATCCACGTACCGGAACCATGACCAACAAATCAAACCTCTAGCGGCTATTATTATATTACTATTATTACTATGACTACTATTTCACTATTATTATTATTATTATTATTCCTATTCCTATTATTATTATTATTATTACTATTATTATTATGATTACTAGTATTATTATTATTATTATTATTATTAGTATTATTACTACTACCACTATTACTACTATGTAGTATCATCATCGTTATCATTCATATTAGTATTATGTAGTATCATTCTCATCATCACTATCATTCATATTAGGACTAGTTTTTCACTATTACCATTGTTATTATTGTTATTTCTTTATTTATCTATTTTATCTTTCTTACGATCATGATCATCATTGGGTCTTACTTGATTTCATTTCTAGTCTACCCAACTTGTTTGGGACTAAAGGCTTCGTTGTTGTTGTTGCTGCTGCTGCCGCCTAATTTCTTGGTATATCGTCAGAGTTTCTTTGCGGAATTGCAAGACAGAGAAAGGGAATTTGGTATATCTGATATTCAACTTGGCTTGACAACTCTGGAGGAAGTATTCCTTAACATTGTCAAGCAGACTGAGTTGGAGAGTGCCGCTGGCGCTGCTGATGGAAACCTTGTTACCTTGAACTTGACTTCTGGTACTTGTATTCAGGTATATATATTGTTCCTGTCTCTGGATTTGCAAATTAACCTCAAAAATTCCATGAATGATGAAAGTGATGATGAAAAACTGATGAACTAGGTATTAAAGGGAGTGTGATTTGTGGGAATACCAGGGACAGAATCAGAAGAGCACCCAAGAGGGATGATGGTGGAGGTCTTCTGGGAGACCGACGATGCAGGTAGTCTCTGCATTTCCAGCCACTCTCCTGAGACCCCAATTCCTGAGAGTGTAGAGCTCAACAGTAATTCATCTCTGTTGCGCCGGTCTTCTATTTCTCAGGGCATGCCAGTGGGCTTTGTGATTGAACTCAGCCAAATCCTCAATCACAGTTGAATATCCAATGTCATTTTGCCCCCCTTTGTATATGTAGCATCTCTCATTATTCTTCTATACACAATAATATATTTGTACCCTCTGCTCTTATTAAACCTGTCAAATGAATTAAATGGCACAAAAAAAATGTCATATATCTCTTCTCCTCTCTATTTTAATATGCGTCTAAGAATTGGAGAGTCCATTTTATTTTGTTCTTACCAATTGCATTCATCGCCGTCCATTTTAAATTAAGTCGCATCTGGACGGATGAGAATAACCGGATCCGATCATTTTTCCTCTCCAGTTAAGCCCATAGTTTTGTCGCTGATTTCAGTCGATTTAGTCGCTCTTACACAAAACTGCTCTCCATCAAAAACTCTTCACTCGCGTCTCTCCCTCAGACGCCCTTGCTCTCCAACTTTCCCGCTTTCAAAACCTCTCGACTCAGTGCCAACAATCGCCCTCGCTCCCTCAACCCTCACCCTCCCGCTCTTCCGTGCCCTTTTGACTCTCTTCAACCGACGAAGGGTTACTGGGACATCGCATCACGCTGCCTCCGGCTCCCTTTCTTCAGCATCACATCACCTCTTTTTGGTGTCCTCCTCCCGCATCACTCCGACCTCGCGCCTTGGTTCAATGTCTCGACGACACGTTGAATGTTAAAACAGCGTGTGGCTGCTTCGTTTTTGTTCTCTTAGTTGGTCGCCTTCTCTCTCTCCATCGTTCCCCAGCCGTTGTATGGTGAGTCTTTGCATCCCTCCATTTTTTTTTTCTTTCTGTTGTACCATAATTAGAAAGGGGGTATGATCTAGGGTACTATTCTTCTTTTATTTTAAACTCGATCTGACGTTATTGTGTAGGAAAGACCCAGAAGATCTTCTCCCTTCTGAGGGATGGCGAACAAGTGATACGATATCGATGGCGCTAGCGCTGGGTGACAGGTCAACATCTTCCCTCTACCAGTACGTTTCCGATCTTACATGACTTTCCTCCTTTTCTGTTTTCTGTGATTTGCCTATTAATTTAGTTCTCATTTTAGGAAATGCGATATTCCCTCTATTCTTCTGACTCAGGTGGTACTTTATTTGTTAATTGTCAATCATACATTGAAGGAAGTAATTGGCAAATCATAATTAACTAAACAATTTAATCTGACCTTTGTTTTGTTGCCTGATTCAGGGGTAAGCATCCACTTGATCCAATTTACAGATAGGTTCTGGTTTGCTGTGCTGATGCTTACTAGACTATGGTATGTCAAGGAGTAGGCAGTGCCTCTTTTTTCTAAATAATCTACATTTGAATCTAGCATTGCATCTTGAAGAAGCATTTATTGTACCATGTAATTCCTCAATTCTCTTCAATTATTGAAGTTTCCTTCACATTGACTGTTTCTTATCACATTCTTCGTTTAGTATCTGTTTTAAAGAAAATTGCACGACCTGACCATTATGTATCGTAAAAAATATATCAACTTGGGAGTTTTTTGTAGTGGAATCAGATTTTAAGTCTGTTTGATTGATAAAGGATAATTTATTTTTTATTTTGGGGGTTGTTTAGATTCAGTTTCTCTAATACAATTGCAATAATGGATGAAAAAGGGAGATGAAGGTGAGAACAAAGACAAGTTTTGGGTCCCTTTGGAAAATTAATGCTTTTGATCTAGAAAGCAAGTCCTGCATGACCTCAAGACTCAAGTTCAACCAGCCTCCTAGCAAGAACAAGGTATATCCTTTTCTTTTACAAGTGAACATAACTGAGACTCTAATGGTAAAAACAACAATAATTGAGGTTATTAATCTCCGTTAATCTAAGAGTTCTATGTGGAGCTTTGTGGTATGAAATCTTCAAAAGTTTAATCTCTTATTATAATTTCATTGTAGATGTTCTACTGCACATGTTTGAACTTTAATTAGCTGCACAATTTAATTGTCTGATACCCAACCAAAACTTCTAGAGAGGGTTATAATTATTGAATTAAGGTGTTTAAGATATAAGCTTGAAAGGAATTGGTAAATTTACTCTCTTTTTAACATGCATATGGGTAATAAAACATTATGTAAGTAATACACCTCCAATTTTTTATCTCTGTAAATAATCTTAATTTTACATCTGCACCTCCAATTTTTAACTCTGACAATCAAACATTTGAAAATTATTGCAACACATTATGTAAGTAATAATTAGTTTTCTTTTGTGAATCAGTATTTAAATATGTGCAGGCCCCTTCAGCAGTAAACGTCACAGAAATTGCTGACAAAGGATGCAAGATTGCAAGACCTTTGCTTGTTTGGGGCAGGTATGTTTTGATGCTTTTGATAAGCTTGTACCAGTGGGTCTGGATAAAAAGAGTACCGTGGGCCTCAAGGTAAATAGGGATTTCTTTTGCCAAGAAAAAAAATTAAAAAAAGAAGAAGAAAAGACCTGAGGACTTAGGATGAATGTTTGTAACATCATCATATAGGTATGAAAAAAGAATATAAAAGAGAATTCTTCTGCCAATTTAAAAATTGATTAGTTTCTTTTGGCATCATCAAGACAAGTTACATCCTTAGTTATCAGAATTGCATGGGAACGCTTAATTTCAGATGTATCCTTGGATACTTTATATGTCATCTGTCAAAAGTTGTAAGTTGACGGTCCAACAGATTTTTGAGACCACTCGGGTACTGATCAAAAACTAAAAGAGACTTCTGCATTTCATGTTCCATACTTTGATATTGTGTTGCATGGTCATATGTCATGTCTGCCTCTTGCTTACATTTTGATTTTGTTGTACAGAAGGTACATCAGAATAATTGGAACTATTTCAATTTCAGGCATGCCATTTCATGGAAAAGGCTTTGCAGTGGCAGATTCTTTGATACACAATTCATCTCATTGCTCATGATGTAGTCTGTGGAGTCAAAACTGCTCTCACATTCTCATGTCAGAGCCCCTGTTCTGTCCGAGCTCAATATTGTTTTGAGACCTCATTGCTTTTCCTTGAATGCCATTTAATTTGGAATTACTTAACATTCTTTGAATTATTGCATCTATGATTGTTGATGTTTGTAGTTTAGTATCTTAGTTGAAGCACGAATGTATATTATTTATGCTTTTTTTTTTTTTGTGTTCATAAATTTTACGTCCACAATGGTTATGTATAAATGAGTCATCGTAAAGAGTCCTTGAATAAAGCTGTACTATGTTGTACACTTGTACTACATTTTTTACTTAAAAAGAATCATACCTTGAGAATGAATAATCACTTCTAACTTATAGGCTCCGATAAAATTGAATGGAAGTCAGTAATTGATGTCTGGTTATCGATCCAACCTTGTTGCTTTGTTACAAAATCTTCAGTAATTAGTATTTTATGATGAATCAGTAATTATTTTAGTTGGAATGAATTCCAGATTAAAATTGCCCGCAACCTAAAATATCAAGATGGAGATTTATTTCTCAATGCTGGTAACATAGTATCGTCCGCAGCATGGCGCAGGTAGATGACTAGTTGTTTTAGATATTTGAAAATGATCATATGAAATTAATTTCGTTCTTGGAAAAGAGCTGCAAGCCTGCAACTGCAACTGCAACCCTTGACTTGACTTGACTTGACTGGAGCAGAGCTGCAGAGGCTCTTGAGTCTTGATTAACTTCCATTTGTATCGATCGGCTGTTTTTGAAAATTAGAAAATTAATACGCATGCATGCACATTAATGATTAAACAACATATATGAATTAATTTGATAATTAATTAATAGTAACAACTTAATTGCTCTATAAAAATAAAAATAAAAAATCATATATAATAATTGATAAGCTGGGTCGATCGTGACTTGTACTTGTATGCATGTACTTATCTATAATATATATACCCGGCTCTTGTTGTCTGTAGTTGCTTCTGATCTCCAAAATAAAATAGTATTCTGACTAGTCTGCCTGAGTCACTCACATCTTATATTTGCAATGAACAGAGACAGTCTTCCTCTTTCCCCATGTAATCAAATCGCTAATCCGAACTAGTTTTCAATGTACATATAATTATAATCCACTTGTCATTATATATATAATTAATTCAAGATAGGCTAGCCTCATGATTTAAACAGGATTAATTAATGGAGTTGGATTGACCAATTCTATGTCCTCATCATTCAAACAATTGGAAATTCATTCTTATGGATCAACAGAACGAGGAGAGATCACAACCATCCTTCCATGATGATGATTACAGCCCGACCATTTTCCGTGCCCCATTCCACATTAAGTATAACAGAAAATCTGATTTTACGCCAAGGTTCGTCTCAATTGGTCAATCCATGGCGGTTCAATTGGGAACGCTCATGGAAAGCAAACCACTTGCTCGACCTTTATTGGCAATGTTTCTCACAGCCTGAGACAACTAGCATGTTTCAAAGAGAGAGTTGGGGAAATTGCAGTGTGGTTCCTTCTGATCATGTCTTCTTGGAGAAAATTCGCCACTACATTGAAGCTGTCAAAGTGATTCCAAATGCATCTCAGCTTTATAAGAGGGCTGGAGTCGAGTTCCAGAAAAGATCATATGATGACGGTTTTAGAGTTACTTTTCAGAATGGAATCATGAGTATGCCATCGATGAAGATTGACACAAGTTGCAAAACCTTGTTTGAAAACCTGGTTGCTTTCGAAAACTTCATAGCTCCTAAAAACCGGGTAGTAACGAGCTATATGGTACTGATGGATGCTCTTGTTGATACCGAAAAGGATGTAAGGATACTTCAGCAAAGTGGCATTATGCATAACACACTAAGCACCAACAAAATGGTTGCCAATTTCTTCAACGATATAGGTAATATTTGTTTGATCGACTATAATGATCACTTCTTCAATTTGTTTAGAGATATGCAGCAAGTTCTATCACTCGAGTTACAACCATAGTTTGGCAAGTTTGCACCGCAACTATTTTAGTACTCCCTGGAAAGGCATATCTGTAGCTGCTGGTACCCTCCTGCTAGTTCTGTCAGCACTTCAGACGTTCTTTACCATCTTCTCCTATTATCATCTGCATCAGTAATTGCATTACATGGATAAATTACCGCCAAAATCTTCATAATTTCTTATCTCTTCTGCCATATTATTCTACTATGTTTGCTTTGTATGAGCATTCTCTGTTTGCTAATTTACTTTCTATTGGATTTTGCATTTACTTTATGTTAATAGATTAATGGCTTCCTTTAATACCGAACTTTGCCACCCCAGCAGTGTAATGCTGTGTAATCTGTTATATACTTATATTTGATTTTTGGTTCTTAGAAAGTGATGCTTATTATACTCTGAATTGTGATATGCATTAATGCCCCATGTAACATCTAATGAAATGAATCTTATTATCTTATATGGTAATGGTAGCATATGCATGCAGCGCGATTTGACATCTTTGAGAAACAATATATGCCGTATACTATCAGCTTGTCAAGTTACCTATACAACTGAACCTCACAACCCAAAAGACTACAAGGTCCAATTTAGTTGCCCTGTTACTATGTAATACTGATACATAACGTAAAGAAGGTACTACAATAATATAATAAACTGTGCTTAAACTACCACCAAATTTTTGTTTTGTACAGTATGTAGTATAAACATACAAATAGTTCTAAATTTCTAGTGTAATTCATGGCAACTGCTTTAAAATTTCTATAACCTTATGAAAACAAAGTACATGTGGGGTAAATCACAGATGTACAAGGTAACTAAGGATATGAAAGATATTGTAACAGAACAGTTACAATAACTTCAGAAGGTTAGTAACAATGTTATTGTGAAATGGGTCAGCTACATGTTCAACAATGTTTTGGACAGGCCCTTTACCTGTTACTGCTGCTTGAAGGTAAAATCCTAACCAGGCAACCATTGCAAGGCGACCATTCTTAATCTCCTTGACTTTAAGATCCTCAAATGTGAATGGGTCTTTAGAGAGGCCAAGAGGGTCGAATAATAGCCCACCTGGATAATTAATGTCACCTGGCAAGTATATCCCTAGCGGTTCCAGTGCCTCAATCCCACAGTACCTTGCGTATTCAGGCCCCACCTGGATTATTGCTATGATTACACAACTGACAACATTTTCATGTTTTCTAATTACGGATTTCTAATCAACTTTACTTTGGAATGTAGACATCTTTGATTAATTGATTAATATAAAAATAATAAAATAGAATAAAAATAAAATGATGAGTGGTACTGGTACCATAAGAAGTGCTTGGCAAATAGCAATGACGAGAACACCTTGACTGCCAGCTATGCGCAATCCAGGGATGCCCAAATAGTCAAGTGTATCACCTTGAAGTTTGGCATATCCAACTTTCCACCAGACGGGCTCAATAAAGTGAACAATACCAAATAGATCCAAGAATTCAGGGATAAGCACGCCTAATGCAGCCAGCATGGCCCACCTTGCATGCAATATCTCGAAGTTGAAATACTTTTGGAAATTGAGGGGGTCCTTGCCGAGACCAGAAACATCAAAGCCATAATCACCTGGAAACTCCCCTGTGAGATGAGGCGGATAGTGGTAGGGAATGGGGCCAAGCCATCGGGGCCTATCAGGGCCGTACCAAGGGCTGAGTTGCCTAGCTTGTTTAGAGAGGGCCTTGAGAGCATTGGCCTCCTTGAGAGCCGACTTCTTGGTCTGCTGCAAGCGGAGGCGGAGCTGCTGACCGAGGGAGCTGTTGGCTATGGCCTTGACGGCAGTGAAAGGGATGGCGGAGAAGATGAGCACCCCGGCCACCTCCTGCCACGAGGCCCTAACTCCCCTCACCCGAGATCTCGAGGGAGTACTAGTGTGGTGGCTATGGGTGGGAAGGGATGAGTGGCGTAGGCGTAGTACCAAATTGGCCATGCTTTGCCTTTGCTTTGTTTGACTCTGACTCTGACTCTGATGGCTCCTTCTAGTCTCTCTCTCTCCTTTTAAGAGGTGGTATACATCTAACATACATACTCCTTGTTTCATATCAGAAGAAATGAAAAGAAAAGAAAAGAACAGCAAGGGCATTTGGTCTAGTGGTATGATTCTCGCTTAGGGTGCGAGAGGTCCCGAGTTCAATTCTCGGAATGCCCCAACCCCTTCTTCTCTTTTCTTTCTCTTTTTATTTATGCGGCTCCTTCCTTTCCTTTCCACTATCCTAGTACTAGTACTAGGAAAATACGAGAGAGAGCAGGCCAGGCTAAATGAAGTAGAAGAATCACCCATCTAAAGCCTCGCTCACTCTCGACTCTGCAGAATTAATTAATTGGGCTTATATCTCTCTCTAGGTATAATAAACCATTCATTATAGCTTAATACCAGAGAACAAGATGTTTCGTACTCATCAAGCAAATCAAACAAAATTATTAATTTTAGTTACAATCACTATATATATCAGACAATGCATACAAAATCATACATTTCATACAAGGATTCTACATTTATTCCTCATAAATTCACCAAGTACCGGAATGAATTTCAACCTACACCACACTACTACTTGAACATGCTACAACATCTGTTATGGTTAAGAACAAATAGCATTTCCCATAACAGTCTACACAGCACACCCCTGATTTTCCTCTGAAAATCGATTTGGAGGATCACGCAAATATGGAATCCCATCTTCAACTATCTCATTTAATCTTTAATATACTGAATGAATTGAATCATCTTTTCTTTTAATCATTCATCTTCAATAAACAGAATGCAACCTGCGTGAGCGTGAGTGTGTCTATCACAAGTTGGACAATGAATTAATCCTCTTTAGAGATGTCCCACTTTGACCGGGCACACCTTGATTAACCCAGGTAGAGATGAGGTGGTGCGCTATGGCAAATGGCCCTGGTATGAACATAGGTGCCAGCTCGCCACTCTCTAGAGCATAATCATTGAAAGAGGAGCCATGTGGGCCCTGCTCCACACCTTTGCATGCCTGACCCACCTTAACTGCAGTCGACTTTTGTGCCTTTTCATATTCAGCAAATGTGATGGCTTTCTTCACCTCCTCTCTGCTGTGCCATTGTGCATCTAAAAACACCAAATTAAAGTCATTTTTTTTAAATTTAAAATGAGAAACACAGAATGTGAGGCTAGGAACAATGAAGATCAATAAGGTTACAATTAAAGGTGGCAAAACCCGACTCCACATGGGAAACCTGCCCAAACCCGAACCCAACCCGATTTCGACCTACCCCGGCCCGACCCAAAATCAAATAGCCTGCAAACCAACTCAAATCAACCTGAAATCTAAAAAAAGGAAATATGCAAATTGACCTGACCTTGACACGTCCTAGACCAGATCCAACCTGATTGCCACCTCTAGTTACAATCATAAACCCATGCAATGATCTATCTCAATAAACTCATAGCATACAATACAGTAATCAGATGCTTGATAACATACTAAGACCAAGAAGTTGAGCCCACCACAGGTGTCTTGCTATGATATACGAGAATCAGCAAAACTAATAAAGGAAAACAATCTGCAGACAAAAAAAGGTCTGCACGAAAAGGTTGGTAAATTTACCTTCGAGCTCTTTCTTGTCAACATGTATATCCAGAGACTTAGCATATGCAAAGAAACCAACCATCAGCTGACATGGCATACTGTTGGGACCCACTGACAATAAAGAAAGGCACAATTACTTATTGTTCAGAAGCTATTTGGAAAAGGACAAATACGTCTGATGATCTCATTGGAATGAGGCATGAAGTTACCTGGCCAAGGTTGAGAGCTATGATAAATAACTTCCCCAACTTCGACACCGGCTTCTTCAAAAGTTTCTCTTCTCACTGCCTCCTCTAAACTCTCTCCTGGCTAATACAGGTAATATTTTTGAATCAGGCTAGACAATATTGTATGATTTAAAGACTGCTTCAAACATTTGACTAAAGAGATTTAGCATCTTTGACCTAATGATGTGGTAACACCTAATTTTTTAAACTTGCAATTACCAGTCAGTGTAGACTATTTGGAAATACTATGATAAAAAGTCAGTAGCATTGACTAGCACATTATTTAGACACCATTCTTGGCAAGTGTTCACATGAGCTCATAAAATAGCCTGACTTCTTCCCTTGATCCTAGTTTGATCAGTCTGCGAAAGCTAAAGCACCAGCTCACCAAGAAAGGATAAAGTATCAATATTTGAATGCATACATCATTCGAGCATATATTGGCAACCGTTTATTTTCTAAATATCAAACTAGGGGCCACTGGTGATAGTGCTGTCATGCAGAGAATGATCCTAATTCAAGCCAGAAAGAAAGAAAAAACAAAGTTACCTCAATAAAACCAGCAAGACAGCTCCACATGCGTGGCACAAACCTCGACTGACGACTCAATAAAGCACGGTCATTGTCTTTATCAATAACCAGCATTATAACGACCTACTTAAACAAGTAATTTCATCCAATAAGATTTCATTTGATTAAGATGTCTGAAATTGTAACTATGATATTAAAGATTCGTACTGGGTCGACCCGGGGGTACATACGCTTCTTGCAAGAATCATTTGTGCATTGTTTTCTCCTCCCAGCACTAATTGCAACCATCTTTGATCCACAACTCCCGCAAAATTTTGTCAGGCCATGCCATTCAAGCAAAGCTCTAGCCTATTTAATAAAATGCTAGATTAGATCATTAGGCAAAACCTGATTTTATAACATTCGGGACCAACACTGTAATCAACATCGCCACATCATTGGGAGAGATTATTGGTACTAACACCAGCATTATCATCTAATGATAACTCTATGGTCGAAGGTTGAGAACTAAAGAGAACCAATAGGCAATAGCAGTGAGTTGTGCTAATTTGTCAGATGTTTCTAATAGCTGTAGCATATTAGCATGTACTAAGTGTTACTGAAACTTGGCTACAGTCACTAGAGAATGACCTCATAAACTAAAATTGTAGGTAAAACAATGACGAACTTGACTCCAGCATTGAGCAATACACTAAGTGGCTAAAGATATGAGAAACAGCATGCAACCTGCATATGTACCAAATAACAAAAGATTTGTTTTTATTTTAGATTATTGGTTTGTTTGTTGGACAACCCGAGGTATTGCTACTGGCCCTCAAAGTATGAATTGGAAGTTGAACATCCACTCACTATTAATAACACTAGACTAGAGGAAACTTCAAAAGGAAGTATATTATTAAGAGAAAGAATAGAAGGTGTTTGATGAAATTACATGGCCTGCAATGGCCAACTGAGCCATCATTTGAGCATCAGCCCAATCCGTGGCAACCATCAAAGTTCTCAATTCCACAAAGGCCATGCCTTGTCCCCATTCCCTATTGCCCTGGGAAACATCAATGCCCCAGTAATGGCACTGACCCTGACCCACCTCCTCAGCCGAACCATCCGACCCAAGATACACAAAGTCCTCCTTTGTCACCTCCACCTGCTGCAAGCGGGCCGAATCGAGCCAAGCCAACTCCCACCTGGGGGGATTGGAGTCCTGGGTACGCGCCAAGGGACGACCTTTTCTGAGAGGAAGGACAAGAAATCGGTGATGGGTGGCGTCAGAAGTGAGGAGGTAGGGGATGAGAGAGTCAGGATTGAGGCATGATTTGAGGGGGTTAGCAGCGAAGGCGTGGGGGGTGGCCATGGTGAGAAATGGTTTGGTGGCAGAGGGCCAGAGGGGGGGAGGCGGAGGAATAGGATGGAGAAAAAGCATTTATTCGTTGAGGAATGAGGACTGACCGAGGAAAATTGAATTGAATTGGGTTGGTTGGTTTGTTGGTATCTGTGGTTTTCCTTTGCTTGCTTTCTCTAGTTGGTTGGTTGGTTGGTTGCGTGTCCCATTTCATTTCATTTGGGCCTCAGTTGTCAATGGGTGAAAATTTGATTAATACGACCATTCGATGCATTCTTAAACCTTCTTTTCTTTTTATTATCCAAGTCTATTTGTTCATATATAATACCCTTCACATACAATTACAATTATATATATTCTATAAGCTTCAAAATTATCATCGTTATAAGTTTCTATTTCTATTTTTTTTTTTACGGATTTATTCAAATGTGAGTAATGAAGTGTGTCAATTTCAAGCAGGGGCGGAATTAGGATTAATCGGTAAGGGGACCGGGTCAATTCATGTATAATATTATTATACAATTTGGTTTTTTAGCATAATTTTATGTAAAGATTAAATTGAGCTGTTCGGATCAACTATTTGGACACTGAAAACTGAGATACAAACTGCATAGTACGGTAAAATCGTGATATGCATATCACCGTAGCCTAATTCCTAATTGGGTCCGTTTGGATTGTGCAAGGATTAGTGAAAGAATATTATAATAGAGAATAGTAGATGAGATTAGTAAGAAAATAGTGATTTTTGGATTAGATAAAGAATAGTAGAAATATGGTACTATTCGGGATAGTAAAAACGTTGCTTGGATTGTTTGTTTAGAATAGCGATGGATGATAGAAAAGAATAGTAATTAATCCATGTTTTACAAAGAATAGCAGATTAGCCACTATTCGGACTAATTCGGATTAGCATGTATGTGTTTGGATTACACAAAAGTTATGAATAGCTTGCTAATCCGATTAAAGTGCTATTCCATAGCAATCCAAACGCACCCAATATTATTATATGAATATCTCTCATGAAAACATATTTCGAAATATATGAAGTTAACCATTAACAACCTAGCTAGCTAGCTAGCTACTTAATTAAAAGAAGTTAATTAATTGGCGATTGCTAAGCATATATATATATATATATATATATATATGATAAATATAACTTGCCACAAACAATACCTCCACAACACCCCAATACACTTGGAAAAAATTTACAAAAATATCTCTCTTTTCAGAAAATTTTACAGAAATATCCTTTATTTCTAAGTAAATTTACAAAATTACCCTACTATGAAAAATTTTTACAAAAATGGCCCTCATAATCTTATAAAAATATACCTCCGCCCCACAAAATTTTACAAAAATGACCCTCCCTACCCATATGCCACCTCATCATAGGGTTGTGGAGACAAAGTTTGTGACATAGTATCATTGTCCATATATATATGTCCATGTAATGTACATGTGTAAAGATGAACATAAAACGGTTCATCATTTATTCAATGACCATTCTTAATTTTTTTCAAATCCCTACCATCAACAAATAAATGTTCAAACGTCATTTTTAATAATCCACATGTACACTCCTCGAGTATATATTATACCAAGAAGCTATAACTAAATGTAAAGACTCAATTACTAGAAATTAATTTAATTCCTGTTGATATAAAGTATTATCAATTATGACGTGAATATAGAGCTAGCGCTACAACTAAAAAACATTCTTAAACCTGCTTCACATGCATGTTAATTATAGTATAGCTTTAGTCATATTTTTATTTTGTGACTACTTTTTCTTTCATCAAGATTGCATTAGATCAACAATTACTACTCAAATATGTTTTCTTTAAATTTGACATATATATTTTTTGTAAACATCTCATCAATTGTAATACCAGGTTGTCAATTTTAAGAAAAGGTGTGGTTATATATAGCGCTCAATTAAATCTCGTTAATTGAAAGTTTGAAACATTAATTTGATTGACAGGCTCAGACAGAGATCAAACACTTCATTGACCAAATTTAATTACACAATTAAGGTACGTAGCATATATAATAATAATAATAATTTAATAATTACTTAATTGCTTCTCTACTAGCTAGGGTACATGAAGCTCGTGTCATTAATTATATAATTCCATAAGCCAAAACTATATATTAAACTATGTAATTAACTAGCTTCCTTAATTTTCAGGTAGAGCTATAATTGTAAATTTTATTTATCTATGACATTAATTATAGCATAGCATGTTGTAAGAATATAATGGTGTGAGTCTCTTCCAACATGCTGCACGTGTTCTACTCTTAATTAAGCTTCTTGGCCTGCATAATTAAGAATTAATGACAAGATATATGTTATATATATATATATATATATTGTTTTGGTTAAAAGTAGTTTGATTTGGTTAATTAATTAATTACCTGATTCGCGAGGAGCGTTGCAACTATAGCATTCTGTTCTGCTTGCAAAATTGTGCTCGTTGCAACCAGGCCTAAATTAATTAAGGAGTACAAATTAATATGACAACATTAGCTAGCTTAACTAGTTAGCTAGGCAATTACTTAGCGTAAATAAACAGTATAATTAATTAGTTGTTTTATAATATATTATTAAAGTCTGAATAATTAAATTACCAATGTATAACAATGAAAGTATGATATATGTGAAATTAAGGTTTAATTTCTATCCATTCAGTAATAAATTAATGACTAGGTAGAAATGAAAAACATATATATATAGAAGTAGTTTTTGATAACATGAATTCATATACAACATATATAGATGTATATATTGATTAAGCCAAATGCATGCAGATAGAATTAATTAATTAATATATCCAAGCATGCATATATGTATACCTTGTGCAAGTCCAGTCCCCAGGGAGGAAAGGACGGTTTGCAGCGTTAGCAACACCCCCGGGGTCTGACTTGGAGGCACCACATGTGAGGCAATTGGCTCGGCTTGCGAAGTTGTGGTAGCCGCAGGAGCAATACCAATCGCCACGCAACACAGCTACGGTGCGGCCAGTTCCAGTTCCAGTTGCAGTACTGTTGGGTGCTGAGGCCGGGCGTGGATCCCTGCACCTCTGGCACACCTCACGGCGGCTGAAGTTGAGGTAATTGCAGGACTTGCAGTTCCAGTCTCCTGCTTTCTTGTTCATTCGCAGTCCTTGCTTCACCTATACTTAGTATATATATCTGATTGTAATTATATATTAAGAATCTAGCCAAATTAAAGGTGTGAATTTAAAACCATATATCATCACAATGTATATGTATATATAACTTGTATGTAGGACAGACACACGTTCACATTCACATTCTCACTGAGAATTAGAGGAAATGAAGAGTATATATAAAAAAGAGAGATCTGGTACCAAATTAAAATTGATGCAGAAGGGGAGGTATAAAAAGGATAGCTGAAAACAAAACTACTCCTGACTGCTGAGGCTTGTTATTGTGTAGTAATTAATGCAAATGAATGAAGTAGTTTGAAGAAGGGAGGTAGAGGCATTTTATAGTAGAGAAGAGACTAGAGACTAGAGACTAGAGAAAGCAATGGCATTGGGCCTACATCCACATTCTACAACTACAATAATGGAGGATGGATCTGGATGGAGCTGTTTCACTTCCACACTCATATTTTGCTACATCAATTTAGCCCTTGCTGATGTGTCAACTCATTAATTAATTGCTAGCTGGAGAAGGAGAAATGTATATATGTATCATGTATGGAAGAATTCATTTTTGAGGCATTAATTGTCATGGTTGTAGATATGAGTAGAATTATTGGTATGACAAAGTTGCTATATATCATATAGAAATTTATGTGTTACCGTGTGGGTGTCGCGGCGCGGCCAAGTTCTGAGTCTTGCTTTCCAATTTCCATTGCTATTGGCCTATTGGCCTATTGGCCTATTAGGAGATTAAACAAAAAGAAAACGGAATCTCTAATCTTAATTTAAAGACATCGATTACTATTACAACTAAAAGAGGAAAGAAACAAATTAAGAAACAAAGAAGAGAAAAGGATATATAGGAAAGCCAAACCAATCCAAGAGACCATTTGCAAATTGTAAATTGATTCACTTTTACTGTAATCCCCCTGATCCTATCTATACCCCCTGATGGGAGGAAAAATAGAGCCACCACATTGATTTGAGTTAAGACCCGTACGATTCACTTACTTTATAAAAGAAATTTCATAAATTGTCTCACTAATAAATTATTTCTCTTCATGGTTAAACAATTAACTTTTTTCATAAATGACCTTAACTATGAAATAACATTATTAATTTCTCCTCCTTTTATCTGGAGTCCTAAATCGCATGACCCAGAAAAATCTATACTCATGTATTAAAATTATGGGATTTATATTTGTAATTGATTTATTTATAAATGGGCTGCAAAATTTTAATCAACTCTTACATTGTTTCGGTACCAATCTTTATCCTGATGTTTTTCTTAAAATCAGTTAGAGGTCGTGTTCACAACATTTCCATTAGTTTGGTGAAAAATATGACTATATTATAACATTTTTCTTGATTAAATAAAATTAGAAAAAGTAATTTATTTAATTATTCATATATCCTACATTCAAAATTTGTAAAAAGTAAAAATTAGATTTATTTTTTGCTTGGCCTATATGTTTCATCATTTTTCTCCATTGATCCGGTTTGCCTTGCACAATTAGTTTGTTTAGTAATATGTTGTCCAATCTATATAAAATTTCGCAACGAATACAAAGTATAAATTGTCCCACCGCGAAGCGCGGGGGCTTGCCCTAGTTTATTTCAATTTTTAGTGAATATTACAATAGGCGATCGCCTGCTACATCTAAAAAAAAATACTATATATATCATCATTTAAATTTAAAAAAAAAAAGGAAACTGATACGCATATACTAAAAATGATACTAAAATTAATATAGTACTATCTTTATCTTTACTCCTTTATTAAGCGTCTTGGGTGTCAAGATCCGCCAACGGTCACGATTTCTTGATCGAATTTCAGACGTAATATCAGCCATTAGATCTCTCATATTGACACTTGGGGTGTGGCAATTGTGTTGAAGCTTTCTTTTGGTTTATTTATTGCTTGTTACACATAATGTTACATCGTTGAATCTACACCACATCATGTCCGAAAAAATTCTCATTCATAATAAATACACCAATTCAAAATATTTTGTTGGATGAATTGTCTATTGAGGCTTGACAGTTTTAATTACGTGCATAACTTTATTAAGAATGGACATTATGATCCCACTACCTCATCCCAAAATTTGTCCCGACTTTCCGTTTTCACAATTCATCAAATAGCGCTACGTAAAAACACAAAAAAAAAAAAAAAGAATGGAAAGATACAATTGTTTTTTGGTCTCAATTATTCAGTCAGTTTCAACTTTCAAGTTCCATAATTATTATTTTAATATTTTTTTTTGTCAAAATGATTATTTGTAATTTTTTTAATTAATAACCCGTAGCAAATGCGCAGGTAAAATACTAGTATAGATATTATAGAGATACAAAAAATAATACCATTTGCATTAGTATTTATATTGAACATGAATACTAATATTGACTATATATTTATTCAATAAATATATACTAATACAATCAGTATCATTCTTTGTATCTCTGTAACACTTTTCTTTGAAGAATGGAAATTTAGTTGGCTCCAAAATTCAAACCCAAGGCACGAATTAAGGACAGCATGGGCAACACGAGATATATTATCTTGATTGCATTTTTTGGCCTAGTTTATGGCGAATTAGATCAGGATTACTTAGTTTATTATGAGTACATGATTTGACTAGCAGTCAATTTTATATTAATGAATCTTAGCGGCTCGGATATTGTATATATCTGTCATGTGGGTTTTGATCTAGCATGTATTCTAGCTATATATTTTCTGACAATGATATATATGATATGTTTTTTAACAGTTTGATCAATTAACTGACTTGAATTACTTACTTAAATGCAACAATTGTTTTTTTTCTCAACAACTAATTAACTAAACCAAATGAAAAATATATATTGAGGGACCAATAAATTAAACGATATTTCTCTTGATTACATTGACATTGTTATGATATATAGTAAAATAAATATTCCATTTCAGTCCCTTTTTCTTAGTCTCATCCTTGATCCTTCATCCTTGCCAAGCAATTGAACTATCAACTGCTGTCCCTGGGAATATATTCTGAAAGTTGATTGCAGTAAGTACCATCTGGTACATTTTTTTTTATTTCAAATATATATATAATAATGCATATATAATTAATGGGGTCGTTTGATGATCAAGAATATTAGAAATTTAATTTTAGAGAAAATTAATAAATACAAGCTAGGAGCCAGATTCATTTCTGAGCTAGGACTAGGATTAATGCGATTGCGAGAGGACGTTTGTTCCAATATTCTACTTTGAATGCAATTTCTTACCTGCAGCTATTTACTAGCTCAACTGCTGTTCATTTTTCCAACAAGTACCTTTATTATTTTTATTTACTTGGGAGATGGGGTGAGACAGGGACATATATATAGTATATAGGCCAGGGGAACAGATCGAAAAGGAAGAAAATGTACTATTTATCTTCCTCCATTCTTTTACTATACATATACGTACAGAATGTAAAATTAAAGGGGTTAGTCTCAAATTTATATTTGTTTTAATTTCTTCCCCATTTCAAAAGGGGAAGAAATATCTCATTTTCTTGTTTATCGTAGATATATCTCATTTAATTATCGCTAAATTGTAAACATGTTAAAATGTATATTTGTGAGATAAAGATAAGAATCAAGCCAGTCTTAAATATTTATTTGTGAGATAAAGATAAGAATCAAGCCAGTCTTAAATATTTGCAGCTCAAAAACAATGACTTCCTTACTAGAGAGTATTCTCTTTTGTCATTAACCGTTCCTTGTAAAGTTTTCTCCCATTTTTCCCATTTCACTTAGGGTGTGTGTTTGGATCATCCAAGATTAGTACTACCCAAAAGTAGCTCACTACTCTCAATACTAGCATCATCCAAACACAAAATATAAATCTTGGTTAGTCCTTGAGTAGAGCTACTAAATTAATCCATATAAATGTTGGTTTAGTGAAATTGCTCACAAGTGTGAATAGTGATATTAATAAAAAAAGTATCAACTTAGTACTATTTTTATGCTACTCAAGTAAATGCAATCCAAACACTATTTTCACTAATCCGAATAGTACAAAGTTAGCACTACTCTCATACTACTCAAGTTAGCACTAACCTAACTCTATTCCCAATCACTAACCCAAAAAACACTACTCATGTACTAATCTTTGCATCATCCAAACACACCCTTAGAGATCTTTGTCTAATTATAACTTTGTTCTTAATTTGTGAACTTCTCATCTCACCTTTTTTTTTTAAAAAAAAAAAAAAGAAAAAAGAAAAAGAAAGAAAAGAACTTGTATACGGAGAAAATACATCTGAGGAGGTTGGGGACAGTGTAGTCTCATTATTAGTCACTAAGTAGAAAGCTTAAATATAATTGAATCTCACCGATTAGACGATCGATTACTAATTCCCAATCTAGTAAAAAGCAAAAACTACAAGTGGTGAAAAAGTTGTTAGCATATATATAGAGATATAGATATGCTGGTAAAGTTTGGACCAAATATTGAATAATTGAGGTTAAATTAATATTTGGAGCCGGCCATTTAAATAGGCATATATTCTCCACAAAAAGGTGCACTTCGATCAATCTATTGCAATCTCTTGCATTGCATGTTCTCTTTCAGACATTATCCCTTTTACAACTTTACGCAATAATTCAAAAGGTCTCAGATTCACTCCAATTCCCAATTCCAATTCCAATTCCTGGAAGCACTTAATATGTCCCTGGCATCAACACATATATCGCACAAATCTGTGCCTTTAATTTCCTACGGTCAAAGGTATTTGAACTAGCTCATACCTTGTCTTATATATTTTTGCATGTTTTAAGCGAATTTAAATCATATATATATCTGTGTTTTTCTTTAATTTCTCTTTAGTACATTTCCTCCAGTTTATATATACTAGGGTAAACCCCCCGCGCGACTATTTATTTATTTATTTATTCTCTCTTGTAAGAAAATGATACACAAAAATGAATGAGTACAATTTAGGTTCATGTGTTGTAATGTACTAATCATTTTATTTTTAATTTTTACGACATTTATCTTACATTGTAGCATTTATATATTATTATTATTTATTAATTCTTTGGGTTAATACTTCTTTGGGAGTTGATCTATGAGGATTTTATTGAATAAAACGCGTACTACTAAAGAAGCAACTCCATCTAAATTGGACAGTTAATTAAGGTCGAGCACCTTCTTCAATATTACAACCCATCTAGGCATAATCAATGCTGGCTGCATATGTTAGGCTTGACATATATTTTCTGGACATCTCAATGGCTTATAGAAAATCAGTAATAAAAAAAACTAAATAACAGAAGCTGCATCTCAACCGCTTCATCACTAAGATCAACATCCAGAAATCGAGAGACAGAAATTAACAAAAAAAAAAAGACTTCCAATCACCTCAAATCTTGTCTAGACCTAGTTATTAACTCCACAACTATCCATGAGATTATATAATATTATGTACTTAAAACTTAATAAATAATAATTTTATTTTTCATATATGACAACCGTTCAAGAGTTTTGGGATTATAAGAATAGACAATTTCAAAAGGCTCGAACAAACGTATAAAAAAAGTTTGATCTTTAAAGAAATATAACTTTTGACAGGAATAACCTCATTCCGAAAAGCTCGTGAAAAGATCTACAATAATTATTGCTTAGAAAATTAAAATTAAAAAGCTATGAACTTTATTTGGGGCGCACTTTACATCTACAACCCTGATACGAAAATAAATTTTGTGGGGCACACAGCTAAGGCTACATGTGAAAATATTTTTAATCCACGGTAGTTCATCTAAATTTGATTCGTCATATGGTCATATATGAAAATAATTCTAAAAAGTAGGCTTGAAAATCTCTCCATTAGCAAAAAACATTGAGAGAGCGCAAACTTATATAGACCATTGGATGGCATGATCCAACGGTTCTCAACTTCTATTCATTGAGGAGCCACCATTTCTCCCCCTCTTTTAGAGGGGATATATTATTTAAACTTGATTCTTTATTCTCCAAAAAAAAGAACTATGTGGAACATCTATATATAATAGTAAGATTGAAGGTAGTTTTGATGATCCATATATATAGCAGAACTACCTTATATATATCTTATATATTCATTGTCACGTAAATTTTACTTATGTATGCATTGTTTGGTCTAATATTATATATATATATATATATATATATATATGGGTCCCAGCTATAATAGCATATCAAAATCTGCCTCCATATACAAAATGTAGAGCCGGAATTCTTCATTCAATGAAGCTATATAGATATGCTTCGGATAGGATAAGAATTCACTTTGCAATTTGCAAATTAAGAGGGGCAGGCAGTGACAGTGTATGTAGAAAGCGGACAGGGAGCTGGAGGAATCATCATTAATCAGGACAAAGCACAAGCACAAGCACAAGCACAAGCTAGCTTAGAACTCCCCAGGAGAATATAATATATATATATATATATAAAAATAGCTAGGCATTACGCGTCTTTGCAGAGTTTCCTTTATTCTATGCTCTCCCCTTTTACCGATAATTTTAATATTAATTAAATAAAAAATCAAAATTAAATAAAAAGCTCCTGGTATCCGAAATTCGGGATTTAGGTTAGTCTGTGAATGAAGTGCCGACTCCAAACACGGTATACGAAAAAGTCATGGGATTTAAAAAAAAAAAAAGCTACTTTTTTGGGGCCGGCACTTTATTCACGGATCCGAACTCTAGATCCAGTTTTACTTATTAGGCCACCAATTATTTGGGGCCGGCGAACGCTACGCGGACCCAAGCTTGTGGCCAGTATATAATATTCCGGCCCCAATTACTACAATTACTCTCCCTCCACCGACCATTTTATATTCCCTCTCCAGTCCATCCCTCCCTCCCGTGCTCTCCAAAACAAAAACTTGCGTCCGCGTAAGAAGTGCCGGCCCCAAAAAAAATGTATCCGCAAAAGTAAATTTGTACCCAAACTTTGGGTCCGCATATAATGCAACGGCCCCAAAAAAGATGCTCTTTTTTTAAATCCCGTGACTTTTTTGGGAGACTGCATTTGGGGCCGGTAATTGAAATCCGGACCAACCTAAATCCCGAATTTCGGGTACCGGGAGCCTTTTTATTTAATTTTGATTTTTGATTTAATTAATATTAAAATTATCGGCCCCTTTTAGCTTCAAATTAATTAATTAATGGTAGTTTATAAACTAATTAAACCATATTGGTCCGGTGACCCGGTCCATAGTAGAATTATATAGTAAGGAAGCCCAATAACATTTGAAATTAATGTATGTAGTATAATTAATGAAGTAATTGAAAGCCCAGAGAAACAGGCAGGCAGGAGTAGCACCCAGTTGACGAATGAATTGGCTTGCATAAAAATGGACCCATGCATGGAATCATGGAATCCCATCCATCCATCTTAGCCCATCTTAGCCCATTTTACCTTTGAAGTAAGTAAAACCGAAGCCTGCATCCTCGCCGCACAGACACAGGCACAGCACTCCCCACTTCCTTCGCCTAATTTCCTTTCTTCCTCGTTCCTCCGGGTCCTCCCCCCCCTCTCTCTCATTTATGGCGGAGGAGGCTGCGCAGAACGGAAGCGGCGGCGCCAGGACCAGGCCGCGTCCCAACGTCCTAGTCACGGGGACCCCGGGGACGGGCAAGACCACCACGAGCTCCCTCCTGGCCGACGCCACCGGGATGCGCCACTTCAACATCAGCGATCTGGCGCGCCACAAGGCCCTTCATGATGGGTGGGACCACGAACTCGACTGCCATGTTATCAACGAGGACCTGGTTAGATCTTTGGTCTTCCTCCTCTCTCATTTAAACCCTCCTACCTTCATTATTGTTCTTGTTAATCCAGGGTCTGTCTGGTGCCCAAATATAATATAATAGAATAGAATAGAATACTAATATTGCGAATTTTTTCAATTAAAAGTTTATTCCTGTAATCTAGGTATGTGATGAAATTGAGGACCACATGGATCAAGGAGGTAATATAGTTGACTATCACGGATGTGACTTCTTCCCCGAGCGCTGGTTTGACCTTGTTGTCGTTTTGCAAACTGACAATTCCATTCTACATGACCGCCTCACAAGCCGGTATTTTATTTATTATAACCTGCTCAATTGTTGCTTCCCATTTTTCTGCTTCATATCTCTGTATGTCAGTATGCTCAGTTAGGTCAAGCAACAAACAATTGTGAAGCTGACAAGCATAGGACCTTTTGGTTTTTTCAAGATACGAAGCTTGTTCTTTTTTCAATTCTCTATGTTCTGTGGTAGTTTTTGTTTCCTAAAAAACCTTCACATTGATCGAATGCAGAGGGTACATGGGTGCGAAGCTGACAAACAACATAGAGTGTGAAATCTTTCAAGTTTTGTTAGAGGAGGCTAGAGAAAGTTACGCCGCAGAAATAGTCATGCCACTGCGTAGTGACAATGTGGAGGATATAAGCAATAATGTCGCCACTCTAACAGAATGGATAAATACCTGGAAGCCTCCAGTTCAGTCCAGCTAAATGGTACATACCCTATATCTGATGGATTGTAAATGCCTGACAGTAGATGCTCTCGCTACTGAGCCGGCTGCTTTTCACAGTAATTCAAAGAAATTTATAGATTGAGAAGATAGTGCAGGAGGGGGAAAAGTTGCTCTTATTTTCATGTTTCTTTGATTCTGCTTGAGTTTAAAGGATTAGGGTTTATAGGCTTATCAGTCTAAAACTAGTACTGTACCTGATCAAGTCTTCAGGTTATAATTTATGCGCCCGATGTGTCTTTTTTTAGTATAGATGCTCATGTGTTGAGAAACTTCTATACCATTTGTGTCCTGATTGCTACCTATCTCTAGTGGCATCTTGATTGTGGAACCACCGTTAAGGGAGAAAAGTGTTCATAACCTCAAGCGTTGCTAAATCTACCAGTATCAGACCTTTCCGTCAAATCTGATCTTATATGTTCTTGTCTGCTAGTGCTGAGTTTGTTTGTTTTGCAGGAACTTTCTGAAGCCAACATCAGGCGATGTGAATAGCTGGGAACCTCCAGTGATATCTGGCTGCAGTAGTATGGATATAAGTAATTTGACTTACAATTAGTATTAGTTAGCTGAGAAATTTTGTTTGACTGTGTTTGGTTGGTTGCACTTTTGCATACATTTTTAATATTTTGGTAGTTTTGTTTATTATGATTTATTGTTGAATGATGGCTTGTTAATTTTTGCAAAACTTATCTAGAGATTTTAGTATAGAACCCAACTTAGAACTATTAAGAAAAAGAATGGTGGTTGCGGATCATTTTTGTTAGGAAGTATCTTTCTTAGATGTTACAAGGACATCGCTCAGTGCATGCTTGGGGATCCATTAATCCATTCCATTAGAAATTTAGAATACAGACCATTGTGTTCATGTATATATGCAAGTAAAGCTCTCTCTAATTTAGAATACAGTGTACATGGGGATTCATTCTTACACTTACACATCATATGGATAAAGATAAACCATGACAGTGTCCCAGCTAGTAGTATTGTTGGAATTGCAAAAGAATCCATGCATGGCTTAATTAGCTAGCTAGCTAGGTTGATTACCAGAATTAAGTTGTTATCTCAATAGCTAGAAATTAAAGCTAGCTTGTCTCTAGACAGTTAGTTGACTATGTATAAATTATTATGTAATTAAATTAAATTAAGAGAAAATCTCTCCATATCCCATCGATCCAACTTTCAACTTTGTACCCCAGTACAAGTACAATATTATATATATATATAGGTTAAGTTAACCACGTGATATATATGTTAAAATATATTTTGCAGCCCAACTCCTTAATTTCCAGCCCATTAATTAATTAGTAATTAGTAATTCTTAATTTTGATTCTCTGCATCTCCTTTTTCTGGCGTGCAGGCTTAATATATTAATTCAACCAAATTTAATTCTGAACAATGTTTTTGTTTACTAGACTAGAGGAATTAAGGAAGAATATATATATGATCGATCTCTCCCTCTCCCTCTCCATTCCATTTGCAAATCAATATATATATATATATATATATATAATCGATTTTAATTTATGATGTCAAAGAGATCTCATTCAATATGCATGGCACCTCATGCATGATCATGCATTCTTCTATGGTAGTTACGTTCCCCTCAACCAAAAGCCTAGCTTGTACATTGTGTGTATATATATATATGCCATCAGCATTTTTGTTGCTATATATTCATTGATTCTACTCAATTATTTCATCTTTTTTTTTTTCGGAAAACTTAATTTTAACAATTAAACATTCAGCATTTTTTATGGTTTTGATGGCATATGCTCACCTACCAAATTAAACTTGAGTGTGCTTTCTTAGATCGATATTGTATTACTTTCTTCTACATATAGATAAGTGCAAAATAAAACGCTTGGAATTGAAATATTAAGAAATATAAATTCATAAATCAATCAAATTATAATTTTCTAAGTGCAAAATATAAATACATTAAATAGAAATATAAGCACTTGAAATAAAAAATATAAGCACATAAATTAGTCAAATTATATATAATCGTCTAAGTGCAAAATATAAACACATGAAATAAATATAGAAATATAAGCATAAAAATCAATCAAATTAGAAGCGTCTTAATGCAAAATAAAAGAACGTGAAATAAAGACATAAAAACTTGAAATATATAGAAATATAAAACACTTAAATCAATCAAATTATAATTGTTTAAGTGCAAAATATAAACACACATATGAAATTATAATTAATTGTCTAAGTGCAGAATATAATAACATGAAATAGAAATATAAACACTTGAAATAGAAATATATATGGCTCAAAATGTTTAACTATTTTTCTTTTCAAATATAAAAGTTGGTGCACTGCTGGAAGTAGGACTAGAAAAATTATAATATTCATTGATGCAGTTGAGAAGCAACTTTTTTTTAGAAAAAAAGCGGGAGGATCGTGTTATAATATTTAAAAAACGTTTAGGATTATGCAACAATAAAACAATAAGAAATCTGTATAATTATAAGTAATATGATTTTAAATTCAATCTCTAAAATGTGATGTCAAATGGAAGACGTACGGGTCTCCAGACGTACGGAAAAAAATTTAAATATAGGCGCAACATATTGCATTAAGGGGTGATAATATAAGTAAATTGTGAGCTTATTGAATTGTCTGTTTTTTTTTTTTCTTTTTAAAAATGTGAATAAATTTTCTTGTACAATAATCAGTCATTGTTTCTTTCTTTGAGAAAATAAGTAAAAGAAATGAATGTGTTGGTTTATATAGAGCGGGTGAAATTGTAAAAGAAGATTTAGTGAGTAATTAGCAATGGGCACATGAGGATAAAGTGAAAAGGCCCTTGAATTCAAAATGGAAATGGAAATAGAAATAGCAGGCGTGCGTGACGTGCGTGCGTCCGTGTGGTGGAAAAGGAAAGGAAAGGAAAGGAAAGGAAAAGGAAGAAGCTAGCCATGCAGATTGAATTGAGAACTTACCTGCCATTAAAAATGATGATGATAGCAGATGGAGAGGAGCGTGTGATAGGAAATATGGAGGAGCGTTGGATGAAGAGAAATTAACGGCCGAGATAGATAGATATATAGATAGATAGATAGATAGATAGATAGATAGATAGATAGATAGATAGATAGATAGATATGTTAAGAAAATGCAGGCAGCGGAGAGGAGAGGAGAGGAGAGGAGAGGAGCGGATGTGATGTGATGTGATGTCATTCATTCCCAGGACTGGAGCCTGGAGCCTGGAGCCTGGAGCCTGGAGGGGAGTCACTCGATCAGTAGTCACAAGTCACACGCGCTCTTCGCTTCGCTTCCCACTCTCTCCACTCTCAGTCTCCGTTACACATTTATTCATTCATTCTCGCAATTCCTCCTCAATTCCATCAATTCCATCAAGACTCAAGACTCCTGAGACAAAAACAAAGATCAGTCATCTACCGTACATACCTCGTATTCCTCCCCATGTCTAATTCCTCCTCCTCCTCCTCCTCCTCTAGCTCCACTGGCAAGATCCCTCAAGACCCTCATCCCCACCCCCATCAGTCACCCGCTGCTGCTCATTCATCCCCTACCGCCCTATCCCACGAGCTCACTCCGCGATTAGGGTTTCAGTCCACCTCGCCGGGGCCGTTCGAATCCGCTGGGCCTGCAGCAGCTGCTGGTCAGAGCGGTACTGCTCAATCTGGGACTGCGACTGCGAGGAAGAGGAAACGGGCTCAGCTGGGGGAGGAAGCAATCAGCATTATCAATGGAGGAGACAACAACAACAACAACAACAATATTATTGCCATTTCCATTGGGGATCATCAATCACTGGATCACAGAAGACAGATTGCTGAGCAAGTAATAATAGGAATAGAAGATGATGATGATGAACATCAAGATGAAGATGACATTGTTTCCGGCAATGGCAAGGAGGAGAGTACTGTGAACTTGCACGTCTATACTCGTAGGAGGAGCATAGATCAGAATAAGAACAAGGGCAAATTGATTATTATAGATGATCAAAATGAAAATGTTAATGTTGGAGGGGATGAGGGTGGTGCAAGTAGAACAGGAAGGGTGATGAGTTACCAAGGCAAATTAGGGAAGGAAAAGGTGATTCACATTGTCGATTCTGATTCTGATTCTGAGCCTGAGCCTGAGCCTGTTATGGTCACCGACTCCAATCCTGACTTTGGAGTTTCTGGAGAGCTCATGGAACATATGCAAGTTCTCGTCAAGGCTTTTCTCTCCTCATTAGCTCAACACTTACAGGTGCAGCCACAGCCTCATCGGGAGATACCTCATGATCAAGAGATGGTTGACATACCCCCATCTCCACGGAGGGAGCAACGCAGGAACAGAGCTAAGCAATTGGCACCTGCTTTTGCTCGCTTTGTCAAACAGAAAGGAGAAGCTGCTATTCAAGATGACATACCAATGCCCAATGGGCCCAGCCCGTTTTCTAAGGCAATGGACAAAGTTAAAGAGAGAGCAGCTATGATTGGGGAGGATGATAACATTCCATGGATACCATCGAATGAGATCCATTGTGGCTTGCTTGGTTTGAAGATGCTTACATGTAAAGAAATCGCGTTGATGAATTTGGCTCAACATGCAGAAGCGATAACATCTCTTGCAGGCATTCCGAATGATTTGCGCAACCATCTCAGTTTCGTGCTCTGTCGTGCTCGAAAGATGAGCATAAACCTTCTAACTATGTTGATGGAAGGCAAACTGACGGATTTGAAACTGAGTGACTGTTCGTGGGCCAGTGAGAAGGATTTTCAGGATGCTTTTGCCAACTTTGACAAGTCAAATCTTGAGGTACAACTTTTGCTTAATTATGTAGTTATGTTCATATATCTCCTGTGAAATAAGATTAACTTACGTATATTGATGCAAGAACACAAGCACTAGTTTTAAGCACCCAAAATATTGGATAAAAAATCACTATTTGCTCTTATATCCGTTACGAACTTCTATTCTAAAATTAATAGGATTACAGAAATGGTCCAAAAGGATCATTATTTCACATGGTTAATTATGTGATGTTGTTCAATTTTGTTTCTTCTTGGGATTTACAGTTATATACCATATATATGTATATTGTGGTATTTATGAGCAATATTTTCAGTGAACAGAGTTGAGGCCAGGTTTCAAGTTCACACATGGAAGCAAAATTAGGGTTGAATTATGGTTAATTTACATTACCATTGCTATAATCCTTAGAAAGAATCAACTGGGATATCAAGTGATTAGTGCTTAATTATTAACAAATTGATACAATGGCAGTCAATTTGGGCCATGATGTACAGAACTCGAGAGTTTGTCCCGCTCGTTCTGCCTGATCAATATTGTCATGTGACTCATGTTCTTTGCTTTTTAATTCTTCACGTATTAATTCATTGAAACAGGTGTTGGAACTTGACCGATGTGGGCGATGCATGCCAGATTCCGTTGTGCATTCTACCTTGTCATGTGGGCTGAATAGCTTGCCTAAACTACAAAAGCTCTCGCTCAAGGGTCACTATAGTCTCTCTGATAAAGGATTAGCTGCTATTGTTTCTTCAGCACCTCTGCTGAATTCCCTAAACTTGAGCCAGTGCTCTCTACTCACCACTAAGGGGATAATAAATCTGATAGATAAGCAGGCCCTGCTGCTGAAAGAACTTTACGTTGATGAATGCCAGAATGTAAATGCTATGTCCCTTCTCCCTTCTTTGAAGAAAGTGAAGACCTTGGAGGTCCTGTCAACAGCAGGGATTCCATCTGTGTCGAATGAATTTGTGCATGAGCTGATCCCTGTTTGCGGTTCAACTATCAGGGAGCTTAATTTTGCAGATTGTGAGTAAGTTTCTATTGTTGATTTTCTTAAAGCATTAAAAATATAAAAGTATGACCAGTTTGAGCATATCCACCGCCCCCGGAACACCCAACCACACCTTGCTCTGCTCGTTTGGAGTTTTCCATAATTGAGGATACAATTGACTGTCGCTTTAGTCTGGTTTACAGCTTTGCATTTAATTTAACAACGAGTTGATTCTGCTATACTGGTTTTGTTTTAGCCCAGTAAGTAATGGTTTCTACCCCATGAGATTTCACTGTACCAGCATGCATTAACAACATTAGTGGTGCATATTACATGGGAGCATGCACTAAATTGCTATTTTGTTTTTAGTACTTCCAACATCATAACAGGGGAACATAGTTTGTTTTAACTTTATGGGTTATAAATTGTATTTGGTACAGCAAACTGACGTCATCTGCAATTAAAGTAATTGGAGAACATTGCCCAAATTTGTTAGCCCTTGATATCCGCAAGTTGACTGAACTAAAGGACTCTGCTATTGCACATCTGGCAAATGGATGCAGAGCTATCCAGAAACTACAACTTTGCAGAAGTTCTTTCAGGTTTGTTTCAATGTTTATGTTTTCAATTTCCAATTGAGATGTTACAGATTCTCAGAATATGGTTGCGGGATAGTATTGTGCTTTCATGTCTACCTTGTGAAAAATAGAAGTAATACTAATTGATTTGAGTCTGTCTAACGTAAATTCTTAATAGATTGTAACTGACTATATGACAGTGATGAAGTAATTGCTGCATTTGTAAGAGCATCAGGGGAACAACTTGTTGAGCTTTCACTAAACAAGGTCGCTAAGGTAGTAACTAGTAAGGTGTCACATATTATTGTTTTTCTTGTTTCTGACATGTTTGATGGATTCTATATATGTGCTTTTCTTGGCATGCACGATACAATTTTGTAATGATAAGTATAATTCTGTAAAGATAAAACTTAAAATTATACGCTAAAACGTAAGGAAATTCCCCTGTATACCTAACAGTTTTCATAATGGTCACAAAAAAGGTAGTTCTCATACTTGGGAAGTCCAAAATCAACAATAATGAATAAGCAAATGTTGTCTTGTTCTCAGTTGATTTTGTTTCTCTTACTATGTTTCTATAAGTGCACAATATTGATAATTTGTTGTTGCAATTTATGCTTAGGTGGGTAACCTCACTGCTATAGCTATAGCTGACGTATGCCGCTTTCATTTAAAGAAGCTTGATCTTTCCTTTTGCTATCATATGGATGACAATGCACTTGGCACCATTGTTGATCGCTGCTCTTCCTTGAAAACTCTTAAACTTTTTGGCTGCTCCCAGGTATTACCAATAAATATTAGAAGCCAGAATTCTCAAATTTTGCATGCTAATCTTATACTCTGTCTGCATCGATGGAACGCATTTTGTATGTGTTCTTCTTGTTGATTAGTTCCTATGTAATGGAAGTTGTAAATCTTATCTTGCAGGTTACTGATCTGTTTTTGAAGGGTTATTTCAATCGTTCAGTTAGAATCCTGGGTGTGAATGGGATTTCCTTGGACTATATTGAGATTCCGGACCAGCTCTGAAATGCTGATATAGTCAAGTTTTCTGAATAATCGAAGCTTTTTATATTTGCCTGGGGCGAAAGGAAGAAATTCAAAGTCATGGTCTTTGAAATAGTGTTGAAGTCATTATTCTAGTATTGAACCTTTTCGGTTTAGGAGAAATTTTATTGCTTGTTTCATTATAGAAAGCAAGCAAGGAAACAGTGAAGAAGAAATTTTTGTACTGAATTTAGATATAGGGGTTGTAGTGTTTCTTTTTTCTGTGTTCACTGCTCTTGTAGCTGTCTGAAGTTTATGTCTGTCGTTGCTACCAATCTTTTTTTTTAAAAAAAAAAGGAATTCATTTTGTCTGTCGTTCTGTCAAATAAATTGAAAAAAAAGGAGATTCCTTCGCGGTTCTGTTCTCAACTTGTTGTCGTGTGTATCAATAATTGTCCAAATTAACTATCACATTTGATTTTATGACTGTAATATTTGTGATTGTTAATGATGTTAATTCTTAGCTAGTGTGATTTGCAGCAATCTCTTTTTAATGATGTGGACAATAACAAATTTTAAAATCAAATGTATTAGGCAGCTCATCTGCTCATTAACGTCATTCTTTTCCAATTCACGTTTTCTCGATATTTTCATGAAGTTACCATTTATAATATTACGTAGTTATTTCTATATAGTACAATAATGAGGAAGCATTAACTTCTTATGAAATAACTATTTGGGGAATTATCTTTATTAAATTGAATCTTTCTTTGTTTATGAAACAGGTCGGTTTTACCCCAGTTTTATCCAATAAATATATGAAAACATGATAAATTTACAATTTAAAATGTTTGTCATAGTGTTATTGCATTAAAGTTAACTGGTTCGGAATTACTATTTCCCAAATATCGGGTATATTTCTTAGACCGGCGAACTCAATGAACCAAGTCATCACTTTCAAAATTGAGTAATATTGATAGCTTCAATACAAATGCATATAATCCATACAAACAAAAAGAATCGCACCAAATGATCCTAAAAATTTACATTATTTAAAAGAACTTGAGCAAGTAAAATAGATAATTCGTCTACTAATAACTACGTCGGAAGAGAAAAAAAAGAAAAGCTTCTGTCATATCATTGCTCTTTTGTTTTGTCAGGAAAAGAATTGAAATACAGTTTATATTCAAGTGTTAGGCCATTATTGCAAAGTTGCCCATCAAAATACCTCGAAAAACATTTTCGAGGTTGGAAGTAGGGTTTGCTATTTGCAAGGAGAAAAAGAGAAAAAAAATATAAAGGAAAGAGAAAAATCCTCCATTAGGACCATTGGGTAACTTAAATTCATTTTTTTCTTCATATATCAATGCTAATGCTCATCATCACTATGGCCCTCAGGATCGCCTCCATTTCCTATCACATCCAACTGTACAAAACGGCAGTAATATATTAATATATCAGAAACAGAACATTAGATTAATTCTTAAATTACCATGCTCACCAGATATTTTACCCATATCGAAACCACCACAAAGGTACTAAGAAATAACACAGTACCAATAAGAATTATGTATTGACCATTTCATGGTGCTTAGCAGTTAATATCTAATGGCTCCATTCAGCATAGCCAAATCTGTAGGTGAAACAGGAAATAACCAACTATAGGAACCAAAAAGAAGGCATAAAAGTTACCGTAAAGTACTGGGTGCAGACGGGACATTCATGAGGCTTCCCTTTCTCCAGCCAGAACCAGACAACATCATGTTCATCTTCTATAGTTGTCAACAATTTCACATAGTCATTTTCCAAAGTTTAAAATTCATTTTAAATATAAACAATAATAAATGCTACTAATTAATGTGTCATACCGCCTTCACCACCAGGGCAGCCAACCAGTCTTTTATTATAGTATGACTGTACTATAGCTGGTGCTTCCTATAAGAAATATTCGAAAATACAGGTTAAATCAAGCATAGTAGCAATGTCAGATAGAAAATGTAAACCTGCCACGATTTTACGTATGATTAAGGGTAAAGCGAAATAACAACATTTAAAATGATAGATTAGTGCTTGGAAGACACAGTAGCATAGTAGCTAGGACTACAGCAGATTGACAGCTCTACAGAAAAAAATAATTAAAATGATTTATTTAAATGGTTAAATTTATGTGAGTTGCAAGGAAGAAGAAGTATTTAGGCCAAAGCATCTCATATAGTGATAAGGCAGCACAACTGATGATTCTGGAAGCATAAATTTCCGAACGGTCTCATATATAAAATCAATATTTAGTTATGAGATGCTGACCTTGGTTCCGAAGGGACCGGAAGGAGCATCCACATCAAAGCGTTTCAAACCCTGTAAAAGAACATATTAATAAATTCACCAACAATCTAAGTGGAATTTGTATCCTCTGCAGCGCATCATAGTGGGTCCCACAAGTTTATCAGACTCATGTGATTTCCTCATGAAAATCATGTGCTGCACTGTGTAGCGCATTAGAGAAAGAGCACCCATGAAAGTGATATTTGATTAACCATTAACATAACAAATGCTAATCCTTTCTAAATAAAAAAACAACAGTTGCTAAGAAAACAATACACAAACATGGAATCAGTTGAGGGCTATAAAACTTTGTAATTAAAGGTTATTGTTAACAGTAAAAATGTAACCCTGACATTTCACTTTTCCATCCGAACTTGAAGCATTTTACAGCTCACGACTCAATCATAACTCGAAATGTATGACAAACCTATAATTTCATTTCAGTGTTGAGATGCATTGACAATGTAGCAAGTAAAGTGAGATTTAACAAAGTAAACAAACTTTTCTTCAAGAGACATGAAAATATACAAAATAATTTACCTGCAATTCAGCTTCAATTTCCTCACGCTCTAGACCAGTTGCAATTGGCAGAACATCTTCGACGCTTTTCTTGATTGCCCCACCAGCTGCAATTTTCAATATAATCAAGAAAAAAAGGAGAACAAATTTATTGTTAAAAGAAAAGAATGAACTGCAATGGTGCCAGTAAATTCATATAAACCAGCCAATTAATTTGAGAAACATATCTCGATTTGGCATTGTTTGTGAATGGTACCAAAAGGGGTGTATTTTGAGTGCTTGAAAGAGCCTTTTTGTAGAAGAAACAATATAGATCTCATTTGAGGAATGATAGTGTCATCAAGAGAGCAAACCTTGTTTATGTTTTGGGATGACATTGAAAAGAAATCAATAAAGATGAAAGACTAAATAATAACATATTGAAAGAGTGATGGTAAATTAGATAGTGATCCACGGACAATCAAGAAGAGTTGTTTGGCATTTGACACAACTAGAGAAAGGAAAATGAGAGCCACTGGCACCTGGGATGAAATCGCAGAGAGAGCTTGAGTGAAAGCTAGCTAATAGCATGCAGATTGGGAAATATAAATAATAATGTGAGAGAAAGCTTTGATCTTTGAGCTTTGAGCTTTGAGAAAAGGAAGTACCGAGAGAGGAGAAGGAGAGGGCCGGAAGCAAGGTGCGGAAGGAAGAGACCGCAGGGATCAGCGGACGGTCGACAGACACGGCGGCGGCGGCGGCGGCGATCGGGCGAAGCTGAGACGCGAGTCTTCTCCACATCGTGATCGTTCTGATAAATTGAATTGAATTGAATTGAATATATGATCCAATTGGCAAGTTGGCAGAGAAAACAGCTAGCTAGAAATGCTGGCGTGCAACCCTAAACCATTGTCCCTTCCATCACATGGAGCCGTAGTACATGACTACATCTACATGGTAAGAGTCCCCGCGGGCGACGGGCGACGCGCGACGGGCGACAGCAGGATCATCTTCTGTCGATTAACCAATTGCCATTTTAAAATGTAAATCAAGTAACATTTTAAAATATCATAACAAAAGTAAATAAATTCTAAAAATATATAAATTCTGGTTTATATGTAAAATTATATATGAACAACATAATTAACGGTTTGAATCGAGTATTAGTATTTTGAAATTAGACATACAGATCAATAGTACGGGACATTCCGTACCATTAATAGTACCATAACCTCACTATTTCATTAATTTCTCTATTTATATTAAAATAAGCAAATTTATTTCGGTTATATATTAGAGTAAAGATAGCATGAGCTTAAGCTTACGGGGCCATTCCGTGAGCGCGCCTCCAAAAAAATATCAAATCACCTCCAAATTTTGATTTATATGGCTCAATAGATTCTTATATCAAAATCATATGGGATACAAAAATTTTTCATTTTTAACAACTTTTAAGTATTTGTTTGAGTTTTTTTTGAACTGATACATAAAACATTGATTATTTTAATAATATTGTATAGTCACTTTTAAAAAAAATCTTAAACAAATACTTAAAAGTTGTCAAAAATGAAAAATTTTTGTATCCCATATGATTTTGATATAAAGAATTTATTGAGCCATATAAATCAAAATTTGGAGGTAATTTGATATGTTTTTGGAGATGTACTCACGGAATGGCCCCGTGAGCTTAAGCTCACGCTATCTTTACTCTACATATTATGCAACAATATTTTTTATAATAATTTCATGAAGCAGTAATACTTTAAATATTATGACATATAATAATTGAGTATTAGAGGATTGATTGGATGCTGGAAGTGTGTTTGTTACAATTAAGTAGTTTGGGGGGTGTTTGTCACAAAAAAAAAAAAAGTTTGGGAGACAACTTGTCACAAGAGAGGAAAGTTTGGAGAGGTGTGGTCCATATGGAGTCATTTGCGATCTATACTCCATAAAGAGAGGTAGATTTCTAAACACATCAACTATGTCACATCATCACTATTATTAACTATTTATTTTGTTTGAAACTCTTCATCTACTTTGATCCAATGACTTGTATTTTTTTTTCTCTCCTCATTAAATAAGATGAATGTGACATATCTAAAAAAAATTTTAACCCTTAAAATGGTCCAACATTTATATATGTTCTTATTTATAAATGAGAAAAGTTTGATTTGGTCCCTGAACTATTGCATTTTGTTTAAATTGGTCCCTAAACTATTTTTTTGTTCAAATTGGTCCCTGAATTGTTGCATTTAGTTCATATTGGTCCTTAAATTATTTTTTTGTTCAAATTGATCCTTAAACTTATAGGTTCGGTACATATAATCACTCACATGTACTTTTGTTTATACTCATTGATACTGAAATTCATTCCTAAATTATATCAGTTGTCATAAATGGAAGTAAATGGGGAGTAATACCAATCAAACCATATAGTTCAGGGACCAAATTGAATAAAAAAATAGTTTAAGGACCAATTTGAACTAAATTTAATACTTTAGGGACCAATTTAAAAAAAAAGAGTTAAGGGACCAAAATAGGAATTTTCTCTTTATAAATTATTGTATTATTATTATTATTTACTTATATAAAAAATTTACAAAATTTTTTTAAGTTTTTTTAATATAAATATTTAAAATTTTATAAAATTCTTAATTATTTATTTGATACCACTTTTCGGGTGAAGCCCGAGTTACAGCTCTAGTATAAATAAATATAAAAACTCTTCTTAATTTTGAGTTCTCACTTTTTGGGAACCAAATCCTTACTCCTAATAAAAGGAGATTGGAATTTTTGATATGAAAGTTCTATCTTCTCCAAAGAATAAATCTCAAGCATTGATTATTTACTTAGATTGATCACCATCGTTGACGTATATTAATGTCCCGTCCCATTAAAATTTAAGGCACATTTTAGTTTCATTACAAGAGATAAACTTTGGGTTCTTTACTAGGAGAAATTATTCTGAAATTACTAATAATACTGAAATGAATACACTCTCTCGGTCTGTCTCCACTCTCCAGTAAAGACACTCTCCAGTAGAACGCACTCGCCGCTGTGTTTCCCTTTTGGGCCTTGACTAGGGTTTTAGTTGTAGTTTTAGGCGCTGGCTGGCTGCTCGCTCATAAACCCTCCCTCCCTCCCTCCCATTCCCATTCCGACGCCTCTCCAGAAACAACTACTTGTCGATTTCGCCTCTCACCAATGGCCTTCTGGGGTAAGTAAGATCGTTATTTCTATTCTATTGCTGCCTCCTTCGCGCCTATTTAATTGCATGCTCTTCTTTTTTCTTTTCCTCCAGGGGTTGAGGTCAAGCCCGGCAAGCCCTACACCCACGCCTACGATCAAGCCACTGCATCTGCAACTGCAAGGCTCCGCATTTCTCAGGTCTCTTTTCTTTATTCTTAACCTATCAATGCTGTCAATCCCTGTAATATTATTATTGTAATCCAATTTGAACCAGTTTACCTGTCATGTTGCTCAATCAGAGTCTGCATGCTATGCATGTTGTTTTCTTTTTAAATTTCTATAATTTCTTGCAATTTGGGTCATATGTTGTAGGCAACATTGGGTGCTCTGGTCGGTAAGGCTGGCAAGCAAGAGCCAAAGACCACAGTGCAATGCAATGTCGGCAAGAAGAGCCCAGTGCTCATATGCAGTCTCTTTGCTGACAAATGCGAGACTTGCCATCTCGAGCTGGAGTTTGAGGAGCAGGAGGATGTTGTCTTCTCTGTGCTTGGCCAGAGGACTGTACATCTTTCTGGCTACTATGTTGCCAATACAGATGGCGTCGTGTATCCTTTTATTTTGCATCATTGCCCCCCCTAGTGTTGTTTTATCTGTGATTTTGGGGTCTTTCTGCTTGAGCCATGTCCGGCACATAGATGGTGTCAATTTATATATATGTGATGTATGGTGACATGCTGGTTTGTGATATTTCTTTTTTGGCAAACTGAATTTTCTTAACCTTTGTATAAGAGAGCCTTATGGAGAGGATATAGCTGACACCGAGAGTGATGACTCTGATTATGATGAAGTATCTGATGAAGATGAGTATGAATCTGACTTCATTGATGACTCTGACGACATTGAGATGTATGATGGTGTTGGTGACGCATATTGCCCATCTCGTTCTCGCAAAAGTGGAGGTAACAACCATAAAGGAATTATTTATGTTATTTGTTTTTGTTGTATATTTCATTTCATACTCTTTCTTGATTTATAATATAATGAGATGAATAGTTAAAATTTGGGTCCCTGTTTGCGAAGAGATAGTGTATCTAAGCAATACCTTGTTTTATTCAATGATTATTAAGAATTTTAGTTTCTCCTAAGCTAGTCAGCAATCTATTTCTTTTCTATTATTTTGTAGCTTTCTAATTTTTATTTAATCGTTGTGCTTCTTGTTTTACGGATATGAGACATTTGAAATTTTGAAAAGCTATAGTTCTGCTTTATTTTTGAAAATTATAGTTATCATTGAAGAGATTTTAGAGGAAGAAGTGCCAGCAAATGCAGACAAGAGCCGTTTATCTAAGAAGAAAAACCGCCAGGTTAGTGACAGTGATGATGGAGCTGGTGATTCCCAGCATCAGCTTGCAGTGGTTCCTGCCTCATCAGCTCAAGTAGACAGTGAAGATGAAGATGGATTCCCTTTATCTGATTCAAAGAAAACTGAAGAAAAACATGAAAACAAAAAGAGGAAAATTGATGATTCTTCCCCAATAGCTGATGAGAAAGCAGAAGAAGATAATAATGGGGTGGCTAAGAAGAAGAAGAAATTGGATAAGAAAAGCAACAAGAAAGAGAAAGGCGAGAAGGGAAGCTTGTCTGGTGTCGATGCAGAGGATGTAGCCAAAGAAAAGGCTCCAATTGATAGGTATGATCTTACTTTATGTATCTATTTTGCTCCAAATCTACAAGGTCTTTATATTTGATATAACTAAACTTATTTTTGCTTCATTTACAATTTTAATAGCAAGAAACCGGGAAAAAGCAGAGACAAACTTTCAAAAGGTGATGCTGCACAGGAAGAAAAACCTGTTTCCGAGAAGATGACTGAAACGTAAGAGACATAATATAAGCCTTTTGGGTTCCTTCTGCTTGCTTGGCATAAAATGCTAATTTCTTTCTCTCTATTTTTCGGACCCATCTAGTGAGAATGGCCATGCTGGCGATTCTGTTGAGAAAGAGTCCAAAAAGAAAAAGAAAAAGAAGAACAAGAAAAGTGGTGAGAAGGACCAGGGCAATAAAGAAGAGAAAGATGAGGAGGACAAGAAGAAAGAACCTCAGCAATCGCGCACTTTTGGAAATGGGTTGATAGTAGAGGAGATTTCCATGGGCCGACCTGACGGCAAGAAGGCAACTCCTGGGAGTAAGGTAATGCATGTTTTCTCTTTTTTGAAGTTTATTTTATTTTATTTCTTCTGTTTTATTAGTCTGCAACTCCAGGGAATGAGATAATTTAATCTGTGTGACACCAAACATTGGCTGATGAAGTACTCTCATATAGTATAGTAGACATGTTATTACTTATATAGGGCCTTGTGTTGGAAGCAGTGTAGTTGTTTCAACTGTGTTTGCTTCTTCCAAATATTTGTATTATTTGCTGATTTTGGTACCCTTTTCTAAAGTTGATCTTTTGTTTCTGGTGAAGGTTTCTGTAAATTATATTGGCAAGCTAAAGAACGGAAAGATTTTCGACTCAAATGTTGGCCAAAGGCCGTTTAAGTTTCGTCTTGGTAATATGTCTTAACTTTTATTTTGAATGCGATCCCATTTTTGAAGTGAGAGCTACCTAATTAATTGCTAATAGGATGTCAAATAAACATACTCACATGTGAGGTACAATATATGCTGGGTAATTTTGGTGTCTTTGTTGGTCTGCCTGGCTGATATTCAGTGTGCAATTTTGTACACCAAACTTACTATGATTTCTGTTTGTTATTCAGTTATACCTGATCATGTATTTGGCCGATTAACACATGACATTACTGAACTTCTGAAAACAGGTGTAGGTCAGGTCATCAAGGGCTGGGATGTTGGTGTCAGTGGTATGCATTTTTTTTTCCTTCAGTTAGTTTCTCCAGATTTTTTACCATGTATCCTCCCTTGTAATCATGTTTTTATAGTAGCAGTACAAAATAAAGAAGCTTTTGCTATTATGTGGTACACCCAGTTGAGTGCCAGTCAACAAAAGTCCCCTTCGGTCCTTCCCCCATCTAAATTTGACCATGTGGGAGCCTGGATGTAGTCAAAGTTAGGAAATTAGGAGTGGGGTAGGGTAGGGCACTATATGATTACCCAAACCACAGTACTCTAGGTTTCGGCAAATATTCATCTGGTAAAGTCGTGCTTATGATTGATAGTTAGCATTCGATTGATCTAAATCAATACAATTGTAATTATTCTAGGTATGCGTGTTGGAGATAAAAGGAGGCTTACTATCCCACCAGCTATGGGGTTTGTATCTTTTTGACTCTTTTCTCTTGTGCTTTCTTTTTTAGTTTGTTTAAACTGTCCATAGTTATTTATTGCATTTGCTTGAAAATAACAGCCAACTTTGAAGAAGATTGTGATTAGTCTGAAGTTGGGTATAATGTCCTCAGACATCTGTTACTTATAAAATAAAAAAAGCTTGTACACATCCTTTTGTGTGTTGTTCATTTACTTTGTTAATTGACCCTAATAAATTGACCTTCCAGTGGTGTTATGTGGAATTAACTATTGGTTAATATTTGCAAGGATAACGATCATAGGTTACAACCTCCAGATATATTGTGGATGCATCCTGTTATAGTGAAGGTCCCTAAGTAATTATTGCCAGAAACCTCAAGAAGATAACATAATATAGTTCCACTAGCATGTGAAATGTATTCCAGGCAGCATGTTAGTCTTTTATTTCCATTTGTTGTTCCCTAATTTTGATGGTTTGTTTTTTTCTTTTTTTTTTTTAATTTTCTTTTCAGGTATGGTGATAAAGCAATGGGGAAGATACCAAAGAACTCTTGGTTGATCTTTGATGTGGAGCTAGTTAATGTGCAGTGAACTGGAGAGAACGTAGTTCTCACAATTTTGTCATCGTGTTTTCTAACTTGCAAACAAGGTCCAGAGCGAACTAGAAAGTGAAAATTATTAGCTTAAAGCTTTATAATTTTGGTCTGTATTTTATGAAAATTCATTATCTGTTCTTGTGCACTCGTATGATATTACATCTAGGTATCAATCAATGGTACTTGGATGGGTTTTGTACCAATCAATTTTTGAATGATATGATTTAAACCTTTCTGTACCTGTGTTGCTATTTCTGAAGGTGTCAGTTTGGACTGGAATGTGCAACTTTTAAGGATGAATGAATACATCAGTGTGGTGGGTAACTTATGAGGGATTAAGGATATAACCGGTATTAGCATCTGTTTTGCTCTCAGCAGGATGTAATAAGTTCACTACTGGTTGAGTTGCACTAACTTCATGAAGAGCATAATAATAATAAGCATCGTAAAACTGCGGATATTTTGGTGCAATATTTAGACGCATACATGTTGAATGTTTATGTCATACAGTCATAGCATCCTGATTACAAATTCACTTTAACGTTATATGTTCATCAAACACTAGTATAATGGACTGGTGTGAATTTATAGAATAATATGAACATCGTTGAGCCAAAAAAATGAAACATCAATGAGCTTCATGCTTTTATGAACATCGAACTTCTGTGTATATACAGAGAACCATTACAGACATCTTGTGTACATAAAAATGAATTCTCACTGCTTCCTTGACTATATGAATATCGTGTTCGTGTGTATCAGATGAATCATATCAATTTTTGCTCTCATTTTCTGTAAAATTTAACTTAATTAAAGTTGAGATGTTTGATTGATGTCGATAATTTCTGAAACTAAGTTGGATACAAATTCTACATCAAAGCAATTGAGAACATACCTAAAGTTCACTATAGAAGTTCGAAGTTATTGATGACCGTTAAGTACAACCAAAATTTAAGATTTTTGCTTATTGTTTTGCTTTCTGGAAATGACATTAGAAAATACAATAAAGTTAAGGGCGAGGGTGATAAAGATGGTGATAGTGCACACCTTTTTTTTTTTTGGTTTGAAGAAAGTGGAATACGGAATACCCACCAATTTTATTGCAACTGTATTGCATATTACAATCTAAGATGTACTAAATTTCTGTTGTACCAGCCGTCTGGTACAAACAAAAAGAAAGCACATTAAGTATATACTAATTACAATATTATCCTGAAAAAGACTAACCAAACAGCTACTTTAATCCAAAGATAAGTCACAACACTTATTTCATATATTAAGAACAAAATTACTAGTCAAAAGTTTCTTCAGAGGAGGATTGTGAAGAAAGAGACATGGAATCAAGCATCTCTTCAGAGGGTGATAGTGCACATATCAATTGGTTATATTTCAAGAATCCACAAAATATTAGGAAAATTTGAAATTTACAACAATTTATGCAAAAAAATTTAATGCGTATCTTATAATTAGCTGTTATAGTTGACTTGTGCTAACTTGGCATACGGCATGCAAGTACGCTGCAATTATTCGAACTTACTAATACACTTTTAGGCAATATCGAATATTAGATCTTATACTCAAATTATATCATGAATTGTTCAAAAATAATTAAAAAAAATCAATTAATGCTTTGCATTAGGGTTCCTTATAACTAAATTCCGGTTTCGTCGCTGGAAACACCTTACTTTCATGAAATATTTCAGCATCTCAATTTTGTCCTTCTTCCGGAGAGGGAGAGAAAACACTAAATTGTTGGCTTGTTGCATTCCCAACATTTTATTGGTTTCCTCAAATATCTGAATAAATCAGCATGCATATGTATATATTTATATTTTATGGCACGATAGGAAAACTTGAAAGCAATATATTACTTGAAGTATAGAACTTGTTTTATGGAACAGACTTTTATAATCCGGTAGATGTGGAAGCACTGTATTGAAGATTTATATATGACAACTAGCCCGAGGTTGATCATGCCATTTTACATTTTCACCTAACACATGACGAAACAATAAATTTGCATTGTGTAGGATCCGTTTCTCTCTAGGAATGACGAATCATGAATAGTATATGACTGAAATATATATGATCCATTTCTTACTTAAACATGACATACATTAATTTTAATGTGGCATTCACCAAGAATTTTAAGTGGGATCATTTCACACATTGATTTAATGTAGTTTTGTAGACGACATATATGCCTCTATACATATTTGAATTGATCACTAGAATGCGCTTACAAGAGCATTTTTAATTTTTTCTAATAATTAATTATAGTCTATAGACCCTAATTAACAACAAAAATTAAATTTAGATTTATGATATTATCGAACAATAGATACCTTTCCCTTTCTCTAAAAAAATATCCATTTTTTCATTTTTTTTTTTTTGGCTGAACGATGAACAATATTCCATAAGAAAATAAAAACTGACCGAATAGTAAAAGTTTTGGTATATGAGCATCCATGACTAGAATGGAGTCGAAATCATATATACCGTTAAAAATTGCTGTACCGGGCAGCTACGCATCATAAAAAAGAAGTATCATCTGCAAACTATTTAGAATTTCAGATTCTCCAGAACTAGGCAAATTTGGGAGATAAAAGAGCTATTAATTCCCTTACATATCCCGTACGTCCGATTTGCAGTAATAGAAATAGAATACACTTATTAAACTTTATTAAACCAAATAAAAAAGTTTACATGGCCATGGAAATATATAACGACGCTACAGAGAATGGCAAAAAATTCACTTCGATTAAACTCTAGAGGGAAGTGCGGTTTTGGTCTAGATTGATCTCTAAACTAATTTTTTGTTCAAATTAGTTTCTAAACTATTGTGTTTGATTTAAATTAGTTGCTAAACTATTGCATTTAGCTGAAAGTAGTTTTAAACTATGTTTTGTTTAAAATTGGTCCAGAACTATATGGTTTGGTTTGTATTACACCTCACTTTATTTCTATTTATGCTAACAGATATAGATATAGTTTAGGAACTAATTTTAAAATCAATTAGTTAAGTATAAATAAAAGTAATTGGATGGAGGCAGGCAATATGAACTAAATTTAAACTTGCTAATTGCTGCTATTCTATTGTATTGACAGGTAAAGAATTGAAGAGAAATAAAGAAAGACCGTGTGTGTGAGAGCTGGGCTTAGATTAAAAATTGGGCTGGGCCTCTCTAGGTCTAGACGAACGAACAAGGGTGAATTCGATTCCGAAGAGACGAACAACAAACAAGGGTTTCGCTCCTCTTCGCCTCCCTCCAATCCAATCCAATCCAATCCAATCCAATCCTCCGCAGCTCTCCACTGCTACTCTACTCAGCAGGTACGGTAGTTTCAATTCAATTCTTTGTGTTTTAGCATAGGTATGCAATTCTCCATCTTATTATTTTGTATATAATGCTTATTTTATTCCAAAAGAATGACTTAGTTACTTATTTACTACCCGCTATATCAATTTTTACTTAATTTGTACATTACCGATGAAAGAAAGATTGATTGAACATATCTACAAAAAACTTGGGTTTTGATGTGTTCCAACCAGCCCATATGCAAATATTTTCAAATTTGAAGACGCACAATAGTTTATTTCAAATTGTCAAAGTCAGGGGAAGGAAGTATTTTGTAATCTTATTACAACTTTACAAAATATTTTGCTTTGATGTTATGTGTGTACTCAGGCTTGCCAAAATCTAGCTTCTATGGCTCATCCAAAACACAATTTCCATCTTCCTCAGCTCATAGACAATGCCAATCCATATATTGATTGGTCTCAGCTCAATCAGGAACTTGTCCATGTCATTTCCAAGAAACTCCTAGACCTCTCCGACTTTGCTAGGCTCCGTGCTGTATGCAAGCAATGGAGGTCTGCCGTCCCGTGCTCTGACCCATCAAAATGCTTCCCATGGATCTACCAACATCGTCATTCTTTAAAATCTGATTTTCACTTCTATTCCCTTCCTTATGCTAAGACCGTCACTTTTGAATCCACTGACAAGAAGTGTGGCACTGCGGTAGGTTGCGGTACTCCAGCTACTAATCTCTTAAGCCTATCAGTATATAGGAACAACTGGAAATCAACGATGATGGCTCCCTTAAACCCTCCTTGTCGGTCTCTGATCCCCGTTCCACCACCCCGTCATTGGTGCCGCCTTAAGATGATGAGCACCTACGACATTCATTCAGCTGAAAGGAACGGGGAATATGGGTTTTTCTTTGAGAACATCATATATCACAATAAATACAAATTTGGTTTGCTCTCCTCAGATGAGTGGATTTTCGGAGAAGATAACTATCAAGGGAGTGGTAATGCGTACCACAAGGGCATGTACTTCCACGACAGTCCTTCTGATGGTACAACAGTTACTAATATTTATTCTGGTAAGGTTCTCTCAAAGATACCTCCTCAAGAGCGTGCAAACTCGGAGGACCAATACATGCACTGCTTGATCGAATCATCCACAGGGGAATTACTGAAGGTTCTGCGACTGTATGATATCGATTTGGATCTTGAGGATATATATTTTGAAGTGTACCGGTTGTATATGGATGGGGATCAGGCATTTTGGATCGAGGTGAAAGATATCAGAGATGAGATGTTGTTCCTGGATTACTCAGCCACAGGGCTGGCTCTTAGCGCCAGTGATTTTGCCGGTTGCGAGGGGAATAGCATCTATTTCTTGAAAGGGAGAATTTTGGAGGATGCAAATTATCCTAGCTTTATGCTGTGTAGGTATAATCTGGTTGATGGTTCAATAGAGAAGCTGCCATATGAGTCGGAGAAATGGGGAACATGGGTAATGCCATTTCTTGGATAGATGGTGAGTGGATCAGTATGGAAAACAATTTTATGTTTCCTTATTGTCACTAATTCAAAGTTTCCTATCGTAGAAGTTTGTTTATTTCATAAAACAGTTTCTGTTTGTAATTTGCGTATGTCTTCTTACGCAGGTTTAGTTATGTTGTGACTGTTTCTCACATGTTATAGAAGGCAGGTTGTAATCCTGAATCTTGTGATTTGGAAATTCTAAATACAGATCAAAATTGGAATTGTTAGCGTCAAATTATTTCTCAATATATTAAGTTCTCAACTGTTGATCAATATGATACACTGTAGTGATTCTACTGTATACTGGCATTATATTTGTCAATAAAAATAAGATAAAGAACTAATGAATCCAATTGTTCGGAACGTTAGAAAACGAACTTGGGACATGACAGTTGACCCTTAGTTCACCTGCAGCTGCAGCTGCAAGTTTCAAAGTTAAGGGTTCCGTTGAAAATCCAGTATTTTGTCATTGCAACCCCCAAGTACCCTTCTTCTGTTTCATGGCTAGCTAGCTGCCCATTAGCTATCATCATTCAATTTATTTTCTCTAGAGACTAGAGGTACAAAACATATCAAACCACATAAAATTAATACCAATCTATAAAATTAGAAAAGCAGGCTGTGGTCACATTAATTGTTTCCTCAATATATATATATTCCAATTTATAGGAAATAAAGAAAAAGAGCTTCCTATTCTAGTATTCTTAGTGGAAGAAGCAGAATCAGTACTAACATAACATCCTTATACCCTCTACCTGCCTGCTGTGCTTGTGTCTCATCCAAACACCCATTAATTCTCCGATGATGGAGAAGTCCGACGTCCTACACATTCATTGGTCTCTGACTTTGTCAGGCTATGTGCCGTCTGTAAGCAATGGCGGTTGGCCATTCCTCGCTCCGAGCAGTCGCTGCGCTTCCCCTGGACCTTTTTTTTTTTTTTTTTTTTTGGGAACTCAAAACGCCCTTAGCAATTCATACAAAACAAAACAGTACATGCATCACCAGACTGCGTTATTTCAACGCTAGCAGCTGTCACCCACTAAATTAATTCCTATTTATAATATCCCACCCTCTTCCTTTAACCCAGTTACAGACCCCTCTCTATCTCTTTGAAACCCATCTTTCCAAAACAAACCCTAGCGCCGCCAAGAAGCAGCTCAGGTAGTGTGCTTACTACACTCAAATCTTTGACACATTTCACTATTAACTTGTAGATCTGTAACATTAAGTCCGAAATCAGGATGCTAGAGCTGAGATCCCCCATTGCTGGAGCTCGAAAGGTGAGGGGAACCCGACATAGCTGTTACCTGTTCGTCTAGAGAAGTTTGCCAAGTCGTGAGCCAAGGAGAGGTGGACTCGGCTGGCATGCTGAACCCTGACAGGAGAAAGTTGGGCATGGCAGTCTCTGATTTGCCGGAGGCAGGAGTGGGCTTCACGAGCACCGCGCCAACATGGTACGTCTGTTGTCCCCTCACTGTTTACAAAATCAGTCAGTGACTTGCAGTCCGAGAGAATGACAGTGGGTTGTTGAATGTAGGGTGATTCCCACACTCGCAGAGCAATTTCTAAGGCGCGTGCCTCAGCTTGAAAAGGGGTTGCAGCGTCAATTGGGAGAAACTGAACGAGCTGTAGGCGACCCGCCTCAGAGTATAGAGCCAATGCAGCAGCGACTCAGCCTTGAGCATCAAGTGAGGCATCCACCAGGCAAACGACATCATTCTGTTGCAGCACAGGTACACCATTGACAATTTCCTGCTGGGGTTGTACTGTATGAGATCTATCTGGGGGTGATAGGGTCTAGTTGGGACAGTTGACATGGTGCGGGATTGGTGTATGGTTTCTACTGGTTTTGGGGGAACATTTTCAGAAACAAATTTGTTTCGGGCTTTCCAGATTTGCCAAGCTAGGTTTGCTGCCAGTTTTTGCTGCTGAGATGAGAGGCCAGCAAGCAAATTTATGAAAGCTTCTTTGGGTTCTAGAGCTAAACCCGGTGTTTGCAAGTGCAGGTCAGAGTCTTGCCATGTAGCTTGGGCATGAGGGCAGATGAACATCATGTGGTGGATAGTTTCGGATTCCTGCCTACACAAGGTACACAGAGATGACCCTCTTCTCAGTTTTGAGTATAAAATACCCATAGTTGGAAGGGCGCCCTGACCGAATCTCCACAGAAAAGTTTTGACCCTCGGTATGACTTCTAGTGTCCAGATTGTTTCCCAAAAAGGATGAGAACTCCCTGGTTGTACTGGCTGCCCTAGTCCCCTTAGGACCATGTATCATGTTTTCACAGACTATCTGCCTGACTTTGTCTCTATCCAAACCAACATATCTGGGGTACCATGGTTGTCAATTTGCAGATGTTGCTCACTCTGTATTTGCATAGCAGTTTCTAACCCGAAAATTTGTTGCAATGCAGGAAGGTTCCATGATTGCGATGTGCTGTCCCACAAGGAGGTGACGGTTGCGCTTGTTGGGGCTGCTGTTAAGGCTGCATGCTGCCAAGTTGAGAACCAAGGCTCACCCACGCTTGGACATTCACCCCCGAACTCAGTAGAATTGTAAATTTGTTTCGGACCTTGTTTCTGGTTTGTAATATATGTATCCATGTTGTATTCACACCGGGGGTGATGCCGACGGTCCACAAGGTATGCTCTTCATCCCTTAGGTATTTTGCTTTGTAGATTTGCACCCATGTGCTGCTTGGTTTTGTGGCAAGTACCCAGAAAGCCTTCATTTAGGACAGTCTGGCTTTTAAGTCCCAAACCCACCACGTTAAGCTCGATACAAATGCGGTCCCATGCCACATACGCGAGATTCCTGCTCTGGTTTAGTTTCCCCCACCAAAAACGTCTCATGATTGACTCTAATTGATTGATGACCTTTTTGGGCAGCATTTGCACCCCCATGTAGTAGATAGGAGTGGATTGCAACACATGTTTCGTGAGAGTGAGACGCCCGGCATGGGACAACGTATGCAGTTTCCACCCCGCAAACCTGTTTTCATGTTTCTCTACCATCGGTTTGTAATGTTTGCTTGTGATTTTGCCTTTGGGAAAAGGGTAACCTAGATAGGTAGTTTCATCCGTCGGTTCTGTTGCAGGTAGTTTGGATAGAACCTCTCCTTGCTTTGCTTGTCTTGTCCGATTTGAAAACCAGATAATAGACTTCGCTGGGTTTATCTTCAGACCTGAGAGTTCCCCAAAAATTCCCATTATAGACCCCAGTCTCTCAGCTTCTATTTCATCTGCTCGCCCGAATAGGACAACATCATCAGCGTATAGACTGTGAGAGAGTGGGGGGGCCCCTGGTGCGAGTCGGACACCATGTAGGTCACCTTGAGCTAGGGCGTGAGACATCATGCGAGAGAGATATTCCATCGCCAAGATGAACAGGTAAGGTGAGAGTGGGCATCCCTGCCGGAGGCCTCTCCTCGGCTGGATGAAGGCTTCTCCTGAGTGTCCATTCAGTTTTATTGTAAACCTGGAATTTGTAACACACGACATAATTAGTGTCAGTAAGGAGATGGGAAAACCACATCTTAGCAACACCTCCTCTACGAAAGCCCAGTTTAGTGTGTCAAAGGCTTTGAACAAGTCAGCCTTGAGAGCAAAGGAGCTCTCTAGGTAATTCCTGTTCTGGAAATTGTCCATCACCTCCCCCATCAGCAAGACACTTTCCTGAATACTGCGCCCTTCAGGAAAGATGTTTGATTTTCTGAGATCAAATTTGGTACCAATGGCTTGACCCTATTGGCTATGATCTTTGTGAGCAACCTGTAATAGATTGAACAGACGCTCAGAGGTCTAAATTGGGTAGGCTTTGACGGGTGGTCTACTTTAGGGATTAAGACTAGGTTACTAGACATCCATTGGGCCGGTACCCAACCTGTTCTGAATGCTTCTTGGATCATGTTAATCACACTAGGCCCTAGGAGGGTCCACTGTTGTTTCAGAAACTTTGCGAAGATACCATCGGGTCCCAGTGCACGGTCCATACCCATACCAGCAAGGGTATTGTAAATCTCAGCAGCTGTGGGGATTGCAACTAGCCTACCATGCTGCCCGACATCAATAGTTGGCAGTTCGATGTTTTGAGCAGCAACCAGCAAACGGGTTTCTTCAGGTGGCATGCTTTCGCAGTAGAGGTTTCTGAAGTACGACACCAGGACCTGCCTAGTCTGTGCCTCCCCTTCCATCCAAGTGCCATTCTCTCTCTGTAGGCAGGTGATCTGATTTCTACGCCAACGTCGAGTCGCTGCATTGTGAAAAAATCGTGTGTTTTTATCCCCCACTATTGCCCATCTCACTTTTGATCTTTGGTGCCACTTTGTCTCTTTCTGTAGGTCAACCGCCTCGTATTCCTCTAGCCAATTTGCCTCCTTTGCATGATCCCGGATACTGGGATGAATAGTCTGAATGGCTAGGATTTCTTTTTCTAAGTCTTTTAAGCGGTTTTCTGGTAGGGGACGCTCTCGGGCCCACCGTTGCAAGCCACGGCCAAGGTGCTTGTGATGGATTTCCCAGTCCATCCCCTCAGTTTCTGTCCATAACCGGGCACACTCTTCGTCAAAATCGTCCAAGTAAAACCACCAGTGTTCCACCTGAAAATTCCGTGGGGTTTTTACTGGGGGTTCAGTTCGAAGCAGAATGGATGCATGATCGTTGTAGATCATGTGCAGATGGTTCACGTACGCCTTAGGATAACGCTCTTGCCATTCCGGGGAGACAACTGCCCTGTCCAGCCGTTGATAGATAGGATTTGATGTATGCTGTGAGTTCGACCTGGTGTAGGCTGGACCTTTGTAGCCCATATCTAATAGGTTTGCTTGTTGCAGAAAATTCTGAAAAACACAATTGTTCGAGTTAAGGGTTTGCGAACCACCATACTTGTCTATCAAGGTAGGTATAGCGTTAAAATCTCCCACACAGCAAAGGGGAGAGGAGTTGTCATCAGCATAGCAGCTAATTTTATCCCACACCCTCCTGTTTCCCTATGGCTGGCATCCCCATAGATGGCGCCTAAAGTCCAAAATCGCCCGTCAACTGTTCTGACCTGAGCAAAGATATAGTGTTTTGAAGACTCAATTATCCTCAGATCCACCTCATTCGTCCATAACAACCACAATCCACCCGACATCCTTGTAGAAGGCACCACATGCGAGTGGTAACCTTGCACACCTTGCAACTGAAGGGCTGCCCTCGTCAAGCTCGATCTCGTCTCGTTGACGAAAGCAATGGCAGCCCTAGTACTCCGGAGGAGATTATTCAGGAACTGAATTTTCCGGGACCCTCCGGCGCCCCGGCAGTTCCAAGAGAGGATATTCATCGTATCAGCGGCGGGGTCTCATGCCCAGCAGCCTTTCTACTTTTGGTTTTTTGAGACATATCATTCCCTTTTCTCGTATTTAAATCCGGCAATGGTACACGCATTCCCGTCAGAGGTGACGAGTCCCCCGCTTCCCCTGGATCTACCAGCATCGTATATAATTCATTGCAATCTGATTTTGATTTTTACTCCACTCCTTATGCAAAGATCTTCACTTTTGAATCTAGTGACAAGTTGTGTTGTGTCACTGAATTTTATCTAAGTGGCTAAGCCGATGCATGCACTGCTTGATCGAGTCGTCCTCTGGGGAATTACTCAAGGTTCACCGGCTATATATGGATGAGGATCAAGCATTTTGGATTACTCGATCGGCCAGCGGACTGGCTCTTAGTGCCAGTGACTTGTGCGGCTGTGCCTGTGAGCTAGGGGAATAGCATCTACTTGTTGAAAGGAAGAATTATGGTGCATGCAAACTATATATGCTAGCTTCATGGTGTGTAGGTACGTATAGTATGGCTGATGATACGTTCAATAGAGAAGCTGCCGTATGAGTCGGAGAAATGGGGCATACGGGGGTTTCAGCCGTTGATTGTTTACTTAGATTGATCACTACTGTTGATGTACCTTAGTCACGGCCCATTAAAATTTAAGACTCATATTAATTTTCTCACAAAGAATGAGCTTCCGATCTTTTATTATAAAACATAATAATTTCAGCCGAAAGCAGTGGACTAGTTTTCAGTAAAAAGAGCTAATAATAATTCCGTTCAAAAATATAATGTACTGATTAGAAAAAGTAAAGATAGCCAACATTTGGTGAAGACTTACTCTCTACAAGGGCAAGTTCGTCTATTTCTTACAGCCACAGAGGTACTGATCGATGATGCATTGAAATCTCGGTATAGTTTTTGTGACAGTAACATTAAATTCAGGTAACATTCATGCTCAGATGAAATATGGATCATACTTTAGTCGTATAATATTCATTTTTCTTCACTGCAGGAAAAATTAAACGGAATTTACTCATCTATAAACTAGAAAAAAGGGTAACTCTCTAAGCACCTCAACTATGCCACACCATCAATATTATTAACCATTGATTTTGTTTATATCTCTTCATCTACTTTGATCTAATGATTTATATGTATTATCTCTTCCCATTTAATAAGATGATATAATATGTCTATAACAAAATTTAATCCTTAAAGTGGTTCAACATTTATGTGCTATTATTTATAAATTATACATCATCATCATTATTCACATAAAAAATTTTAAAATTATGTTCAATTTTTTTAAAATAAATAATTTTATTTATAAGCTTTATTATTATTTTTTTATCATATTTCGGGGCGAAGTCCGAGTTATAGCTCTAGTATTATTAATGTGTCTTCATGTTTAGTTGAAAAATGACAATTTTGTGATCAAGTTCGGTTTCATAGCATATATTTCGAAACAGTAGTTTTACATCTACCAAATCAGCATCTTCTATATAATTCCAAGTAGTTCACTGCTTCAGTTTTACGATGAACCATAAATATCAACATACGCGTATGAATCTGTCGAGATATTTGAGAAAGCCAATCAAAATTGGCATGTCCAAAATCTCTCTGACCAGTAAAGCCTGGAATAAAGGTTGTTGGGACAAGAACGAAACTTCAAAGAGTTCAACTTGGTAGTAGGTAATGAAGCTTATTCGTTCTTTTTCTTAATTTAAGCTATATGACTATTCATTCATGATACCCTTCAAAGTATAAACAACAGTATAACATAAATTTTCTAAGAATAAAACTATAAATTGCCACTAAATAGAGGAATTAACTTATTAATATTTTCCATGAACTTAATTAGGCTCTGCTGTACAGACTCAGTTTCAGCAACAAACCCCGTGCAATGCTAGAACTTTTGTGGAAAGAACTTGGAACTGCTGAAGAAATGGAATGAAAATGGATGCAGATTTGAAATTATTTTATGTCTAGTGACTTGCTTGAAAAGTAACTACGCAATAATTTAAGACCTAATCTTTGATCTTGACATCAAATTAAGACATGGTTTAATGAGTGCTCTTTTATTTTTCTAAAGTTGTCACTCCTTGCACGAAGTGAAAGGCTGAAAGCTGTTCGAGTTGTAGAATTTGCAAATTTGTCAACATAACGTACCGGCCTTTCGCCTTTATCATTTTGTGAAAAAAAAAAAAAATTTTGAAATGAACTTGATAAAAACTTGTATATGAACCAATAATGCACTAAACACAATCAGTTCACATAAACAAGAGCTACTTCTATCAGAACAAAAAGATGTTTACTACAACAGAATTTGCACTTTCAATTGTCCTATTTACATATCAATGTAATAATAGTATTGGACTAAAAAAGAATGCTCCAGAGACTCGATGCTAAAAATCCTCTATTTTCTTTCTACTGGGTTCGGCAGAACTAGCAGTATAGTATCCAGTGAACCAACATGTTCGATAAAATGAGCATTGGTGTCACAAGGATCTGGCATTGTAGGCCTCAAGCATCACAGCCTTCTCCTGTAAACAGTTCAATTTCAATATGAGCCTTGATTGGGAGTTGGCATTGAAAACATAAATCCTGATTCTCTCAGTCACGTGCAATTTTTGAAGTCAACTCCCGCTGAGAGAAGAAAAACAGAAATAACTAGCCTTGAACTTCATTAAAAGAACACATTATTAACACATATAGTCAGAGCTTTCAAAAACTTCCAAACAAGGGTTGAAGTACCAGAATTAAGGCCGTTACAACTAGTATTGACTGCTGGGTTAACAATGATATCAGCTCTATAACAATGTTACTGATGAAAACAATTACATAACAGTCATAAATATAAATATTAAACCAATACCTCATTCTGAATGCTGTTCTCTGATGGAAACCATCTCATGAGAATACCAAGGTGCATCACCGCAGGTATCAATTTGAAAATTAATGGAGTAGTTACCTACAGAAGGCATAAAATAATTCAATTAGAAGACTTCTACCAAAAGCAGCGGACTAACAAAATCAAGACAAACATGAAAAAGGTTTATACCAAGCTAAGAGCAGTGGTTCCAAGCAGCAAGAGATACATTTTACCCTACAAAAGCAAAGCTACTATTATAGATAAAAAAATAAAATGAAATACTTGAGGTCGTCAAGGAGCAAATTAGACACTCTTAAATGGTATTATCTGAGCCAACACAAAATCTCAACTTAGGTTGATTTTGATTATGTTTCACCCCATATAAGCAACAAAAAAAGGTTAATCCAATGGTGAGAATATAATAAAACAAAAGAGTACAATATAAAATAATCACCTCAACAAGGTTAAGATGTGAAGCACGACTTAAGAGTACAAATGCAAATTCACCAATTTGTGCTAAAGATAATCCAACCTGAAATGCAGAATATGAATGTAAAAATGAGGTTAACTTTGATGTTATTAACCCAGCTCATCTGTAAACAAAAGTTTGTATTGCATAAACTTACGACAAAAGCCGTCCTGATGCTGTAACTGAATGCCTTAACAACTATGGTAACAACAATAGTCTTGATTATAATAACAAGAATGACAGAAGCAAGTAGAATGTCAACATGGTTCCACAGGAACTTCACATGTATCAACATGCCAATGCTAGCAAGAAATAGGGCCGCAAATAAGTTTCTTATAGCCTCCACCTTTATTTCAAAAGAAAAGATAGTTAATTACAGTTGATATCATTAAATTTCCTTAAATAACCTACAATGATATAACCACAAGAAAAGAAGAAGTCACCTGCTCCAAAGTATGATGAGCAAACTCGGTGGTAGATACCATAACGCCAGCAATAAAAGAACCCAGCTCTAAGCTTAAACCTAGCGCATCACTACACTAACCAGCACAAAGGTGGTACAACAGAACGAGATCAATTGCTGTAACAATATTTCCATTTGCTATTTATAAGTAAGCTTTCAAGAAAGATTTAAATGAAGAACTTCATATTATAGTTGTTTTAATACACTTAGGTCATAGCTTAAAATAATTTATGGACATTGAATCTCCAACCATCAAGAGTTGTTGAGGAGGTACTAACCCAAGCAAGTAACAAGCAGAATGCCACAGCAGCCAATTGATACAGTTCATTTGTCTGAAAGGAAATATAAAAACCAATAAGTAACAATAACTTGAAAGGAAATTGGAATGGAGCACAAAAACCTAGGAAGATCATTTTTTTCCTGTTATGTTTGGCAAATGTTATATCTTAGTCAATGAAACACAAATGTTACATGAAAATTTTACTCACTTGTGATGACAACTGGATCATTAGCTTCAAAAACCGAGGAACAAAGGACCATGAGAGAAAAGTTGTGACAGCTATAAAACCAGAAAGCATCAATAGCCTGAATTTGAGCAAACAATGCTTCCATTAAATAATAATGAATTATATGCTTAACCACAACTTCCGTAAATTTATAAATTAGAATATAAGTTTCTAAAATCATATATAGTCATGGTCTATTTTCCTTACAACTTCCCCATAGACATCATTCCTCCTAAAACACCACTGCTGCCGCCCAACACTGGAAGTAGAGCAAATAATAAGCCAACAGCACAATCCTGCAGAAAGCAATTATTCAAATTTATCAAAATTAGCCACACATTCTCTTGGTAAACAAGCTTTATATTGAGATTCAGTTCTGTATCCTTAACACATCTCTTACAGATACTATTGGACTTGATCCACAGGAGTGGCAAGCATAAATTTCAAGCTTTGCTAAGGAGCTCATGTTTGGCAATGAAAATTAAGAGATGAAAGCGCAACTATCCTAAAGAGGCCATCTAGGCCAATTCTTAAGTCCGGGAGAAAAAAAATGATTTATAAAACTTGGGCAGGCTTCAGAAATGTGGTCAAAAGGAAAACTAAGGAGGAGTGATAAGTTCTGCTAAATAACTCATTTTGTCAGGCTAAAACAATTCTTGAGATATGATTGTCGAACACGTAGATGAGTGTTAAGCATAGGTGCAAAATTCATCATACAATGCGATGAAAGAACACCGAAAGTAAATTTGCAAACCTGAAGGATTAGTGTGCCAATTGTAACTTGACCATAAAGCACGTTTGTGCTTCCCTTCTCTACCAAAAATTTAGAAACCTGATACAATTAAGGAACTTATTAACTAAATGATATTAAATATTTTAGAAAGAAAAATAAAAAAAACATTCTACTTTACTACAGGTATTCAAAAATTTCAAACCAATACCACTGCAGTTGAAGACATTGACAAGAAAGAACCGACGAAAACGCCTTCAGACAATTTAGCACCACATAACTACATAAAATAACATTTTACATCAACATGTGATTCAATAAAAAGAATATCCTTATCAATGTAAAAGCTAAAAAGTAGTGTACCATGGCAGTTACCCCACACAGGAACATGAAAAGAATAATCTGAAGTAGACCTCCAAAGATGGCAACTGCACCGACTACTTTGAGCTATACAAAATTAAGTCTAAAATAAGTGCTGGTTCAAAGCACGAGATGCAAAATTTATAATTATCGAGCTTAAATATAACATAATACCTTTGACAAAGAAAACTCAAGACCTAGAGCAAAGAGAAGAAATACCACACCAAACTGTGCAACTGTCTCAACCTGAAAAGTGGACAAGAATTAAGTAAATTCTTGGAAAAACATGGATATATTGATAAGAATAGTAGCACACACCAGCAAGCATAATCAAAATGGCAATATTTGGTTGTTTGTTGTCTATGCTTAAAAACTCAATAAAAAGATAATTCACAAACTGCAATGCGTAAATTACGTATTTTATTTTTGTTAGCTAATCCAACTACCTGCACCATTTCACTAATGAAATTCAATCCACCTGGCCCAATCAGAGACCCAGCAAGAAGATAACCAACAATAACCTTGCAAAATGTAAGAAATAGAAATTAATCAATAAAATTAACTTTAAATTTATAGAAGAAAACCAATGACTTTTTGTATATCCAATTATATACAAGTTAATTTACTTACAGGCTGTCCCAAGCATGAAAAAAGAATGCCGCCAATTGTAGCAGAAACAATCACAACCACCAAATCTGAAATTAACCTGTATTCCTTGCTTGTTTCAATTCGATTTGGCAGCATTTGATAAATATATATATAAAGATATAAAAGGAGGAGAGAATGAAAGAAGTATTGATCAATGTCATACCTTACATCTACTTGAAGAACAGGATACTTAGATTTACGATTGGACATCACAAAAACATTATCCTGCAGAAAAATTTTTTATATTAATTTTATGTATTTTAATTTGCACAGCCCTTTGTCAGAAAGTCATTAAGAAATAAAGCATCGAGTTTTTTGTGATGTCCTGGAAAATTTACCTTTCTGTCTATCAGAGTTGTCATGTCATCAGAACCTTCATTTTCCAAACCAAACACATCACCAATTTGGAAAGATTTACTAGTACTGCATTTCATAACAGAAAACATCAAAGTGGTAAACATGCTATGAAGTGCCATAAATATTATGATGGTTGGCGTAAAAGTTTTAAACAGCAACTTACTTTGCTTGATGGGTTTCATTTTTTTTCTTGTCATGTGTAATTATTGCTACAGTCTCCAAAACAGCCTGTACAGATGGTAGCATATGAAATATTATAACCACTTGGTATTATTATCTAAATTCGGATGTAGATACAAAAACATCATGTTTCACTCAATAAAATGTAATATACTAGAAAGAACTTCAGCCATCAGATAACCAAAGTTTTTGCACATTGGTAACTATCAATGCATCTTAACAAGTGCACAAAAAAATTGCAGAGCAGACTATAGATCAGTTTCCATTTATTATTGAAAAGAATCTACATGGAGGGAAGTCACACCTACTTGATTATCTGCAATGCTATTATTAAAGCTATTCTTCTCTGGAGCTGCAAAAGAAATGAAAACAATATGCAGAAATCAGAAAAAAGAATACCTAATATAGTAATAGTACCTTTAAACTAATTAATCCTACTGTAAATAGGCATCAAATAAAAGCTAGATGCCTGCCTAAATCATTGTTGTTAAATTTAACATGCAATCTTATTTTTACATAGCTGATTGAATTGTACCTTCTTCCTGCTACTCTATTTCAAAGATCTATGCTTATAGATATCTGAATTTGTGGAAGTTCCACTGACATACTCTTCAGATTTCTTTTATCGGACGAATAATTTTTCTTTTATTTTATCTTGTAATCATTTGTAATATGTTGAATTCTGTGCTAAATATGTGTGAAGTGTCTAATGCGGCACAGAGAAGAAAGAAAATAAACAATCTGAGGTAGTAGCGAACTAACAATGTTGCATGCAATTGGGATGATTGAAACAAGAGACTTGAAGAATTGCATCATAGTATACACAGATTGCTGAGAGTGATTTAAGACTGTTCATGATTGGTGAATGAAACACCCACTGAAGTATACCTCCATGCATAGCAGTAGCAGCAACTAATACAGGCATGGAGGCTAATGAACAAACAACCCATGATAACAAGATGCAGATTCACACCGAGGTAGTGAAAATTGTGGAATCCGCCCACCAATTAAGGGTTGTTACACTAACAACTGGCCAATTGATACATGTGCTATGAGTTCTGGTAGTCAAATCGGTGCCGAAACCATAGCCTATTATTCGGAAAAGCAAGAGAGAGAAATGTGAATGAGTAGAGAAAGGCATACTTTCGGGGGCATCGTTGTCAGAGAACTCCTTCTCAAGCACGCGATCGAACATGTCGGCGATGCTGTCTTCCCCGGACGTAGTGTTCTTAGATCCATTGACGAGATTGCCGTAGAACTTCTCCCTGGTCTCCTTGTCGGGCCTCCCGACAGCCCCCGACCAACTCCCGGTCAACAGAAGAAGCCACAGCAGCAGCGGCAGTGGCAGCGCCGATGGCCGTCTCGGCGCGGAACCCATCCGGCGAGCAGTCAGATGCAAAGATCCAAGGGTTGGTGCATCGGATGAGGGAGGGAGGGAGGGTTTGAGAATTGAGGGCGAAGGAAGGATGAAAATAAAAGAAAGAGAGATTTGATTTGCAGTGGAAAGCGAACGAGAGAGAGCAGCGGACGCTTTCTTTCTTCTTCGTCGTCGCTATCGCCTATCAGTACGGTAGGTGGACTGTTAATGTCCGGGTTGGGTTTCGGATCCGACCCTAGTGTGATGTTTGTTGCTGTCGCCTATCGCCTATCGCCTATCGCCTATCGCCTATCGGTAGGCGGAGTGTTCGGGTCGGAGTTTGAGACGGATCCAATCAGGTGGTGACGACTGACGACTGACGCGGTTGTGCGGTCCGGTCGCAACAACTGCGGGGTCTGTAAGTCAAATGGACTACGTGCACCGGGATTATGGACGTATCAGTAGAGCCGTTCGGTCATTTCATGGTTTTTACTTTTTAGTTTGGTTTACTCTAAGAATACGGTATGCTCCGGATGTTTGTGCAGGATTCCGTCACTAGCACAGTCCACCTGCTCCGCACGATTTTACTTCGTGTGGCCATTTTTGGTGAACATGGTTTTTGGCACTAAATGGGCGCTATGCCCTATGGCAATGTTATCATCACCGGACCGGACATCAACTCGGTAAAGTTTCGGGTCAATGGTTTACTGGTCAGACCATCGGGTTGACCAGATCGATTTGGTTTGATTTGATTTGCAGTGGAAACATAATCAATCTATAAGTTAAATAATACATTCATAAACTATTTTTCATTTTTAGGAGTTTTTGTGAATTTTTACAAATTTTTTAAAGTTCCTATTGTCAAGATTGTCAAATAAAACATTGTCAATGTATCCCTCCTCTTTGGAAAAATATACATATTGATATGCATATGTGCTAAAACAATATTCAAATAAAGTCAGGAACTAGACCCTTTTTGGTATGAAATAAAAATAAAAATATTTAGTAATACTTTTTCCACTAAAAAATTTTGGAAATATAAAAGTGATGAAATCCTAATTAGGCACATATATATTCTTACAATTTATCACTTTGTGGGTCATGCAAACTTTTTTTTAGTTCATTTAAGAAATGTATAAATTGGCTCATATTTTAGATCTTAAATTATCGTATTAATAGACCCAAATTGTATCCAATATGATAAATCATACTCAAAACAGGTGGAACACAGATCATTTCTAAAGGGGCAAAATCTCACGACTTAACCTGTCCGGATCCAAACCCTATACCACTCAATATACCTGATTTAATTGAAGATCAAACTTGTCAAAATCCATTCAAATCAACTTAAAAATCAAAATAAAACGAGCATTCATTGTCGGAATCGACCCAGCTTGATTTGATGAAACTTATCTCACCCAATATCTCCAATTACGACCTCTAATCATATTTAATTAGAACATGTAATCCTAATTGTGGTCTCTATTAAATGTGATTAAACACCAAGTTTATGCAAAGTTCCCAATATATGGGTATGGGTCAGTTATGTAGGTAGGCCATCGCACGGGTGGGACTTAGTCGTGACGAGAAAGGCTTAATTTCCTTCAATCTGCAGGTGCAACTAACCTTTTCCTTTTTCATAATTGACAAACAACTTCACAAAATTAATTCTGAATATTCTTTGGGGACAGGACAGGTCCCTCATTAAAATATTAATGGTTTGTGATTCTAGAGTTTTCTGTCGTTGACTCACTCCATTTTTTGTCTATATTTCACGTGATTTAGATACCTCCTTTATATGAAAACAAAAACAAAAAAACAATGAATCTATTGCTTATGGTGAAGCAACCAAATCAATTTAATGAGTGCACAAATGTTTGTTCCGGAGTTTATTTTAACGCAAACGAGTACAATATGCATGAAAAAAAGAATCTAAATTATGCTGCAGTATACTTTTTTGATTGTTAGGTGGTTCACCCTTGAAAGTTTATATGTGCTTATTGGGGAGTCCGCTACAGCAGCAGATCCCGAGTTTTTATTGGGTGGGTGTTGAACATTTGTGCATCTCCTAGCGTACTTGTGCTACTTCGTTACTTATACCTAGCTAGCTGTATTATTGTATTTGTTGCTTTGTTGCTACAATCAAATTGTTATATACTTCGCATCAAGTAAAATTAATCAAACACTATCATTCTAGTGAACGGCTTAGAATAAGTCAAAGAATGAAACAATCAAAGTATGCAAAAGTCAAACGGTTGCAGCAATGAAATAATTAAACTATATATATTTATAGCATTTTTATGGTGACTTGTATAATAATAAATATGTTATTTCTCGTAATCAACGTCAAGTCCACGGTTTTATTGTTTTGAAATTGGAAGAGAAATATAACAAAATTTATGTAAAAATTGTAAGTATATATATCCTTATCTTTACTACTAATAAAAGCATATTGAATCTTTTGACATCAAATGTCTATCTTCCTCAAGAAATAAATCTCAACCGTTAATTATTTACTTAGATTGATCACCACCGTTGATGTACTTTAAAATTAAAGGCTCATATAAATTATCTCAATTTAAGACTCATTACATATTATCTTAAAAGTTTATTATAAGAAATAACAATTTCAACCCAAAGCAAGGCGTGGACTTTTTACTAGTTTTCTAAAAAGAATACTATAATAAAGGCAGTGAAGATAATTCAGGTAGTAAAGCAGATATGTTTTTTTGTTCGTTTACCAATATTTTGGCAATTTAGGGACCACTATGAAAATCTAGAGTTAATGTTTTCCTAGTATTTTACTAGTAAAGAGCCCACGCTTTGCTTTTGGGCTAAAATTATTATATCTTATAATAAAGGGCTGAAAACTTAACCCTTATAAGGAAACTAACATGTGCCTTAAATTTTAATGTGCCGGAACATTAATGTACGTCAGCGGTGTATCAATCTAAGAAAACAATAAACAGCTGAGATTTATTCTTTGGGAAAGATAGAATTTTCATGTCAAAAAATTCAATCTCCTTTTATGAGGGTAAGGATTTTGGACAAAATTTAAATTGGTATGGAATGATGGCTGAATATAATATTGTGGAAGTCTTATAAAAGGGTTTGGATATTATTGTTCAGTGGGTGAGTGAGTCTGAAAAGATGTTTGTAGGCTCAAAATCATACAATGGGCTCATATAAACTGGAGTTCCTTATATAGTGGACAAGGTTCTAAATCGCGATTATAGCGTCATCGCGGCGGGTCTTCGGAAAAGCTATCGCCGCTATAGCGTGCTATAGCGGAAGCTATCGTACGTAACGTGTCCATTAATTTTATGAATTGTATTATATTTTTGTATTAAATTTCAACATTACTAAGAATTCTTATAGAATTATGTAGAGCAAATAATCAAAACAAAATAATTAACAAACTAATGTTTTTGCATTAAACTAGTACAAAGTCTGAGTTGCTATTCAAAATATCTGATATAGGATTGTTTTCTATACAAAATAATCTAAATTGTCACAGCTGTGTCATTTTCTGCACAAAAAATGTCATTTCCTAGATTCCTGCGCAAAAGAGTCATTAATCCTAAGTCATTTTCTGCACAAAAGGTCCCTAATCATATTATCAACCCTATACAAAATATCATATATATCAGGTTTACTCTAATTTCAAGTCAAACTATATATTATTCTATAGATTCTTCAGACACTTCATTATCTGTTGGCTCAGTATCAGACTTAACTGGCGGCTCATTATCCTCATCTTCTGAAAAAATATGTTTTGTAGCATAGCGCGCTATTTTGGCGCTATCACGCTATGCGCTATAGCGCACGCTATTTACGCTATAGCGGAAATAGCGCAACTTGCGCAGTGTTAGCCAATAGCATCGCGTTTTGGGTCCAGAAAACGCTATAGCGCGCTATAGCGACGCTATAGCGCGCTATTTAGAACATTGATAGTGGATGATTGAGACGAGACAGTAGGTAATTTCTTTCGGGCCGAGGTTCAACTGGAGCGACCGATCCGATCGATGTATCGTATTTGTATAGGTCTCCGTTGCGTTGAGGTTGAGGTTGAGCTGAGTGACAGTTACTGACATGGTGACCCCAGCATGTCATAATTCACATCAAGGGCTCATAACAAACCCATTCTCGCATCCAACGGTGGTCCATTTCATTATTTTATACCTCTCCTAGTCCTCTCCTCCTCTCCAGCTAGCTCTCCAAAAGCCCTAATTCACCAGCAGTCTCGTCTCGTCCCCCTCATCAAAGTAAAACCCTCCCTCACTGTTTCTTCTTCTCTAAACTTTTCTCCCTTTTCCCTTCTCTTCTCTGCTCCTCCTCTACCCAACGCAACGCCCCCATGGGCACCAACGCCAACGGCTCCACGCACTCCTCCTCAACGCCCATGCTCGTCGACAAGGGAGTCGATTTCGCCAACTACTTCTGCACCTATGGCTACCTCTACCACCAGAAGGAGATGCTCTCTGATCGCGCTCGCATGGACGCCTACTTCCATGCTGTCTCCCGCAACAAGCACCACTTCCGTGGCAAGGTCTGTCTGTCACTTCTCACCTCCTTACTTACACCTCCCTACCCTAGGTTACTCACTACTCTCAAACCATTCAAGCTCTTCTTTTCTTCCTCTAATAATTTCCTTTCTGAAACAAACAGGCGGTGCTCGATGTTGGCACAGGGAGTGGCATCCTTGCTATCTGGTGTGCACAGGCAGGGGCCAGAAAGGTATATGCTGTTGAGGCCACTAAAATGGCTGATCATGCAAGAGCTCTTGTCAAAGGAAATGGGGTCGAAGATATTGTGGAGGTCATTGAGGGCTCAATGGAGGATATCACACTCCCAGAGAAAGGTTGCTTGCTATAACATAACATAACATAACATTGTCTACTGTATTAATTTATTCTTGTTGTTATGTTCTTGGTGAAGTCAATTAGACCAATTCAGAGTATTCTGAGGTCTCATTGGCCACAAAATTAAGACTTTAATCCTAGTTGAGGTCAATTAGAGCCCTCAGCTGAGAGTTTGCTACCTTAAAATGCTACTTCAGGGGTTTAGCCAAGATTAATTGATACTGGTTTATTTGCATATACAATATCAAATAGTAATTTACAGAATTAACCTTTTGTAAATAATTTTTTTTCCTGGCAAAGGCCTTCTTCCTGAAACCTTTAAATCATGGTTGATTTCAACTGTTTAATTATAATTTTCATTCAATTATAATTTTGATTTTTTATATGATGTGACAGTTGATGTTATAATATCTGAATGGATGGGCTATTTTCTTCTAAGGGAATCCATGTTTGATTCTGTTATATGTGCCAGAGATCGCTGGCTCAAACCTGATGGAGTCATGTAAGGATCTCTCTCTCTCTGAATTTTGAATTGCCAATATATTAAAAGAAGGGTCTGCATATGAACAGATCACTCTGCATTTTGTAGGTATCCTAGTCATGCCAGGATGTGGCTAGCTCCAATTCGGTCGGGTCTGACTGATCAGAAAGTGGATGATGTAAATTGTGCCATGAATGATTGGCATAATTTTATTGAAGAAACGGAGGCTTATTATGGTGTTAACATGGGTGTTCTCACAAAGGCATTCCGGGAAGAGCATGAGAAATACTATTTAAAGGTACTAATATGTGTTGGTACTTATATTTGTAGGTTACATTGACAATAAAAAGCATGTGACAACCAGAAGAACAGAATCAATGGTTCTCATTATGAATTTTTTAAATTGTAAATATGGATTCTGTGATTACTAGGGTCTATCTATAATCTGAGTGGGCATTTGGTTGGTAAACAAAGATTTTCCTTTTTGTACCAAAATTTATACATGCATAAGTCTGCAGTGGGCATTCTGTTGGTGGATAATTTAAGATTATTTATTTGTAATATCCATTGAGTTTTTTGTAGCCTTCGCATTGGTTGTGCAATATATCCTCTTCCTTTATGATGCATGCAACTTTTTTGTACTATTGTGAAAGCTCCTTAACTGGCTGGATGTATAGCATAGTCACAATGACGTTACAATTGAAGAAACATATACATTACCATACCTCATATGGATCTACTTGGTTTCATTCCCATCGTAACCCAACTTGTTTGGGACTAAAGGCTTTGTTGCTGTTGTATTCATTATCATACCTTTTTTTTTTTTTCTCCAGACATCGCTATGGTGCAATCTTGATCCAAACCAGATAATTGGCACTCCATCTCTCATAAAAGAAATAGATTGCCTCCGGGCCACGGTTGATGAAATTCGTACTATCACAGCTCAACTCATGATTCCAATAAATGTAGATAGATCAAGGATCTCTGCATATGCAGGGTGGTTTGATGTTCAATTTAAGGTACCTTTTTTTAATTGATATTTTGCACTGCCGTTATATGTACATGGCGTGCTGAAGAGCTATTATGTTGCTGCAATTTAAAGTAAACATGTGCATGTGAAGTGTTGCATGTGGATTATTTTCGTAGGTTTAATACAAGTTATTTTTTTCTTGTTCTCCACATATACTCTCTTTAAGGTTATACCATCGATGCATCTTTCATTTTGTTATTAGAATTTCTTACATTTTACATGCAAGAGGATGGCAGATTTGTAGCTTGGAGATCAATTTATGGAAAACTAAAAACTTGTTTTTTTTTTTGGCATTAGTGACCTTAATATCCATTAACTGAAACAATGTTATTAAAAAAAGGACAAGAAAATATATCCCTTTTAACTCACTGTACTGCATATTGTGGAATATGATCATAGGGAAGCGAATGTAATCCTGCAAAAGATGAGGTGGAATTGACTACAGCTCCAGATGCTGATGGAGTTGGAACCCACTGGGGCCAGCAGGTACAGTCATAGGCAGAAAATATTGTATTGAGTTATTTTTACTTGTTTGTCGCAATCCAATATATTGAGCTTAATGGTCCATTAAAGGATATATTTTGTATAATGCAAATGTAGAAACTTAATACCTACCATTTTCATGTTATTGCCATTGTACAATCTTAATACCATGCTTAAGATATCCAAATGTAAAATGTCCATACTAAACTGAGATTACATTGTCACACCCATTGGTAGATTGGTACTAATTGGAGATATCTCTCAGGTTATCTGGTATATGATACCAAGGGTTAAGTGTTAGACATGTTTGAGTCATTTGCCAATAAAATAAAATAAATGTAAGCCCCTCATATTGATGTATGGTTTTGCTGTATCATCTGAGTAGGTGTTCTTGGTGAACCCGCCAATCAGGGTTAATGAAGGGGATAAGGTATTGGTATCTTTTAAGATGAGCCGTGCAAAACAGTACCATCGACTGATGGATGTTGAGCTCATCTCTGAACTAGAACTCTCTTCTGGCAAGAGACTCCCACCTGTCACTAGTAGAGTTTCGATTGAGTAGCTAGCTGTCTTCTCTAACAGAGGTATTCTATGTTTCTTGATTTTATCATACTCTCATAAAATATCACGTGTTTTTATCAACTCAGTTTATTTGTTAAATTCAGGGCCAGGATTTTGGTTTGGATTGAACTGGATCAACACCTTCAGTCCTCGAGTCATGTCTTTCATTTTTTTATTTTCTTTTATTTAATTTATTTAGGGATTTTAGGCCTCCAATTTTGTAAGTTGTATAATATGTGCGATTTTCGGTGTATTATGTACGGTTTTGACTTGATTTTATGGTGATTTGAATGTGGATCTGGATAAACCCAGTATTCACCAATGATATTTATTGGGAGGCTTTGGATTTTTATTCACAAGAAAAATTGTATTCACTTAAATCGAGCATCAGTAGTATATGAAAATCTTGAAGGGACGGTGATGTCATCGATCAGTGTTATTGGACAGAAAATCACATCCAACAAAAAATTATGTGTATATACATCTTTTTATTTTGGCAATTTTAACAATTATACTTTTATATATCAAATAAAAGTTGATGCCAAATTGCCAACAGATCTCATATAACATCAGAAAATCACATCCAATAAAAATTAATATCACTATCCTAACTATTAAATAGGTATCTGATGAAGAGGAGTGAACTTTTTGTATCGGTCTGAAGAAGGCCGGTCAAGTAGCAGGAGGCATAAGAAGCTTCTTGTCACGGTTCCATTCTAATTATTTGACCATAGAAAAGGGCGGTGACGAAATTAAAACCACTATTTCTAAAATAAAGATTTACATACACGGATTATAATTACTTTACTGTGCCACGCACCAGTAGATTATCGCCAAGTGATAACAAGTAAATATTAACGGGTAGTTAGTAGGTAATTAATTAATTAATGTCGCTCTAATTATCATTGGCAAGTGGCATCTACACATGGTGGAATATCTAAATAAAAATAAAAATTATTCCCCAGTCACTCTTCAAAGATGTGGAAAATCTCAATTAAAAAAAGAAAAAAGTTCTTCCCAAGTCACTCTTCAAAGATGTGGAAAATCTAAATTAAAAAAAGAAAAAAGTTCTTCCCTAGTCACTCTTCAAAGGTGTGAAATGAAGGAAGACAAATTCAACCCAGCTTTATTAAAATATATTCACTTTTTTAGAAAAAAGCAGCACAATGTTACCAACTTATTGGTTTGCGCTGCGATCAACTCCATGGAATGCTTCACTTGCAAGGAATGTGATATATCAAGGCATTTGATTGGAAATTGTCAAGTATCTTCACATTAACTATCCACATGTATATATAAGTATAAAATTTATGACTCATATGTCAAATTTTATAATTTATAATTCAAAATTTGTAACAAACGTAGACATGTGGATACAAATGTTGAGGACGTACACTAGATTTTTGTCCAAATTTGATTCCCAGAAATATACTATTACCATGTTTAGTTCTCAGTAACTGTCATTATTTTGGTTGTTTGGATCAGAAACTAACAATAATTTACAATAATTAGAGTAGAACTAACGTGAACTTTAAGCTCACAGAACCGTTTCATGAGCCCACCTCCAAAAACATATAAAATCACTTTTAAATTTTGATATATACATCTCAATAAGTTTTTTCATATCAAAATCTCATGTGATACAAAAATCTTCTATTTTAAAAATAGTGTAAGTTGACAGAAACACAAGGATTATAATAAAATGGTGTAATTAAGTTGCCAAATTAAAATTTGATATGTATATATGATGTTTTGATAGAAACATTAAGCACTAAATTCATCTAAATATTTGTTGTTAATGTAGATACAAACATTAAGTTATTATATTTGTGTATAAATTGGTGATGCAGTATAGTAATAGTAATAGTGTAATGCCATGACAATGACAATGGTCGTCCTCATCTCATGCCATTCCAAAGCAAAGGTATCGTTGACGCTGCCAAAGCAACAACTCCACTGGCACTGGCACCGCTTTCTCCACTCTAATATTATAAATTCGGTTCTCTATGATTCATCACTAGTACTCAGTCTCAGGGGCAGGGGCAGGGCTTAATTAATTACTCATCACTAGTACTCTCCTTCCTTCCTTCCTTCGCTTGGTGCACGGCCAGGAACTCCCATCTTAAATTTTAGATCAAAGATGTATGTAAGCTTTTCCTACTATTAGATGACATCGATCTACTAGATTAATTATCACTTATCAGTCAGGCAATCACATCAATTTCTGCGCGCGCGCAATCAGCAACTTGTCCAGAAAAACAATTAATGTTAGTTTTACATGCAATTTTTGTTGTTTCGTTTTGAGAGATATAGCAAATTGTTCTCGATTAGGTGTAGTGTAGTGTAACAGCTAGTACGTGATCACAAATAGCTAGAGATATGTTTTGATTATTCTAGTTTGTTTATGTTTGTAAATTAGGATTTATAATTTTGTTTCGGTTACTCTTTTAGCTGTGATATGTAAAAGATGAAAGAATTTAAATTGGAACTTTATATATATATAATCTCAGTCTGATCTCTGGTTGCATTTTTGGCTTTCTGAAGTTTAGATATGAGTCCCCGGCCGATGACTTCTCTCCTCACAGAAGCTGCCAGAAGAATAATTAGTACTCAATTGATCAAGAACCACGACATACCAATGGCCGACCAGGAGGTTTGCAACATCACAGGCTCAACTATCTCCGATTTACCGGCTGACATACTAGAGGCCGTCATGGCTAACCTCTCCACACTGGACTTGCTGTCTGCATCACGCATCTCCCACAAGTGGTTCCATGCCGCGCAATCCACTCTGCACATGCGGCCTCACCTCTTCCCTTGGCTCGTCCTTCTCAGCACCCCGTACCCAAACACCTCAATCTACTTAATCCGTGCCTTCGACCCGCACTCCCGCATTTGGCTGTCTGCCATCCTTCGAACCAGAGAAAAGCCACCGCTCGCACCAAAATTCCTGCATGGATCCCGCAGGGACCTGTTGTACACAATCTCCATTACTCAGCTGGTCATATCCAAAGATCCATTTGGATGTTTAAGTCAGATGAAGGTGAAGGGGCCAAAAATCTGGAGACAGGACGATCCAGTCCTTGCAGAGATAGGCCGGTGGGTAGTGGTGGTCGGTGGCGGTTTCATGGCAGCTTTTGATAGTGGTGTATATGAGGGAGCAGTGGAGGTCTATGACAAGGAGACAGGTGCATGGGAGTTGGCTGAGCCCATGCCCACAAAGTTCGAAGGATCGGCATATGCTATGTGGCTCTCTGTTGCCGTTTCAGATAAGAGACTCTATGTGATAGACAAGAAGAATGGCTGGATTAGCTGGTTTGACCTGGAGAGTAAGATTTGGGGCCCGACCTGTCAGTTGAGGCCTGACCCAACATTGTCAAACTGGGCAATCGGAATTGCCGGAAAGGAGAAGTTGCTGCTGGTAGGAGCAGGAAGTGGGGGAGGAGAGAACAATGGTGCAATGATGGTGAAAACTTGGACGGTGGCGGGAGACACACTACATGTGATCAATGACAAAAAAGAGGAAGCTCCAATGGAGATGGTGGACCGTTTGTATCCTAATTTTGACACTCTGGATAACCATAGACGACGAGCCTGCTTGTTAGAATATTCAGTATTCTATAAATATAAATCTAATTACATAATTCAGAAATAGAATTATAATTAGAGATATAATTCAGAAATAAAATTATAATTAGAGATAGTCATTTTATTAAAGTAAATCTAATTATAGAATTCAGAAATAGAATTTTTAATTAGACTACCCACTTATAATTATAGAATTCAGAAATATAATTCTTAATTAGACTGCCCACTTTGACCTTGATGGTTAGGCTCAGTGAGAGGTATAAATAAGAGTCCATGGAGGAACCATTCTTGGTTCAGTTTATAATCAACCCTTTGCCTTTTGATCAGTATGGAACATTCCAAATGAACTACAACACCCTTAAAGATAAATGTACAGTTCATGAATTGTCTGGAATGTTAATTCAAGAGGAGCAAAGGATAAAAGATAACAAACCTTCCGCGGTATATCTTGTGAACCATAATGGCACTAATATGAGCGACAATAGGATATCAAGTTGTAGAAAAGGGAAGAAGTGTTTCCCGACCCATAAAGCTTCCAGGGGAACATTTAAAAGGACGAGCAAGAAAAAGTACAACTTTCATAAGAAAGTTGGACATTTTCAGAAAGATTGCATAAAGCATCACCAATGGTTCAAAAAGAAAGGTATGAATAGTGCTTTAGTATGTTTTGAATCTAATTTGATTAATGTTCCTAATAACACCTGGTGGTTTGATTCTGGTTCAAGCACTCATGTTTCTAATCATGTGTAAGGATTCCTTTCAATCCGAACCACAAGTCTAAAAGAGAGATCAGTGATAACCGGAAGTAATGAAAAAGTACTAGTTGAGGGAGTCGGAATGTATAGACTCATAACTGATACCGACTGTACTTTAGATTTACTTCATACACTTTATGTACCTACTTTTAGTAGGATTTAATCTCTGTATCGAGACTTGATTATCTGGGTTATGCATTTAACTCTAGTTCAAATTGTTGTTATGTAAGTAAAAACAATTGTGTGATTGATAATAGAATTTTAGTTGATGGATTTACAAGCTTTGATTTGATGATAGTTTTATCCAATCTCTATATAAAGTGCACTCTAACGTAGGAATGAAACGTGCTAATGATAATTTAGCTTACTTGTGGCATAAAAGACTTGGTCATATATCCAAAGACCGAATCCAACATCTTATAAATAATGGAGTTCTTCCGAACTTAAAATTTATAGATTTTGGATCATGTGTTGATTGTATTAAAGTAAAACAAACAAAACAATCAAAGAAAGGCGCTACAAGAAGTTCACAATTATTAGAATTTATCCATACTAATATATATGGTCCTTTTAACGTCCCCTCCTTTAGTAAAGATAAGTACTTCATCACATTCATCGATGATTATTCACATTATAGGTTCATTTATCTTTTGCATGAAAACTTTTAATCAGTTGACGCTCTCGAAATTCTCGTCACTGAGGTTGAAAGGCAACTCGAACATAAAGTGAAATCATTAGATCTAATTGGTGTGATGAGTATTATGAAAAGCATGATGAGTCGGGTCAAGACCCTAGTCCATTCACCAAATTTAGAGAAGCGAAGCATTATTGAACAATACACAATGACAGGCATACCACAACAAAATGGTGTCGCTGAACGTAGGAATCGTACCTTAATTGAAATGGTTAGGAGCATGTTAAGTCATGCCAATGTACCCAACTATTTGTGGATATTCGCTCTAAAGACAACTATGTATTTGTTGAACAGAGTTCCTAGTAAATCTGTTCAAACTACTCCTTTCGAGTTGTGGACGGGAAGGAAACCAAGTTTGAGAGATTTACACATACGGGCTGTCTAGCGAAAGTAAGAATTTACAATCCACATGAAAAAAAATTGGATTCTAGAACTATTAATGGTTACTTTATTAGTTATCCAGTAAAATCAAAGGGGTATCGTTCTTATTGTCCTAACCATAGTACGAGGATTGTAGAATCCAGAAATGCTAAATTCATTGAAAATGATGAAATTAGTGGGATTTCCAGTCAATCAAGTGTTGACATTCAGGAGGTCACGCGGCAAGACATTGTACCCACCACTGTACGATTGCCCTTGATTTCAAAAAGAGTTGCTCCAAATGTTGCTCCGCAACTTTATGTCAATTTGGAACAACAATCTGAGAATGATGAAATTCCCAATAGTAATGTCGTTAACGAAGAGATAGTACAAACCCAACCAATTGAATTGAGACGCTCTACAAGTGAGTGTAGACCAACTCAAATGGTTGATTATGTGTACTTCATTGAATTAGAAATTGATTCAAGTATTGACGATCTGATTTCCTACACTAAAGCCATACAAAGTGAAGACTCAGAACATTGGGTCAATGCTATAAAAGAAGAGATAAAATCAATGAATCAAAATCAAGTTTGGGATCTCGTTGATTTGCCTCACGATTCAATGAAAATTGGATGTAAATGGATCTTGAAGATCAAACGTGATGCTAAAGGCAATATCAAACGATTAAGCTAGACTTGTTGCCAAAGATTTTACTCAGAAAAACGGCATTGACTATAATGAAACTTTTTCGCTCATTTCGGAAAAAGGGTTCTCTTAAGATAGTCTTGGCTTTGGTAGCTCATTATGTCTTAGAGCTACATCAAATGGATGTAAAGACAGCTTTTCTAAATGGTGAGTTAGAGAAATAAGTATCTTCTTTGGATCAGCCCGAGGGCTTTTCAATTGGGGGGAAGGAACACATGGTTTGCAAATTGAAAAGGTCGATGTATGGTCTGAAACAAGTCTCACGACAATGGTATCTTAAGTTCAATGATGTTATTACATCTTTTGGTTTTACAGAAATTGTTGACCATTGTATCTATACCAGAGTCAGTTGGAGTACGATAATGTTTCTAATCTTACATGTTGACAATATTTTGTTAGTCACTAACGATCTTGGTATGTTACATCTAACCAAGAAGTTTCTCTCAAAGAATTATTGAAATGAAAGATATGGGTGAGGCAAATTATATAATAGGAATTGAAATATTCCCTAATATATTACAATGATTGTTAGATTTGTCTTATAAAACATATATAAATAATGTTCTAAGAGATACAATATGGATAAATGCTCGAGTGAGTTAGTGCCAATTCAGAAAGGGGACAAGTTTGGATTGTTTCAATGTCCAAAGAATGAATTGGAGAAACCAGAAATGAAAAATATCCCTTACGCGTTCGCAGTTGGTAGCCTAATGTATGACTAGACATGTATGAGACCAGACATAAGTTTTGTCTTAGGCATGCTTGGCAGATTTCAAAGTGATATGCGGATAGAACATTAGAAAGCGACGAAGAAAATTCTCCATTATAGTCAAGAAACGAAGGATCTTATGTTAATATATAGGAAGTCTGATTGGTTAGAAACAACCGGGTACTCAGATTCAGATTACGCCAGATGCACTGATACACGCAAGTCCACATATGGTTTTGTGTATCTATTAGCAGGCGGAGCGATATCATGTAAGAGTGCGAAGCAGATTACATTTCTGCATTCACTATGAAAGCCGAGTTCGTAGCATGCTTTGAGGCTGCGATACAAGGATTATGGCTATGAAATTTTATTTCAGGATTTGAGTATGTTGACATTATTGTCAAGTCGCTGAAAAATTATTGTGACAACTCCGTAGCAGTCTTCTTTAGTAAGAACGACTGATACTCTAAAGGTGTCAATCACATTAAAGTTAAGTATCTGGTTGTGAAAGAAGAAGTACAGAACAAACAATTACGATTCAATATATTAGCACCAATCGAATGATAGCTGATCCATTAACCCAAGGATTTGCACCCAAGACATTTATGGAACATGTCGTAAATATGGGTTGGTTGAGTGTGCATTATTTTGTTGAAACTTGTAGACTTTGAATTAATATTGTTAAAGTGTTCATTGTTTGTTTGTTTCTGTGTGATTATTATTTACTTATGTTTGACCGCGCGAACGGGTATAGGCTTTTAAACCTCTATAAACGACTCGATCGCAAGCGTACGATCTCGTTGAGTATTTGAGGGTCGAATCCTCAGGGACGGAGTTAACACCAGATTTTACTTTACTCTACTTCTAAACCCTAAGAGAATTTGGATTAAAGAGGGAATTGTTGGGGGGGTTTTAACAGGGTTGGTTGACAAACAAGTAAAACAGGACTAAAACAAGTAAATAACTGAAAAGACAATTAATTAAAGGCGTTCTCAGGGTTGGCAGAATCAGATTGGTCTCGGATTGACTGCCTGCGTTCCGCAAGATATCTCTTGCGGACCGCAGGAGGTGGTTAATTTAGCAGTTATAGAACTGTTTGCGGATCACAAGTGTCCCTGTAACCATCAGACGATCCACAACTACTGTCTTACACTCCTGGTAACTAACTGCGGACCGCAAGATGACTCTTGCGGACCGCAAGAAGAAGAACCGAGAGCAGTTTTGGTTCTGGTTGTGTTTCGACCGATGTCGTCGATTCCTATCAATTCAGTTCTGGTACAATTACAACAATTCTCACTGTTGGTCCTAATAACAGTTCTAAACTGAATCAAAATCCGTAGAATACGATATAAACTACGATCATGTCACTATGGTTCTATGGTCCGGTTTAAGGTTAGTCAAACCGCAGTTTCGCCTAACGGGTACTTTCGGATACAATATCAACCAAGGCTGTGCAAGCAATCAAATCTGGTCAAAAGATACTACATTAACCAACTAGGTCTGGCCACAACCTATAGGTTTATCAATCGAATCAAACAGAATGCAAACACGTTAAAAAGCAAATCTCAAGTGATCATGAAAACGACATAAATCCAAACATACAGTCAATCTGTCGACACAATCATCATCATTCAAACCCTAAGAACATATAGATCTACTCACTCATGACACAAGAAAACAAAGAAAACAAAGAACTGAAAGAAATCATGATGCAAAAGAACCGAAGAAGAACTTGAGTCGACACGATCTTCACTCCCGTGCGAGAATTCTCTCAAATCCGCTTCGAAGAATGATGAACGGCCTTCTCTCCTCTTTCCTCTGCCCTCTGGTTGTCAAAATGCAATGAAAGGGCGTGAAAATATGTGTGTTGATGTCTGGAACCGTCCCAATGACCGCCTTATATAGGCAGAGCGCCAGAAAATAGAAAACTGCAGTGCAGTAACCTCCCTGCGGACCGCAGGCACGGGCCTGCGAACCGCAGGAAGAAGGAAATGGCGGTTTTTCTGCTCCACAGGAAGTTTTCAGCGCCGATTGGAAGGTTGAACGTGCTGTAACCTCTGTCTGCTGGACGCAGGAAGGGTCCTGCTGACAGTAGGAAGGTCCTGCGGACCGCAGGAGGGTTCTTGCGGACCGCAGGAGGGTTCTTGCGGACCGCAGGAAGGTCATTCCAGTTTCGACTTGTGTCTATGGCTCTGAATCACGTCCAATTGGCTCCAAAAGCCCGATTGACCTGAAATTTGGACAAAAGTAAAGAAGTAACTGGAATCCAGACATCTTACTACTTAAATGCAATTAAACTTAGGAATTTTAGGCCAAATTACTAGTGCAAGTCTGGTAAAATGCATATATAAATGCGGTGCATCAATGTTGGTATACCTTTATTGTTGTATTTAAATAATAATCAGTTCTTTCCAAGAACAATTAAAGGGATTGTTAAAGTTGAAGCCCTTATGGTTTATATTAATTGGGATTAATATTGTGGTAATGAAAGTGAATGAGTCGATATAATGACTCACAACCGCCATTACTCGTATTGGTTTCAGTTAAGGATAAACATTATGTTATACCGAACTTATAGAATATACGACATATATATCACTAGTCTTAAAGTTCATATATGTTATTAAAGTTATATTCATTACGAATTACTGAATAAGTGGGAGAATGTTAGAATATTCAGTATTCTATAAATATAAATCTAATTACATAATTCAGAAATAGAATTATAATTAGAGATATAATTCAGAAATAGAATTATAATTAGAGATAGTCATTCTATTAAAGTAAATTTAATTATAGAATTCAGAAATAGAATTCTTAATTAGACTACCCACTTATAATTATAGAATTCAGAAATAGAATTCTTAATTAGACTGCCCACTTTGACCTTGATGGTTAGGCTCAGTGGGAGGTATAAACAAGAGTCTATGGCTGATCCTCTCTCTGCTCATACTCACATTACGAAGTTGCTCTCCATCGGCAAAGTGAAACAGAGGAAGAGAGAGAAATCAACTTGCTGCAATCTCGTAGGATTTAAGAGTTTGCAATTAGCGTTGGAGTTTCTACTTGCTGTTCATGATGAATGCTAAAGGTACATTTATATTCATTTAATTATAGTATTTAATGTGATCTTATGTTGTTTCAAGTTCTTGTGACCATTATCGGTCTTCTGCTCTTATGATATATTTTCTAATACATAATTAAAGATGATTAAAGTGCTTATGTTCGTGTAAATTATTCTTACACTGCTCAATCGAGGTGCGCGGTACACTGCACGGAGGCTACATGTTTGACCCGGCAAACATGAAGAACGGCGCCATAATGTACCAGTTGTCATTGGAGGAAGATGTTGAAGGGAGAAGAGTGGCAAATTGGGAATGGGTTTCATTTCCTTCCACCGTCCAATACAACCTGAAATCAAATGTATCGGTGGGAGCGGCACGTATCTTGAGGAGAGTAAAGGCTATACATATCTTGAGGAGGAAGGAAATGATTTCAGGTTGTATTGGGAATGGGTTTCATTTCCTTCCACCGCCATAACTCTGCTCAATGATTCATCATGTTGTATTGGACGGTGAAGTAAAGGCTATACATATCTTGAGGAGCGGCACGCAATACACAGACCCTCCAATGCCAGAGGAACCTGACATGAGTATCAAGGGACCAGCTGACGCCGAAACCGCTCAGAAAACTACGAAAACCGCTTCAGACAAAGCAGAGTGCGAACCTCACCCTTCTGTACACGGTCCGCACATCCCTCGGTTAGCAGAAACAGAGAAGAGCACGACCCAACCGACTTCGCGACCGAAGCAGTCAGGCTCAACCGACACAGCTTGCGGTCCGCACTCACGAGAGTACAGTCCGCAGGATGATGAAACAGAAGGCAAAACTGACCAGAATACCAATCCTGTTTCACGTGCCACCTCAGCAAAGGGCAAAGGCAAAGCAACAGAGACACCACCGCCTTATCAGCCGCCTGTTCCTTTTCCACAAAGACTCGCCAAACATCGATTGGATGAGCAATTTTCAAAGTTTATGGAGGTACTTAAACAACTCACAATCTCAATTCCATTCACCGACGCTCTCATGCAAATGCCTTCATACGCCAAGTTCTTGAAGGACATCTTGTCCAACAAGAGGAGTCTCAAAGATTGCAAGAAGATACAACTCAATCATGAAGTAAGCGCGGTCATAAGTCGTGAGTTACCTCCTAAACTTGGGGATCCGGGCAAGTTCACTATTCCATGTACCATCGGGAAAGCCGACATAAAGAAAGCACTATGCGATTTTGGTGCAAGCGTGAGTCTCATGCCTTACACGGTGTTTCAAAGAATCGGAGTTGGAGATCTAAAACCGACTCGCATGACGATCCAACTTGCCGATACCACCACGCGAAAACCATTGGGTATTGTTGAAGACATACCCGTTCGAGTTGGAAGATTCTTTGTTCCGGGAGATTTTGTTGTGATAGACATGAAGGAAGACAAGCATGTGCCGATCATTTTAGGGCGACCTTTTCTAAGGACCGCCGGTACCGTTATCAACACACTAGATGGCACGTTGACGATGTACGTTGGAAATGACAAGGTTCAATTCCAAGTTGAAGAAGCGATGCAATACCCCGACTATTCCGAAGACTGCTGCCGATTGGACGTTTTCGAGGATGGAGTCCATGAGGTGCGAGAAGATGACAAGTCTCCTTTGCAGGATCAGTTGGTACATGCATCACGTGGTTCGCAGCTCACTACATGCGTTCCGCAGAAGGAAGGAGGAAAGGCTGAGACACAACTGACACTTCAGCCCGAGACAGAAGAAGCAGCAGATGACACATACTGCGGTTCGCAGCTCACCACATGCGTTCCGCACCATGCTGAACCTCCAGACAGACAGTCGATTTTTCAGACGCAACCAGAACCGCCTGTTCCGCAACCAGTCACAGCAGATTGCGATCCGCAGGACACCAGGCACGGTCCGCAGGACGGTGTAACCAGGTACGAGACGGACAGGTCTCCTCCGCGCATAGCTTGGCATCAGGTCAGGTATTTTCTTTAATAATTTAGGTAGTTTAGGGGTCGAGCTCAGGACCTAAAACGTAGCGCTTCTTAGGAGGCAACCCAAGTACAAATAAAGTAGTTTAGGTTAGTTTAGATAGTATCAATTAGTCCATACAAACAAGTTTCATCCTAATGTTGCATAAGGTATTTTTAGTTTTGTTTATGTAGTCCCATGAGTCAACCCAAGGAAACATCAAGAATCAGAGCTCGAAATCACGAGGAAATGAGGTTCTGGCAGCTGACTGCGATCCGCAGGGGACGCCTTACGGTCCGCAATCAATACCAACTGACCCCGTTCAGTCAGCAGAAAAGGCATAGTTCAAATCAGCTTGGGGAGTCTCCATGACGTCTACGGAGCATAGCTAGTCCATCAGGTCGTATTCTTTCTTTCTCTCATTTATTTCCATATCTAAGTTCTAAGCACTGAGGGCAGTGCAAGGATTAGCTTGGGGAGGGAGAATAGAGTAAACTTGATTTTTGAGTCCAAAACATGCATTTTGTAGAGTCCATGCATTTTTTGAGTCCAATTTTTCTTTGAGTCCAATTTTTCGAATTTTCATGCATTGCATTTATGAAAAGTTTTTAGTAGATGTTAAATTCAAGATTTTTGAGGATTTTTGGATTTTGTTTTGTTAAAAATTGAGTAGGATAACTTCATGAGATATTTGTTATAGTCGGTAATTCTTGTTCTGAAGTGACTAGTTACTTGAATTGAGTAAGAATTTATTGGAAAAAGTAGTAAACCGAAAATCTGATTGAGAATGAAAAAGGAAATTCTTTTGGTTTTGTTGATTTCACGTGAACATGGGTCTGGCAAAGTGGAATGTCATAGCTTGAATGTCAAATAAAAATAATTAAATCCGTAAATGTTCATAAATGACGAGATAAGTCTTGGGCAGCGGAAAATCAAATCAAATAAGAGGCTTTTAGGATCGCAGTTGATTCGGACGAGTGTACCCTTTATTTTTCCATCCGGATTGATTGGATTCTAGAATGTCTCAAATTCACAAAAGGTTGGAGTTGCGTTCAGTTCGGAGTTGTGTACCCTTTAATTTTTCATCCAGACTGATTCGAGCTTCATTCCCCAAATACAAATAAAATAAGGCATTTCAAAGTCTATGGAGTTGAATAGAACGAGAAAGTTGTTCACGTGATGAGCAAAGCTTAAATAACCACTTTGTAGTTTGATTGAAAGATCTAGGTCCGAAAAAGTACAATTGTCTTATTTGTTTCATGGAACAAGAGTCGCTCGTCTTGGTTACTTATTATAACACATGTATTATGAAGTAATTTTACCCAATTGTTGATAAAGCTTAGTTTAAACTTGTTCATAAATCTTGAGTTAAACATAAACACAAAATCTTTCATTTGCATTACTTGGGAATTTGGGAATGAGTCTAGGTACAGTCTGTTCTTAGGTTTAAGTAATTGCTTGAGGACAAGCAAGGGTTTGAGCTTGGGGAGATTTGATGCACCTATTTCATATATGCATATTAACCAGACTTGCACCTATATTTGCACCTAAAATCCTAAGTTCATTTGCATTTTAATAGAAGATTGTCAGAATCAAGTTACTTCTGTGTTTTGGTCCTATTTTTAGGAAAACGGAGCTTTTAGAGCTATTTGGACTAAATTTGGAGCAAGGAGCAAAAATAGGCGAAGGAGCACAAAGGAGCATCTAATTATAGATCAAAACCGCCTATTTCAGTGCACAACCGCCATATCTAAATCAAGGAAACGCGCAGAGAGCCAATTTAAGCAACAGACATGCTATTTCAAGGCCGAGCTCTCTTTGGACTTCTAAATGCGGACCGCACTCCTATTTCTACGGATCGCATTCAGTTCAAAACAGAATAGAACACCTATTTTCTGGTGTGTGCTATTTCTGGCGATCTCCTTTGGGAATTTTCCCTTAATTGCGCCCCAAGAAACCAGAAGTCAGACGCCTAAATCTGAGACATCTCCTCCTATAAAAGAGACCCCTTGGGGTGCTCTCATATCATCCATCATCTCATAGTATCTTGATCTTGTCAAGTCTTGTGTAGGTCTCATGTGTTGAGATTAGTTTTAGCCAATAGTCATTGTTTAGTTGAGAGTCTAGTTTTGTCAAGGGAGGAATTCATCGTCGCACGGTGAAGGAGAAGGTTACTCGCCTCTTCCTAAGCTTACTCGGTGATATCTTTTCTCTTTTGTTTATTTTGTTGTTTAGTCATGTCAAGGCGTGAGTAGTCGTCTTTGTTCTTGGGGTTTAGGATGATGTTTGTATGAATGGATTAATTGAATACTTGCTTTTTACGTTTATGCATTGAAGTTATTTTCATATTTGCTTTGAGCTTATTCATAATTGTGCTTGAATTGTTTTCTTGTTCTTTGATATGATCCTGTGGATGTATGTTCGTATCTAGTTGGTAGATTTATATCTTCTTAGGCCAGAATTGCTAATTGCATGAGAGTGCACTTGTAGTAGTTCACCCTATTTTGATAGACCTGTGGATTGGGCATAGTCTAGTTGGAAAACTTAACGTCAATTGATAGAGATTCAATACTTGCACTATTTGGGTAGATAACTTGTTGTCCAATTGTATCCGAGAGGAGAAGTTGTGGTTATAATGTGAGTTAAACCATACCTGTGATCGAAAGCAAATCGGGTTTAGGTTAGAGATAATCTAAAGATTTCGAATTGATCTAAAAGTATTTAAAAGTGCCGACAAACGAGAGTTGAGGGACTTGTAATTGCTTTGGGTTAGTTGGGGATCGGTAACTTTGATCAACAATAGAAACTGAGCTTGAACTGACTCTGATCTGTTCCCTGCGGATCGCATTGGTGACAGGTGCGAACCATACCAAGCAAGGAACAGACAGAGAACCACAAATTTGTACATCTTGCGGTTCGCACCCTCTCGGGTGCGGAACGCAGGCAGTTAGTCCAAACATCAAACTGATTCTGAAAACCCTAGGAACGTTTGTTTAATAATTGTTTTAGAGTCTTTTATTTACTGTTATTTACTAATTTGCATCTGTTAATTGTTAGAAAACTAACTTCAAACAACCCCCCCCCCCCCCCAAATCGGTTACGTTCACATTAGGATTAGTTTAGGATTTAAAGAACTGTTTAGAGATATAACCGTCCCTGTGGATTCGATCACGACTTTATTGCATAATATCGTACGCTTGCGATTGATTGTATTATTTAGGGTAAAAGCCTATACACTCCACGCGTATCAGTTGGCATTTGAAGGGAGTTATTGGTCATCAGGTCCGGCAGATTGCAAGCAGAAAGCATAAGAAACTTCTTGTCAGTGTCACGGCTCTCTCTATCTTGATCCTGGAGTCTTGACCATAGAAAAGTCCTGACGACCAATTATAATTAGGAATCTTATAATTATTCGAAAGATGTACGCAGATTATATTTACAGTAGTGTGACACACCCCCATTAGAACGTCGCCACATAATAGTAAGTAAATATTAAGGACTGAGGGTGATTACTTTATGTCGCACTAGTTAATTATCGTTGGCAAGTGGCAGCTACACGTGGCGGATTATCTAAAAAAAAAATCAAGGGAAAAAAAATGTTTGTCACTCTGTCCTTAGTCATCATTCAAAGCTGTTTTTAATGGATTATCTAAATCGGAGCAAGTTGTTTCCCTTCTTATGGTATGAACACAAATGCCACTCAGCTTTATTCAAAGATGCAATGACGCTAATTGGTTTCGTCTTGTTTGCGCCTTGCCGCTAATTGTCACATGGTACCCTCAAAAAAAAAAAAAAAAACAACAACAATGTTCGTTGATAATCCTTGCTGTATATAAAAGCATATTGAAAAAATGATATGAAAGAATTATCTTTTCCAAATAAGAAACCTGAGTCATTGATCATTTTCTTGGATAGATCATAACTGTTGATTTACGTTAATGCCCGTTGACATTAATGTCTCAGCCCATTAAAATTTAAGGTCCATATCAATTTTCTTAACATAAAACTCATTACATATTATCTTAAAAATTTATTATAAAAAATAACAATTTAATTATATATTATTTTAAAAATTTATTATAAGAAATAACAATTTGCAACACGTGTGCTCTTTACTAGTTTTACGCAAATATATGCTTGATTCAAGGTGAAGGTGGTGCATATGTGCATGTTTTGGTTAGCCTAGCCCCTATACAAGTCCAGACAAAAACTACCACCTCACTAAAGTAATTTGTGCAGTTGAGAGAGAGAGGTCTTCTTAATTTCTTTACTTCAAACATCAGTCAACATCAAAGACAGAACATGAACAGCCATGAGCCAAGAAAAAGTTCTTACTTCTTGGATGATGATATGATTTTATTATCTGAAGCATCACTTTTCATCAGCTAAACTCTAGAAAGTAAATCCTCTCCAAGTACTAATTGCGCTTTATATAAACTCCAATTGTTTCTTTCTCAGAGCCAGAGGCATCAATCAGCAGAGCGAATTTCATTTCAGCTTTCAGTTCATGGCGCCAATCTTTACTCTCCTCTTTTTTGCTCTCTTCCTCTCAATTACTGGAATCATGTTTCCAGACTCCCTCAAAACTTTCACCAATCAGAATTTGAACAATTGCTTCATTCTGATAGCCGTCCAGGCCTTGATCTTCTTCTTAATTCCATTTACCTTCACCTCTGCCATTATTCTCTTGCTCGCCCATGTCGCCATACCACAATCTGCTTACACCAAACACTTGACCGTGGCTACAAAGGTTCTTCTTTTTGTCGTTCTGTTCATTGGTGCACCCCTCATTGTTCACATGGCATTCGGCGACGACGCGGTTACACTGTATAATGTCAAGTTCATGCTTATTGGCACAGTTGCTGCAGTGATTTACAAGTATGATTTATTCAATAGATGCATTGATTATGCCCATCAAACTGCCGAAAGCTTGGTACTGGTACTATGCATGTCAGCAAGTACTTTTCTGCTCACCGGCTCCTTGTCATCCTTCCCCAACATAAACCAAGGAATTACCTCGGTCCCCATTCCAATTGGGTCTCTCTTCCTCTCTCTGAATTACTTAAACTTCTTACTTGCCATGGTGCTGTCGTTGCTCCGCATAAGTGCGTCCGCAGTTCCTGCTGTTCATATTGATTATCTGGTGAAGGCAGTGGTGCTGACGAGTTTCACTGTTGTACTGATTGGCTTTTGCATGATTGTAGAACTCTTAAATGGGTTCATGTAATACTTAATTTGGATTTTGAGGATCTAATGGTAGCTTAGTTATGATGTTCAGTTGGATTTAGTGTTTTAATCTAAACCCTAAATTGTGAATGAATCAATTGCTCCGGATTCTTTACAATGCAATTGGCACTTATAGAGACTTGATTCTGGACTTAATTAGCAATTAAGAAATCTTTTGAAGGTTAAAGTGTTATATTGCGTTAATGGTGTAAACCGGAATTAGGTACTGGTACAGTCTTGTACCAGTCCAGTTAGTCATAGTGGCATATGGGTTTTCGTGAATGCCACTTCAAGACAAAATAAAGGGAGAAATTTGATCCCTCAATTTATACAGAAAGCCCTGCTGAAGTACTTGAAAACCATTCAGCATTTAAACTGGTACAAGACTGTACCAGTCCAGTCAGTCATAGTGGCATATGGACTTGTTCAGGATTGCACCAGTACAAGTCCATATGCCACTATGACTAACTGGTACAATCGTGATCAAGTCCATATGCCAGTGTGACAGACTGGACTAGTACAGTCTAACTGTTAAGTGTTGTACCAGTAGTTGATAAGTTGAATGGTTTCCAAAGAGTAAACTGTTAAGCAGGGCTTTCTATGTAAATTGAGGGCTCAAATTTCTCCCCTTGATTTTGTCTTGAAGTCACATCACATTTAAGCCAATATTTTTGTTATATCCTATACTTTCTGATATTTGTCTATAAAAGATCTTTCTTATAGCTTGAGTCATAACCTGAACTCCATATGTGTGCACTTCTTTGTATTTGCATCAGCCGGTACATGAAGTCATGAACCCTCTGCTGGACTTTTGGGCTAAGCGGAAAAATGTAATATTTTGGGCTGGGCTTGTGTTTGGGCCTACGGCTCCTGGAATTGTAAAAGGAAAGAATAGATTAGTTTGTTCTGGACTTGATCTATTTCCTGTACCTATTCCTATTGTGATCATTTTGACACACAGGTCTCGCGATTTATGAACAATTTCTTCAATTTTCAAGTAACTAGTGTTAATATCACAGTTAATAATGACTCTATATATTATTTATATATGTTGTACAAAATAATGCACGTCCTAATGGCAATTTTTTCTTGTGGAATTGGTCCCATGACCCGTCAATCGACTCTACCGAATTCACACTTCAATACATCAGTGTGAGTGTGTGACCACCCACACCCAGAAATAGTTTTTTTTTTTTTTGGCAGCCGGCACTAGATAGTTGGACTCGATGCATTACGAATCATCTACGCCGTCCGATGAACAATAAATAAATATACCGATTGATTAATGTCGTGCGGTCGATCGACTAACCGGGGGCTAAATCCAAACGCTACCCTACCTTCCAATTATATTTATGATTTATGACAGGCACTGTTATTAAAACCGGACCGGAACGGCCGGTTCGACCGTAAAAAATCAGAACCGGACCCTTTACGGTTTGGTTCAGCTAAAAGGACCGTACATGCAAGTAAACCGGTGATAAACGGTTTTTTGTCCGATTATTTTCTCAAAACCGCGGTCTCAGGTTTGGTTGAAAATCCGGTTATATGCAACTTTTGACTGTTGCTTCGTTTAATATACCCAATAAAGAGAGAGTGAGTCACATACTCACATAGTATGTTATATATTTTAATTTATTTTAATTCTAGTTGGTATGTATGTTTTGTAATGCTATATAAAAATATGATTATTTATAATATATTTGTTTTTTTAATTGTTTTTTAGAAAATATTTACTTATCATATTATATGACTATATGTATTGTACATATATAAACATAAAAAACTCAGCGGTTGAACCAGTTGACCCGACGGTTGAACCAATAAACCAGTGACCCAAAGCTTTTCCGAGTTGATCTCCGGTCCGGTTCTGATAACATTGATGACGGGGCTTGGGCTTTCTGAGAGACCGGGGTCGGCACGCATCTTAAAGCAATCGGACAGACCACATATTTGGCGCTCTTTCTTTCCCCTTCTATCTATCACTATCAGCGGATGCGGATCGCTTCTCTCTCTATTTCTCTCCCCCGCCGCGGCGCAAAGCACTTACTCACTCTCCTTCGTCCTTCCCTTGGGCCTTGGTGCACGGCAAAGCAGGGCTCATAGTGCTCCCTGATTTCGATCGACAAACTCCGTCTCAGAAAGATGTAAGCTTTTCATTCCAATGCCCCCCGCTAGCTTCTTTCATTTGTTCTTTGCTTTTTCCGTTTGATTTGATTGTTAGAGCTAATAGTAATTTCTCCAGTAAATCAGCTGCTACTTACACTGTTACTTGTTCTTGAAAGATGGCAACTTTTCAATTACAACTTAATTTGTTTTCATTGTTCTAGTTTGATTACATTTTTACTTTGTAAATTAGAATTTAGAATTTTCTTTTGCCTCCTCATTTAGCTGTAATTTGTAAAAGGTTAAAGAATTGAAACAGGAAGGAAATGTAATCTCATCTCTCATTTCTAGCAGCATTTTTAACAGCTAGTTACCAGCAGATGCACTCTCTTCTCACATAAGACACTGAAAGTAGTACTCAGTTGAGAAACCATAAAATAACAATGCTTAACCAGGAGATCATCAACAAAAAAGTCACAACTTGCTCCGATTTACCGGCTGACATACTAGAGGCCGTGATGGCTAAACTTTCCACACTAGACTTGTTGTCTGCATCGTGCGTCTCCCGCAAGTGGCGCCATGCTGTGCAATCCTCTCTGCATGTTAGGCCTCGTCTCTTTCCTTGGCTCGTCCGACGCATCATTCCCTATCAAGCTTCCACATTCTATTTAATCCGTGCCTTCGACCCGTACTCCCGCACTTGGCTGTCTGCCATCCATCCCAATGATCCAACCGGAAACAGACCACTGCTCAAACCAAACTTCCTGCGCAGAACCCTTGGTGACCTGTTGTACACATTCCCCTTTGGTGAAATGGTCATATCCAAAGATCCATTTGTAAGTTCAAGACAGATGGTGGCAAAGGGGCCGAAAATCTGGACAGGGGATGCGGTCGTTGCAGAGATAGGCCAGTGGATAGTGGTGGTCGGTGGCTGCATAATGGCAGAGATTGATGATGGCGTACATGAGGGAGCTGTGGAGCTTTATGATAAGCAGACAGATACGTGGGAGTTGGCTGAGCCAATGCCCACAAAATTTGAAGGATCGGCGTATGCCACATTGCTTTCTGTTGCCGTTTCTGATAAGAGACTCTATGTGATGGAGAAGAAAACCGGCTGGATTAGCTGGTTTGACCCAGAGAGTAAGATATAGGGACCCACCTGTCAGTTGAGGCCCGACCCAATATTATCAAACTGGGCAATCGGAATTGCCAGAAAGGAGAAGTTGCTGCTGGTCGGAGCAGGAAGTGGGGGAGGAGAGAACAGTGGAGTAATGATGGTGATAACATGGGTGGTGGAGGGAGACACTCTACAGGTGACAATGAGAAAGGAGAGGAAATGCCGAAAGAGATGGTGAACCATTTGTATCCTGGGTTTGAAAGTTTCCCTAATTATATTCAACAATGCTGCTCAGTGGAGATGTGCAGTACACTGCATGGTGGCTACATGTTCGACCCGGCAAACAAGAAGAACGGTGCCGTAATGTGCCAGTTGTCGCTGGAGGAAGAGAAAAGCGTAGGGAAGTGGGAACAGGTCTCGTTTCCTGCCACCGTTGGCCGCTCCTTGATGGAGCAGATATCTGTGGGATGTTCTCCGGTGTCTTTGCATGAAGTGGCCCACTGCTTTCTTAACCAATCCGCTCACTTATTCTAATTACTTGTCAGCTGTGAGTAAAATAATTAAATGAATTAGTAATTGAAAAAGAAGAAGAGGCAGATAGAGATGATGAAGAAATAAATGGAGTTAGGAGAGAGTGAAGAGGAACAACAGAACTGGTGGTGAATTTCATTATTCTATTAATTGGCTTGCCTATGATTGTAGAATTCTTTGTTTGATCATGTAATGATTCAAATAAGCTATATTTCAATAGAGAATGATAGTGTTCACTGCACTTCCATATCTATTTTTGTCTTTCTGCAGATATTGCTTTAGTACTGGCTTCCTATTTTTGTGTTGCTTTTCTTACAAAGATGTGTGCCACATGCGAAGACAATGATGGTTTTCATGCTAATGATTCTAAAATTGCATCTCTAAAATCGTAATCATGCATTTGGACATCTTGTGATGTTTAATTGGATTTTGAGGGGATAGCAGCTTAATTATGAATTTATGATGTCGGGTTGGATTTTAGCGTTTTGATCTAAACCCTAAATTGTTGCATGAATTTATTTATTTATTTTATTTTTGAGTTCCTTAGGATGCAATTAGGACTTTATGAGATGTGATTCTGGATTCAGTTGGCAATTAAGAAACTCCATGAGATTGTTATCTAGTCTGTAATGGGTTTAACCCAAAATTAGGTACTGGTACAAGACTGTACCAGTCCAGTCAGTCATATAGGATTTAGGTTTGTTTAGCATAGTTGCTCATGAATTCATCACATATGATTTTAGAATGTGCATGGAAAATGGTTTTTCAAAGTTTAGCAAGGTTTTCTAGTTAACAAATCGAGGGGCTCAATTTGTTCATTCCCTCTGTTGACAGCCGCGGTTAACCTCTCAAAAAAAAAAATTTGTTCATTCCCTTAACTCTCTTGCAAGGCATTCAATCTTAATTTTGTGCTATCCTTACTCTTCCGATTTATCTGAAATGGTCTTGCTTAATGCTTATGGCTTGATTCCTAATCTTAACTACATCTCTGCCATTATTGCCACTGGCACCAGCCGGTATTGACTGTTTATTTTCTTTTTCTTTTTTTTTTTTTTCTTTAGTTTTTCAAAAAGATGCGCCCGAAAAGAAAATGAAAAAGAGTAAAAAGTTCTCTCAAGTCAAGTCAATGGCACCTCATGGCCAGCAGCCAACACATATCAATCTTCCTTTGTGGCTAAACTGAATTGGTTGACTTTATCGGGTAATTAAGTACGACTAAAATTTGAAAGTGATTTTATATGGTTCTGAGTTTCACAATGTGTTTACTTTTACTCATAATAGTAGTAAAATATTAAATATTTGACAGAGTCTAAGCTTCTGTGTTTTTTTTCTCTTTAGTCACGTGAAAAGAGAGCAAAACCATGCCCCATACAGATGGCCACTCGTGTGATACCATTGGACCATTGGTGCTTTCTTCCAAATTCCAACTTGTCAAATTCGTCATTTAAGTACTCATTCCAATCTCTCTACTCTCTTGACACTTGACAGGCAGTACTAATACTAATAGTAATTTAACTATTCTCATCTTATATTCGGATCACAAATTTTCAACCTTGCACAATATATAGTTTTCTGAATCAATCACTTGTTGTTGCTCCATAATCTATTTGTCGATTGGGAGCATGCCACAATATTACTATGGATCAAGCGGCTCAGAGCCAATCAAATTAATCTAGTTAAAAACATCCTTAATATATTTTTTGTTTTTTCAAAAGAGAAACATTGAAGTAGAAACAATAACAGACAATGAGACGAATCGGCATCCTTATCCGTAATGCAAGGGCCAAGGCCCAAGGGGTGCAGCATGCATGGTTGGCCTTCGGATTATCAGGTGTAGTTTATGTAAATTGATGTGAATATTTACTGGGTTAAATGAAGGCCACATCACTAATATCATTGAATTAAATTTTACCTCAATGCATGACAATCAACATCATGACAATTTCCTGGATGATGCATCGCTTTTGTGATTGCATCTGCCAAAATCTCATAAAATTAAGTAGCACAGAAGTTTAATCCGCTCCTATAAGAACCAGGCCCTTATCTTCTGGGACATAGGCATAGACTCCTCCCACATAACTTTTTCCAATCAAAATGCAAACATTTCCATAGCTGTTCTGTTCAGGCGTTTCTCTTTTTCCTGCAGGTTCCAATAACCTTCAACGTCAACGCTGCCATTCCTTATTCTTTTGTTCATGCATGTCGCTGCATGTGCCACATTCATTTTACATCATGAACTTGACCATGGTTATATTGGTTCTTGTTTCTGCTATACTGCTCTTTGCTATACCTGTCATTCTTCACATGGTATTCACTGATGAGGTAGCCACACGGTATACTGTCAAATTCGTGCTCATAAGTGCTGCTGGCGCAGTAATTCACAATAAGTATGATTCATTTAATAGATGTATCAATTATGCCCGTCAAACTGCCGGAAACTTAGTAACAGCCTTTATTGGGCTATGCATATCAGCAAGTAGTACCTTGTTGCTCATTGGCTCATTCTCACCCTTCTCTGAGCAAAGCAACGGAAGTACCTTAGTTCCCATCCCCATCCCAATCGGGCTGCTCTTCCTGATCTGTCTGAGTTACTTAAACCTCTTGATTGCCTTGGTGCTGTTGTTTATCATTATCAGCATAAGTGTGCCCGCAGATGGACGAAAAGTTGCAATAGCTGCTGTTCTGATTGAGCGTTTGGTTGCGGCATTGTCAATAATGAGTTGCTTGATTGTGCTGATGGACTTGTTCATGCTTTATATATAGAATATTTTGGTGGTGGTGGGAATGGGATCATGTCATAATTAAGCGAGTTTTATAGAGAATAAGAGTCTTCAGTGCACTATGAATAATTAATTAATGTACTATATATGTACTGTGTTTTAACTTTTAAGCTGCTATTACTTTAGTATTTGCAAAACTAAATTGGCGCTGTTACCTGTCACTTGTCATCACTCATCAGGACTACCAGATTCAGGCTGTCATTACTACTACTAAATTGGGGATGTTAGAAGTCCCAAATTAATTCGGCTTGTTACTTGCCAGTATTACCAAATTTGGGCTGTCACTACTACCAAATTCGGCCTGTTACGTGCCAGTACGACCGGTGTGAGCCTGCAAGCTACTAAGTACTAGCCTGCACTGCACGAATCTAGCATAAAAAATGTCAGGATGATGCAACTAATTAATTAAGCCAGTATTACCAAATTTAATTGGATGGCGTACACGTTCCTTCCATCACCTCAAGTCAATATGAGAATGTCAGGTTAGGTTATAATTAAGTACTACTTCTATGTAAATACATTTCTTTACTTACAAAACTCGAATTGAATTCAAATTCTATACAGCAACTTTTTATTGTACGAGTATATTAAATTGCAAGTGGTCAAATTGCAAGTTGAGTATTGCGACTTCTACTAATTAAGATATTATTATTAGATACTTCTAATCTAACCTACTCGTCTTAAATAATTGCAAGTTGCGCTGTACCACTTGTCATGTAAAATATATAACCACTTCTTATCCTAATAATGAATGCTTTGCTTTCTAATTAATCTATCTTGAATTAATAATGCTTCTTCCTCTGCATAAAAGCCCATACATACTGACATACCTCAACTAGATCAATTCAGTTGCATTCTCACACAAACCACCAGAATTACTACTCATTTGAGTTGAGGAACCATCACATAGCAATGGTTGACCAAGAGATCATCAACAACACCGGCACAACATGCTCCGATTTGCCAGGCGACATGCTAGAGGCCGTCATGACTAACCTCTCGACAATCGACTTGCTGTCTGCATCACATGTCTCTAACAAGTGGCTCCATGCCGTGCAATCCTCTCTGCACGTCCAGCCTCGCCTCTTTCCTTGGCTCATCATGCACTGCCTTCCTCACCCATCTGCCTCTACCTACTCAATCTACGCATTCGACCCGTACTCCCGCACTTGGCTCTCTATCACCCGCCGCAATAAGTCAACCGGTATCAAGCCACTCCTTACACCAAACTTTCTGCACGGCACCCCTCGGGACCTGCTGTACACACTCTCAATTTCTCAGCTGGTGATATCCAAAGATCCATTTGGAAGCTCAAGTCTGATTAAGGCAAAGGGGCCAAAAATCTGGAGGCAGGATCCGGTCGTTGCAGAGGTAGGCCGGTGGGTGGTGGTGGTTGGCGGCGTGTTCATGGCGGAATTCGATGAGGAGGACGATGAGGGGGCAGTGGAGATCTATGATAAGGACACTGGTACATGGGAGTTGGCTGAGCCGATGCCCACAAAATTCGAAGGATCAGCATATGCCAGATGGTTCTCTGTTGCCGTTTCAGATAAGAGACTCTATGTGATCGAGAAGAAGACCGGCTGGATTAGCTGGTTTGACCCAGAGAGTAAGATATGGGGACCCACCTGTCAGTTGAGGCCAGACCCAACATTGTCAAATTGGGCAATCGGAATTGCTGGAAAGGAAAAGTTGCTGTTGGTCGGAGCAGGAAGTGAAGTTGGAGAGAACAATGGAACGATGATGGTGAGAACTTGGGAGGTGGAAGGGGACACACTACGGGTGATCAATGAATTAGAAGAGGAAATGCCGGTGGAGATGGTGGATCATTTGTATCCTAATTTTGACAGTCTCGATATTCATAGACAACGAGCTTGCTCTGTGGAGATGCGCAGTACACTGCATGGAGGCTACATTTTTGACCCGGCAAACATGAAGAACGGCGTTGTAATGTACCAGTTGTCGATGGAAAATGATGTTCAAGGGAGAAGGGTGAGGAAGTGGGAATGGGTTCCATTTCCTGCCACAGTTGGATGCACCTTGATGGAGAATATATCGGTGGGATGTTCTCCGGTGTCTTTGGATGAAGTGGCTCGCTGTTTTCTTTAGCAACTCAATTGCCTGATGATCTAATTACTTGTCTGTTGTAAATTATAGAATTATAAGGAATTAGTAATTGAAAAGAAGAGAAAGATAGATAAGAAGATGAAGAAGAGAAAAAGGAAGTTTGGATTCTGATTTGAGAAGGGGAATAATTGTACTGATAATGAGTTTCACTGTTGCATTGATTAAATTGCCCATGATTGTAGAATTGTTGTTTAGATAATAAGCTATGTTTGGATAGAGAATTGCGAGTCTTGACTGCACTTTCATATCTATGTTCTTTCTGTTTGGAACTTTGGATCTAAACCTTAAATTGTGCATGAACCAATTAGTATGGATTCTATAAATGCAATGCAGTTACCACTTGAAGAGATACAAATCTATATTTAAATTGTTATCCTGTCGTATGGGTTTAAGTTTAACCTGAAATTAAGTACTGGTACAAGACTGTACCAGTCGAGTCATTACATATCAGCTTGTTTTGGATTGAATGTAGTTTTTCAAAATTGGTCATGAACACATGACAAATTATTTTTGGAATCAAGATTCAGTCATTTGTGATGTTGTCAGCTCTGGTATTTGGCTATTCAAGTCTTTCTTATGGCTTCATCTCATCTGTGTCAGCAATAGCATTGACAATGGTACAAGTCGGTACCGAGTGTGTTTTTGCTTTGCTGATGTGTGATGTACTTCACTTGTTTCGGACTTCATGGGCTTATTACTGTGACTTATTGTGAAGTGTGATTTGACATTTGAGGGGTCTAAATGGTACCCCGCTCGATCTGCTGGGCTCTCGGGCTTAGCTGAAACCCAATTAAAAATATAATTTGGGCTTAATTTGTGTGTAGGCCTCGGGCTCTAGTCCTAGAACAATTTAGCAACTCAAAAGACAATTATCTTCCTTATGGTTATATGGACACATGACCATACGTTGGAAGATCTGAAATCCCGCACCGGACACCGGACACCTCTCTCCCTTCATAATACAAGTAGGGGTGTAAACGAGTCGAGCCAAGCGGAGCTAGCTAAGCTCAAGCTCGTCTCGTTTAATTAACGAGCCAAAAACACGAGCTCGAGCTCGGCTCGTTTATTTTTTAATAATAAAATTTTAAGTATGTTATATCAAAATTTATATAAAAATTAATATAAAAGGACTAATAAATATATGTTCATACACATTTTACATAACAATTTCATATATATTTGACCATATGTTGTATAATATATTAATAATTTACGATAAGAGCAGTACAAATTGCAATTAGTAATAGTTTATCGAGCCAAACGAGTTTAACGAGCCGAACCATGCCAAGTTCAAGCTCGGCTCATTAGCTTAACGAGCGAGCCAATAGTAAGTCGAGCCCGAGCCACTAACGAACGAGCCACGAGCCACAAGTTTTTTTGCCACTCCTACTTGCAACCGAACATAAGTGTATTTATGTTGACGTATATATACGTAAGGCCCTTTTTGCTGACTTAATCAATATTCATCAACCCCAAATCTCTTCATAATTTCTTTAAAGTTTAAAGAGCTTGGCGGATGCAGCCAAGAATATGTTAACATACTAACATGCCAATGATATCTATCCTCTTTTTTAATTACCAAATTCAACGTCGTCGTCGGTCCAACTTGTGCGCAACTTTTAAGCGTACCGATTAATTATCACTAGTGCCTCGCATTGCTTCGACAGTAGATTCATATTTTTTAGAAAAAATAATGAACTGAAATGTAATCTCAAATCATAAAGAAGAAATAAAAACTAAAAAGTATGAACTATGAAAAAAAAATATATAAATTATGAAGATTTTCATATTATATAAGTTACTATTTTCAGAGCTTTTATTATCTTTCTTACAGCATACTTCGCTTATATTATTTAGCTTATATTATTTAGAATTGAGAGGGAACTGAAGTCATACACATTTCTCTAATAAAAGAAATACAAATAATAAAAAGTGGAGGAGATTGTAATAAACATAATTTTTTGAAGTTTTTTAATACAATTGTATTGTTTTTCTGAAAGTGAGTATTTTAAGACATAGTTGGTTTGTTATAGATTTTTGTGATTTATTAATTTAATACTTTAAATATCTCCAACTTTCTTTTTGTTATTGGATTTGTAATTTTTTTATAAAAATCTCATTGGATAGTCTTTCTTTTCAATCTTCTAAAATGACTGCAAATAATAATTTTAGAAGACATACGGTTCGAAGTCCATTAAATTCATGGTATGTACTTGTATCTTAAGTTGCAATCTTCTTTCATGTCAATCTTTTGATGAACTCCACAAACTTATACTTGTAATTTCTTTTGTTCAAGATATTAATATTTTATTTTTTACTAAAACGTAAATATTACTTCTTTAGACATCTCTACCATTGGCAAATATTGTTGTTTAAGGATAAAAGTTATTTACAACACATTTAATATTTTTGAAAACAATTATTAAAGTTTACAAAAGGAAGTTTGAATCAATAGTTGAAGAGAAGATCGGTTAATAATGGTTATCTTGACAAATTTGAAAACGGAGCTTGGAAAAAGTTTTAAAATATTGTTAAAAAATCTTAAAAAATGAAAAAAAAAAGTATACATCTAATTTTAACCTTATAGATTCATTATATTTTTAATTATATTTAATTTAAGTGTTATTTAATAGTATATTGATAATTCATTAATTTGCAATGGTTCAAAAGTATACAAAATTTTGATAAGCTTTAAAAGAGTAATTTATTGAAACTTGAGATACAATCAATTTATAAGTCAAATAATATATTTGTACAATTTTTCATATTTTTGAAAAAAAAAAAAACTATTGTCAACTAATCTCTTTTCATAGTTTTGTATATTTTTTGTTTACATTTCCAATGTCAACAATTATACTTTCTACATTATTCTTTGCATATACATAAGATACTATTGAAGCCTTGAAGGATCCTTTAAAAAAAAAAAAAAAAACTACTGTTCACGGCACTATTCATGATACTGTAGCAGCCAATCCAGAATTAGATATACTATAAAATGATATCATCCTTGTTATTAATTGTGGAGATCATAATTCACAGCCACAGTTGTTCACAATTTTAATTTGATGTGCTTTGGCCTTTGGGTATTTTTATCATTCTTTATGTGCTTTTGTTATCAAATTTGCTTAATTAATTTAATTTATTAATTTTGGGACAGTCAATTCCTGAGATATCTTGGTGCTAGCTATCGGGAAAAGTCTGATGAATAATCGGCGGTTTGTTATAAAATAAAGATAAAACAATGATATGGGACAGACAAAATCTTATTTTTTATTATCTCCATGTGAGAGAGTGTACAACAACATGTTACAAAGGCCTCTATTTATAGACTAGAAAATGTAAGAGGAAAAACCATAGAATTAATCACCAAATTAATACACAAGGAGGTGAAGATAAATGTAGGAGAAAGTGGAGAGAGTGGGGAGGTAAAATGTCTACTAATTATTTTCATAACACTCCCCCTTAGACATTTTACCTTACATTATACACTATTAATATTGTACTACAGGACAATATTAATTAGGTACTTCAGGACCAAACTGAATAAACTGATACTTCTGAATCAGTTGTGCTGCCTCATTAAAACCTTACTAAGAAAACCCAATGGGACAAAACTTAGTGAAGGAAAAAGAGTACAGCGTGTATAATACTCCCCCTCATTTTAATATACATCTTTTAAACAACGGAGACCAATCTTCTGTGTAAACTTTTCTCGGCATGATTTGATGATGTTGTTGTCAACGTCTGTTTTGTTGATCGCCATGAAGTTGTAGTACCACCATATGTAAATACATACTTAGATTGTAACCAAGTTTTATGTGGATCTGATAAATATCATGCATCTGCATACCTAACTAATTTTGACTTTGTATCTTTTTTATAAAACATTCTCATATCACATGTCCCACAAAGGTAACGAAATACTTGCTTTATTCCGTTCCAATAGCACTTAAGTATGGTACTTCTGGACCAAGAACTTTTTATTCTTTTTTCAGGGACAATATGGATATTTTTTTTTTTATATCAAGTGATTGAACAATCATTAGTGTACTTAAAGGATGGGCTTTGTCCATATTAAAACGTTTCAACATCTTCAGGATGTAGTTTGATTGATAAACAAAAATATCATTATGCAAATGCTCGATCTACAGGCTGAGATATAACTTTCTTACACCAATATCTTTCATTTCAAATTCTTTCTTTAACAAACTTGCAGCCTTTTCAATCTCTTCAGGAGACCCAATGATATTCAAATCATCAACATCTACTGTAATAATTGCAAAACCAGATATTGATCTTTTAATAAAAAACACATGGACTAATCTACATCAGATTTATATCCTCCCTTTAGTGGTCGAGCTTTTGTAATTAAATATTAAAATAACTAACTTAATTAGAATAAAAATTCTGAGTAGATTTCTACGTATTGTTAAATCGGCAAAAGCTAATTATGACAACAAAATACTCTCAATATTTGAATTAAGGAAAAAGAAGCCGAACGATTCACAATATATCAGTATATCGCACTAATTATATTACATAATCATATCATATCAGATAAGATATTCATTAAGACAATTATTCCATATTCGACCAGATTGTTTTAGTACATATACATATGTCGAGGTTTTGATTTAAATGCTTCAGGCATTTTTAATCTTTCAGGGATATTCATATAGGATGTAACTACATTCATGAGATGCATGTGAAGATTTTTAGTGATTGTGAGACTAATTAAAAATCTAAGAGTTATTGCATCCACTACAGATGAATATGTTTCTTCATAATCAACTCCCGGTATTCACGTGAAACAAGCCTTACTTTATATCTCACAATCTCATTTTTCTCATTTCTTTTTATTGCAAATACCTATTTGTAACCTACATAGTTAACATCTTTGGGAGTTAGGACTACAGGTCCAAAAACATTATGCTTTTTGAAAGCAAGTCTAATTCAGCCTTCAAGGCATCTATCCATTTTGGCCAATCATTTCAGTGCATACACTCTACAGGAGTTTTAGGCACATAAACTTCCTCATTTAGGACATCAATTGTTATAGCATATGCAAAAATTTCATCAACACGTGTTTCATTTCGGTTCCATACTGTATTATTATGTACATAATTTATTGAGATTTCATAATCATTAGGTACCCGAGTTTCTTTTGAAACTTCATCAACCTCTTCTGGGGTTTTACCAATCTCTTCTGGGATTTTATTAACCTCTTCTGGGATTTTACCAATCTCTTCTGGGATTTCATTAACCTCTTTAGGGGTTTTATCAGTAACCTCTTTTGGGCTACACCAACTGCTTTCTTCTGCTCCTCCTTTTTCTGTGGAGTAATGTCTTTGGAACCGATTTGTCCTCCACATTTTCATTGTACAGTAACTTCTGCCGGGATTACATCAATTCGAGCAGGTATATTTAAAGCTGGCACATAGGTATAAGTAACTCCTTTTGTATTTGTAAATGCATCTAGCAATTCATTTGCTATTCTTTGTAAATGTATAATCTTTTGAACTTCCAGTTCACATTGACCACTTCAGGAATCGAGATAAGATATTAGTGATGCATTCTATGTTACTTCTTATTTTTCCAGCATTTTCTTTTCTCCCCCTAAGATTGAGAATATTGATTCATCAAATTGACAGTCAGCAAAACGTGCTGTAAAAACATCTCCAATTAATGGTTCTAAATACTTAATAATTGATGGAGAGTTGAAACCAATATAAATTCTCAATCTTCTTTGTGGTCCCATTTTTGTGCATTGTGGAGGAGAAATTGGAACATACACAACACAACCAAAAATTTATGATGGGACAAGCTTGGTTCTCTTTCAGAGACCAATTGTAATAGAGAAAATTTATGATATGCAATTGGTCTTAATCTAATAAGTGCAACAACATGTAAAATGGTACGTCCCAATGCAAAAGATTATAGATTACATTTCATAATTAATAGTTTAGCAATCGTTGCGCATGATACATCTTTTGTAAATAGGATCTTCAGGTTCTTTAGGGGGGATGCTCATTTGCACTTTTAATTATTCTCCTCATCATAGTTCTATCTGGATTACCCAATCTATCATGCCATAAAGTGAACATCTTTGTGTCAGGTAACTTCTGGTTACTGACAATATTTTAGTACAATATAATCCAGACAATAAAGCTTCAAGCTTTTTCAATATGATCTTTTTGCCATATTTATTGGATGTAATTTGAAGATACTCTTTATTATTTTCAATCATAGTTTCAAGATAATAACCATTAAGTCGAATATCTTTAAAACTTAGTAAATTTCTTTCGGATTTACTAGAATAATGCATCATTTATAATTAATTTTGTTCTTTCAGGTAACAAAATACAAGCTCGTCCGGAGCTCTCAATTAAGTTACTAATGCCAGAAATTGTATTAACATGTGTCTCTTCAGGAGACAATTGAGAAAAAAAAATATATTTTTTGCTTGTTAATATATTCCAATCTCTAATATTTACCATTGCTATTATTGAGCCTCCAATCATTTTTTTTCTTTGACACGCACAAAAAAAATAATAAGAAAAATATTGAAAACTAATTTGATTTCATCACAAACATTAATTCATAATTAGAGATAATTAAAAAAATAAATTTATTACAAAACATAAAGGAGAAAAAAAAAATACTTTTTAATCTTATTTATTTCTTCATTCATATTTTCAAGGAAATCAAAAGCATCCAAGTATGTGTCTAAAATTAAATTATTCTGATATTTTACAACAAAATTTGTTTCAACTTACTTCCTCTTTTTCTTCATGGATGCTTGATATCAAATATATAGCAAATATTATCATATTTCTTAGAAAATAAGTTATTTCCCTTTTCATATCTCCCAACATTATTATTGCGATGATGTCTGCGACCTCTTCTAGGGTCGTGACCATGTCTTCGTCCATGTTCTTCTTTACATAATGTCATCTTCGCTTCAGGGAATAGATTAGGATTATTAGATCATGATTGATGATTTCTTATCATAAGTTCATTATTTTTTTTTTCACAATAAGAAGACATAATGATAAAAATGTATTTGAAAATAACGCTCTTGATATTGCTGCTGCAGGAGCAAATTCAAATGATGAAATCGGAGGTAATCATTTTCCAACATGAACTCAAGTTCAGTAAAGTTTGTCATAATGACTAAAATAAAATGCTACTAATTCAATTAGATATGCATTTGCAATAAAACAAACAAAATAGAACTTGTCAAAAATAAATTTCAATAATCTTAATAACTTCAAGTTATTAAACGAATTAAGTATTAGAGGCACTTTATTTACTTAATAACTTCGGGTTATCAAATATTGTACTAACATCTATTTGCATATAATAACTTCTGGTTATTATATTTCATGTTCAAGTATTAGAGACACTTTATTTATTTATTTGATAACTTCAGTTATCAAATATTATACGAACATCTATTTGCATATAATAACTTCTAGTTATTATATTTCATGAAAATTTTGATTAAGAACTTCAGGTTCTTTTTATGTGCGGAACATTTTGTTTTGTATAAGAACTTCAAGTTCTTTGCATGTGAGAATATTTTGTTTCGTATAAGAACTTCAGGTTCTTGTATATTATAAAATATTTAAAAAAAAAACTGCTAATGAAAAAGATTCTCAAGTTATCAAATATTAGAGACATCTTATTAAGTTTTGTGATAACTTCTTATTAAATTATGTGATAACTTCCGGTTATCAAAAACATTAATATCAAAAGATAACTTCCGGTTATCAAAAACAATAATAACTTCTAATCATAAAAAATAGTACTAACTTCTGGCTATATTAATAACATAAGATATTTCGATAAAGAACTTCAAGTTCTTTTTACGTGATACTTATAATTTAGTAGAACTTCTGGTTCTTGTATATTATGAACTTCAGGTTCTAGAACTTCTGGTCCTTGTATATTATGAACTTCATGTTCTTCGAAGAAATCTGGTTATAGTACGTACAAAAGCTTCTGGCCATTATCTTGTACTTTTTCATTCTCTTCGGGGAATGAAAATATTATACTCATTCAATATAAAACAAAAGAATTCATCAAAGCAATAAAAATATCTACAAATAGTAATATTAATAAAACTACTATCTAAAGAATACGTTTTGATCTGCATAATTATTTTATCATTCTCTTCACGGAATGAAAATATAATTCAAAAAAAAAAATCATCCAATAAATAAATATTAGCAAAAAGTAATCCAAATAATACCTTATTCTTGCAATTTGATTAGAACAAACTCTTACTTCAATTGAAAAATTATGACCTCGTCCAACTCGACTAAAGTAAACTCGTGCTGATAACGTGTTATAAAATAAAGATAAAACAATGATATGGGACAAACAAAACCTTATTTCTTATTATCTCCATGTGAGAGAGTGTACAACAACATGTTACAAAGGCCTCTATTTATAGACTAGAAAATGTAAGAGGAAAAACCATAGAATTAATCACCAAATTAATATACAAGGAGGTGGAGATAAATGTAGGAGAAAGTAGAGAGATTGGGGAGGTAAAATGTCTACTAATTATTTTCATAACACGGTTCAATTTGTAGTCATGACTTGACACCAACAAATTTAGAGGCATTTTTATTGAAGACAAAATATTGACTTTTATGTTTTTTAGTTGGCTGATATTTTATATATCTTACGGATAATTTATCGGAATAAATCATAACTTCCAAGGATAATTTATTCACAGTTCAGTGTTCGCACGGACATGCTAGAGATTTTATCTTTTTGGATGCATTGAGTTTTGTTTTTTTTTTTTTTTTTTTTAAATTCAACCCGTAGGTCCCATTGAAAAAGTTTGTAATCAACTTTGTCCATTGAAAAAGTTAATCAACTTTGTCCATTGAAAAAGTTAATCAACCTTGTCCATTGAAATAGTTTGTTACCTATTACTATCTAAGATTAATCAACTTTGTGTGAGACATAATAAATTATTAATAATTAGGTTGTTACCTATTACTATCTAAGATTAATTTTATATTCTTTATTCGGAACGATGCGTCTGCGTCCTTATAATTTTGGGCAAAAACCTTGATATCATATCACATGCAATATAAAGTAAGCAAAAATAATATGAGGAGGGATTTAATGACACACAAAATTTTGACACAAATGTTACACTAAATCATATAAATTTTTAAAAAATCTTAAAAATAGAAAATCTTTTACAAACATGTTTATTTTCTTATAGATCGATTGTGTTTCAAATTTCACTCAATTTGAGTGTCATTTGATACTCTATCAATAATCATTAAATTTAGACCGTTCTAATTACTATATAATTTTGATGGTCATTGATAGAGTATCAAATGACACTCAAATTGAGAATATACACTCAAATTGAGAATATACCAACTATCCGAATTAATTACTTAAAAATCTCTAAAAATGAAAAATTTTTGCATGTCACATGATCGCACCCGAGAATATACACTTTTACCTAGGAAATGCCTACAGAATTAATCCAAATCATTGGCATATGTATTGAATTACATGCACTTTCTTTCCTTTTTCAGTTACTGCTTTATATTTGGTGTTTCAGGTCAAGAAAGGCAAGAAATCAAAGATTATGGAGCTGATTGAGCTGAATCCGACCTGGACCCGACCTTATGGTCCGTAAGGGTCACATATGGCAGCAGTGCAGAAGAAGGAAAAAAATCTGGATTTGATGACTATTTAAGCACTTGCCAGGGCAGCGTTTGAGGGGTTGCTCTTTCCACTTTCCAGCCGCCTTTGAGAGGAAAATTAGAGAGTTTCTTAGAGAGGAAGCAAGGTGAAGCCAAGAGAAGTCCGAGCAAAGCAACAGGCGAGACGACAACGATCCGGCGGGTGTCAAGCAAGAACACGCGCGTGCAACGTCAAGACCGATCTTCTCATTGTTCTTTCTCTTTTCTTTACTTGTTGAGATTGATTTGTGTTGTATCTGTTGCATGATGACTTGTTTTGTTTGTTACGCTTGCTTTGTTGTTGTTGTATCAGCCATGTCTGGCTAAATCTGTAGTTTCTAGGATTATGATGATGTCATAACTTGGTTTTTGGTTTTTATGAAGTTCCTTGATTATCTTTTATTTTAGTTCCTTGGTATTGTGTATGATTGTGATTGCTTGCTAAGTTTTAGTTGCGTGTCCGAACCGGTAACCAGTAAGTGTTGGCCACACTCTAGGTTTTAAGCCTTAGTACACACGTGATTGGATTTAGTTAGTACGCGAGGTGGGTTAGAGATCCGAAAGGGCAATCAGGCAAAACGCGAAAGCTGAGTCTTACACTACCCGAGAGGGAGGTACACCTTGGGGCACCAATATCGGGACATAGGTTGGGTTTACAAGCGAGAGCTGCGATCTGTACTTGTGGTGGTTAGAACCGTGTTAGGTATTAAGCCAACAAACGAGAGTTGAGGTTTGGTGCTTGATATTGCTTTAACCAGAACTAAACGTTTTAATATCAAGAATTCATAAAGGCCAATTTACTTGTATTGCGCACCGGCCGTATGCGAGAGTGACGGCCGATACACCTCTTTCCGATAGACGCGAGAGCGCAGTTTGGTTAGTTGTGTTGATCGTACGTGACAGGTACGGTTAGAGTGATCCGAGGCCAAGTGACGACTAATCCGACGTCCTAGAAACGCCTTTTATATATTTGCACTTCATTTTTATTAATTTTTGTTTATTTAGGAATTTAACTAAAACCTTCCAAATTGTGATTTTTACATAGTTTAAGAAATAAACTAAGTCTAGTCCGGTTTGCCAACTGTCTCTGTGGATTCGACCCCACTCTATACCGCAACTAAGTCGTACGCTTGCGACCAAATTGTAGTCTAGTTGGGATTTAAAAGTAGTGAACTTTCTAGTGAACATCACACTATTTTGATATAAAGAATTTAATGAGCCATATAAATCAAAATTTGGATCTGATTTGATATGTTTTTGATGTTAAGCTTGCGGGAGGCCCCCGTGAGCTTAAGAACACCATAGATTTACTCTCTCTCTATAAAAAATTCCAAAACATATACTTAAGAAACTCAAAAAATGGAAAATTTTTGTATCCTAAGATATTTTGATATAAATAATTTAATGAGAATGATAAATCAAAATTTCATGATGGTTTAGTATGATTTTTGAGTTAGGAGCACGGGAGGCCTCCGTGCTCCTAAGAGCACGCTAGATTTACTCTCTCTCTCTCTCTCTCTCTATATATATATATATATATAGAGTTTTGCTAAAATGAGTCATGACTTACGGGCTGCTTCATGAGTCATGATCAAAAAACATATCAAATCACCTCCAAATTTTGAGTTGGAGTTGATTTTCATTTTTCCATGAGAATGGCTCTAATATGGGTGATTCAGGTGAGCAAGGGAACCGAATGGGAAAACAAAAATGTGCACCGAACAGTTGATGGGTTAAAATTTCCAAATTGATCCAAATACCCAAATGTTCCCAAGGGAACGTGAGGGCCAAACAGGGCCTAAGTCAAAATAAGAAGCAACAATTAATGGACGCAACAATAAAAATTCGAATCCAACAAAATCTATAATACTACTAATCCGCGGCATCATCTGCTACAGTAATTGTCACATCACGTGGCAGCTTTTTTTATTTTAATTTTTTTTAAAAAAATTTTAGTAGTTAAAAAAAAAAACTCTTTTCGGTTCTGTCTGATTTTGTGTCTTGCTCATTTAAATTGGGTGGTCTTGATGTCATGAGCGCGGCGGAGCACGCATAATGGCTAGTGCTTACAATAATACAATTAAATGTTAACTTGCTTTTGGATGGTTTGGTACGAAAAGCGTTGAAATTTTAATGAATTTGAGTCTTTGACCACTGAAATTCTTAGTCTTTTAACTCCGAAATTGTCTGGCGCAATTTTGATTAATCAGAGCCTTGCTACTTCTAAATTTCTATTATTAGATGGCGACGGATTACCATGTGCATTACATTTTGTATACCTGTTGCATTTTTCTGAGTGAGAGAACATGAACATGCATGTTCATGATTATCAGATTATGTTACCATTAGTTAACCTCACTAAACACTTAATTAAGTGAATTAAATAATTGAAAATAGATTTTATCATAACTAAATTTTGATTTATATGATTAATTAAATTCTTATGTACAAAATTTCTTTAGATACAAAAATTTCCATTTTTAAAACTTAATTACTTTAGTATTTGTTTTGGAATGTTTTTTTATTAGCCTATTTTCGTATAATTATTTTCTTATTATAATCTATCTTAAAAACTATGAAACAAACACTTAAAGATCCTATAAAAAAAAAATTTTGTTGTATTCAGCAATTTTTTAATATAAATAATAAAGAAATATAAAATGCCAATTTGAAGACGTTTAAGGGGCTGATAAATTAACTTGAAGACGTTAGCTTTGAAAACGGAACTTGGGAGTCAATTTGAACCGTGTAGCGTGATCCAAGTATCCAACGAACCTGAACGCAATCACCATGTTTGGTTGTATCATAAATGAGGAATAAAGCCTCCATTCCTCACTTAAAAAGCCAAATAAGAATAATTCAAGACTCCATAAAATAGAATAGAGTGATTTTGTGGCTCCTTAACTTATGGAGCCTCATATAGTGGTTTAACTTATTCCTCATGATTTATGTCTTTATGGGTCCCACCAATCAATAAAAAATATATAATTTATATGCCTTGTAATAATAATAATTAACATAAGAATAAATAATAATATAATATTACTAATAACTAATAATAATAATTTAAAATAAAATTAATAAAATAATAACAATATGTTAATGATTTGACAAAGAAGAAAAATAATAATGGTTATAAAATAAAAATAATAATATAATAATACAAACAATACAAATATTAATAAAATAATGGCAAAAGGCTGTAATTAATATAATAATGAATTATTAAAAATAATAGTAAATAATGTAATAATTAGTACAACTATAAATAAGTTGATCTTATAATAATAATATTATTATTTATTACTAATGGTGTTGATAATGATAATAAAATAATAATTAATAATAATAATGATAATAATTAATAATAATATTATTATCATCAATGTTATCAGAACCGGACCGGTCATCGACCCGGTAAAGCTTCGGGTCAATGGTTTTCTGGTTAGAACGTCGGGTCAATCGGTCGGACCACAGGTTCTTTAAATACTTATATATTTATTAAATATGGCAATTATCATAATATAATCATTTTTTCTAAATGCATGTTTTTGATATTATATTATAGAATAAAATGATTTATTAAAATAAGATAGAAATATCATTAAAATAAGGAATACGCAATAAGATATAAATAAATATTTCAGAAGAGCATGCTTTGACTAAAAAGCTAGAAATTCCACATAAGAAATATATTGTATCATATACATACAAAATTGTAAGTCGTTATGCGTTTGTTAATATTGAAGGTTCTAAGGGTTGTTATACAAATTTTGTATAAGAATAAGTAAAAAGCTGAGCCAACTCAGTTTTGTTTCGAAAAACAAAGGTAGCAGTGTAGCACCGTCTACAAGGCTAGGGAATAGGCATGTCAACTGTACAACATCTATTGAGTATTAACTTATTATATATGTATTCATAATTGTTTCTCTCTCCCATTAAATACTGCTGACAAGATATCAAGCAAAAGCAACATTTTAACTCGAGTTTTCTGAAGACTGGGTTAGGAGTTTTTAGGAAAAACCGGCTAATTGATCCGGTTTGTAACGGTTTTGATGCAGGAGCGATCCAACTGCTGAAACAGACCGGAAAAAGATCTCGGTCCGGTTTTTTTGGTCAGACCGTCCGGTCCGGTCCGGATTTGATAATAGTGATTATCATCATTATTATTATCATCGTATATATGTCTTCTTATTCCTCCACTTGCTCAACCAAACAAGAATATTTTTTTGTGTCATAACTTAATATAGGAAGTTACACCTCCTTAACTTTATGATCTAACCAAACATGGTGAATAACAATAAGCACCTGTTATCGCTAGGAATACTTGCAGATTTGGACTTGTACAATTTTTTTTTTTTTTTTGGCCAAATTGCCCTAAGGTGGGATTTGTACAATTGAATTAACGGATCAAATGGAAAAGTGAGGACACTGCATCAATGGGACGAACTTCCATTTTGAATTAATTGACGGTGAAACTAGAAAAAGTTATATTTATACAATCACATTTTTATATTCTTGTGCTTATTTTTTTGAATAGTAGTGGATGACTCCACCGGTTTTATTAAAACTGAGTTTGAATTACAAGACTACAAAAGAAGTGTAAGTCCTCATCTATATCAAACAACTGGTACCAATATGAAAAAAATACACTATAGTTCTTTTGCTTATAAATGATTATATTTCAAGTTTTGTTTAATTTTAATACCATTTGATATTTCACCAAAGAATATCGATATTTATATGTTATTTATAATTATAGTAAAACTAGGTGTTCTTAGGCTCACAGAAATCTTCAACGAGCTCAACTTAAAAAACGTATCAAATCATATCAAAGTTTTGATTTATATGGTTTAATAAATTCTTTATGAAAATTTTGCGACATACAAAGTTTTTTCATTTTAGATAATTTTAAGCTTTATTTTGATTTATATAGTTCTAATGTGTACTATTAATAGTACCATAGCCTCACTCATATTGTATGGTCATTTAAGAAAATCCAAAATAAAATACTTATTATACTTACATATCTTTAAGAATGAAAAATTTGTATATGCCACAAGATTTTGATATAAATAATTTTTTATACCATATAAATCAAATTTGAATACAATTTGATTTCTTTTTCAGTTTAAGCTCACGAAAGCCTCCATGAACTTAAGAACATCCCAGATTTGCTCTTATAATTGTGTAAAATTAACGGTTTTTGATGAACTATAAATCTTGGGATTTTTTTATTAATAAAAAAATAAAAAATCAAAATTACAAAAGTGAAAAGTAGTTTTGAAAAATTGCAGAAATAGAAAAACCGCAACCTCAGGTCGCGGCCTAGTCCCAGACTAAGCCGCTACCTCAGGCCGCGGCTTAGTCTGGGACTGGTAGATATATCTCCTTTCTTTCTTTCTCTCTTTCTCTTTTCTCTTCTCTTCTTTCTTTTCTTCTCTTCTTTCTTTCTTTCCTCTTTTCTGTCCGAGCCAGCCCCCCCCCCCCCCCCCCAGCGCCCCCTGCCGGACCCCGCAGCCCCCCGCCCTGCGCCCCCCCCGGACCCCACAGCCCCCGACCCGTCTTCTCGGGGTAGCGGTGAGATTATTGTCTTGTTTTGTAGTTTTATTTTAGGAAATGTATGTTGACATGTTCAATTAGTTGAAAATTGTTGTAGAATTGGTGATTGAATTGTTGAATTGTAGTGAATTTGGATTTAAATTATTGAAGGGTTGTTCACTTGTAAAATTTATAGGAAATCATAAAAATTCCCGAAAAATGTGAAATCTTGTCGGGAGCACCCAAACATTATAGAAAACATGCTCACGATCTTAGACTTGTGTATTATATTCAAAATTTGGGAAAAAAAAATCAATTTCCGCTGCTGCTGGTACCGGCAGCACCGGTACAACAGAAAGTTCAAGAGAGAAATCAGTCCGGCGTTTAAAATTTTTGTTAAAAACAGTTTAATTTTATTTGACGAGCATTTGGAGAGGTATTTTGGAAACACTTCTCATGTATAACATTTTTCGATTTGGTGTATTTTTAATGTACTTTTAATCCAATTTCATCGGGAGGGCAGTTCTGGAAACTGTTTTGCAATTTGCTTAAAACATTTAATTGGAAGACTTAGACTTGGAGTTTTTCAATAAAATTTTTTGTACAAGCACTACTCGATGTGTACTTCAAGAATATAAAATAAAATATGGTAGTCCAATGCATAGATTTGTACAGTTTTTCATTTCTTTCTCTGCGTACCAGTATTGTAACAGTAAGGACCGGTATCGGTTTTCTGGTTTGACTTCGGAAATTCATAACAATTCACAGAAAATTTCAAAAATGGTAAAATTTTGACAGGACGTTTGTTTATGTGTTTTTTACATGTGATAAAAATCTGAGAATTTTTAGACAACCAGAACTATATGTTTTCATTTTTTTTGTGAGTGATGGTCATAAGTAGTGGTGCTGGAAACAGTGCTGCCGGTTTATTAAAATATTTATTTGGGGCCCTAGACTTGGAATTTTTCAGTGCAAATTTTTGTACAAGCAAAAATTGATGTTTATTACAAGAATATAAAAAAAAAATGGGGCGGTCCAATTTATGAAATAGAGCAGTTTTTTCATTTGAAAAAGAAGCAAAACTTGACGGTTTGGTTTTCTGGTTGTCATTTGAAAAATTGTATCAATTCACAGAAAATTCAGAAAAATGTAAAATTTGGTCGGGACCTTCATTTAGGTGTTATTCACATGTCTTGAAAGTTTGAGAATTTTTGGACCACCAGAGTTGCTGTTTTCCATTTTTGTGTGCACCATGCGCAAAATGGTGTTGTTTTTTTTAAGTTTGATATCTTTTTGGATTTTTGCGACTAAATTTGAAGTTACTAATCAAATAATGGCAACAGATGTCGACTGGCAGAGGCCACGATGGTGCTGGACCGTCAAATGCGCCAACAACAGGTACATTGTTGCAGGTACCTGAGGAATGTCACCGCATGCGTGACATCGCCAATGAGGTAATTCCGTTTATTTCTTATGAAATGTTAAATTTTGACAAGTAATAACCTGACACTCCCCATATATTGCATGCGTTGTAGGATGTTAAACCCCTCTCCATGAGGCAGTCCCGACGAAGAATCCCGCACCACGACTACTTTGATGACAAGCTGGTTCAGATGGAGTTGTATCAGGTCGACCAGATGGAAACGTTCGACCTCGATTGGGCATTAATCACAGCCCTTGTGCAGAGGTGGCGTCCTGAGACGCATTCATTTCATATGCCAACGGGCGAAATCACTATCACGTTACAGGTATAAACGACATACCAACTTGTGTAGCCCTATTTCTTTGTTAATGTGATGTGCAACACCATTTTCATTATGCCGATTAAATATTATGAATACATTGCAGGATGTAGCTATTCTGTGGGGATTGCCGATTAAAGGTGAGCCCGTGACCGGAGTGACGGACATAAACTGGACACACTCTCGAGAGAGTGTGTTCGGCCTGGGGGTCGGGGACGATGCATTCAAGCGCAAGAAGGTCACGAGAAAGGACGGTTCGTCTTATTATAGAGTGTCCAAGTACCATCTCAGGTAGTTTCACTAATTAATTTCCAATTGTACACGTTCATATGTTTTGGTGTTGTGTTGTTTATATGGGTTCATTAAAATGATTTTAGGTTGCGTTGGTTGGCCGAGAGATTTGCTGAACTTCCAGAGAACGAGGATCTGTTGCATCAGAACCTGGCGGGGTACATCATGGAGTTGATTGGAACCGTTCTCCTACCCGACGGCTCAGGTGACTGCATGCCGTCGATGTATTGCCAGTTCCTCCAAAATTTGGACCAGCCAGTCGTGTACAATTGGGGAGCGGCTGTCCTGGCATGCCTGTATCGGAACCTCTGCCGGGCTTCGTGGGCAAATGCGACGTCCATCGCAGGACCGCTAGGTTTTCTCCAGAAGTGGGCGTGGACTCATTTTTATATGGGTAGACCGGAGGTCGTGACCGATTATTTTCTCGGGGGTCCGGATCCGGAGAGACGGCACGCGTACAGGATCTTATGGTGCGGCAGCAGAAAGTTCAACGACAACCCGCACGGCAAGGTCAGTTTCTATGTAAAAGCCATAGAAGAATTGCGGGAAGGTGATGTCAACTGGGAGCCTTATACAGAGTTGCTGGACGAGGATGGTGTCGAGTTATTGCCTTCGCGAGTGCTCGAGGAGTCCGACGCGTGGTGGGCTAGGATCCACTTGGTCCATTTTTGGATGGTCGAGTGCCATTACCCGGATCGGGTCATGCGACAGCTAGGTGCAAAACAGCCATCACCCTCGCCGGCTCCAGAGCTGTGGGAAAATACTTGCAGGCTCCATGTTCTTGATCACGGCCCGCAAGATCATCTGCGCCCGCCAAGATGGGAGGATGTTCACGACACTTACATCAAAGAATGGGACGAGATCGACCGATATGTTGTTGACCACTCTGAGGTGTACGATCCGAGCGATTACCGTGACTACATGATATGGTTTTCACGAAATGGGTGTATCACCGTACACACGCGAGAGAGGATCCTAGCGAGATTTTCCGAGCCGCTGCCGTTGCCTTCCCAGCCAGTGAGTTCGATGCCTGTCCCGCCTAGACATGATGTTACCCCGCGCTTGGTACGAATTCTCTGTTGACTTTTTTTTGTGTGTTCAAATTAAGAATATCGCTTATCCAGTTGTTATGCAGGTTCAGCGGATGCTTAGGCAAGCAGCGTACGGACTGAGATTGATGGTCTCCAAGACATCCAAGAAGGTGGGAAAGTTCATGTTGAGTACGTGTCGCGGAAGTCTAGATGACGTTGGGCAGGGGTATCGCTTGGACGAGTTACTACAGGCACGTGGACTCCCTATGGACATTGACAGTCGGCAGTCAAGCGGAGAAGATGACCAGTCGTCGGACCCGACGCCGGACCCGCCAACAATGGAGGACATGGAAAACTTTTACGCGGATTACCTTCCATGTTCCGGAGGACGTGGTGACGACACGCCCATTGATGTCGGACCGAGTGACGATGTCGGTACTTCGGCATCTGCCGATGTCGTTTTCGGTCCGGGTGCGGAGTCGACACCGATGCCAGTCACCCAGGCGGCTCAAACACATCGTCGCCCTTATGTGGTTGGATCGACCACCCAGCGTATGTTTAGCTGTTGTACCAATCGGATTTCGTACATATAAATTATTTACTCTTTAATTTTGTTGATTTTCCGTTTTTACATATAAATTGCGTGCCAATCGAATTTAAAATGAATTCTTTGCTCTTTAACAGGTAGAATACAGGAAAGACGTACTCGACCGAACCGTGGGGAGCCACCAGAGAGATACAGAGACTTTGTATAATTCTTGACTTTGTTTAACTGTTGTAAACTTGTTTTAAATTGATCTCGCTCGTGCGAACTTATTTAGTGGACTTTGTTAATTTAGTGGACATTTTATTTTTCTTCCATTTGTATGGTTTGCTTGCTTGGCTTGCTTATTTTCGGGGTGGGAATGTGTTATGTTTGGTCATATATGAGCTGGTACCTTTGGTATCATTGGATCGTCGTATGATGCAGCAGCGGCCTTAAAAAAAATACCCAGACTAAGCCGCTACCTGAGGTCGCGGCTTAGTCTGGGACTAGGCCGCTACCTCAGGTCGCGGTTTTTCTATTTCTGCAATTTTTCAAAACTATTTTCAACTTTTGTAATTTTGATTTTTTATTTTTTTTATTAATAAAAAAATCCCATAAATCTTAGTTATTAGTTGTGATGACATACTTAAATTATCTTTTCATAACAGACGTCCAAAGACTCCAAACCCAGAAACCGCCAAATAATTTGCACAACTTTGTACAAGACCACAAGTCTAATTGCGTTCCGAGGAAACTTCCAGGCAAGTACGCTGTACGCCCTTTTGAATCTCTAATGTTTGTTGCGTTTAGCAAGTATAAATTAGCTAGTAATTTGAATCCAATTAAGCAAATCCTATATATTGTTCAGAACAATATAATTTGTAGGCACATCCTTTTAATCGCTCTGGCTTCGTCAGCCGTACGTCACAGTAAGCTTAGAAAACAAATATATATTCAGTCATGTCTCCATCGTCAATCGTGCGGCATCCAGCATAGCACAGTCGAATTACTGAGTTAGACTATATATTCCCTTCTATGTTACCCGGATACGGTTCAAACTCAGAAGAATCTGTATCCGGTGCGTATCGGATGCGCGTCCGATATGGTGTAGGTGCGTACCGGGTGCGTCACGTGGTGTATCAAATTATTTTATCAAGTTTGACTGGCCGATTCGGTCACCGATACAGCTGGAGCTTCTCCGATACGGCTCCGATACAGCTGGAGCTTGAAAATCCGTCAAAAATTGCGTTGAAGAGGCTTCAAACCCGGGTTGTTAGCTTTACCACTGCACCACATACTCTTTTGTATTATATTACAGTTTCGAATAAACATATAATAAGTTTAAGATATGTTTCATTTTCCCTATACTATTTAATATTTATTAATATATTTTATACAATAATTTATTATATCTAGCCGCACCCGTATCTAAGATTTTATAAAATTGTCGTATCGCAGCACCCGCACCGTACCGGATACGATACCCGCACCCGCACTCATGTAACATAGATTCCCTTTAAAAGTTGGGAAGAATAGAGCTCTCTCCTTCATTTGGAGCTAAGAGCCGTTGGATGTGTAGATCCAACGCTCTAGGTTTTATATAAAAACTCAAGATTTATTTTTATTATTATTGAATTTTAAATGCGTGCAATGTAAGGATGGTATTTATATTTTGTTTGTCTAATATTGAATAATTGTATGGGTGTTTTCACGCTATTTGTTTTTATACAACTTACTCTATATATATTGTAAACTTAGATATTATTAGAGACATCCGATATTGATCCTACGCCTGTATGTTTGTCTACTGGTTCATGTCATGCAACAAAAATTGTACATTAGTTTAGTTGCTTTTTGGGCATTGATTGTCAAAAAGCATTGTTATGATATTCTATGCCCATTATTTATGATCTTTGTGTGTCAATATACATATATATTTATATACTACTCATTACATATAAACAATATAAATCATTATACAATTTTTTTCATATTAAACCAAAAAAAGATATTCTTATAAAATGAGTGAGTCATAATTTAATTGCTTAAAATTAATATATGAGTATGATTTATTTTGTTATCACTATAATATATTATGAATTAATAAGTATACAAACTACCACTATATTTTATTAATTATATTCTATTAATTAAGATATTACACTTCATACTGCCATTAAATATTGTATAAACAATATTCTTTATAAAGATAGTTACTAAAATTGTTTTGGACATCCGGCTAAGATATGAATACCCCGCCGCGAAGCGCGAGTGAATACCCTAGTTATAATAACATCTCAAATTTTATGTTATCGTATCTGAAATCACGATTTATGGTGCTCAATAAATTCTTTATATGAAAATATTGGGGAATACAAATTTTTTTTTATTTTTAGAGTTTTCTAAGTATTTGTTTTGAATTTTAGAAAAAAGTTCATAAATACTAATAAAATATTGATGGTTGCACATGCAATTTTAAAAAATGCAAAACAAATACTTAGAAAGCTCTAAAAGTAAAAATATTTTGTATTCCGCAATATTTCTATATAAAGAATTTATGAAGCACTATAAATCGTGATTTCGGACACGATAACATAACATTTGAGGCGTTAAAAGCTAACGTTAGTATAATAATCTAACTCCGAATTAATTGTTTAATATCCGTATCTAATATTGTGCTTCTCTTGAAAAATTATAATAAAACATTACACCACGTAAATTAATGAACTACACTGTGGTGTGAACTCGGCGCTCGGCGCTCCACACGGATGTCGCAGTCGCAGCTGAGCCTGAGAATGAATGGTGTCCGGAACCGGAAGGGACGGTCAAGTTCAAGTCAAGGGGCAAGCGGCTGGCTGTGCCTGTTAAAGTGTTAATGTTATGTTATGGCGTGAACTGTGAAGTGCGAACAGAACAGCTACATGTAATTAACATGTCAATCTCCGATTACTTGAATAATTAATTTCTCCGTGCAGTTAACGTGGCGCACTCTCAATTAACGCCTCCAAGTATATAAAAAGTATTTTGAAAGAAGAAGAAAGGGGAAGAAATTGGGGATTGAGTGTGTAACCTACAGTTGGTTGAATTCATATACATCGATCCTCTACTGCACTGTAAATTACTGTGCAGTACTCTGGCTGTTGGATTCGTTTTAAGATTCGTGCTACTCAATCTCAAAAAAACCACTATAATTCACATCGTTGATTCGTTGCGCAGCAGATGATAAGCACATCGTTGATTGTACTGCGCAGCAGAGGATAAGCACTTCAGTTGGTTTGGTCACTTTCGTTGAACTTGTTGGTCTTTGACCGGGTTATATATAAATATCAGAATATGATGATCTATCTAATCTTTGATCTAATCGCGCGTGCATGTAACAAGTTCCTGACCGACCGGTGACGCGCCCAAAGTCCCAAACAAACATAATTAATCGATCGACGTTCGACCCGACTAATTTTCATGTTCTGGCAGTGGCAGCAGTAGCACTGAGACTGACTCGTTCGTTGCTGGCTTGCTTGCTTGCTGCATCTCGGGCTCGGCAGCTCAAAACATTTTAAAATATTGAATTTTAGAAATTCTTCAGTGCCCACCCCACGCACCGCCTTGACAAGTTAGTATTTTATTTATTCTTTGTTATCCCAAAAGGTCACTAATAAGTTCCACAAATCAAATCAGTGGGTCCTCCTTTGTGTTATATAAATAAAAGAATCCACACGCCAGTCCACCATCCATCCATCTAAGCAGCAAGCAAGCCCACCAAATCTATTTCGAGCATCCATCCATCCATCCATGGCGAAGCCGGCGGAGACTCTACCTCTCCTCTTTTTCACCCTCTGTCTCACACTGGGCAGTCTCGCAATCGTCCAACCCCTCCTCACCTTCACCAATCACAACAATTCCCTCATTTCCCTAGCTGTTTCGGCCTTCCTCTGCTTCCTTCTTCCCCTCACCTTCACCTCCGCAATCCTTCTTCTCATCTTCCATGTAGCCGCACCGACATCTGCTTATGTCAGATATCTGATCACAGCTACCAGGGCTCTGGCATTCGCTGCACTCCTCCTCGGAGCAGCTGTTATGCTGATGTTCACATTGACTGCTGCTGTGGTGCCGCACACAATCAAGGCCGTAATCATAGTCGCGGCCCTGCTCATCACTCAATCCGCAATTGTAAGATCATCTTTCAATTCAATCAATCACCTCATGGCCACCGGATTTTCCCCGGTCCTTTTCGGTCTATGCAGCTCGACTGCGATGTTGTTCCTTGTCGATCAATGCCCATCCTTCTCATACCCCACCCACATCGACGGCTTAGGCAGCAAACTGTACCATCTTCTCTTGTTCTGCAATTTTACTCTGGCCATGGCTGTACTCTTCCTCCGTGTATGCATTGCAACTGGCACGGCGCAAGGCCTGATTTCAGTGGGCATGATCGAGCGGTTAGCCAAGGCAGCAGTTGCGATCAGCTCCACCGTTATACTGATCGGTGTTTACCTGATGGTGGCTATACATGTTGGAACTGGAGGTGAGGATAAAATGTTATCACGGTGACAATTTATCATTCCCTCAATCCGGTACCAAACATAATTAGAAGCCATGTGTACCGGGATGTGGTACCCTTTTCAAGGTTTTTTGTTTCTGTAATGAAAAAAAAAAAAAAAAGCATTAATATATATATATTTATCTTTCCAACCAGAAAAAGGAAAGCCGAATCAGTACTGTATACCGTCCACACAGTTATGTAATATTTATTTTACCCATTTTATGGATCGGTACCTGTTGTATGTAGTTTGCTCCTCCAGTGTGGTATTAATCTATATATGTTATAATTGCAACAGATGATCTGTGTTATTTGTGATAATTTCAGCTGATTTTGTAGTCCCCTCTAATGTCGTCATTATATTTTGGAAATATTTGCATTTGATGTATCATATCATTTAAACCGGTACACAAAACATTGACTGCGTCAATTGTGGTGTGCCCCCAAATTATCCTGATAAACGATTGCACATTCTCAGCATGTAATTTTATGAGATTTAAATATGTAACTAAAAATCTATGGTGCTAGACCGAATTGGGCCGGTTATCATATTTGATACCGTATCTCACTAAGGACTAAGGAGCTCAAATCCGGCTTTTACTATTAAATCTACGTGGAAAAGAAATTAAATATATATGTAAGTAATATCTAAATAGGAAAAAAAAAAGATTCAGAACTGAATTTCAGATAGCTGAAACCAACAGCATTAATGTATAACAAATTAAACAATTAATTAATTCTTAAAGTGTACTTGTCTCAGAATCTTCAAGTGGCAACTCTGTTAACTCAAATTTCAGTCTTGAAAGCACCAAACTCATCAATAGTGCCATAACGGAACAAATCAGTCAATTCTGTTGAGTGAACCACCCCAAATTAGTTCATTCCACAGTTCCAGTTATACTTATTGCGCACTTGACAAAGGAGCTTGTAGATTACCCACAATAAAGTTGATAAATTAATTGCACAAAAATTTGAATTTCTAATGTTGCATTTCGCAAGTGTAGTAAAGTACACTTTAATAATTTATTCGACGAGCATGGACAATTGCATGCATTAGTTCATGTCAAAATATTGTCAATTTAAGGTATAACATTACGATCTGTCATCTGTGGTCCGTAAGAGCACTTGCGTTGCGTGCGTGCGTATGTGTTTTTCTAAGAACAAATAAGGGTCAAACCTCCATTTGTTTGTTTAGGGAAGGGATCAAATGATAACTACTCATCTTAACAACCATGATAACTATGTTCAATTAAATTTATAAAAAATCTTATAAATGAAAAATCTTTTACATACATGGTCATATATTCATGGATTAATCATGTTTCAAGTTTCATTCGATTTGAGTGTTATTGGATAAATTACCATAAAATTTTTGATGGTTCTTGATGCACCTGCGTTATCCGTATATGTCATGATTTGTAAAAAAAATATTTGTCATGATTGTCAAGATAAATGATGGTCATATGCCCTCTTCCCATTTGTTTATGCAAGTCCGTATATGTTGTTATTCTTTTAGAATAACAGGACCCTGTTATTCTGATCCGGACCGTTAAATCTGAACGGACAGATCAGATCGATCCAATTTACATTATAGAGGGTCTTTTTTAAAATTAGTCTCATTCTATTCATTTGATCCGACGACCCATATTAAAATAACAGGGCCTGTTATCCCAATAAGGATAGCAGCGGATGTGAATTCTGTTTATGCACCTGCGTTGCGGCGTTGCCGTTGAGTTGGGTGTAATCAAAATATTCTGTTATAATAATTGAGGGGGGATCCGATGACCGCTGCATTTGGTGACCCATCACCACACAATATCACAACCGTTGATAAAAAATTACTCCAACGCTCTGGATCTCGTCTCTTTCATTCCCCTCTTTCCCAGTGCTTTCTCTTTGTTTGGGAAGAGAAACAAAATGCAGCAAGGAGGCGCTCCTCCCCACACCACACCTCACCTTCAGGCACGACTGATGCATCGCAATCTGAAATCGGCCGGATCAACACTCCTCCATTTCGCTTTGCTTTCGCCCAATGATTCTCATCCGCTAACCCTAGATTGGTCTTAGCCTCCGTGCCCCTCCATCTTTTACTGGCGTCAGTGCAGAATATGACTAAAATTTGAAAATTTAGGAAGTGAACATGAAAGATCATTCCCATGTTAAGAATCTGTATGTATATGAGATTTGGACTGGAAATTTTTTTTTCATGTTTTTTTTTTTAATTGGTGTTATTATATAATCATTTTAAATGTTATGAATCTATATTCTTTTCTTCTTTTTTTTTTTAAAAAAAAAAATTCAGATCTATACTCTTCTCTCAGTTAGTCAAATTGTGCCATACAGAACATTGATTTACGATGACACCATTCACTTTAATGAAATATGACAATTACACGTTTATGAATTTTTATAACTCAAAAGTCAAAACATTGAAGAGAAGAACAAGACATCTGATGCTATCGATATAACTTTACGCTAAAGTGAAAAGAGCAATAACATTGATAGCTTGCTAAACAAAACAACTAATACTTTCATTAAAGCAGTCATCTGTACATAACTAGCACGTACTATAAAATCAAAAAAATGCCAAAATAAAATCTTTCAATATATCAGTAATCATGCAAGATAGCTCCACAAAACACAAAAGTACCTCACACAGGTACTAACTTAGCTATGTTAATCATATTAGCTACCTAACACTTTAAGCTATGTAACAAAAATTAAATCCTATCACAATCTCATGGGCCTCTGATAATTTTCCAAGTTTTCTCGATGGAGTGGTGTTATGTTATGGTGATAACAACACAAATTTCGCCCTTTTCAAGCGTGTTCGCTGCATATACATCAAAACCATACATATAATCAGATCAATTGATCATGAATCCTGTACCTAACCCACAGGTAACTGGCCTGTTGAAAGGTTCTGTATGTGTTATGTACTCACTCTTCAGCATTTCAGTAATTATGTTTGTGTATCAACCGGAAGCCGTTGTGAGCGGATGGGCCATGGGCCATGGGGTCTAACAAGTGTGTAACAACGGTCGACGACTTCGTCGACCAAGTCATTACAAGTTAAACTTGACACCAAGGAGCTTCCAGGAAGCTTCATATCGGTGCGTTTCAGCGTTTGTGTCACCCGAAATCGGAATCAGAAATTCCGAGTGCTCATCCTCTGTAGCGCTGCATTGTGTAGCGTAGGATGTAAACCGTTAGATCATCTCAAGATTTGAGTGAACACAGATCTCAAGATGATCTAACGGTTCTCATCTTGTGCTACACAATACAGCGCTACAGAGGATATGAAATCATTCCGTTCCCCCTTCCTTTATAATCAACAACAATCAAAGCGTGGAGTTTGTATATATATCTCGCGCTTTTATCATCTCATCTCCCTCCATTTTCAAACCTTGAGAGTGCTATTCAATAAAACCCAAAACCTTCCTTAGCTTCAGCCCAAATCCTCCCAGAAATGGCATCCGTTCCAGCTCTCCTTTTTCTCAATCTCGCTTTCTCCATGGGCTTTCTCATGAACTTCCAGCCCCTACTCACCTTCGCCCACAATTGCAACATTTCCCCAATTTTGATGTCTATCCACACTTTCTTCTTCCTCTTCCTCTTCCTCTTCCTCCTCCACATCAACTTCTTCGTCACAATTGTTCTCTTAATCCTCCATTTCTCCATACCGAATATTTCAGCCTACACTAAGCAGTTGACCAAGGCTGCACGGCTACTCACGTTCGCTACTCTTCTCTTCACGCCGATCATGGTGTCAATGTTTGTTCTTACCGCTGATGTCATACCAAACACCATCAAGACAACTTTTGCAGCTGTGGCGATGATGATCGCGTACATTTCATATGTAAGATCATCTCTCAATTTATTCAATCACCTCACTGCCGGCTATGTCCCGGTCTGTTTTGCTCTGTGCATTTCATTGGCGACATTGTTATTAATAGATCAGAATCCATCCTTGGTGTACCACCGCAGTCACACCAACAGCTTAAGCAACATACTGATCCATCTTGCCTTGTTTGGTAACTTCATTCTCGCAATTGTTCTACTTTTTCTTCGTGCTGCACCGGACATGCAACCATCGTCATACTGATGGGCGTTTACATGACAGTGGCAGTGCAATTAAGTTGGAATTGAAAGCATTTCTGTTTGAATCTGGGAACGGAGTACTGTTATATTATAATTCCTACAGACTACAGACTACAGACTACAGCGGTGTGAATTGAACGTACTTGTACCTGTTGCGTTTTGTTTTGTTTTAGTTTTGTTGAATTGCAATTTCAACCATTTTTAATTACCATCCTCTCTTTGATCGCAGTATTAAATTTTACTATTGAAGTTCAAGTGGGCATTTAATCATCTTATTATGTTGTACGTATATTGTAATAATCTCTGATATTAATTTAGCTATATATAGATCGATGTCTCTCTTAAGGATTAATTAAGTCATAATAATCCGAACTTCGAATTAAACATGTTATATATCATTGACACTGGTACCAGTCCAGACTCAGCACAAACTTTCTTTTTTCCCTCTCAATTGGGAAATGTTACTTTTTCTATGATTTGAGCTAGGCTCTAAAGTCTAAAGCTCCTCTGTTGCTGTTGGACTCCAGAGCTTATCTGAAAATTTAAGTGGTGGAAATTAATATATATATTGTGCATGCTTGATTAGATTTATTCAATTTGATGTACATATATATATATTACAAGTAAAACTCGCGTTACTATTCACTATCAATTGTAATATGCATTAGCGGAGCTTGACCTTAAATTAAGGGGGCCGAGCCAATAAAAAATAGGTGAACAAAAAGTATAGTATCTAATCATTAAGGCAACATAAATACATAACAAAAATAATATTTGCTCCTTGCATATGTTCAAAATTCAGGTTTTTTTTTTTTTTTCTGACACCATACATTGATAAACTAATTTCAGAATTTACTGCACAAAGTAAGCAATTTGTTTGAGCAAGCAGTCAAGCACGATTTGGTTCTCCCAATTTCCATCATCTAATAGACCAATTTGATTTCCCTTTCCAACTTATCAGCACAATTTGGTACCAACAAAATTTTGTATTCCAATTCCATAAATCCATAATCTTCTTAAGAACGAAAATAGGTAAGAGGCGAGTGAACCCCAATTACCAGAAATTGTTGATGGCCGAGACAATATTCAAGAGTCAAGAGTAGAGGGTCGAGAGTCGAGACAGTAGATCGTTACTCGTCGTGGTGAGATGCAGCAGCAATGGAGCTAGAGTCGAGTGGCGACGCCAAGGCCAGCGATGCTTGGCATTTTGGCTCTCTGTGGGTTTACCCAGTAAAAGAATGGAGTTGGGAGGAGAGGAGAATTTACTGCCCAGTAAAATATCTTACTGATGTTGGGAGGAATTACATGGTGAAATTAATGCCCAATCCAGAAATGAAACTTATAGCCCGCATCATCAAAAGTATAGCAGGACATTGGTTAATACTTGATACCCAATTGATGCACAGAAATGAAGGGGGGGCCAACTTTAGGCCCAACTTAAAATTACATGGTAAAATTAAGACCCAGTCAATGATTTTCAGAAATTAAGGGGGGGCCACAGCCCGATTCCAATGCTCTAAGCTCCGCCACTGGTAATATGAGATACATATATACTAGGCATGTGATCGCGCTTCGCGCGACTAATCCAATTCTTTACTTTAATTTTATCGCATGTGAAAATATATGCAAATATAATTGTTAATCACATATAATACTGTCAATAAATCAAATATTGACCAGCCTAAAAAACTATCGTAATACAGATAAAAAATATATGAAAAAAAAAATGCAAAGGTTAATCGGTCATGGAATCAATGATATCTATTTTTACAAAGATTAATTAATTAAATGTGCATTCTTTTAACAATCACTTTTATAACTACAATCTCAAAAGTATTATTTATTTTATTTTGTGCTATCCTACCAAACGCATTGGCACTATACGCCTCTCCAATACTCAAGTTTTGCAGAAATACACATCTATACCCTCATGAGGTTTAATATAACACCATAAAAAATATATAATTTTATAGCACTGACATTATATTGGATCTGTAATAGTTTATTTCTAATCAAGCGATTTTTTTTTCACAAATCAAGTATCCTTTTTTAGTTGTACCTAGAGAGTATATCGAAACTATCCAATTCAGAAAAATGAACGGATCATATTTCTTCTAATCCATAACGAAATCCACACACCGTCATATAAACTATAACCATATTAGATGATGTTACACAAACAAAAAAGAAACGCAGAAATGTGAGAAAGCAATAAAGAATTTAACTCCTCTATTTTTAGTCTAACTCAGTTATATTTCTTATAATTATTACCCCCACAGAAAAATCTGGAAAGCCACGACACTCCTTGTGGACAGTCTTCAAATGGGCCAAGATGCAGTCTAGGAAATACCCGCACCATATACTTTCACTTCGGCAATCCAAAAAAAAAAAATCCCAAAAAAATTTTTTCCAAAAAAAAAAAAAAAATTTGTTCATTCGCGCTATGGAATCCACAGTGTAAAGGTTCTTGAAATCATATGGACAATCTTCAAACGGGCCAAGATGCAGTCTAAGAAATACTCCGCACCATATACTTTCACTTCGGCAACCCAAAAAAAAAATCCCAAAAAAAAATAATCCAAAAAAAAAAAAAAACTATTCATTCACACTGTTGAATCCACAGTAAAAAGGGGCAATTTAACAAATTGCCCTCCTTTCAAAATTTGTTAAACAAATTGCCATTCCCTCAAAAAATTCAACAAAATGCCCTTGTATTACATTTCATTCACCTCCATTCTCCTTCCCTTATATCAACTTTCTTTTACCTTTATTTAAAATAACAATATATATTTTTCTTTATTATTTATTTTAATCTTTTCATTTAAATATTAAAATTTTCATGATGCATAACATAAAATTTTCATTAAAATTATGAATTTTGCAATCATCATTTTCAGCCAAATATTCGGTTAGCTTTGTTAACAAAATAATAACAAATAAAATTCACCTCTTATTATAAAATTTTTAATTTGCTACTAATAAAAACAATAATATTTATAATCTTGTAAATATAATGAATATAATATTTTAAAAAAGATTATCTTTTCTTTACTATATTCACAATAATATAAATCTTATATCCTTAGTCTCATTATCATTAATTAAATGAAATATGTTAAAAATATTTTTATATGAATTATCATTCTAAATTTGAAGAAGAATATCTTGAGTTTTTAAGAATATAATGCCAATAATTTATATTATACAAAATTTTCTTATATAAAAATTTGAGAGTGTATATGAAAATAAATAAATAAATAAATAAATATAATAATTAAATATATTTTTGTTGACATTGTTGAGAGAAGATAAAAGAGATTAACATTTGTTAAGGGGAAGGAGGTGAATGAGGGTAATACAAGGATATTTTGTTGAATTTTTTGAGAGAAGAGCAATTTGTTTAACAAATTTTGAAAGGATGGCAAATTGTTAAATTGTTAAATTGCCCGTAAAAAGTATGTTTGAACCTTATCTATGTCTTATTTACTGCACAAGCACAACTACATGTATAATTAAGTCGTCTTCACTCTATTCTTTTCGTGAATTAATTAATTAGCTTGTCCTAGCTAGTTGCATGGACCATATTTTCCACATCCTGAATAGACCAACATCAACATATGATTATCCCATCAGCTGATGTGTGGTAGGTAGATCACGTAGGGCCCCCAAAAGGTTCATAAATTAGCTAGCTAGTTTGCTTTGGCCATCCAAACATTTTTAATATACTAGAGCTGTGAATCAGGGCTTCGCCCCGAAAAAATAATATTACATAAATTAAAAATATTAAAAATAGATAAATATTGGTATATATTTTCTATATATATAATATATTTTTAGCTACATCTCAATTTATATAAAAGAATACAAAGAGTTGCAAATATTTTGAGTCTTAATTCTTTAGATACATCATGATATTATCTCTTTAATAAAAAAATTAAATTGAGTCATTTGATTAAGATAAATGAAGAAAGAGAAACAAAATCAATGGTTGAGATGAATGATGATGTGGCATAGCTAAAAAGCTTGGAAGCTTACCCCTCTTTCTAGAGTATGAATTTAACCCTTTGAAGTGTTCTTCAAATTTTATGTACGTATGAACTTCTCTCATATATTTTTTTCATAGGATTATTGCAACTAGTTGCGATGCCTCGCATTGCTTCTGCACGATTTTGTTTAGTAGATGGTGGTATGAGAATCTTTAGTGTAATTTTGTGGTTAAATTTTTTCTTTTGTGTAAGTAGATCCCTCCTTTATATAATTTAAAAAAATTATTTTCTAAGAAACTTTTTATAAAGAATTTAATAATAATCATAAATCAAAATTTTGAGGTGGTCAAGTATGATTTTTTATTTAGGAGTAGGGAGGTCTTGGAGCTCATAATGTATATTACAAAATATAACAAACCAGTAAATGTTACAACATATAAAACCGTCAAACACTATTTTGTCGATGAAATAAAAATATTTTAATATAATGAAGTAAAACTTTTTGTTAGCCTTAGCTATCGTGTGTAAGCTATCTTGTGTGAGCATAGCAATCTTATAGAAGATAAGTTAAAAAAAAAATGTCATGATTGCATACAGACAATTGTTAAAAAAAAGACATGATTGCATACAGACAAACGAAATCATAATAATGGGTAATATCATATATACCCTTCAACTCTTGATTTATTTCATATTTACCCATCACCTCTTTAATATATCATATATACCCTTAAACTCTTATTAATATTTCATATTTCCCCATCAACTCTAAATATATCATATATCTCCTCTAACTCTTCAAAATGTTTCATATACACCCATCTAATTATTTAACTATAATACAATTTTTATTTATTAAAGCACATAATAAATAATAATTAGAATTAAATAATTAGATGGGTGTATATAAAAAGTTTGTAAGAGTTTGAGGGGAATACGATATATTTGGAGTTCATGGGCAAATATGAAAGATTCAAAAGAGTTCAAGGGTATATATGATATATTAAAGAGGTGGTGGGTAAATATGACATTAAACAAGTTTTTGAAGAGTATATATAATATTAATTCATAGTAATCATTACTTTTTTTTTTTCTTATCCTCAATTTGTATAGTTTTTTTTTTTTTTGAAACGGACTAATATATAACTAAAAACAGACTTCAATACAAAATATATAGAAATGAAGACGCATAATATCGCAAAGACATATTTCTACGTTATAATTACAGACTGGGACGATGTAGCGATCTATCTGAGCGTTCGTTTATGGTTGCTGCACATCTCTAACATATACTGATGCAACAAAAAATCATTAGATAAAGACAAAATCAATTATTGCAATCACGGAGAAAGCTCCTAAATTCAGCTAAAATCAGAGAAAAAAGAGAAACCTCTCGGCAGTTATTACAGAATAGAGTACGGAGTCGATTGGTAGCTATTTTTAACAAGACATGAAAAATAATACATCACGTCGTTTTCCTTCTTACTGGAGAAGGCAACAGAACAAAGAGATAGAATTTTTTTTTTTGAGATAAAGATGAGGGTCAAGCCACTCAAATTTAAATGTCTATAAAGACCCCCCATCCGGGTTTCGAACCCGCGATCTCCCACACGGAGAGCGTTGCCCTTAGCCATTAGACCAAAGGCAAAGAGATAGAAATTTAATGAGTAAACAATTTATGTTTCTCTTTTTTTGAGTAACAATTTATGTTTCTCTACTAGTAGTACCTAATTTCAGAATTTCCATCACAAATTATGATTAGTCGTCTAATTTTTTTATTCCGTTTTGCTCATTGGAGTTATCTTCTAGAATTGTACTGGAATATGATCAATAACGGAAATTATATTAGTCCACTTCCATCACAACGTTTGAAGGATACATTGTGTTCTTTTCTTTGACCCTTGAACCGGTTGAAAAGTTTCTAATGCACTGGTCAAATATTCTTCATTTAAGTTTTTTTTTTTTATGGAAAAGATGGAAGTCAGGGCTTCCAAATTTTATATATCTGTAAAGTTACAATTAAGGATTACAAATGTTTATGGCCCGTCAAGAGGAAGTAACAGAAATGATTTTTTGCAACAAGTACAAGGGATGGAGCTGGTACAGGAGGTGCCATGGCTAATATGTGGCGATTTCAACATGGTATTGCATTCACATGAAAGATCATCACACACTTTACGGTCTAGAGACAGACAATTCCGAAGTATGATTGATGGGTTGGCTCTTATTGATCTACCATTACAAGGAAGGAGATTCACATGGTCCGATGAAAGAGAGGAGACAACAATGGCAAGATTGGACAGATTCTTCATTTAAGTTAATAGAAGTGTGTAAAAATGTTTAATTATAAAATGAAAATAACGATTAAGTTATAATGAAATGACCCAATAATCAAAATAATATAATATTATATATGAAATTATCCTGAATGCCAATATTTGATAATATATTGACTTCATTCAAATTTTATGTAGAGGTTATTTAATTTAATATTAACATATCACAACAAACTAAATTATATAAATGAGTTAGACTAATGTGAAAACGTTTGCATTTCGTTCCGAAATGCTAACGGTCCAAATTATATTTTACCACGTCCAAAATTTTGATTTATAGCTCCTATTAAATTCATCATATAAATAGAAAAATAATAGGGGACACGAAAAATTTTCATATTGGAACAGAGTTTTCATACCGTATTATTTTTCCTTTATTTTATTATATATATATATAGTTTCCAAAGTGATGCATGTACCTGCTTGTACTATACTCCTGCTCTGTATTAATTTCTCTGTTTGAATTTTGTGATTGGGAGTTAAGATGTGATTAACTGATCATAATAGGCAGTGGTATTAGTCTCGATTCGAACAATGTATCATCTTCTCCTAAAATTTGTAAACTTTACTTTTGAAAGTGATTAATATTTAGAAGTTGCAAGTTTTGATTTGGCCGTTAATTACTTGCTGGTTCCTAAGAGGAACTGCACATTAATTAAGGCACCTGGACTTGTTCAATTAAGAAGTGATACCTTATCATTCTTAATTAATTAGTATATATTTAGTGGCTGTTATCCCTCAAGCGTGTACTCAAGACTTTAAAAAATAGTCCATGCGAATAAATTATGCAATATCTGCCTAGACCAAGATGGCCGAATGGTCTTTTTTTTTTTTTTTTAAAGGTGCAGTTCCTCATTAAAAATTCGATACGTACAGCTGAATTTCTCACCCCACGACAAAAAGAGTACCTAATAATTCTTAGGGAAAATGTTTAATGAAAATGTTACACAGATATATACACATAGCAATCAAGTTAAATTGATACGTACACAGCTTATTTATGTAGGTGCATATCAATGAGATTGAATAATTGAAGTCCTGTACAAATTGAGTTACCTTTAATAATAAAATATTAGTTTGCATAATAAATCATATAGTTTATATAATTTAATCACGTTGATTAATGTACGTATTCACTGGTAAATTACTATATCAGAACCCATTATGTAATATTTAGTTCATAACAACCTTGCAATTTTTCACATTTTCTAACGACTGAAAAACGGAAAGCAAGAGTTTCTCTCGGTACTCATAAAAAGGGAAAACATGTTGCATCGATCCAACAATATAACTGTCCAACAATATAATATGAATTAATAGTTGTAGTTATGTATGTTAAATATATCATCCTATTTCATCACTAAAGAAAATAGGATTGGGATCACCTGCTTTTCTAAAAAGAAAAGCAAAGCCTGCTTTTCTTAATCCGACGGTTAAAAAACACTGAATTATATCGAGATCCGTGCAGTAAATATTAAAGTACTTTAAGATTGGTGCGACAACCGATTCCAACTATCCAATTGCACGTGAAATATAGAGCATGAAAACAGAAAAAAGGCAGTAACTGAATTTGAAGTTATTCTGTATAAACAATTGATTGATATATACATTAATTCTCTTTTTCATCATAAAGATACCAATTTTGCAATACCTTCGGCTTCGTATATTTATCAGATTGGATACAATTTTTTATATTCAACAACATTTAACTCGAAAAATATAATGCAATTTCCTACTCAGTTGGTAGATCGAGACGTCAGGAATCGGGAGGGTACGTGACTGAGAGCACGTTAGGGGTGGACTGGTGAGGCATGATTTAATTAATGTCCATCGCCTTGGATTGTTATCTTTCAAAAGCAAACCCCTCTGATTCGTTCAAACTTCAAAGGCATTGACTGTTCCACACACACAAAATAAACCCAAAAAAAAAAAAAAAAAATGATCGATATTTTCGGATAAACCCCCAGCCAAAAACAAGTAATAAATAAATAAATAAAATAGAGGGTCATACTCCACACGAATTCCGCGCCATAATCCTTAGCCTTATTATGTTAGAGCCATTATATTATTTTTATTTTGAAATCGACTAACTGTATCTCAGTTATGTTACCTCTTACCATACTCCTATTTTGTGTGTTAGATATATGGACTTACAAGCTATGATGGTTAGTTGTCTAAAAGTTCTTACCGCCCTAACTAACAAGTTTTTAAAGTAAAAAATATGAAGTCTTAATATACAAGTATCCAAGTTTTTAATTTGGACTAATTTTTAGAGTGTGTTAAATATAAAGACTTACGTATCTCCTATTTTATAGTTTTAATACCGGACTCTCATGTCTTTACATCTTATATACAAAGTTTTAATATATAACTTATCCGATCTGAATGTCTATCATATCAAATGATTGTTGAGAGAGTTGAGATACGTTCAGAGGTATAATAGTTAGGGTATAGATAGAGGTGGCAAATGTTGACCCGACCCGAAAAACCCGTCCGACCCGCCCGACCCGAAACCCGACCCGACCCGAGTTTCAGGGAAAGTCAAACTGACCCGAACCCGACCCGACCTGACCGAACCCGACCCGACCCGAATTCCAGGGAAAGTGAGACTGACCCGAACCCGACCCGACCCGACCCGAACCCGACCCGACCCGTGTTCCAGGGAAAGTCAGACTGACCCGAACCCGACCCGACCCGACCCGACCTGACCCGACTCGGGAATAGAGGTGCAAAATCTGACCAAAAACGACAAAAAAACGACCAAACCCGAAAACCCGCCCGACCCGACCCGACCCGAACCCGACCCGACCCGAAAAAAATGCCGGCAGCCGTCAACCCGATACCCGACCCGACCCGACCCGAACCCGACCCGACCCGACCCGACTCGAACTCGAACCCGACCCGACCCGAGATTCTGCCACCTCTAGGTATAGATAATTTTTCTCTTTTATTTTTATTATATATATGGACTTCAATTTAGGGACAACTGACAAGTGAAGTAACAATGCAAGATACCTCATTCTATTTATTTTTTTTCCTTTTCTTTTCTTTTACCGGGTAAACCTTATTTTCTTGTCAACTCTTACATATATAGTAGGTACTAGGTATTACTCATCAATCCGTTATTTTTTTCTTTCTTCTTAAACTTGTGTTCGTGTATCATTTCTCCACCACACAAATACCAGCTGAAATTGATGAACTTCATTGTCATAAATTTTTTTTAAAGTTCTACTACGGTCAACAATAATGAATAATGTGGTCATTATCCTAAAAGAATAAAGTACTTCAATATAAAAAGGTTTTTATTATTAAAAGATTAGTTGTAACAATATAAGCATAAGCATCCCTGAGAACAAATTAAGGATGTGTAACTTTTGCAGACAGCACCCCCTTCTCCCTCTATTTAAACCCCTTACATTAAAAATCAAAATCACCACCACTGCAACCAACACCAAACCAAACCTCGGTTGATTTTGCAATCTGCAACCATGGGAGTCTCCCTTGTCTTCCTCGCTCTCTTCCTTTCCATCAGTGTCCTCATGTTCTTCCACCCCCTAATATCATCCTTCGCCAATCACAACTCCAACACTGATCCCCTCTTTTACATGGCCGTCCGCGCCTTCTTATTCTGCATTGTTCCATTCCAATTCTTCTCTGCGGTTATCCTCTTGCTTCTGCGGGTTGTTGCACTGGCGCCATTGGCATTCTTCATCAAACACTTGGCCCGAGCAGCCTGGGTTCTGCTTTCAGCTACTCTGCTTCTGGCAGTACCTCTCGTAGTTCACGCGCTATCAGTCAGCGAAATACTTCCACCAGATGCGCTCATTGTGATGGTTGTAGTTGGAGCAGCAGCAATAATACTCAAGTACTGTAATCCATATGAAAGGTACACCAATTTAGCCGGTCAAACTGCCGGCAGCTTTGTACCGGCCATCATGGCACTTTGCATTTTGGTAGGTTCCTTCCTTTTCATTGATTCTTTTTCAGTACCCTTGTCTGATGTGAATCACGAAAGCACCTTAGTTCCAGTACCAATTCTGCTTCTCTTGCTCTCTCTGGATTGCTTAACCTTCTTTTCTGTCACGGTGCTGCTGTTTCTCCGTATCGGTATGCCCGTAGATGGGCCACAGAATCACCCGATAGCCGTGGGCATGATCAAGAATTTGGTCGAGGCAACATCGGCTATGAGTTTCACTACCACTGTGCTGGTTGCCTCGTACATGTTGGTCCCATGACACTAGGACGTCATTGCAACAGCAGTAGGGAATAGAATTTCATTGCAGTGCGATGTTCATGTACCATACTATACTATATATATATTTTTAATTTGCGTTTGATATAATAATTTTATGGGTTTTTGGCTTCTTGCTGATACTAATTGGTTTATATATATTTTGATGATGATTAACTCGCGAATTGTTATTGTAATAGAATTTTGAGTTTTGTAATATAGCGATCGAGCTGCTTTATCAATTTTCATTTAATTTAATTTGATTTGGAACTCAGTGACAGTGTGGAGTAATTAACTTGTAGTGGTCCTGCCCTGATATAATTTTTACTGTAATATATTGTCGACTGTACTCAGGATGCCATTATCTGTTGTTTTATGATTCATTAGATTTTCAAAGTATGCATGAGATAAGAACTCGTGTGGTTTTATTGGGCCCGTAACTTATTTTTTGTTATTTTAGTTTTGAATATTGGGGGAAGGGGAAACAAATTAAACAAGATGTTGACCGCAGAACATGACTCGTGACAAGGAGAAAACAAAAGTAAAATAAAGGAAAATTAAGAAGAAGTCTTGGGAGTCCTGACAAATTATTAAAGCCGAACATAATAATGTAACTTAGTACTGTCAATTTTTGACCGTTCTCTTATAAAAAAAAAAAGGAAAAAAAAATACTACGGATCATGTTCACAATTTTTAATTTGTCACATTAAAATTTTAATTTTTAATGTGTATTCGATCGTGATGAGCGTATGCGTATTAGATCCCCTCCTCAATCAAATAATTCTAATGGAAAAGAAAGAGACTTGTGTTGAAGAGCCAAGCCACCTCAATAAAGGATGGATTGGGTATATGGCTAATAGCTTAACAACTCAAAAATATCATTTATGGGCCGTGTATTCGGCCCAACTAAGGAGTAGCTCAGCATGATCATATTTATATTGGTCCCTAATTAATTAAGCAAGGTTCCCTTTTTCAGTTTTTTGCGCTCAGGAGTCGGGAGTCAAGATGTCCTCTCCTCTCTAAGGTCTAAGCAAAGTTTGTTGCTTAATTCCGTTCTGTGTCTTCTCGCCTCGGCTCTGTATTACACAAAAGACATGACATGATCAGGCGCTTAATCGAGAGTTAAGACGAGAGTTGTAATGAGGTTCAGTGTTGCACTGGTTGGCGTTAACCAATGATCGATATTGATGGCAAGTCGGCAACGGCATCATTGGTTGGAATTGAAACTAGTTTTGTGTATCTTTCATACGTCTGCTTATTATATTTCTACTGATGGCATATTGGCATGACAATCATATAAATTAACAGGATTGATTCATTCAATTCAATGGTAACGCTTCCAATTCCAAATGTCCAGCTATTATACTCACCCCATTACCATTAGCCCACTGTGCGTACTAAAATCTGCAACTCTTATATAATCTTAATTTGTGAAGCCTGTTATGGGCCAGGGAAGGCAAGCAAGAGCACAATGGGGCCCACCAACATTTCGTACGTTTTCCGTAGCTCCTTGTTTATAAATTATAATTAAGGATACGTATATATATGTGGGTCAACCATCAACCATCAACATGACATTTCTATCTTATTTTGTTTTGTAGAGGACGGACATAAGTTTATCATTCAAAAGAGCAGGCTAATTTAATCTTTGCCAAGTCAAGAGGAGAGTTGCAATTATCTTCCCTACAGCAAAAGACACTTATTAATGGTGCCTACAAATTAATGAGCACAAAATAACAGCAAAGTAATAACAGTTAAGTTCGAAAATATTCAATTAGTTAGACACCAAATCCAAACATATATATGATCAATTGATTATCATTATTGACTAACACAAAAAAGGTAATCAACTTTTTTAATTTTTGAACAACATATAAACTCAAGTTTTTTCTTAAACAGATATTTATCACTATAATATTGAGAGAAATTATTCTTATCTCTCTTAACTACACCGATTATTTCCACTCCATTATTATTCTTAATTTCTCTCTATTTTCTTCATCATTTCTCCATTAATTTATTTCCCACCACCATACCACCTCCTCCCATCTCCACCCTTTCCGGCTGGACCTCTGACCCTCTCGGCCGCACTTCCGACCCCCTCCAGTCGCACCTCCGCCGCCCTCTGGCCACACCTCTATTACCCTACATCTTTGATACACATTTAATTATTTGTATAAACAATATTAGTGGTTAGTATAAACATTTTTTGTTGTTATTATATGGAAAATATGAAATTATATTGGGGGTTACAGTTAAAGGGGGTTTTTAAGGGGTACCGTAATTAACATAAGTAACATTCTTTAAGAGAAGTGCCATGGTCCATTTACCGTTGTAGCAGGCGAAGAGCGCGAAACATGCATACATTTCATGGTAACAGACGCCATTACATCACTCCGTACAATCGGAATTAATTACCGCCGCATCAGTAATGTTTTAGTAGACAAGGTAAAGAGAGTCTTGGGTGCTCTCTTAGGCTCTTAGCAGCAAGAAACCAATCCTTGTGGTACCTTTTCTTAAGTTAAGAAAAAACGAAAGATATCACATTCGCATCAATTAATTTGGTATCATCCATTGGTGCTGGTGCTGGTGCAGGGCACCCGGCCTCCTCAGAGATTGGGGCACTAATTCGATCGATCGATGTTGTCATTAATTATCTTAGGCTTGCTCCGCTCCCGTGCTGCTTGAGGGAGCTAGCTAGGCTACCTCATTAATATATATATATTTTTCTCGCAACCCCTGCTCAATAATCTCTTTGAAATTAAGTACAGGGCCGGCCGTGATCAAGATCGATGCTTTCATGTACCAGCAATTCAATTCAGAAACCAAATAGCTTTCAATTTTCTGCGGCGCATACTTTCAATTTTATATCTTCCATTACAATTTTCACTACATTACGTACCCAAAACATAACTTAATTGGTAACAGCTCAGGCATCATATTCATAACAAAGTATGCTCAAATAATTAAACTCTACATAAATAAGATCACACTTCAACATTAATTACTTTGAAATGCTATCTATCTAATCTAACTGATCATAGGTTAATTTTTATCATTTGAAAGAGGATCTCATTCCATGAGTCGATAGCACCTGGCATGCACCAATGCACACAGTCGCTATACCCATTGTTCCACCGATTGTCCCAGTGGGACCCAGGATGCCCATCCGGCCTCATCTCCATCACCGATGTCACGTCCATCGCTGCAAACCTAGCATGCCCATCTCCATTTCGGACCCTTTCAATTTCATCTAGCTGTCACATGATCCGCCCTGGTCCCAAGTCCCATTCTCGAAGTGCGCCGGAGAGAAGGTCCTAACAACAACTAACTGCAAATTGGTTCCAGAATATTTATGTTTCAAGTAATTGAGTGCAGTACGAAATGCGCTCCGGTAAGTGAAGATTACGCCTAGTGCAGGGATTCCCTTATCCGAGTTCCCCACCGAGCCGATAAGCTTGTTGTGCTCATAGAGGTAGAGTTGTCTAAAAAACCAGTGTCCCGCTGATAGAACAACATAGTTGACGTACTTGATGCAACTGGTTTACCCAATTCTGATCAACCTCATCTAGGAACACATCAGTTTCAGAGTCCGACCCGTTAACCTTCCTCTCTTCTGTCCGCATTAAAAATTTGGACCATGCGTGGATGACAGTAAAATTGTAAGTTTCAAAGTGCCATTTTGTGAGTTCCTTTTGTGAGTTGTTGTACATGCTCAGGGGAGACTCCACCTGAAAAATAATCAATTGATCTGATTACTACTAATGTTATAAAATTCATATACTTATTTATCACAGAGTGAAAACAATTAATTAATTAATTAATTATATAAGATGAACAGAAGTATCTTATATATATGTACTTGAGAAAGTAAACAAAGAAGCGAGTCCTTCTGATTCTGCGAGACCGAGTCCCCAAAGAAGGCCAAAGTGATGCCTCTCATTGTACTTAGGAATTGTTGTGGTTCGAAACGAGGGAGATGACATTCGTGCGGCTTCCACCTCCATTTGACAAAGTCACGGTCCTTGCCATATTTTTCACAGTTTTTACTATCCGGCATGAACTTGCATGTCATGTTTGTGTAAATCGTGCCGCCATAATCACGAACCCAGGTGCCATTTGACAGATCACATGTCCTTATGTCAGGATTAACATCCGCTTTAATTGTGTTTCAGATTAACTAATTAATAAACTTCGTATTCATAAAAAAGAAACAAGTACAAGACTAAGTAATAAAGCCAAAGGCATCTTTGAGCGTTGAATGAGTGGTGCGAGTTTCAGGTTTTACCATGTTAATGAGCTCTATGATTAAATTTTTAACATACACATGCAGCATCTAGATTTAAGAAAACATTAATCAATTTATAATTAATTTTTATCTACATTAATATGAAATAGCTAGAATTATAGGGTTCTAATTATATTAACACAGTGCCAAAACAGAACCGGTACCGGTATTGATACAGAACATGGAGGCTGCGGTACTGCATGCATGTCTATAACTATATAATTTGAACACACATTCATGGCACATTGCTATGATATATAAGATGAAATATATATATGCATGCATACCTGTTGCTGTGGCATGACCTGAAAATGAAAAGGTAGCCCGTTGTTTGATGGCAAACATAAAATTAGACTGGATGGAGAAATAAATGAACGAAACAAACAATAGCAGGAAGACCACTAGATGCCATATGAGCAGCCTATTTCCGGTGGATTCCGGAGAATATTTCTTATTTGTCATATAAAGCATATATGTGGTAACTAATGGTGCAAATTGAGCATGAGAGGAGAAATTAAGGTGCTCAGTGGTGGTCTTAAGTAGGCTACAACAAATCAAGAAAGCATAATACAATATGGTTCTTCGTATCAAATATCAATTCTCTTCTATTTATACACCTTAATTAATTCAATAATTGATTGCTTCTCTGTCTCTTGTATATATTGTATTCAAGCTAGCAAAACCTTACAGTGCTCCAGAGAACTGCCTCCAGAATGTTTAATTCCATGCCTTAAATTATCTCCCAAGCAGCTTAATTTGTGTTCACACAAAAATACGTATGTAATTTTTTAAATTCAATTTGAGATAAAATTCATTAATGTTCGGCTATAGTTTATTAGTAAATCAATTTTTTAAGTGTACTTTATTAGTAATTCAATTTGAGATAAAATTCATTAACGTATGTAATTACTTAATGATTTAATATTTCAGATTAACTCGTCAATATTTCATGATAACTTGTTAATATTTAATTTAGATATATTTTATATTATAACTTGGTATCTATTTTTATATCTACTTTGGTATATGTATATCTGGACCCATATATTTAAATCTTTTATGAGGAGGGATCCAATAACCATGGCCATTGGTGCCCATGGTGACTATTTTTTTATTTATGCATAAATTGAAATATCTAAACCGTTAGATGTATTCTATATTATCTCAATAACATATACATAAAAATTGATAAAATTTTATTATTGTTTCGATAGTCATCAAGAGAGGAGAATAAATCATAAAACTTGAACCGTTGATTTTTGTCAATGCTCGATGCACATGCAAATAAAATCAAAATAATATAATTTTTATCCTAATTAATAATGTATGCTTTGGTTTCTAATTAATCTATCTTGAATTAATAATGCTTCTTCCCCTGCATAAAAGCCCAGACATACTGATATACCTCAACTAGAACAATTCAGTTGCATTCTCACACAAACCACCAGAATTACTACTCATTTGAGTTGAGGAACCATCACATAGCAATGGTTGACCGAGAGATCATCAACAACACCGGCACAACATGCTCCGATTTGCCAGGCGACATGCTAGAGGCTGTCATGACTAACCTCTCGACAATCGACTTGCTGTCTGCATCACATGTCTCTGACAAGTGGCTCCATGCCGTGCAATCCTCTCTGCACGTCCAGCCTCGCCTCTTTCCTTGGCTCATCATGCACTGCCTTCCTCACCCATCTGCCTCTACCTACTCAATCCACGCATTCGACCCGTACTCCCGCACTTGGCTCTCTATCACCCGCCGCAATAAGTCAACCGGTATCAAGCCACTCCTTACACCAAACTTTCTGCACGGCACCCCTCGGGACCTGCTGTACACACTCTCAATTTCTCAGCTGGTGATATCCCAAGATCCATTTGGAACATCAAGTCTGATTAAGGCAAAGGGGCCAAAAATATGGAGGCAGGATCCGATCATTGCAGAGGTAGGCCGGTGGGTAGTGGTGACTGGTGGCGTGTTCATGGCAGAATTCGATGAGGAGGACAATGAGGGGGCAGTAGAGGTTTATGATAAGGACACTGGTACATGGGAGTTGGCTGAGCCGATGCCCACAAAATTCGAAGGATCAGCATATGCCAGATGGCTCTCTGTTGCCGTTTCAGGTAAGAAGCTCTATGTGATCGAGAAGAAGACTGGATGGATTAGCTAGTTTGACCCGGAGAGTAAGATACGGGGACCCACCTGTCAGTTGAGGCCAGACCCAACATTGTCAAATTGGGCAATCGGAATTGCTGGAAAGGAAAAGTTGCTGTTGGTCGGAGCAGGAAGTGAAGTTGGAGAGAACAATGGAACGATGATGGTGAGAACTTGGGAGGTGGAAGGGGACACACTACGGGTGATCAATGAATTAGAAGAGGAAACGCCGGTGGAGATGGTGGATCGTTTGTATCCTAATTTTGACAGTCTCGATATTCATAGACAACGAGCTTGCTCTGTGGAGATGCGCAGTACACTGCATGGAGGCTACATTTTTTACCCAGCAAACATGAAGAACGGCGTCGTAATGTACCAGTTGTCGATGCAGGATGATGTTCAAGGGAGAAGGGTGACGAAGTGGGAATGGGTTCCATTTCCTGCTACCGTGGGATGCACCTTGATGGAGAAGATTTCGGTGGGATGTTCTGCGGTGTCTTTGGATGAAGTGGCTCGCTGTTTTCTTTAGCAACTCAATTGCCTAATGATCTAATTACTTGTCAGTTGTAAATTATAGAATTATAAGGAATTAGTAATTGAAAGAAGAAGAGAAAGATAGATAAGAAGATGAAGAAGAGAAAAAGGGAGTTTGGATGCTGATTTGAGAAGGGGAATAATTGTACTGACAATGAGTACTTTCACTGTTGCGCGCATTGATTAAATTGTCTGTCCATGATCCTTCTTCGGTAGAATTGATTTTTTGATAATAAGCTATGTTTCAAAAGAGAATACGAGCTAGTCTTGACTGCACTTTCATATCTATCTCATCTTTTTAATCTTTCTGTTTTTACATATATATATAATAATAAGATTGCTTAATTTAGTACCGATGTGCGCCGCAAGCGAAATTGGGTAACATGGAGGATAAAGATTTCCATGCATCTCTGTGAACTTACTTACGTCTCATTGGCCATAATGTGAATTTTGAAGGGTTGAATTTTATTGTTTGGAACTTTGGATCTAAAGTAAACCTTAAATTGTGCATGAACCAATTAGTCTGAATTAGATCAATGCTGTTACCTGTTACCACTTTAAGAGATGTGATTCTGGATTTAATTGTCAGTTAATTTTGTGAGGTTCAAATTGTACCAGCCACGGTCATATTCATACTTGGTCATGATTTTATGACAAAGTATAAAAATATGACCGACTGAAATCAAGGGTCAGTTTGTATAAAGTAAACTAATGTTAAGTTATTAAGTGGCTAACGAACTGCATGGGCAGGGCTTGCTTGATTTGATTGTGAAATATTTTACTGTTTCTGTTTCTGTGAATTGAGGGTCTAGATGGTACCCCGCTCTGCTCTGCTGGGCTCTCAAGCTTTTTTGGAAACGAAACACTAGTTTTTGTTAGATATATTTTGGGCTGGATTTGTGTGTAGGCCTTGTAACTAATCCATAGATGGTACCCCGCACCACTCCAGCAGGCATCATACAATTACAAGGTGACAAGGACCTGTGGGCTGTGGGGATGTGAATCATGTGATACACATATTTACAGACACAGTAAATAGTTGCTAATCTATGTTTTCCTTGTTTTTTCTTTTCTTTTTTATGCTTGTTATTTATTGGACAGAATTTCTCCACCAGGCATCATCCTCTGAAGCGTTTCATGCTTTGAAGTAATACTAGCTATAATGTGCGTTCTGCCGCATCTAATTAAGTATATTTTTATATTATTGATCTACTAATATTAAGCTAAAATATACATAATCCCAATAAAATCAAAATTATATTTCAATGGAATATTCTTTTGTTCATAACGTAAATACTAATTACATGCGTTTCTAATTTTCTATGTGCCATTTAAAGTTTAGGTTACACTATATAAGCTGCATATATAGTTTCGTTGCTATTGTTAATGACAAATTGATTTGTCAAGTTGCTCACAATCATTTGGCCAATATTAGATAATTTAAGATACCACAATTTTTAACGATTGTAATTTACAGATCTTAGAAGATATATCAAACGTCACTTAAATTGAATATAATCGGAAAAATAATCAATCTATAAGTTAAATAATACTTCCATAAATTTTTTTCTATTTTTGATGATTTATTTCAAAATTTTGAAAATTGGCATTGCCAAGATAAGTATTTATTATCAATGGATCTCTCCTCTTTTTTAGAACTGTCAATCCTTTTTCCCAGAAAAAGAATATATAGAAAAAAGAACAAATACATGTTTATGATTTTTTGTACACTAATTTAATAATATATGTACGAATTAAGAATTAAAATGTTAACTGTTTAATTTTATTTTCATAACCCAGCATTTATTATTGATCAATTAATTTTTAAGAGTGTACAGAGGAACATATGGTGTACAATTTAGAGTTCTCTTAGCACCTCTTATCTTCTCTTATTATTGGCCCGGCTATAGAGAGGCATACGTGGCCATGTTGGGGAGTCCAAATGATATATTTATTTCCGTGCGTGCTTTTTTTTTTTTGAGGGGAACCATGCGTGCTTTTCTCTTTGTGTCGGTAGCACCAATCCACAAACAACAATTCACTTTCTGGCTTTTGGCTTTTGCTCTTTTTCTTTTTCTTTTTTGCCATTTTGGAAAGTGATTTGATAAAGTGTTTTTTTTTTTTCCTATTTTAAACTGGTTTGACAAAGTGATGTAACAAATTCTGTAGATGAATAATATAATTCTTACGGATTAGAAGTATTAAGGATCTGTTATGAATGTAAACTATCATCATTAGTCATGATATCGGTACTGCTGTAATTCAAAATTGGAACTAATTGGAACCCATTTTCTGTGTGCGCTATATATTTCACAATGTACAAAAATTCATGAAAGTGTACATAATTTATCGTTATTACTGTGTTAAATCGTTAGTAAGTATTTATGTTCTTAAACGTTGTAAGTGGCACATTAATTTTGTGCATGATAGATACAATACTAAATTTAAAATTAAGGTTTAGTACTACGGACATTTATATATAACCAGGCACAATGTTATTTTAGATATATTTTTCTTCATATCTTCTTATGACATACTTAATTTAATTATTCTATCCAATAAATACATTAGAAGGAATAAAATAGAAAATGGTCCGAAGAGCATATAGATCAGTACAGTGACTGAGTCTATTTCCATCGGGCTCAAAGAAACATGAGGAGGTTCCAATACTTTCATTTTTTGTGTTTTCATATTATGTCTCTACTTTTTAATTTGTTAATTATTCAAATTTTGAATCTAACTTTTCAAAATAAAACCTTTAGATCGATATGCTTAATATAATGCTTTTTTTTTCTGCAGGTAAGAAAATTATTCACTTGTTTATTTCACATTATGTAAATCAATGAGCTATAAAAAAAAAAAATCAACATCCAGAATTTCATAAAATTGATGTTTTTTTTTTTTGATACTCTTGATATCAAATAAAATAATATTTAAATATCAAATTTTCTTTCATATACATAAAAAAAGTGATATCTATTCATATCTAACAGTTTTATTGTGAAGAATTAATTTTAAATTATGAATTATTAGTAAATAAAAAATGAAAACATGAGAGAAGCACAAAAAATGGATGCGTCGAAAGTTTGGAACTCTCCTCAAGAAACATATATAGCATGATCCCAGAAAATGTCCAACAGAAAATAAAGCACACTTTTGCTAACGTATACTGATTTTTCTTTTTTAGAATAGTTGGTAGGTTACGTAGGTACCTCACTTAAATTGAATATAATTAGAAACATAATCAATATACAAGTTAAATAATGCATTCATAAAAAAATTTTCATTTTTAAGATTTTTCTATGAATTTTTACAAGCTTTTTTAATATTCAATTGTCAATATTGTCAAAATAAGGATTGTCATCCGATCCCTCCTCCTACTAATATATAGCTGTCCATATATTTGTGTCTGTTAGTTGACATTTGCAATATGGAACAGAAGTATGATTAAATATTTAATCTTCCTAGGGACTCCTTTTGTTTAAAATAAATAAATAAAATATATAGTATAATCTTTAAGAAAATGCTACAGTAGTGACTTTATTATGGAGCTTATTTTGAATGACACTTATGCTTCAACTTTTATTCAATTTAAGTATCATTCAATACTCAATCAAGAATCATTAAATTTAGACCGTTGTAATTACTAATAATTGATAGAGTATCGAATGACACTCAAATTTTAACGAAACTTGAAACATTATGAATTTATAACTAAGTAATTGAATATGTTTGCGAAAGATTTTTCATTTCTAAGATTTTCAATAAATTTAATTATATGGCTTGATGTAACTTAATTTTTGTGTCAAAAATATTTAGTGTAAGTGGATGAATATAGTAATTGTATATATTTTATTATGCAACTTGATGACTATATTCTGCAGACTATATACTTTATTATGGAAATTTAATTTGCATAATAATTGTTAATTTGAAATGGATGAAATTTGCAACATAACTGCCTTGATGCTCCTACATATAGTTAATAAAAATCATATTTAAATCAAATTAAGCTCTACTGGTAAATTGCCTTGTGTATAATATTTCGACAAGTGCAAATTATAAGTAAAGGAGTATATTAAAGTTTAAGAATGTGATAGTTAAAAGAATAACGTCACATTGTGTGACGTAAGCGGTTGTGACGTCACTGCTTTGTTAGTTTGTTTGGTACTGTGATAGAATTTTCCACTGAAATCAAGCACATGAATCCAAAACTTATACAAAGCCTAATAAGATAACTGAAATTATATCAGCGAATTTGATGAGCGGTGAAGAGTGTGCTTGAGCCGCTGAGCGAATGGAGAACAGGAGTAGATTAAATAATTTAAAAGGATGTCATCCGTGCAATTAAATTAAATAGATGGCTTAGATCATTGGATCCGGAGGTTCCTACGATCTCTTTCTTTCAGATCGTAGCAGATCATGTGGACGTGATGCATCGCATTTATATCTGCATATTTAGGGATTTGTATCTTTATTTTTACCATAAAATCTTAGGTTTAGTTGCATTTAGTTAGTTAGATGTCTAAATTTGGGTAAATCGAGTTATTGGAGCCAATTTGGAGAAGATGTGAAGTAAGGAGCAAAAATAGGCGAAGGAGCACAGAGAAGACACTATTTGCGGATCGCAATCTCGAGTGTGCGGTCCGCACTCAGTTCAAATCTGGCGCATCTAAATCTGGCCCGAGTACAACCGCTGAAGTTTCACTTTTGGAGCAGCCGACTCCCTATTTCTAGGGTGTGCGGTCTGCACCGACACAAGAAGAGGCTGCATGGAGAACAAAACCGTCTGGAATGCTATCTTTGGGAGCTGTTTCAATTAGAGATATCTATTTCTCCGATTGTTCCAGAAATTAGAGGTCAGTTTCAGAGGATAGATGCGTATTTCTGGGGGCATCCTAGCCTATATAATCATCATCTCTTGAGAGGTTCGGGTATCGTATCGTATCATATCGTATGGTGTTAGTCTTAGTCTTGTCTTGTCTTAGTTTTTGAGAGTTAGTTTTAGTTGAGTTGAGAGTCTTTCATTTTGAGTCTAGAGTTAGTTTAGAGTTGATAAGAAGAAGGAGATTACTCGGAGAAGAAGGTTCTAGCGTCGTCAAACTTCATCTACTCGACCTTTATCGGTGCTTTCTTCTTTATGTTATTTCTCTTTTATTTATCTAGGTTTTCTTTAGTTATTTCTGAGTAGTTGTATTTGTTCTTAGGGTTAAAGATGATGTTTGTTTGTATGGATTAATTGAATAATTGTTCTAATTGTTTAAGACTTAAAGTTATTTTCAATTTTGCTTAGTGCTTAATAATAATTGTGCTTAATTATTTCTTGTTAGTTTGGTAAGAACCTGTAGATTATGCGTAAATCTAGTTGGTTAATATAACGTCATCCGATCAAGAATTGATACTTGTGCTAATTGGGTAGATAACTTGTTGTCCAAAAGTAACTAAAAGGTGAAATTGCGGTTGTAACGAGAGTTAAATCGGACTTTAGAATAAAAGTGAATTGAATTTAGGTTAGAAATAATTCTAAAGATTTCTAATTGATCTAAAAGTGTTAAAAGTGCCAACAAACGAGAGTTGAGGGACTTGCAATTGCTTTGGTTTAGTTAGGAGTCGGTAATCTTAGTCAACTTATCAGATCTAAACCAAAACTGATCTCTGTCAGCTACTTGCGGACCGCAAAGTGACAGGTTGCGGACCGCAAAAGCAAGTAACCGACAGAAAAAATCTATCTCTCGGACAGTTATCTGCGAACTGCAATTAACCCCTGCGAACCATTAAATTGGTAACTGAAAGAGAGGCGAATCTTGTATATCCTGCGGACCGTAGGCTAACCCTTGCGGGCCACAGGCAATTGATCCAGACAGCAAACTGATTCTGAAAACCCTAGGAACGCTTGTTTAGTAATTGTTTTAAGTTTTTATTTACTATTATTTACTTTTTAGCATCTGATAATTGCATAGGAATCAATCTTTGCCAACCCCCCCCCCCTCACTTTTATACAAAAATACCAAAAACAATTTCTTTAGGATTATGATAGAGTTTAAAATCTGGTTTAGAATTAATTTCCATCCCTGTGGATTCGACCCCGACTATACTGCATTAGATCGTACGCTTGCAATCAAGGGCATATTTTAGGATATTAAAAGCCTATACACTTCGCACAGGTCAGGACGCCCACTTGAAACTCTCCGAGTCTAGAGTTCTAAAAAATGGCACGCCTTGGCCAATTTCGGCACGAGCACGGGCGGTAACGGCACGGGTAAGGCACGAGCACGGATACAGCACGGGTTATTAACCGTGCCGTGTTTGAGTTTTGAAGATTTTGGAATGGCACGGAACAACACGCATATTGTTCCACAAACGGCACGGAACGACACGAAAAACGGCACAACACGGAACGGTTGTCAGACACGGCATGATAACGGAACGGGACACAACAGACACGGCATAAATAACATAGGTGGCACAGGTAGGAAATGATAGGACATGGATAGGTCACGGGTAGGACACATGTAATAACTCCACCTATGTTTCAAACATAACCGGTCCCAAAGCCCGAAAAAAAGAGGAAGAGTAATTTATAAAACATTATGTTTATTAATTAAGACAATTTTCATAGTATATGATAGTTTTTAATATTTTTTATGTATTTTAAATTTTGACAAAAAAATAATTTAGTGATTTTTTGGGGTAAAATTTTAATTTATTAAACCTTTTTTGTTATTTGGAATTTTTAAAATTTTTATGTTTGAAACGAGTGGGCACGTTTAGCATAGTTAAGACACGTAGATACGACATGGTAGGTCACGTATCCGATTGGACACGACACGAATAAGTCACGGCACGAATAAGTCAAGACACGATAGACACGGTGTATGTTATCTGTGCCGTGCCTCCTCCTTCCAATTTTTGGCACGGCATGGCACGACACGAAAAAAATATTAATAAAAAAAAAGACACAGCACGACACGACACGAAGGCACGGCGTTTTTGGACACGGTACGGCATGGAACGACACAATTTTAGAACTCTAATCCAAATTATACCTTAAACTCCAAGAGTTTTCCTAAAGATGGATCCCAATAAATTTAAAATGGGCCACATCACTGGGCCTGCCCAATCAAACGGCGGAGAGGGAAGGTGAGTGCCTAAAATTAGCTAATATTGGCTTCGATTTGAGGATAGCGCAAAAATAGGGAAGGGTTTGGGACTTCTGTTGGAGCCCAATTTTGTCCTTAATTCCCAATAATTGGTTTTAGGAATGGTTTAAGGATGCTCTTAGTGCATAGTGATATTTTGGTGAGTAGTTGAGAGTAGTATGAGGTTAGTGCTTACTCGAAAAATGTGAAAGTAGAGCTAATTTTTGTTATTTGGGTTAGTAAAATTGTTGTCTGGATGGTATATTGAGAGTAGTATGTTTTTTTTTCTACTTAACAATACACTATTCGTGCTAAACCAACATTTATATAAGGAAATTGATAATATGTAATGGGTTTTATATTGAGGATATAAGGGCAATATGATAAATTAAAATAAGAGATTAATATGTAATGAGCCTTATATATAATCTTATAGGTAATATTTCCAATTCATTTTCTTATAATAAATTTTTAAGATAATATGTAATGGGTCTTGTATTGAGGAAATTGATATGGGCCTTAAATTTTAATGGGCTGAGACATTAACGTCAACGAGCATTAACGTAAATCAACGGTTTTGAATAATCCAAGAAAATGATCAACGACTGAGGTTTCTTATTTGGAGAAGATAGCCCTTACATGTCATTTTTTTTCCAATATTTTTTATATATAGTAAGGATAAGTTTGTATGTGAATTTGTAGATGTACAAGTTTGTCCAAGTATTAAAGTTCTGAAAAATGCTTAAAGTGTATCAAATATGAATATTAGAATAGATAGGGTATGGATGCAACTATATATTATTATATGCATAATAGTTTAAACAATTTATTAAAAAAATTAGTGAGTCTGAAGACGTCTTTTTGCATCTTTTATTGTCAGTGGGATCCACAGCAACCAATTTTGTTTCTTTTGACTTCTTCCACAATGCAAATCGATCGGGGATTATGGCCGGGTTTTGTTACTTTCGTAAAACGGAGAGAGCCATTATTTACTTGGAGTAACTGCTATTCTGCGATCACTTCCTAGTTATGCAAGACGCATATATCTCGTCCGTCCGATGACTTGAAGATATGTGCAAATTAGCTCCTCCAAATGTCACTCATGCCACGTGCAACTGAAACAACCTTCTTGCTTTCATCAAAAAAAAAAAAACAACCTTCTTGCGGATGGAACAGTCAAAGACAAAGGGGATACCCGATGCAATACGGCCTAACAGTTGAACAGTTTCATGTAACTATTGTCCTGACTTGTGGTACCCGCAGACATACATCAAATAGTGGACAGGACGGGCGGGCTGGCTAATTTTACGTTCCTCGTCCCTCGTGTACTGACCCGTTATTGCATTTGCACCTCGACAAAAATATTGAAACATTGAAAATTTAAACAAGTTCCTATCCCACCACCGGCACCGTGTCAAGTTTTGAGTTTTGTCGGGAGTAAGTGCACCATTTTTGTCCTCATCTGACATCTCACTCAAAACTCAAAAGGTCCTTAATTAGCAACTGCTTGCTTGGCTAGTTAATAATTAAATATGCCCTGTCCTGTTGTGTTTTAATAATTAAAGTATAAGGAAAATTTGTACATGAGTACAACTGTACATCCCCTTTGTGTTAATAATTAAATGTGCCCTGCCCTCGTATAAAACCCCTCGGCCACCAAGCAAGCAAGCCCACCAAATCTATTATATCTTCCCCCTCTGCCCTCTCTCAGAGCAGAGTACATCAATTAATTGAGCATCCATCCATGGCAGAAGAGCAGGATATTCAGTCTCTCCTTCTCCTCTCTTTCTCTTTCACAATGGGCTGCCTCGCCATGGCCCAACCCCTCATCACCTTCACCAATCAGAATCTCACCAACAATCCGCCCATTTCACTCGCTGTTTCAGCCTTCCTCTGCTTCCTTCTTCCCCTCACCTTCATCTCTGCAGTCGCTCTTCTCATCCTCCATGTAGCCACACCGACATATGCCTATGTCAGATATTTCACCACGGCCACCCGGGCTGTGACATTTGTTACACTCCTCCACGGAGCGGCTGTGATGGCGACATGCACGTTGTCTGCTGCCATGGTGCCGGACACGATCATGACCACAATAGTTGTAGTCACGGCCCTGCTCATCACTCAAGTCGCAATTGTAAGATCATCTTTCAGTTCAATCAATCACCTCATCACCACCGGATTTGCCCCGGTCCTTTTCAATCTTTGCAGCTTGGCTGCCATGTTGTTCCTTGTCGATCAATGCCCATCCTTCTCATACTCCACCCACATCGACGGCTTAGGCAGCAAACTGTACCATCTTCTCTTGTTCTGCAATTTTACTCTGGCAATGGCTGTACTCTTCCTCCGTGTATGCATTGCAACTGGCACGGCGCAAGGCCTGATTTCTGTCGGCATGATTGAGCGGTTAGCCAAGACGGCAGTTGCGATCAGCTTCACCGTTATACCGATCGGTGTTTACCTGATGGTGGCCATACATGTTGGAAGTGGAAGTGAGGATAAAATGTTATCACGGTGATAATTTATCATTCCCTCAATTCACCCGGTACCAAACATAATTAGGAGCCATTTGTACCGGGGATGTGGTACCCTTTTCAAGGTTTTTTGTTTCTGTAATGACAATCGTGCTATGGTGGGAAATTTATCTTTCCAACCAGAAAAAAGAAAGCCGAATCAGTGTTCTCTACAGTCCACACAGTTATGTAATATATATTGAGTTTACCCATTTTATGGATCGGTACCTGTTGTATGTAGCTTGCTCCAGTGTGCTATTAATCTATATATGTTTTAATTGTAACTAATGATTTGTATTGTGTGATAATTTCGTCTGATTTTGTAATCCCCTATAGTGTCGTCATTATATTTTGGAAGTATTTCCCCCAGATTATCCTGATAAACGATTGCACATTTCTCAGCATGTAATTTTATGAGATTTAAATGTGTAACTAAAAATCTATAGTGCTAGACCGAATTGGGCAGGTTATCATATTTGATACCTTATCTCACTAAGGACTAAGGAGCTCAAATTAGACCTTTCTACAATAAATATGTGCTAACTGGCAATAAAAAATATATCAAGTGTTTATGGTAGATCCGGCTTTTACTATTAAATCTACGTGGAAAAGAAATTATAGAGATGCAATTGATATCTAAATAGATAAAAAAAAGGTTCAGAACTGAATTTCAGATTGCTGAAACCAACAGCATTAATGTATAATAAATTAAACAATACATTAATTCTTAAAGTGGCAACTCCGTTAATAGTTGTCTCAGAATCTTCAAGTGGCAACTCCGTTCAATCAAATTTCAGCCTTAAAAGCACCAAACTGTTCAATAGTGCCATAACGGAACAAATCAGTCAATTTTGTTCAGTGAAGTAGCCCCAAATCATTTCGGTCCACCGTTCCAGTTATAATTTATTGTGCACATGACAAAGGAGCTTGTAGATGACCCTACGAAATAGTTGATAAATTAATTGAACAAAAATTTGAATATCTAATGTTGCGTTTATCAAGTATATATTTTTTTTTTAGAAGCAGACAATAGTCATGCTTGATTTACATTAAATAAGAAAATTGGTTACATAGTTTTATTTAATTACAATGTCCCTTATTAAGTAAACCACAAAACAGTCAGAAAACACAAAATAAAAGAAAAGCACTATGAAGTGGCGCTTCAGCAGTGAGCCCTCCATTGCTGTGCTTCACTGTGGATGGTGTATCGCAGGATGTTCGGAGGTGCCGACACGGAGCTGAAGATCCGTCTATTTCTCTCCTTCCATATATTCCACATAGTGGCGAAGTATATGGTGTTCCAATATTCCCGTAATTCGCAGCTTGTACAAGTATATTAAAAGTGTAATAGTGATGTAGCAGGTGATATAAGAAGATTTAAGTCTAACAAACAAACGAATCCTAGGACAAGTAACACTTGCATTCATTAATTAGTACATCCCTTCATGTACATCAATTGTCAATTTAAGGTATAACATTACGATCTGATTTAAGTCTAACAAACAAACGAACCCTAGGACAAGTAACACTTCCATTCATTAATTAGTACATCCCTTCATGAATGTCAAGGTATAACATTACGATCTGTCATCTGCGGTATGTAAGAGCATCCATATCGGTATTTCTAATCCCTTTCTATTTCCAATTAGAAAGAGTTTCAAAGATGTGGAAGTTTCAGAGTGGTTTTCTAAATAAGAAACATTTCTGAATTAGAAAGGGCTTTCAAACTGGCGACGCTGGTTAAAAAGCGAGCGATTTGGCGATCGATTGGGTCAGTTATCAAATTAACCGTTTGATAAAAGCGGTCAGAATTTTCAGCGATGCAGCACTCATCTCCTAATAACTGATGCATCTCTAATTATTTTTAGATAATTACTGTTTTGCCCTTTAGAAATGCTTTCAACATTTCAGCAATATGGATGCTCTAAGAGCACTTGCGTTACGTTGCGTTGCGTTTTGTTTTTAGGAAAAATAAGGTCAAGACCCTATTTGTTTAGGGAAGGGATCATATCACTGCTACTTATGTTGACAACTATGACAATCAATCTCTAAAAGTTTGTAGAAAATCATACAAATAAAAAATCTTTTTATGAATATGTTTATATACTCATGGATTTATTGTGTTTCAAGTTTAATTCAATTTGAGTGTTATTTGATGCTCCATCATGAATAATTAAGTTTAGATAGTTATAATTACCATATACTTTTTGATGGTGCTTCACGGAGTATTAAAATAACATTCAAATTGAATGAAATTCCAAAACACAACAATCAATCTATGAGTATAGAATATATTTGTAAACGATATTTTCTAAAGATATTTTAGAAACTTATTTAATAAAAGTTGTCATGATTTTTAAGATAAATAATTGTAGTACGCTCTCTTCCCATTTGTTTATGCACCTGCGTTGAGTTAGGTGTGATCAACATATCCTTTTAATAGTTATTTAATTTTGGACGAGTTGTAACAGTATAAGGAACAGTATCATGAACAGTGTTCTTTTTTTTTTTTGTTGGTGTGTTTAAGAGAGCAACACCAGTTGATATCCGATCTTCCAGTGATTTAATTCGCACACAACCAAATGACAATATTCATATACACGGATCCAGTGTTGTTTGTACCAAGCAAAAAAGATAATAAAAATCATTAGTATTTGAGTTATGCCGAAATGTTTATGACGTAAAGTTTCTATAATTGATAATTGTTTATGATATGAAATGACATATTCGATAATTTATTTTATTCAGACATGAGGCTTAAACAAGAAAAAAAATTTAAGATAATATCACTAATAAATTCAGTTGTATGCAATGAATTTTAAATGCTTCTACTATTTATTTTTTGATAAGTTTTCTGAATCACTCAATTGCTTTCAAATTCACGGTTGGATTGTTTAATTAAATGGATACAAAAACTATCAAGATTCAATATTAACATATTAAACTAACAAGATTTATCGCAATTCCAACTTAACAAATGAAACCATCAAGATGCAGCTCAATGCATATATATTAATTACATTTGAAATTAACAATGATTATGAAGGTGAAGTGGGCATGGAAGCGAAAAGGGATTTATGAGAGATCGACCCATTCAAACCCCGGTCAACGGTGGCTGTAACTATAACGATCCTAAGGTAGCAAAATTCTTTATGAGGTAAGTCCTGACCTGCACGAAAGGCGTAGCGATATGGACATTTTTAAATTTTATTTTTTCCACTACTTCATAAGGGACAAATACTTACAATGATCTTAAAGTGGTGAACAATTCAAAAGTCCATAGTAAAATTTGATGCTTAGTACGCATAGCACCCAAGCCATAATCTAAATTATAGTATTTTTTTTTGTTGCTAATTCAAAATTTAAAATTAATAAAATTGTATTGTATTGAATAAAATCACAAAAGTTGGAAGATGATCATGAGATTGACTTCCATAGTTTGTAGCACCTAATATTTTTTAAGAAAAATCTTTATTATATTACTATTAATTGAGCATTTATTTATTTTTTTACGTACAAAACATTTTCGTAGTGTAGTTATTATAACAATGTATTTTAATTACCGTTCAAATAAAAGTACAAATACATAAGGTAATTTCAAATTATATAATTGGAATGTATGGATAATCTAAAATATAAATCTGATTCGATTTTTGAATATGGATGGAGAACTTGACGAACTTTGTAAATTTAACAATGATTCCAAAAATAAAAAAAAATACAATGTAAAGCTATTAAACATAAATATCACCAGGAATTTATCTAAGTTATCCTGATGAACGCTGCCGAAGCAACGTGAGGCATTTAGTCTAGTTATTTTCTAATTTATTTCCCCCTAACAAAGATCACAACTTGTGGCAGTGGCATCAAGTGAAGTGGGCTCTTTAACCGAGTATGGATCACGTATTGGGCCGAATATAATAGGCTTCCCCTCCTATCTAAACGCCCAGAAGTCCCATGGGGCCTGCCATGTCCATGGCCCTCTGATATCTCCAAGTATTCTCGGTGAGGTGGTGTTGTGGTGATAACGATCCAAACTTCGCCCATTTTCACCGTGTTTGGGCTGTTCACTGACGTCAAAGCCACATTAAATTATTATATGATCAATTGATTGTATATCATCATTGACCAATAGCAAAAGAGGAATGAATTTTAACTTTTTCTATTTTGTAAAGTTCTTTTGGAAATTTTAAAGAACTTGTTGTTGTCAAGATTGTCAAAAAAAAAAAAAAAAAAAAAAGGTTTTTATTGTTTTATTTTAGATAAAAATTAATATTAATAAATTGTCACTCATTATTTTTTTTATGAAATAAAATTAGTGTACCATAGCAGGCATCCAAAATATAAATATAAATTTTATGTTTTATTACAGTTGTAGCACGAATATAAATGAAGCAAATAGAACCTTCGAATAGAAATCAACTGCTAAGATAAGTCCGAATCATCATGACTTGTGAAAACAATTATTAAATAACAGCAAATTGGGAATGTCGCAAAAGAGGACATCACATTATCATGATTCACGAATCATGTACTTAGTCTACGGGCCAGTTGAAAGGGTAAAAAAATAAAAAAAATAAATAAATCATGTAGCTTAAAATCAAATCAGACAATCACCTCGTTCCTGTTGTATGTGTGAGTGTGGATGAGTTGTGAGTTGTGACACGGCAAGCTGGGTCAAAAAACAAAAATGAGGAAGGGGCCACTCCACTCCTGTTGAAGGGCCCCCCGGACTGATAATAGACTGATAGTGATCTAGTGATAGTGATACCACGAATTGTTTACTCCCCACCAAGTCGGTGAATTGTGAATCGTGAATTGTGAGTTTGTGGCACGAACTTGGCAGAGAGATTGCATTGATTCAGTAAACTCGGTAACCCGGACATGCACGTTTCAGTAAAAATTCGACACCAGCCGAGTGTTTATCCTCTAACATATTGCATATGTCATTCTTCATGTGAGCCGTTTGATCACCTCGGGATTTGGGTAGCGCGAATCTCAAGGGAGATCCAACGGCCCACGTGAAGAATGACACATGCCATATGAGATGTGAAATCGAGCCGCTCAATTACTTCCTGCATTGAGTTAGGACGTCGGATCAATTAATTTAACAGTTTCCTTATGAAAATCACAATTAATCACAATTTAACAGTACAGCGAGGCGGTGGACAAAAAATTAAGGGACGTATTACTTGCGTACGTAGGCAGAATGGATATGATGGCTGGATGGCTGGATGGGGGCATAAAATAGTGCAGATGCAACATGCAATGCAATGCAATGCAACATATATACCTAACAATAACATGGACATGGTAAACTCAATTAAGTTCTGTTCACATTATATAGCCAATATATGCAATTAATTCAATCGCCTTGGAAGCACCAATAAAGTATAAGGCAAATCTAATTGTTTATTCCATTTGAAAATTATTAAATTAAGTAGCTAGGGTGAGCTTATCTATAATGCCTCTAATCCGCAAGCACTTCACTATTGGGCTACAGTATTAGTCAAATCAGCTACATTTTTTTTTTTTTTTTGATTTTTTTTATATATTTTTTTTAATTTTTCTTAGAACTTCTTTATTATTCTTTTTTTAATTTTTTAATTTTTTTAACACTTTCTTATTATTTTTTTCCAAAATTTTGTTGGATTTTTTTGAATTATTTTTTTTATTTTTTCTAAATTTTTTTATTATTTTTCCAATTTTTTTATATATTTTTCAAAAAAAAATTTATTTTTTATGCAGTTACGGTCCAATAAGCTACAGTACATTTTTTTTTGAAAAAAATATTTGTTGTCTTTTTTTTTTAAATTTGGTAATTAAAAAAAAATTTCTCGGGTTGTGTCTAATTTTGTGTTATGCTCATTTAAATTGGGTAATCTCGATGTCATGAGTTAATACATTAGCTGGTCTTGATGTTCTAAACATAATGATATTTACTACAAAATCTAGCCTTTTAAGATTATATATTCGAATCAATATTTTTGTATGAGTTAATATTAATAGACTAGCGGTGACAAAAAATATTCAAGTAAACGCGGCGGAGCACGCAATATAGCTAGTTTTAACCAAGCTTCAAGGAAACAAAATACACCCTCAAGATTTAAAAATTATTCATTTGGGTTAAAATTTGGATGCATGCATGGCTTAATAACAGGGATTATTATTCGTTGTGATGTAATAATTTGGAACGAATTTCCTACTCGGTTGGTCGATCGAGACGTCGAGAGGGTGACTGAAATCGAGAGGGACTGAATAGGGGGTGAGGCATGTTGTCTTTCAAAAGCAACAGTGCTCTCATGCCTAGAGTTTGGAACATGGGGATAAGTTATAAAACTTTCATGTTGTGATGTAATAATTTGGAACGAATACCTTACTCTCATGTCTTTACTCTCATGCCTAGTCAAAAAGAAGGCATTTAACTATAGAAATATGTAATTATCTCTAGTAAAAAATTTCAAAGGCCAACATTTAGTAATTATCTCAAAGTAAATTTGTTCTAAATGTAAATAATTACTTAAATAATGTTGGTATATTATTTCATATTATTAGATACTAAAATATTTATAAAAAAAAATGTTGAGTATCTTTTGACCTTGGCAAAAATTAATTCCATCATTTTACTATCATCATACTCATTGTTAATTATATCCTTAATGTAAAAATAATATAAATTCACTTCACACTAAAGTATTGTTATAATTTAAGAATGTCTTGTCCACAAAAAATCGGAAGTCTCAAACCAGATGGCAATTCCTTGTGTATTCTTAATACACTGATGAATAAAATTAATACTTCTTAAAAGTTTGTGAAAGCTGTGCACAAAATTAGAGGCAAAATGCAACTATTAATGAGCAGAAGCTTGCTAATCGGACGGTTGTGATTATTGGTGCACAATCAGATTGTGCACTCGCGGGTGCACCCACCCCGCTCCCTAAACAATGATGAACAATGTGGTCATCATCCTAAAATAATAAAGCACTTCAATATAAAATGTTCTTATTAACAGAATAGTTGTAACAATATAATCTGATAATTAAGCATAAGCATCCTTGAGAATAAATTAAGCATGTGTAACATTTGCAGACAACACCCCCTTCTCCCTCTATTTAAAGCCCTCAATTAGTTAAAAATCAAAATCACCAAACTAATTAACCAAACCTCGGTTGATTTTGCAATCTGCAATCATGGCCATGGGAGTCTCCCTTGTCTTCCTCGCTCTCTTCCTTTCGATCAGTGTCCTCATGTTCCACCCCCTAATATCATCCTTCGCCAATCACAACTCCAACACTAATCCCCTTGTTTACTTGGCCGTCCACGCCATCATATTCTGCATTGCTCCATTTCAATTCTTCTCTGCGGTTATCCTCTTGTTCCTCCGTGTTGCTGCACCACAACGGGCATTCTTCATCAAACACTTGGCCCGAGCAGCCCGGGTTCTGGTTTCAACTACTCTGCTTCTTGCAGTACCTCTCGTGGTTCACGCGCTATCAGTCAGCGAAATACTTCCGCCAGATGTGCTCATGGTGATGGTTGTAGTTGGAGCAGCTGCGGTGACATACAAGTGTATTCTATACGGAAGGTATGTTGATCTAGCTGGCCAGACTGCCAGCAGCTTTGTACCGGCCATCACGGCACTTTGTATCTCGATAGGTTCCTTCCTATTCATTGATTCCTTTTCAGTACCCTTGTCTGATGTGAATCACGAAAGTACCTTAGTTCTGGTACCAATTCTGCTTCTTGTGCTCTCTCTGGATTGCTTAACCTTCATTTCCGCCATGGTGCTGCTGTTTCTCTGTATCGGTATGCCCGCAAATGGGCCACAGAATCACCCGATAGCCGTGGGCATGATCAAGAATTTGGCCGAGGTGACATCGGCTATATGTTTCACTACCACTGTGGTGATTGCCTTGTACATGTTGGTCCCATGACACTAGGATATTGCAACAGTAACAGAGAATAGAATTTCATTGCAGTGGGATGTTCATGTACCATACTTATATATATCTGTTTTAATTTGCGATTGATATAATAATTGCATGGGTTTTTGGCTTCTTGATGATACTAATTGGTTTATATATTGATGATTCACTCGCGAATTGTCATTGTAATAGAATTTTGAGATTTGTAATATAGCGAGCTGGTTTATCAATTTTCATGCAAGTTTGATTTGGAACTCAGTGGCAGTGTGGAGTAACTAGTAGTGGTACTGAAATTTAACTTTCTTCTTTTACTTGGGGAAGTCGTGGGACTTTGTGAGGTGCTCGATCTGTTTTCATGGGAAAACAGAGCGCTTTGGTGTTTCGTTGATTAAGTGGAGGAATGATAGATGATAGATACACTGACAAAATATGACCAAGAAGTAAACAAAAGAAAAGAAAAAAAAAATAATATATTTGACGGAACTAAAGTCTAAATGTGACTAGGAAAAATTAAGAGTTTAAGACCAAGTGTGATGTTCTAATTTCTATTGAAAAAAAAAAAAATGAGATATCCCCGGGTTTCTATTTTGTGCTCCTGCCCTGATATCATTTTTACTGTCATATATTGCGGAGTGCGGACTGTTCACGATGCCATTATCTGTTTTATGATTTATTAGATTTTCTAAGTATGCATGAGATAAGGAGTTCAGAACTCGTGTGGTTTTAGTGGGCCCGTAACTTATTTTTTGTCATTTTGGTTGGAATATTGGGGGAAGGGGAAACAAATTAAACAAGATTATTAAAGTATATAAAGGAAAAGAAGAAAACAAATTAAGGAAAGTATAAAGGAAAAGAAGAAGTCTTGGAGTCCTGACAAATTATTAAAGTTTAGAGCTGAACATAATAATGTATTTAGTACTGTCAATTTTTGACCATTCTCTTATAAAAAAAAATTAGGAAAAAAAAATACTAACATATCATGTTTACAATTTTTAATTTCTCACATCAAAATTTTAAGTTGAGAAAACTTTATTTATGTTGCAAATAATTTTTTGGACAATAACATATCCTAGTTCAGATGGAAGATAGGACTATATCTTTTCACTTTTATTAGCAACAATAATGTGAATTATGTACTGTGTTCGTGAATCGTGATGAGCGTATTAGATCCCATCCTCAATCAAATTCTAAAATCTAACCCAACGGAAAAGAAAGAGACTTGTCTTGAAGAGCCAATTAAGCCACCTCAATAAAGGATTGGGTACATGGTTAATTAAGTTAATGACAAAAGAGAAGATTTTAATGTACTTTTTCTATACTATAGCTGTGAATCATGGTTAATTAAGTTAATGCCTCAATTTTTTGTGCCTCAATCATGCCTCCACTTTTTAAATTTCAAATAACTCAAAATTTAAAACTATTTTTTTAAAACAAAACCGTTAGATGTAATTTATATCATTTCATTTATGTATATGTAAAAAATCATCAAATTTGAATATTATTTTGTTTGACATCAAGGGCTTCAAAAAAATGTACTAATTTGAACAATTTCTAGACGTTGATTTTTATAACTCATTGATCTATATAAAATAAAAGAAAAAAGAGCAAAATTTTGTTATGTGCACATAGAGAATATCATATTGATCAAATCTAACGGTTTTGTTTTGAAAAATTAGTTTTAAATTTTGAGTTATTTGAAATTTGAAAAGTTGAGGCATGATTGAGGTACAAAAAATTGAGGCATTGGAACCCTCCTCTAAATTAATATATATTGAAAATAAATATATGTTTTTCATAAATATATCTAATTAAAGATATTGAACTAAATATATTTTCTGTACAATATATTTTTAGCTACAAATCAAGTCATATAAGAGAATATAAATAGTTGCTAGTATTTTGAGTCTTAAATTGTTCTTTAGGTATATTATATTATTTCTTTAATAAAAAAAGAAAAATAAATTGAGTCATTTGATTAAGATAAAGAAGAGAGAGAAACAAGCAATACATACGTACCTAAACATGACGATATGATGCTTCATGCTTGCAGCATCATGACAAGCAATGAAGCATGACTGAAATGAAATCCAGTCTAGTCAGTCAAGATACTGGTAAGTAATTTTATTCCAGAATTGTCAATTTGTCATGGACTGAGATACTAAATTGCAAGTTCTCGTCAGTGGTGAGGGGTGTCAAACGTTCCAAACAGGAACGGAAATTGGTTTTTCCGTTTCCGTTTCCGTTCCGTTATAACGGACGGAACCAAAATTTGTTCCGTTGAACGTTCCGTTATAACAGAACAACGGAAATACGTGGGAAATACGTGTTTAGGACGGAAATAGGTTGTTCCGTTTCCGTTCCGTTATAACGGACAGAACCAAAATCCGTTCCGTTTCCTTTCCGTTATAACGGATGGAACCAAAATCTGTTCCGTTCCAACGGAACGGAACAACGGAAACGTTCTTCCATTGACACCCCTAGTGGTGATGAGACAAGCTTTTTTTTTTTTTTTTTATAAAAGTGAATTATCATTTCACCATTTCCCTAATCTTTCCGGGAAATCAAAAGTACTACAAGGATCTTAACAAGTTCTAGTTTATTACAAGCCTACATGAAATTTCCACAGAAAACTTCAAGGCTATAAACCTAAAAGTCAGATGATATACACAATACTGATTTGTGCCAGAACATGAAAGATTAACCAATCTGCATCAAAACAACAAAATGTTTTATCCAACACAAAATGGATTCACTTTTCTACTTTGCTGGTGTTTACCCCTAAAATATCTTAGGGTGTAATACAAACAAAATTGAATTGATGAGAAGCAAGATTTGCAATTCGAAAATAAAATCCAGAGTCGGGATATAATCTCTTGAGTGCTTGATCATCCTGTAAACTAGTCGGCTACTGAACATTGAAAGGATAGATGTTTTGAGTGCTTGCTTATCCCGTAAACTGGTCGGGTATTGAACCTTAGAATGTATAGACTAGCGAAGTACATTCTTGACCTTTACGATTACTCAGGTACTGTCTGACAGGGGTCTCCCAAATTATGAGAAGACAAGTCGAAGAACTGCATACTGTACATGATCTGTGAAAAGCGAATGAAGCCAACCTGAAAATAGGGGTCAAGCCGATTCGGCTTCATTATCTTAATTAAGCATACTGAGTTGCCCACCCTTAGTTAATTTGATCACGGCAAATTAAGTTGAATTGATCAATTAGTCAAGCCAATCTAGTTGATTAAAATTTAATTGGACTTGTCTTTATTCTCATGAGCCTAATCAGGCCACAAGCTGGGCTTGTGCGCACCAAGCAAAGCAAAGCAGCAGCAAAGCAACAAAAAGAAAGGAAAAGGATTTGAGGTTGGGCTTCTACTCGAATTGGGCTTCAACATCTGGGCTTCTTTCCTCATGTCACGCTGGACCCTCTCCACTTTCCTGACTCGTTGGCAAAGCAAAGCCCAAGCTGAGCTGCTGCTCCCCTTCTTTATTAAGTTTGGCGTGGTACCAAACTTTGCAAACCCGATAAAAAAAGGATAAGGATGCGGCCTAAAGGGAGAAAAGGTGTTGGGTCAGAGGCTACTTCATGGATTGTTTCGGCCTGCTTGCAAGCGAAACCAGGCTGCTCTCAACGCCATAACAAAGCCCATATCGTATCCTCTTATCCTTCTTCTCCTCTGACATGTTGCGAGTCAAGAAGAAGGGAGCAGCAGGTCAGCAACACATTAATGGTGAAGTGACAGAACGGTGCCTGATATCTGAGGGAGATTCAGCCATCATCACCCCTACTGAGTCCTGCGCTCTAGGTGTTGACAAATGCACAGCTAGAAGCCAAAGTTGAACAGCAAGCTCTGAAGTTCTACCATCTTCTTCAGCAAGCCACATCCCGGCCGTTGGTGAAATCAACGCCCCAGATTTTGCCACACAGCACCTTCTACAACCTTCTCCTCTGCCTATAAAAAGAGCTCAGCAGCAGCATTTTCGCAAGAAGAAGAACCCCCCAAGCTTCACACACGTATTAGAAAAATGTGAAATAGCTAGATTAGAGCTATTTCTCTCAATTCTGTAATTTCCTCTCTAAAAAGAAAAATGTGAAATAGCTAGATTAGAGCTAGAATTAGAGTAGGAACAAAGCTGTAATCTTGTTGATTGAGTGGCAAGTAAAAGTTCAAGGTAATTGCAAAAGAAAGGGTAAAATCAGACTCATGGGTTGAGCTGATTCAGCTCTGGTGTGGTACTCCAGCACTGGGCACAATCTTTGCCGGTGCCAGAAATGGTGTAATCTTCACCATTTTGCCATATTTAGAGAAGTTCCAGCCAAGCCTTTATTTGTTTTGTGATGAAATGTGCATGTTGATTGTCCAATGTCCTTCTTATTCCTTCTTTGTCCTTTTTTTTTTTTCGTTCCTTTTACAAAATAAAATACCTTACAGCTTGAAGGATTCGCTGTGTGGTTTGTGCATAATCTCTGCGGACGTCATGCATATGTGATTAAAAGTAACTCAGCCAACAAGATCTTTGTTGCTGAAAATCATAATCACTTTTGCACAATCTGTGCTAAGTTGTTTTGGGTAAAGGAAAAGCTTGCATAATCTCTACAAGCTTCTCTTAAGACTTATGTGTATGGCTAAGCATAATCTTTGCGAAGTTATGCACACAAGGGTCTCCCAAACCATCTTAGCACAAGTTGTACAACTTGGCTATGATTTTTAGTACACAAAGTTTGTCATAAATAAAACCTTTTTTTTTAGGAAATGACTTGCGTAAAGCAAAAAAAATGATGGTTGAATGTGTGCTGCTTTGTAAATACGGCATGATTGCATCTTTCTTTGGCTCTTTGTTCTCTTTCTTTTTACTTTTTCTCCAACCCAAGAGTGTTGCTAAAAAAAAATAAAAAAAGAAAACAGATTAAGAGATCCCTTGGTTGAGAACGCATAATCTTTGCATCTTGACAAAGTGGCAGATAAGTAAAAGAGAAACAACATGGCAACAGAACTAAAAAAAAATAACAAAGAAGCACTTTGAATGGCCTGTGCATAATCTTTGCATAGACTATACATAAGTGATTAAAAATTCTCTCAACTAGCATAATCTTTTTGCTAGACTGAGGTCGTATCTACTTTGCACAATCTGTGCTAGTAGCTTGGGAACAAATGGGGCTCGCATAATCTTTGCAGGTTCTCTATTGAACCAAAGGTTCAAAAATCGGCTGTAGCGGCCGCAATATCGGCGCTATAGCGTTTTGGGAGAGAAAACGCAACCACGCTACCAGTTTTTGGTTAATTTAGCGTACTTAAACTCATAGCGGGCTACATAGCGGGCATAGCGGGTCAATAGCGGGTTTTGGGCGATATGTAGAGCGCTTTATGGGCAACTCACGCTATGTACTAAATAAGCTGTTACTGGGTTCGGATCTTTATTCATTGACTGACCCATTAAATAATTTAATCCGAAAGATAAAAAATGGGAACCATATTCTTGGGTACAGCTCACGCCTTCTTGGTTTCCTCTGGAAAGAAAAATCACACCCAACCCTTTGCTCAGCCCCAAACAAACAAAAGCTTCTACTCAAATTCTCAGAGTCGTGAATGGTGAACCTCAATTAATCCACTTCCATTTGTGATTTCTATGAATCCGCGAGTTCTCTTTTAAGCTTTCTCAGCTAATTGTTGATCCACGAAACCTCCTCATCCCGATTTGGAATCACTAACCCTAGGTATGTTCCTCTTACAAACTTTGTTCAATCTTTACTGGTGAAACCGTGAAATTGATTGATGAATCACTAACCCTAGGTATGGATTAGGTGATATTTTGTGCGAGATTGATTTTTTAGTCATAATATGGAACTCTAACAGTAATACTACAATTGTGGATTTCTTTGACAATGTCGTGCTTGTTCATTTTCTAATATTTAATTTCTAGGCATTTATTCAAACACTTTATATGCATCAGCTAGGCTTCCACACTTTGCAAACTGTCTATTAAACAATTGCCTAATGCCTACTGAGTACTGACAATACTTTGTAAAGTCCATGGTTTTTTAATTTTTAGTTTTTTACATATAAATGGATGCACTGGGTCAAGTACACCTTGCAATAATGTAATCACTGATATGTACTCAATAGCAAGTTAACATTAATTAAATAACCCATATCCATTTCACTGAAATTGATAGGCATATTCATGGCTTCATCTGAACCCACATCCAAAAAGAAAGTTTCATTGAGGGCACCAGATCCAGGCTATGAATTTGCGTTTCTCCCTGATGAAGCCCAAAAAACAAAAGTTGGTTGTAAATTTTGTGGTAAGGTGTTTAATGGTGGCATCACTCGGTTGAAAGAACATGTTGCTGGTATTGCGGGAAATGTTCAACCCTGTCAAGGGGTACCTGAAGAAGCAAAGCTGAAATGCCTTGCATTACTGAATGACATGAAGAGAAAGAAGGAAGCAAGTGCTGAAGCTTTAAGTCAGCAACGTAGCCTAGTTGACTTGGGATGTTCAGAGGGAGAGCAATCCGATGATGAGAGTGAAGGAATGCCTTCTGCAAAGGGATTTGGGACCAAAGATGTCCGTGCAGGGCCAATGGACAAATTTTGCAAATTGAGCATAGAAGAACGTGTTAAACGCAACAAGGTTCAGCCAGTAATAAATCCAAAACTAAAGGAAGAAAGAAGACAACGTGCATGTGAGTACATTGCTCAATTTGTATATGAAGGAACAATACCCCATAATGTAGTGAAATTACCGAGCTTTAGCCTCATGCTAGAGGCAATTGGAGAATATGGCAGAGGTCTAAAGGGTCCAACACCATATGAACTAAGTGGGCCACTGTTACAAAAGCGAAAGAAGAAGATAGAGGAATCACTAAAGCCGCATCGAGAGTCATGGGCAGTAACTGGATGCTCAATTTTGACTGACTCATGGACAGATAAAAAGGGAAGGGGAATAATGAACCTAGTAGTTCACTCTGCCCAGGGTGCTTGCTTCCTCAGATCAGTCGATGCCTCGGCTGATAAGAAAGACGGAAAATACATATTTCAATTAGTTGATAAGTGCATTGAAGAGTTGGGGGAACAGAATGTTGTTCAAATAGTGGCTGATAATGCTAGACCGAATGAAGCTGCAGCAAGTTTATTGAAAGTAAAGAGACCTAATATCTTTTGGACACCTTGTGCAGCTCATTGCATAGATCTTATACTTGAGGATATTGGTAGCTTATCAAAAGTTAAAACAACAATTGAAAAGGCAAAAGCTGTCACTGTATTCCTCTATGCTCATACACGTGGCTTGGAGTTGATGAGAAGGTATAGTTGCTGCAACAATTCTTAAATTTTACACATGTAATTAATCATTAAGCTGGACAACTTTTCACTGTTGTAGTTAAATGTTCTTTTTTATTGTTATTTCAAGGTTTCTTGGAAAAGATTTGGTCCGATCTGGAGTTACTCGTTTTGCAACTGCATATCTGAACCTGAAAAGTCTTGAAGACAACAAGGCAGAATTGAAATCTGTATTTCGTTCTGAAGAATTTGAAAATATGGGATATCTGAGAACGAAAAAAGGAAAAAGAGCATTTAATGTAGTAGTGACTGATGATAATTTTTGGAAGGGTGTGTCTTATGCTGTCAAGGTGTTTGAGCCACTTGTTGAGGTTTTGAGGCTGGTAGACAGTGATGTACCAGCTATGGGCTTATTATGGGGTGCTCTAGATAATGCAAAGAAGGAAATAGCAGCAAGATTTGGTGAAAACGAGAGGTTGTATAGTCCAGTTCTGGACATAATTGAAAGAAGATGGGATGCGAAACTTAAAACCCCACTACATAAAGCAGCACACTACTTGCATCCTTATTACTACTACAATAACCGAGTAGCCATAGACTCAGATGCGGGTTTTAGAGGTGCTGTGATTTCATGTATTGGGAAGATGTGTACTGAAGCTGAGCAAGATAAAGTAGGAGAAGAACTTGACATTTTTGAGCAGAGATTTGGATCATTTGGGTCAGCTATGGCAGTTAGACAAAGCCAAAAGATAAGAGACCCAGGTATATATAATAATTTTTTGGGGGCTTAATGATCAAAATCTGAATTGTCTTTAGTCTTTAGTCTTTTTTTTTTTTTTTCCACATTTTGCATTGATTAAATTTTTTCTATTGCCTAAATGTATAGCTACATGGTGGGCCAATCATGGTACAGATGCGCCTCATCTCAGAAAATTAGCCATGAGAATTTTAAATCTGACCTGTAGCTCGTCAGCGTGCGAGAGGAACTGGAGTTACTTTGAGCAGGTACTTTATGCTACAGTAGTATATTATTGTTGGTACTTCATACTGTGGTAGTATTGCATTGCATTTTGAATTGGTATCTAATGCTATTGTATATGATTTAGGTAAATTCAAAAAAAAGAGCTAAGATGCTCCATTCTAGATTGAGTGATCTTGTTTTTGTGAAGTTCAATTCGAAGCTGCAGCAAAAAAGAGAGACTAGGGACAGGGACCCAATTGAAGTACAAAATGTGGATGTATTATATGATCAAGACAATGAGTGGATTGATGACCCTTCTTCTGAGAGTGAAGAAAGCAGTGCTGAAGCTGTACACAGCACATCTGAAAGGGATGAGGAAGATGATTTAGAAGAAATTTGTGAAACAACTACATCAAGTACAGGGAAGAGAACAAGAATTTCTTTGATCCATTGTCCAAGACAGAGGCATGCAAAAAAGCAAAAAAGAATTAACAAAACTGGAGAGCTGGTATCATGCTCTGAAGATCAACAGGAAGACATCCCTTCTTCCTCTTCTTCCGAATAGAAATACAATTCTTTTGTGTACATAGATTGGTTGCATTGTATCTTTTATTTTTTAAAAAAAAAAAAAATAAAGTAGTCTGAAGCAATGTTTGCTTACAAATATATACTTGTGATATTGCTTATTGGGAGTTTTCTTTAGCTAATATTGATATGTCTTATAAGGAGTTTGCTTTGGATAATACTACATTTTTCCTATAATATGGCACACACTTTATGTTTTGTCACTTTGTGTATTAATTTGTTAATATGTTGCATAAACCGATAGCGGCCGCTATAGGACCGATATCCGCTATCCGCGACGAAGATTGGTCGGCCGCTACGAATCCGCTATCCGCTATTTAAACCTTTGATTGAAACACATAACCTATGCCTAGTATTTGCATAGGATGCACACGTGTGAACTCCCAAGCTAATTAGCACAAGAATGTACGATCTGGTTATGATCTCAGCCAAGCAAAGGTGTGCTGCCCTCTTTCGCTTTGAAAGTGACAAATAAAGAGACTTGACTGCGCACTAAGAATTTCATAAACTTGTTGGCTTCATGAGGACTGATCAGGGGCCAAAACTGTTAAAATGCTGGTATGCAGAAAAGAACGAAAAAACTGCTTCTTTCTATGAATTGGACCATCCCATTTTTATTTTATATTTTTGTAATACACATTATGTTATGCTTGTACATAAATTTTTATTGAAAAGTTCTAAGTCTAAGTTCCCTAAATAAATATTTTAGGAAAAACAGCAGCACTGTTCCAGGTTTGCCCCTCTGATGAAATTGACTCAAAAGTGTATTAAAACATCACCAAATTGAAAAGTTTTCAACATGACAAATGTTTCCAAAACATCCCTCTAAATGTCCATGAAAAGAAAATGGTGTACTGTTAACAAACTTTTCAAGCAAGGGACTGATTTACCCCGGACAATGCTGCTGTCCCAGTTGCTGGTACTGGCAGCAGTAAAAAAAATCCCTTTTCCCCCACATTTTTTAACACAGTGAATATCAGAAACTTCACAAACATGAAATACATGATGTAAGTTGGCTGTTGACAAAACTTTATATTTTTTTAGAATTTTGGTGAAATTTTATGAATTTTTCAAATGCTCGGCTTCAAATGAAAAGGGGTGCAGTTTCTGGTCATGATACCATTTTCATTTTACGATTTCTCCTTTGTTTTGAACGTAAGACATGTATTAAAACTTGTGCATGTAAGATAGGCATGTTGTAAAATATGTTTGGGGAGTTTGATCATGTTTCGAGTTCATTTGACGCTTGAAACTCGAAGTACAAAACTGACTCCAGAGCAGTTGAGTGGTACTGAACTACCAAACCGTGGTCATGATGTCACTTTCCTCTTGCGATTTCTCCTTTGTTTTGAACATGAACCATTTATTAAATCTTGTACATGTAAAATAGGTATGTCAAATAACAGATTCAGAAAGTTTGATCATGTTTCGAGTTCATTTGACGCCCGAAATACGGATCATGAAACCGACTCCAGAGCAGCTTAGCAGTACCAAATCACCAAACCATGGTCATGATGCCACTTTCATCATGCAATTTCTCATTTGTTTTAAACATGAACCATATATTAAAGTTTGCAAATGTGAAATAGGCATGTCATACAATATGTTTAGGAAGTTTAACCATGAATCGAGTTCATTTGATACTTAAAATTCAAATTACGAAATCAATTCCAGAGCAGTTTACCAGTGCCAAACCACCAAACCCGGGGTGGTGCCGCCCCTGCTCCTGCCATCTTTGGCCCCATCCGACCTCACTGCTGCATTCTCCACGTCAAGGCGACGCCAACGGTGGTGGCTGATCTTCGATCAGGTTTCAGATAATCGAAAATGCACCCTGTGCCCCTGGATGACTGCCATGTGGCTCCTTGCGAAGCAGAAGCACCCAAGTTGGACAGAACAAAATCAGCACCTTCAGATCTTGATCTAACGTCTCAAAGCCCACAGCACACAATGACCTGTTGCATCATGTCCAGACTCCTCTGCGCAAGCTGAATGAAAGAAAGGGAAAGAGGAAAGAAGAAGCCCGTTTCGGCCCGAATAAATTCAATAAATTGTTTCATGGCTTTCAAAATAAAAACGCCATTTGATAAATTATTTCAAATCCAAATTTTACAAAATCAGTTTCAAGTCCAAATTTCATAAAATTTGTTTCAAAGGTGTAGAAATTCAAACATAATTTCATGAAACGACAAAATGGAAATTTGCAAGTTTAAAAGTTTGAATTTAAATTTAAAACCAAATTGGACATCATTTGAACAAATTTATTATTTGAAATTATTTCATGAAATCAAAATTCTACAAATTTATCAAAACCCCCAAAACTCATGAAATAATCTGAAATGACAGCTTGTCATCAAATTGTGTCCAAATTGGCATTTTAAATTTGGATTCAAACATTTAAATCAAAATTTGATCAAATGTTTCACTTTCGGTCAAACGATCAGACAACATCATCTTGACACAATAAACTTTCCAAAATTCATAAAATTCTCATGAGTCCAACGAAATGAATTTGAACATGGATTTGGGCCAAAGTCATACTGAAAGGTTTGTCGCATTTGATTTGTGTCTTAATTAGGCCAAGTCAAAACCCACAAACCCAGAACTCAGATACCAAAGCCCCAGCACCAAATCTCAAATACTAAAACTCATACACAAAGCCTAAAAGCCAGAAGCTCAATCCCAAATTCCCACGACCCAAGTCAAGACCCACAAACCCAAAACTCAAATACCAAAGCCCAAGAACCAAATCTCAAATCCCAAAACTCGAAACACAAATACCAAAAGCTCAAATCCAAGTCCCAAAATCAAAGACTCAAATACCAAACTCCAAGTATCAAATACGCAAACTCAAAACTCAAGCGCCAAGAACTCAAATCCAAACCCCAAATACCAAAGCCCAAATCCTAAAACTCAAGTCCTTCAAACTAGAACCCCAAACTCAAGTCAAAGCCCAATTGATTTGGCCTAATCAGACTGGATCAAGCGTGACACAGAAGTCAACCAAAGTCAAGCGTGAACCAGAAGTCAATCAAATCAAGCGTGACCCAGAAGTCAATCAAATCAAGCGTGACCCAGAAGTCAATCAAATCAAGCGTGACATAGAAGTCAACACAAACCAAATAGTGACATAGAAGTCAACACAAACCAAATCGTGACATAGAAGTCAACCAAATCCAAACTCGGGTCATAGGCTGGCATGACGCTTCATGTCTATGGCTTGGAAGATCGGGGAAGCATACCAAGAGGGCCAAATCCTCTCTGCTCCCGATATCCGTTCTCAGACTGTGGATTGGCATAGCGCATCATATTCACAGTTTAGAACCAAATCGTGACATAGAAGTCAATCATACCGTGACATGGAAGTCAACCCCAACCAAATCGTGACATAGAAGTCAACCCCAAATCAAATCGTGACATAGAAGTCAATCAAATCCAAACCTGGGTCATAGGCTGGCATAGCGCTTCATGTCTATGGCTTGGAAGATCGAGGAAGCATACCAAGAGGGCCAAATCCTCTCTGCTCTCGATATTCGTTCTCGGACTGTGAATTGGCATAGCGCATCATATTCACAGTTTGGAATCAAACCGTGACATGGAAGTCAACCAAACCGTGACATTGAAGTCAACAAAATCGCGATATTGAAGTCAACCAAATCGCGACATGGAAGTCAACCAAACCGTGACATTGAAGTCAACCCAATCAAACGTGACATTGAAGTCAACCCAAATCAAACATGACATGGAAGTCAACCAAACCGTGACATTGAAGTCAACCCAATCAAACGTGACATTAAAGTCAACCCAAATCAAACGTGACATGGAAGTCAACCAAACCTTGACATGGAAGTCAACCAAACCGTGACATGGAAGTCAACCCAAACGAAATGTGACATTGAAGTCAAGCCAAACCAAATGTGACATTGAAGTCAAACCCAAATCAAACGTGACATTGAAATCAAACCCAAATCAAACGTGACATTGAAGTCAACCCAAATCAAACGTGACATTGAAGTCAACCCAAATCAAACGTGACATTGAAGTCAAACTCAAGTGAAACGTGACATTGAAGTCAAATACAAATCCAACCCAAACAAAATATGGCACTGTCAATTAGTCATCCCATTTCATTTACATATTTGCCCGTATCTGATCAATCTGCTTAGTCTTAATCAAAGGTTCTCAGGGTTCCGAGCCCGAGGTAATTAACAGCGAGGGCTTGCGGTCGCTGGAATCATGATCCCACACAATCGTTTGATAAATCTAAATTCTAAATACCGTGTCCTCTTTCATGCCCCTCTCTGCCGGAGGCGGCGCGGAAAAGGGTCGCACAGCTGGAACTAAAACCATAGCTCCTAAAGTGCTAGGTGCCTCCTCCACCTCATGTATCTGATGTCCCTCAGTATATATGTCTTGCATACCCTCATGCCCTGTCCAAGAATGATAAAACACCAAAACTTTGGTTAGAAAAGCATCTAAAATGCCATCTAAACCATAATACAATACCAATAATGCACTGGGTATATTTTCTAAGTACAACATCTAGAAGGAATGAACTTTCCCACAATGTGTCAACAGAAGTCAAATCTAAAATTATATTATGTGTACTGACAAAATTCCTCCAAAAAATCTGCATAAGTGAATAAATAAATGATCAATATCTTCAATATTATCACAGAATGGGCAAGTTAATTCACAAGTGAAGCCCCTGATGAATAAATTTACTCTGGTAAGGATTCTATCTTTCAAAACAAGCCAAAGAAAAACTTTAACCTTGAAAGGTAAAGTCAATTTCCATACAGATTTGTCTAAAGGGACCCTAATTCCCCTAAAATTTAAGAACATGTAATAAGATTTAACAGTGTAAACACCCTTGGAATCAAGTGGCCAAAAAAACTGAATCTTCATTTCTAAAAGACAGTAAATTCAAAATGTTCATCAGAATGGTCTTCTCATTTCTGAGAGCAGTACTGGCTCCCCTATACAAAAATTTTTTTATCCTACCATTATTCAGATCTGATATAGAGTAATTTGATCTCTATGTTTAGCTTTCTCAAATAGATGAGGAATGTCAGATACAAGGACAATTAACATACCAAGTATCCATCCAAAAAAGAATGGATTTTCCATGACCAGCTAATCTTTGGAACAGAATCCTAACTCTTGGATAAATTTTCAAAACATTTTTCCAAAAATAAGATAATTTTCCAGTAATTTTATAACCATATTTCATTAGAATAAGTGATTTCCAAGGACTAGAATAGTTGGCGTCTAAATATTTCCAAATCCATTTAGTAACTAGAGCCAAATTCATTTGGGATAAATCCAATACCCCTAACCCCCATGTTTCTTATGCAAACACACTGCAGTCTATCTTCATTGCTTCTATCAAATAATTTATATTATGGGAGATGGCGGAAACAAGAAATTGTTTTCAGGTCTTGACGATTGGAGATTTGGCTGGTCTGGCACGGTTTGCATCTTCACGATCGGAGAGTTGCCCTGTTGAGGCATCCTTTTCTCAGCCCTCTTCTTCTCAGCCTTCTTCTTCTCATCTTTCTTCTCTTGGGCCTAGTTTGGGGCGTAGAAAGATTACGACATCTCCAATTGAATTGGAAAGGATTCAGGCTAGATTGAGTATTCCAGATTCGACGAAATTGGGTTTGGATCATAGGAATTACATATCTCAGAGTTTAGCAAGATCTTTAATTCGATCCAAGAACTGTATTCTTGCTTCTTCTCATAGGCCAATATTGGTGCCGCGGGCTTCTTATGCAACTATCCTTCAGAAAGGCCCATTCGACAGAGGGAAGGAGAAAGATCAGCTGAATAGCAGATTTTGTTCTACTTCTCTGCAGGTTAAGTTTGTCAATGATCGGAGGGTTATGGTTAGGTGTTTTAAATGCGGCGATGGAGGACATGTGGCAAGCCAGTGTCGAAATGCGCTGGTGTGTTTTAAGTGTGGGCGTCTTGGACATTTATCTAGGGTTTGCCGTTCTATCACTGAGATTAATACTGCTGTAGTTATTACGCCTGCATTGAATGTACGTCTTTCACCTCATTTACTACCACCTAACACAACTATCGCACCGATCTCTATTCCGACAGCAATTTCTTCGGCGATTCCGTCTGTTCTGGAACTCAGTTCCTCACCAATTACACATCCTACATACATAAGTGCTGTCATGGATTTTCCAGCACTGGAGGTTTTTTATTTTGCTGTAACCGATGTTTCTGACAACCTGGAACTTGAGGCTACGGAGGGAGTGGTGATCACCACGATGGAGCCAGTAAATCACCATGATTTGCTGGCGTCTCTCCGCTTTGGCTTCACCGAACCAGGGCATCATTGGAGGTTGAAACCGTTGGGGAACAACAGATTTTTGGTTCAGGCACCAGAAAGATGGAGGATTAAGGCTCTCAAAGAAGGTAAAATGGATATAGGTGCAAGATCTGTGCTTGTTGAAAAAACAGATCTGAAATTCCCTCAATTGTATGACCCGATACAGATCTGGGTGAAAGTTATCAACATGCCAATAGGTTTACAGCACAGAGAGGCTTCAGCATATCTAGTTCATAAGTGGGGGACTCTGATCGATTTTGATACATCTGCAATCAAGGATCTTGATTATTCTTGGTGTAGAGTGTTAGTGGAATTGCCACAGGTTGAGTGTATCCCTGCTTATCAATGGATAGAGAGTACATTCAGAGGAATGGAAGAAAGTTTTGTGCAAAAATCCTGTTTGAGTATGAAGGAGATGCTAGGGTTACAAATCAGTTAGCTCCCAAAAGGTTTAAGCCTTACTGGAAACCAACTGGGAAAGAGAACACTTGGATCTGACCTACTGGTGATGGTTCTGGCAATATTGGGGTAATTCTGGTACTGCTGGAGGTTTTTTAGGTCCAGGGAGAGTTCTAATACTGGAGGTAGCTCTGGTGCTGGGGGTAGCTCTGGGGTTGTTAGCAGTTTTGGTATTGATGGTTCTCATGCAGTTGAGGGTAATCCAGGGGTTAAGGACTTTTCCACAATTCTTGCTATTGCCGAAGAATTCTTTCAAGGAAAAGCCAATAACAGCAAAGGCAAAGCAAAAGTAGATATGGGGACACAGGGTAGTTTGGATACCTTCATTAAGCTAGAAAGTGATTATACTAGAAATGATTGGCAAGGTTTGGAGAATAGTGCTAAACTGAAAAGGAAAGCATCTCATCAGGGGGTGATTCAAGCTGTACCACTTACAAAGTGTGGCTGTTGGGGGAGAGTCTGATGTGTTAACTTTGCCTAACTCTATCAAAGGAGGGGGTTCAGTAACTCATGCTGTTCCTCTCAGGTTGAGCAACTAACCCTTCCTTCGACAAAAAAAGGAAGTGTTGAAGATCAGAGTGGTGCTTCCAATAGTAAGGAGATAGGGGATGAGATGCAAAAGTCTATTCTGAACTTCAAAAATGCTCTGTTGAAGGATGTCAAGGCTGGGAGACAGCCTAGCTCTTCATGTGCACCAGCATTTGATACACAGACAACCATTATAGAAGGAGTACTGGTACAACCCAAGATCCAAGCCAAAAGGGCTTTGATGAAGAAGGGTCAAGCTGGGGGGGCAGTTGGGCTTATCAGGTGACAGGAAGTCAACAGATGTTCCTCAGAAGGCTACCACTGCAGGAGCTTTGGTGCAGGCAACTTCTACAACAGGGACCAAAGGGCATGAGGGTAATGCAAGACATGTATACTGAGGGGCATTAGATACATGAGGTGGAGGAGGCACCTAGCACTTCATGAGCTATGGTTTTAGTTCCAGCAAAGTAGAAAAGTGAATCCATTTTGTGTTGGATATCACATTTAGTTGTTTTGATGCAGATTGGTTAATCTTTCATGTTCTGGCACAAATCAGTATTGTGCATATCATCTGACTTTTAGGTTAGCCTTGAAGTTTTATGTTTGGAAATTTCAGTGTAGGCTTGTAATAAACTAGAACTTGTTAAGATCCTTGTAATACTTTTGATTTCCCGGAAATATTAGGAAAATGGTGAAATGATAATTCACTTTTATCAAAAAATAAAAAAAAGAAGCTTACCCTTTTTTTTAGAGTATGAATTTGCCCTTGGAACTGTACTTTGAAAATGGTCCACCTTTTACAAACTAAAACTGTACAGTACTAGAGTCTAGAGCTCAGCTAATAGCCTAATACTAATAGCTCAACAAAATATTTTCAGAAACTCAAAAAATGTCATTTATGGCCCGTGTATTTGGCCCAACTTAGGAGTAGCTGAGCATGATCATGTAGCCCTAATAATTAAGCAAAGTTCCTCCTTTTGCGCTCAAGATGGTCCTCTCTTAACTGCTTAAAGTTTGTTGCTTCTGTCTTCTGGGCTCTGTATTACACAGAAGACATGACATGATCAAGCGCTTAATCAAGAGTTAAGACGAGAGTTGTGATGAGGTTCAGTGTTGCACTGATTAGCAAGTCGTTAAGTAAACTATTGATCGATGACATTCTTAGTTGGAATTGAACTAGTAGTTATGCGTCTCTTCTTGTCCCATACGTTTGGTTAGTATTTTTGTAATTGTGTTGTGGACTTTGGCATATATAGATCGACTTCCTTTCTGCTTCAGTAATTTCACGTCCTGTATCTTCCTCCTCAATTATTTGCTTCAATAATTCTTAATTTATACCATGTTTTTTTTTTTGGTATTTTTCTGTCTTTACATTTGATTATGATTATTATTCGCCTTTCAATGACATAAAACTCACAAGGAGATCGAGTCAATTTATCACTTTTTACTTTTTATAAAAGAACTGCAGTAGTTTAATTCGTTGTTCACTTTTTTGGGATATATATAGAATGACAAATAATGATGAAACTCAGTTCAAACTTTCGTAGAAGTGGCCATTTATGGTAGATGAACAGTATATATTGATGCACAATGTGACTAGGGCATTCCATTATCATAAAAATGGGATCAGATATTGGCCAAAGCCCTTTGGACGGTCCAAAAGATTTGGAAAGCTGTACGATCTAATTGTTCATAATTGATCGACCGTGATTTGATATATCATATAAGTACTAAAAATAGTAAGCTGGTTATATTTAGAATGATGGATCACACGCTATCACCGTTGATAAACATTTAAATTAAATCGAACTGTTTAGTCATGCATTTGAACGGAGACCGTCCAAATGACTTTGGACAAAATTCTAACCCCATAAAAATAATCAGTTGAGCTACCTTCTCTCATTTTGTAAGTATTTTGGATACGCGCCATTCCTTTCTTGTACCTTATCGATCCGCTGCACAATTAAGGAATGAACAAGCAAAATATTTTAATTAGATTTAATATTGCCCCTCTTATGTTCCAGTGGACAAGCAAAGAAGAAAATGCTAGCTGCAAGCTAGACATCCTTGTGGTAAATTTTCATGTAAAAAGATCAAATATAAGTACCTGTTGCATCAATTTGGTATCCTATATTCCATTCCGCATTGGTAGAGAATTTTGTGGCATTTCAATGTGCTATTATCTTAGGCTTGTCCCCCTGCAACATGAGATTGTTATCCTCTTTAGGGGGCTCGTCAGTTATTTTTTTGGAAACCGCTGTTCGATAAGCTCCATCAAAATGTAGGAGGACAGAGAGTTCAATGTGAATCTGTGGTGCTAACTCTTGGAGGTGGCAAAAGTTGACCCGACCGAAATAGTCCGCCCGATAAACCCGATGACCGAACCCGACTCAGATTTGTTAACTTATGAAAAATGAATCAACCAAACTCGTAATTGACCGAATCCGAAAATATCCGAATCCGAAAAAATCCGCATATATTAAGAATCTGAATACAAATTATCCGAACCGATGCGACCCGTTACCCTCTAAAAACCGAAACCCGAAGCGATCCAAATTCATGTGACCCTAAACCGATGATTATCCGAATCTGAATCAACCCGAACCGAGAGTAATTAATACCCGAGATGTGATAAAAGTATGAATTAATTGTTTAGTAACATTATTACTTATGAAATAAGCTCACGTATACAATAGCCAAATCTGTTATGATATTTTAGACATTTGTTTGAATTTAAGATTCGTAAACCCGAATAAAGACCCGATAAGACCCGAAAATGTATGATTTGGATCATATATTTATAATATTATATGCAAAATTATCAGAGGGATCGATAAATTAATAAGTTAACCCAAATAAAGACAAAACCCGACCCGCTCGATTTGTATCCGGGACCTGCACCTCAATATCCGTAACCCATATAGGCCCGATTAAGAAGAATCCGGCACCTGAGCCAACCCGTATCCAGATTGGCCCGAAAACCAATAAGATCCGAACCCGCAAATCCGAGCAATATAGTTGTCATGACTCGTCTTTGTACCGAACCCGAATTTAATCGATCCGTCAGAGTCCGAATCCGATACCTACTTGAATCCGAAAGCAAATCGAATCTTAGTTTATCTGACCCAAATACAACCCAACCCGTCCGATTTGCCAGGTCTACTAACTCTCCTCATAAAGGGGAGGAACGGCCATTTAGGTTGGTCATACCAACGACTAAGTTCTCCGTAACCTCCTTCCTCAACAAAGATTGGATTGGTACCTACATAAAAGTAAAAATAGAGGAACGTTAGTACTTTATGCACATATGTAGTCAGCCGATATGTATATATTGTAAAATTATATAGTTAAGTATATCTAAGTGCAAATAATTAAGTACTCACCAACGTTCTATTGCATTGGTTTTCTCAAATATCCTAATTAGTATGTCAAAATGAACTCGTTTATGTGAAGTATATACATGTAAGTAATCCAAGTATAATTATATAGCAACGACTTGTTCTTAATTAGAGAGAGCTAGTACTGTAATTGAGTAGAATGAATTATATATATATATTTGATAGATGTAAAGATCATTGCTGAGGGCGGTCTTATATATTTGGAACCCAATGATAGTATACAACAAATCACATCATTTTGGTATTTCACCAAACCTTAGATGCATGAATATTATATGACTATATTTAGTATGTTAATACACACTAATTGAGCAATGATGCTATAATATATGGTAGTTTCCTGCTGCCAAAATGTGTATATCAATGGGCTGAAATCTAAATCAACTTCATAATTTCCTTCATTTGAAAAAACTTTTTTACTTTAGCCGAAATCTAAATTAATGAACCCTCTTTCTCATCAAAAGGGGCCGATCGACTTACTCCTTATAATTCTGGCCCAAACCCATATCCAAATATTAGATAATTAATTGATAAGCTGATCTACACGCGGCTCTACTGTGTGTTATTTCATACAGCCCGAGTGTATCAAAGTTTAATTCCTTAGCACAAATATCTGATCTCCGACCACGTACTAATCACAAAAAAATATTTTTAAAACCCCGAGCTCAAATTTGCTGCAAGCACAGCAGAGCAGTGATCGAGCAGTCAGTCAGTCACTCGAAGAGGAAGGCTGGAAGGCCGGGAGAGGGAGGTCGACTGAGCTCATATTGTCGATCGCCGAGTTGGTGTGGCGGTGGTAATCGCATCAACATATGCTTGTTGAAAGCAAGTACAACGGATCTGATTTAATTAGCTTATGACAACTCTGGTTTAATTATATATAGACTTTAATTATGCATTCACTTATATTTGACACATAATTAAGTGTACAATATTAAAGGGTTCTGCTATGTTTTTTTAATCTGCAACTTGTCACTAATTTTTTTTCTTTTTTTTTGAAGTAGAGGGCGATATGCCCTCTAAATTTTCATTAAACAAACAAAAGGTGTACATGGATAAATTGTCACGAATTAACTTGTAATATGTATGAAACGATTCTAATTTGAATATTTTGATGATAACAAACAAAAGTCCCGCATTTCTGCAGGTATTATATATACTAGTTGTAGGATATACAGATACATAATTATCATTCCAAAATATATTTTTTTATAACTATGTGATCATTCTTTTTATTAAGCATATATCGCTAGCTATGGATTTGCTTCTTAATTTTACTTATGCTTCAAATCCCAGCATGCATGTGAACTTCCTAACATTTATTTATCCAAATCCAGAACATATTATATATGTCCATAACTCCATATGTAAAACAGAAGTACACACATGCTTCACTAATAATTAACTTCGTACATACAGAGAGAACTTTCACACATATTTGCTTCAATTGATAAATATTACCTACTATTTACTGAATTAAACTTAATTTAATTTCACTAGGATAAGGATATATATATAGCTAATTACGAACTTAATTATTCATAGTGCAAGCTAATTAAATTTTCCTAACGTCGCCTACCTTGGCATGCATCCATCAAATTCTATTTTATATATATATAGTTATGAACCATATGAACCAGCGATTCTTTTAGTTTGGATTACTCATTTCCTCCTGTTTGGCTGTTAATTCCTCTGATACTTCGACCTCCTTTCTGTTTGCAATCGCCTCTTCCTTTGCTTTCTCTATCACTCTTATCAGGTTCTCAAGGCATGCACCGACATCCTTGTTTCTCGACTTCTTCAGCATCAACCCCTCCGCCACGTCTGCCGGCGTAATGTTGTTCTCACTCAGAAGTGCTCGTATGGTGTCAAACAACTCGTGTTCTTCGACCCCGAGATAATTCTTGGCCAACACCTTGAATGTCTCAAAAGTGCAGTATGACATCTCAATGTGCATATCCATTCTGCCCCTCCGTATCAGAGCCGGGTCGAGCTTACTTTTGTGGTTTGTTGTGAATATGACTATTCTCTCATCTCCACATGCCGACCACAGTCCGTCTATAAAATTGAGAAGCCCAGAAAGTGTAACCTTGCTGCTCTCGTCATTCTGCTCTGCACCTGGCTGTTTATTCTCCTTCTCTTTGTCGTCCTGATCCCTTTTCTTTTCCTTGCGCTGGCCGGTAAGGTCAAGAGAGCAGTCAATATCCTCGATCACTATGATCGACTTGCCGGTTGTCTCAATGAAGATTTTCCTTAATTCAGTGTTTGTCTTCACGGCTGTCAGTTCGAGGTCATACACATCATACTCCATGAAATTGGCAATCGCGGCTATCATGGATGACTTGCCAGTGCCGGGTGGGCCATAAAGGAGGTAACCTCGCTTCCATGGCTTGCCGATCTGCTTGTAGTATTCTTTACCTTCGCGAAATGTGACAAGGTCGTCTAAGATCTCCCTCTTCTTCTCAGGGTCCATGGCAATTGTGTCAAAGGTGGCCGGGTGCTTAAAGGCGACGTGGCTCCACATGCTCCTTCTGTAACCCCGGTTTTCGCTGGGGCTGTTTGTGAAGAGCCTCCGTTGCCGTCTGAGCACCTTCACCGAGCGCCCTTTTTCCAGTACGTGCTTCAAATACTCGCCCTCGATCAATTTGCGGTGCCGTTTGTGGAAGGTCAAGCGGTAGAACCTGATCATGAATGAATGAATTAATTAATTAATTAATTAATTAGTATTAGCTGTTGTTTACAAATTGCATAATTTCAGTGAAACTCACATTATATATTAACGAATATATATATAGTATATACCATTACCAACTAGAAACTAAAAAACAATAAAAAGAAAACAGTAACTAAAAATATGTATGTAACTACGTATTTATGTAATCAACACGCGTGTACGTACTTTGATTCTTCTCGCGGGTACCACCAGATGGGCTGGGAACTTGTGGTGCGTTTGCAGGCGTACCACCAGACTTTGACACTTGGTCTGAAGGTGGTGTCGGGGACCTCCTCATAGGCGTCAATGTAGACGAGGGGGATGTCACTATCGAGGGTGAGCTCGGCCCTTAGCTTGTTGGCACGGTTAGAGCAGGTGGAGCTGAGGTATGCCTGGGCAGCGGTGTACAGCTCGTCACGCTGCATGTACTCGCTGCGGTACTCGTTGATGGTGATCTGGCCATAAGGGTTGACGAAGGAGATGAGCTTGTGGAAGACAACATTGATGTAGTCTTTGAGCGGGGCAGGTATGAGGTTCTTCACCGTGGGGAAGACGGTGAAGAGCAAAAAGCCTATGACTGGTCCCAACCCAGCAGCTGCCCAGAATTCTGGACCCATTATTATTTTGTCTTACACAAACAGACTCAACTTGAATGAATGTTAACTGATAGAATTAATGTTTCAACATGTTGGTATATTGGAGCATGCATACATCATTATATATAGAGTCCGGACGAGGGAGAGGAGCTAGCTTTTACTGTGCTTCAATTAAACTTCATAAATTAATCATGTCTATATATTTAATTTGAGAAAATCTTCTTGTCCCCTTCTTTTGTCCCCCTTAAATGTCCTCACCAAGATTCTATCAAGATTTCATCAAGATTCTAGTTTAAGATTCAAATTCTCACTAATTAAACATTTATTTTGACTCTAAAAGTCGGGTCCCATCATTTAATAGTCAAGTTTGTTGTATCATAGCGTTATGGTAAATAAATAAATGTCTGCACAAATTTGGTGTTCATACTAATTCTTTGGGGTGTTCATATCTCCTACGATGAGGTGTTTATAGTCGATGTACTTGGTGTTCATACCTGCAGATCGAAAATTCTGCGTAGATCATCCAAGATTTCAAGTTCTGGTGAATGATTCTGTTGACCTTCTGCCCTAACTTGAGTGTTCATACAATGTATTGTCGAGTGTTCATACCTTATGCACAAGAGAGTGTACAGATAGGTGATATTTAAGGGGGATTTTTTTTGGAACAGTTAGCATACCTCATTTAATTAATCAGTAGAAGCATTCAATTAGACCTCTCTATCTTCATATAAAATGATAGTCGGAATTATATACTTTAAAAATCTGACTCTAATTAATTTACACTTAATTAGAAAATTTCCTCATTTTGCTTTGGTAGCTATTGTTCTAACTTCTAATTAATTACTTTGTATAAAGCACAAAATGGAAAACATGATAATTTTTATTTTCATGAACATTATATATAGATGGAGAGTACATGAATATATTTAATTCCTCAGTTCTTTTCGATCTTCAAAAAAGATTAATACGTCCTTTTTTTTAACCTCCATTTATGAAGACGACGTCGTTAATTAATTTATATTTTTTCTTTTGAGAAAAATGAAGTGGTTCATATTCGTTATTATGTTTCTAGTTTCTACTATATATACTTTGAAGATTGATAACTAGTTACTACATATAATAATTGTTTATTTGATTGTAGTATAATTCACTAGCTTATGGAAGTTGATGCCTGTATTTTGATCTCTCAATTAAGTCTCAAAGAAAACAAATTTTGTAATTAAGCACTTGGGGAGCATTTTTTAATGAGTAATTTTGGAATGAAGAAAGAAACAGATTAGCTAGCGTTTAATTATATATTATTACCGGCGCGGGCGAGGGGGTTTTGGAGGGGTTTTAGGCTGCTCAATTAATTATCACTTTTGCTAAACATTGGTGCCACATTGAAGGTCAAACTTAATTCAGTTAATACCTAGAGATGTTTGATCAATGCCAATAGAGTAGCTAGCTAGCTAGGTTTTAGATGAAGGTCTTAGTATATATCCGGCTGTTTAGGAAAAGGAATTTTCTTGGTAAAGATCATGAGGCGCCTTGATCACAAATAATATATGCAATCTTAATTTATATAGTTTGTCTTTTATTTTTAGGTGTATTTTCTCTCTTTTATTCAAGCTAGCTAGCTAGAAGAACTAGCAGTTTAATTGAGGCATATTAATTCTGTGTATAATTATATGCATTTTTGGGGGAGTTGCAACGTATCGATCGAGCCCATTATCTCCGAGGTCAACGTACAATATTCTAACTTCGATCTTTTCTTAATTTTTGCTGGATGCATGCGTGGAAGGTAATTAGTAAACAACAAAAGCAAACCAAGATTTAATATATGTATATAACGAACACAAATTAATTGGGATGGATATAGACATGTACGGCAGCTAGAGCTACCTAGCTAATTAGTAATCAATTAATTAGCAGCCTTTGATGCAATGCAAATGACCTCACCTTTTTTGTACGGATCTCCCTTATGAATTCATAATGTATATATTTCAATTTCAGTTGATGTTTCTGTCAAATTAACCAACATAAAGTAGCTAGACAACACTACTTGTATTTCTTCCTGCCGCCGCCACTGGATATCTTTTCTTTTTCTTTGTTTTTTTTTGAAGGGCAGGAAGAATCTGGCCGATTCATTGATAAGAAAGTGTTACAAAAAGTGGCGGCGGAAAAGTACTGGTTAATTTATAATTAAGGCCTTAATTAATTCAGGTCAATTAATTAAGCATAGCTAATTAAGGCGGCCGCCACTGGATAAGTGGATATCAACATGTGTTTTTCCCAAAATCGCATGTACCATTTTGATTAAACAGCTGCGTCCGGATAAGTACTGGTTAATTTATAATCTGATATTAATTTTCAAAAGCGCTGCATCATGGGTTAATTAGGTATATGCACTGAGTTATCAATGACATACACTATAACTAAAGAGATGCACGCATTACGCATATATGTGCTTACAGCAGCAACTATTACGTACTATTAGTTCAAGGAACGAGAGCATACTCATGACAAGCTTTAGCTAGGAAGAGAATTTTCAATCGTCTTTCTTTCTTTTAATTAAGTGTCTACGTATCCACACTACTATCCATATATCAAAATTTTGTAGTTTATATAATAAAAATATATATATATAGTAACAACGCAGACATCATGAGATCGATCAAACACCAATATTGAGAGCATTAGATATGAATATGATCCTTTTTGGCATCAAAGCATATATAGTTACAATTGATAATTGTCCTCCTCTTGTAACTTTTTTTTATTGAATGATTTGAATTTGATAAAAGTAATTAAGATCACTGTATTGAGAGAGTTCTATATTAGAGGTCAATATATAGTACTATCTTCGTCCAATCACATCGATCAAAGCTCGCCATTGATCCTGCCCTAGTTGACGTCCTTAACTATTATTCTTCATTCATTGTCATGACGGACCCAGATAGTCATTAATTAAACCCTAAATTAAAAGATGGAGGAAATAAAAATTACATGATATTCCAATTTGGGCTTAATTATAATTTCTCAGGGGGGATTGGTTCCCGGGATAGCTTTTCTTCTTTCTTTAAATTGTTTTTGTGAAATTATACATGTACATAACTGATCACGGATTGGTGATCAATTTAATAAAAATTTGAGGGCAATGACCCTCATCTTTTTTCTCAAAAAAAAAAAAAAAAAAGAACAGAAAAAAATTAGGGAAGGTCGATGAATTTAAACAGACAGTGGTGCCTCTTAAGACTACGAAACGAATTGTGTCATATTTATACACGCAGATAGGGAAAAATACATGAATTTTGTCAGTCTTAGTTGTGGTGGTATGTCAACACTCAACAGTCAACACAACACACATATATTGTTTTGAAGATTGTTGTAAACAATGTATTTGGCTTCAATATTATGTATAAATATAATAATGCGGCTCTGCCACTGGTGGTTGTGGAGGGGCTTTGTACAGAAGTCTGATCTAGTATGATATTTTCTTTGATCAAACAATAGAAATCTTTTTCATATAAATATGTTTCAATAATTACAATTAACTAATTAAACACCATATCTTTCAATTATTGATTATCCTGATTTGATTACTACTTTGGAATACGTACGACACATGTTATGAATGTGGTATGTATATATGCCAACGTTAACGTTGTTGTTAATGCGCATATATACTTTGTTACCGCAGTAAGTCAAACTGGACGATTCTCCCGACAAATGGAGAGAATGAAATTAAGATGTACTTCAAAACACTTAATTTGTTTAGATTATTTCACTCCATTGATCTGTTGTATATGTAGATACACCCATTATCTTCACCTAATACGGCGGCAGGTTCACATTTAGAAATCAGTCAAAAGTTGTTTCACCGCATGCATGCAATTGTTCTTACATTCATATTCATAATTAATAAAAAGTAAAGGATGAGAAAGTGACCTAATTATATTCAAGTTAGAAAAATATCCACTAGGAACACACTAGAGAATGGGGGCAAAACTTACGGCAGTCAGAGCGTGCTTAATTTGCATAATTAAACATTTAGGATGCCTCCTGTTGATGGTTTGCGCAGGTGCAGCGCAGAACATATAATATATAATCGATATATTGATTACAATAAGTTTATAGACGACAAGTCCACTAAAATTACATGGAGCATGACATATATATATATGGCCAAATGGTCATATAACAGCTAGATCACATGCATTTTCAAGGGAAAAACTAATACTAGGTGTTTGCTTTATTAGATTTAATTTGTTGTCCTAGTATTAGTTGTTAGTGCTTTTCACCATTTACAGATCGAGCAGCTATTGCATGTCCAGTGTGTTCCAGATACACCACAATGAGATCCCTTCGGACTGCGGCAACCATTGTTTAGGAAATAAAAAAGAATCAATACCATTCAGGCCAATTTGGTCCCCAGCTGGTATATATATGTACCAACTGTTGGAATCAGATTGAGATTCATATATAGCATTTGATGATACAGATTTGGAGATACGGATTATAATGAAGTTGATGAATGAAGAATTATTGGACTGACTGGTGATCATGTGCATATGCGTAGCGAATTCTGTATTGTTGCAAAGTAGGCAGAAAGAAAAATCTGGAATTATCTTGTAACTTAAACAACTGACATCAAAGTAAATAAATAGGGGTGCTGTTATGATTGTAATTGAGAAAGAGAGCTCCTCCTCATATTTTAGAGGCATGTATACTGTGTAAGATTAATGAAAATATCATGCACTATGAGTGAAATATATGTTGCTGCCACTAGTATCATATTTATGCTGTTATTAAAAATCCCCAACACCAATGCCACAGAGATTGAGGAATTTCCGGGAATTTAATTATTTTCTTTGGCTTGCATTGCTTCCCTGTTGTACACAGTTATCATCTGTGAGAAGATTATCGATTATCTTATCGGAAAGCATTGACCACCGGTCTCCTCAGAATTATGCAAGCAGGGATACGGAGAATGACGGTCTCAACTTCTACAAACTCGTGATTAAGTTGTCATGTAGATTTTATCAGACCAAAGACATTATTTTCCTCTGTGGTGCTTTGTAGGATCGATTGGTACCTTCATGAAACAATAAAAGAATTAGCACATATATATTCAGCGCGTACGTTCATGATATGCATCCTGAATCACGTAATTAAGTCGAGTACTAAATAAAACTCACAATGATATGTTGCATTAGTTTTCTCAAATATCTCAATTTGTATAGCAATAAATATATCTGCAACATGCTTATTATCTAGAGGATCTATTTGTATAATTTTAAGAAATATCATGGTCAGAAATATTGGAACTTCCTTATGGAGACATGTAATTAACTTCATTGAATTGAGCCATTGAGAGAGTTTTTATATATACTAGAATCCAACAGTAATATTTTCCATCTGATCACATCATTTTAGCTTTTCACCAAACTAAAAAGAGGCATGATTTTTATATGACTACAAGTAATATTTTAACATACACTCAGTGAATGTACCTTAATATATAACATGTAAATCAAGATTAAGGAAATGACGGAAATGCTACCATTCAAAAAATAATAGCAATAAATATGCGGCTCCTATATTGTGTCTTTCCATTAAAAAAAAATAATAAAAAGAGAAATCTAGGCAGCTCTTTGCCATGATCATTTTTCTATTTTACATTATTATTATTTCAAACACACTACTTCATTTCAAAAGGTTATAACTTCAGCCCAAATGTAAAATGAACTCTCATATATCTGATCAAAATGGGCCGAATTCGTAGCCAAAACCCGAAGAAATCTCAAAAGTGAGGTTAGCAGTACAGATAAGCTCTTTCTTTACTCTACTGTGTCTTATTTCATACAGCCTAGTATATCAAAGTCTCCTTCCACAGACTAAAACGTAATTCGATACACAAACAAATACAAATATATCAAATCCGACTAGTGAAACATGTAAAACCCCGAGCTCAAATTGTTGCAGTTCGTAGTGAGCAGTCGCCACTCGCCAGTCAGTCAGTCGAACTCTCGAAGAGGAAAGGGAGAGAGATAGCACTGCACAACACAATGGGGTCGCAGCTCGTCATGGCGCCCAATTCGGTGAAGGTTTCGAGCAATAAGTCTAAACTGAGCTCCACACCCTTCCAATTCGCTAAACCTTATCCGGTACGTATCTCACACAAACACCTTCCTCCGATTTACTTCTCTATTTATTTGTTTGTTTATGTGATTTTGGGTTTATCTGCTTTGCTTGTGCTGCCACTCATCGGAGATGATGATAAGTTAGTTGCATATATATAGTACTTCCAATTTTCTGTGATTTTTATTAATTGGATAATAACATGCATAGGTAATTGCTGGAATATCATATAAATTGGCAACGAAAATAATCTTAGCTGTTCCTTTTCTATTATTATTTTGTAATTTGCATGTATCCGTGGTACATTAATTTTACGTCTACAAGGTGCTCGATGAAATGCCTTGTGTAGAAATGGAAAGACAAAGTCTTCTATCTACTGTTCCAATGTGCTGTCCCAAGGGCTAATTTTATTTTCATTCTGTATATGAACAAATCATTCAATTGAACAAATCATGTCCGGCTCAATTTTTTGTTTACATTGATTAACACAGATCTCTCTTCTTTGCAGAAAAGTGCTTGTAAAGTCAGGGCTTATTATGGCCTCACCACACCTCCATATGAACTTGTGAGTTCAATACAATTTCCATTTTTTTTTTTAATTTATTGTTAAAATGGGTTGTATCTGACCGTGCACATACATCATAATATAGTTTATTTAGTATATCTCCTGGAATATCTTTTTTCTCCTAATATAATGTAAATCAATTCAGAGATACCCGACAAACATGAACTGCTTAATGTAACTTGATGTTTTGGTGGTGCATGTGTTCAACTACTGGTTAACTGATGTACTTAGTTGTTAATTTGGTTTCCGTGCTGTGTTAGGATGCCCTGGAGCCGTACATGAGCAAGAGAACAGTGGAGATTCATTGGGGAAAACACCATGACGAGCACGTGGAGAAACTGAACAAACTCTTAAAAACTAGCCCGTTTTATGGACATACATTGGAGGAGATGGTTAAGGCCACATATAATAATGGCAGTCCCTTGATTGAATTCAATGAAGCTTCTTCGGTTTGTTTTCTTTTAATATTTTATCCTTGTTGTATATTTGTTTATATATTTTTGTTCATGTATGTGTGATACGGATGCCTATGTAGGGTAAAGTGGGTATATTTATGTTTTGCTTGTGTGTATTAGCACTCATGGGTTGGCCGTACATCACTTACATTGTTTGTGCGGCCATACCAGCAGACATGTTCTTACCCTTGTGTGCATCCTTCTTGGGATTAAAGGGTGAGAACAGAAAAAATGTTGGAAAATAAGCCTGCTATAATACAATATGAAATTTTTATTCCGAATTGTAGGAACCTAATGGGAAGTGATTATGAACTCTATAACACATGAATGATGTTTCTGTGACAGACTATTTGGACCATATTTATTCTGTTTTAAATTTGTAGGTTTGGAGCCATGACTTCTTTTGGGAGTCAATGCAACCTAAAGGTGGCAGCCTACCGAAAGGAGGCGTATTGCACCAAATTGAGAAGGATTTCGGGACCTTCACAAATTTCAGGAATGAATTTACCCTTGCAGCGCTCTCCGGTTTTGGGTCCGGCTGGGTCTGGCTTTACTGTGAGTCTTGTTTGTATTATAGATTGAGTTAATTTTAGTTCAATAAAATAAAATTTCCACTGAGGATGACCAAGAATTAATATCGGGATAGGTTAGTTTCAGCACCAGATCAACCAGACTTGACCAGCTAACTTAGCCTAATGATAGATTCTTGTTCAAGATAAGTGACCTGCTCCTGTCTTTTAGGGTACAAATTAAGGGAGGGACCTGATGCTGTTTTTTTGTAATATTTATGGTTGGATCTGGTGACTGATGAAAAAAATTTGCTTCTCCTTATTAGATAATTATAGTCACTTGAATTTTTATCTTTTCTCTTATCTCAGTGAAAAGAAATGAGAAAAAGCTTGCTGTCACGAGAACTCAAAATGCCATCTGTCCTTTAGTTTGGGGTGACATTGTAAGTCAAAAGTTAGCTCCATTTTATGGTGTGTTCTATTTGTTATTTTTTTATTTCTTCAAAAAATTTTACTGAACTGTCTTGTGTCTTGCTTTTGATCAGCCAATAATTGGCCTGGACATGTGGGAGGTAAGAACAAATTTTCTTTCTCATGGTTAAATATGTAATTTTTTGTGAAATAAGAAAATATTGACATTTTCCTTTATGGGTTTTTTTTTTTTTTTTCAGCATGCATATTATCTGGATTACAAGGTAATTGAACTACTTAACCTTTCTGACTGTAGTTAAGTCATCAACTTTAGAATGATAATAAAGGGCAAGGCTCACAGGTGTTGTTCTTCAAACTTGCCTGGATTTTATTCGTTGTTTTTGGAGAATGTAAGGTTCCTGGAGAATGCATATCATGACAATACAACAACAACAACCAAGCCTTTAGTCCCAAACAAGTTGGGGTAGGCTAGAAATAAAACCAAGTAAGACCCAATGATGATCATGATCGTAAGAAAGAAAAAATAGATAAATAAAGAAAGAACAATAATAACAATGGTAATAGTGAAAAACTAGTCATAATATGAATGATAGTGATGATGAGAATGATACTACATAATACTAATATGAATGATAACGATGATGATACTACATAGTAGTCATAGTGGTAGTAGTAATAATACTAATAATAATAATAATAGTAATAATAATACTAGTAACAATAATAATAATAGTAATAATAGTAATAATAATAGTAATAATAGTAATAATAATAGTAATAATAGTAATAATAATAGTAGTAATAATAATAATAATAATAATAATAGTAATAATAGTAATAATAATAATAATAATAGTAATAATAGTGAAATAGTAGTCATAATAATAATAGTAATATAATAATAACCGCTAGGGGTTTGATTTGTTGGTCATGGTTCCGGTACGTGGATTGCTAACTTCCACGCGTCCCTATCCAAGAGCAGCTCTTCGGATATACTCCAGTACTAGAGGATTTATTAACAAGTACTAGACATGAAATTCTTCACATACTGACAGTTAGTAAACAGTGCCTGATTATAAAATTTGCATATTTTGAGCAGGATGATAGATCTGCATATGTCGACAACTTCTTTGACCATCTAGTTTCATGGCATTCTGTCATGATACGAATGATGAGAGCCGAGGCCTTTGTTAATCTTGGGGAACCTAACATTCCAGTTGCTTGAATTTTTCAAGTCCATCCAGAATATATTTCTGAATTATTTAATAAGGTAGATATATTTTCCTTCTCAAATTTAATGAACTAAAACAAACTCTACATTTGCTAACTGTGGACTGTTGGAATCTGATTGTAGCCTAAAGTTCTGGACCGGTATTTACCATCTGACACTGTAGATCAGATTTCTTTTTCAGAAACCTAAACTAAAGTTTCTTGTACTGCCCTTCATATTGATCCGTTGAGTAAATAAATTGTGCTCTTATTGAAAAGCCAAATGGACCAAATTAATCTGGCTCGTATATGTACTAGTGCTTGTCTTTCTGCATGCGTCTCATCTCACTTTGGTATCTGATAATTTTCTCTCAGCTTCATCAAGTATATATGTTTATATTTCAGCTTGCTTAAGAGAATAGAAGATTGGAAATTTTGGGAATCCATCCAGACTGGGCAGCTAGTTCAGGGGTCAATTTTTTTTTTTTTTAGTTAGGATTTGTATGTTAGGCTTTTTAGAGGGGGAAGATATGAAATAGATTGTTATCATTTTTCTCTTTTGTTCCTTCTTTGGGAGCATTAATTCATTATGCAGCTTTGACCCCAAATTTGTACTCCGATCTGGTAGAAATTCAATCGTCTCCAAAACGTCTATTATAAGAGCTAGCAAGATGAAAAGAAAAGAAATTGAAATTGAAGACAAAAGAAATTAAAAAAAAAAAAAAAAACGTTGTAGTTCAGTAAGTACGGCATAGATGATATAGGTACATGTCTATACATCATAATTAAATCTTTGTTTCAAAAAAAAAAAAAAACTAAACATTCTCAATTTAATAAGTTGATTTGAACAAATATAATTTAAAGGAATATATTGTAATTTAATTTAATTTCAAACATTTGTCGCATCCATTTTAATTTAGGACATTAAAAATGCGCAATCATATAGTGATCAAATTTAACTAGGCATAAATTTAGGATGCAGAATGATCAGCAAGTCTCAAGGTCTCAATCAAATTCTTCGTGTAAGATCTGCAGAACCAACAGCAAGTCCCAAAGTTCCAATCTATTTTTTCTCATGTGAGATATGCGTGTACACGCTACTTAACCTAAATTAAATCTTCATGCTTATCTACTGATGTTTTGGAAATTAATCTTGGATTTAAGAGTCAGTTATAGAATTCATGTTAAATGAACATGAGTTTCAAATACGTATCTTAATAAAGATAATCAAGATCATCTTCTCAAATTCTATTAAGTCCCATCGGAGGACTGTTATTCTGGCCTGTTGAGCTGAGCTCCATTAGTTTACTCAAATATCCTGATTTGTGAATCTAATTGGAAATTTGTGAAGCAATATTGCAACACTTAGATAGACGTGAATATCTATAGAATAGGTTTACTTGGTACATATATAAGATTGTCGCATTGAGAAACTCGATCCTATTATTTTATATAGAGAACCTAGTGCGAGATTTAATTTTGATCACATCATTTTAGTTTCTTACCTAACTATAAAGATGACTTTTAAATGACTATATGGCCCGCTTTCATGCACTTGTTGTTGAGTACTCCTGACTCAGATTGATGCTAATATATTTGAGTCATTTTCACAAGAACATCGTCCTCTCTTCAGCAATAATATATATTATCTATTTTCTATTACGAGCACAGAATTAAACAGTAGAGATGTTTTGAATAATAATTATTGCAGAGCAGCTATTACATAAACAGTTGAATATACAAGATTGAACTAAATCAAATTACCATAATCTTGTCCAAACAGAAGAAAATAACAAAACAAGCACGTACAGCTGGAATTCAATAAATTACCATTATCCCTTCTGATAGAAGAAAATATAAATACATTAATGTATAACCCACAAACAATTTTTGTCTTATAAATTGGTAAGTCAATTGCAGCAACAAGAGAAGCAATCGAGGCAACACTCGCACGTCTCATAACAGCAGAAGCAGCAACAGAGTGTGAATAAGCTGATCAAAAAAACAATTAAACACAAAAATTAGCATGCAATTTGTCATCATTAATTAAGTTTTAGATACATGTTTAATTAGCTGGTCCTCACAGTCAGAAACCAGTATGGAATTTCCGTAAGTTTTGAAGAAGATGGAAGAATAAAAATTGTATAATACGTGGTCTTAATTAAAAGACTTCTTAATATATTGATCACCCACATGTTCTAAGAGCTTCCACATGATATAATAGTATTCGTACACACCACTTATCTAACATTAGCTAGTACTGGCTACTATTTAATTAGTGGACCAACTGCCAAGTGATTATAACTAATCCATTAGTTGACCATGGTTGCATAATTTGTTGATTATGGTGACCTACTTTCCTTTTCCATTATATTGAATTATTGGTACTTTAATAAGATATTGTACCATAATTTATTGTCTCACTATAAAGCATATGGACTCTCCAATGATTCACATTTATTATGAAGACATGATTAACCAGTTCTCTATAATTAAAGGGAATATAAACTTCATCAATTTATACACATTCTCAATTGATTACTGAACTTTATTTGCGGACCCCTTCTTTTTTTTTTTTGTTCACTAAATCCATTCTCATTAACGAATGCCAAGTTCTTCTAAATTTTGGTGCTTAGTACTGACTACTGAATTTAAACAACACGAACAAATTGGCTAGCTACATGAGTTGCACAATATTCAGAAGACCAGAATATCGATCTGCAACATCAGGTTTTCTAAGAGAATTATTTCACACACACACACACACACACAATTAAAAAAAAAAAAAAAAAAAAAAGGCAGCAGGCCAGCAGCAGCACAGCAATAACTATATATATATCATAGCAATTACAATAAACGAACATATATATAGTTTGCATTTACCAGTACTTAGTACTTACCAAGCATAGACGCACCCTTTCTCTTCACGGCGCTTCTGGACATGCTCTAAGTATCCCATTTGTTGCACACTTGGTGGGTTATACATCCTTAATTAATATCTTTTCTATATCTTTCTTTCTTAATCTTCTTTTATATATCAGAGTTGAGGGGAAGAAGATATATATGTAGCTGCCTTGAAGTGTACTAGAGGAGATGATCAAGGCTTTTATAGAAGAGAGTTAATGAGTGCATGTCTTTGTGTATTTTGCATGCATGCCCTTTGATGTTGACTAGTTTCTTTTTCTTGTCAGGTAGAGATTTGATCTTCCCTTTATATTACATCATATATGAATGTGAAATTAGGTGATCGGTGTATCATATCATATTAATTAAAGTGTATTTGTATTTCTTAAATAATTAGTTCATGCGAGGGTAAATTATATAGATTTTCCATGTAATAAAAATTATAAAAACCAACAACTGTCAACTAATCCCGTTAACATTTTCTTATGTAATATGACGTGCATGGTTGCCGGATTATATAATTTGAATCGTCTTAATTACTTAATTTGGTCTTTGACTGATGTTTGATATCCTACCAAGTACCAATTATAAAATCGAATTAGTTATTAGTTGAGAGCAGATCATCTGTATATTACCTACCTTAATCTAATTGGAGATTCTGGATCCTCTGCAGGCTTAGTAAAAATTTTCTTTTCGCGCGTACTGGGATTTCAACCAAAGATATCTATTTAGAAATGGTAATAATAAATTTCTAAAAATATCTTTTAGAGGTGTGTATACATGAAATTCTGCCTAAAAAAAAAAAGTTTTAGTATGTGCTTAAGATATAAGAGAGGGTGAATTAATGGGGACAGAAAGAAACCATTTGCCAATGATATAACATAATTATCAGTTTAGATATTCAAACTGTTTATTTGAGCTGATAAATTTGATGTCAATCAATAATTCTCCATATTAAAAATACTAAAAGTATCAGAGCCGTACTTTTAAAATGGAACCAGCATGTCATATTATTTAATTATTACAAGTAAAATGGGCCTAATAGTCCTCGGTGGTGAAGTGTTGCTTAAAAAATCTGTTTGGTGAATTCTTAATTAAATGGTTATGATGTATTTTGTAAATACAAGTAAAGAATGATGATTAATCCGTGAAAGCTGAACCGCTCGATTAAAAGTAAATAATTATTCATAGGAGAGCATTTCTTAGTTAAGGTTTAAAACTAGAGAGAATCTGCTATGGATCGGTAAAGCAACTTTTTTTATTTTGAATCGAACGGTTGTTGTTAAATATGTATCTTTAATTGTATCTAAAAGATATATCATGACCATCCAATCTATATTATATTAAAAAGCACGTAAGAATTGGACATCTCCATTTTTCTCTTTCTTCTTCAAATTTCTTTAATCCCTATTTTACCCCTTAATCAACGGTACAGATCAAAATACATTGATTTCAAAGGCGTTGATGTTCTCCAATTAAACAACTTCATCTCCATTTTAGTTTTTACAAAAATGGAAAAGTATCAATCTTAGTATGGAATATACATCAATGTTGATTAGAATTTACATTAATAAGGAATTAACTCTTTGTATTCTAACATTGAAAAATCGAAATCACATTAAATGAACGACCCATATATATTTCATCCGATCCATAAAATTAAAATTAGCCATAAAATTTTGATACACTTTATGGATCTCTGGGAACTATCTTGTCGACAACATAACATACAGTATGAGCACGGCAGGCCCAAATTGGCCCAATAAAACGAACACCCTTTCATTCTCCGACACATGGGACCCAGTTGTCATGGACACAGACACAGAGCTGAACTTGTAATTAAAGAAGTGAACGCAAGGGAGATGGTTAATTTGCAAAGGCTGAAATTAAGAAGCTTGTACATATATATGGATCGGAATTGAGATGCAATTAAGTCAGCCCAAAGATGGCACTAGTGCTGGGTCATTTACAAATTAATTAAGCTTACAGACTTGTTCATCTCAAAGTGTTGTACTAGTAGTTTAAGATGCTCAATCGGATTATTTTTATTATTTATAAATAAAGTTGAACATTAATTTATTCTTGGAGGATGACTGAATGATTTATATTAGGAAGTCGAAATTAAATGTTGTATCTCCCAAGGGGAAAATGTTCCTTGTACAATTTGGTCTATAACCACATATGTCACTCTGTCTTATTGAGTAAAAGGCTAAAAGCACTTCTGTTGCACCAGTACAAAAACATACTATAGTTTAATTTAGAACAATGAAAGATTTCATCGATCTTCATGTCATCAGATGCATAAAATGAGATACCTACTCTGAAGTGCCATTGTGCAAATGACACTAAAATGAATGGCATCTATATCTGTCATTGCCAATTTGCCATGCCATCGATCTCAGGAATTCATTACCACAACCTTGCTTTCTTAAATGGATTATTAATGGTCGAGCTAGCTAGCGTTCTTCTTTTAAAGAGACAGTTGGCAATGTTTTTGTTGTACAATGTATATTGATCTTCCTCCCACATTTTTGTGGGAACAATAATTTTAGCTTTAAATACCACAACATGCATGTTCTATCCTAATCCTAATTGCACGGGACCTATATATCACTATCAGTCTATCAGTCTATCAGTGCAGTGGAGCTAACTCCAGACTCCAGTTGGCCTGTAAAGTAAACTAAATCTACCAGGGAAAGAAAGAAAAATAACATATATAAATTAAATATGCAATTTTAGTAGTGGAACGTTCTTCAAACCACCAACAGATATATCATGAGTGTATTGAATAATGTTTCTTTTCTTTGGGAAATGAATGATCAGACAAAAATTGTGAGAAATATTCTTAAAGATTTTCAGACTATTATTTTTATCAACAACAATTAATTAATGATTCTCATGTAAATTCTTCAAATAATCTCCATGAACACAAAGTACAGAACACAACACACATAATTAACTTTTGGTCTTTTGCAATTTAGTCCCATCAATTAATTTTCTGCTCTTATTATTTGGTGCAGCTTCTGCTTCTAGAGGAGCATGCATTTATGAACAATTGAGTGTGTACTTAACCACACGAAAAGGCAACTAGGCAAGTGTATTTATTATTAATTAACAGTCTGACAGTAGGCCTAGAGGACATGTAATAAGCTGTTTGTGTGGCCATCCTTTATTAAGGCAGATTTGGCAGTGCACTTTTTTAGTAGAACAGCTCACAGTTAGGTCACTTGGTACTTTCCAATTTACACCCTGAACAAATTAAAATACAACGAACAATTGCCTCATGCATGGATTATTGTAAAGAAATTAAAACCGTGTCAAACTATCAATGCTTAATTGTGTTGTCTTGTTGAAAGTTGAAACTAACATTGAGCTATCAATTGCATAACCCAAGTTTAATCCAAGTATGCTCGTTTTGACATCCTGTATTTCACTTGCCTTCTCTTTGAAAATCATCATATATACTTCATGTTTAAATTTCTCACTAGAAGGGCTATGATATATTTATAGTTTTCAATGGAAATGCAAGATTCATAAATATTTTTTTTTTTCATAATGTAATGAAAAGAAGCTTGGAGAGTATTTTTAGGACCTCAATAGTGTTTGGCACAGTTTACAGTTATCAGAAAACACACTGGCACAGTGGCACTCACACAGAACAGTTAGGGATATTGAAATCATAATTTAAGCCTGAATAATTACATCTTCAATACTATCCATTTTCTGAGACAACAATTTTTCCCATGGATGGTAATGAAATTAAAAAAAAAAAATGAAAGAGAAATAAATTGAAAAAGAAAGAAAAAAAAAAAAGATAATAGATTAGACCCATAAATCGCATGCGCACCCCTTTGCCTACCCATAATACTATATTATACAAAATGATAGCCAAAAATAGAAAGAAATGTTGTTCCCCTTCCCTCTCTTCTCTAAAAATGCTCCCATTTTTCTTCAAACCAGGAAAAATCATAAAATTAGAGTTTAAGATTTCTTCTGAAGTTCCTCATTTCTCAATGAATTCCCTTTTGTTATTTTTTCAAGCAGTCTGGCCCCAAAGAGCACCAGCATTTCCTTCCTCTGTCCGTTTTGGCCTCCATTCAGTCCATCCTTTCACAATATCAGCCCCACTCTCCAACTGGAGAAGATGCTCACACCTGACTGCATCTTCGCCCGTGCAATCAGCACTGGAAGACACAGTTGTCAGGGACTGCAGGACACTGTCCCGGCCACACTCCTTCCTGTACTCCAGTGTCATGCTTGCGAGTTCATGTTTTTCTAAAATTGAAATCGGAGCACTCTGAAAAAAAAATAGTGAAAATAAAATGCTAAGGGCAAGCAACAAAAGGTCTAAAATAATGAATATCCACAAATATTGACTATGATCGACTTGAAGAGTTTTGAGAAGTTTTTATGACCTTGAACATGTAAAATTGAATGTATATTTCATAAGGGCTTAGGTGCAAAAAGACCCAAAAGCAATATGGTGGTTGGGAAGATTTGAATATGATGAGTGTAAAGCAAGGGAAGAACAACCCTGAACTAACCAAGCATGCATGTGACATATGTCCAATTTATATGACATGTGGGTATACCAAGATCAATACAATGATCCCAAATCTTCCAGGCAGCTCAACTAAGCTCATCATATGTACCTAGAACGAATAAATCTAAATAAGATAAGTAGTAATCTAGCTATAGAGTTATAGAAGTAGCACCTCCAGAATCCAGCCAAGGTACTTCACATTATTTACGTGCTGGTTGACATCCAGATCACCCCATCTTGGCTGCTCCACAAATTACACAAGCAATTTATTAATGAAACTTCTACATAATTTAAACTCTGATATTCTCATTAAATAACTTTAGCACTTAGTGTTATCTTTATTCAAACAAAATATGTTAGCAAGGTCAAGGTCTAGTCGACATGAGTCTATGATATCTATCATCATTCAGAAAACTAGAAAACTAGAAAACCAGGGGGGAAAAAAAAAACTTACAGTTAGGCCCTTTCTGATGAAAGGTTCTGAGGAATCCTTCTTCTCCGTCTTCGTGAGTTTTTTAGCGTCCTCTTCACGGATTGCAAGGCGATCAATGAAGTAAGGCCCAATTTCAGCCCGAACCTCTTCCGGCATCTTTGCTAGACGCCTCGTTTCTTTGTTCATCATTACCCATACACTGAACAAGCAAATAAAACGAAATGAATATTCAAAAAGAAAAGTTAGGACTTAGGATGCCTTAGTTGCAATGTGTGAGGTTTGAACACAGTCAAGCAAATATAATTGCTTTTTCTGACAAAGTATTCTGAGCAATCCTGTCTCAATATGGTAACGATCAATGTCTTGATTAGCACTTATACAGACAAATTAGGTTGATGCAAAAGACCAATGCAAATATCATAATACTGAACGGTTCAGTTGCCAAAAGTATGCAATACCTGGTAGCTCTCAAGATAGTCTGACCAGATTTGTAGTCACGAACATGCCAATCCCTTCTCATCCCATTTTTTCCAGATGCACCAACCCATGTATCAACTTCTACAATATCACCCCTAAATTAACAAAAAAGTAGAAGGGAAGAAAAATTAGACAGTTCATTAGCATTCAACAAGTAGCACAAAATTGTTAATGTCAAGCCCCAGTTCCACCTGGATTGTTTCAATTTTGAAACAAAATAACTTAGCAAATGTAGATAAAAAAGTAGTCAACTTACCAGGAAGGGTAGTGGTCAACAAGGAGTTGGATTCTACTGACAACCCATATGAGGTTTCTTTTACTCATCTCTGGAGTTGCGCCGAAACCATCCCCAAGCAAACCTGCAATCTTTACATGATTAAGCGCCGTCTCCTATAAGAATAAATAGCACAAATTTCATTAAAAAATTGAATAATAGAAAACAGTTTGTTCATGAGCTGATACCCAATACCCATTAAAATACTAAACTGTTTCGTGCAGTTTAGTAGATCTGTTAAAGATGTGATTGTAAAGAACTCGAAATGCTGCTGATGGCTTTAGATAAAATCCTAAGGATGTATAAGGAAAAGCATATGTGTGCAAATTTTGGTAAAGGATTTTTTTCTTTCATTGAAACAGCTTTGTTCATATTCAATATCCTCCTATATGCATATAGACAAATTATTAAGGAAATAGTATGAATCCATTTCAGAGTATGTACATGTAGATTTCAAAAAGACAATCATATCCATTCAGAAAGACCTACCCAAAATTCTGTAGGCCCATTTAAAGAACAATACCTAACATTTATAACAGACCCTGTGCCAATACATGTAAGGTAGCACACTGACACCTAAACATACCAGTTATAATATGTATGGTACCATTACAATCCTATACCTGCAAATGGTTCATGAGGGTCTCAATCGAAGCAGTACGGTCAGCTCCGATCTCATATGATCTTATAGGGAAGGTCTGTCTGAAGACTGACCCATCTTGAATCATGCGCCCAAATCCAAATGCATCTGCCAGCATATCAGGTTTCTTTGGTTTCCAATCAGATAATGTGAATTGCTTCTCAGCTGCCAGAAATATATAAGACATCATGGCTGCCAACAAGACGCTCCAATCTGGCAGCGCATTGTAGAAGGTCTTGGATGTCATCGGAAGCGGAGAGGACGGTATTGGAGTGTCCAATGGAGAGGAACCTTTCTCATGTGGTTGATCGCCTAAGCGGACATTATCAAAGGGAAGCTTTACACCTGGGTTGGTGCCATTTATTTTGGGGATGGTTTGTGCTTGAGCTTTCACGGACGCCTTGCTATCGGTTTTATTGGGTTTTGGTACTGCATTGAGAGATATCACATCAGGTTTGTCAGGAAAAGAATTTTTCACAGGCTTGATGGGTGCGTTCGCAGGTAAGAGACCTGCAGCGGCAAAGGAGGCAGCCATGATTGGGGATCTTGCAGGATCAATTCAACTGCAAATTCAACCCAGCAATTGGAATCTGAAGAAAAGAAAAGAAGGCTCAATTAGCTGTTACAGGATGGAATATGCCAGCTCCACAATTATTATGTAAACAGAAAAGTTAGAGAATAAATCCCAAAAAGGAGATTAATTTGCACATGTAGAATATTGGTTGTTACCAATTCATCCAGATATCAAAAAAATCCAACTATAGAGATTGCATGCATGTCCTTAAAATGGAGATCCTGAAAACTTATGGTGTTCATAGACTGCTTAATTTAGAAAGGAAGCATAGGCAGCAAAACTTTGAAAATAAATAATTTGATAGTTCACAAAGTAACTTAGAGATCCTACTTTTGTCTACTGGGACCAGTATTAAACTAAAATGCAAAGAATTAAATAGAGAAATGAGAGGTGAGAAAGGATCAAAATGGACATGGAATACACAAAAAGATTGATAAAATTTTAGATTATAGCATCAAAAGGGGTAATTGGTAGTTGAAAAGCAACCACCAAAAGCGATACTGGATCTAATAGTCTGCATGCAGTTATAGAAACAACCCAAGGGGAAATTATCAGAGCTGAGAAACATTGACTTGTCTCATATAGAGCTTAATCCACATTGAACACAATGAATAGTCAGAAGACTCAGAACAAGGAACAGCCATATTTGATTATTTGACTACACTTCTGTTTTCCTATGAACAATTGAGGAGAAAAACATGCTGAAATTTGTGTTTGGAAAATTAAATGCAATGTTATTTCACCATTTCTGTTTTCATCATCAGAGCATGTCAGAAGATAGTGAAATAACACAAAATAGTTATACATTAACATTGGCATTCCCCAAAAGAGTACTAATATGATTGCATTTATGTATCTACATTGCCAAATAAAATAACACCCGTTAATTTCCCACCACTAACAAGAACCAAACAAGAAGGAAATACCGTACCGGGTGCTCTAAAAAATCCCAATTCTGAGAAAACTTCTAATAAATTATAATCGATCAAATGAAATTAAAAATACCAACAAAAGCAACCGGACCAACAATGTACAAATCCCCACAAAATTTCAAAAAAAGCACCCACCTTTGGTACCCCAATGAAAACCCCCAAATGCGCAAAATTCAATCCAGATCTAGTGAGAAATGACACAATGCAGGAAGGAGAGAACCCCCAAACACCAAGAATAATGTGCAAAAGTAAAGAAATTTGATAGATAGATGGCTAACCTTATCTGCCCGGTCAGGTCAGGTTTGAATTGATTGACACTTTCTTCTCTTTTTCTTTTAGTTTGAGCTGCCTTCCAGCGCGAGAGAGAGAGAAAGGGAGAAAGAGAGGAGGAAGGGAAGGGAAGGGAAGGGACAACTGGAATTGGAAAGAAGCTAGCTATTTTTTTAAGAGGTGGAAAGGAAAGGTCTGTATTTATACATACATATTACATACCAACGCAAGTACGCAACGTTGTTGTATTTGTATAGAAACTGTATTGTATTGTATTTGTATTTGTATTTGTACATAGTTACATACCTAGAAGCTGAAATGACCCTTATATCCCTTCATTAGTTCATTGCCTTTCCAGATTGGTAAGATTGGATGCTATGATGGATCTTATGTTAGCACAAGTATGTGCCCAATGGTTTTTTTTTTCTTTATTCTCTTTAATGAAAAATTTTATTTTGCCGTTGGTGATCAAGGCTATAATGGTTTCTCCAGTGGAACCAACTAGTTTGATTGGTATCAGAAGAAAGAATGTATGATTTCTGAATAAAGTTAACTATATAATGATTCCTAAGAAAACTACTTTAAATTATTAAGATATTAATATATTATGTAGTTGAGTGATACATCACTGAGTTTACTATATATTTGTTTTTTATAATTTATGCCAATTATAAATGATAATATAAAAATATTCTATATATCACAGCATGTTTTACATGATAATCATCCATGTTGTATGCTGTGAATTATTATTATTACATAAGACGTAATTAGAAAAATGTCATCCAATAAGGTCATCATCAACATCTGCACAAGAATAACAACAGTAATATGTGTGCATAATTTTAGTGTACATTTGGCCTTGCTTTTATTAATGATAGAAGTGAGAAAATTCTAATTTAATTGATGTCGCCATATATAATGATTACAGAGTGGATGCGTAACATAGATGAGTGAAATTTATCGTTGAATTGGTTACTCATTATAAAAAATAAAATTACTAATAAAACTTCACAAATAATTAAAAAGTTTTATATATGATAGGCAGCAAAACCTCTTTGAAATCGACTCAATAAATTTCATCCACATTCTATCTGACCAATACCATATTGCTTAAAAACACATAGAAATATAGATAAGCACCAGATTGCTCATCCTTAAAAAAATAAAATAGACAATTAGATCTCATAAATCATTTTCCCTCCTTGGTTTTATTATAATGAAATGAAATGAATAGGGTTAATTTGGGAAACAGCGCTTGGAAGAGTCTGGAAGGACGGCCATCGTAGTTGAACCGTTGGGTGGACCAATTAAGCTGCACTGTTACTATCCATTCTTGCAATACTGGAAATATCCGTTTCATTAGTACTTCTCTCGCTGAATCAATTAATTAAGGAGGGTCAACTTAGTGAGCATAATTAATTAATTAAATGTTAAATGTAGCATCACGGCCTGATTAGCTAGGTCAAACTAGTGTGTATTCATATTTCTCTTAATTGTCCTTCTTTATTTCAGAAAAAAAAAAATATATAGCCTCAGATTCAAACCAAATTTACCAAATCAAAAGGCCCTTCAATTTTTAAAAATGGTTACAACTTGCTATCACTATTTTTTGTAGCATGCCAATTGCCAACGAAGAAGCATTGCACAGAAATTTAATGTTAAGATAGATTATCATAAGCATAAATTTCATACAGTACTCTTAATAATTTGTTGTATCTGTGTTAGATACGGTAGATTAATTAGTTCTTTTATATGTCCCAACATCTCCATGTGTTGTCAGAAATGGAGGCGTGAAACAACTAATTTTCTAATTAAATTTGGATTCATGTGAGGGTCTTGCTTGCTTAATGCTTGAGTTGCTTCCTCACCTTGTCACCTTCTTCCACTCCTCTCATTATTTATTTAGTCTTATTTATTTATTTATAATTTATTTATAATTTACAGAAAAATCATAAATCAAATATAAAAAGAATAATCAACCTGAAAATTAAAAAATGAAACGTGGAGGTGGTGGTCAGAACTCAGAAAAAGAGTTCCACCTGGCTGGCTGGCTGGAGCAAACTCACATCACATATTCACATGAATCAAAAAACAGAGGTTTAAAAGGGACAGCAAAGCAAAGCAAAGCATGTCAAGATTGAATTTGAATCTTGCGGTCAAGAACATGGGATTCCTCATTTTTTTATGAGTAACTAATGGTACGTTTACCCAAATGACCTTCAAGTAAAATATTATTTGGGATTAATTTAGGTCAAAATTGATAATGTCCATTTGGTCCCTACTTCTAATTGGTTTCTAATAATCTATCCATGACAAAACCACAAGGCATATATAAATGGTTCAGATAAATGCATGAGTAAGTGCATGTTTATGAATGGTTCAGATAATTATATAATATTATTAAAAAAAAACTGCACAAAAAATAAAAAAATAAATAAATGATGATATTTAGATTAAAAATAATGAGAAGGATGATCTTTAGTTCTTTCTTAGCAAACTCTTCTTTTCCAATTCAATACACAGTTGTTTCACTTTTTTACATCAGGACATTTAATTTGTAATCTTTCAGCTTCAGTGAAACTGGTAGAGCGCTTCGATAAAAAGGAATGGTTAAAAACAAATTATGTGCTGTAATTTTAGGAATCATAACTAGACATGTATTAAATGTTTGCATGTTTTATGTTTATTACTTTATTTACTTGTGCGGCATTTAAAGAACTATCTATATATCTTCTATGTTGCAATTTTTTTATTTTTCAGTCCACTTTATGCACAGATGCATGTAAATAAAAAAAATGTTTTAGACAATTGTCGGCTTGTCGCGGTTGTTATAAAGATTGGTGGTCACCTATATCAAAATCTCCTGAGGTACAAAAATTTTTCATTTTACATTTCGAGACATTTGTATATCATTGGTGTGCCTTTATCATTCACTCCTCATCTACCAGAAATGCCAAATACTTGGAGGTAAAAATGCTATACAGATATTATTGCTGAAAACCACTAGAGATTTTATTAGTTTAACTTTAATAAATTATTATTATGGATATTATTATTATTATTATTATTATCAAATACCAATAATTTATCATCAATTTAGAGTAATTCAATGATTTTGTTGTGACAAGATGAAGCCAAAACAAAATGATCATTAATCCAATAATTCCCAATGATTTAAACTCGATCTCCTAATTGCTCACTGTTTGCCTTCTTGTTCTTGCGATGTTCTTCCGTTGGCAGCAATATGAATTGAAGTCGGTACCACCGGAAAAATATAAACGGTTTGTCAGATTTTTTTTTTTTTTTTAGAAATAATTGTTTGTCTTTTTTTTATCTCTTTTATTTTTTGAAACTCGAAATAATTGTTTGTGAGAACTCAGAATCCGTGACCCTGACTCAGTGACGAAGCCAGATTGCATATTAAGCAGGGGACAATTTTTTTTTTTCAGCCATAAAAATTTAAAATAAACAAAATGACATAAAATAAAAGAATTGTTAGAGACACTGTGAGGAAGAAGCATTATTAATTGTTTGTTTACTGGTGATGAGTAATTAAAATCATATGAAAAATATTTGATAGAACGCTGAGTGAAAGATTTTTTATTTGTATATATTCATGTTAATTAATAGATGAGTTATTAATATAATCATTTTTATATAAGATAAGAATTAATTACTCAATTAATTTGTTCAAGTTTCGTTTTTTAATTAATTTTCTCAAGCATGGAAATTAATAACAAAAATATCAATCAGCTTATAACATTTAAAGTAATTAAGGAGGGGACATGTATAGGATCTAATTGAAAGTGTAAAGGGTGGCACAAATTCAAAACTCGGGATTGTCTGACGCGCTGCCGAATTGGCAGTGCGGTCCGGACCGTCGGATTCCGTCGAGATCCGTGAAAAAGTAATGAGTCCGAAAATCTCAACGTAACCCGCACCGTCGGATCTGCGCTGCCAATTCGGCAGCGCGTCGGACAATCCAAACTCCAAATTCAAGGGGGGTACATGACCCCCCCAAACCCCTGCCTAGCTCCGTGACTGCCCTGACTAATTCTGAAACCTCACAAAAATTTTGGCTGGATTGTGCCAAGATTGTTACTGCATTTATTCAACAAATATATATATTTTTTTATCGAAAGCATTGAGTGAAAACTTTAAATTGTCGGACCTAAGTTTGACGACGCTATTATTTCAGTGGAACAAATATAGGACATTGTGGGGTACACAAATATTAATTTCCTTGCCAACAGTTTATTTATTATATACTAGTTTGCTAAGAAATAAGAAGTCAACACGTGGTATCGTTTCATTTCTTTGGTACTAAGTCCGTATGATCCTAATTAAATAGCAGTGCTTACTTGTTATTAGATGATTATATTTTTATCTTAGGCCCTGTTTGTTTCCGGGATAAATATAGAAATAAGAGGGATAATTCTTATCACCTGTGAGAGTAGATGATTATAGAGTTAGACTATTTGTGAAAACGTTTGCATTTCAATCCGAAATGCTAACGGTTCAAATTATACTTTGTTACGTCAGAAATTTCGATTTATGCTTCCTATTAAATTCATTATATAAAAATACTGGGGAATACAAAAAATTTTCATTTTCGGAGTTTTGTAAGTATTTATTTCAGATTTTTAAAAATAACCCTGAAATATTAATAAAATAATACTTGTTTGTACATGGTTTTTTAAAAATCCAAAATAAATACTTAAAAAGCTCTAAAAATGGAAAAAAAATTTATCCCTTAGTATTTTCATATGATGAATTTAATGGGAACCATAAATTAAAATTTCGGACGTGGCAAAGTATAATTTAGACCGTTAACATTTCGGAGCGAAATGCAGACGTTTTCATAATATTTTCATAATAGTTCTACTCTCTTATATATATACTTTGCCCTAGTAGTTTTCTGAGAAATGGTGTTGTTTAGCACTAGCACTAGCAGTGGTAAAGGGCAAACAAGGAATTACCAGTTCCTGTTGGGAAGGGAAACGTATTGGCACATTGCAAAAGTGCCCTTCTTATAAGCTATTTATTTTCAATTTGCATTCGTCGGCAAAACCAAAACTACTACTACTTGTGAGTGGGAAATTCGAATGGCCAAAATATGACAACACATCGAATGCTGTTGCTTTCTACACTTGTCCATCTGCTTAAGTTCCAAGAAATACATTTCATTGCATATTTGCATGTCAATAGAACAACGCGCTTCTTTCCCTTGTTTTTCTTCTCTTTTTTTATTAAATTTTTCTGGCCTAATGCGTCTTTTACTTTCTTTTTTTCTAATACAAAAAATTCAGACGAGATGACACATCATGCATTTTTGTAGTCTATTTTCTTTTCAAAGTCTACTGAAAAAACAAAGAAGAAAAAGAAAAAAGCTGATCCTCCAGGCTTCAGACATTTTGTGGTCCATACAATTTAAGCAGGGTATTTTGCTCAAGTCCAGAAAAAGAAAAGGCTGCTATTTTATAAATTTGGTAGTATGCACTAGAGCTGCAAGAAAAGTTTGTGGCTCGTATTCGGTTTCTATTTTTTTTGTCAGCTTTTATATACATTTATTTGCGTATTTTGTAAACTGTTTTGACGAGATTGTTTACAATAATATACTTATTAATGGTTATATAAATAATAAATATAAAATTATAATAATTGAGTTCATTTAGAGCTCGAAACTCGATTCGAGTTCACTAGCTAGGCTCAATTTAGTCTGAGTTCGATTCAGTTTGAGTTTGATATCGATCAAGTTCGATTTGGTTCGAGGCCCCAGAAATGAAGCTTTCTGTTCTTTCTTTACAATTTTATATCGGGCTCCTTCGTTTAATAAGACATATACTGATATACATCATACATGTGTGCCAAATCATAGTAATTTTACACAAATTGACAAATGTGGTACATGCAAACCAGATGGCATGCTCTGATGTTAAATTAGTACTGTCCCTCAAAGAAAGTAATTGTTCCTTTTTGGTTTGGAACTTGATTGGCTAAGCACATTAGCACAGATACAATAGTAGATGACCTAACCACATAAATAAACTCAAACAAACAAAAGGAACAGAATGAAAACAACAACTCATTACTCAAGAAGCAACTGTCAACTGTGCTTGACAGCATTGAATTCTATATATATCACATATGAACATAAGTCATTAATTAAACCGTATCATAGTAAGTAAGTCAATCGCCACAATTAAGTCATAACGTATCACACATTGCAACAAAATTAAAGTCAACTCGTGGTGTGCCTATTTAATTTCATGATTTGTTTTCTACAGTTCAGATTTGACTAATTTTGTGAGCTCGCAGTCAGGGAAAGCCAACTTTTATTTAAGAGTTATGCTGACAATTGGAACTCAATATGAAACTTCTTAATTAATTGTGCTACTGCTACCCTAATTAAGACAATAAATAAATAATTTGTCATTTACGACCTCCTTGCCTTTTATTTATCCTTAATTAATATACTCATTCATCATCAGCAATTGAATTCAGCATATATAATGGAAATGTGTAGCTGGGCTGATTTGATAAAACAGTTGGGGCAATGAAAATAAAGAAATATGATCAACTAAACTGGTATTGAAAATGCAATTGGCATGTTAAATGGGCTCCAGGCGCAGACGGCCCGGCCCATATTCAACAGGCCCATTCGTTTTTGTTTTTCAGCGGTGGGATGGAAAATCAAAAACCCAAAAAAAAGAGATTGGGCCTGCTGCTGTGCTCAAGCCTCAAGCCCAAAGCCCAGCTCAGGAGCTAAAACTCGCCTGCAACTTTTATGAAAAATTTTCCTTTTTTCTATCCTATGTATACATTTCTAGGCTCCAGCTAGGAACTCGTACTTATTACTTTCGGTAAATGTGATTTCACATCGTGAGCCTTAAGTTAAAGGACGGCATGACACGTGAACTGTTAGATTGCCTTGAGATTCGAGTCTGCACAAATCTTAAAGTGATTCAACAGTCTACGCACATGCCGCACTTTACCTTAAGACAAAGGACGGCATGACACGTGAACTGTTGCATTGCCTTGAGATTCGAGCCTGCACAAATCTTAAAGTGATCCAACAGTCTACGTACATGCCGCACTTTACCTTAAGATAGAGGATGAGCACCCTGTAAATGTAGTCTTGAAGAGTATTTTTTTTTTCTTTTATGATGATAAGAACACCCAACGTGGCAGGTGTACGTGAGGGGGGGCAGGCACCTGGAGTCTCGTGTGGCCCGACTCAATTTTTTGTCTTCCCCAAGTTTTCCTAAAGCTTTATATAGAGTTACCGTGAGCTAGACTATTATACTAACAATAGCATTTCGGATCAAAATACTAACGCTTCAAAATTGTTGTTATTGGGTCCGAAATCATGATTTATGGTGTTCAATAAATTCTTTATATGAAAATATTGGGGAATGCAAAAATTTTTTATTTTTAAAGTTTTCTATGTATTTGTTTTGCATTTTTGAAAATAGGATGTACAAACATCAATATTTGTTTTGCATTTTTGAAAATAGGATGTACAAACATCAATATTTTATTAATATTTATGACCTATTTTCTAAAATTCAAAACAAATACTTAGAAAACTCTAAAAATGAACAAATTTTGTATTCCCTAATATTTTCATATAAAGAATTTATTGAGTACCATAAATCATGATTTCGGACACGATAACATAAAATTTGAGGCGTTAGCATTTTTCGGTCCGAAATGCTAACGTTAGTATAATAGTCAAACTGGAGTTACTATTATGCTAACGTAAATATTTCAAAATGAAATACTAATGTCTCAAAATTTATATTATTGTGACTTAAATTTTTATGGTGCTCAATAAATTGTTTATATGAAAACATTAAGAAATATAAATTTTTTTCATTTTTAGAGTTTTCTAAGTATTTGTTTTGCATTTCCGAAAAGAGCTCATAAATATTAATACTTGTAGATGCTTAATTAATGTGTTATTTGTGTTATCTGCGTGTGTTATAAGAAAAAGTCTAATTTAAGACTTCAATACCGAAATGTGACCGCAGAAAATCTTTGTGCTCATCTAATCGCTCATATTTCATCTAAAATTTCAAAATTAAATCTTTGACCGTTACAGGATAAGGACATATCAACATGCAGCAGCAGAGATTAAGAAAAAAAAAATAAGGACCCACCAATAGAATTAGTGTTCGTTATTTTGTTCTCTCTTTTTAAGTATAACAATTATAATTAGTATCTAATGATGGCTCATCATCTTTTCTTATAATTTTCATTTAGTGCGCATCTGTCAAAAAGAAAAGTACGGATTGATTGACGCCCACAATGTTCTCATTTATTCTTATAATTTTTTTTTACAGTTGAAAAATTGAAATAAAAATCATCGTTCATATATAACTAAAAGAGTGCCTCGCTTTGCTTCGGCAGCAAATATTGAGCTATATCATTTGCTTATGCTAAAGAAATAGAGTTTCTAATGAATTTACAAAGCAATTCGAGTTTCCATCAAAGAATATCAATTTACATGAAATTTAAAAACTAAAAAGTCAAATGGATATCTCCATTTTAATTCTAATGATGTAGTGTAAAATGATTGAACTGACCATTGAATTCATTTCTCTCCATCGTAGAAGCATAAAGCCAAAGAATTTAAAAAAAAAAAGGAATAGCAAATCGTACTAATGGTTAGAGGTGGCAAAATCTGACTCGACCCGAAAAACCCGCTCGACTCGCCCGACCCGACCCAATCCGTGTTTCAAGGAAAGACATACTGACCCGAACCCGACCCGACCCGACCCGAACCTGAGATGACCCGGGAATAGAGGTGCAAAATCTAACCAGATCCGAAAATCCCGCTTGACCCGACCTGACCGAAAAAATGTCGGCAGACGTCAACTTGATACCCGATCCGACCCGAAAAAATGCCGGCAACCGTCAACCCGATACCAACCCGACCCAACCTGAATCCGACATTTCCATTTAGTCAAACTCATCCAACCTGACCCGACAATCTGCTACCTCTACTAATGGTGCAAATTGCAGACTGCTTACTTTGACAAATTCCCTCTATGATGATTCGGCTCTTGTTACCCCAAAGAATAAATAATAATACTGTAGCTATTACTGTAGATTTTACTGTAGAAACACATCCCAAAATAATATACTATAATAGGGATTTGTACATTGGGTAATGGACATGAACGAACCCATATGTATTCTTCCTCCACGAGCTAACACTAAACTAATTTTTTGGTGTAGTTAAAAAGGGAAAATTGGTTCAATGCGCCCAAAAACTTAGAAATGAGGAAAATGTTACTCCCAAGTTCTATTTTGAAAAATACCACTCCAAAACTATTTTATTTGGTGTAGTTATAAAAAAAGTTCCAACACCTTCATTTTTCCATTTTTAAAATTTTTTAATAACTCAAATATGAGAACTAATTTTGTAAAACAAGATTTTAAGTTACAGCTAGCTCCAGATACACATTATTCAACTTATAAATATTCTTCGATCTCCAACCTTTTCGTTTATTTTTCTCTCGTACAACTTTGAAAAACCTCGTAGCTTTTTGGGAAAGTATATGAAAAGGAAAGGAAGTTATTCAAAAGGAAAAATAATAAAAAAAAGAAGAGGATATAGATTTGCAGAAAGATATCCAACGTGGCAGGTGACGTGGGCGGAGGGCACGTGAAGTCCCGTGGCCTTGCCTGTCGACTGCCGTTACTGGCCTCACTTTGATTTTCGCAAGTTCTTTCTAGAGCTCTAATTAAATAACATATATAAAAGGAAATATAATATAATAATATAGGCTTAGGATATAGTGTCCGGAATCTCGATTCCTTAGATTGGACATGCTGCACTGCACCTGCACCTGCACCCAATTCATATCCCCTGCTGTACTGCATCATGCACTTCACGACGTCAGCCGTTTGATTGTCCCGAGATTCGTTCTCGCAAGGATCTCGCGTTGATCTAACGGCTGATGTTGCGAACTACAGAATGCATTAAGTCAGGGGATGAGCACTCCCACTCCGCTCCTGCATTGATGGTCATGGACTCATGGTCGTGTCCCATCCGCAATCCGCTGCCAATGCCATAGTATGGAAACTACGGCACGCTCGCTGCCATAACATTGAAACGGTCTGATTTTATTTGGACGGTGTGGATTTTAGATCTTTTGTGGGTGCTGTCTGTCATGACTCGTGAGACATAAGAGTATGGCAATCGGCTGCCATTACATTAGATCAGATCGGATGTGGATTGATTTATGATGGTGTATCGGTCTACACTTCCAGACTTCAATGAATATGAATATATAATTATATATATATTACTAAAAGAAGAAGGTATAGTTATGGGCCGTATGGCAACGAGGCCGGCGAGAAGTTGCTGAGCTGCCTGCCACTCGTGACAGTACCATCAACTAATAATCTAATATATATATATATCAATTATTATTAATTATTATAAGCAAATGATCAGTAAAGTAAAGTTATGGATTATGGGAAATGCAGAATGCCATGCCTCGTCCCTCATCCTGACGGGACGGGACGGGACATCTTTCCATTCTTAATTGCAACTTGCTACTAGTACAGTACTACCCAATAACCATACATATATCGAAGACATACCAAGTTTACAAATTCACTTCAGTCAGTCCCATAAGCAACTGATCTGACACACTCAGCGACCGATCGACCATGTCATCGCCACGTCCAGGAGGAGCAGGCCGTGCTGCTGATGCACCATCGGCACCACCACCACCACAACCACCAGGTGCCGCGTCCTCCGCCCATTCCTCAAGCCAATCCCGAACCCACAGCCGGACCAGCACCAACCGCAGCGCCCGCATCGTGGCCCAGACTAACATCGACGCCAAGCTCGATGCCGACTTCGAGGAGCTCGGCCAGGAGTCCTTCGACTACTCCCGCTCCGTGCATCATGATCAGCACCAGCAGCAGCAGCAGCAGCCTCCGCAGCAGTCGCAGAAGGTCATGGCCTACCTCCAGCACATCCAGCGTGGCCGCTTCATCCAGCCCTTCGGCTGCCTCCTCGCTCTCGACAGCAAGACTCTCCGTGTCCTCGCCTTCAGCGCCAATGCCCCCGACATGCTCACCGCCCTCCCCGTTGCCGCTGTCCCCGACACTCTCACCGATGTTCCAAGTATCGAACGTCCCGTGCTTTCCTTCGGCTGTGATGTCCGGGCCCTCTTCACTGCACCCAGCGCCGCTGCTCTGCAGAAGGCTGCAATGTCCCCGCCGACCACTGACCTCTCCCTACTCAATCCGATTCTTGTCCACACTCGCTCCTCCGGCAGGCCGTTCTATGCCATCCTCCACCGCGTTACGCGCTGCCTTATCGTGGACTTGGAGCCTGTCAAGCCGGCTGAGCTCCCCATGTCTGCTGCCGGAGCACTCCAGTCCTACAAACTCGCCGCCAAGGCCATTGCCCGCATTCAGTCCTTGCCGGGTGGCAGCCTCCGGAACCTCTGCAACGCTGTTGTCGAGGAGGTTTTTGAACTTACCGGCTATGACCGTGTCATGACTTACCGCTTCCATGATGACGACCACGGTGAGGTCTTCACCGAGATCACCAAGCCGGGCCTTGACCCCTACCTTGGCCTTCACTACCCGGCTACCGACATCCCCCAGGCTGCACGATTCCTCTTCATGAAGAACAAGGTCCGGATGATCTGCGACTGCCGCGCCAAGCCCGTTACGATCCTCCAAGACGATGCTCTCGGCTTTGACATCAATTTCTGTGGTTCCACTCTGCGTGCCCCCCACAGCTGCCACCTCCAGTACATGGTGAACATGAACTCCATTGCCTCCCTTGTCATGGCGGTTGTCGTAAATGCGCCCTCTGATTCCGAGAGAGGGGATCCTGATGATGACAACCAGCAGCAGTCACAGCCGAAGAAGCGCCTCTGGGGCCTCATTGTCTGCCACAACGAGAGCCCCCGCTTCGTGCCTTTCCCCCTCCGCTACGCCTGCGAGTTCTTGGCCCAAGTCTTTGCCATCCATGTCAACAAAGAGTTTGAGCTTGAGAACCAAATTCGCGAGAAGAACATCTTGCGCACTCAGACCCTGCTCTGCGACATGCTGCTAAAGCAAGCGGCCCCCCAGAGCATCATCTCTGGCAGCCCCAACATCATGGATTTAGTCAAGTGCGACGGTGCTGCTTTGCTCTACCAGACCAAGGTATGGAGGTTGGGAGTAACACCGACCGAGAGCCAGATTCGCCATATTGCTTTATGGCTCAGAGAGAACCACATCGACTCCACTGGGCTCAGCACTGACAGTCTACATGAGGCAGGCTACCCGGGAGCCTCGTCACTTGCGGACACGGTATGTGGCATGGCGGCTGCACAAATCAATTCTAAGGACATCCTCTTCTGGTTCCGAGCCCACACTGCGGCTGAAATACGATGGGGCGGGGCAAAGCACGATCCGTCACAGCAGGACGACGGGAGGAAGATGCACCCGAGGTCGTCCTTCAGAGCCTTTCTGGAGGTTGTGAAGATGCGTAGCGTGCCTTGGAAGGATTACGAAATGGATGCCATTCATTCCTTGCAGCTGATTCTGAGAGGCAGTCTAAACAATGAGAACAGTGTAGGCAAGGATGCCAGTGCTGTTACTGATACGGCGGCGCTTGAGAGCAAGATCGATGAGCTGAGACTGCAGAGCATGGTGGAGCTGGAGTCGGTCACAAACGAGATGGTTAGGCTGATCGAGACAGCCTCAGTGCCGATTCTGGCTGTGGATAGCAGCGGGTTGGTTAACGGCTGGAACCAAAAGATTGCCGAGCTGACAGGCCTCCCTGTTGCTGATGCTATCGGCAAGAACTTTCTTTCACTTGTCGAGGAAGACTCTCTCTCAACCGTTAGCAAGATGCTTTCCTTGGCTCTGCAAGGTACTGCAAACTCGTTATTCATTCAGTTTCAACATTCTTCTTTAAATTATGTTTTCAAATTATCTACTGACAACTGACAAGAAGGTGCTAAATGCTTAATTACCTTATGGGGTTTCTGGCACCGTGCATTCATTTTTAAAACTGATGATTCAAAATCTGAAGTATAGATTTTGATATCAGTATTGAGCTGTCATATCGGAAATGCAATAATACTAATGGCCTTGTTTATCATTAATTGAATTCTAAATTTAATTTGCTGTACGTGAGTTGTGAATATCCTGAGTTTCACATAAAAAGATCATGTAACATATGGAAATATAGATTTAAGAATGAAATTGTACCTGTTAATTAAATTCATTATACTAGATGGTTTGATATATTAGTTTGTGATATATTATTATTTACAGCAACAAAATTTTTATATCTGCATAATTAGTTAGAATCCTTAGAGAAGTACCAGCAAAATCATCCGTGTGCAGCCTCATGAACAAAATCTAAAAGCTGCAGGATTCAAATTAAATGTGTAGTGCTTCTTATCAACAAATCAATTAAAGATGGTAGTAATTGAAAGTTCCTTATTTGACTAACCTGTTGTTCAATTAATATATGAATTTTTAGCTTGAAGTTACATGTCTAAACACAGTTATTTGTTCCTTCCTTTTATTCATTTTTAACAGGGAGAGAGGAAAAGAATGTGCAATTTCAGCTGAAGACGCACGGGGCTCGCAGGGAAGATGGACCTGTGATACTGATAGTGAATGTTTGTTGCAGCCGGGACATAAACGAGGAGGTGGTGGGAGCGTGCTTTGTGGCCCAAGACATGACGGGCCACAAGATGGTCATGGATCGCTTCATTCGCATCGAGGGTGATTACAAGAGCATAATCCAAAATCCTAACCCACTGATTCCCCCAATATTCGGTGCTGATGAGTTCGGCTGGTGTACTGAGTGGAATGCTGCCATGGCCCGCTTGTCAGGCTGGCCTCGCGATGAGGTTATTGATAAAATGCTTCTTGGGGAGGTTTTTGGGGGACAAGTAGCTTCTTGTCGTATGAAAAATCAGGATGCCTTTGTCGGCCTGAGCATCATTATAAACACAGCCATGACAGGCCAAGATATCGAGAAGGCACCATTTGGGTTTCACAACAGAAATGGCAAATTTGTCGACTGTCTCTTGTCAGTTAGCAAGAAGGTGGATGGAGAAGGCAGAGTGACGGGCGTCTTTTGCTTTTTGCACGTCACCAGTCATGAGTTGCAACACTTGATTGAAGTCCAGCAACTAAAGGAGCAGACCACTATGAAGAAGCTGAAAGCCCTGGCATACATTCGACAAGAGACCCGGAACCCGTTATCAGGTATGGAGTTCTGTCAGAGGATGATGGATAGTACTGGCATGAATCAAGAGCAGAGAAAGCTAATTGATATTGGTTCAAGATGTCAGCGACAGCTCAGCAGGATACTAGATGACATAGATCTTGATTCCATCATGGATAGGTACGTTATATATTTAGCTTTCATCGTTTCATTCCATTTGGCCAGGTTGCCGAATACTGACATACTGACTGGTAGATTGAATTGAATTTCACTGATTGATCTTGTTCAAATGAAGTTGCCTTGAGCTGGAGATGGTGGAGTTTGAACTGCGGGATGTGATAATGATAGCGGTGAGCCAGGTGGCTCTGGCAAGCCAGGAGAAGGGGGTGAGGCTAGTGTACAACCTCGACCAGGCTTTCATGTCAGATGGGGTCTACGGGGACAGGCTGAGGCTCCAGCAGATAATAGCCGACTTCTTGGCTGTATCCGTCAAGTTCTCTCCCAGCGGAGGCCTCGTCGAGCTCGGGTCTGCCCTCGTCAAGCAACCTGTTGGGCAAACACTGCACCTCATCAACCTTGAGATCACGTAAGCAATCTCGCTCCTAGAACGTTATCTAATATTGGTCTAACCTATGAATTTGTATGTTTAAATTAATCTTATTTTTATTTAACATGTATGTATGTATGTATAAAAGGGAAATTAACTACTCAATTACATACTGTCTCAGAATAAAGCACAGCCACTCGCAGACAGCGAGCGGAACAGCAGAGGAGTTGGTGTCTCAGATGTTTGGGACCTGCGACGAGGCATCAGATGAGGGGCTGGGGCTCCTGGTGTGCCGCAAGCTTCTGAGGCTGATGAACGGAGATGTGCGTTATCTGCGAGAAGCTTCGAAATCAGCATTCATCCTGACACTCGAGCTCGCTTCTGCTGCTCCGGCTCCTGAAACTGCAAAAATCTACAAGCCTCAACCCATGAGGACCTTTTTCTAGATACTGCATGCTTATGCTGTATCATGTAAAATTAGTGGTGCTTAATTTCTACCTGCTGTTTTAATTAATTTGTCTTCCTTAATTCCACTGCTTCCTAAACTGATTAATTATCAGCTAATAAGTGTATTATTAAGCAAGCATTCAAGTTTGTGCCTTTTTCTTTATTTGTCCTTAATTACTTCTGTACTGTATATATGTTTTGCACGTTAATATGCTGGATGCCACATTGCCATGGTATAGAAAAATGAACTGTGACACACTGAGTTACTGACACTCATGACATATCTAAAATGAAACAATTAAAAACCGAAATTACACTCATATATTATAATATTAAATTAGTAAAACTAATTCAGTTAAAAATTAAGAGAGACGGCATTCGCATTTCCTTCAAAATTGTTAGATCAGATGATATGATATGAGTGTCCAAGCGCCTCATGATCATGTCCCTAATTGACTTCTGTGAAGCATTGGACTTAATTAGCAGGTGTAGTAGTAGTTTTAAGTGTTGTAAAAAAAAGCAAGAGACAATTAGATATGTACTCCCTCAGATAATACAAAACTATTTGTTGGATATGTGACCAGTTAATTAGGTGTATTTTTGTTAGGGAATATATTAAGGACATTATAATAAAATAGTTAATAGCTAGTGGGTGCCCTTGGTAAAACTGTTTGAGAACTTTTCTTAGTACTCAAGTTGTGTCCACTTATTACTAAATACTGATAAATCTGTGAAATTGAACACTACTAGCTGCAGTTAAAAAACTAAAAATAAGGCCACAATTAGACTGAACACTACAAAATAAATTAGGGGCAAAACGGGAACACGCATATCCATCATTGAAAAATTAAGGCAGGCATGCAGTTTGTAATTTCTTACATTATATTTTGTGTTTGGGGGAAGTTAGTCCAAGTAATTCAGTCATCCAGTTTATAAGTGACATATATATTTCACAAAATGTCTAATTAGCCCTCGGAACAGAAGTTATAATTAATTAAGTAAGGCACATGAAAAACATGGTATTGTTTCAGAGATTAAATTACCAGTTGATGACATGTTTTTGTATACCTTGGCACGAGAGATTACAAATCAAGTCCTACAGTTATCCTACATGATATCTGGCTTGGAAATCGAAAGAACGAACACAAGTCGAATACGATCTCTCAAAGAAAAATCTGTGGGTTCGGCCCATGAAGGCCCATAAGTCTGGAGCCTTATGGGCCTTTTTGGACTGGGCTTTCTGTTTCATGTTGGGACTGGGCTTTTTCCTACTTTTTCATCAAGGGGCTTGATGGGCCTTCTGCCCTTCTTGGACTGTGCCGGAAGAACCCGCTAATCATTGCAGGCATGAGGCATCTTCATATCAACATGAAATAATTTACGTACTAGCTGCGCAGTAAATCTTTAAAAAAAAAAAAAAGGGATCTAGAATGTCATGATCTAAGGGCTCTCAACTCCGCATGACATGAGTTAAGATCGATCGATATTGTGGAAAAATGAAAATGGCATCGAATAATGAGGCAGAGGCACTGTAGTCTAGTGCCATGCATGTATGCACATGGACATGGGGGTTTGGCTTTTAGCCTTTTACATACGAGGAGGGATCCATTGACAATGCTTATAATGACAATTTTGACAATCAAGATTTTGAAAAATTTGTAATAATTCATAAAAAATCTTAAAAATGAAAAAACTTTTAAGGATGCATTCTTTAACTTATGGATTAATAGTCTTTTAAATTTCAATCAATTTGAACATCGGTTGATAGTTTATCAAAATTTTATACATTTTTTAACGGTTGAAATTTAATGAGCTTTAAAGAGCTATCAAACGTCACTTAAATTGAATATAATTTGATACATAATCAATCTACAAGTTAAACAATATCTCTATAAACTTTTTTCTATTTTTAAGAATTTTTAACTATTTTTATAATTTTTTTAAAATCTTAATTGTCAAGATTATCATTTTAAGCATTGTCAATGGATCCCTCCTCTTTACATATATACATATATCGAGATCAAGACAGGTATGGTATGACTATCGCAGATCGATCTCATGTTAATATTTATACTAAATTACTAATACTTTACGTACAGTACTGACTCGATCAAGGACGTCCACATATATATATATATTGTAAAGAAAAAAGAAAAGGAAAAGCAAAAATAAAATTTGAGTTCCTTGGTGGGACGTGCCTTGGCACAGTATTCAATTTCCTTATTTGTTTTTCCCTTATTTGCTTTGGTTATTTTAGAAACATAATATTTGATTGATTGATTTAGATCATGGCTTGCGTGCCAATGAATAGCTATTATAAAAGAAGAAACCTGTAATGAATAATGTAATCTAATTGGAAAATTATGAAATAAAATAGAGGGAGGGTTGGGCGGAGTCTTCTGTGATTGTTCAGTAAAAGTTATTATTTGAGATCCTCAGGAAGTTACTATTTGTGAGTGAAAGTTATTATTTGCTGTGTAAAAGTTGTCATGGTATTAGAGCATGGGTTAAAGAGATCGAGACTGCTGATGGCTATGCCCAAGGTGGTCTAAATCTCTCTCTTGTTGCGTTCACTCATCCTCTTTTTTTTTTTCCTCTCTCTATTTCACTAAAAACCACAAATCTCTGAAAAATGTCGAATACTGACGGAGTTATGAAAGACGGCACAGATACTGACGGAGTTCTGAAAAACCTGGCATAGATGCTGGGACAAATTCTGACACAAAACCAACTAGTGGCGCAAGCCCACCAGCAAATACCTCAAGCACAACCAGCGCCGCCGCCGCATGCCCCCACTAAAGGTAATATACCTGCAATCTCCATGAAGTTCACGGGAAAGAATTTCAGTATTTGGTCTGAAGTTGTTGAGTTAAATCTCAAGAGTAGAGCAAAGCTTGGGTACATTGATGGTACAGTTGCTGAGCCAAAAGGACCTTCTAGTGATCCAACCTATCTTAAATGGCAGACCGACGACTCGATAGTGAAGACCTGGATAATCAACTCGATAGAACCTCATCTTGTCGGAAATTACATAAGATACCCAACAGCAAAAGCAGTATGGGATGCAATCAAAACAACCTTTTCTGATGGAGAAGATCGCTCGCAACTATATGATCTAAGAAGGAAGGTTAACCGTCTAAGACAAGGTGCTGAGACTCTTGAAGACTACTTCAATACTTTATAGGGTTTATGGCAAGAGATAGATGCTCGAAGCCCGAACCATATGAAGTGTCAGGCAGATATTGAAGAGTACAAACGAATTGTTCAAGAAGAACGTGTGTACACATTCCTAGACGGCTTGGATGACCGACTTGACAAGGTACGAGCCGATATAATAAGCGTGCAGCCATTCCCAACTGTACAAGAAACCTATGCACGAGTGCGCCGTGAAGACTTGAGACAAGCAGTGATGCTCAACGAGAAGGTTACAAACTCTATGGTAATGTTAACTAAGAACAATGAAACTAAAGCAAAGTTGTCCCTTGCAAAACCAGGTGGAGAAAGTATTAGAGTATAAGCATTTGTATAGGGAAAATTAGAATGATGTAATAGGAAGTTGACTTTAGTCAATAGCTGTGTGATATATTTCCTGTTGTACTTAAGCTCCTCTATATATAGGAGTTAACGGAGCTGTAATCGATTACACAATTAATACAAAACATTTCATTCTCTCTTTCTCAGTCTATTATGGTATCAGAGCTCACTCTTCTCCCTTTCTTGTCTTCTCCGCAAAACTTCGGAAAACCCTAGATTTTCGCCCAAATCTCAACAGAAAATATATCACACAGCTATTGACTAAAGTCAACTTCCTATTACATCATTCTAATTTTCCTTATACAAATGTTTATACTCTAATAGAAAGGCCAATATACCAAAAAAAACCAAAATCGGGTGGGAAGTGTACACACTATGGCTACATAGGTCATGTGAAGGAGAAATGCTTCAAAATTGTTGGTTACCCTGACTGGTGGGAAGATCATCAGAAGAAGAAGAAATTTGGGACAGAAAATTATCAACCTAGAGCAAAACTGGTACAAACTGAAGTCCAGTAGCTGTTGGTGACCCTGATGTGAGCACTGCTGGTCATGGGACAAATCAGACTGGTACTGTCTACACTGCTGGAATAAACATGGTAAAAGACAAAAATTCAGAAGGTAAAAATAATTTGAAACTCTATGAAAACTGTCCTAATAAATCATGTGAATGGATTATAGACTCAGGGGCAACCGATCATATGACGTTTGTGAAGGAGGATTTGATAAATCTTACTGAACCTCGGAGAAAGGAAATACTCAATGCAAATGGTTTTTCCTATCCAGTAAAAGGAGCTGGTGATGTAAAGCTAACTCCATCTCTAAATCTCTCTAACACTCTGTTTGTGCCATCGCTTACCGCAAAACTAATGTCAGTAGGACAACTGGCTGAAGACTTAAATCATGTGATACTAATGTACCCTCATTTTTGCCTTTTCCAGGACATTCTCACGAAGAAGATAATTGGGCGTGGTACTAAGCGAGGACGACTGTATTTTCTTGATGACTTTGAAGTTGGAAGCGCTAATTTAGCAGATGGTGAAACCTCTAGATTAAATAAGCTCCTGATATGGCACAAACATTTGGGACATCCCTCATTTGGGTACATGAGAAAATTTATGCCCTCCTTATTTCTTAGCATTAAAGAGAATAATATAACCTGTGAAACTTTGCATCCAGGCCAAAAGCCATCGTGTACCTTATCATATTAGTTTGAATAAAAGTACCGTACCTTTCTCTCTCATTCATTCTGATGTGTGGGGTCCGTCTCCGGTTTGCTCAAAAGCAGGTTATAGATGGTTTTTATTATTTATCAATGATTGCACTCGAATGACTTGGTTGTACTTGTTAAAAACAAAAGATGAGGTTACCCAAAGTTTCCAGCATTCTTATAACCTGGTTAAGAGTCAATTTGAAAAAGAAATAAAAATAATTCGAAGCGACAATGGGGAGAAATTTGTGAACAAAAATCTTAAAGAATATTTTTTTTATAAGGGAATTATTCATGAAACAACTTGTGTTGGAACACCGCAACAAAATGGTATTGCCGAAAGGAAAAATAGGCATATTCTAGAGACTGCTAGATCTTTACTATTTGAAAACAACGTTCCACAATCCTTTTGGGATAGTGCAGTATCTACAGCTGTAAATTTAATCAATAGAATGCCCTCCATAGTTAATGATTTCAAAACCCCGCTTCAAGTTTTGTCCTCTCATTTCCATATTCCCTCTATGCTTAATCTGCCTCCAAAAGTCTTTGGATGTTCAGCATATGTATACATTGCAAAAAACCAACGAACTAAATTAGATCCATGCGCAGAAAAGTGTGTATTCCTTGGGTTCGGGTCTCATCAAAAGGGCTATAAGTGTTTCAGTCCAGCCACAGGAAAGTGGTATGTAACGATGGATGTTACTTTTCTTGAAATTGAGAGCTTCTTTCAAAATTCTGAGATTCACATTCAGGGGGAGGATCAACTGAGATGTGAATCATATAGAGAATCTTGGTGGGGTATAAGAAATATTGAACTTGCTGAACCTACAACTAAATCAAATGATGCCACTGTACATGGTGTACATGAACTAGCCAGTGCCACATAACCAGCAGAAGATGTATATATGCCTGAACCAGTGAACACAGAAGATCATGATTGCGGAAGAGAAATACAGTCGTCAAGCTTGGAAGTACCACACGACCCGAATCTATCTGAGAATGTTCCTGAGGTAAGTAATCCAAACACTGAATTTACTGTTCAATCTAAATTACCACCAAGAAAAAACAGAGGGATACCTCCAAAGCGATACGTCCCAGAAGATGGGACAAGTGAAATGAGAGAATACCCGATCTCTAGTTATTGTACTGTTAAAAATTTACCCGAACCAGTCAGGGCTTTTGCCACTAGAGTTGCCTTTGAAATTGTACCTGAGAGAGTTGAGGATGCCTTAGCTCATCCAAAATGGGCTGAGGCAATGAGAACTGAGATGGAAGCACTTAACAAAAATTGTACTTAGAAACTTGTTGAGTTACCTGAAGGAAAAGAAACCGGTTGGTTGCAAATGGGTTTACTCAATTAAATATGGGGCTAACGGGGAAGTTGAAAGGTATAAAACAAGGTTAGTAGCTAAAGGTTATACACAGACTTATGGCATAGACTATCAAGAAACATTTTTTCCAGTTGCAAAACTAAACACCATTCGAGTGCTTTTATCTCTTGCAGCAAATTTAGATTGGCCCTTGCACCAGTTCGATGTGAAAAATGCATTCTTGCACGGAGATCTCGAAGAAGAAATATACATGGAGATTCCACCAGGCTATGAATTATCGACTTGCAAACCATTGGTTTGCAAGCTAGAAAAAGGCGTTGTATGGATTGAAGCAGTCTCCACGAGCTTGGTTTGGGAGATTTTGCATGGCCATGAAAAAATATGGATTTCATAAATGCGATTCTGATCACACCCTTTTCATTAAGAAAAATCAAAGCAAAGTAATAGTTCTTATTATTTATGTAGATGACATGATCGTTACAGGAAATGATAAGAGAGAAATTCAAGAGTTAGAGGAACGACTAGCAAAGGAGTTTGAGATGAAAAACTTGGGAGGCATGAAATATTTTTTAGGAATTGAGGTGTCACGATCTCAACAGGGTATCTTCTTATCACAAAGGAAGTATATCCTCGACTTACTAGCAGAAGTCCGCCTATTAGATTGCAAGCCTGTAGATACTCCAACTGTACAAAATGCAAAATTGGCACTTGATCCAAACCAACCTCCAGTCGACAAAGATCGATATCAAAGGTTAGTGGGTAAACTCATATACTTGGCACATACTAGGCCTGATATTGCATATGCTATAGGAGTTGTGAGCCAGTTTATGCACTGCCCAAATGAAGAACACATGGAAGCAGTGTATAGGATCCTGAAGTACTTGAAGGGTGCACCAGGACGAGGCATACAATTTGTGAAGAATGGACACCTACGGATTGAAGGGTACACTGATGCAGACTGGGCTGGGAATGTCGTGGATCGAAAATCCACTGCGGGATACTTTACATTCGTAGGTGGAAATCTTGTAACATGGCGAAGCAAAAAACAGAATGTTGTGGCACTATCAAGTGCTGAAGCTGAATTTTGTGGAATCTCTAAAGGAGTGTGTGAATTACTGTGGATAAAAAAAATTGATGGAGGCACTTGGATTCGGGTTGCAAGAAGAAATGAGGTTGTATTGTGATAATAAGGCGGCGATTGAAATTTCACAAAATCTTGTTCAACATGACCGAACAAAACACGTGGAAGTAGACAGACATTTTATCAAGCACAACATTGAAAAGAAGATCATATGTATTCCCTTCGTGAGATCTGGAGATCAGCTGGCTGATGTCTTAACAAAAGGAGTTTCCAGCAAGTGCTTCCATGAAACAATTATCAAGTTAGGTATGACAGATATCTACATACCTACTTGAGGGGGAGTGTAAAGAAAAAAGAAAAGGAAAAGGAAAAATAAAATTTGAGTTCCTTGGTGGGGACGTGCCTTGGCACAATACTCAATTTCCTTATTTGTTTTTTTCCCTTATTTGCTTTGCTTTGGTTATTTTAGAAACATTGATTGATTTGGATCATGGTTTGCGTGCCAAGGAATAGCTATTATAAAAGAAGAAGTCTTTTGTTCTCTGTGATTGTTCTGTAAAAGTTGTTATTTGAGATCCAGGAAGTTATTATTTGTGAGTGAAAATTATTATTTGCTGTGTAAAAGTTGTCATATATATATGTTGCATGTACTTGGCCAAGTCTGGCAACTGGCATGTGCTGTGCCTGTGCAGGACCCCTTATATTCATACTAATTAGTATGGTACTTCAAATCAGGGGTTGCATATATATTTAATATTTTACATGTACATGACCCACAACAACTGGCCGTTTACTCCCTTGGCATCGCAAGCCTCGACCTCGATCGAGTGAGTCATCCATGAATTAACTGGCAATTAAGCTCATATAGCAAACTATGTTTGCCATATGGTAGAGGATTCGGGTCCCGTAGGAAAATTAAATAACAACAAGTAAAAGAAAAAAAATTAAAATTAAACAGGTTTATTAATTACAATATCACAGACCACATGAAATTAAGGGATTGAAACAATACAAAGAAAACACACATGCATGGAGATGGAGTACATGATTATACCATGGAATCCATTCTTTATTTAATAGAAAATTAAAGGCACATGCCTAATAATAACAACGCACTGCTGACCAAGTATTCGAAGACATCTCATATATTATATATAGATAAAACCATCAAAGTGTATTCATATGTGCTTAGACGTACGGACGGCACATTCATTTCTTCAAAGTACATATATATGCTATGGTCTCTCGTTTATCTCATCCTGCAAGGAAACATGTAAAAACATTTTGAGTATTAATTATATTTTGTTTTTGCCATGAAGCACATAATTAATTGACAAATTATTATTTATTTTTTTGCAAATACGAGACTCAGAAGAATAATTGACCCACTTCGTGGGACCCACATGTCAGTCATGACTCAGGAAGCAAACAATTAACTCGTAGTAAATTTATTTGTGGAACTAACTAGAGATTGAGTTAATTAATTACCGGAGTGACGGTGGCTTGGGGTTCGGATTAGGGGTGGGGGTTATAGTGGGAGGGGGGTTTGGAGGAGTAATGACGGTGTAATCCTGGCATAAGAAGAAAAAAGAAAAAAAAAAAAAAGCAATTAATAAGCTTTAATTTGTTAGCAACGGTTGTGATCAAAATCACACATATTATATAAAAATACGCACCCATATAGAGTAGTTGACTAGTTATCAGTAAATTAATGAAATTTGTTATTCGAAATTATATTTATACGAACACAATTATTCCAGTTAATTAACTTCATTTTCTAAGCGTGAAATATTCAGATAAATATACTTCATAACAGAAAAAAAAAACTAAATTAGGGGATTTGTCCTTGTATTATTGACACCACCATTAATTAAATATTTACTTTTGCAATTAAATATAAATTATAAATAAGAACTTGCATTATATATACGTAACGTACGGTACGTACGTACCCCTTCCACAATAACTCCGAGTGAATCAATGAGAGCTCCGTGGCGACCATGGAAACCAAGAAGCTCGCCCTTGATCAGTATTTCGAAAGGAGTTCCTTCCTCTACCCCCTTTGGACCCCAAGTTTTGTTGAAGTTTGTCTCCGAAATTTTAATATTAATTAAATAAAAAATCAAAATTAAATAAATAGAAATTTGGGAGACGGATTTGCGGATTTAGTCTGGTCTGCATTCAAAATGCAGGCCCCTAACACGATTATTGAAAAAGTCACAGAAATTTAAAAGGAGGAATCTTTTTTTTGGGACTGCATACGGAATACAGACCCAAGCTCTGGGACTGGTTTTACTTACATGGCCTTCCATTATTTTGGGGCCTATATTTGTTATGAAGACCCAAATTGGGGTCTGTGAATAGTGCACAGTCCCTTAATAATTCACCCCCACCTATCCACCCGGGTTTCTTCCCCTCTTCACTTTCCTCTTCCATTTATTTCCCTCTCGTCCTTTTTCCCAACCCACCCTAAACCCCGTCCCCCCTCCCCCAACTCGTCACCCCAACCCACCAGCAACAGCACCTGGAAGTGCCCCCACTCGGCACACCGCAGCCACACCAGCACGCCCCCTGGAGGTTCCCCCGCTTGGCACATTGCAGGCCCAGCAGCCCCCCCAGGTGTGTGGCAACGCCGGCCCACCCCTGGCCCCACCCCCGGCCCCACTACAACCCATCACCCTCAGCCCCACCAGGTTAGTTAATTAGTTAATTTATTACCTTTGTAACTCCATATATGTGGTATAAACACCAAGAAAGGGACCACTGAATGTTGCAATTTGCCAAATTAAGATTAGAATCTTTTAATTTAATTAAGGATTTGTAATAAGCAGTGTTTTGAAAAACGTTCGATTCGGTGACCGTTCCGATTCGTATACCCAGTGCGGAGCTCCATTCCGATACATTTTTTTTGTACGTTTATGGACGTATAGACGGTTTTTCAATGCACGCAAGATGTTTCTTTGAATTAAACTGACAAAGGCTGTCAGTCGAACTATTTAAGGCAGTTGGAAACAGATAATTAACAGTGATCAAATACCCTGCTGAGTTCTTCAAACTCCACTAACAAGTGAGTTCCTTTCACTAATCACTTGTTTGAAAATAGCAGCACTGCCTAAGCATGCACATATGACAGACAGCATGAGACCGACTGACTGAGAAAACATGTAGTAATGCGTTGCAGTGAGTCCCATACTCACAAACACAGTCCAGAAAAGTGTTTTCTGTTTTCTTTTCTTTAAATAAAAAAAAAGATAATATGCCTCCTCAAGAGTAATACTAATACCTAGTTTATGTTAAATGAATGCTAATTTTATTTAAGTCATTGGCGTTTGCCTTTAATTAATGGGAGATTATTATCCGCAAATTTCTGATTAATCGGCCGCATACCGAATAGTCGCTTGGCACTACCCTGTCCGTCCGACAAGCGCATAATGACTTTTAAAACACTGGTAATTAGATCACTACAAGAAACGCCCTTTGAATTTGTTGTTTCTTTGTCATTCTTGATGGGCCGAATGGCCAAATCCTTATGAATTGAATATTAATCAAAACAATTTCGATAAACGCCAAAGATCATTACCGTTTTGTATAAAAATATCAATTTGGTTCATGAAGATTGTATGTTCTCCATAGTCTTGTTTCAATTAGGATCTCTCAATTTAATTTAATAACTTTGTAAAATAACAGCTTATATATAATCTTATAATTATTCTTTTCTTTTTAACCTAAATAAAAATATTTATCATACAATAAAAAATATTATACACAATGTAGTATGAACCAACGATATCAAACTTTTATTTAGTTCACTGGAAGTTCCAAGATTCATTAAATATTTTAGCTATAATTTTTTTTTAATAATCAATTATGCTCTCGTAATATATAATACATAAATGTAGATAAGTCATTAAATTTTTATTAAAATATAAATATTTGTACATACATTGATAAATCATCGCTGATCATGGTCAACCATCGCTGATCATGGTCAACCATCGTCGCTATGCTTGTGCATGAGTGTAGACATCGACATTTTTTAATAACCCATACATTATCGGACCTCGTCGGAACTGCATACAACTCCCATGCGCAATTCTTACCTCTACATTCGGCACGGTATTTAGATTGGCTGCTATCTTTGGTACAGATCCGCTTATTTTTTTCAATATGGAATCTCTTGATAGCATTGGTGAGAGCCCGTTTTGTGGAAAATGTCATGCCCTCCGCTAAAGATCCTTCCAGTGGGATACTAGGCCCACCAAAATCAACATCACTTGGTTCAAATCCGGATACATCATTTAACATTCTAATAGGGTGTTGTGGTCCACGGCCCACAAAAGGATTGTGCCGAGGCCAGCGATGTAGTAACTCTGCATCATAGTCGATCCCCTCTTCCTCATCAGACACTTCATCATCCTCATCATCGTCCTCTGCGGAGGATCCACTATCTGCTATCTCATTGGACTCAATTTGGTAATCGGAGTCATTCTCATCCTTCTCCTCCTCCTCGTTGTCCTCATCTCCATCTTGTTCGTTCGACGCATCAACGTGGGCAGGTGTTATCGGTGTCATCGAAGGTTCAGCATCGTCAGAGAAATTATCAACTGCACGTAGATTGTATGCTTGGGGTGCCTCATTCGACGCATCAACATGGGCGGGTGTTGTCGGTGTCGTCGAAGGTTCAGCATTGTCAGAGAAATTATCAACTGCACGTAGATTGTATGCTTGGGGTGCCTCATTCCAAAAGGTTTGAATTTGTTTCAAATTGACGTACAGTTCAATCATTCCCATTTGAATGGTCACGGTATCATAAAAAGATTTCTATGACATCTCATCATATACCGGCAATATGTTGAAAAACTAATATCCTGGTACTCCCGCATTAATTCTACCATAAATCTCAACGGAATACTAGTCCTTTGAAAATTGCATTGCGGTACACAGTTCATTTACTAAAATTTCAAAGCTAGTATTTTCATTAACAGAAAATACCAACCGAGGGGCAATGCTATATTCGGCTCCAAATCGGCCGTAACAAATTTCACCCCCATAACATACACTTACAGGCACAGATGACATTTCGGAACTTAATTATTTGCTGCAAAAATTATTTAACAAATAAAAAGTAAAAATTGTGTAGCAGCTCGGGTGTAATAACTTGAAAATTCATATTCACATATAATTAACTAAAATTGCACATCGGCTTAGTTAATATGATAGATTGATTTAACATGAACGAGATTAATTGAGCTAATTAAAGAAATTTCAAATCACAAAAATAAAACTTACTTGTCAGGGATTAAATGATTTCCACCGAGATTTCCTGAAACAATCCAAACAAACAATGTCTGTGAACATCATTTCCATCGAGTCCAACTCAATAAGTTGCTCAATTAATCTCGAGTACATCATTTCCAGTTCACAAAACTGAGGCATTATTTCTCAGTTCACGAGTCCAACTCAATGATGTCTGTGAACATCATTTCCCAGTTCACAAAACCAAGTTAACATCATTTCTTTTAATTAACCTAAAACTAAAAAAAATTAACATCCAAACAAATAACAAATACTTACTGATTTTTCCAACATTCAGCGTTACGTCTGATTTCGTTTGTGTTTTGGAGAACACAGGGGGTGGGAAGGATTGGAGAGGGAACATCATTTTAACATTGGTGTGGAGGGAACAATAATTGGGTCCGACGTTTTGTACACAGGCCGAAATCACGGAATCGCTGTTTGGGGGGGGTGAATTATTAAGGGACTGTGTACCATTCACAGACCCAATTTGGGTTGTCATACCAAATACAGGCCCCAAAATAATGGGAGGCCATGTAAGTAAAACCAGTCTCAGAGCTTAGGTCTGTATTCCGTATGCAGTCCCAAAAAAAAGATTCCTCCTTTTGAATTTCTGTGACTTTTTCGATGACCGTGTTAGGGGCCTGCATTTCGAATGCAGATCAGACTAAATCCGCAAATCCGTCTCCCGAATTCCTATTTATTTAATTTCGATTTTTTATCTAATTAATATTAAAAATTTCGGAGTTTGTCTTGATTGTGATTGATTTCAGGACAGTTGCTCCACCGTTGGCGAAGACACCTCCATCGCTGCGGCCATAGTACCCTTTCATGGATGTAATTTTCTCTTTGTTCCTCAAGACTAACTGATTAAATAAAATAAAAAAAAATTACATATATATACACACACCGTGAGTTTATATGTGACTATATGTATAATAAAGCTAGCTAGTAAGAAAATTAAATTAAATGAATTACCAGTTCAGATCTGTTGATTTGTGTGCCCAGGGGTACACGGAATGGAACGTGATTAGTTTCCGTGGTGAAAATAAGACCCACAAGGTGGCGATTGGGTACAAAGAGAGCAGCAATTGAAGCGAGGTGAAGAACGTCTGGTCCGAAAACCGTCATAGAAGCGGTTGGATTTCTGGCTACGACATGAAATTTTGACGACCCACCGGATCCACCGTAGGGACCGACCCATGTTGCCGCCTAGATTTTAATTCAAACAACATATATATATATGCATGCATGTTCTATATACATATAACCTCACCATTATGGTTTACGGAGAACTTGTGAAGAGAAGTGATGTGGATGATATATATATGTCAGCTGTGTTTTTGCTTAATATTGCTCTGGAGTAGTGTAGCCTAGCTAGTCTTCTGGATGCATGTATATATGCAAGTGATCGATGTTTCAAAGTTCTGCATTTGTTTAATTAATTATTCCATTTAATATATATTAATTAATTATATATAACATGAAACTACTCAAAATATGAATCAACAAGCGTGAATCACACATATGAAAGTGTGCATAAATCACAAGCAGCAACCTCTCATAGTCATAGTTTGAATCACACTAGCTAATGGCAACTCAACCTTTTATTTCATATTATAATTATATTACTGTATTATATATTTATATGTATTTTAAGGACATCTCCGTCTGTAATGTTATGCTGATTCATTCTCCTTAAAGTAAGAAATTTCATTTCATTTGGACTGCATGCATGCCAAGTAATTTAAACAATTAAATTAATGGTGAAGATTTCAGATGTACTTGCATCAGAGTTGAGACTAATCAGGGCATTATTAATTACTAGTAATATTTAGTGTCCTGCTCAATGCCGTTGAATATTAATTATTATTCTTCATTGCAAAGAAGCAACAGTGAGAAATTTGGTTTTAAGAAATTAAGATCCAATTATATTGTCCAGAGTGTTAACCAAGTAATTAATTTGTATGCATCATTAATTATCTTCCCACTACTTCTATCGATAATTATCTTCCCTCGAGATATTTGATATATATCCAACGTACGTCGATTTTACGGTGCATGTGCTTAAAGTTGTAAGCATTATTGTTTGTCGATCAACGAACTGATCGATCTTAATTATCCTTAATTTCTTTATGATATAATATATAGTTTGCTTAAATGAGCGCCGATCAAGCTACATGCCAACCTTGTTCACCTGTTCTGAATTATTATTATTATATATATATTCCAGAATGGTTTTGGGAGCCATACTACAACAATATAGAAATTGCAATTATTGGTAATTAATCATTTTTTTTCTTGGACTATATATTCTCAACAACGTGATGGACGCTATACTCAGTCGCCAAAGGCAGGACAAATTATAAGTAGGGGCCAAAATAGATAAAATAAATAAAAAAATTAGATACATGTAATCAATTATAAATTAAATTTAGTGGGTCTTACAAATGAAAGTTAATACAATATTTTAATGAAATTCATTAAAAATGTTGTCTATAATTAAAATTTCTCAGCAATTATAACATAAAAGATATGAATTTTGATAAATTAATTAGATTTTTAATAAGAGAAAATCTCTCGGTACCCCTAGTTTTGTACCCCGATTTCGTACCCCCACATACTAACAGTTCGCTATTCTTTGTTATGTGCCCACTGCCCACATGAGCAGTACATAAATCATTGTGGAAGTCCTCCGTTTCACAAAAAAATGGATACTAGAGTTTGGTCACACAAAAGTTGATATAAATGTATAGAATCCAGACTTTCATATCATATCTAATATAAAAATTGTCAAGTAAAATTTAATCTCTCCACTGGTCTCCTTCATATGGTTATTTGATTGAACCCAGTAAATAATTGTATGAATACTTTGACTAAAAAATATGAATACTCAATTTAGATATATAAACACTTGATTAAAAAATGTATTTTTCGGAAAATATATAAATACATAATTGAGAAATATTTTATTCAAAAAATATGAATACTCGATTTAGGAATATAAATACTTGATTGAAAACTATAAATACTTAATTGAGAAATATAAACACTTTATTAATAAATATTTGATTAAAAAAAATATGAATACTCAATTTAGAAATATAAACACTCGATTGAAAAATATGAACACTTGATTGAGAAATGTAAACTCTTGATTGAATAATATGAACACTTGATTGAGAAATATTTTATTCGAAAAATATGAATACTCAATTTAGAAATGTAAACACTTGATTGAAAAATACGAACACTTGATTGAGAAATGTAAACACTTGATCGAGAAATATAAACACTTGATTGAGATTTGATTCGAAAAATATGAATACTCAATTTAGAAATATAAACACTTGATTGAAAAATATGAACACTTGATTGAGAATATAAACACTTGATTGATAAATATTTGATTCGAAAAATACGAACACTTGATTGAGAAATATAAACACTTGATCAAGAAATATAAACACTTGATTGAGAAATATTTGATTCGAAAAATATGAATACTCAATTTAGAAATATAAACACTTGATTGAAAAATATGAACACTTGATTGAGAATATAAACACTTGATTGAGAAATATAAACACTTGATGGAGAAATATTTGATTCGAAAAATACGAACACTTGATTGAGAAATATTTGATTCGAAAAATATGAATACTCAATTAGAAATATAAACACTTGATTGAAAAATATGAACACTTGATTGAGAATATGAACACTTGATTGAGAATATGAACACTTGATTGAGAATATGAACACTTGATTGAGAAATATAAACACTTGATTGAGAAACACTTGATTGAGAAATATAAACACTTGATCGAGAAATATAAATACTTGATCAAGAAATATGAACACTTGATTGAGAAATATTTGATTTGAAAAACATGAATACTCAATTTAGAAATATAAACACTTGATTGAAAAATATGAACACTTGATTGAGAAATATTTGATTCGAAAAATATGAATACTTGGATGAGAAATATAAACACATGATCAAGAAATATAAACGCTTGATTGAGAAATATTTGATTCGAAAAATATGAATACTCAACTTAGAAATATAAACACTTGATTGAAAAATATGAACACTTGATTGAGAATATAAACACTTGATTGAGAAATATAAACACTTGATTGAGAAATATTTGATTCGAAAAATATGAATACTCGGATGAGAAATATAAACACATGATCAAGAAATATAAACACTTGATTGAGAAATATTTGATTCGAAAAATATGAATACTCAATTTAGAAATATAAACACTTGATTGAAAAATATGAACACTTGGTTGAGAAATATGAACACTTGACTCAGAAATATTTGATTTGAAAAATATGAATACTCAATTTAGAAATATAAACACTTGATTGAAAAATATAAACACTTGATTGAGAAATATTTGATTCGAAAAATATGAATACTTGGATGAGAAATACAAACACTTGATTAATAATTGATTCCAAAATATCATATGGTAGAAATATAAACAATCGAGTAAGAAATAATATGCCGTCAATTGACAATTGTCCCGAAAATATAAAAATAAACGGATGGCTAAGCCGCTGTAAAGAATGAATGGCATGGCATGTAATTAGAGTGTGCAGGGTGCACCGTAACTGCTTACTACCAAATATAGCAAATTAATTATGGGGTACGCCGCTGGGGTACGGAAGGCGGGGTTCCAATAGCAACACTCTTTTAATAAATAACTATATTATCACACTTTTTCACAATTTGAAGTATTAAAAAACCGATTCCCAATTTTACAATTGAAAATTTAGGAGGCCAAAAACATGTTGCACAAAATATTTTTGTTAGTCAAGAGGAGGCCATGCCCCTTCAAAAACCCCTTGGATCCGCTATTGGCTATACTAGACCCAGAAATTAATTAGCATATAATTAGAAGTTTAGAACTGAGTACAAGTTAGAAGGAAAAGACAACACCGTCCGCAGTCCCTCTAAAAAAACATGTATAATTGTGTACTTAACTATATATTTACCTCTGAATTAAAAATTAGGCGCAAACAATTTTACTTAATGCCAAAAACTTCAGATAAATTAATCTCTATCTCAAAACTCAAGGTACAAGGCAAAACAAAATTATCCATGAATGCGCTAATTAAGCATTTTGTGTTGTCGAGCTGGGCCGACCTGATTGGGAAAAATCATTATTGTGCTAACTAAGCATTAAAAGGGAATTACCTTTTTTAACACAAAATTGAAAAAAAAAATGTCTCAAATAATTTCTTTATGATGATATGAATTTTTCTATGAACTTGCGAGAAGGAGAGAAATATAAGAGACTAATATGTATACACACACATACATAAAATTTGTAACTCTTAACTGAAATTTTATGACAATATAGATATGTGGACACCAATATTAAGGAAACTAGATATCATGAGTATGACTCTAAAGTTTACACGATCAACGCCACAATCAATCTCCGTTCTTTTCCGCTTGATCGAATGACGATGAACATAATCTGGCCAGAGCACGTGCTCCCATACTGAGTTACTATTAATGGGCCACAATCAATCAATCTCCGTCCTTTTACACGATCCCATTCCGCTTGATCCCATTTGTCAGTGAATTACATTCTGGGCCTTGGCAAAGGCGGGTGTGCCGCGGGCTTGATCATGAGAGCACTTGTTCTGAGATGCAAAAGGGGATCAAAATGGGCCAATTGGCTTTCAGTGAACAAGACGTCAAAAACTTCTTGCATGCATCAGAAACTGTTAATCCGGAGCTGGAAGGAGCAGAATTGCTTAGAAGTTGTAAATCTATGAAGGAGAAAGATCCTGAATTTAGGTATGAAGTTAGTTCTATGAGGCAGAATTGCCTGGTCGTATGCAGAGTCGGTTCGGGCCTATAAAGTATTTGGGGATGTGGTTATTTTTGATATAGGGCACCGGCTGTGCACCTACGACAGGCCAATACTTGCTTGGTTTGGTGTAGATAACAATGGGAATGTTACATTCTTTTGTTGTGCTGTTTTGTTCAATGAGAGGCCAATACTTGCTTGGTATAGATGGGCACTTCAGGTTGGTAACCTTTGCTTTCGACTTTTTGTGGTTTCTTTATTGTACCAAACAGGTCAGTCATATCCTAATGTAAGTTCACATTAGAGTGATTCCGAGGATGATATTTTATTACGATTCAAATTGTGCTGTATCTTGTATTATTTGCAAGGGAACATCCCTTACACTGAATATTTATTTTTTCCTTTTTTCTGGTTATTTGAAATTGTGTAGGCATTTCTTCGAATAATGGATGGAAAATACCCACAAACTATCTTGACTGATTTCGGCATGGATCTTCAGGCAATCATTCAAAGCGAGCTCCCAGAGATAAAACATGCCTACTCATTTGATCACATAAGTTCAAAACTTCCAAGCTGGCTTTCAGCAACTCTAGGCTCACAATTTGAAAAGTTCAAATGTGAGTTTTATCAACTAAATGAACTTGATCAAATTGAGGAGTTTGAGAGGGATTGGGAGAGAATGGTCCTGCAATTTGGGCTTGTTTTGGATCGGCATATTGAGTTTTTATTTGTAAACCGGGTTTTTTGGGGTATGGCATACCTAAAAAAATGGTTCTTCGGTGGTTTGTTGGATGGTGACCATTCTTTGAAAATCAGGGGATTTTTCAAGAGGTTTCTCAATTCGCAAACAAGGTTGAAGGATTTTATTGAACAGGTACAGATCTTACTTGTTATTGATACCAGGATACATCATTGCGGTAACCAACTAGCGTGGTAACCAAACAAATTGCCCTGACGATTTAAGCTGACAAATACTGGCAAATAAATCTGACCAGTAGTGTTTGTTGCATACAAGCAACAAACTTTAAAACCATATGACCGATTGACCAGGATTTTACTGACTTCCCCCACTATGCAGCATTTAAATCGATATGTCTAATTGGCATAAACAGAGGTTGTTAGATGTTTTGCTTCAAACCATACAAGCAATAGAGAAACAGTAGGTCTGATTTGTTGATTAACTTTGAAACTAAATACATAAATACCTGTGTACATTTATGATTGAAGTCCTCAATTGCATGTCCATGTTGATTCAACTATTTGTGGCCTTATGTTTTACTTCTAACCAAACAAGCAATAAAGAAAGTGTAGGCATGCTATTTTTTTATTATTAACTTTCGACCTAAATACATATGTACCTGTGTACAATTATAATTGAAGGTCCTCAATAGCATGTCCATGTTGATTTAACTATCCGTGGCCTTTGTCATGTAACCTAATCACTAATTTTTATAGTTTGCTAATCCGACCGAAAGTGGTAGATCACTGAATTTTCCATCTTCTTTTATTGTTATATTTCTTAAATACTTGATAGGTTGGTGTAGCTGTCGATTTCCAAAATCAAGCAGCAGAAGAAACAAACCAAATTCAAAATCAAGCCCATATGAGAACATGTCTCCCCTTAGAAGAGCATGCCTCAACTATTCTCACGCCACACTCCTTTGCCATCTTCCAAAAGGAGATTTCTCTCTCCGCACAGTATGCTGTTTACGAGACAGCTACAGAGACATACCTGGTGCAACATCACCTCAAGACCGGTAATGGCGGTCACATTGTCATGTGCATCCCATCCAGTGAAGAGATTAGTTGCACATGCAACGGGTTTGAGTTTCTTGGCGTGTTGTGTAGGCATGCTCTTCGGGTTTTGTCATTGAAAAATTGTTTCGTTGTGCCAGACCGTTACCCCCTGCATAGGTGGCGGCATGAGAGTAACTTGTTCCATAAGAGTAGCGGGTTCAAGTACCGGTCTCAGGCTCTGAAATCCCTTGGTTCAATAGTAGTACAAGAATCAGCAGTAACTAAAGATAGGTTTGCATATGTGCAATGGCATTTGGGGAAGCTACTGAACCATGTCAGAGAGATGGATGCGGGACCTGCTAATGCACTAGAAGATGACTTGCTGGATGCTGGCATGCCATTCCTTGCTGAGATGGATGTGGGCCCATCTAGGCAGATTGCACCAAGCGGAAGACCGCGAAAACAGAGGAGCCATGTGAAAATGGCAAATGAGGAGGCATCATTACTGTAAATTTCTATAATGAAGCTTCACTGTTATCATAGATAATAGTTTAGGTTTGTCAAGGACTTTTCAAAGTATATTTAAGCTAATGTATGTACCAGATGTTCGTTCGTTTAAACTATGCTGCAGAACAGATAAAACGCTCAAATCACTCTTTGCGTCTGGACTAAAGATATTTAAAGAAGGGCTCGTAAATTACTCAACACTTATATCACGCTGTTATTGGAGATTAGAAGGCACATCAAACTTGAAATGGGGGCCAGAAACTTTCGAGATACATATGGTGCACTCCGTAGCAAACATTAAGAGTAAAACCCAATTACATGCAAGAGCTTTTGCAGTAACCACAAACCAATTCCAATCTACTAATATCTTTTCTTTACTAAATTACACTATCATTTACTCCTAAAGACAATCAAAAAGAAAAAGAATGGGAAAAGAAAAAGGACAAATAGCCTTTCTACCAACCTCTCCTACACTCCTCATTCATTCAACAAATTTCACCACTGTGCATGGGAACTCACTCCGAGTAACTTTTTTTCCTCAAACTCTTTACAGCATCCTACGAAGCAACAAGCTATTTGACACTTGCCACTTCGTACAGCGTTCAAAAGCTTTTTATCTGAACATGGGATATCACAAGTGAGCAAGTTCCTTAACAAAAAATCTTCTTGGAGAGAAACCCATCAGCCCCTTTCTACAAAATGTTGTGGGATGATGATTAGTTAATGGTATATTTTCCCAGATTCCTTCATCTTCTTTATCTTCTCACTATGTGGTAGGGTTGGAACCACCAAGCTCAGCCTTGCAAAGGGGGCACAAGGCATTGATTTTGAGCCACTTGTCAACACAATCCTTGTGAAACACATGTACACATGGAAGTTCCCGCAGTTCATCATTATTTGCATATTTTCCCAAACAAATGCAACAAACCTGTATACAGTAAGAAACGTATGTCAGATCACTCTTCCTTAATTGCACATCGAAATGTTGTTTATATAACAATTTTACTCCACATGTTCTGCTACAATTGCTAAAGAACCAGACAGCTCTCAATGGGCACTTGCAAATGACGAGTGCTTAAGCCCTTCATGTAATTCTACTCATTTCCTCAAACCATATAAAAGAGCCAGAAATTATAAGATACTGCATCAAAATTTTGTTCAACTAATTAATTCTTGAGTAGTTAGTGTTGCGTGACTTCATATTGAGTAATTATGGGTACAACTTCAACAAGAAACATCCATTAAAAAAAAGACTTTCCTTGGTACCTTTAAGCAAATAATCATACTCCATTTGTCTCGTGGGATCTATTAAACTGCTTAAGATTGATTTCATATCTTTAGGTTCATTAAACTGTTCATTTAGCAATCGAACTTTTCCTTCACAAACTATCTAGCAACTGCAGATGTTCATTGCAATATCGAACATGCTCAATAACATAACCAAATAAGAATAGAAATTACAGAAGTGATATACTCACAGCATCCTCTGCAGATATGGCACGCTCCTTATCAGTGCCTGGAGCAAGCACACCTTCAACACCAGCCTCACTGCCAGCACCACTGCCGCTGCCGCTGCCACGATGTCGCTTCTTGGTCTTGAACTTGTAAACGGGCAGCGCATTAATCGACTCTGATGACGCCCCACGAGTGTGGGTGCCATCGTCCCTAAAACCCATGACAGAGATAATGCAAGGGAGGCAACAGCAGATGACACCGCACAGGATGAATGGCATTGCATACCCAATGCAACTGAAGATCAAGAACACTAAACATAACCTGAGGCCAAATAACATCAATATGAGATACAAAAACTGGATCGGTAATGACACAAAAATTCTTTCTTTTCTCAAATCAGATGCATTTTTTTACTACTTAGCCATTAAAATTGCCATTTCGGAGTGCTTGCACTAAAACCTATGCACTGATTTAGAAATTCTGAAGCATCATCATCAATATAAACAAACATTAAAATCTGACCACCTCCGAATGTAATGTAAAAGTAAGATGTTTGTGTGTGGGTGCGGGGTTGGGGGGGGTTGTTCTGCAACACTTTTATAGAAGGGAGTTATGGGGGATTGTATTATTAACCAGCCAGTAACTTTAAAACCCCAAGATTTATAGAAAAATATTTTTTTGTTGAATGTACACCCTTAGCACTAATGAACACTATGACCCAAATATGCATCTCGTTGTATAATCACACAAGTACCAGTATAAGTTAGGTGAACGATCCATAGAAGAATGGCCACCAAAAATCCAGATATTTCCAACAACAAACCACACTGCGAAGAAGCAGTCCAAGGCCATCTTGAAATGGTCAAACAAGGCATTGATCCTGAAAAATAAATCAAGCATATCAAGATACCTCACCCAAACTTGCACAGTGAGAGATGAAAAAGAATGTCATTTCTAAATCTTTATGAGAAAAAATTGGGTGTGCTTGATCCTGAAAAATATATCAAGCATATTAAAATACCTCACCCAAAATTGCACAGTGAGAGTTTAAAAAATAATGTCATTTCTACATCACACCCAAAATTGCACAGTGAGAGAGAAAAAATAATGTCATTTCTAAAGTACACCCAATTTTATGAGAAAATTATGAATCACAAAAATGACATCTTATACTCAACTTCTCTCTATATCTTGCAAACAGAACGTAATGTGACAGAACGAAGTACATTTTAAGCAAATTTAAAGAAATTGTCCATAACACATTTTCGATGATTCAGGCATGGCTATGTTCATAAAGAAACCAAATACTAAGATTGCAAAGGCTGTCAAGTTACATTTTTTTTTCCAGTTTGGTGCATAAGGGATAGCTACTACAATAAGGGAGTCACGACTCATGACTAACGACAAGGTCAGCTGAAATTTAGTTTATTTGTTTTATAATTTAACAACTCATTAGAAGTTAATGTTTCGATTTCCAATAACTTTAGTAAGTTAAGATCTTAGTGTGGCATATATATAAAATATATAAGGACATTCATAAAAGATATGAAAATGGGTCTGTAGTTTTTTGAAAACACTAGAATATTTTGTGGTCGCAAAGGATCTAAAACAGATACCGCAAACACAATTAAAAGAATAATAATACATCAATAGCCTAACCTCGGATTAGAGGCCACCACGCTAAGTTGTCGCTCCCTCCTTGTTTCCTGGCTGATTGCTACATCTGATGAGCGAATGCCATTTGCTAAATCACCCTCTCTAGCAGACCCCTGACCAATATCGCTCTGTTCCTGTCCTGGTCCTGTGTTCTGATTGATATTTCTGTGAAGATACCTCCAGTATAGATGGGGTAGTGTTGCAAAACAGCCAATCGTATAGCCAATAACCCATTCAAAAAGTGGTGCAGTTGGTTTCTCCTTTCTGGAGAGAGAGAGTACAATTACAGCTGCAATTATTTGGCTAACATTGACTATAACCTCAATTGAAATCCATAGACCAGAGTTGAGTGGGCTACGCCTGTTGCGGTTGTAGGTAATTGTGGTGGGCCCACTTCTAGAGTTACCATTTGGGTCACTGGTAGATGGTGTATTGTACTGCTGTGAGGTTGAGACACTTGCCATGTCAATTACATGATCATGCGGACTGATTTGGGTAGTAGTTGGGGGATCCATAGCAAACAAGTCCTGAGAAGTATCCTCTTTCTAAAGAAGATTTTTCTCAAAAGCAAGGGAGGGGAAGATGTAGTGCAGCGTATGAGAGAATAAGCACCTACAGACAAAAAATAAAATCAAATTATGACTTATGCCTTAACATATTATTATTCCACTTTGCAGCATAATCATTATCATTTCACACTTAAATCTACTAGACTTATTTTGAGTTGCTATCGGAATCTGCATTTCTAAGAACCGCAGCTGATTTAATTTGCAGACAATGGTGGTGATTTTCCTAGTTTGAAGACTTTCGTTCCGATTTCAATTCTACTCCTATTGCTTTCTATTTCAAGATTGCTAACAATATACCGCAAAAAGCCCCAGGTCACGGTCAATATTTCTCATAGACAATAATACTAACAACATTTGCAGTAATAATTACATCATCTGAAAAAAAGAAAAAAGAAAAGAATGAGTACCAATTACAGAAATAGTAAAATTGTATACAAACAGCAATACTACAACAATTTTGCCCGAAATCGCTACTATGAATTACAATTCTCTTTAGAATAGGCTTGGTAGCCATGAATCTAGCAATTCGAAAACCAGCGTAGAGCTGAGCTAATCAATTAACCTGTCTGTCTGTGTTGCCCCTTGCTCAAAATTAGGGCATTCTACGATTCCAACCGGCACTAATCAATCAATCAATCTATGTTAACCTACAAGCCGACAACTGCCTAATTCCCCCAACCGATTGGTACGTAGGTTGCTCGAAATCGGAAGAGAGGAGAGGAATTCAGTAAAACTGCCTCACCTTGATTAATTAACTACCCGCCGAGTGTTGCTTGATCCTTCCTCCCAGTCAGCGCCCCCCCACCCGCGGCTGCTCCTGCTCCTGCGCCTGGCTGTGGGATTCGTCGGATTGATTGATGGTGATCGGAAGGGGAAGAAGAGGAAGAAGAAGAAGAGAGATTTGGGGGATTTTGTTTCGGTGATTGAGAAAGAAGAGAAGAGAGGAGAAGAAAATGACGGGTATGGGTTAATGGGTGGGTGTGTTTGTTGTCGGGTCGGGTCGGGTGGAAGGAACTGGGATCCGAAAGGGAAAAATTGAAGAAATTACACAAAAGGAAAGGAAAGAGAAGCAGTATGGTTTGGGTTTGCTGATGGAAAGAAAGCAAGCAAAAGCGTGTGGTGTGGTTTGTTGTTGGGACAGCTATCTCATCTCACTTCTCTTTTCTTTTCGTCTTTTTTTAATTATTAAGAGAAGATGGGTGTTATTTTACTAGAAACGTACATGCACGCTGTTGCGGACAATTTTAATTTTCGTTCAAGCTAAATAAAGTGAAAGAATCGAAGAGAATAAATGAGTTTTTTAGCAGTTAATACTTTAAAAGGTTAATCTGACAATTTGCCACTTTGATTTTGTGCTAAGGCAGAAATAGAGAGGAATGCAATAAGAAATGGATGCGATGTGAGTTATTCATTATTTGATAGATAAAGATTAAGGTATAATGTAGACTATAACCATCAATAGAGAGTCAATTTCTTAGCTTCTTTTAAAAGGAGTATAGATTCTTGTCAAATGCACTGGTAATCAAATTGACTTACTAAAACATTCAGCTTGTTTTGTATAATGTATCTTAGTACGCTATACAAAATAAGTTGTATAGTGAAACAATTATTTGAACATATGAACATATCGATTTAATATGAATACTAACACAGTTACTATTAATTTTGGTATCTCCATAACATTAATCATTTGAAATAACAAACAAAAGATTTTCTTTCGAAACAGTAGTTCAGACTACTTGGTCCCAAGTATGCAGCATTTGCCTTTGCTGTGAATTAGTATACTAGTTCCCAAATAGAAACCATTCGCCTCGACAAATGGATAAAAAGTAGCTCTAATTAAGCTTTTCATCAAGTTTATTGGCATCATTTAGTAATTAGTATATTTTGTCTTTGAAATTTAGAGCTAATTAATTCAATCAAGGCTTCCCTCCATCTATATGCTTACAATGTGCTAACAAAATTATGCAAAAAAAATGTTTAATAAATAAGTTATGCGAAAAAAATATATACGGATATAAAATTATAGCGGTCAATCTGATCAATTACAGCAAATGCCTAAATGGAAAGAAAATACGGACAAATTGGTACCCAAAAAAAAAAAAGAAAAGAAAATCAGACAGCAATTTAAGGTACTTAAAAAAAGAAAAAGACAGCAGCTTTAGGTAATTGAATGCAAAAGTTAAATACTTGATTCAACATTGCAAATTAATTATAAAACAAATGCCTTAATGGGGAATCAATCAAAAAAAGAAACTTACAATTGAAATTGAGATTCTGCGATCAATTCAAATTCCCCTTCAAAATTGATCGCACCCTCTCTTTCTCTTCCCCGCTTGCATGTCCTCAGTTCCTCTCTCCTCTCAATTTTTTTTGGGTCATTTTTTTTTTTTTGTTTGTTTTGGTTTCCTTGTGCGCTGGTGAAAACGGTGGAATTAGGACTTTTGGGGTGGATAGTATAAAATTAGCTGTGGCTGTTCCAAATGGTTTTGCTTTTGCATTGCTTGGAATTGGATGAAGGAATAATAATTTTTTTGGAGAAAGAATGAAGGAATAATAATAATGTGATTGAGTGGAGGGTACATTTGTTATTACTAGATAATAACTAAACATATTATTCATCAAAAAAAATATATAAATAGATATGTTCATTTTTACTAGATCCAAAGTGGGTCCCACTTGTCTGTGATATTTTTGTGTTCTCAAGTCAAAACAGAAAAGAGAAAACAATACGATGGGGCCCAATGATCTACGTCTAAGTGTGACATGCCATTCCTATCCCTGTTTTGTTTTCTTTTCCTCATCCCGGAATTAATCTTATGAATTAAAAAAAAGGGAGCAGCTGATATGATAAGCATCTCCAATGTTGTCTCTTCTCTTCTTTGTAACAATAACAATATTGGTTTATGTTCTTATGATGCACGGTCATTAGAGCTTGATTCTATATTATTTAAGGTAACAAACTAACTACAATATACGAGACCTTGATTATTTAAGGTAACAAAAAGTTAGGGAGATGACTTTAGTTTTTGTCTTAGGAGTTGTTTTGTCTATCCAAGGCATATGATGTTAACATACTATATGCTACCCAAATTTATAATCAGCAATTCAGCATCAATGAAAACTTCATAAATTATATTCAATCACTATCAAGAGAGTTGGCCCTCCCCTACCCAGCTTTTATATTATTATTAGCACGTCTCCTGCTACAGAACGTATGTGTACATGAAATTAAATACTATAATAATTGATGTTTAATAATAATTTTAATGAATGGTCCAAGCGAAATTAATTAAATAATATAAATCCATGGTCAAAATTAGCTACAAAACGTATGTATACATGAAATTAAATACCATAATAATTGATGTTTAATAATAATTCTAATGAAAACGAAATTAATTAATAATATAAATCCATGGTCAAAATTGTAATATTCGATATCCGGTGATACTTTCCAACGGGAAATTGTAATAGAAACAAAAGATTTTTGCTTTACAGTCATGGATGCTTCATATTTAAATAGGGCCACACTTGAATAAAATACTTATTCAGATCACTGTAGGGGGTCTTATTTTCAAAATGTTCATCATTATTTAGGAGTCCCATGAAGAAGTCTTAACTTAAAGTTGCCATCTTTGATAATAAACTAATCTCATAAGACATCAGAGCTTGCACTCTCCTTCTTGGCAATTGGCATGCATGTTAAACAAAAGCTATAAACAAAACTACCAAAAGTAAGTTCCATGGAACCCAAAATGTCACGTTAACCAAACTAAAACACAAAATTTACCGAAGATTGAAGAGGTTTTTACACATCACGAATCAGCATCTTTATTCTTGGGATAATTCTTGTATAATAATTTAGTACCATAGGGATCTGGATAAGTGACATTGACCCACCAACTACTACAATTACAATACAAACAATCGTTGACCAGAAAACGAGTCATTTTTATAATAAATTACTTCGATTTGAGCTGCGGTTGTTAATGAATGCTGACAACAGTTGCTGAAACCAATGACAGCCCTTCTGGCGTTCTTTCCAAACAATTTCTTCTTCAACCCTTTCTTTTCTAATTATAAATTCGTCCTCAAGCGATTTTTCCCAGAACCAATTATATTGTACGAACATATGTAAGGGGAAGTAGCAAGGTATGAGACAAAAGAATTGGACCAAACAATAAGAAGTTTCCTGCTGTTACAAGAAGAGAGAAAATGATCCCAACTTGATTCATCATACCCTGAAAGATTTTTACATGCTTGCTCAATTTCCTCTTCTGTCATCTCAATAGTGTCATCACTATTATACCCCTCATTTTCAATTCTCTTCCCCTTATCTGGAGACACATCCATTTTGTTTAATTCACTCTCATAAATTCTCTTACATTTAAGGGCTATATCCAAAATCTCTCCCTTGGAGAAAGATGCATCCTTACTGTTTTCAAGAGCAACGAGTTCTTGTACAACACTAGGCACAATGCCCCATTGCTCAGCCACTTTCTCTAAGCCCTACAAATTGAATTGTAAGCAAGAGTAAATAGCACGATACCATATTAGCATCTGGAAATTCATACAGGTCTGTTTTATTACACGGCTTACAAGGTTTTGTTGGAGAGACTCAATGGCATCTTGTAAGCAAGTGAGAACACCTTGTGCTGCAACTTCTTTGATTTCATCTGCTTCTGGCTGCAGGACAGATTTAAGAGATGAAGGTCTAACAATGAAAAAGATTTGATCCTAGCACTGGATCCCCCCTCACAGAGGCTTCTCAATTTACAGTATATCGTTCCAGTGTATCAATTACAATTCCTTTTGTTAGTTAGCTTATTTGTTATTAATCTAAATAGCAGCATGTTCTTCTTCTTTTTAGTGCTTTTAGGCTCGAGGAGAGATCATCACTTGACAGTTGTTATTTGACAACACTAGGCACAATGCCCCATTGCTCATCCAAATTTTGTGCAATTTTCAATAGTTCTAACTTTAACAGTTTTTTTATGGACTATCAAACATTGCTTAAATTATTTAAAATATAAAAACATAATCAATCCATAAGCTCTACAACATTTTTATGAATGTTTTTTCAATTTTACATTTTTCTAAAAAAAAATGTTAATTTCTTAATTAACTCATTGTCAGGATAAAGAGTATCAAGTGGTCCCTCTTTAGTCTGGGATGTGCTAATCTACTAAACATTATATGGAAACAAATGCACTTCTCCAGAAGAATAGTCAATTCTATCCTAGGACAGTGACACAAGAACTTTATTAAAGAGCAAAGGAGCAATTTGGCCATGAGACTGGGGATAAATGTGAGAGGCACTTATCACCTCCATAATAATGAAAACAGTGTTTGCAATACAAACAAGATCATGAATAATAGATAGAGAACAGATTTTAACCTTCTCTTCTTGGCTTTGAAGCCATGAAACCGTTCGCACCAAGTCATCCTTCGCCATAGCTTTTATTTGCGATGGAGAAAATTTTCTTTGCACAATATCCAAATCTTGTCCCTTCACCATAAACAGGAGGTAACTAGTAAATCTTTCATTGTCATTCAAGTTGCATGCAGACCTTTAAACTGAATAGCTAAATAACTAACCAAAACCAAAATACAAAAGTGTGTTTTCATTTTCATGCTAGTCTCAGACTTCCGTCCTACAAATTCCATTTTCAGTGGACCCAGTATGAGAACATTGATAAATAAAGATACCTCCGATTGAATTGACTTCCCTCGGGGCCTTTCAACCTGCTTTTGAACATTTCTCGCCACAGAATTTCTATCTTCTGCAATTGGTGGTTCCAAAAGTAATCCATAGAAGCATAAGGAAAGGAAAATAAGCACACTTCAAGAATCATCAACAACCGGAAAGAATGTTCACAAAAACAAAAAGATAATTACATGTCTCTTCTCTAGTCACAGATTTGTGTGATATGATATCTATGCATAAAATTTGAGACATTATAAATTGTTTAGTCAGCCATTTGAAGTGATTGCAGGAATGCTGAATGTTGTGGATAATTAAAAGCTTTAAATTACACCATATTACAAGTAGCCTAATAAAAGTTGAAGAATAAATTTATCCAATTTCAGATTCAAAGTTTCGAATTTCACTGTCATGGTTGGGAAAAAAATGGATTTCAAGATATCTGGTACCAGAACAAAAATGAAATACTTTCTCTTTCAATAATAGTAAGATGTTTCTAACAAAATTTTGATAATCACATGTACAGGTATGTGGAGTTGTTTTTCTGCTTTCTCAATTGAATTCTTTTTCATTTTGTATATATTTTTCATCTTTGTATTCTCTTTTCCTTTTTATTTATTTTTTTTTTTGGCAAGAGCAGGTAAAAATTACTAGTGCATTACCTCTACTTTCCTGTTTAAGCTTCTGTTGTTTTCTCCAAGGTTTCCCAGGATGCATCAAGTATGGTTCTATCGGCACCAACTTTCTCTTTTCATGACACTCTAGTATCCATTCCTATCAACAAATAAGTACAGTATTATTAAAGGTACTCTCAATTGAGCATGTGATACAAAACCTAAAGTTTTGCTAATAAAAGAAACTAAACTTTCCTAATCCTTTGCCCCTTATCAGTATAAAACCTATATTTTGGACTCTACAAAAGATGTATCTGGCCCCAATAAGCATGAAAAAAAATCTAAGTTACTTTCACAAAAATACCAAACTTGCACCTCCTTCATCATTTACAAAAAGACAAGGAGTATAGAGGATGAACACAATGATATTTCTTTTATCAGATTTCTGTTAGTCCAACTCTGCAACTTCTATTTTGTTGGGCTTGTTTGTTTGTGGAATAAAGTGTAAATAAGCGAGGGACAGCTCTATCACGTGTCAGAGGTGGCGATAAAGTAATCTCCTGCTTATCTCACTTTCAAACACAACCTTGGTGGTTTCCACATTTTTTTTTAATTAGTCTAGTTCAGGTATAAAAAATAGTGTCTAAGTGACTTCCACAAATAAAAGACAGTTTGTTCAACCTTTGAGATGATGGTACCGTTATCTGATTGGACTTGCTTGAACTTCGGCGTGTTTGCAAATGCGCACACAAGAAGTGTACAATCTGGGCCCCAATCAGGTTTGTATACAGCTCCCATATCAGTTGCTTGGGTGCGCAAGTTTCCCCTTTCCGGATTCACAAATCCTGATAGTGCAAATACAACTCCATCCTGCAAGAAAAAGTTGTCAGAAGAACAGCTACATGCAGTTATTAAGAATGTGATTGATGTCTACCGGGGCATAAACCTTCTTAAGAATGAATCTTGCTGATTATTTGAGATAGAATGCTTAAAGAAATCACTCAAATTTGGAGTTATTCCTGTGAATATAAGTTCTTTCTGAACAACATGTGCACTGTGAAACAAAAGCAAGATTAATCTTCGTAACAATTACCAGAAGTTTCTGAAAACCTGCAGCAGCATTGTTGTGGCTGGCATCGCGAGACGAGGCGGCGGCGGCAGTGCCTTCTACATCCTCATTCTGGTGGCGATCATTGTCAGACTTGATCTTCTTACCTTTGGGGGCGGGGGCCATCGAAGAGGGGAGATTCCTCTTGGGCTGGTCATCTCTGCTCCCACCACCACCACCCCCGCCCCTCCTAGCAGTCCCTGATCCTTGCATACTTCACAGACAAGACACCAGTCAGAGCTCTCAACAGTCCATGATCCTCGGATGGATTGCAGAGACGGTTTCTTCTCCCCTTCCATTCCAATCCACTCGGAAGGAAGACTGGCTCTTTGGGCTTTTACTGGGCTATGTAATCTATGTACACAATTATACTTTTTGGGCCTATCTTTTACCTTTTAAGTTGATTTAAACGCAGTCTTTTTACTTGACTTCATATTCCCCACATGAGCTGTTGATTGTCTTGAGATTCGTGTCAGCTCGGATCTCGAATGATCCAACGACTCACATCATAAACTGCGGTACGGGCTGTTGCCTGTTGTCCCTCTTAAATTGTAGGGAAAATTGTAATGGAGCAAGTAATATTATTTGTGCAAATAAATATTTTTGCCTGGTCGGTCATCTCTATTGTTCTTCACACACCCCTCCCCTTATTCTAAAGCACAATATATTAGTATAATAATATTTCAAGATTCATGCAACATCAATTTGACTCTTCTCTCTTTCCCACATTTATTTTATATAAGATAACAAATTAATTTGTCATAATTTTATGTTAATTAATTAGGTTCACAAAGAATGATTCCAAATAATCTCTTAAATTCACGCTAGTTAATTGTTATCCTACTAGTTTATTAGGATGCTATTAGATAATTGTGTTTAAAAAGATCTGTATCTGTCTAGTGTTTGTTTAAAAGGCACCTCAACACTATGTTGAAGGTATCAGTGCAAATTAAGCATTTTTATTCTGTACATTTGTTCAGAAAAAAAATAGTTAAGCTGCTTATTTTAGAAAACAAAACAAAAAAAAACAAACAAATAAACAGTTAAGCTAAATAAGGTTCATACTCCCATAAGTTAGGGAAATAATAGAGGTTCATATGTTGAATAAGGTTCAAATGTTGAAGGTAGACATTTTATCTTCTCCATCTCTCAACTTTCTTTTACATTAATCTCTACCTTCTTGTATTTTGATTTTGTGATTAATTATATGACTTTTCATTTGTGGAGTCAGCGGGGCAACGGAAGCGCCAAGACAATGGCTAACAAGTGGTCCAATAATTTTGTCGAACACGTGGCGGGTATACACCAATACCTAATCAAATGAGGCAATATGGAATCAAGACTGAAAAGCCAACACAAACAAGTAACCGATTTATTTAATAATAATTAAATAAATAATCCAAATTAAATATTTAGAAAAATAATATCTGAAATTCAGGATTTAGAAAGATTACTATTCAAATCCGCATCCCATACCAATAATTTGCACGTGCTCGCTTTTTTTTTTTTATCTTTTTTACGGATTGTGTTTTGAATCAGTAACCCATCTTTTGGGGAGCTGCTTTGGGCAGCGTCTGTTTTACTTTAGTTTTTTTATCATTTTTAGACAAAAATACCCTCACCTATACATATTTGTATTGTAGTTTTGTACTAGCATATCACAAGGACATTTTAGTCCAAAAGAACTCAAAAGGGTGTAAGCAAGTAAATCAGACGCTGCCCAGAGCAGCCCCCCATCTTTTGGGATTCGTTTCTGAAATGCAACCCAAACTTTGGGTCACTGATTAGAAACGCACCCGTTCATTTGAAAGGGTTGCGTATTTGACTAGTATTCCTTTTTATGGATTGCGGATTGAACTAGTGTCCCATATTACTATATAAGAGTTCCCGCTCACATGCATCATTTGGGTTTTGTATTGTATCCGCGTCTGTATATAAAATATACTTTTTTCGAATCTCTGACATTTTCTGATTGTTCGTGGTTTGGGACGCGGATTCGAAAGGAAATCTTCCTAAATCCCGAATTTTATTTAACATTTACATAAATATCTAATTCTGATTATTTATTTAATTATTATTAAAAAATCGGAAAACAAGTAAAATAACAAAAAATAAATAGAGACACCATATTTTTACGTGGAAACTCAAAAGGGGAAAACCTATGAGAGCACACGGCGCAAATTCACTATTTCCGAGAGTTTTATAAGTACAAGAGATCTCAAACTAATCAAGCATCTCACATACTATCTTTACAATTTTCTATACTAATCTCACAAGATTATTAAGTATAGAGGTGGATTGTTACAAGAGAGAGCAAACCCAAGATCTCAGTTTCAGAACAACAGAAGACGCCGTCGACCTTCGGATAGCTGCTTCGCTTTTTATTCCCTTTTTTCACTAGATGCATTGGACATGGGATCCGTTCCCTTTTATTCACTTGCGTGATTAATATTTGGCTTCATAATATAACATCATTTATATTTTTTAGCCTATAAATAGATGTCTTGTAAAATGTACACTCTTACTTGGAGATATAACATGAAATAAGATTTTTCTCTTTCTTATATCATTATCTTTATTTTATAACACATTATTAGCACGAGTTTGCTTTAGTCGAGTTGAGACAAGCAGTGGCGGACTTCATTGTAGACCAAGGAGGGTTGTGCCCACCCCCAATTGAAAAAACCTTAATTTTGTATTGTATTTATATGGTAAATATTAATTAAGAATTAAATTAGCCCCCTTTTCATTAAACCATCATTAAAATATAATTTGGCCTCCTCTTATAATGTCTTCAAGGTCCGCCATTGGAGACAAGGTTGTAATTTGTTTTAATTAGAGTACGAGTTTGTTCTAATCAAGTTATGACGGGATTACAATTTTTGGTAGAAGCATGAACTCATTGTATTGCTGGAAGAAGGAAAAATAATATGATCCGGAATAGTGAGATTAGTTACTATTTACTATTCTATATAAAGTATGGATTAACTACTATTATTTTTAACCATCCATTGCTATTTTAAACAAACAATCCAAACAACATTTTTACTATTCTAAATAGTACCATATTTCTACTATTCTTTAACTTATCCAAAAATTACTTTTTTTTTTTACTAATCTACTTTACTATTTTCTATTATACTATTTCTTTCACTAATCCTTGCACAATCCAAATGCACCCTATGTGACATGATATATTGGATCTTCTAGGTAGCAATATGATGAGGAGAATAATTGAAAGTACATATATTTGGTTGTAGTGACAAGTAACACTTAAAACGACAGTGAACGTCATAATTCGAAGGAAAAAAACATTGTTACGACAGAATTACACATTCGACAATATTACTTAGCTTTTAACTTTTTTCTATTATTTTATTTATTTTTCTTTATAAAAAAATACACAAAATTAGTTGTAGTGAGCACTGAAAATAGTCAACGTCATAATTCAAGAAAAAAAAAGAGAAGAGAAGAGAATATTGCTATTATACAATCATCAAAACATCAAAATAGCTAGGCTGTTAAAAGAAACAAAGAATTCCATATGATACAACTCATTACTTCGTTTCGTTAGAACTGCTTGCTTCATCCATAAGACAGACCAAATTACCATTACCAATATACATACATCATTTACAGTTTCATCTTTCATCCCATCCCCACGTCACAATTACCCACAGATACCGGGCCCCACTTTAACCGCGGTTCACAAACTCCCGGTCCACGCCCCCCCTCTCCCCTCCTCTAATTATATTCTCCCGTCTCCCCTCTCACTGATCTCGTTCGTTCTTTCCCTCTCTCCTCCTCCAGTCCTCTTCTCGGATCGCATCCGCATCTCCAACCCCTGACGAGATCTCCGCGGCGTCTTCTATCCGCGATTCACAATGGTACGTTCCCTTCCTCCCCCCGCTCCGGATCGTCTGACAGGTTGTACAGGTTCTACAGCCGCTGCCCGTGGGTCCCGCCGATGCGGTCGGGGGGGTTCTGGATCTGGACTCCGGGCTGCGGTGAACTCAGGACGATCCGGACGTACTGTTTGTTTCGTTGCCTGGATTGAATCTGGCATCTAGGATGCGCTAGATCTGATTGATTATCTGATTACTCTCAAGATTTGGATTTGGATTTCGATTTTCTTGATCTGACTGACTGACTAACCGTTTCTTGTTTTTGCTCTTTTGTTTTCTTTCTCTGCTTGCAGCCTCTCAGATTAGAGATAAAGGTATGTGTTCCGAGTTTTCTTGATTAGATCTCATTGTTCTTTCATGTCAGCTTGATTTAAACTTTTGTAATTTGTGCTAAATTTGGCGTTAATTTGGTGCATTTTGATTGGATCAGAGAAAATTCGCACAGAGGTCCGAGCGGGTGAAGTCCGTGGATCTGCATCCCACGGAGCCATGGTAAGTTGTCAATGTACTTGCTTCTTAGTTGTACGATCTGTACGGGAGTTTCTTTCCTTCTGATTGCATGCTGGTCAATTGCCATCCTGTTAGTTAATTTGCATGCCAGTAGCAGTAGTAGATGTGAAGGTAGAAAGTTCTGTGTTTGATGTTACTTATAATGAACCAAAGTGGGCATGCATTGAAGGTATCAGTCCAAAATTAGGATTTTTAATGTGCACCTTGTTGTTTTTCTTGTACTGATGATGTGCATATTGTTCACCATGAAGGATTCTTGCAAGTCTTTATTCAGGAAGTGTTTGCATATGGAATTACCAATCTCAGGTAAGATTTGACATAGTTGATTATCATATTTGTTACTAAATAACGGTTCTGTATTGATAACTTGACTTAACTTTTGTTCAAACAGACGATGGTGAAATCATTTGAGGTCACTGAGTTACCTGGTATGTATTTCTCCTCTATCAGTCTTTGTTATCGTCTTTTATTATTTGTAAATGTCAATCTCGCCATATGAATTTGTAGTGCCTCAAATACTGTTTTGTTTCATATGCTTAATTTTATTCGTGCTTATTAGGTTCTATGATCTAAGGGTTCCTTTATAGAGGTTTAGGAAGAAATTCTGTCCAAAATTCCAGTGGTATATCACACAAATGGGAGCTTGGGAGATGTACTTTTATTTTTAACTTCCATTTGGCTAATTCTATGTTTTTTCTTTTTTAAAATTTTCAGTGAGGTCAGCAAAATTCATTGCAAGAAAGCAATGGGTGGTTGCAGGGGCAGACGACATGTTCATTCGTGTCTACAATTACAACACGATGGACAAGGTTAAGGTCTTTGAGGCTCACACTGACTACATCAGGTAAGTGCTGATTCAGTATTATTTTATTGTAAGTTGACTCAGTCTATCTGTTGTTGTTCTACATGATTATATATAGGACCCAAGGAGTTTATTATGCCATGCTAGTACTTTAGTGGTTTACAAGTAGCAACCTGATAGACAAAAACAACAACATGCAGATCTCAGTCTGTTACCATCTGAAGTTTCAGCTATCAGGCCAATGGATTATGCTTTCCTAGCTCCTAGATGTTAATTTACGGTTATAGTTATTATTAACAATGATAAATTCACGCTAACGGTCACAATTGTTACCTTAAAGGTCTGCTTACTGTGCATCTGGTCTTTGTTGCAAAATTAATATTTAATACATTCGACACCAGTTTTACTGTCTTATTTATTATATTTCATTGTAAAACTACCAATAAGTCATATACAGATGTACACTAAACTATTTCTTTGGTTCTAATATCAGGTGTGTGGCAGTTCACCCCACACTGCCATATGTACTCTCCTCGTCTGATGATATGTTGATCAAGTTGTGGGACTGGGACAAGGGCTGGGTGTGCACTCAAATTTTTGAAGGCCATTCTCACTATGTCATGCAAGTGACATTCAACCCCAAGGATACCAACACCTTCGCGAGTGCTTCCCTTGATCGCACCATTAAGGTTAGTAATACTCGGTACCCGGGACCCTTGATCACACCATTATTCTACCCCTGATTACACAATTATTCTGTGTTTTGAGTTTGGATGGTTAGACAATCTGTTACATTTTTATTAATGCAAACTATTCTACTTTTTGGTTACCTCTCCAGATCTGGAATTTGGGCTCACCAGATCCAAACTTCACCTTGGATGCTCATCTTAAAGGTGTGAATTGTGTTGACTACTTCACCGGTGGTGACAGGCCTTACCTCATTACTGGCTCTGATGATAACACTGCTAAGGTCTGACATGATTTTTACAATTTATCATCATTTGCTTTTTTTGTGGTTCGAATTCTGTTTTTCAGTTGCTAATATCTACATTTTTTTATTGTGTTTTGTAATTAGGTGTGGGATTACCAAACTAAGAGTTGTGTGCAAACCCTTGAAGGCCACACTCACAATGTCACAGCTGTGTGCTTTCACCCGGAGCTTCCTATTATAATTACTGGGTCAGAAGATGGTACTGTTCGTATCTGGCATTCAACTACTTATCGGTATGTTCTCATTGTTGTTTTATTTTCTTATAAATAAGAACCTTAGATTTTATTGGATTATTTTTGTTGATTGTTTGTTAGGGCTCAATTGAACCACATATACATGCTAACTTGCAAAAACAAAGTGAAAAAAAAAATGGAATATATTTTACTTCACTTTTTTAGAAAGTAAACATAGTAATGTATATGCTTCCACACATGGTATGTGATTTTGTAGGTTGGAGAACACATTGAATTATGGCCTTGAGCGTGTTTGGGCTGTTGGCTACTTGAAAGGTTCTAGAAGGTTAGTTTATAATTGAAAAGTTGGCATTCTATCATCATTACATTGAAAGAACACACTTATAAATACAAAATGCTCTTTCACTTTTGTTAGAATGGTGATCGGATATGATGAAGGAACCATCATGATAAAAATTGGGCGCGAGGAGCCAGTGGCTAGCATGGATAACAGTGGGAAAATTATTTGGGCAAAGCATAACGAAATCCAGACTGTCAATATTAAGTCAGTCGGTGCTGATTACGAGGTAAGATAATCTCACCTGTGCGGTGACTGCCATATTATAGTTAACTTTGTTGCTTTTGTTGTAAAAAATGAGATGAAATTTGTTCTAGTCTAAGCTTTTGACTTTGTGATTGTATGTCCATGTAATTGCAATGATAGGTCACTGATGGAGAAAGGTTGCCATTGTCTGTGAAGGAGCTTGGTAGCTGTGACCTTTACCCTCAAGTAAGAATGTATACTCTTTAAGTTTATAATGCTGTTAGAGTAATATAGCATCTTACCTCAGTAATGGAAGTATGAGTATTAAATATATGTAATAAGTGTCTAAAGAGTGCTTTCATGACAACCTCTGACTGTTCTTTGTTTTGTTCTTACAGAGCTTGAAGCACAACCCCAATGGTCGCTTTGTAACCGTATGTGGAGATGGTGAATACATCATATACACAGCACTTGCCTGGAGAAATCGTTCTTTTGGTTCTGCTCTGGAGTTTGTTTGGTCGTCTGATGGGGAGTATGCTGTCAGAGAGACCACCACAAAAATCAAAATTTTCAGCAAGAATTTCCAGGTCTGTTTTTCTTTCTTCTTTAGCCATTGAAATTTCTTCTTGTAAGAAGAATTTCACTCAATAAATTTTTCAAATGCCTTTTGAAGGTGTGCTTCTGGGTACCTGTAGACATACAAGTATTTATACACATATTTGCTGTTTGCGTTGATATGAGATGAAAAAGAAGACATTATGAGTCTTGTTCGAGTGATTTACTACATGTATCTACTATTTCCTTGCACATGCATGCTTAGTGTCTAACTACAGCAACATAATATAATATTGGGTGTTATCCAATGCTTATTTTTGCCCTTCATTTTTTCAGGAGAAGAAAAGCATCAGACCTTCATTTTCAGCTGAGCGCATCTTTGGTGGTATTTTATTGGCAATGTGCTCTAATGATTTCATCTGTTTCTATGATTGGGCTGAATGTCGCTTGATTCGTCGCATTGATGTCAACGTGAAGGTACTTCCCTCAGTGTCACTTTCAGCATTCACTACTAGTTACTAATATCTGATGTTTTAATTTATCACTTAACAAATTGGAAACATCAGGTTTTCCTTGATTTTAATTCTTAATTAACATTGATGTTGGAATCACTATTGTTTGTTTCGTGAGCATAGGGGCATGTCACTATGTTAGACTTGATCTGAAGGATTCTAGGCTTACCGGAAATAATAATTTGAGTTCTTGAAGAGCATTAGATTATTATTATAAAATTGTTGTTCGTCTAAAAATATTCAATTAGACATCTGTCCTTTGAATTTGTACTGACGTTTTTTTTCTTTATTAAACTTACAAGATTACTGAGACTGACAGATTTTTCATTCTTATTTTAGAATCTTTATTGGGCTGACAGCGGTGACTTGGTGACAATTGCAAGTGATACATCGTTCTACATCCTCAAATATAATGTGAGTTTGTGCTTCTATGAATATATTCCTTTTTCTTTATGTAAGGAACATATTGTGAAATATTATTCTGGAGTGCAGAGAGATGTGGTGTCAGCGTATTTTGACGGAGGACAGCAGGCGGATGAACAAGGTGTTGAGGATGCATTTGAACTATTGCATGAGGTTAATGAGAGGGTCAGAACTGGTATCTGGGTTGGCGACTGTTTCATCTACAATAACTCCTCTTGGCGCCTGAACTACTGTGTTGGCGGCGAGGTAAAATTTTTATATTACTTAAAATATAGGAGCAATTACCCTGGTGATATGTTCTAAGTTAATATTATCTGGGCTAAGCTTGTGCCTCTTATAATAAAAATAAATCTTCCCTGATCGCGGGGCCCACAGGATAAGGACTGTACTTATTTTCATCTTGATTGACAATGGTTGGAAACATTTCCAACGTCTTGATTGTGTATTAAGATCTTAAGCTTAATTCATAGGTGACAACTATGTATCACTTGGACCGGCCGATGTACTTACTGGGATACCTTGCAAGCCAGAGCCGTGTCTATCTTATTGACAAGGAGTTCAAGTGCGTCACTTTAAACTTATAGTTGTACCATATTCCTTGTGATTTTTTTTAAAAATTTTTTTTTTTATAGATGACAATGTTCTTTTATTTTTGATATAGTGTTATGGGTTACACTCTGCTACTGAGTTTGATTGAATACAAGACTCTTGTGATGCGTGGTGATTTTGAGCGTGCCAATGATGTCCTCCCAACTATTCCAAAGGAGCATCACAATAGGTACTAATCCTATTTCTGTGTTACTCTTAAAAACTAAGAGATGTTGTGTTCCTCACTGAACTTAATATATTTAATTATCTAGTGTTGCCCACTTCTTGGAATCCCGTGGTATGCTTGAGGAGGCTCTTGAAATCGCCACAGATGCTGATTACAGATTTGACCTAGCTGTTCAGCTTGGCAAGCTAGAGGTTGCAAAGGTGTGATTTACAAAGCTCCCATTTTTCAATTTGAATTTGAAAGCCGAGAGGGCCTCTAAAATGTGAGGATTCCGAGTAGCTTCATAATTTGAAACTATGTATTAAATCATTTTTGTTGTTTACTGATCTTGGCATGATGTTTTCATTGTTGATTTTTTTCTTATACTGTGGCTTGCTGATTAATTGTGTTTATGAAATTATAATGATTTATTGTCATTCTTAGGCAATTGCAATGGAAGTACAAAGTGAGTCTAAGTGGAAGCAGTTGGGAGAGATGGCCATGTCTAGTGGCAAGGTTGGTTATAATTTTTTTTTTTTAATATTCTTTTCTAGAAGGAAAATGTTTCAGTGACAGATAGTTGATTTAATAAATTATATTAATAAAAGTATAAAAATTGTCAAACATGTATGCAAATTTGGAAATTAAATATGTTGCTTTTCTGCTTTGAGGCTGCATGTTAATTTGCATTTTTATCTTTGTTAAATATTTTGTGCAGTTGGAGATGGCAGAACAGTGCCTAACACAAGCTATGGATCTGAGCGGCCTCTTACTCCTATACTCCGCACTTGGTGATTCAGAGGGAATAATGAAGCTTGCTTCTCTTGCAAAAGAGCAAGGAAAAAACAATGTTGCTTTCCTCTGTCTCTTTATGCTTGGCAAGTTGGAAGATTGTCTTCAGCTACTAGTCGAAAGGTTAATTTCTGGATCAAATTTAACATGCTTTTTTTTTTTTCCTTTTGAGCTAGGGCACTCCTGTTTATCTTTTAATTGCTGCGGAATGGTGGTTCTTTTTATTTTTTTGGATTTCTTCTGCTGTTGCACAGAATTGAGTCCGTGGTATGCTCTACTGAGTTAAATAAGTAAACCCTTTGTTTATGCAGCAAGCGTATCCCAGAAGCTGCACTAATGGCCAGATCATATCTCCCAAGCAAGGTTTCTGAAATTGTAGGAATCTGGAAAAATGATTTAAACAAGGTAATGATTTTATTACATTCATATTATGAATAATTATCTTAGTGCTGCTGCTTGTCTAATTTTCTTTTGAAATTTTTATTACAGGTGAACCCGAAAGCTGCGGAGTCTTTGGCTGATCCTGCCGAGTATCCCAATTTGTTTGAAGATTGGCAAGTTGCTCTTGCTGTTGAAAGTAACATGACAACAAAGAGGTAACTATTGTTGCAAAATATACTCTACTTTTCTTTGATAAGTAATGGCCATGTTTACATTTTGTTTTTTACTGTTGGTAAATAGGGGTATATACCCACCAGCAGAGGAATACCCGAGCCATATGGAGAAGCCTAGCATCCCTCTAGTTGAAGCCTTCAAAATGATGCAGGTTAATGAAGAAGAGTCGCCTGTTGAGAATGGTGAAGCCACACATGAGGTATGCTTTTTTCTTTACTTTAAATGTCATGTATTGAATAATAGCAAAACAAAAGATTTTCTCTGTTATTTGTTTAATGCAGTAGCATCTTCTGTAAACTTACATCTTAGTTTTGACTGGCGATAATTTCATTGGGCAGTCACGAAGACTTTCCTAAAGGAAGATATTTTCTGACAATATTCTTATATAACAGGAGGGGGATGAGGGTGCAGAAGAAGAGAATGTTGAACAAGAGGCTGTACAAGAGGTTGAAGAAGTGGCTGAAGAAGAAGAGGCTGTTGAGGTAGAAAAGGATGACTCATCAGATGGTGCAGTGCTAGTAAATGGCAACGACGAGGGTGAGGATCAGTGGGGTACGATTAATTGTAATGGGCACCCCAAGAAACCCCAAACTTTGCAAATACAGAGTTAAATTGTTATGATCAATGGGATATAGATCATTGTAATGGGCCAAAATGACTTCACATAAGAATTTATATTGTATGCAACTTATTAGGAATTTTCGTAAAATCTAGGAAACTCTAGCATAATAAGTTTTATGGTACTTTTGTTTGGTTTAACATGTTCTTTTGTAGTGCCAAATTTTTTAACATATATATGTTGTGTCTTGTTGCAGTGCTAACTCCAGAACATAGGGACTAAAGAACGAGAGCAGTCTGTACTCCTTTTAAGGTAAATGTTAGATGATAAACATACCATTGCTATACTGTTCCAGTCAGTTTCTATCCCAATTTGGGGTGATGGATGCCACACCCAATTATTTTGGTCCTCCATCATGCTATTTGTGAATGATTTTCGAAACAGGATTTTACTTGGATTTAACTACAATTTGCTATCATAAAATTCAGGTTGACGCAGAGTAAACAACACACTAGCAATTCTTTTTAGAAGAGAACATGTACTTGTCTATTCTTCTGCCCCTTTTGTTCTTATGCGGGGCCCCTGTTTGTCAGGCTGTCGGAATTAGACGTTTTTGTTTGGTGGTATTATGTTTACCTGAGAGAGCTTTTGTAATATCTTTATTCATAGAAAATATATAGCAGTAGATGCACTAAGCATCTTAGACACTCTTAATTTTTGTATTGTTTTCTTTATTTTTGGTTTTTGTTTTCGTTTTAGCCATTTGTTTTGAGAGTCAATGAGATATATACCATTGTATGAAGTAGCTTTCTAGTGAATTTGGTGCAAATTAATGCTGGAGATATCTAGTCTCACACTTCGAATGTTGCCTTGAAGATTAGAGATTCAAACTTTCGTGCACTTTGTAAAACTAACGGTGTATATTTTATAACGAGCGGAAGACTTTAGGAAATTGTTGTGGTGCTCAGTCATTGTTCTCTTTAGTTCGACTCTTTCCCGTGGTGCCTATGCAATGACTTGGTTGCTGCGATCATTTTCTTTTTGAACTTCCAATTTTACCTAGAGATGGGCTTAATCCAATTGTGATATCCTTTTCATCTATTTATAATGCATTAATGCTGTAGTCGGCGAAGATATGTTTGGATTTTTGATAGCAGGAAGATATGTTTGGATTTTTTGATAGCAGGTGCTTATCGGGTCCGACTGAATAGTGATTTAGACCCCAACTAGTAGCATTAATGCATCAAGTATTGGGTACCCGCCAGACGCATAGACGTTACGTATAGCTTGTCAAGATTTACATTATGACCTGCCTACTTGAGCACAAATTTGTTCTTGCCAAACAAACGTAATGAATCCAGTTAGTAGAAGGTTTACTATTGATGGGCCCTTAGATACAGTTGCTGAATTACGAATGTTGCAACAAAGTATGAGGTCCTTTATCGCTCTCGCTATCACCATGATTATTTTAGTCACATCATAATACAAAATTTTACCAGAATATATCCGGAGAATTTCATTAGTTTTATCACTTGGAATTCTCTAATGAATAACAATTGGATTTGTATACTTGTTGCTTTTTTCTGAAAGAGAGTGGAGTATCACTTGTACTTCTTATCATATCCAAGATTTGATGAATATATGATTGTATTGATTATCACAAGATTAAGATAATATCGGACGACACAAAAAAGTTACTGAATAGTGAATACTGATATATTGACCTATCACAATGCTTTTGCTTTTCTGAGGTCCGTACACATGTTTGGCATGGATAAGGAAGACAAATTCTTGAATGATTGAGATAAAAATGCTGCACAACAAAGAGAAGAGAGAAAGGGATTCACTGAAATTATGAGAATATTTATAATATAGTATGATACAAAAAATATGATCTAGATCAACAACGTTGATGCATTATAAATTCAATAAACTGCCTACCAAAAAACTAGAAAAGTCTAACGTCTTTTCTTAATTTTAAGCCAATTGAATCTAAATGTGTGACCATAACTTGTGTTCTCTAACAAATTAACACAAATGCAAAACTTTCTGCTGCTGCTTTGAATCCAAAAATTGGGACGAACTGTGTTCATGGAGTCTTGACATGTGATTTCTTGGTCATCTCCACATTGCCCACATGAACATCACTCTCACTGATGTATCTTCCCCAGAACCAGTGGCTCTTCCAGACAAGTACCATTTCTTCGATCGGCACGTTCTTCGTTTCCGGCAGGAAGAAGAATATGAATGTGGTCATTACGAACACCCAGCCGCCAAAGAAGTAGAACAGGCCGAATTTCATGTGGCAGAGCATAGTGAGGAACACCTGCCCAATTATGAATGTGAAGAGCATGTTCACCGCCACGTTTATGCTCTGCCCGGCTGACCGGATCTCCAACGGGAAGATTTCACTTGGTACCAACCAACCGAGCGGGCCCCATGACCACGCAAAGGCGGCTACGTAGATGCAAATGCCAGCAACTATACCTGTAGATAATGATTTTGATAGCTCACCGACTCCGCTTGTCCCGAAAGCATGGGCGATTAACGATCCCACAGCTATCTGCGTTGGAAAACATTATTTTTTTTTTGTCAAGTATAATTATATTAACATGCATGAAGATGTACAATGCATCAATGAGGAGAACAATAATTTGAAATTTTTTTCGCTTTAAAAGGGATTAATTTTACCTGAGATAGTAGCATTTGAACGCCACCCTCCAAAAAGAGAATTCGCCTTCCGGCTCTATCGACAACAATAATGGATACAACAGTTGCTACCACATTAATTACACCAGTAATGACTGCAGACATGAGCGACGCATCGTCTCCAAACCCAATAGTCTTAAAGAGAACTGGGGCATAAAACATGATCACATTGATACCGGTGAATTGTTGGAAGAAAGGGATTAGTATGGTCATGATGAGCGGGGGACGACACTTCGGCTCAAACATGTCCTTCCACTGGCTCTTGATTAGTTTCGACTCCTCACTAGCCACAACCATATCATTGTACTCGTCCTGAATGTTGGTGGTGCCACGTACCTTGGCAAGTATTTCCTTCGCCTGTTCGTTATAGCCGCGATCGATGAGCGAGTTTGGGGTGTCAGGGAGACCGAGGGACCCAACCATAATGATGAAAGCCGGGACAGCTGCAAGTCCAAGGCTGAGACGCCATCCCCATTCGTATTTGGACAGAACAAAATTTAGGAGGTTGGCGGCCAGTATACCTATCGTAATCATCAGTTGGAATGCAATGTTGAGCATCCCTCGGTACTTTGGTGGTGCCATCTCGGAGAGATAGAGGGGGACCGACTGCCATGTCGTAAAATATAAAAAAAGTCAAGCACTGGTAATAATTTCACAGTAGAGGAAAAAGAATCGACAGCTTCTGGTGCGAGGTTAGACATGACGAAAAAGTAATCTGCTGTGTTAACATTGTACTTTAAGAAATGACTATATTTTAAAAGATGATTTGACTCTTCGGTACAGATACGGAGAGTACTTATACAGGTACGGTATTATTTTTAAACATTCAAGAATTTGAAATAATAAAAAGTTAACCTGATTGGCAAAGCCTACGCCAAAACCGAGAAGAATACGACCGAGAATGAGCATGAGCACATTCATGGCCAAGCCATTAATCACAGCACCTATTAGGAACGTAATGCCGCCTATGAACATCGACCACTTCCTCCCAAATGCCTTTGTCATTGATGATGCAACGAAAGAGGAAACTAGCGCGGCCAGGTACAGCGACGATGTGAACAATGTCAGCAGCTGGCTGTCAAATTTACAGTACTGGTTCGTGCTCACAGCTTCCTTTTGCTTGCGATAGACAGACGGAAAGAACTTGCTCAGAAATGAATCCATTGAAGTTACTCCCCCTTTTTTCGGCATTACAATTTAAAATTATGTCAAGTTCAGTAAAAATGAATTTGGAAAAAAATATATTTTGATCCACCTTTACAAGCTTGATTGATTTTCAATTTTATGTTTATTCGGTACGGATAAAATTACCAGAAATGCCAATGTCGTAACCAAATATAAGTCCACCAGATGATGCCACCAGGCATGCCATAGCGACAAAAAGCGTAAACTTCCCGGGGTATTCCTTGCCCCCGACCTGCGTGATGATCGAACCGCCTGCCATTGCTGATTCTCAGAGCTCTGATTGTTTTTCTGGTAAGAAAATTACGAAGACATGGGCGTACGAGTTAAAAAAAGGATATTTAAATTGAACCAAAGATTCTCCGGGACTTATAAGTGAGGCGCCGGAGATTTGTGATCAGGTATTATCTTTGATTGGATAACATGAAACAAGCACAAATGATCCAGGTTGTGTTTTTCTAATTTCGGCCAGTTTGTTTTTTCAGTTCAGATTTGCTGCATTTCTTTTTCACAAGGAACTCATATGCATTGAGGTTCAGCTTCATTTTTGGCAAATTTTTTGCAAGGACATCATGATTGTATGAACATATATATTTCCCCCCAATTCATATCTAACTATATATCAAGCACCACTCCAAGAATGCATAAGAACAAATCTCCCAATTTTAAAATACTCGTGAGAAATCCCTTTCTTCTTTTTGTTTAAGAATCAGACAGCCAACAGTTCTTCAGAAAACAAATTAAATTGGGTTTTGTCTATTATGATTTTTGAACAGGTAGCGTGATGATGAAATAACCCCAACATGAAATTTGCTCGAGTTCAATTTGTTTGATATGACCAGTTGTTATAAAAAAAAAACATTGAATTAAGAATTAAGATGCATTAGACTTTATCATGGCCTCTGGATTCTGAATTTCATTCCAAATAACAGTATTTCGTTTGGTTCCTGAACAGTTCTTGTTAACATAAATTCATGGTACTAATATGAAGCTTATGAAAAATTTGAGCTAAATCCAAATTCAAACTAAAAAAATTATTAATTTGAGTCTAAACTAATTTAAAAAAAAAAATATTTAAGGTAATAATTCAGCCCATTGACCTCAGATTTGCAGTCATAAATATATATAATGTGAAAAATCAAATTTCTACTTTTTAACTACTATGTGATGACAGATAACCAGAAATATCATTTTTACTGTCTGTGAACTGTGAAGGCTGGCATTGTTCCCCCTGTTTTCTCTCCAAACTATAATGATTTCGTTTTTAGTTTTTTTTTTTTTTTTTTTTTTTTTCATTTTGGTCCTTGTAAGGCTTGCACATTCTGCCATTCTCAGCCGTTCGTTCAAAATTTGAGATCAATTTGTTTAGACTGTATATCTTCTGCCTTTTCGTTTTTTTTTTTTTTTCATCATTCTTTCATTCTTTTTATCTTGTGAGATGGTAGTCATATCATGGGGGGATTGAGAGCGACCACCACTGCATGACCCATCTCCAGGAAACCGTCGCATTTGACAAAACCATATCAAATCAAAAATTCAAAATAAAGCAAGGATAATATGGAAAATAATGGTAGAGAACAAAAAGTACGCTCAAGCTTGGTGGGTGGAAATTAATATATTTTTTTGCAATCCTTCCTTTTTGAGGAAATTGCCAATCTCTATTGTGGCAACACATGCTAAATTATCCACATTTATCTCACATTTTATATTAGTACTTTACTCATTTCTTGATAAGCATCAATATATATATAATGTGTCATCCATAAAGATAATTAAGAATATTTCCAACAAAATATATTAAAAAGGACAAGAAAAATGACGGGCATTAGTTGATTCAAACATAATAGGTATATAAAGATTAAATATTTAAATATGAAGATGATTAATTCTTAAATTTAAATTGGTATGTTGGATTGCTGTACTCCCATCTTTATTTGAAAAAAAAAAAATAGAATCAATTAGATGGTTCCTTGAATTCAGATTGCTTGTTTGCTTTATATTTTTTTTAAAAAATATATATATATATCTTAGTTTTTCAAACGTAGATAATAATTCAATGGTGCTTGACTGATTCTATTAATATAAGATTAGATCAAAAAAACCATCCTAGCAAAAAACTCTTCGAAAGAGTGAGCAATTGCACTTTGTAAAGCCGTAATTTGAATGTCCAATCCAATCCAAGTTGATCACCGTAATCTACATATTAAAACCTAGTTGCACACCAAATTTTTAGGATTTTCTAATTTTTTTATTTTTAAAGATGAATATTTTTACATACAAATTTTGGTACATTTTCCATAAAAATTTCAATAATCCAAAATAATAGTCAGATAATTCTAAAAACAGAAAAATTTGACATGCAACTAGGTTCTTATATACAAATCATGGCGAGTAACTTGAGTCGGTAATTGGAGTTACAGTTTTAGAGATATGACATCGAATTACCTACTCTACCGCGCTTTGTAAAGTGCAATTGATGTCCTCAATTCAGAAAAGTATCATGGCTACTATTATTAGTTACCCTATTTTCATCCATCAATGATTCCGAATTAGTTTCTATTATTTTTTAATTAACAAGAGATTCCACCACAATTAGTTAATTAATATATAATGCTCCATGCAAATCATGATTCCATGGGACCCAGATGTTTTGTGCCGAGAATATCCCCATTTGGGCTCCACTTGAATGCCTTTGGGGCTTCTCTTTCAAACATGTGTAATGTGTAATGTGTTAGGCTTTGGCTGGCCAGGTCCAGGTGAAGCCATTTTCCCTCAAAGTGCCTTAGCCACTCTTAATTCATAGAAAGAGCATATATAGCAACTTACATAGCTTACTTCTTATCTAATTCCTTTTTCGGCGATTATATCGTTGTATATATATTCCACGCCCAATTCATCATTTCCATCACTTCTACGCATTATTCATTTCTCAATTATATATTCATCTCATCTAGCTAGATGGTTACTTTTATTAGGCTATATATATGTGTGTGTGTGTAGTGGCCAACTTCAGAAAATATGTTGAAAGTTAATAAACATTAAAGTAAGAGCAATGCTACTGTGAGCTTAAAAGCTCACTAATTAAGTACTTAGGTGAGCTTAACTAAAAAAATATACTTAATTAAATATATTCAAATTGTGATTTATTTCTTTATTACAAAATCTTTTGATACACAAATTTACTATTTTTAGAAACGATTTAATTAAGATATCGATCGACGACACATGACCACTATTATTCAAACTTTTTAAAGGATTGATTTTACTAGAAACGGTGGTTCAAGTAGTCAATATATATAGAGCACACGACCATGTACTAAGAAAGCTAAGAATCTGTCTACATAATTAGCAATCAATTTATTTCCTCAAAAAAATTAGCAATCAATTTAAAACAGTGATTGAACTTCTCTTAAATTGGTACAATTATTTTGGTATATCAAACGATCAACACCTAACTAAATACTACCATCTTTTTTTTTTCTTTTTTGAGATAAATTAGGTGCTACGTACCAATCAAATACTTGATCAAGGCTAGCTAGATATTTATGGGTTCATATAACATTCTTGGAACAAAAAAATCATTAGCTAAATGCAGTGTATTAGTAAAGATTGGACCATTGTGAGCCTCTTTAAGTTATACTTGAGAATTTAGAAAAGTTGGTCCTATAAAATCTGATTCGGCCGTGCAAAAATACTCTCGTGAACGTTGCGCTTGCGCCTCTTTTTTTTTTTTCGGATCTTTTTCCTCGGACCACAGTTTTTTTTTTCACCCATTTATTTAGCTGAATTCCATTAACTTATAATTAATGAGTGAAACTGTGAAAATTCTTTGATTTCGTGATGAATTCAAATAAAAATCAGTCATGATCATGCAATACAGTTCGTACCATTTATCAACAATTCAAGATCTGCATTGACATATTGATAAATGATGGATGTTGGATTGGTGATAAAAACCATTTCCCCAACGAATAACAAAAAAGATATATATAATTTCCTACTAAAAACCGGCAATACTTTTTAATGGTTTAATAATTAATTAACCAAATGAACAGGAAGAAAGAACTATTAAAGTTGAAAAGCTGAGATTGAGAATGAGAAGTGAGAGCTGAGAAAGTTGGAGGAGATGAAAAGCAAAGGATGCTGGAAAAGGAGGGTTCATTCGTAGTCTTTTTACTAGATGCAATCAATTTGGATTTGTTTTTTGAGGAAGCTTTAGAGAAAGGAGTTGATCATTTGTTCAGAAACCCTCAGGATGTCTGCGGATATCCTCGGCATATGCTTACAGCACCGAGAGATACAACTGCCAATTCCAACGGACAATATAGGAAGAGGTACTAATTTCTTGCTTTAATGATTTTGGGAGAGAGCGAGAGATCAATATGGAAATATTTGTTGACCTATCATTATAGTAACTTTTTATTTACAAAAAAAAAAAAAATATATACCTACAAGAGTAAGTCTGAATCTGTGAATCAATTGTTGACTATAGGAAAAACAATGCATCATGCATGGTCAATTAAGATTTAATTAAGAGTACATCAATTCTTACTTCTTCAATTATACATGGATTATGACACTAATCGATTTCAATGGTTCTTCAAGTACATAGAATAGAATATATATACTAGTAAAATTGTGAAAAATTATAGAATTATAATTGATTTTGAAATTTTAACGACGAAAATAACAGTATATTAATATTTTAAGAATCAAATCGATACTTTTGAAACTTGAATTGCCGATATAATAGAAGATCGACATTTTGGAAACCATTTTTTTAATATATCCCCCCTTAAAGAAGAAAAATGCTGTCTCCTCAGCTATTTGACGTTGAGAGCCGTTGGATGTAAAAGTTGGATGACATATATTAGGTGAAAGTAGCTTTTGTATATCATAATTTGTACTTTGTAACTCTGAGGCCAATATTTAGTTACTCTAAACTCTAAACTCAAGGAACTTTCTGACTACGCTAGCTCACGGAATATTAAGTAAACTTTAAGGTGCTGTTTTGCACCTCTATTTCAAAATAGAATAGTCAAAGTAAACCGCTATTCCAACAAAATATATGTATGTTAATCACAAATTAGCAAAACGGAAGCAAAACGGAATAATATTTGGATTAGACTATTTCGATATTTTAACTCTTTGGTGGAATATCATATTAGTCATCTCATTTTGCATGTGGAATAGTCTCAAATTTTGCCAAACAATATTTTTGTTCTTCCAAATAGTTCAAAATATCACTCTTCTTTCCACTCTTCCAACAATCACTCCTTCCACTTTTACTAATCCAATAACGTTATTCAAACCCTAATCCTAATTAATTTTTGCCAAAAGGACCCTAAGTAAATGTGTATCTGTGTGTTAAGGGATGATGTATTTTAACTAATTTGGACTTTCAAAAGCCCGAAACTTTTATAGCACGTGTTTCAAATAATTAATTTTTTAAATTTTGGCATAAGTGAATATCTAGTAATTTGTTTTTGAACGAATAAAAGTTCTATTAAGTGCATGCATGTGTGGCTTTAATTTCTCGCAAAATTAATTATATATACTTGCATGTATAGAATATGATTATATATATTTAATAGAACAGCTTAATTAATTATAACCACCCGCATATCTGGTTTTTAATTGGCAATTAATGAGTTAATGGTAGGTAATATTAGTCCACACTCCACACTCCACACTCCACAGGCAAATACATTAATATATATATATATTTATTTACATGAAAAATTAAAAAAAGCCAAGGTCCACTTACGCGTTTACAATTAATATTTGCACTGTCAAGTGTCAATAAAATGCATGCTATTTACACACGATTTTTTAATTGTTGTATACTTGTATATATGTTGTTGTCACAAAATGTAATTACTTTAAAGCAATAGCAATATATATATGATATATACATCCACTGAAGAAGCGTTGAATTAATTAAGATCAGGATGGATCGATATTGGATAGATATATATGTATAGCGCGTCAGTTCCTAAATATAGCGTGTCAACTGTTTGATCGATAGTGTTGTGTGACTTGAGACGTACCAGTTTCGATCCTTTGTTGCCACTTTTATGACTTGTGAGTGAGGATCGAGTGAGGTCACCAATCTAGCTCTAACATTCTGGAGTGCTCATCCTCTGTAGCGCTGCATTGTGTAGTGTAGGATGTGAACCGTTAGATCATCTCGAGATTCAAGCTAGCATAGATTCTGAGATGATCTAATGGTTCACATCCTACACTACACAATGCAGCGCTACAGAGGATATGAAATCAACATTCTGATGTTCTCCATTTCACCAGCTGAATGTGAGTTCTATATGGAGGGACGTAATATTTTTCCTATAGAATAATGAGACATTTTCTATTTTAATATGAGTGGGAAAAATTTTATATATATGGTCCTGTAATTTAAATTTAGAGTGATATATATACGAATATTTGAGAGGTAAAGACATATATAATTTTGAAATTTTAAAGTGATATATATGAAATTCTATCAAAGATTATGTATAACCTTTTTTTTTTCTCGATTATTACCAATTTACCACCACAGTAAATAATGATCAATTTATATATATATAAAAAAAACTCCATAATATAGAACATATATGCGTACGTAGCATGCATGTATTATGAATGTCCTATATATATTTTGTACACATCAATTTAACCTGGATTAATAGTTGGTCAACTATTCTATGGAATTAATCAAGAATAATACATATAGGATATCTCCAACTTGATTGATTGATATATCATATATATATATATAGATGAATGATGAGCAGAGGAGAGGTAAAAATTAAAGAAGAATGAAGTCGACCCAAAATAGACCTAACTGCACTCGACTCCAGTCTCACTCTCCACTCTCGAGTCAACGATCAAAAATGCCAATCATAAATGATTATAGAGTCTCACTATTAATAGTAAAGTATATAAAGAGAGGTAAACCTTGGTCAAGTTAGGGGCCGACTTCAACTTCAACTTCAACTTCAACGGGGCCCCAACTCGATCAGGTTAGCATCAGCCATCAGCTAGCGCGTATAGAAGTATCCAGTATAAACCCCACCTAATTAAAGTGATATTTTTGAGGCCTTTAGATTTTCTTTTCTGATCTTTTGTCTATATTTATTTTGCTAATTAAGAAATACCGAAGCCTCGTTGCACCTAGCAAACTTTTTTTTTTTTTTAATTTCTTTTTATAATTTTGCCATTTTCTCATACTTAGTAGTTCCATAAGTGCTACATATATGTTATATATGAATTTTACAATAAATCACGGATACATCTTTTATAGTTGAGATAAGTATATATATGATTAATAATTATTTCAGATATATATAGTCGTTGTCTTCCATATATAAGAAATCACAATTAATACATCTTTCATATTTTTACATTTTCTGCTTTATTATTTGTTCTTATCAACTTTATAATACCAATGCTGTTTTTTCTCCTTTTTTTTCCTTGTGATCAGATTACTAACTCAAGGGCAATTTTTAATTTTAATTTTTATTTTTATGGTGTGTGTTTCTTGTGACCTGATATAATTAGCAATTTTGAGACCACCACTCATGACCAGCAAGATTGCGCTCTCTTATATTTACTTTTTATTATGAACTAATATCACTAGTGAGTGGTCACTGGTCACTATCTAGTTGTGCCAGTTAGCCAAACTCAGGATTTAGATTAGATACTGAGCTGACATCAAATAATGTTTTTCATGAGCTAGAGTTGACCAACATATATATATATATAAATAGTTGCATAGCATAAGTCAGATATATATATATCTGCAAGACGTGATGATATGCATGCTTTCTTTTTTCTGTTGCTTTCTAAGCTAAGACAGTAGTATTGGGTGGTGTAGCCGTGTAGGTCCTGCACTCCTGCTTAATTAGTTTACTTGATTATATATATATGGGATCTGATAGTTTAAAAATAACAGTTTATGAACGTCCAATTCAGAATTAATTAATTAATGTTATATATTTTTTTTAAAATAAATTGAAGTAGCATTGTTTGTTGAATCATCAAATGGTTTAGATACCGTAACAAAATATGTTATTAACTACGCATATATAGCAGTCATACTCGAAACTAAACTAGAACAATATGCAAATTAAGAGAGGAAGTATTTATGTATTAATTGCATTCAGATATATATATATATATATATATATTAGTTGTGTCTTCTATAAGCTTACAAGAATCTCTACTTATAGGTTTCTTTCTCATACACAAAAGTGAGACTTCAAAACTAATGTTACTTAATTTTTTCTTAAACAAAAGAGACCGGCTTAATTAAATGAGTTGCATTTTGGACATCCAACTTAATACATCAGTTTACAACATATGGAGAAAATTTTTTGAAGGACTAATGAGCAAATCTTCACTTGGTATATATGCGCTAATTTCTTGATATATATATAAACTTGAGAGAATTTTTATGGTCCCATTTGTTCTGCCCCCTTAAATGTTTCTTCCAACATTTCAGTTCAAAATTCAGATTCAAATCACTTAATTAGTTATTTTAATTATAAAAGTTGGATTCTACCACTAAATATATTGCATCATATTGTGTTATAGGGAATAATCATTTGGTTCACACACAAGGTATATTTTCATATATGTCCCACGATGAGGTGTTCATCGTCAGTGCATTTGATGTTCATACCTATATATCTAGGATTCTGTGTAGGGCATCCAAGATTTCCAATTTTGATAATGAATTAGTGTAAGACGCATTCCAAATTCTACATTTTGATGAATGACTGTTTGCCCTAACTAACATATTTGTACCATATTCAATTGGATATTCATATGTTGCATTTGGTGTTCATACTTTATACTTGATGTACTAAGGTAATCACGACGGAGTATGTTTATAGAGATTTTTTGTTTAGTATAGTAATCTTGCCTCTATAAACTTCGGTGAGAGTTGGTGTGGGTGTGGTTATGTGGAATCATTTTTCTTTGATTTTTTTTTTTTTTAATTTTCAAGAGAAGCTTGCATTTGTGGCAAAAAAGAAAAAATTTAAATCAGTCACTAATTCTGTAGTTGGAACCTTGATTTACCTTTTTGGCATTTTGGATGGTGATACTTAACCTTAATCAAAAGCAGAAAAAGTTTGTGATTTTTTAATACAGATCAGATCTATACTTCATCTTATCTGCAGTTTATTAATCAGTTATAAATTAATTATAAGCTTTGCTACTGTTTGGGAATCGATTTCTAAAATTTAAAATTTTAGTACCATTTTCTTTTTGTACATGGAGATTTCAAATTTGCAAATTGGTATCACTTGTCAGTGTTTTGGTTGATTGGATGCACTACAAAAAACAAATTGAGACATTTTGTCATCAGAAACTTAGTATGTATATTTTGTGTATTTAATGTATACTCATCTTCATTAACTTACAAGAGAAAGCAATATCCCTAATTCTTATAAAACGAAAAATCAGATTTTCTTTTAAATAAAGATGTTCAAATTAATTTAAATGTCTACAAAAGTCTTCTTATCAGGGTTTCGAATCCACAACCCCTCACATGGAGAGTGTAATTATCTTTAGTCACTAGACAAAAGACCGGTTCTTATGAAAAATCAGATTTGTAATCATAATGAGAGCATTGAAACATGTTGGTACACGTGTGTTCAGCTTATTTTTATATATTGCAAAATAATATCTAGATCAGTACTTTTTACCAAATTAAACGTTTATATATATTAACTTTGAAGGCATAGTTCTTTTATTTGTTCCTTCAAAGCATAAAATAAAAGTTGATTAGTTTTATAAAAAAGCGCACAGAATAAAATGGTCCAATTTATATAATTTAACGGAGCTGGGTGCATAATAAATTAATTAACAATTTTCATTCCATCAACAATGGAAATTGGAGCCCACCAAAAAAACAAAATTCGATCTGGCCTTATTGGATGGATGCTGATGGGCCACAGGAGCATGATTCCTTTTCTTTTTTGTTTGATTAAACATAAGCGTGTTTCCTTGTTCATCAATTCAATCATAACAAAAAAGAATATAATCGAAAAAGAAAAAAAATATATATATACAAGTGAAAATAAAGAAAAGAGAAATTAAAGTGTGAAAATGATAGGTCAGGTAAGGGTTCCCATCCAAAGCTCCGCCTAGAATCCAAATTCTTCTTTATTGTTTGTTTTGTTGATACATATATATACTGTTTGAACGACTGCTAATCGCCGCATAGGTACCCTTTTATAGAGTTCTTTAGTCAGTTAATGGGACATTTATACGTAGACAAATATATACTACATAACATTACAATCCTTGGCAGTTTGAGATCGAGTTGGGGTACCTTTCATATTGATGCACGAACGGTAGAGAGAGTAAGTGGAAAAATGTAAGAACACGAGAGATTTTTGTGAATTCACACAGAATTCGTTTTTCTTGATATCTTGATAAACAAACAACAATTTCTTCTGCCCAAAGGACATGACACTACTTAAATAGGAAAACAAAAACAGAATCCTAAGAGACAACATCAAGCAACAATTACAAAAATAACCCTAAAAAATGCAAAGAACAACTCAAAAACGCACAACAGAACCGTCTGGGCAGACTACTAAAATTTCGGACCGAAATAAATAATTTCGGGCCGAAATTATTCCTGTCATAATGACCATGCTATATTAATTTGCCATTTCGAGTGGGATGCCTTCTGAATATGAGAAAACCCAAAACATGAAAGTTGTAGCTCTTTTTGCTATCTTTCTACAGAATTTTGAATCAGCTCGTTTGGACCTATATTGAGGAAGTTATGGTCAAAATACCACAGCATATCAATATAACCAGTGCGGGGCAGACCGCCGGGCTTCGAGGGCAGACCGCCATCTATCTACATCATTCCCCCCCTTCTAAGAAAAAAATTCGTACTCGAGTTTTGTCTTTGTAGACTTCTTGTAAGTTGTACAACATGAGCACAAACACCAAAACATTGTGAAGAGATCCAATGCTGCTGATGAAACAAATAACTTTTCCGTTCATCATTCTCCTTAACAGATCAACAAAGAATATTGTTTCCGCCAAGGTTGGATCAAACAAACTCTTGAAAATCGTTGATTCCTTTCTCGGTTTTAGGAAAGGATTCTTTGTAACCATTTTTTGAGAATTTGATCTCAATAGGATTCTCATTGTTTAACTCTTTGCAAATTTCTTTGGTTGACACGAAATATGCTTCCAAGTTTATGATACTTGTAGAAATCGCCATGCAATTTTCGGACAGCGGTACATCATAAACAAGGTATTTACTAAAAGTTGGACAATTTTCAAAAGATTTAATTTCTGATTGGGACTCGCCAACAAAGATTTGGACATCCTCATTCTCTTCGGGATAGTCATCAAAAATTGGCGGAGAATCAAAATTTATACCTTCATCAATAAACTCATCAGGATGAGATTTACCATCAAACTCCGGAAGTTCAATCTTTATCCCAAGGTTTTGAAATGACTCATCAGGCTCATGATGAAGCCTATGATTTCGCTTCTGATTCGGAATTCCCCACGAGCTGAATTCCTCATCACCATCTTCCGTTGTGGAAGAGTCAATGGAATATGACTCCTCCTCTTCTTCTCCATTGGTAGAGCCCATCCTTGCCTCTGCGAGTTGGCTCTCTAACTCTCGGATCCGTCTCGCCATTGATGCAATCTCTAGATCCCACTGGTCTCGATGGCGGTTAAGCGGCTCTGTGTCTCAAGATCGACTCCACGACCCGGACTACAGCCACGACCTTTACCACGACCACGGTTCGCATCCGCCATCAACCTGGTTGCTTTGATACCAACTGATGCACGAACGACAGAGAAAAACAATGGATGAATGCAAGAACACGAGAGATTTTTGTGAATTCACCAATGTTCTAAATAGCGCGCTATAGCGACGCTATAGCGCGCTATAGCGTTTTCTGGACCCAAAACGCGATGCTATTGGCTAACACTGCGCAAGTTGCGCTATTTCCGCTATAGCGTAAATAGCATGCGCTATAGCGCATAGCGTGATAGCGCCAAAATAGCGCGCTATGCTACAAAAGATATTTTTTCAGAAGATGAGGATAATGAGCCGCCAGTTAAGTCTGATACTGAGCCAACAGATAATGAAGTGTCTGAAGAATCTATAGAATAATATATAGTTTGACTTGAAATTAGAGTAAACCTGATATATATGATATTTTGTATAGGGTTGATAATATGATTAGGAACCTTTTGTGCAGAAAATGACTTAGGATTAATGACTCTTTTGCGCAGGAATCTAGGAAATGACATTTTCTGTGCAGAAAATGACACAGCTGTGACAATTTAGATCATTTTGTAAAGAAAATAATCCTATATCAGATATTTTGAATAGCAACTCGAACTTTGTACTAGTTTAATGCAAAAACATTAGTTTGTTAATTATTTTGTTTTGATTATTTGCTCTACAGAATTCTATAAGAATTCTTAGTAATGTTGAAATTTAATACAAAAATATAATACAATTCATAAAATTAATGGACACGCTACGTACGATAGCTTCCGCTATAGCACGCTATAGCGGCGATAGCTTTTCCGAAGACCCGCCGCGATGACGCTATAATCGCGATTTAGAACCTTGGAATTCACACATAATTCGTTTTTCTTGATATCTTAATAAACAAACAACAACTTCTTCTGCCCAAAGGGCATGGCACTACTTAAATAGGAAAACAAAAACATAATCCTAAGAGACAACATCAAGCAACAATTACAAAAATAACCCTAAAAAAATGCAAAGAACAACTCAAAAACGCACAATAGAACCGTCTGGGCAGACTGCTAAAATTTCGGACCGAAATAAATAATTTTGGGCCGAAATTATTCCTGCTATAATGACCATGCTGTATTAATTCGCCATTTCGAGTGTGATGCCTTCCGAGTATGAGATAACCCAAAACATGAAAGTTGTCGCTCTTTTCGCTATCTTTCTACAGAATTTTGAATCATCTCGTTTGGTCCTGTATTAAGGAAGTTATGGTCAAAATACCACAGCATATCAATATAACCAGTGCAGGGCAGACCGCCGAGCTTCGAGGGCGGACCGACGTCTGTCTTCATCACATATTCTCCCAACTTTTACCGTCATATATATATCGACTTAATTAATTGATCAGTTTTATATGTCTATATTCAACGGTGGAAATTATATATGGAGAATTAATGGAGGGAGCTAGCTATCAGCTAAATAATTGTTTTGTAAATTAATATAAATTAATTTAAAAAACGCACTCGATCTTAATTAATTTCCAACATTATAAATTATAAATCGATCAGTCTCTATCTATACTCCTTTAAAAAGAATCTAAGAAATGGATCCTCCTTTAATGGTCATAGTCTAACTCATATCTTAATCTCCGTCCATCAAAAAAATGAAAGGCTCACATCGCATCCATTTCCTATTGTATTCCCCTCAATTTCTGTCTCTTTACAAAATCGAAGTGGCGAATTGTATGACTAACCTTTTAAAGCATGGACTGCTAAAGTCACAAACTCATTTTTTCTCTTCTATTCTTTTATCCTATATGACTTAAATGAAAATGAAAATTGCCCGCAGCAGTGCGCGGGTACGCTTCTACTATTGTTAAATAAAGATATATATGGATATCAAGGTCAGAGAGATATGATCCTTAATTATCACGCAATCCATTATTTGGAAAGAGAGATGCCCCAGAATTTTTCAAGAGACCCAAAAGCAACCTAGCTCACGTCTTAATATATAGAGAGGACATCAGAGAGCTATGGATCGAGATGGAGATATATATAATATGAGATCACTCAATTAACGGTTATAAGCATCTCTCATCTGCAAGAATTTCTTTTCCTTTTTTACCTTTTTTTTATTTTGTTTCATTTTCCTTTTCCTTCAAACTGTTTCATCTAGCTATTTATATTATATAAAAGGGCTGCCTTTTAAATACTTTTTTTTTTTATTTTCTATGGTTTTTTTTTCAGCTAAACCCATTTTTGTAAGAAACCATCTATGAATTAATATAGATTAAGGGCGTGGCCCTTTATTTATTTATTTTTTTTAAAAAAAATTCGCCTATTGCATTATGTATGTTTGTCGGGTGATGCTATAGTAGTACGGTTGATAGTATGGATCGGCACGTACTACATATCCATTGTTAAAGTTCAAATGATCGATCGATCAGAACCGTTGATCCGAACCGCTCACATATTGACATTCAAACAACCTTTTCCTTTTAGAATTAATTTTCAGAATTTCGTTAAAACAAACTTGGATATTATTCAAATATAAATAATATGAAATTATTAAGATATTGAATAATAATGAACACATATATGTTTGTATACCATTGGGTTGTACTCACTGCTCTAAATAACAACTCTTAAGTAAAGTGACACAACACACACATATATACGAGGGATCAAATAACCATGTTTTTGGTGACCGATCGGTGACCGTAAAATTAAATCTAAAATAATTATAATTTAAACTGTTAAATGACAAAACTAATTGATGGAATGTGTTGTATATATCATGTTTTATGTGTATACAAAAAAAATATCATTTTGATTTTATTTATATATGCATCAAGCTTTAACAAAAATCGACGGTTCAAATTTTATGATTTTTTTTCCTCTCTTGATGACTATTGAAACGATATTAAAACTTCATCATTTTTTGTGTATATATTATTTAGATGATTTAGAATACATCTAACGGTTTAGATTTGTCAATTTATATATAAATAGTGAAATGGTCACTGCGGTCACCAAAATCTATGGTTATTGGATCCCTCCTCCATATATATATAGGGATTTTTATCCGCTGCCATAGTTTTGATGGCACCACATGTCATAGTGTCTATGACAGTGGGACCCACAAAAACAGCCCCCAACAATCTACAAATCTTAGCCATCAAGATTAATATGAACCATCGAGATTAAAAGTATGGCATGGTGCCATCACAACTATGGCAGCAGATTCTCACCCTATATATAGCAGCTGGAAAATGCATGGGATCGCTGGAACTGACATTCACATACTGAATTGATATTGATATCAAATCAAAAGAGATCGATCGAGTTGACTCTTTTTGACAACTCACTGTACTGTAGTGTCTGCATGCCATCAATAATCATGAATTTCATCATGATTCATGCATTTGATTTTTATAGCATCTCAAAGTCAAATTAAGGCCCAAGAAATTAGAAAGAACTAGAGTAATGGCCTCGCGTTGCTTCGGTCGTATTGATCGGGATAAGTTAGGATAAATTTTTGATGATATTTATTATTGATGACTTTATATTGTATTTTTTTATTTAATTATATATATATATTGGAATTATTGTTAAATTTACAAAATTTCTAAAGTTTTCCATCCGCATTAGGAAATTGGATCAGGATATTTTAGATTATCTATACGCTTCAATTATATAGCTCTAATATTACCTTATTATGGTTTTTGTACTTTGTTTGGACGTTAATTAAAATACATTGTTATAATAAATATACTATGAGAAGTCATAAAAAATTTATGGTATAGTGACCCAAACCATCGTACCGTATAATATAGTCAAATTAAATTAATTTTATTAAATTCTTAGTTAATATGACTAAATTTATCTTTTCAAATATATAAATGAAAGTAATTTTATTAAATTATTAATAAATATGACTAAATTTATCTTTTCAAATGATATTTAGTGAGAAATAGGTAACATGAATTTAATTTTCAATAGCTTGCATTCAGGAACTCATGACGGAAAGATTAACTAAACTTATAAAAAAAATAAATAGAAGCATTTAAAATTTATCACATACAATTGAATTTTTTAGTGATATTATCTTAAATTTTTTTCTTGTTTAAGCCTCATGTCGGATTATAATAAATTATTAAATATGTGATTTCATATCATAAATAATTATCAATCATAGAAGCTTCATGTCATTCACCCATTTAGGCATCTCATATAATAATGATTTTTATTGTTTTTTTGCTAATTGGTACGAATAATATTAAATTCATGTATCTGAATACCGCCATTTAGTTTTGTGCGAACTGGATCACTGGAAGATCAGATATCAAATGATGTTGGTCTTAAAAAAAAAAAAAAACTATAGTACTGTTCCTTACACTGTAGCTGCAGTGTAAGGATTTCCATGGCAGATTCCCGGGTCGCGTCGGGTATCGGGTTGACGGCTGCCGGCATTTTTTCCAGGTCGTGTAACAGGTTGAGTCAGCCGGCATTTTTTCGGGTCGAGTCGGGTCGGGTCAGACGGGTTTTTCATTTTTGGTCATATTTTGCACCTCTATTCCCGGGTTGGGTTCGGATCAGTCTGATTTTCTCTGAAACTTGGGTCGGACGGGTTTTTCAGGTCGGGTCAGATTTTGCCACCTCTGGATCTTACAAAAAAAAAAAAAAAAAAAACTATTCACAGTACTGTTCTTTCTACTGTTACTTCTACTGTAGCAACCCATCCAAGATTATATATACTATAATAGGATGTCCCAAGTCAACCTCCACTAGCTTGCCTCATGTTTCAGACCCAAAATCTTAATTTGTAATGCAGCAAAATTATTTATTGCTCAACTTGTTCCATATCACACATTAAGATTTTCATTTCTTTCCTTTAGTTTTCTTAATATATGAGTTAGTTAGTTGGATATTTAAACACTTATTTTAAGTTATCTATGTAACATTCCGGCAAGCAGGTAAACAGTAGCCGTGCTGATAAGCACAAAGCTATAAAATATGTAATAATATACTTTACCAATAACAAGCAAAATAGCCACAATTCCCAGATATTTAACCCCCAGGTCCCAAACCCTTTATATACAGTGGAATCAGATAATAAAATGAAATCCCGTAAAATCCCTTGTGGCAATTATTGCAATCCTTTCTTTCACCCAAGTCGTCCTTGCATCGCAAACCCGTAACCTGGAACCCAGGAAAAGCGGAACGGGTGAGAGTCTAAAACACTCTCAGTGCGGTATTTAGTTCTAGCCGGTGGTATTTATCAAATCCACTAGCTAAACTGAATACCAGCTAAAATAAGCACTTTTAATAAAAACATAAATAAATGTCATAAGCCAATAAATATTGCACGTCAGTGACGATAATAATTATCCTTGCAACTACAAAGAATTAAACGTCAAGTCGATAAATACATTGCATTTTCCTTTCCAAAACCAGTTTAACATCTTCCATGCAAAACCACATATACCCGTTCACTATCTCACATCAAACCAAAGCAAATACCAGAATATACACAAACAACACAAACCTGTACAGAAATCCAAATATCACGCATATCACACAAACCTGTACCAGACGAATCCACAACCTGCATATTCCGTGCATCTCAGCATGTATCATAAACCAAGTCAAACAACCAGAATCCCGTGCACAAGCACGTATTAGATATCACACATAACAAGCACACGCAATCCTGTGCATCCAGCACGTATATCCTCACGTACCTGACGAATCCAGAGATCAAAATATATATATCGTACATGCCTGTACATGCATGTCCGTAAACCATAGCGCTATAGTGAGATAGCTAACCTCCTGCCGGTATCTTTATCCAGGTACATGATCAACAACCACAAGCACAACAACAACAGCGACAACAGCATCCACAAACACACAGAAATGCATAACGTCATATATGCAATCACTTACCTTTATTAAGTCATGCACACATGCAAGCAATTCAACGCATAATCAGTATATCAAGAATATAATCAATCACACAGAAACATTTCGATAAATAAAATATTCAGTTCATTTCATAGATTTGATAAATAACCAGAACCCGTACCTGTTTGATGATTCTTAACTGTGAGTCCAAATCAGATGTACTCAGTTAACATCACCATCTAATCCAACGTCTACAGCACATCAAGATTTCAATCCAGAACCTTTCAATGGAACTCCAAGAATTATTACCATATAATCACATATACCTAAGTACAGTAAAATGTAAAGGACCAAGACTTCTAAACTTAGCTAGCTGTTAGCACCCAATTCGTGCCATACATATACTTTAATTTATCTAAACTGGTCCACGCATGCATGTACAATTTTCTGCAACCTTTGGTTTCAAGGTCAAGTCAAATATTGATTCCCACTTTGATTCATCTAACTAAGGTAACACTATTTGCTTAATACTCTATATTAATGGTCTGTCATGAATTCTTGATCATAAGTAATTGACAGATGCATGCACCTTCTATTTAATTGTTGCATTTCAACTTCGATTAGCAGTCAGGTCTGATTCGAGTCTGGTCTTTTAACCACGACTGACCATATACCATGTAATGCTCATTATCATGCTAGCTATTTAGGAATATAGGAATTCATATTAATTGATCAATTATAATATTAATAGATGATTCAAGCACCGGCTAACAAAAGAATGCGCAGATTAACAACACCAGGTTAACTACTTGTATATTGAACAACTCTATATTCTTGACCAAACCAGTGATAGTGATGGAATTATTAACTACTAACTGTAGTTAATTTAGGAACCCTACACACGCAATAAGGGAACTCGATTGATAATTATTCATTAGTTGGTCTCTGTGCATGCATCGTAAATCATAGTATTAACATGATGATAGAAATAGTTACCAGGAGATATATCTTCAATGACCCAATATACTCAAATATAACGTATCCGTGTTCTAGTTTGTTCGAAAGATGTACCCAGAAGGCAGAAATAGATGAGTAAGCTGGCACGTGTGATCAAATGGAAAAGCTTGGCCTGACCGACTCTTAATTTGCATCCAGCAAGAGAGATCATGTTGCACTATACAGCAAATCAACTTGGTGACTAAGCACCTTTCACCAAATATCATGAGGACCAAGGGAATTGCACCACGTCCCATTTTATTTGATGTATTTTAATGGTTTCTTTCATTCTAAGCCCCCAAGTTCATAAAATTTGTATGAGATCCCATCTAAATTACCATCATGCATTTTGTATAAATAATCAAATTACTTAAATGGCGAAATGACTAACTTTTCTTGGCAGGTTCTTCCTTACATAGTACACATATATATTCAAAAATCTCAAACTCTACCAGTCGATCAGTATATAACCTATTTATTTCATGTCATAAAGTTTTTCCTGGTCCCATATATATATATATGATTAAGTTCCTAATCGCTCAAGGAAAATCATGTGGCCAATAATCATATCTTAATTTTTTGTTAAAAATTCAGATATCACAATCTAAAAATTTGAGCTCAAATAATATTATAAGTCCGTTCACTTGATTAAACAACTTAATAATCTAAATGCTTGACCACTCATCTAAATCACTTGGTCCATATATATATAAGTGATAAGATATTTAAACACCTGATTTATTTAATTAAGTATTTTGATTTCATCATCATAATCCTAATATATTTAAACACCCAAGTTATTTATATAAATATATTGGCCACCTATATATCTTAAAATTTAATTAATTGGCCTCTAAAAATTTGTTGCAGGAGTTATTAGAATTAAAAATCAAGCATATGAAAAAAGATAATTCTCGTAGGTTGGTACACCAACAGTAAACATATCGTGCGACGTGCGTGGACAATTTTGAGCTGCTGGATTTGTATCTCGGTCGGGAATAAAAGACGAACGATCAAGCTTAGATTAGGGAGTGTCTTTTATTGGATAATCCGGGTAATTGTAACCCAAATTTTAAGTTTCTTGAGAAGATCTCAATTCAGTCTCACAACTCACAAGCCTGTTTGTTTACATAGTTCACTGCATGTTAAGTAGAGTTCTAAAATCGTGCCGTTCCGTGCCGTACCGTGTCCAGAAACGCCGTGCCTTCGTGCCGTGCCGTGCCGTGTCTTTTTTTTATTAATATTTTTTTCGTACCGTGCCGTGCCGTGCCAAAAATTGGAAGGAGGAGGCACGGCACGGATAACATACACCGTGTCTATCGTGCCGTGACTTATTCGTGCCGTGACTTATTCGTGTCGTGTCCAATCGGATAGGTGACTTACCGTGTCGTATTTACGTGTCTTAACCGTGCTAAACGTGCCCACTCGTTTCGAACATAAAAATTTTAAATATTCCAAAAAATATTAAAAAATTAAAAATTAAAATTTACCCCAAAAAATCATTAAATTATTTTTTTCAAAATTTAAAATACATAAAAAATATTAAAAAGTATCAATATACTATGAAAATTGTCTTAATTAATAAACATAATGTTTTATAAATTACCCTTCCTCTTTTTTTTCAGGCTTTGGGACCGGTTATGTTTGAAATATAGGCGGAATTATTACATGTGTCCTACCCGTAACCTATCCGTATCTACCCGTGTCCTATCATTTCCTACCCGTGCCACCTATGTTATTTATACCGTGTCTGTCGTGTCCCGTTCCGTTACCGTGCCGTGTCTGACAACCGTTCCGTGTCGTGCCGTTTTTTCGTGTCGTTCCGTGCCGTTTCTGGAACACTATGCGTGCCGTTCCGTGCCGTTCCAAAATCTTCAAAACTCAGACACGGCACGGTTAAGACACGGCACGGTTAATGACCCGTGCCGTATCCGTGCCCGTGCCTTACCCGTGCCGTTACCACCCGTACCCGTGCCGTTCCGTGCCGGAATTGGCCACGCCGTGCCATTTTTTAGAACCCTAATGTTAAGTCACCTGTCACCATGCACTTCATTGATGTGTGCGTTACAGTGTTATCAGAACCGGACCGGACCGCCGGTTTAACCAGAAAAAATCGGAACTGGAACAATTTTCGAGTTGATTCTTTGATTGGACCATACATGTAAATGTACCAGTAAAAAGCGTGCTAACCCTGGTTAATTAGCCGGTTTTCAAAAAAAGCGGTTTCCGGTTTATGAAGCTGGCACCCGTTAATGAACTCATCGTGGGGAGAGATGTAAATCCAATAAAAAAAAAGGCTATGAGACTTAGATGTTACAGCCTATGATATCACAAACATGTCTGAAAACTTCAAATCTTTTTTACTTTTTCGAATTTCAAGAAAACATAGTTGTTTATAGCATGTAGTCATACACATACATATTTAATCATACATGATTCTATAATAAAAAATTATGATTATTTTTTAGTTATTGTACTTTATTTGAAGGTTCAAAATTTTCAAAAAAAAAGTTACATTTTTATTATTCATGACCATAATATTAAATAATTTAAAAAATGTTACATTTATCAAAGAAAATTCGGATCTTTGTAAACATAAGCTAATATTGTAATCTATTGTACAATTAATATTATTGATGTTTGTGGACAAATTCAACGTTATATTCACTATTTCAAAATATATGAGTAGGTTTTTACATATATACTTAGAGTTTGACTATTATACTAACGTTAGCATTTCTGACCGAAATGCTAACGCCTCAAATTTTATGTTATCGTGTCTGAAATCATGATTAATGGTACTCAATAAATTCCTTATATGAAAATATTAGGGAATACAAAATTTTTTCATTTTTAGAGTTTTCTAAGTATTTGTTTTGAATTTTAAAAAATAGGTCATAAATATTAATAAAATATTGATGTTTGTATATGCTATTTTCAAAAATGCAAAACAAATACTTAGAAAACTTTAAAAATAGAAAATTTTTGTATTCCCCAATATTTTTATATGAAGAATTTATTGAGCGCCATAAATCATGATTTCGGACACGATAACAACAATTTTGAGGCGTTAGCATTTCGGTCCGAAATGCTAACGTTAGTATAATAGTCTAGCTCATATACTTATACAATAAAATAATTATTTTATAACAATCTTTAAGTCCAATATCTCATAAGTATATTTGAGAAAACCATCGGTTGAACCGGTTGACTCAGCGATCCAACCAATGACCCATCGACCCGAAGCTTTGCCGGGTCGATGTCCGGTCTGATTATGATAAACATTGGTGCGTTAAAATAAATGTGCAAATAAAGCCGCACTGCAAGATTGGGCCACATTTCTATGCACTAGTCTTTTAATTTGTTGCTGTCTACTAGTCAATTGAACGGAACAAAATAATTATGTTAAGAAAACATGTTACATATTTGAGTGATTCTACACTCTACACTATCTACACTAGTATAAAAACTACGGATCGACTGATACTACGATTTTATTTCGAATCGATGAACATGATCTCCATATATATATATATATAAATATAATTGTATATCAAATTTTATAGTTCTTGGTATTTACTTTTTTTTAGAAAATAACTTGATATAATTATTTTATGGACCATTCAAAAATAAAATTTTTATATATTAAAAAAATAATATTTGATTTACGATGACATTTCGATATATAGAGATTAGGTTGAGCAGTTTGGATTGGATCCACCAATTAATTTTAATTTGATTTATGAAAATGAGAATTATCGTGGCTTTGTTAATTATTGTACAGGAAGCATTTTTTTAGCTGCTTAAATATTACTCCCACGGAATGAAATTTATTTAATAATTTCCTTGGATGGATTGGATGCATATATAGTATGTGGAAGAATGGAGGATGAATAATACCCGGAAGAGTCACTATTTTAGCTGTTCCGAATGCTATTCTAGTCTAGCTAATTACTTCCTGGCATACTTAAATCAATATGCTAATTTTCTTAATAACTCACTTAAAGTTCAAATTAACATACTCATTTTTTGAATTTCTTTTTTCACGAAAAATTAAAGAAATATAAAATAAAATTGAGCAACTTTTTATATGATATCACACAATTACAAAAAAAATGTGATGCATGTTCTACAAAATTTTGTCCAAAATAAATTTTTGAAATTTTAATACTTAATTAAAAGTACTAAATTCATAAGAAAACCACTAAGCTGAGACTTGAGACGAGAATTGTTATTCGTGAATATACTAAATACTAAATAATGAATAGTATATATATATATATATATATATATGATAAAAATCCACATGAACTGTGGCCGTATGGGTCGGTGTCCGTCGAACGGTGAGACTTGTCCGGTACAAAAATGTCAAAAGAAATTAATATGTGCCAAAAAAAAATATCATGATGCATGTTAGTTCCGGAATGGCCTAGATGAGATTTCCCAAAATGGCCCTTTAATTAATTGCACTAAAAAATAATTAAGTTAAGGTTCTCCGTATGAGATAGAGGAAACATGCATGAATCTTTGATATCTTGGTGATATATAAGTTTCATAAATATTTTTAAATAAATTATAAGACCCCTTTATCTTTTAAAAGAATGAGGGAGGCTATGATACTGTTAATAGTACAAAGTGCTCTGTACTATGGCTCTATATTATCATTTTTAAAGTTTAATAAATTGATCCAAACCGCTCAATATGATCTCTATATATAAATGTCATTGTAGATCAAAATTTATAATTTTTGGTACTTTTTTACTATTTTTTTTTAGATAATTAGAAAATGACTTAATGTAAACATTATAGACCATTAAAAATGTGGTTTTTTATATATCAAAATATATAGTTAAAAAATTCTAAAAATTATAAAATTTGGTCGAGAACTACATTAACATATAGAGATCACATTAAACGGTTTGGATCGATCAATTGAACTTCAAGTACTATAATAGGGAGCCGTAGTACAACTCATTTTGTACTATTAATAGTACCTCACTCTAAAAGAATATATTAATTTATAAGCACCATGCATGCCTATTAATTCAGTTAGCCATATATAATTTGGCAAATTAATCACCAGGGGTCCAAACATATATAACTAAATCATTAAATCTACTCTGTGCAGGTATAAGAGAAATTTGAGATACCTCTGAAGATACAAATATCTCAGAAGATATTGAAACTTATCAATAAATTAATGGAAAATTCATTTTTTAGTCCTCAAACTATATCAAAAAAACTAAAGTGATCCCTAAACTTTCAATTGCACCGGATTGGTCCTAAAACTTTTAAAAAACACCAAATTGGTTATTAATCTTTTTTCTATGTAACTAAATTGGTCCTTCAACTTCAAATATACTTAAATTTTACAAAAATATGCACTACCTTACAAATATTTACAAAAATACGTCTTTAATCAAATATTTTTACTATAAAAATTTTCAAAAATATACCAACACTCTAAAATAATACAACATTATGCCATCATCAATAAACATTATATGGATGAAGCAAATATTGTAATAATTATATAATATTGATATATTTTTGTGAATATTTGATAGAAAACGTTTGATTTAAAGGCTTGTTTTTGTAAATATTTTATAGGATAGAGCATATTTTTGTTATTATCTTAAAATTTAAGCAATTATACTAAAAATGTTTGATTAAAGACATGTTTTTGTAAATATTTATAAGGTAGAGCATATTTTTGTTATTATCTTAAAATTTAAGTATATTATAGTAAAAGTTTTATCATATTGCTTACATTCTCTTGGTATATTTTTTGTAAAAATTTAACTACATTTGAAGTTGAAGGACCAATTTAGTCACATTGAAAAAGTTGAAGGACCAAGTTGGTGTCTTTCAAAAAGTTTGAGGACCAATTCGGTGCAATTAAAAGTTTAGGGACTATTTTAGTTTTTTTGAGATAGTTTGAGGACTAATAGGTGAATGCCCCACATTTCATCACTTATATAGGACGTTCAATTTAATTATATATTCAGAATCCATTCTGCAATATTAATTTTATATAGGACAGATGTATATTTATGCATAAGCCCAACTTTGAGATCTATTTATTTACAATTGAGGAAATATATACTCGAACCGTCACAATGTTTTGAATTCTGACTTGTGACGAACTGACGATGCTTGTGATGACATGCATGCGTTGAGTGGAAAATTGTTTTATTTGCTTTCCAGATCAGTGCAGTGCAGAGCTTAGTTTGTTTGTTTGTTTGTTTGTTTTGTTTTGTTTTGTTTTGTTTTTTTTTTTTATTAACAAATTAGTTTATTTCGTCCAAATAAGATTTTTTGGATTGCACAGGTCAAGCCTAATGAGTTGTAGATTTCGCACCAGAATTTTATATATATTCTGCAATATTTTTATTTAATACATCATAGCTCTAATTATATATTATATATTTTTTTCACAAAAATTCCTTTATTTTAGAATATGTTATCTGAATCTAGGTTGTTGGATTAAAATCAATGAATAAAATTTATTTTAAAAGGCCCTTTATAATCTAAATTGGACGGATCAAATCTGTTCATTTTGATTTAACGGTTCAGGATCTTGTTGTTCTAAAAAAATAATAATAGATACAGACTCCTTGCTATAGGATTTCATATCGTCTGCCTTAAGGTATCGTGCCATGAGGCACGTGGACCGTTGGATCGCCTCAAGATTCGAGACTGCACAAATCTTGAGGTGATCCAACGGTTTGCGTGCCTCATGGTACGGTATCTTAAGGCAGATGATAAGAGCTTGTAATTTACATGTTGTATGTTGGAGGGAAGGCTATGAGAGAGGAGGGTAAAATGAACCATGCTACTTGCTCCACAAAACTATATTGAATGGAAATGTATTGGAGAGGGAGTAACTTTCAATCCTCATATGGCTCAAATTTGTCCCTCCCAAATTGGGGTGTAGAGGAAGGTACAAGACTCATTAAACCAAACCCTTCCCTCATTTCCCCTCCTATTGTGGAGCAAGTAACAACATATAATTTTTTCTATACCTTTCCATTCCATCTCCTACCATTCCATTCCCTCCCCTCCTAATCTATTTTGTGGAGCACAATGTTAAGGTGCATGGATTCTGCTATGAATCAGTCAAGTAACCATTCATTTTCAGCTGAGCGGTTCTTTGTTCGCAAATCTATCATCCCTATTTAATTAAAGATATATCATGATCCGAGTTTTAAAAAATTAATGATCCGTATTTCTTTCGATATATAGCATATAAACACCTCATATCCGATGGGTCTAAAATAATCTAAAACTTGAAAGTTCGTTCACCGAAATCTTAAACTATCCGTGCGGCCCATGAAAAAAATCTCGTCATCACTAGCTTCTAAATCATTTGATCAAAGGACACAAATTCTTCTTTTTTTTTTTTTCATTTTTAGTCCATCTTGAAAAACCCATTATTCTAAAATGTACGGTCTTTTTTTTTTTTTGTTACATGTTTTTTTACTTCATGTAACAAAAAAAGAAAGATACAGAAAAAATTAAAACTGTTCATTGTGTAAAAATAGGACAGAGATTTTTATAAACCTTAATTATATGTATATATAGCTTCAAAACTTCAAATCCATTTTTATACGCCCCCAATGAATTAAGAAAACGGTAATGATTCCGATTGATAAAGTCACTTGCATGCTCCAACGAATTAAGATGATATACTGTGTCACAGAGAATCTATACAAGCCAAATGAAAGAAAGTTGTCATATTAAAATTGGATCCTGAATCCTGATACGTAGTCCCCAGTATCCATCTACAGTTTTATATATCTATTTTATAACTCGTATAATATACTAAACAATTTATAAAATAAGCAATTTAACCTGTTTATAAGGGCACGATTTTACAGCAATCGTATGAATTAATATAAATACTGAATGAATCTATAATTCAATATGCACAATACAATAAATTAATCTGCATCCATAATATATTATATTGTTTTACATATATAATTGCAGCTTTGCATAATAGAATTACATTACAAAATAAGTTGCATTATTAAATTATTGATTTTCTTATAATAAGTCATTAAATTTTCATATCGATATATAGACATATATATATACGTATCGATTAGGGGTGGAATGGAACGGAACGGAACGGAAATGGGGTGTTCCATTGCTGTTCCGTTATTATTGACGGAACATAATTGTGTTCCATTTTCCGTTCTGTTTAATAACAAAAATTTTTTTTTTCCGTTTACAGTTCCGTTCAACGTCAAAACGGAAATTTTTGGTTCCATTTGAATTGAGATGAATTTCAACCTTTGAAGCATTAAAACAAATAAAATTCAGACGATTTATTCACAATTTCAGTTCTAGCACATAAAAAGTACATTGAATTACAATATTTCAGTTCTAGCACATTAAAAAATCAAGCACTTTGAGCATATTAAACAAGCATCGGTCCTCGGTAATAAACAATAGCAAATCCCAAAAATTTTGAACGGCATAACGGAAATAAACGGAACGGAAGTGAGATTTCTGTTTGCCGTTCCGTTAAGTATTACGAAAATCAAATATGTGCAGTTGATTGTTCCGTTTGCAAACGACAGGTCAAATCTGTGCCGTTGCTGTTCCGTTCGATACGGAACGGAACGGAAAACGGAAATTTCCGTTCCATTGGCAGCCCTAGACTACTATCTATGACAAAATAGGCCATAAAGATATCGGCTGACGTTTTTTTTTATTTTAATTAAATTTTGATGGCCATAAAACACACAGAGAATTAAAAAAAGAAAAAAAAATGTAGACGCTCGTCTTAGGGTCTTAATGCGGTCAAATCTTCCGCTGCTATAAATTTGAACCAAGCGTTTCTTATTAGGTGCATTATGTTTTTATTTTTTATGTATGAGACTGATAGCCATAGGGTGTGGGTTTGGGCCGATTTATATTGCTTCGCCCAAATCCGGAAGCAAGTTCCTTAATTTTGTGAACCTGGACAGAGGTGTTAGACTGTAAAATTTATAGAATTTTACTTCAATAATTCTACATTTCTACTATATAATTTCTTTTTTATTTTTCAATGCTACGATTATAAATAAATATGATCCGATATTATATTCATCTGTCCCCGCTAAAATTATTTGGGTGTGTGATCGTGGGAGCAATAACTACGTTTTCTAATAAGAATGCGTTCAATAATATTTGATTACTTCTTCCTTCTGATATTACATGCAGTATCGTCTTTTAGGGCATGTTCTCTTTCATAATTTTTTATGGCTTTTGTAAAACTAAGATCATGGCATGATGAGTTCTAAACACTGCAAGCCATGAAAAAAATCCATTCGGATCAAAATTTTTGAAAACCTTATTTTGAAGCTAGTTTCCCACTTTATTTGTATTGAGTTCTGTTTCTAAAGTTTCAAAGCCATAGTCTTTAGTAATCAATAGAACACCTCAAAGTTAAATTTTGAATAGACCATGCAAGAGAATATGCCCTTAAAGTTATTAGAACTATTAGATATACTGAACTAATTTCAATAAATAAATCTCATTTTTTTTTTTAAATCTATACTCCATAAGAAGAGATAGCTCTCAAAGCATCTTTAATTATGTCACATCATCAAATATTATTTATCATTGATCTTGTTTGAAATTCGTTATTTACTTTGACCCAATGACTTACATATTTTCTCTCTCCTTATTTATTTTTGAGGAGGGATCCATTGACAATACTTAGGCCCTGTTCGGACTCCTCCCCATACTATGGGATTTCTACTGTTTGCGTGGGAACAAATAAATTCTGTGAGAGTGAATTTATTTTTTCCCACGCAAACAGTAGAAATCCCACAGTTTGGGGATGAGTCCGAACAGGCCCTTAATTTGACAATCTTGACAATGAGAATTTTCAAAAATTCGTGAAAATTCACAAAAACTCTTAAAAATAAAAAATAGTTTATGGATGTATTATCTAACTTATAGATTGATAGTGTTTTAAATTTCAATCAATTTGAACATCGTTTGATGCCTTATCAAAATTTTGTGTATTTTTTAACGATTGTAATTTAATGGATCATTAAAGAGCTATCAAATATCGCTCAAATTAAATATAATTGGAAACATAATTAATCTATAAATTAAATAATACTTCCGTAGGCTTTTTTTTATTTTTAAGATTTTTTATGAATTTTTTATAAAATTTTGAAAGATATGATTGTCAATATTGTCAAAAAACCCATTGTCAATGGATCTCCTCTTTATTTTTTTAAAATATGGCGACAACCGCTATGTTCTCTCTGCTCATTTAATAAGATTAATGTCATACTTCTAAGATAAAATTTAATACTGATTCAATAAATTTATGGTTATTATTTATAAAATTATTAATAATATTCATATCAAATGGTTTAACCATTATGTTTAATAGAAATATTCAAATTGTATCAATATTTTATTATTTATTTGATACTATTTTTTTGGTGATGTCAACTAACACTAGTATCTACAAAGATTGCAAAGTAGTAATGGGTATCGAATTTTTTGACAATTAACAACCCTAGAACTCTTTGTCTAACAATTGTGACACCACCCAATATTCCTCATATATATCTCATTTTCACTGGTGAAAAAAAGAGTTAATCATATTCTTCTGATTTCTCAGATAAAATCATAAAATTATAATATTTTACTAAATAAAAGGTGGCATATATATATAGTTTCCACTTAATTTTTTTTTGAACTACAACTTTAGTTTCGAAGATTCGATGTTCATATATATAAGCATCCAATAATCCAAAAAGGAAATTTGGAAATTCAGAAACTCCCATATATAAATTCATGATACTTTTAATTCAGAATTTTCTAATTAAACTTATTCTCATTGTGAGGTCACAAATGCCACAATTCAGAAAATCCAGAGAATGAGAGAAATGGGGAATTTTTAATAAAACACAAAACTCAGATTGCCATGTCCATGATCTCCAATGTCCAACCTCCTTCCTTCTCAACTCTAACGGATTGATTATCCAACAACAACCGAACCCAAAAGGAAAAGGACCCGACAAGGAAGGTAGAGCTATACTACACGTGTAAAGGCATCTCATCTCATCTCCTTCCTTGCACCACCATGCCACCCCTACACGCTGCTCATCAGTACTGGGCTCTATAAATACCCTCCACACTCTCTGTTTCCCTCTCAAAGCACCACTCTTCCCTTATAACCTTGCTTCATTCAAAGACTCAAACTTTAATTAATATTTCACTACTTGTGCAAGGCCAAGGGAATTAAGGATGGTTGGGAACTCCAACAGGGTCACAGATGATGATGACCTAGAGTCCCAATTCTCACAACAGCACCAGGACAACAACATGCAGCACATGGAGATACACAAGGTGGCCTTGCCTAACAACAACCAAAGTGCATGGAAATCACTCAAGCAAAGGTCTTTCTTGTTGTAAAAAAAAATATTATGTTGCATGGATCTAAAAACCATATATTGATTGCAGAATGACAGCCTTTCTTGGTTTTTTTTTTTTTTTTTTTTTTTTTTTTTTTTAGAATTTAGTTTTGTGAGATGGAATTTGTTTATCACCAATTACACCTAGTGGTAGTTGTCAATTTTCTATTTCAGTGCATCTATTTTATTCATGGTGAAATCCCCAGTACAAAAAAAAATATCTACTCACTAATTTTTCGGGTTTTATTTTTTGTGATAACAAAAATATTTGTTTTTGCACCGAATTAATTTAGGTTTGGGGAGATTTTCTTCCCTGATGACCCACTTCACCAATTCAAGAACCAAACTTTATTCAAGAAATTCATTCTGGGGCTGCAGTATTTGTTCCCAATTTTTCACTGGGGATCAGAGTACAGCCTCAATTTGCTCAAGTCCGATGCAATCTCTGGCCTCACTATCGCCAGTTTGGCAATTCCACAGGTACCTTTTCTTTTTATCTTTTTATTATTATTATTTTTTTTTGGTTTTTGTAATGGAAAAAAAAATAAAAAATACATCTCAATCTCATTATTAGTTCCTAAAAGATATATAATATCCGATGTCCCAAATTGATAAGCTCATATATGATAATATCTCCAAACGAAATATACAGACAATAAGTTCATGTAAACATGTGCAATGTAGAGCTACAAATGGAATAATTAGTTGCTAAATTTTCAATAGACAATGGTAAACAGTAAGCATCTCTATTTCAGTAAGCATTTATTTCAAAGAAAAGTACAAATTGTATGGTGTTCAATTGGAAAGGTTACGAAGCATGAACGGACACCAATAAAATGAATCTGATTTCATCCACACTGATAGAACTTTGTTTTTGAAAGAACAAATATATTCTGCTCAAAAAAAGAAAAGAAAAAAAAAGGAACAAATAATGGCACACGCAAGCTTTGATTTTTGCCACTGACGTCGTGACATTAAATGCTTATTTGTCTGTTTTCTAGTCACCATAAATAGCTATATATGCCGCTTGAAGAATAAACACAAATGAATACATATAATCTGTATTATTCTGTGGTATCATTTTATTGGTATTCTATAAGTATGTCACTCTCATCAAACAATTTACTGTCACTAACGTATGTATACTAAATTACTAATATACTATCCCCCACAAAACTAAGTGTAACTGAATATTGGAATTTGATGTGTAACAGGGTATTAGCTATGCCAAACTTGCCAACTTGCCACCCATCATCGGCTTGTGTAAGTTCAAACTTTATACCTTCCCCCAAACTCCTATGTTTTTTTTTTTCTTTATGTGAAAGTTACATTTATATATATGAGATGTGTCCCAAATTCTACAACTTTTTTGGTGAAACAATTAAATTGTGTACAGACTTAATTATGCATCCCTCATCAGCATTTGATGTTGTTGATTTTGATGAGAGATGCATGCACACGTAATAAAAATATTTTGAGTCAAATACCAGATCAAATAATTGCCAAAACAATGAATAAATCTAGTTAAACAATTATAATTTACTTTTGAGTCTCAACATAAAGGGAGTTTGTAATACTTTCTGGTATATAAATTAAATTGTGGGATTGAAGTTAAGATTTGTGTTCTTATTGAGTCCCATATGATTTCTAAACAGATTCAAGCTTTGTGCCACCTCTTATATACTCGGTGCTCGGAAGCTCCCGGGACTTAGCAGTGGGGCCCGTTTCGATTGCCTCTCTGGTGATGGGGTCTATGCTCAGAGATGCCGTCTCACCTGAGGAGGAGCCGATGCTTTATCTCCAACTTGCCTTTACTGCCACCTTCTTCGCCGGTGTTTTCCAAGCTTCCTTGGGTTTTCTGAGGTAAATAATTATAAATGCTTATGTTTAATGAAGTAATTTGGTTTAAAATCTTTAGTAATTCAAATTTACTAGTATAAATAAAAAATTGACATTTGTGAGAAAACAAGTTGAATACATTTTGGTAGCATTCAGTAATCATTAGTAAGTAAGAAAATGAATTCACTAGTCTAAAGTAATATTGCATAAAAGATATGTTATGGAAATTTGTACATGAAAAGGTGGCAAATTGGTCCCAATATTATTTTCTAATTAATATATATTTGAACATCAACAAGTGAAAAGAATGATCCTCAGAATATACCTTCTGGTCAATAGTTTAGTCAGGCTTACATTTAGTGCATAGGGGAATAAATTGAATTGAATGCAATCATAAAATCTCCACAAGTATACAAACAAACCATAAACCAGGGCACCGAGCAAGGATTCCCTGCTCCACTAACAAAGTAAGTAACAAATTAATGCACAAACACTTTTGTGGCCGTAGGTTGGGCTTCATTGTTGATTTCCTCTCAAAGCCTACACTCATTGGGTTCATGGGCGGCGCTGCGATTATCGTCTCGCTGCAGCAGTTGAAGGGGCTGCTTGGGATTGTTCACTTCACCAACAAGATGCAGCTGGTACCGGTCATGGTATCGGTTTTCCGCAACAGGCATGAGGTATCAAAATATTATAGTTTGGTTATGATAAAGTACACAAACTTCCTCTTTTTTAGAACTTTAATTAGGAGTTATATATGAAATGGAAACATCATGCGTCTATTGGAATATCTGACCATAGGACTGTAAAGCTTAAAGAGGTGTAACAGTTATATCTTAGATGTAACAGTTACACAGAATGTGTGGCATTTAATATCTATGGAAAATCCATAATGGACGCTAGGTATCAGCCTGTATGAAAAGGTCATATATCTAACTGAGTTATATATTTTTTTTTGATGGTGCAGTGGTCTTGGCAGACAATCGTAATGGGAACTTCATTCTTGCTTTTCCTGTTAGCAACAAGGCACATTGTAAGTTCTTAGTTCTTTCCTTCCTTTGCCCCCTTCTGCCCCATGCAAATTACCTTTACTGACTGAGTGAGACTGATGACCCCCGCACAATATAATAAAGTATATTTCCCAGAAATAAGGGACAATTGAAATTATTGGAAAAGTAGGCAAATCTGGTGTCCAACAAATTAAGTTTACAGTTTTTTTGCTGCCATATTTAAACTTGAGAAATATAGTAAATTTTCATTTCTGAAAGGTTAATTTAATCATTTTAGTTTATCATGTAAGACACCCAATTTGATATATTATCCAAAATAATTCACATAATTGTGAAATTAATAGATGACATGATCAATATAAGAACTCAGATGTGCTAGAATTATTATAAGAAATATATTAATTATAGAAAGTTAACAAAGTTAGTGAGTCCTAAAAGAACAGAGAGGGTTCATGCTTATGTATTAGAATCAATAATTTACAATATTCCTAGATAAAACACTGTTATCATATTATTAAATCATTGAAATGGAGATTATGCAACATATTTCATAAAAGAACATGCTTAGCTGCAATATATGACAAAGGACAAGTATTGTCAAGATACTAAGACTAAAGACAAACTCCCATTCATGTAGCAAAAATAACTAAGAAACAAATAAAGCGCATCGTGGGTCCTAGGCTGCTTGCCACTAAAGAGGAATTGAAATCCACTGAAAACAACAGTACAAAAAGTGACACAAATCTAATTTGTATAATTAATTAAGTAGCGGTTCTTAATTGACCTTCATTAGTTATTTAATTAATAACTTTATAGTGGAAAATATTTTCCAAGATGTTAGATAGTTATATTCTTTGTTAAAACAAGTGTGATTTGCACTTAAATGGAATTGATACCCATAAATCTTAGGTGTTAAGATTGCTAGCTATTGCCTTCTTTCAGTAAAAAAAAAAAAAAAAAAAAAAAGGTCCAACCAAGTGTTCACTGATTTAACAACTCTTTCACGTTCAATTTGAATTTAACATTTTAAATTTGTAATGGATGAAATACTTCCAATTTTACAATAATTCCAAGAGGCTAATGTGAAGAAATTGCAAAATGAAACAGAGCATGAGAAGACCAAAGCTCTTCTGGGTGTCAGCAGCTGCCCCTCTATCTTGTGTTATCATCTCTACACTCGTCTCCTTTGCTTTCAAAGTTCAAAAGCATGGAATCACAATAGTAAGCACCTGGAATTTCTAAGCACATTTCCTTTCATCCTCTTCAATTGTTTTGATTCAAATTGGATACTTTTTCATGATTAATTATTGTATTTAACATGTCTTTTCTTAATTATTGAAGATTGGTCATCTACAAAAAGGAGTAAACCCCCCATCAGTAAACATGTTATACTTCAATGGCGACTTTTTCGGACTTGCTATCAAAACCGGCATCGTCACTGGCATTCTATCTCTCACGGTATAACAAGTAACTTATCTCCATACTACTGATAATGCGAGAAGTACACTTGTTTTTACAAAACTGAAAATGACCAAAAACTTGATAGCCAAAGTGAAGAACTCATTGTGGTGATTTGTTGTAACGCAGGAGGGAATAGCGGTGGGGAGAACGTTTGCTTCGTTGAAGAATTACCAGATAGATGGTAACAAAGAGATGATGGCTATCGGCATCATGAACATGGCCGGATCGTGTGCTTCCTGTTACGTCACAACAGGCTCATTCTCTCGATCAGCAGTGAACTACAACGCCGGCTCAAAAACAGCAGTGTCGAACATAATCATGGCATCAGCCGTGCTCATCACTATGCTATTCCTCATGCCTCTCTTCTATTACACACCGAACGTCATCCTCTCTGCAATCATAATAACAGCCGTGATCGGGCTCATTGACTTCGGCGCAGCTTCCAGGCTGTGGAAAGTTGATAAACTTGACTTCCTGGCATTCATGAGCGCTTTTTTCGGTGTTCTGTTTATTTCTGTGCAGGGCGGCCTCGCCATTGCGGTATGTGTTACCAGCAATCCTTTTGATTTAATCTTGTATATGAGTAGACACTTCTGATCCCTTTTTTTCTTTCCTTACTGCAGATTGGAATCTCTGTGTTCAAAATTTTGATACAAGTGACAAGACCGAATACCGTGATCAAGGGAATCATACCGGGGAGCCAGAACTACAGAAGCTTGGGGCAGTATAAGGAGGCATTGAGAGTGCCTCATTTTATCATTTTGGGTATTGAGTCGCCGATTTACTTTGCAAATTGCACGTACCTGCAAGAACGGTACATTTATATCTTTGTTTTTTTTATTTGATTTAAATTTCAAAGCACAAATATGCCTATTTCCTTCAAAATTCATCCATTTAACTGTAATATTGCATTTTTTGCTAATTCATTTCTTGTATCATGTGCATAATGTAGGATTTTAAGGTGGGTACGAGAGGAAGAAGAGTCAGCAGAAAAGAGCCAATATGCCATCAAATATGTTATAATTGATATGGGTGGTAAGTCAGAAAAAAAAAAAAAAAAAAGCAAATTTTTTATGGCTCACTAATATTTCGTGTTTTATATGAAATTTAACTTGAGAATTTACTAATATTTTTTGATATTTCAGCTGTTAATGGAATTGACACAAGCGGTTTGGACACACTGATGGAGCTCAAAAATATGCTGGAGAAAAAATCACTTGAGGTACATGAAATAAATTCAATTCTGTCTTGATTTTCAAGTAGTTTCAATTTTTTTTTATCAGGATTATAAAAATAATTCACTTATAAATTTGATTTATTTATTTGTAGCTGGTTCTTGCGAATCCGGTGGGATCAGTGGTCGAAAAGCTCTACAAATCGGAGGCGTGGGATCTGTTTAGCTCAGAGGGGCTGTACATGACGGTAGCCGAGGCTGTCGCAGCTATCTCAGCCGTCGAAAAATTCTACCCTTGATCATGAGATGAACATAATTACATATGTTGTTATTATTATAGAAAAAATTAGTCTAACAAATTAAGAACAGGTTTTGAGGGAGGGGGCTCAATTAGAGAGTGCTCTTTGTTGTGTCTTAAGTATGATATTAGCGTAATTAAGTATATATAATTATCATGCTTATCTGGAAGAGGCTCCTCTAAACTTGAGGAGAGTTTTGGTTGATTTAGTGATTAATAATGATCTCCAATGAAAGCCAGTTTTCATGCACAAGAATATAATATCTTCTATGTATGTATTGGGAAGACTTTCCTTGATTTATATAAACATCAAAGTAGGAATATGTACCAAGTCATCAAGATTTATTCCGACCTCTAACTGTAGCTTAAAAAAACACAAAATAATAAAAAAAAATCTGTTTTGAATTTTGATGAATCTTTAATGCATTATTGCCGGCCACTCACACTAACTATCTGAACGAATATCACAAATAGCTCTTATATCAACTCAGAAATTGAATAATTCTTCATCCAGAATTAATGTTAGCATTAGCCACATTTACAAGTTTTTGTAATGAACAAAGGTTCAATATTTACAAAACAAAAGCAAATTAGAGAGGGCCCAAAAGTAACACCCCTTACCTGAATGAATGAATTAAAGAAATTGTGGTAAAACTAAAACTAAATATTTTTCATAATAAACAAGGCGGTTTTATTGTGGTAAAAGCAATCATATATGACCCAAATCATACCAGGAGAGGAAAATGCAAAATGTTGGGGATGGCTGATTTCTAATGTGGAGTAATTGGTTCTTTTGGACATGCAACAGTAGTATACAGTACCAGTCTTTCCTCAAAAATAGGCAGACAACTCTTCTACTTTTGTGAAAATTTTGCTATTTGTGTATATAAACTATAAAGTAATAAAAACCTACTATGCTGATTGATTGCTGTTAGTTGAGATGCTTTTTTTGTTTGTTTCCTAAAATGATACTTCGGAACATGCATGCTTTCTTCAGTTGTTGAGGGAAAACGAAAGAAATTGACTGAAATTGGATCTCCAAAACAAACAAAACATACTAATAAATTGGATTGCATATATGGATCAAATAGTTTTACTTGAGCAACCGAATAACAAGCCCATGCGTTGTAGGCTTTGGGATTGTCACTATACAGGCCCAGAAAAGAGGAGACCCATGTATAAAAACTAGGATAATGATACCAAACTCCTCAGACTTTCCTCCTCAATCACAGCCCAAAAACTTATTAACCCTTTAATTCTCCGTTTTGAAGTATGAAAAAACCAAAATATTCTTGTATATCCTCATCCTCACTCCTTATAAAATTAAAGAGGAGTTGATTTGGAGATTGAAATGACTATCTGTCTAAAAGCACTTTCAACCATTGGATCGATGCATCAATTTGTTTTAACCGGAGCCGTTGATCATCTAAATTGGTTATTCGATTATCAGACCAACGCCTCCAATCACGTATTTATTTTCTAAAAAAAACAAAAGATGAAAACGCGTATGGTCTTTAATTGATCGCTCTGCCCCCCCCCCCCCCTCCCCGCGCCTGGCCTCAATTAAATCAGCGTATGGTATTTGATTTGCTTCTCCCAATTGGAATGAGGGAATGTCCAAAGTATTTTTTTTATTTCAATTTATGTTTCTTTTGGTTAGAATGCATGACAAAAGATTGGGGACGTGAGCCAGGATACGCAATGGAAATGTACTGTGCAGTACTCTTACCGTTGGATTCGCTTTAAGATTTGTGCAACGCAATCTCGAAAAACCCCCCTATAATCCACATCGTTGATTAAATAAGTGACATTTTAAAATATCTTAAAAAATAGTAAATAAATTTTAGAAAATATTATATTTGGTTTATAAGTAAAATTGCATATGAAGATCATAATGAATGGTTTGGATCGATTATTAGTATTTTGAAATTTGAGATAAGGATCAATAGTATGGGACAATCCGTACTATTAATAGTATATAGCCCCACTCAAAAAATATTATTACCCACTGCAACGCATGGGCATTATACTAGTATATACAGAGTTTGACTATTATACAAACGTTAGCCTTTTGGTCTGAAAAACTAATGCCTCAAAGTTTATGTAACCGTATCCAAAATCACTATATATATGCTCAATAAGTTCTTCATATAAAAATATTGAAGATTTTTTTTTTTTTTATACTTTTAGACTTTTCTAAGTATTTGTATTGAATTTTAGAAAAGAGCTTGTAAATATGAATAAAAAGTTGTTTAATGCTAAACAAATTGATACCCTTACATTGTCAAAAGTGTGGAATAATGGCAATATTAGAATATCTCTATACAGGGGGGACTAGTTTATTTGCTCAGAGAAGAAAAACAAAGAGTATTTAGTATTTTAAACACCTTATCATATCAAGGGAGAGATTCTGTGTTTTGGCCTTTAGATTAAAAAGGAATTTATATTGTTAAGTCTATGTATCTTTTTTCTGAATTTTAGAGGGAGTTAAAGTTCCTTTGGTTGGTTTTGTTTGGAAAGTGCCCATACCTCTGAAAGTTAAAATCATGGTCTAGTTGGTCTTAAAAGATAAATTGAATACAAAAGTTAATTTATTATTCTTTAAAGGATGGACAGGACCTATCACTTGTCAATTTTGTGATGAACTGGTAGATGCTGACCATCTCTTTATACATTGTTCTTTTATGCAAAAATTTTGAGGCTTAATAATATATTATTTTCATTTTCAGCTAAACTTAGATTCTCTCAATTCACTATGTTGATATGATTTTCCAATGCTACAAAATTTTTGAGGCTTAATAATGAATCATTGTTCTTTGTACATTACTGTTTTCCAATGCTGATATGATTTTTTTGCAGGGTATAATCAGTATAACAATTTGGGTTAGATGGAATATAAAAAACAATTCAATTTTTTGAAAATAAAGTATACATCAATCTTTTATATCTTTTCTAACTCAAACTCTTTCTTTAAACTTTACTTGGACAGGAGATAATAGGGGGATTGATCTCAGGCAATAAGAATTTGCTGGTTATTGAAGGCTAGGGAAGTGGTGAAGTTTCAGCTGAAGCTCAACGTCTGGTTTTAGTTTAGCTGATTGTCTGATTCGTTCTATACTGTAGAATGGTTTTATCACTCTGAATTTTGAATATTTTGTAAGTATTGTATTGATGGTAACTACTTGAGACAGTGTAGGTTTTTAGTTTGTTTTGAGACAGTTTTTCCTTAAGAAATTCTGTCTGGTTAGATAAATGTAGTTTAGGCTCTAATATGGTAGTTTTTGTAATTGACTCTAATGATCCTCCGAAAAGAAAGAGATGGTGAATGAAAATTCGTTTTTTCAAAAAAAAAAAAAGAATAAAAAGTTGATATTGTATACTTTCAAAACTGCAAAAAAAAAAAAAAAAAAAAAACTTTTAAAACTCTAGAAATATAAATATTTTGTATTACCCATACTTTTTATACGAAGAATATTTTGAGCATCTTAAATCATGATTTCGGACACAATTAAGCATACTAATGAGTAATGAAGCATCACAAAACATCTATAGAACAAAGATAAGCATGACTACAATCTTACTCAAAGATTATTTAAGCCCTTCTCAACAGCTAATTAATTAGCCATAGCTTCGGTCCTAACGTTACACTTATATAGCTTCTAACTCATCTGCATGCATATAGAATATCCATTTTTTCGAAATGTTGATAGCAGCTATATATTCAGCAAATTAAATCAGCATATAAAATATCTCCAGTGAAAATTACCCATCGCCGATGCATAATTGCATATTCTCACGACTCTTGCAAACAAATTAAAAGGTGTGGATATATACCATGCATATACAATTCCTCTACCAGAACAAGAAATCAAGTAGACATACCCGTATAGTGTATAAGATGAAGACACTAATAAATGCTGAAAAGAGAAAAGACGAAATTAATGCACTAAAATTTTACGATTTATTAAGCTTATAATTAAACTTATACCGAACTGCATGCCAACCCGTTTAATTTGTCATGATTAAAGGTAAAAACAGTAAGATGTAAGATATTTTTATTATCAATGCAAGAATTAAATCTTTGTTAATCTCACATACCAAGAATCGAAGTACTGGCAGAAGAAGCGCAGTACTAGTACTTGACACTGAGTGCACATCCACTGAAATGGTCAAATTACCCCAAACTTTGGAGTGATCAGAAATTGTACTGAAAATAGTATTTGCACTGTAGTGGGCAACTTAGAAAACCGCACAATGTAGCTTTTTAGGGGGTTTTTTTACCACTCCACTGTAAAATACCCCAGAGTATTTCAATTCCCTTGACACTCGGGTTCCCATCTGCTGCCATAAAAAACTATGGCAGGATTGTGCCATAGTTAAAACGGGCCGTTGGAACAATCTAAAAGGCTCAGATTTTAGAAATAGGGGTGTTGTTTTATTATGGGTTCCATGTACATAAACTCAAAAGAAACTATATATGGCATGCTCATGCCATAGAAAACTATGGCAGCTGATGTGAATTATTCCTTGACACTCCTCTATAACTATTGATATATATAACCCATAAATTATAAAAAAAAAAGTTGAAAAATATGCTTCATGAATTTAAGGTAAGTACAATAATACGCATCAATAATTATTGAAGTCCCTTATAAGTCCCTTATACTCAAGGCCAGTTCACCGAGCAAATTGATTGAATGGCATCCTTTTATCTCTTGTTGCCTCTCTTGATATTCCCTTTTCTACTCCTCCTAAAATCTAAACTGAAAGCCCTATCTGCAAAGAAGAACTACAGACTTCCTCCAGGCCCATGGACACTCCCCATTATAGGTAGCATCCACCACCTCATTGGCAGAGGCCTTCCGCACCGTGCGCTACGTGATTTGTCTCAGCAATACGGCGGCCTCATATTTCTCCAACTCGGTGAGCACCCAACTGTCGTGGTCTCCTCAAGAGAAGCAATCAAAGAAATCATGACAACACATGACATCAAATTCTGCAATCGCCCCGTTAATAACACTTTGAAGCTTGTGGGTTATTTCGGTAAAGATATTGTATTTGCGCCATACGGTGAATTTTGGCGAGAGATGAGAAAGGTTGCGATCGTGGGATTACTTAGCTCCAGGCGGGTCCAGTCATTTAGATCCATCCGCGAAGAGGAGGCCAATAGCTTGATTAAACAAATCTCATCATCGTGTACCAAGGTTTTTAATCTCAGTGACACATTGCTCAGCTTGGGAAATGACATATCGTTACGGGCAGTCACAAGAAGTACCAGCAAAGAAAAAGATGTCCTTCTAAGGGATATCCTTCATGCAATTGAGTACTTTGCAATGTTCAAAATAGCCAACTTGTTCCCATCACTCCGCTTCGTGAGCATGCTCACCGGGCTCGAGCATAGTGCCAATCAGTGCCGTGACAATGTTACACAGTTTGTTGGTGATATCATCGATGAACGCAGAAAGGAGGGGCTTGAATATGCTCACGATGTCATTAGTGTTCTCCTAAGAAAATATGATGAAGATCCAGAGAATAACCTAAGTATGGATTGCATCACAGGCGTCATTTTGGTAAGCCTTTTTAGAGTTTATTTAATTTTCAGTCATTAAATAGTTTAATCAATCAGTACATTAATTTTCTTTCAAAATGATCACAATATAATTCATCTAATTTTATGTGTTTTTCAATTTTTTTGGAATTTAAGGATCTTATCGTTGGGGCCATCGAGAATTCGTCGTCAATTTTAACATGGGCCATGACCGAATTGGCAAAAAATCCCGAAGTGATGAAGCGAGCACAAACAGAAATTCGGCAGCAGCTTCGTGGACAAGAATATATAACAGAATCAGATCTTGTTGATCTTAATATCGTACATCTTATTATTAAAGAGACACTACGATTGCATTCTCCTTCTCCACTGCTTGTACCAAGAGAATGTCGGGAAACATGTAATATCCTAGGTTACGATATTCCTATGGGGACAACCGTGATTGTAAATGGATGGGATATGGGTAAATTCCACTTGAGAAATTATGATATTTCCAAATTTAAATTATAACATTGGAAAGATGCAGGAGGGAGGTCAATCTACTGCATGAAATTTTAAATTAGAAAGATTTCAATTAATTTTGTAATTTCATTTCATTAAAATACTTTTTAACCAACAGGGAGGAACCCAAAATATTGGAAAGATGCATAAGAATTCAAGCCAGAAAGATTTTTAGAAGTGGAATGCAATGCGGAATCAGAGGGTATGGATTTCAAATATATTCCATTTGGTGCCGGACGTAGAGGATGTCCTGGTGTGTCGTTTGGCTTAGCAATTGTGGAGCTTGTGCTAGCGAATCTTTTGTATCACTTCGACTGGGAGCTTCCTGATGGGATGAGTCCAGATGATGTGGACATAACTGAGACTTTTGGTCTCACAGCAAGAAAGAAGTCTCCTCTAATGTTGCGTGCAATACCTTATCAATGTTAGCAATCCTCTTACTTGGCCTGACCGTGAGTGATGTATGCGTATTATATATACCCAAGTTTACTAAAAGATCGAGCACCTGATTATCACGGTGCTCTAGTCAAGTCCTAATATTTATGTATTAGTTTGGCCTAAAATAATGATGTTGCAGTGTTGGTATAATTAAATAAAGCAGCGGTGAATCTTGAAAGGGTAATGTGACGCCAGGGAACTATGATTGTAATGTCAATTAAAAATGAAAAAAAAAAGAAGATAATTTACATGTTCCGAACCCTTGAATTTCCAGTTACTTTTTTAAGAGAATGCTTGCAGTTTGCGGCATGTCATCAATCAATGTAGTTTCTATGCTATTGTCAAAATGAACTGTGGCTTATTAATTATCTGTATGCATATTTACAAAAATAATTATATAAGAACAATGCCCAGAGACGTGTAACATCCTTGGTTATGATATCGATCCCCAAGAGCACAACTGTGATTATAAATGCATGGGATATGGACAATTTCCATTCGAGACATTGAACATATTTCTTGATTTAAGATATAACATTGGAATGATGCAACAGGTCCAAGGCAAGGAGGACTCAAAAACACTGCATTTTAATTAAACGTTGAAAATTTCAAGTTAATTGAGTTAGTACTTCATCATTTATTAAAATATTTTCAACCAACTGGGAGGAATCCAAATTATTGGAAAGATGCAGAGGAATTCAGGACGGAGAGGTTTCTAGAACTCGAAGCGGAATCAGAGGGTGGAGACTTCAAATTCACTCCATTTGGTGCAGGGCATAGGACATGTCCTGGCGTGTTGTTCGGCTTAGCAATTGTGGAGCTTGTGCTTGCGAATCTAATGTACACTTATTCGACTAGGAGCTTCATGATGGGATGAGTTCAGATGAATTGGACATGACTGAGGCTTTTGGTATCACAGAAAGAAGGAAGTCTCCTTTGCCGTTCCGTGCAGTACCTTATATATCAATGTTAGCTTACAACCTGGGAGTGAAAGGTGTATATGACTATATCTAAATGTTTATATCCAAATTTACAATAAGCACTTGAATATCATGGTGCTCTAGATCGAGAAGCCTAATAGAGATGTATGGAGTTAGACTATTATGCTAATTTTATTGAGTACTATAAATTATGATTTTAGACATGATAACATAAATTTTGGAGGCGCTAACATTAGTATAATATTCTAATGAATTAAACCTGAACCACGTTGCAGACTTGCAGTGTTGAATCTTGAAATTAGGATATTGTGACGCCAGGGAATGATAATTGTACAGTCAAGCATGGCAAAATAAAATATAATTTGTAATTTTGTATGTTCGAAACCCTTAAACTTCCGGTTAAATTTTGAGGGAATGTCACAGTTGGCAACAATATGCCATTAATCAGGCTATTTCTGTGCTATTATCAGAACTAGAGCTATAACTCGGGCTTCGCCCTGAAATATGATAACAAAAAAATAATAAAGCTTATAAAATAAAAATATCTATTTTGAAAAAAATAAACATAATTTTAAAATTTTTGATGTAAATAATGATGATGATGATGATGATGATAATGTATAATTTATAAATAATAGCACATAAATGTTGGACCACTTTAATAATTAAGTTTTGTCTTAGACATATCATATCATCTTATTAAATGGGGAAAGAGAATAAGTATAAACCATTGGATCAAAGTAGATGAAGAGATTTAAACAAAATCAATGGTTAATAATATTGATGATGTGGCATAGTTGAGGTGCTTGGAGAGTTACCCCTCTTTCTAGTTTACTAGAGCTGTGGATCGAGCTTCGCCCCGAAAAAATAATATTACATAATTAATAGATATTGAAAATAAATATATATATTTTATTAGATAAATATTGGAGTCTTAAATTGTTCTTTAGGTACATCATATTATCTCTTTAATGAAAAAAATTGAGCCATTTGATTAAGATAAATGAGAGGGAGAAACAAAATCAATGTTTGGGATTAATGATGACGTGGCATAGCTAAAATGCTTGGAAGCTTAACCCTCTTTCTAGGGTATGAATTATAGATTGTCAGTTGTTTATAATGAAAGCCTACGGGCTTGTTTAAGCAAAAAAATAAATAAAAAATAAAAAAAAGAATTGACAGTTGTTTATTAGCTGTATGGATATGTATATGGAGTTTATTTAAGGAAAAGAAAAAACAATAACAAAAGAAGGACATTTCCATGAGACTATGAATAATAACAAAAAAATAATAATAATAAATAATCCTCGTCAGGGACTAAAGATATGTTGATTGGAATTTTATTGGGTCTATAAGAGTGCAGGCCCAATTAATAAACCAAATTCCCAAAAGGGCCGAAACAATTTCTAATTAAAATAGTTGAGGTCTTAAAATCAGGTTAATTAATTACATGCTGATGTCTTCCTATTTAATTCAGTCAAAAAGAAAAATAATCAGGCATCAACTTGATGCTATATAGAGATTGAATTTTAAACTCTAAAAGCTTCGGGCCAGATTTCAGCCTGTGCTATTTATGGGCCAGATCGCCGGAAAAAAACATGTCAAGAAATTTTGTGAGTTTTCATTTTTTTTTTTTCCAGCGACTCTGTTTTTTTCCCAGATCAGAAATGACTTTGTTGAAGTCTCTGAGTATGTCTTTATAGCGAGTTGTTCATGTTAGAATGATGTTGAGATTTATCCCATTTAATCAAATCTATCTCTTATATAGAATCTCAAACTTAATTCGAACCGGTATTGGTTAGATTTAAGTCTCTAATCATCAACATCATTCATTTGAAATGCTAGAATTCTTGTGCAAAAACGAAAGCCTTTGATTCCATTAACTGGCCTCTACTGGATCCCTAACCATGTATTGCATAACTTTTCGAGACTTTTATTATTTATAGCTCTAATCCCACTTTATTCACAAGCTTAATTTGTGTACTTAGCACCAGTGATACTAACAGCATATGTTCACATTATATCATATTTCATTTTTTACTAGCTACTAAGCAACAGTGTGCGTGCACATAATTTTTTTTTTTTTTAAAGAAAAATGAGAGTTCAATCCCTCAAATTTCATTTTGGTGCTCACAGAAGTTTGAGCACATGATTTTTTTTTTTTTAAAGAAAAATGAGAGTCTTATCCCTCAAATTCATTTTGGTGCTCACAGAAGTTTGAGTCCATGATTTTTTGAAAGTCATCTTAATTAGTTACCGGTTAAGCTATATCTCCACTTATATATTTCTTTTACTATAAAATATAAATAAATATATAAGTAGAGTAAATCTACGGTGTTTTTAAGCTCACAGGGCTTTCTGTGAGCTTAACACAAAAAACATATCAAATCATACAAAAAGTTGATCAAAGATTTTTTTTTCCTAAAAATATTAAAAAGTAGGAATGAACAATATAAAAATGACAAAAAAAAAATAAAAAGATTTAAAGAATGAATTGTAAGAAATTTGGCCATCAATATGTATGCTTTTGTTGCTCCCTTTTCTCTATCTTGATTTTGTGGCCAATTAATAGAGATCGAAAGAGGAAAAAAAAACAATTAACGGGGAACAAACTGTGGTGGCAACAACACAGAGAGATTTAATAATGGAATTTACAAAAAGTGTTCAATGATCATCATTAAAATAATGATTATATGTAATGTTCAGGTGATTTGAATCTCCTGTTACAGATTCAATTAAGCAATTAACTAATACCCTGTTACCAAACCACAAAAGTGTTTAATGATCACCTGTCGAGTAGCAATTAATAATTAAATTAGTACGAATTAGATTAGATCAAAGGATACGTCAGTCATCAACATGAGTACAAGTGTCCAACTATAAATGGAGAGAAAAAGAGAGTTAAAAAGAGGGGATTTAAAAAAGAGGAGGGATCAAATGACACAACAATATTTTGACACAAATGTTATACTAAAACATATAAATTTATTAAAAATTTTAAAAATAAAAAATCTTTTATAAAAATATTCATTTACTTATAGATCGATTGTGTTTCAAATTTTATTCAATTTTAGTGTCATTTGATACTCTATCAAGAATCATTAAATTTAGACCGTTCTAATTACTATATAAACTTGATTGTCGTTGATCGAGTATCAAATGACACTCAAATTGAATGAAATTTGATACACAATCGATCTATAAGCAAATAAATATGTTTATAAAAGATTTTCCATTTTTAAGATTTTTTATAAAATGATTTAGTGTAACATTTGTGGCACAATTTTGTGTGTCATTGGATCCCTCCTCATACATAATATTCGCATCAAGCTGGCATCTATCTAGCTATATTATAAGCAAAAATTACAAGAAATCAGGCAACCAATTAATGTCCTTCATGTTGCTCTCGGACCCCACACTTGATTTTGTGGGCCAATCCAGATATATAAAAGGGGAAATGATGGAGATTGTTTAGTAATTAGTAATGATATTTACACAAGTCATGTCCTAAAAATTAGTTCTTCAATAATTTGATAATATATATTATTACGACATTGTTTGATTTGTTTCTTCATTACAAGAAACTATTCACTAACTAGAAACCCAAAACTTCATCCAAGCCGGGCCCTTCTTTTTAACATTTTTTTGAAATAGTTCGATGATCAAAACTGATTATACAAGTTGAAAACAATTTCGGGTATGTTCTGATACTTCTTAATTACCCGATGGACGTCTATATATACAGATTGACAGTCTGTCATATTGTCTTAAATGTTAAATCAGAGGAAACTCTCACTCTATTCCAAACAAAAGCATTTCTTCTAATTATAAGGACGTTCTGGCTTCTAATTATAAGGACGTTCTGGCCCCTCTGGATTTTATTTTAAGAACGTATTAATTAGTCCGTTATACATTTCGAAATTTAGCATATGCATAATGTTCTCATATAAGCTAGCCAGCACTAATCAGGCTGAAACTGATCAGGGATATTGTAAGTGCTCGAAAGTCGTGAATCGTGGTGATCAAACGGCCAGCCCCGAGACGGCGAGACCCTTGCTTAATTAATGTTATGTTCAGATCACTATCTGATCAACATTGCACAAAGTGAACTGCATGCTGTATTCATGTACTCTTTAAGATTGCTGTCAATTGCAAAGAGTGCCAGAGTCAATTGTAAGAATTTCATGCTACAAGACATTTTTGGCTCAGCTCAGCATACAAATTCAGTGGTATATATATATTTCCCCGGTTATACTTCTACAAAATACCTAGAGGTGGCAATCGGGTCGGGTCGGGCGGGTTCGGGTCGGGTCGGGGCGGGTTCGGGTTAGTTTGACCAGGCAAAATTCGGGTTACGGATCGGGTCGGGTCAGCGCGGATCGGGTTTCGGGTCAGCAGTAGCCGCCATTTATCGGGTCACGAGTCGAGTTGGGTTAGGGCGAGTCGGGTTTTCAGGTCAGCAAGACCATCTTTTGATCGGGTTACGGGTCGGTTCGGGTCCGGTCGAGTCGGGTCTCGGGTTGACAAGTGTCGCCTTTTGCCGGGTCAAGAGTTAAGTCGGGTCGGGTCAAGTCGAGTTTTGATTTGGGTTAGCTTTCGGGTCATCTGATCTAGTCTTGACCTCTCGAGTCATCTCTGGTTCTAACTACTGTTGTTTGTCCAAGTACACTAGTCACTAGGGGAATGACCGCATTTTGGGTATTAACTGCTATGCTCTTTTCACTATATAAAATATGATTGATTAGTTTTACTAATTAATTAATTTATTTACAATTAATTGTGAAATAAAATTTAGCTTGTCGTAAGCAATAATTAAAATCAAAGATAAAAATAAGAAAATCATTGGAGTCGCATTGATAATATGAATTGATATGAGTTGATACATGTCATTTTCAATTCTATCTCAATCAAATTTGAATGCTCTTAATATCAGATTAGGTCGAGTCGGGCCGCATCGGGCAGACTGTTTGGATTGTGTTATATGGGGTTGAACCTACTATTTCAGGTCGGGTTGGGTTTCACCGTTTCGGTTCATCCAATTTTGAGTTGTTTAGGGCTCGGGTAATCCGAGTTTAGGACAGGTCCGGATCGGGTTTTGGGTCTGTAATCCAGAATAATATCGGGTCTTCAGGTTGTCTCGGGTCAGGTCGAGTCGGATTTCGGGTTGCCTAACTGCCGTTCAAGTCGGGTCTCGGGTCGTCTCGGGTCGGGTCGGGTTGGGTTTCGGGTTGCCTAACTGCCGTTCAAGTCGGGTATCGGGTCGGGTCGGGTCGGGTCGGGTAAAAAGGTTCGGGTAAGTTTGACTATCTGAAAAATCGGGTAGGGTTCGGGTTGGGTCGGGTCGGGTTCGGGCGGGTTTGTCGGGTCGGGTCGGGTTTTGCCACCTCTAAAAATACCTATGAATTACCATGCATGTTTCCACTTCTTTGCTAGCTCTGTGATCTTGAATTGTTCCCATGAAAGAAAATTTCCTTGTCATCTCTGTTTACCAACTTAAAAAAAAATTGTTGCATGGACTTAATTTTAGTAGCAGCTAATTGCACCAGCAATTGGGTTCTATATTCTGTTAAAGTAAAAAACTATGCAGGCAGCAAAAAGTGCCAGAGTCAATCCATCCCATCGGATTGATTCAAAACTGTTCAGACTTCAGAATTATCCAACTTGAATACACACGAAAAACACACAAAAAAATAAAAAAAAAAGGCATTTTACTTCGGTAGAGAAACTACAGACTACGGTAGCAGGTTTGAGTTCGTAAGATATAGTATGCTTCAGTGCTTCAGGGGGCTACGCACGTGAAAAATAAGAAATTGAATAATCAAACTTAAAGCGCAGACACCGGTTTTACCTTCTCTTCCAAGAGAAAACGCAGAGTTTATATAATTTTGATCGACTAGTTCAATTGCAATATCAAGACCCAATTACATACCACCATGGCACTCACATCAGTATATCCAACTAATTTATTCTTACGGCACATCGATCCGATCAATAACTTGAGCATTGTTCAAAAGTTGAATATTTAAATTAAAACAAATCAATGGAAATATAAGCTGAAATTCTCTGCTCATTTGACATCTATTCCTTACCATTCTTTACAAGTTAGTTCCAGCAATCTCTTCTTTACTTATAAGAACGTACTTGTCTCCTTTGTTGATGGGGCTTTCCGATTAGTACCAAGTCTGTACGTCTTATATTTCAAAATTCAGCATTTGATAAGCTTCGGAAAATCCCAGAATAATTGATAGGCATTAATGATGTACCTCCTTTTTTTATTTAAGAAAAAAGGTTCAATGATATCTCTTCTTTTAAAGAAAAGCAGAAGAAATTGGAGCTTATACAAGCTGCCATGTCATCTCAACATACTGTGATTTACATTTGTTATTCCGCATCCCTTGGCCTATTCTATTCTCAATCTCAACAGCGCTGCATTTATTAAAAAACAATAATATATAAACAGTTCACTCCAACCAACAACCAACAGGCGCCTCTTTCTTTCACTCTTTCTTACCGCTGTCTACTTTCCTCATTGTCTTTTTTATTTTGTGTGAAGTTCTCTGACCCATGTCTCAAACGACACCATTTTATCCGTCTTCTTCTTCTTCAAAGAATAGGTACGCAACTTAACCTCTTCTAGACTTCGTTTTTAGAAGCCGATCTCAGAATCTTGGTCTCATTCCAAACTTCATTTCTGTTTTGAGATTTCAATTGATTGGAGACAAATAGTTAGAGATTCTTTATTTCTATTAAATCACCCGAAAAGCCTGTCGCCTCCTTTGCAAGCAAATACACATAGTTGATTTAGGCATCTAATTAATACGATACACTCATTGTTGTTTTGTATATTCTTCGCTAATTTCTCCTCTAACGCTTTAGTATGTCAAATTTACACTAACTTTATAAATTTCAGGCAATAATAGCTTCTGTGAGAATGGAAAGTTTGGACTACATATATTGCACTTCTCTGTTAGACCATATTACAACAACGGTAATCCTGTACTAATTAACTTTAATCCAGTTATATTGTTTTTTCCAGAGTGTTGGTCCAATTTTTACGACCCACAAATGCAAACTTCATGTATTGAATTAAACAATTATCTAATTGATTTGCCTTTGGTTTCCACCAGTTGCCAAATTGCTATATTATTATTTAACAACATCCTATGAAGATGGAAACACCTATTAATTGACGGTCTTTCTCCAAAACATCCAACCCCATATCTTTTTAACATCAAGCATTTGACTACATGTGACTACATTCCTGTGCAGTAAGTGTTTGATGAAATTCCTCACCCGTGAAATTTGATTAGTAAGTTGCTTATGCCTATAAAAGGTGGATACCAATTTCAATTGATTATTTATATACTAATATCATGCAATATCTTCGTCAAACTTTTAGGAAATGGATATAAGTATATTATTTATCTTTATTATTTTTAGAGGATCCAAATCTTGGACTCAAACCTTATTTATGTTGCTAATCATACTTGGTATCATAGTTCATTAATTGGGGGAAAATTGTTTGATGCTTTTTAGTTTTTACTATGTTCTATTGAATGATCTTATAGGTAGGTATACATGATCTGGATGATTGAAAGAGTAAGATTATTGATATAACTAATCTGACCATATGCAAGGGAGGGGGTTTGGCTGACAAAAGTTGGAGAGCCATTTATTTAACTTTCATAGTAAACAAATCACAAATGGTTTTCTTAAGTCATAATGACAAACCTTTGTATATCCGTTGAACCATGTTAGTTATGCATCAAATATGGTTTCACTCTCTCTTTTCATTTTTTTTTTCCATAATATTATTTTGTTGTTGGAGTTTAATACATTGCTCAGGATTAATTGCTGTATCAATATCTGCGGTTAATGTCTCCATTCTTTGGAAACCGCTGGTTCTAATTGTTGCATATTTTAAGGAAAATGTTAGTGATTCATAGTTTTCATTTTTTATATGAGGACGGAAGCTAAAATTTAATTAAGACAAAACAATTCAATTCATAGTTTCCAGTTTCATAATGTAATGTGTATATATTGCAGAATGGAAAACGCAAAAATGCCTGATCCTTGAATGATGCATTTTGGTATGGAATTGATCATCTGTCATAAATTTTTCAGTAAGCTCGGCTTACAATATATGATGCTCATGCCTGGTAAGACTCATTCTCAAGTGAACCAAGATAAATATAATACTCTCTCAGAGTTTTCTTCTACTTTCTAATGCTTTACAAGATTCTTACTTGGAAAATTTTTCTTCAGAATAAATTTTGTGCAAAAAAATTTCTCTACTGCACATGATCTACTTTTTCTTTGCCTATTCGCAATCCAGATTTTGTATGAGGCTTCTCACACTGGGAAATTTTTACAGGCAACTACAGAAACAGTCCTTTCAACATATCCAGCTTCCCACCTCCTGGACCCCTGCCGGAAGGGGTAACTAAATCAAGAAGATACTAACGGAGGCAAAAAAAATATTCATCCGCTCGATTTGGCACATATCAGAGTTTAAACAGTTGAGGAGTTACATGTATAGTCGTCTCCCTAAAGTGTTCATCTTCTTAATTTTCTTTTTAAGTGTACTGCATCTTCAATTGAGTTAATAAGTCGTTGATTTCAGAATTATTTAATTTTTTTCACTAAAGCATTTTGTATAACTGTGGTCTTCAATAAATAAAAAAGATGGCATGTGAAATTATTTATATTAAGTCTGTCGTGTTATAGAATGAATATCTTCAATGAACAAAAAGTGACGTGTTTCCCATACTGTTATAAAATATTATAACATTAGCAATCATTTTTATATCTTTGTATTTACTTGGAAGACAATATTATATTTCATACTACGACAGTGTTATAAAATGTTACTTGCAAGATCATTTTTATAAAATATTGTGAGTTTAGTTGCAACTTGCAACGAGGGCATCCACGTCTCTTGGTAAATATCTTTTGTTATTATCAATTTTAGTTCTTATTTAGCATCTTCATCTTTATTATTATGCAGTTACTATTCTGCATGAAGAGCAATGCAAGATTATTTATATATACTTCAACTTGTGAAATATCATCATAAATTAAAATAAAATGATACAGAAACATACGAAATAATAAAATTAACATATAGTCTCCAAGGGGTACAGACAAAGTGAACGTGTTTTTGTAGAATGTACGTGGTATGTTCCTTCTCTTTTCTCCAAGAATTTTACACATTAATTTGAATAAGATATCACGAAAATTACGAATAATTCTTCCATCCTAAATTGTTAAAGTTATATATGATTCATTTATAATTAGAGGTGGCAGAACCCGACCCGACCCGAGATTTTTCAGTTAGTCAAACTGACCCGACTCGACCCAACCCGATCCGAACCCGACCCGACCCGAGATCAAATAGCATCCAATCCAACTCAAATCAACATACGATCCAAAAAAAGTAGATATTAAAATTGACCCGACCCGACCCGCCCATCACCCGACCCGACCTGACCCGAGATATTCTAGAAGATCAAACTGACCCAACCCGCCCGACCCAAACCCGAACCCGAACCCGAACCCGAACCCGAACCCGACCCACCCGTCCGATTTGCCACCTCTATTTATAATCCACAAAGGATTCAATCATTTTCCGGACATGCATATATATAAATAATGTTATATAAAATACTTATTCTTATTTCATAGTTCGGGCATTGCACGGGTCTGATGCTAGTATTAATTAATAACATAAAGTAACCCTCCACTATACATGTATATTATATTGTCTTCAGTTGAGAGCAAATGGCAAGGAGTGTTCTTCACAAACTTATAGTGTTTGAATTAGGACCTCAATCGATCGTTAATCTCCTGTTCTGCTTTTCCTGACAGCGAAACAGAATGCAGAGCTGCATTTGGCAGTGCCAGAAAATTTGGCCTTTAAGGCTACAAATGCTGCAATCTCATCGCATGCCTTGCGCAAATCATACCAAACTGAACCATATTCATAATGATAGCAATCTCTCTGTCATGAACACTAGAAAGCACTCGATCAACAAAAGAACAGCCGCAAGTTGCAACACTCAGGATATCTTGGAGATCACCGAACGCAGGTCTGCCAACTATGAACCATCCGCATGGGGCGACTACTTTGCCACTTATGCTGCTTCGAATGTGGTACGTACAACCTTCCCCTAGCTAGTTATTTTGAATCTTACTGAGAATAGAGAATATGTTTCTGGCCAACAAGCTTAACATATATAGTAATGTAAAAAGAAAATTCCAAAGCTAACATTTAATTCAGAATTTTGGTTACGATCAATATCCTCCCATGAAGAATTAATATCTATTTTCGATGAGAACTTCAGCTGTTGAGCAGCAGAGTGCCGTTATGAAGGTGGTCCTCTTAAATTAGGCAGGCAAATGTACCTGTGTTCACTACAACACAAATGGGTCTTTAACAACGGTTATTTTGGCCCTTTAACAACGGTTATACAACCGTTGTAGCGTAGGGCGTTGCTAAATTGAATAAATAACCGTTGCAAACACAGCAGATTTAGCAACGGTTATTAGTAAATAACCGCTGCTAAAAGTGTCATTCAACAGCGGTTATTTATAAAAAACTGCTGCAGTTCGTTAATATTTACAACGGTTATATATTAATAACAGCTGCTAAATGGCAAACTTAGCAACGGTTCTTCACAAATAACCGTTGTAAAATTGACACAGTACGGACTAAAAATTAATATTATAATGTAATGTGCAACGGTTTTGAATAAATAACCGTTGTTAGTTCTTATTTTTTTTAAATATTTGTTCTGTTTTATGTGACTAGCCCCAATGCTAGCCATATATATATTGATATATTCACAATTAATAAACACCATATACATATGCTACAAAGACATTTACAAAACACAAGTATTGAGAACAACAGATAATACATATATATATAATCCACAAAAACAAGTATATCATCCACAAAAACAAGTATATCATCCACAAAGAACAAGTATATCATCCACAAAAAACAAGTATATCATCCACCAAAATAGATGCAACATTCCTAAATTATATCAAATTGCATCAAATCACTGCCCTCGCCATGTAGTCCACAATATTTTCCTTGACCTCGTCATACAACTTCTTACTCAATGGATCATTTGGTCCGACCCTCTGTAAAAAAAAATGATATGTAACATGTAAATTGTTGAAGCACGTACATTAATAGATAAATTAACAATAGATATAGGATTGTACCGTCGGGAAACTTTTCTCTTCAGTAGCGTAGTTCATGCATATGTCCATCATGGCCCGCATGACATAGTACCCACAATCTTTCTTTATTATTTGATTTGGGCCTGTACATATAATAAATATACACAATCATGAACCATTTGAGTTGATGAAAAGGGACAAAATTATTTATTCCATTTATTCCACAGGGGACAAACTCAAGCCTCAAGACTCTATTCATGCAATGCAGGCACAGTTCAGAATATCCATTATTTCAGAGTATACACCTCATACTTGATTGTGTATAAATATAGGTTAAATTGACTTACAAAAATTTGGAGAAATTGCAACATTTGTCCTTGACCAGCATGCCTGCTTGTGTTCCTAACTTGCCAATAATGCCTAGCCGAGCTGCAACAAGATCGATAAAGTAGTTAGAATTCAATTTACAGATTTTTAAATGCAAATAGTTACTAAAATTTGAATCACACATCAGAAAACTCACGCATTCAGGAAAGGTCTAAGAGCACAGTTATTTGAGCCCATTGGTAGGTTTGCTGGATCGTAGTAATAGACCATCTTAGCATGATAGTGCACTATAAGTAAAATCCAATGGTCCCTACAAATTAAATTATAAAATGCTCAGAGGTGATTAATTAGGAAGAAATTTATATATTACTAGCTATATAAATAAGATTAATATAGTATTGTTCTCACGCTTGCAAAAATGGCATAAATATGTATTGGTGGTCCATCACCATTTGGGCAAATTCTGTCACGTAAGTCCCTGTTACACCCCTATGTGACTTGATGTACTCATAAGCACAAGTAGTTGGATCAATAAATAGGAACCTGTCACTCTTGAATCCATCCAACAATTCTTTGCAATACCTACATCATATAGATATATTTATATCACATAATTATTACATCAAACGGCTATGATCCATCAAGAGTTGAAAGTACGTACACGCACCAAATCTGCATGAGATGCTGCTGGATAGTGTAAAATACATGTGCAGTTTCTGATATGTACATAATTAATCAACTCAATTTGATGTATAGAAAAAATTTGGTGATTATCATCTGTCAATTTTTCAAAAATAAATTGAACATACAAAAAATATATATATTATATGACACTGATAAGGCTAGGACTGGGAGTCATCAGCTCCTTTTTTTCTTCATCACTGGACTGTGAAGTGTGAACACAGAGCCCCAAAAATATTTATAAGTAACTATTTCTTCTCAACAAAAGTGATCAAAATGATTTTACTGATAAATTTGATAAGTTTCCAGTTGGAGGTCTTTTATTCTAGGTTAATTACTTCGTCAATGAACCAAAGTATTAAAATTACAGTGATTTACTATAAGCAGGAAATTAAGTACAATTGGTATTAAAATTACATAAGTCCTTTGTTAAAACAGGAAAAGTCGGATCATGGGTCATACAACTGACCAGATCTGAGTACCACTGACCAGAAGGAGGAAGCAACATGCCATAGTCATACCTGGAGAGTACGGGTGGCGAACTCGCAGAGTGGAGTGAAGGAGGAAACAACAGGCTGCTGCTGCTGCTGCGCGGAGGAGGTGGCGCTCGTGGAGGTGCTTCTGCTGCTGCGCGGAGGTGCTGCTGCTCGTGGCAAGACCATTGTCGCTGCTGCTGCGCGGAGGAGGGGGCGCTCGTGGAGGTGGGCGTGGCGCGCGGAGGTGCTGCTGCTGCTGTGCGTAGGTGAAGTCACCGCTTAAACAGGAGATGGCACGGCTAGGGTTTTGGTTCTGAAAATTGGCTAAGTTTCATTCTTATATTAGGTGCATACTTATATTAGGCCGACTTCCATTCTTAATCATCTTTCTGGGCTGAATTTGGAATTTGTTTTTGGGCTTTAACAGATTGTGTCAAGTTATTTGTTTTTGGCCCAACTGAACCCATCAAAAATCGTGCAACTTCCCTCTTATTTTGCTGAGTTCATCTTGGTCGTCGAACGTCGAACGATGGTGGATCTCAGCGCTGGGAACTCCGATTGACGATCCGTCGGTGGCGTTGGAATCGTGGGATCGAATGGAATGCATCTATGGTTTCGGATTAGCCAAAGGTGACAAGGAGAACACTCGGTTATGGCCAAAGTTTTTGGCTTCCGACAAAAAACTGAGACAGATTTCAATCATCCAATTCGTGCTCAATTCAGCACCATTTTTTTTTAAATTTAGTTCATTTGGATCGTTTTTGTGTGGAGAACATTATTGTGCATTCAATTTAAGTCAATTTTGATCAAGCAACACAAATGAACTTGGTACCAGTTGTACAATTTTGAGTACCAGTGAAGCAGTTTGGGTGCTGAGTGCTGGTTCTTGTAATTGGGTTCATCAGAACTTCAATACCAGTAAAGACAGTGATACATTAAGAACAAAACCCTTCTTATAACAAGTTCTCAAAAGCAAACAAGTTCTGGGAACAGCAAGTTAAATCTCTTAATACATGTCCTGGAAACAAGTTTAGAGGCCACCTAGACTCTTAAAACAACTAAAAACACCAACTTTCGGATACAGCACCAAAAATCTTAATTAATAGAACAACATAACAGTTTTTAATAAATAAAAAAAAGAGGCAAAACCTAAATAATCACATTTACAACGGTTATTACAAAAGAACCGCTGTTAATTAATTAACAACGGTTCTTATCTAATAAGCGTTGTAAAATTTTCAGCTCAACAACGGTTGTTTATAAGAACCGCTGTAAAATCTGTACAGTTTACAGCGGTTATTTACTAACAACCGTTGTTAAATTCTGTCAGCCCATTTAACAACGGTTTTTACATAATAACCGTTGTAAAACCTACACATTTTACAGCGGTTGTTTGTAAAAACCCGCTGCTAAGTCTGTTCCAGCAGTACGGATCCATCTTAGCAGCTGTTTTTAACAATAACCGTTGTAAACAGGGCGTTGCAAAAGGTCCTTTTTGTTGTAGTGGTTATAGCTCGTCCTGTTCTCGATTTTCATGGAACACTCGATATCCTCCAACGGTTACAAGTTTACAGAGCAGCATATAGAACGAAACACATCCTTAGAAAGAAAGGATAAAATACTTTAATTGACAGTATAACTTAAAACGATTTAAAATGTAATCCTACACAATATATATATAGCCGGCCCTTGTTTTTCCATTTAGAAAGTGCAGCACCTTTTTATTTTGTTTCAGGAATGTTAATAAAGATGGAATAATTAATTGACAGTGTGCAGAATTATATTTAGTAGTACGAGAGAGCACAGTAAACCTTTTTTTTTTTTTTTTTGGGTTCTGGACTGTGTTTTTTTTTTTTTTTTAAATTATTACCAGCGCTTCCGATTATACTACTTACAACAAAATATCAAAATTACAATACTCAGATTAGACCTATCTTACAAAGTCTTAAAATATTGCTTACGTTCTACTAAGATAAATAACCAAACATTAAACAACAAGTACATCAACGCAGCCGAAACAAAATTTTCTTTGATAATATTCTAAACAACATCTTCTTCTTCATATGAATCAGAAACTACAAATACAATTCTTGATTGCAGGAGCCCAAGGAATGCGTGGAACACAGAATAGAAGAGCTGAAGAAAGAAGTCAGCGAAATGCTCAAGTCCACCACAAATATTATAGATATAATGAAATTGGTTGACACAATACTGCACCTAGGGATAGGTTACCACTTCGATAAACAGATTAATGATGCATTAAGCTATGTGCATGATACCGAACTTGACAGTGATGACCTTCATCATGTTGCACTTCGATTTAGACTGCTCAGACAAAATGGGTTCTATGCATCTTCTGGTAATCAGTACTTGAATTAAAATCCTTGATTACATCTTTGGCTTATGCCAAGTTTCAAATTTTCATCAATTAATTATAATATATATATTTCCTTTCTTCTCTAAGTAAAATGAATTTTGGCAGATGTATTTTGCAAGTTCAAAGATTCTCAAGGGAATTTTGATGAGAAATTATGTGATGATGTAAGAGGACTACTAAGCCTGTACAATGCGGGATATCTCGCATTTCCAGGAGAGACCGAGTTAGATGAGGCTGTTTCATTTGCCAGGTCTCATCTGATATCAAAGGTCAATGATCTGAATTCTCCTCTAAAGAGACAAGTATTGCGGGCACTCAAGAGACCGTTGCATAGGATGGTTCCAAGAGTTGAGTCAATGTATTACATTGAAGAGTATGACGAGGAGACGATGAATGACATGTTACTGAAGCTGGCAAAGTTGGACTATAATTTAGTACAACGTCTTCATTTAGAAGAATTGAAGGATCTCTCCTTGTGAGTTCAATCTCACTAATATTTCATTTGCATTTTCTAACTATTTGTTTTGAATTTTTCAGATGACTCAAATAATAATGACATACATAATGTTTGCACTTGAAACTTTCCTTTTTCAAAAATAAAAGTACATCGAGAGCACCAAAAACGAAATTATTATCGATCGCCAGAATTAAAAACTTAAGAGTAATTCAAGAGATTTGCTTTGTTAATTCGCAGATGGTGGGAGGACTTGGATGTTGCGGAGAACTACAAATATGCACGGGACCGTCTAATAGAAAACTATATTTGGGCTCTCGCATTTTATTAAGAACCTCAGTATTCGCGTGCTCGAGTAATGCTCACCAAATACTTTACCGCGATGACAGTCATGGATGATACCTTTCACGTATATGGCACCTACGAAGAGTGCAAACTTCTCCATGATGCTATTCAAAGGTACGCACATGCATATCCCCTATAAGTTGCGGTTTCCTCATTCTTTGTGCAATGGCTTCCCTTAAAATTCTACATTCATATCATATATCTTCCTTCTAGAACATCAATTATACACTGTAAATTTTTTGGATAATTAATACAAAATAATATTAATGGGTTTGCTATTAACAAACTTTGTGTGTGTGTATGTGGATGCTAATTGTAATGTAATTAATGTCAAATATAATATATATGCGGGTTTTTTTATATATATCTCTCATTTTTAACTTGTATATATATATATATATGGATTGCTCAATATTACTTGCTCGCGTTAATGCTAAGGAGTACTAATTAGCTTTGGTGAAAAAAATACTACTGACATGTATACATATGCAGATGGGATGAGAATGAAATTGATGATCTACCGATGTATTTAAGGAAACTATATCTTAAATTCGTTAATACATTCAATGGATTTTTGGATGAGCTACAGCCGAGTGAAAACTACCGTGCCTCGTTCTTTATAGAGCAGGTACGTATGGTACATATTTTTCTTTTTCAGACTAGCTAGATCGTTAATGATGCATATATTTTGTATCTTCATATTTGTGCCAACTGTAATTAAGTAGTGATGTCGAATTATATGTTTTGGATTGAAGATGTCGATCTCTCATTGGTCAAACCGCAATTGTAGGCAAGTGTGTTCTACCTTTCAAATTACAAAACTTCATGTGCCATTAATTCAATGGGAAAAAAAAAGTACACTTTACATTTGAGAATTGCAGTACATGTAAATTTTTGGATGATGCTTAAAAATGAGAACTTAATTTTAAATAGCTTACACTACTATTTTTATCTTAGAAAACGAATCATTGGTAACTTAAGAATAATGGCTGGATAGTCAAAAGATGTGACCTCACTAGTAATCAATCAGCTTTATGTTGCTACTGCATGCTAGTAATCTTTTTTCGCATTATGTGAATGCACCAATGCTTAAAATCTTGTTCACTTCTTTACTAGATCAAGATCGCGATTGATGGTTATATGCAAGAAGTTGAATGGCGTAACAAAAAGGCGGTACCAACCTTCGACAACCGTACAAAGACATCAATAGACAGTTATATCGGTACTCTTGTTGTGGGAGGCCCCCTTTTGGGAATGGGAGAGGAAGTCACTGAAGAAATCATCAACTGGCTCATGAGCTTTCCAGATATTGTGATGGAGCCCATGAAGATTTGTAGGTACAGCGATGATGTGATTTCCTTCGAGGTACAAAACATGACTGAATCATTATTTAAAAAAAAAAACTTATTTTAATTCGCTTACTTAAGTACAAGCAAATCACTGAAGAAAAAATGGAGGATGTTTCCTCTGTTTCATTACCATAGAAATAGGTACTAAATTATAATTGTTAAAGCACACATTTCATTAAGTTTCATTCATCATTTGGTTCAGATAGTTTTAAAATATTCTATTAAATAGAAGTTAGTGTACTGTAGCAAAATTCATTGAAGTAAACTTACAATTATTAATGATATTGCATGGAAAACTTACAATTATTAAAATTATAAATTACTGATATATATTTACTTCAAAAAAGAATAATAAATCTCATTGATCTAATTTGGCGACGGCGCGCAGTTAATTTGTGTTTTATAATTTGTCAGCGTGAATATAATGCCGGACAAGGACCGACAACAGTTGGGTGCTACATGCATGAGTATGGCTTGACTAAGGATGAAACTGTGGCAAAGTTCCATTCCATGGTTGAAGAGAGTTGGAAGAGAGTGAACTTAGCGCGTGTTCAGTCGACCAATGTTCCTGTGCAGATACTTGATCGCATGGTTAACTTTGCTAGAGTGTCTGAAATCAACCATATTGATGGGTTTAACTATGTTAGCCAATCGAAGGAGCTCTATGGTTCACTTTTCCTAAAACCATTTGCCTCCATAAATGAAAATTAAGTGGAGCTTGGTTGTTGTTAATCATCTGGTTGTGTGCTGTTGTACGTACTATATATCTAAGTATCTGAGTATCAAGAATAATGTGTTATGTAAGCATGTAAGACTTGGTCTGTAAATGTGACTTATTTAATGTGACTTGTTTGAGACCCGCTTGTATTTAGCTACGTTTTGTAATAAAATAAATTGAAACTTCTTGTATGAATTTCACGACTCGCGTTTGTTTACAGTCAAAGTTTATTAATTGTTTGTTGTATTAGAGTATATATAATTAATTTTACAAAAAAAGAAAGAATTTTATTGACTTCTTCCCTCGACAAATCAGTATTGTCCTAATATTCTCAGCCCCTGTTTTGGCAATATGGCATGGTTAGCCAAAGTGATGGTACGCCTTGTACTGAATTCGTACTGAAATATCATAACTGAGTTAGCTTTGTTAATGGTACACAACACAAAATTTTCAGTGGAAAGTAAACTAATGAATGAAGTTATCTAATATGATTTTTTTCCTGTCTTGATTCACATAACCTTGTACCAGAACTTGGGTCATAGATGTTTGATGACTTCCATTGTACCAGCTTAATTTACTTTATATTTTCCAAAATTCATATCCAAAAATGCACTATCTTAGTATTACTTTTAAATCATTTTGATTAAATCTGATACAAATACTTAGAAAACTCTAAAAATAAAATAAAAAAATTTGTCTACCCAATTATATGACGAACTTATAAGAACTATGAATCAAAATTTCGGATATATGGCAAAGTGTATAATTTGAGTTAATCACATAACAAATACAAAGTACATGCAAACAAATTCAATCCCACACATGCGAAGTTCTTCATGGATTTTAAGAGTTGAGTAGCTTACCTTAAATCACAAAAACATAATTGAAATGAACCCAACTCACGAGTTATTTATTTTGAATCGGGTTGGGCTCATTCCGAATCTGATAAAAAACCGACATCATAATATATATCACATGAGGATAACATCAGGAAGAAGCAAAAATCGATTAATTAAATTGTGTCCTTGATTTGATAGACGATCCCAATTTTCAGCACCTTGCGCAATTAAAAGGTGAGAGAGATTTAGATCCACCACTAGGCTGTCCAAATGGGAGACAGAAAGTGAGATTCAAAAAAGATTCATGGGGAACTAAACAATTGGAAGAGATATGATCAAGTTTCTTTAATTTGTTGCTTCATTGGACCGGCTTTGATTTTGTGGGCCAATCGAGATCATAACAAAGGGGAAATATGATGCATGCAGAGATGCCTGCATATATAAGTTAATGAGTTTATAGAAGTGCTCAACACAAAACATAAACTATCAGATTAATTGTGCCTTTGAGTTACAAAAAATCTTATAATTCGATATACATGCGCACATTAATACATGCGCAAATATATACATGCGCACATTAATATGTACTTATAATTCGATTCACTCCATGAGGAATTCTAAAACAAGTTCTACCACGCACAAATATCTTCTAGTTAGAGGTGGCAGGACCCGACCCGACCCACATTATTCAGGAAGCCAAACTGACCTGATCCGACCCGAATCCGACCTGACCTGGTCAAACTGACCTGATCAAATTCGAACCTGATCCGACCTGAGATCAAACATTATGCAATCAAACTGAAATCAATATAAGATCCAAAAAGGGTCAATATCAAAATCGACTCAACCCGGCCCACCCATCACCCCACTTGACCCAACCTGAGATCTTCTAAAAGGTCAAACTGACCTGACCTGTCCGACCCGAACCCGACCCGCCCACCCGATTTGCCACCTCTACTTCTAGTACATGGAGAATAACAGATATCTTCTTGGACATAATTATAGAAACCAGAAAGAGACTATTTTAATGAGCAAAAATCAATGGGTATCCACATCCAACGGATTATTTGTTTGTTTATTTAGTTATTGTGTTGTTCTTTCGGCTTAATCCAAATGGAAGATGAAGTATGAAAAAGAGAGGTAACCAACAAAATTGGAAGAGATTATAATTAGGTACCAGATATTCTTGTGTTGATCCTGGACCCTGGCCACTATATTCAGTCGGCTATCATGAGTGATCAGTGCTCATCCCCTGACGTACAGGCTGCAGCCAATCAGCAAGGGCTTTTGGTGGGGTTGGGCACCGTCGGAGCAGGTTCGTGATCGTGAGCAAAAGCAAAAAAGCAAATCGTATATTAGGTGGCCAAGATATGAGATAAGAGTTTTAAAATGAAATTTTATGAAAAGTTTGCCAACATTTTTAAGAAAGAAATCAGCAATTAGTGATGAATAGACGGGCAAACAAAGGAATGAAATGGAAGTCACCTACACTTAATTAATCTTTTGTGTCGGATTTAGAGTCGTCACTTAAGTGCAAAATTAGTCTGAGTTTAAACCGATACTAACTAGAAAGGTGTTGCGCTCCGCACAACTGAGATATTATGGTAAAAAAATACTTGTACAACACGATTAAAATATATTTACTGTAATTTAAAAGGTCCTCCATATAATATACAATGCAAATTTACATCTGCCATCGATCGACAACTCAACACTATACAGTGCATGACACGTAACCGTAACCGCAATAAAAAAAAAAAAAAAAAAAAAAAAACACTGCTCTTTTGGCACTGCAGATCTACAGTGCGCCGGAATGTTGAACTTTTAATATCTCTAATATATTACATGCATACTATAAACTGCACTTAAAATACATCATTTAATTGTAGTTTGTTAAATTCAATATCTATTTCAAATTCTTCCAATTTTGCTTTTAAGATATGAGTGTCCATTTTATCAGAAGATTGTCCACCGTTTCTCATTTCTTCTAAGGAAACAAAATAGTTCTTACATCCTACAGAAATTAGAAACTAGTTCATTAATCAGAAATCGCTATTGGAATATCTGCAGCGCGCGAATAGTCTCAGAAACTGAAGGAAAGGATTAATTAGGATATAAACATCATCGATCCATGCATGAACTCAAAATCAACGTTTGTCATTATCGGTGAAGCGGTAATTTCCATTCATCAAACACTTGCTCAGCCTTAGATTCGACAAAACGTTTCTCATTGTCGGCCTTTTTTAGATTTAAATCTCTAATCTCATCAGCATCATTAACTAATTTGAAATGCTAGTTCGGTCATGTGCAAAAACAAAAGCCTTTGATTCTATTAACTGTGCCTCTACTGGATCGCTAGTGTATTGCATAACTTTTGTAGATTTTTATTATTTTTAGCTCTAATCCCACTTTATAAACACCTGCATTCACAAGCTTATTTGTGTTCTTAATTAGCACCAATTTAAGTACCAATTATACTAACAGCGTATGTTTACATTATATCATATTTCAATTTTAACTAGCTACTAAGGAGCAGTGTGCGTGCGCCGTGCACATAATTTTTTTTTTTTAAAGAAAAAGGAGAGTTTAATCCTTCAAATTTTATTTTGGTGCTCATACAGGTTAAAGTCCATGATTTTTTGAAAGTCATCTTAATTAGTTACCGCTTAAATAAAAGTTGATCGGAGATTTATTCTGAAAATATCAATAAGTTGGAAGGAACAATATATAGAAAAATGATAAGAAACAAAAAGGATTAAAAGAATGAATAATTGTAAGAGATTTGGCCATCAATAGATATGTTTTTGTTGCTCCCGTTTTCTCGATGTTGATTTTGTGGGCCAATTAATAGAGATCGAAAGAGAAAATAATAAAAACAACTAATGGGGAACAAACTCTGGCGGCGACTACACAGAGAGAGATTTAATAATAGAATTTACAAAAGTGTGCAATAATGATCATCGTTAAAATAATGATTATATGTAATGCTCAGGTGATTGGAATCTCAATTAATTAATTAACTAATTAGTACCTGTTACCAAACTACAAAAGTGCTCAGCTTAATGATCACCGTTAAGGCGTTAATGACGCTGACGTCGAGTAGCAATTAATACGAAGATTAGATGAATTAAAAGGATACGTCAGTCATCAACATGAGTACAATTGTCCAACTGTCAAGTGGAGAGAATAAAAGAGAGTAGTTAAAATTAAAGAGGGGAGGGGATTAAAAAAAAGAAAGAGGAAAAATTAATTCATGGGTGCGCATACAATTGGTGAAAAATATTGTGCAATGTGCACACGCTAGGGCACGTTTGTTTTCCAGTATTTACAGCTACGCTGTAGTTATTGTAAGTGCAAAAAGTTAGAGATGCAATATTAATTTTGCAAAACTATTGTATGTTTGTTTGTAGTAAAAGCTCCAACCTAAATCAATATTTCCTTTTAATTTGTTGACCAATTTAGAAGAAAATTAAGTGAATTAAATTAAGGGAGCTAAAAAGGAATGTGCTTTGGAGAAAAAATACACCTCATTAAATTATAATTAAGTGCAGGACACTCATTGCATCTTGTCCTGCGACAAAATTGGTTGTAGCACCAATTACTGCATCTGAGAAAATATTTGCAATTGAAGATGCTGCGCACTTACCAAATACTGTCATTAAACCCGAATCGGACCGGACGGTTCAACCAAAAAAAATGGGAACCAGACCCTAGAACAGGTTGATTCAACCAATAGATCGCTTCAGCACTTGAATCGGAATAAACCGGATTTATAGGGCGGTTTTTCTAAAAGAACCGGATCAGTATGCTTTCCAAGAATCGGTTTAAAATCCATTCACTTTTCTTTTGTACTTTATGTATGCATTTATTAATAGGAGAGAGAGTGAGATATGATAGCAGTAGTGTTATGCTCACACGGGCCGGATGGCCCCAGCGGGCGACGGCCGACGGGCGACGGGCTACGGCAGGTTTCGTCCCGAGGGAGGCCCTTGCCCGCCCCTTTGCCCATCGGGCTTGACGGGCAAGGGCGGGCAACGGGCGGACGACGGGTTTGGTTTGGGCGTGTTGCCGGCGGACTTTGGAACTTTCAACATCAGTTGCGTAAAAAATAAAAAATTGCGACCCCTCGCTATCTTTTTCGGTTTCAACCATTTTAAAGATATCGTAGTATTTGGAGCTGCTTTATTGTACAACCAATGTGATGCAGGGACGGTACGGGGTAAGAGCAATTGGAAGACATACGAGAGATTTTGGGAATTCACACAGAATTCGATTGAGAATTCACACAAAATTCATTTTCTGGATATTAGATACATAAAAACAACTACCTCTGCCTAAAGGGCATGAGTCTGCTTATATAGAAAAACAAAACTGAATCCTAAAAATAAACATAAAACAAACAGTACAAAAGATATCTAAAAAACGCAATTCAGAACCGTCTGGGGCGGATCGCCGAACATTTGGGGCGGACCGCCCATAAAACAGTGCCGAAATTATTCATGACATAATGACCATGCTGTATTAATTCGCCATTTCGACTGCGATGCCTTCCGATTATGAGAAAACTCAAACCATAATGTTACTCACGAAATAACTAACCTTTTCGTTCATCACTTTCCTTAACAAATCAACAAATAATTTTGTTTCCGCCAAGATTGGATCAAACAAGATCCTAAAACCTGTAATTGTTGGTTCTGTTCTCGGTTTGATAAATGGATCTCTGAAAAATGTTGGACAGTTTTCAAAAGGTTTGGTTATCGTTTGGGACTCACCAACAAAGTTTTTGACATCCCCGATCTCTTCGGGATAGTCATCAAAGACTGGTGGAGAATAAAAAATGATACCTTCACTTTCATCAACGATATTGAGCAGATTAACAAACCCACTCGGTTGTTGTTGGTGTTCTTCCGTTGGAATAATCACCGTAAACTCATCAGGATGACCGTCAAACTTCGGAAGTTCAATCTCCATCCCAAGGTTTTGAAAGGACTGATCAGGCTCATGATGAAGCCTGTGATTTCGCCCTTGATTCGGAATCCCCCACAGGCTGAATTCCTCATCATCACTGCCTCCTGCAGAAGAGTCAAAGGAATCTGACTCCTCCTCTTTTCTCCATTGGTAGAGCCCATTCTTGCCTCTGCGAGTTGGCGCTCTAACTCTCGGATCCGTCTTTTCATTGTTGCAATCTTGAGATCCCGCTAGTCTCGATGGTGGTTAGGCGACTCTTTGTTTTCAAGATCGACTCCACGACCCCGACTACTGTCCCAACTTCTACCACGACCACGGTACACATCCGCCATCAACCTGGTTGCTCTGATACCAACTGATGCAGGGACGGTAGGGGGTAAGAGCAATTGGAAGACACACGAGAGATTTTGGGAATTCACACAGAATTCATTTTCTGGATATTAGATACATAAAAACAATTGCCTCTGCCTAAAGGGCATGAGTCTTCTTATATAGAAAAACAAAATTGAACCCTAAAAATAAATATAAAACAAACAGTACAAAAGATATCTAAAAAACGCAATTCAGAACCGTCTGGGGCGGATCGCCGAACATCTGGGGTGGACCGCCCATAAAACAGTGCCGAAATTATTCATGCCATAATGACCATGCTGTATTAATTCGCCATTTCGATTGTGATGCCTTCCGATTCTAAGAAAACTCAAACATGAAAGTTGTAGCTAATTTCTTTATCTTTCTATAGAAGTTTGAATCACCTTATTTGGACCTATATTGAGGAAGTTATGGTCGAAATACCACAACATATCATTTCTGCCCAGTTCTGCATCACAATGTGCTGAGAATTACAAATGGCTGTTTGAAACTTTTTTGAAATTTCACAATGGTAAACAACCCAAAACCATATTCACTGACCACGATTCTGCATTAGCAGAAGCTGTAACTCAAACCATGCCAGAGTCGGTGCACGAGTTAAGTACTTGGTACTTATTGCAAGAAGCGACCAAACACTTGAGTGGGTATAACAAAGGCACTACAGACCTGGTGAAAATTTTTCGAGATTGCTCGTATGAATTGGAAGAAGAAAATGAATTTGAAGATGCTTTTAAGCAATCGAAGAAGAAGTCCAAAGGTGATTCCTGGTTAGATGGCACATACAAAGTAAAAGAAAAGCGGGCACGAGGGGCGGGCACAGAGGGCGGGCACGGGCGGGAAAGACGACGAGGGGCGGGCGGGTTTCAGGGAGCGACAACAAATATTCAGACCCTTGCCCTTCAAGACCCGCCCGCCCGGACCCTAGACGGGTGGACGAGGATTGTGGGCCCGGGCGGGCGAAGGGCACGGACAGGCGAGGGCGGGCGGTGGGACGGGCGGGAAGCACAACACTAGATAGCAACCTGCCCACTTCTAGGACTGCTGTGCGCAGACTAGGCTTGGTTCAAAATTTTTTAACTTATATATGAAATTTGCACAAATAACCTTATACTTTTAGATATTTATTAAAGCTGATTCTTTAGAATGCAATGCATAGTTACTGCATAAGTTTTCATGGACGTTTTTCTTTTCTTTTCTTTCTTTGCATAAGCTATTTATATTAAGTTTTTTACTATTTGAAACTTATTTATAAACATTTATCTTTTTTTGCGTGAAGAACAAATTAACTCGTCTAATGCTTAGATTATATTCTTCATAAAATCATAAATTCTCCGTTTTAATAACATCAATATTTTTACCAATTGGTTCAGACCAAAGGTTTAATAGCGCTCATAGCGGCCACTATAGCGGTCGATATAGCGTTTTGGAAGCAAAACGCTACGACGCTATCGGTTTTTTTCCGCTATTTGATACTTTACATAGTAACATATAAAATATGGTTATAATCATCTAAATTTTCAATTATTTTATGATATCTAACACTTAATAATTGTTATTTATGTTTTACAATCGTTTAACACATAATTAATTGGATTTGTAAACAACAATCAATGTTATATAAACTTAGTATCCAACTTTTTTTTTCTTGAAAAATGATAGATAGATAATTTATTTTTGATAACTTCAATAATCCATTTAATTCCTTAATATTCAGGAAAAGTAATTACTCAATGTTTCAATTTGAAATCATTTTGATAGAAACAAATAATACTTGTGCAATAAAATATTGACTATCATGTTGTACTATGTCAATATATCTAAATAAGAATGCTTTGTTTCAAGAGTGATACAATAATTATATAATTTCTATACAATTTGGTTAGAAAACTTTATACATTATTCTAATTATTCATCATTTTTATTAAATATGCTAGCTCATGAACCAATAAAATAGTTAAAATATTCTACATAACAGGAACCGGTAGCGCCCGCGATAGTGCCGATATCCGATATCCGCTATCAAATATACCCCACCGCAACGAGCCCGCTATCTGCTATTTAAACCTTTGGTTCAGACATATCAATTCTATAATTATTTATAATTTTATTTTTATAATATATTATTTATACGTATATGTGAAGTTCTACAGATAAAATAAATTGTTTTATCTTTTACTAATCCTCATTTTAAATATACAAATATAAGTATTAAGAACCAACGGTTAAACTGGTTGATCCAGTGGTCCGATCAGTGAATCGTTGATCCGAAGATTTACCGGGTTGACGTCCGGTCCGGTTCTGATAACATTGGTTTCAGGAAAAATCAAACTGACCCGAACCAACCCGACCCGAACCCGAACGACCCAAAACCCGAGATGACTCAAGAATAGAGCTGCAAAATCTGATCAAACCAGAAAAACCCGCCCAACCCGAAACCGACCCGACCCGGAAAAATGCCGGCAGACGTCAACCCAATACCTGACCCGGAAAAATGCCGGCAGACGTCAATCCAATACTTGACCCGACCCGACCCCGAACCCGAACCCGACCCGACCCAACAATCTGCCACCTCTACATATATTCCAAAATCGTACAATGCCGGTTTCTAGCTAGATTGGAAGATATGATAGGGAGGATATCACAATTTGGGAATCAGGGTGTCAGTAGGATACTTAATTAACTCTTGTAATTAGGGAATTATAAGGGTACTGCTCCATCAAGCACTGTACTTTGTAATAAACTTTTTTCTTTCTTCATATAATATTTAAGCGGGCTAGCCTGCTTCATAAAAAAAAAAAAAAAGACGAATAATACATCTTTTGTGTGCAATGTACACAAGAATATTCGCATTAAGGCATGCATCTGTGTAGCTATAAGCAAACATTGCAAGAAATCAGGTTGCTTATTTCCTTCGTGCTGCCTCGGACCCCAGACACTTGATTTTGTGGGCCAATGAAGATAAATGGAGAAATCATGCATGGAGTGCAAACATGGTTTCCCAATCAGACACTGAAATGATATGTTGATAGGAATTTATTGGGTATATAAGAGTGCAGGCCCAATTAATAAACCAAATTCCCAAAAGGGCCAAAACAATTTCTAATTAAAATAGTTGAGGTCTTAAAATCAGGTTAATTAATTACATGCTGATGTCTTCCTATTTAATTCAGTCAAAAAGAAAAATAATCAGGCAGCAACTTGATGCTATATAGAGATTGAATTTTAAACTCTAAAGGCTTCGGGCCAGATTTCAGCCTGTGCTATTTATGGGCCAGATCGCCGGAAAAAAACATGTCAAGAAATGTTGTGAGTTTTCATTTTTTTTTTTTTTTTCCAGCAACTCTGTTTTTTTCACAGATCAGAAATTATTTTGTTGAAGTCTCTGAGTATGTCTTTATAGCGAGTTGTTCATGTTAGAATGATGTTGAGATTTATCCCATTTAATCAAATCTATCTCTTATATAGAATCTCAAACTTAATTCGAACCGGTATTGGTTAGATTTAAGTCTCTAATCATCAACATCATTCATTTGAAATGCTAGAATTCTTGTGCAAAAACGAAAGCCTTTGATTCCATTAACTGGCCTCTACTGGATCCCTAACCATGTATTGCATAACTTTTGGAGACTTTTATTATTTATAGCTCTAATCCCACTTTATTCACAAGCTTAATTTGTGTACTTAGCACCAGTGATACTAACAGCATATGTTCACATTATATCATATTTCATTTTTTACTAGCTACTAAGCAACAGTGTGCGTGCACATAATTTTTTTTTTTTTAAAGAAAAATGAGAGTTCAATCCCTCGAATTTCATTTTGGTGCTCACAGAAGTTTGAGCACATGATTTTTTTTTTTAAAAGAAAAATGAGAGTTTTATCCCTCAAATTCATTTGGTGCTCACAGAAGTTTGAGTCCATGATTTTTTGAAAGTCATCTTAATTAGTTACCGGTTGAGCTATATCTCCACTTATATATTTGTTTTACTATAAAATATAAATAAATATATAAGTAGAGTAAATCTACGGTGTTCTTAAGCTCACGGGGCTTTCCATGAGCTTAACACAAAAAACATATCAAATCATACAAAAAGTTGATCGAAGATTTTTTTCTAAAAATATTAAAAAGTAGGAATGAACAATATAAAAAAAAATGACAAAAAAAAAATAAAAAGATTAAAAGAATGAATTGTAAGAGATTTGGCCATCAATATATATGCTTTTGTTGCTCCCTTTTCTCTGTCTTGATTTTGTGGGCCAATTAATAGAGATCGAAAGAGGAAAAAAAAAAAAAAAAAACAATTAACGGGGAACAAACTGTGGTGGCAACAACACAAAGACAGATTTAATAATTAATGGAATTTACAAACGTGTTCAATGATCATCGTTATTATAATGGTTATGTAATATTCAGGTGATTTGAATCTCCTGTTACAGATTCAATTAATTAATTAACTAATACCTGGCCTGTTACCAAACCACAAAAGTGTTTAATGATCACCTGTCCAGTAGCAATTAATAATTAAATTAGTACGAAGATTAGATCAAAGGATACGTCAGTCATCAACATGAGTACAAGTGGAGAGAAAAAGAGTTTAAAAGAGGGGATTTAAAAAAGAGGAGGGATCAAATGACACAACAATATTTTGATACAAATGTTATACTAAATCATATAAATTTATTAAAAATCTTAAAAATAAAAAGTCTTTTATAAAAAATATCCATTTACTTATAGATCGATTGTGTTTCAAATTTTATTCAATTTTAGTGTCATTTAATACTCTATCAAGAATCATTAAATTTAGACCGTTCTAATTACTATATAAACTTGATTGTCATTGATGGAGTATCAAATGACACTCAAATTGAATGAAATTTGATACACAATCGATCTATAAGCAAATGAATATGTTTATAAAAGATTTTCCATTTTTAAGATTTTTTATAAAATGATTTAGTATAACATTTGTGGCACAATTTTGTGTGTCATTGGATCCCTCCTCATACATAAAAATATCCGCATCAAGCTGGCATCTGTCCAGCTATATATAAGCAAAAATGACAAGAAATCAGGCAACCAATTAATGTCCTTCATGTTGCTCTCGGACCCCACTCCCACACTTGATTTTGTGGGCCGATCCAGATATATAAAAGGGGAAATGATGGAGATTGTTTAGTAATGACATTTACACAAGTCATGTCCTAAAAATTAGTTCTTCAATAATTTGATAATATATATTATTACGAGATTGTTTTGTTTCTTCATTACAAGAAACTATTCACTAACTAGAAACCCAAAACTTCATCCAAGCCGGGCCCTTCTTTTAAAAATTTAAATGAAATAGCTAGAATTCGATGATAAAAAAGAACTGATTAAGTAGGAATTAATTAATACTTCTTACCCGACGGACTATATATGTATACAGATTGACACAGTGTTATATTATATCAGAGGAAACTCACTCTATTTCAAACAAAAGCGCTACTTCTATATATAAGAACGTGGCCTCTGGAATATTAATTTTAAGAATGTGTAATTAATAATTCTTCCGTGATAAATGTCGAAATTTAGCATATCATATATGTTCTCATATAAGCTAGCTAGCTAGCTAGCAATAATCAGGTTGAAACTGATCAGGGAGGTTTTTTTTTATTAATAAAAAAATAAAAAATCAAAATTACAACACTAAAAACTGTTTTTTAAAAATTACAGAAATAAAAAAACCACACTTTCAGATCGCGGCTTAGTCTGAGACTAAGCCGCACTATGAGATCGCATGAGACTAAGCCGCGATCTGAAAGTGCGGCTTAGTGACCGATATTTATCTCATTTCTTTCCTTCTTTCCTTCTTCTTTCTTTCCTTCTTTCTTTCCTTCATTTTCTCTCTCTTCTTTTCTGACCCGAACCCCGGCCCCCTTCCTCCGCGCCCAACCCACTCCCCCGCCCCCTCGGCCCCCTTCCCCGCCCCCTGCCGCCAGCAGCAACCGCCAGCAGCCATCACCAGCAGTGTCAGCAGCCCCCGCCCCCGCCCCTGCCCCCGATCCGTCTTCTTGGAATAGCATTTAGTGGTAAAATAATTGTTTTGTTTTCTAGTTTTATTTTGGAAATTTTTGTTGACATGTTCAATTAGTTAAAAATTGTTCTGGAATTGGTTGCTGAATTATTGAATTGTTGTGAAATTTGGATTTGAATTATTAAATTGGTGAAATTATGAAATGTTTGCATCTGTTGGAAATGAATTATTGAATTGGTGAAATTATGAAATTTTGTCATGTGATTCAGTATACAATGTTACGAATTGTGATTGTGGTTTAAATTAAAGGATCAACAATTGTTAAGTTTATACTGTCATGTTTACGAAGAGAACATGAAGCAGAGTATTTGAAAAATTCATGAAAATTCACCAAAAATTTGAAAAAATGTAAAACTTTGTTGAGAGACACTTCGCATTGTATATTTCATGTTTGTAAGCTTGCTAGTAATCATGGTGTTCAAAAATATGGAAAAAATGATTTTTTACTGCTGCTGGTACCAGAAAACTGGGACAGTACACGGGCAAGCGTACGGGATCATATCGTGCGGCAAGAAAATTTTCAGGGACCCGATGCCGGACCCGCCAAGCATGGAGAACATGGAAAACTTTTACGTGGGTTACCTTCCACCCTCCAGAGGACGTGATGGTGACACGTCCGTTGATGGCGGACCGTCAGTCGATGCCAGCACTTCGGCATCTGCCGATGTCGTTTTCGGTCCTGGTGCGAAGTTGACACCAGCGCCAGTCACCTAGGTGACTCAAACACATCGTCGCACTTATGTGGTTGGATCGACCACCCAGCGTATGTTTAACTGTTGTACCAATCGGATTTCCTATATATAAAATCTTTGCTCTTTAATTTCGTTGATTTTCCTTTTTTACATATAAATTGCGTACCAATCGAACTTAAATGAATTCTTTGCTCTTTAATAGGTAGAATAAAGGAAAGAGGTACTCGACCAAACCGTGGGGAGCCACCGGAGAGATACGGAGACTTTGTTTAGTTCCTGACTTTTTTAACTGTTGTAAACTTGTTTTATATTGATCTCGCTCGTGCGAACTTGTTTAATGGACTTTACTAACTTGTTTAATGAACTTGTTTAGTGTTAACTTAGTGGACATTTTATTTTTCTTCCATTTATCTGGTTTGCTTGCTTGGCTTGCTTATTTTCGGGGTGGGAATGTGTTATATATGCTTGGTATTGTATGAGCTAGTACCACTGGTACAATTGGTAACGACATCAGATGCAGCAGCAGTCTAAAAAATAATACAGCTACTAAGCCACACTCTCAGAATGCTGCTCATAACCTCCAATTGTCGGTTCTTTTCGAGATGCCACTTTTTAACTGCCTTTGTTAATTCATATTTTGAAGCGAAGGTACGACCGACCGCTAAGAGATGATCAAAAACTTTCTTAACACCAATTGTCCACGAGTCGGCTTCTATTGCGGTCCGACATTGGTTAAATGTGCTCACTGGGTGCTCGGGTCCCCGATCAGTAAAAACGTGTGGCTTCCAAAAATGTTTGGCATAAGTGGTTTCGGAAGCCGGTTTGTAACCACTGTTCTCATTGGCATCGCTACTATCGCTACCATTGTCATCATCTTCTACTGCCATTGCTTCTTCGTCCTCATCTTCACTATCATCATCTTCTTCATCTTCATCTTCATCTTCGATATCATTACCTTCTTCATCTTCGTACTCCATGTGTTGATTAATGTTCTCTTGGGAAGAGTATTGCGGTTGGTACTGCGGGGGGATTGGTGGCGGTACTGCTGCTGGTGGTGAGGGGGCGACTGAGGTTGGTACTGCGAGAGGGACTGCGGCTGATACTGTGGAGGGATTGCGACTGATACTGCGGGGGGCACTGCTGCTGATACTGCGGTGGGTATTGCGGCTGGTACTGCGGGGGAGATTGGGGCCGGTACTATGGTTGATATTGTGGGCTGTTCCAATATGTTTGGGAACTGCTACCCGGTAAGTTGTCACCCGTCGGCGCATATGCATCACCAGTGGTGTGGAACAATTTCCACGAATAACTCAACCATCGACAAGAACTTACACCTTATGGCCTGGTCAATTGCAGCTTGCAATCTACGATCATCATAAATCTGAACTGGGCTGAAGAAAACACTACCATGGTCTGCTGTATTCATTTTGCCCTGAATATTTAGTGCGCATTGGTTTTCCATCAATCCCAAATGCCGGTATATCAATTGTTTTAAATTCTCGAATGACACATTGGCATCTGATGAAAACACAACTCTTGGTGGTTGATTGTAACATACACCCATCGGGCCAATAAATATGTAACCACCGACATGAACACCGAATGACACGGAAGTCATTGAGCTACACCTACATATGTACAGTAGATTTAAAAAACTGTTTTAATATCTCACAAATCGTTAAGAATAATAATAAAATGATTTAAATTTTTCTGAAATAATTTATAAATAGTTGTTTTATCACTGTCTCATTTGGTCAAAGATTTGGGACATTGGTTCTTGTAAGTTCATATACCGTACAATTAGTGGATGGTATCTAAAATAAGTCAATGGAATATTAAATTAATTAATATGGTACCAATAATATCTTACATAAATTAATTAACAGGGTAATATTTTTTATTAGCAATCCGGGTAAACTCTTTTATTAGTAACCAAATTAAACTGTAGAACAAATTTAAGCGTAATATAAATTCCTTAACAGAGTAATATTTTTTATAATAAGATAATGTATTACTTAACAATATCTAACCTTCGGCGAACTTGGCAGATTAGCGGAATGCACTCTCAGATGTAAGAAGATTTGATAGAAAGAAAGAAAGAAAGAAAGATAGATTCAACAGACAGGAGAGGAGGCAGGGGCGAAGAGAAGGGGGGGACTGGAGGGTGCTAAGACCCCCATGATTTTCTAAATTATGTACTGACATTTAATTTGTGATCTTGAATTAATGTTCCCATGAAAGAAAATTTCGTTGTTTCATCCATCTCTGTTTGCCAACATTAAAAGAATTTGTTGCATGGAGTTTTAATAGAAGCTAATTGTGCTAACAATTCGGTTCTATTTTCTGTCAAATTAAAAGCTATGGCAGCAAAAAGTGCCAGAGTACTTGATTTAAACTGTTCACATTTTATAATGAGTCCAACTTGCATACACACGAAAAACAAACAAAAAAAAATAGAAAAAGGCATTTTACTTCGGTAGAGAAACTATATATGGTACGTAGCAGGTGTGAGTTTGTAAGATATGGTATGCTTCAGTGCTTCAGGAGGCTACGTACGTGAAAAATAAGAAATTGAATAATCAAACTTAAAGCGAAGACAATGGTACTAATTTCTCTTCCGAGAGAAAACACAGAGTTTATATAATTTTGATTGACTAGTTCAATTTCAATATCAAGACCTGATTACATACCAGTAAACCACCATGGCACTAACATCAGTAAATTTAACTAATTTATTCTTACGGCACATTGATCCGATCAATAACTTGAGCATTGAGTAATATTTAAAAACAAATCAGTGGAAATATATATAAGCCGAAATTCTCAGTACATTTGAACATCTATTCCTTACTTCTTGCCGAACAAGCACACACCAGACTGCCAGTGAATCAGAGGACACAAGTTAGTACCAGCAATCTCTTTTTAGTTTTTACTTATATAAGGACGTACTTCTCTCCTTGATTCACAGCATTCCGATTAGTAACAAGTCTGTACATCTTATATTTCAAAATTCAGCATTTGATAAGCTTAGGAAAATCCCAGAATAATTGATATGCATTAGTTAATGATGTACCTCCTTTTTTATTTAAAAAAAAAGGTTCAATGATGATATATTAATTAATAACATAAAGTAAACCTCCGGCCTCTCCACTGAACATGTATATTATACCATCTTCGGTTGAAAGGAAATGGCAAGGAGTGTTCTTTACAAACTTATAGTGTTTGAATTAGGACCTCAATCAATCATTAATATTTTGTTCTGCTTTTCCTGACAGCAAAACGGAATGCCGAGCTGTGTTTGGCAATGCCAGAAAATTGGGCCTTTAAGGCTACAAATGCTGCAATTTCACCGCATGCCTTTTGCAAATCATACCAAACTGAACCATATTCATAATGATAGCAATCTCTCTGTCATGAACACTAGAAAGTACTTGATCAATCGAAGAACAGCCCCAAGTTGCAACACTCATGATATCTTGGAGATCACCGAACGCAGGTCCGCCAACTATGAACCATCCGCATGGGGCGACTACTTTGCCACTTATGCTGCTCCGAATGTGGTACGTACAACCTTCTCCTAGCTAGTTATTTTGAATCTTACTGAGAATAGAGAATATGTTTCTGGCCAACAAAATTAACATATTAGTAATGTAAAAAGAAAATTTCAAAGCTAACATTTAATTCAGAATTTTGGTTACGATCAATATCCTCCCATGAAGAATTAATATCTATTTTCGATGAGAACTTCAGCTGTTGAGCAGCAGAGTGCCGTTATGAAGGTGGTCCTCTTAAATTAGGCAGGCAAATGTACCTGTGTTATAGCTCATCCTGTTCTCGATGTTCATGGAACACTACTCGATATCCTCCAACAGTTACAAGTTTACAGAGCAGCATATAGAACGAAACACATCCTTAGAAAGAAAGGATAAAATACTTTAATTGACATTAGCAATGCACTATAACTTAAAACGATTTAAAATGGAATCCTACACAATATATATATATATAGCCGGCCCTTGTTTTTCCATTTAGAAAGTGCAGCCCCTTTTTATTTTGTTTCAGGAATGTTAACAAAGATGGAATAATTAATTTACAGTGTGCAGAATTATATTTAGTAGAATGAGAGAGCACAGTGAACTTTTTTTTTTTTTTTGGTTCTGGACTAAGTGTTTTTTTTTTTTTTTTTAATTATTACCAACGCTTCAGATTATACTACTTACAACAAAATATCAAAATTACAATTCTCAGATTAGACCTATCTTACAAAGTATTAAAATATTGCTTATGTTCTACTAAGATAAATAACCAAACATTAAACAACAAGTACATCAACGCAGCCGAAACAAAATTTTCTTTGATAATATTCTAAACATCTTCTTCTTCATATGAATCAGAAACTACAAATACAATTCTTGATTGCAGGAGCCCAAGGAATGCGTGGATCGCAGAATAGAAGAGCTGAAGAAAGAAGTCAACGAAATGCTCAAGTCCACCACAAATATTATAGATATAATGAACTTGGTTGACACAATACTGCACCTAGGGATAGGTTACCACTTCGATAAACAGATTAATGATGCATTAAGCTATCTGCATGATACCGAACTTGACAGTGATGACCTTCATCATGTTGCACTTCGATTTAGACTGCTCAGACAAAATGGGTTCTATGCATCTTCTGGTAATCAGTACTTGAATTAAAAGCCTTGATTACATCTTTGGCTTATGCCAAGTTTCAAATTTTCATCAATTAATTGTAATATATATTTCCTTTCTTCTCTAAGTAAAATGAATTTTGGCAGATGTATTTTGCAAGTTAAAAGATTCTCAAGGGAATTTTGATGAGAAGTTATGTGATGATGTAAGAGGACTACTAAGTCTGTACAATGCGGGATATCTCGCATTTCCAGGAGAGACCGAGTTAGATGAGGCTGTTTCATTTGCCAGGTCTCATCTGATATCAAAGGTCAATGATCTGAATTCTCCTCTAAAGAGACAAGTATTGCGGGCACTCAAGAGACCGTTGCATAGGATGGTTCCAAGAGTTGAGTCAATGTATTACATTGAAGAGTATGACGAGGAGACGATGAATGACATGTTACTGAAGCTGGCAAAGTTGGACTATAATTTAGTACAACGTCTTCATTTAGAAGAATTGAAGGATCTCTCCTTGTGAGTTCAATCTCACTAATATTTCATTTGCATTTTCTAACTATTTGTTTTGAATTTTTCAGATGACTCAAATAATAATGACATACATAATGTTTGCACGTGAAACTTTCCTTTTTCAAAAATAAAAGTACATCGAGAGCTCCAAAAACGAAATTATTATCGATCGCTACCTTGAATTAAAAACTTAAAGAGTAATTCAACAGATTTGCTTTGTTAATTCGCAGATGGTGGAAGGACTTGGATGTTGCGGAGAACTACAAATATGCACGGGACCGTCTAATAGAAAACTATATTTGGGCTCTCGCATTTTATTACGAACCTCAGTATTCGCGTGCTCGAGTAATGCTCACCAAATACTTTACCGTGATGACAGTCATGGATGATACCTTTGACGTATATGGCACCTACGAAGAGTGCAAAGTTCTCAGTGATGCTATTCAAAAGTACGCACATGCATATATATCCCCTATAAGTTGCGTTTTCCTCATTCTATGTGCAGTGGCTTCCCTTAAAATTCTACATTCATATCATATATCTTCCTTCATAGAACATAAATTATACAGTAAATTTTTTGGGTAATACAGAATAATATTAATGGGGTTGCTATTAACAAACTTTGTGTGTGTGTGTATGTGGATGCTAATTATAATGTAATTAATGTCAAATATAATATATATGCGGGTGTTATTATATATCTTTCGTTATTAACTTGTATATATATATGGATTGCTCAATATTACTTACTCGCGTTAATGCTAAGGAGTACTAATTAGCTTTGGTGAAAAAAATGCTACTGACATGTATACATATGCAGATGGGATGAGAATGAAATTGATGATCTACCGATGTATTTAAGGAAACTATATCGTAAATTCGTTAATACATTCAATGGATTTTGGGATGAGCTACAGCCGAGTGAAAAGTACCGTGCCTCGTTCTTTATAGAGCAGGTAGGTATGGTACATATTTTTCTTTTTCAGACTAGCTAGATCGTTAATGATGCATATATTTTGTATCTTCATATTTGTGCCAACTATAATTAAGTAGTGATGTCGAATTATATGTTTTGGATTGAAGATGTCGATCTCTCATTGATCAAACCGCAATTGTAGGCAAGTGTGTTCGACCTTTCAAATTAGAAAACTTAATGTGCTATTTCAATGGGAAAAAAGAGTACACTTTACATTTGAGAATTGCAGTACATGTAAATTTTTGGATGAGGCTTAAAAATGAGAACTTAATTTTAAATAGCTTACACTACTATTTTTATCTTAGAAAACAAATCATTGGTAACATAAGAATAATGGCTGGATAGTCGAAAGATGTGACCTCACTAGTAATCAATCAGCTTTATGTTGCTACTGCATGCTAGTAATCTTTTTTCGCATTAAGTGAATGCACCAATGCTTAAAATCTTGTTCACTTCTATACTAGATCAAGATCGCGGTTGATGGTTATATGCAAGAAGTTGAATGGCGTAACAAAAAGGAGGTACCAACCTTTGACAACCGTACAAAGACATCAATAGACGGTTATATCGGTACTCTTGTGGTGGGAGGCCCCCTTATGGGAATGGGAGAGGAAGTCACCGAAGAAATCATCAAATGGCTCATGAGCTTTCCGGATATTGTAATGGAGCCAATGAAGATCTGTAGGTACAGCGATGATGTGATTTCCTTCGAGGTACAAAACATAACTGAATCATTATTTTTTAAAAAAAAAAAAACTTATTTTAATTCGCATACTTAATTGTACAAGCAAATTACTGAAGAAAAAAATGGAGGATGTTTCCTCTGTTTCATTACCATAGAACTAGGTACTATATTATAATTGTTGAAGCACACTTTTCATTAAGTTTCATTCATCATTTGGTTCAGATTGTTTTAAATATTGTATATATTAAATAGAAGTTAGTGTACTATAATTTGTGTTTTATAATTTGTCAGCGTGAATATAATGCCGGACAAGGACCGACAACGATTGGGTGCTACATGCACGAACATGGCTTGACTAAGGATGAAACTGTGGCAAAGTTCCATTCCATGGTTGAAGAGAGTTGGAAGAGAGTGAACTTAGCGCGTCTTCAGTCGGCCAATGTTCCTGTGCAGATACTTGATCGCATGGTTAACTTTGCCAGAGTGTCGGAAATCGACCATATTGATGGGTTCAATTACGTCAGCCAATCGAAGGAGCTCTACGGCTCGCTTTTCCTGAAACAATTCCCTCTATAAATGAAAATTAAGTGGTGCTTGCTTGTTGTTGATCATCTGGTTGGTGTGCTGTTGTACATACTATAATATCTAAGTATCTGAGTATGAAGAATAACGTGTTATATATGCATGTAACGTTATCTAAGAATAACGTGTTATTTAATGTGACTTGTTTGAGATCCGCTTGTATTTAGGTACTTTATTATTGGATACTTTTGTAATGGAATAAGTTGAAACTTCTTAATTGTATGAAGAAATTCCGCAACTCGCATTTGTTTACAGTCAAATTTTATAAATAGTTTGTTATATTATAGTATCACATATATACATATATGATTAATTTACAAAAAATGAAAGATTTGTATTGATTTCTTCCCTCGACGAAGAAATGTTCTCAGCCCCGGCCCTGTTATTGCAATCTGAGCATGGTTAACCAAAGTCATGAGATGGAAGCCTTGTACTGAATCCTTACTGAAATATGATAAATGATCAGTTAGTTTTATTAATGGTCAGTTAGTTTTATTAATGGTACACATTAAAATTCTTTTCGTGGAAAATAAATTCATGAATGAAGTTCTAACATGATTTTTCTATTTTGATCGGCATAACCTTGCACCACATCTTGGGTCCAAGATGATTTGATGACTTCTATATATTGTACCAGATTTACTTTAGATTTTTCAAAATTCATATATAAAAATTCACAATCTTAGTATTATTTCTAAATCATTTTCAAAAATCTGAAACAAATACTTAGAAAACCCTAAAAATGAATAATTTTTGTTTTTCCAAGACCCAATATTATTATATGACGAACTGACAAGAACTATAAATCAAAACTTTGGATATATCACAAAGTGTATAATTTGAAACCGCATACACATTTGAACTGAAATATACGTAGTTTCACAATAATCACATAAATTATAACATATTAAAATTAACAAAATACAATAGCAAATACAACATGTACTGCAGGTTTCTCGTTCTTTATGGATATTTAAGAGTTGAGTAGCTTATATACATGCTGACCTAATTATCTCAAAACGAAAAGACAGAAACAAAATCAATGCAACAACTCTGTTCCAGGTTGGGCTCATTCCGGATACATCACAATATCGCATGAGAACGACATCCGGAAGCAGCAAAAAGCAATTAAAGTGCGTCATTGATTTGATAGACGATCCTAATTTTCTGTAGCTTGCACGATTAATTAAAATTAAGATGAGAGTACCACTAGGCCAAATGGGAGACCGAAAGTGAGATTCAAAAAAAGATGGGGAATTAAACAATTGGAAGAGATCGATCAAGTATCTCTTTGATTAGTTTGTTGCTTCCTTTGTTCTGGCTTTGATTTTGTGGGCCAATCGAGATCATAATTAGAAAGGGGAAATAACGAGGTTTTAATAAGTTAATGAGTGTATAAAAGTGCTCCATATATACTTTCTTAGTTTCTTTAACATATAATTAATTTCTTGTCAAATATGTTAACTGCAAATTAATTAAGTTGTTTAATGATCACCGTACTTATATCAATTTCTCAACAGCAAAATAGAAACTATCAGATTAATTGTGCCTGCTTTGAGTTACAGAAAAGTGGGTAAGCTGCATATAGAAACACAAATGAAGATCTTCTAGTACATGGAGAATCACAAATATCTTCGAGGACATGTGTTTATAGAAAAAAGCTGACAGACACTATTTTAATGAGCAAAAATCAATAATGGGTATCCACATCCAACGGATCATTTGTTTGTTTATTTAGTTATTCTTTCGGCTAATCCAAATGGAAGATAAAGTATGAAAAAGAGAGGTAACCAAGAAAATTGGAAGATATTAGGTACCAAATATATATATATATTTTCTGTTGATCCTGGACCCTGGCCACTATTTCCAGTCGGCTATCACGAGTGAGTGCTCATCCTCTGACGTACTCTACAGGCTGCAGCCAATCAGCCAAGGGCGTGCGGTGGGGTTGGCCGTCGTAGATAGAGTTTTAAAATGAAATTTTATAGAAAGTTTGCCAGCATTTGTAAGAAAGAAATTGGCAATCAGTGATGAATAGACGGGCACAACAAAGGAATGAAATGGAAGTCACCTACACTTAATCTTTTGTGTCGGATTTAGAATCGTCACTTAACCGCACTCGAGTGTTCTATAAGTGTACAAAAATGAGAACGGTATGAATCTTCTAAAATTGATTTGTGGGGTTGGTTTGTTAATTTCTATTCAAATTAAGTAACACTGGTTCTTCTGATCGAGCTCAGGGTTTGTAGGACCAAATTAATCTCGTGGAAGCTTTTTGAAAACCATGAATAGGAACTAATATTACTATATATGTAAGTTATACAAAATGGCAGCTGCTGCCATTATTTCAAAAAAAATAAATAAATAAATAATATTACATGTAAGTTAAGATTCATCGATCACTGTTATCTAGCTTTTTTTATTTTATGTAATTTGATTGTGTACATATAGGATTGGAGTCTGAGTCATTATATTTTCCAACAGTACTATGGGACATATTTACCCTTGGCAATATTTTTTGAAAAGCTGACAGTGGCTGCCAACTGGAACCCTTGGCAATTTTGCTGGATATCTTGAACATACTACTGCAACCAAATCCTTCCTGCACTTGGTCAGGTTTACTTTCTTATTTCTCCACCTCTTACATGTGCTAATCAAATCATAGGTGGCAGAGAGGCGAGGGAATTAAATACCTAACAACTTTGCTTGAAACAATTGGAATTAATTAAAAGTTTAAAACAGAAAGGAGGGAATGCTAATCAATCTAAGCCTAAGGACATCGGCATGGGAAAATGATTTGAGTACCTGTATAAAGTGGCAACCAAATAGCTGACACGTACGTACAGCTGGAGAAATAGAATTTATGTGGCCTGAGAACACAGATTAAATAGCGCAACAATCACGGTCATTCCAAAGAAACCCGGGGCAACTTCAATTGATGATTTTAGACCAATTAGTGTAATCTCGTCAATTGTTAAAATTATCTCCAAGTTGCTATCCACAAGGCTACAACCATACTTAGATCAATTGATCGGGCCATATCAGTCCGCTTTCGTTAAGGGACGCCTCCTTACTGAGACCTTTTTGGTGGCACGGGAAAGCTTGATTCATAGACATAACAATAAGCGACCATCAATCCTCCTGAAAGTAGACTTTAGGAAAGCATTTGACACTGTGTCCTGGGACTTTTTGCTTAAAATGATGGAACAAAGGGGGTTCCCACCGCTATGGATCCAGTGGATTAAGAACCTCCTAATTTCCTCTTCATCCGCGGTAAAGGTGAATGCAGAAAAAGGAGAATCTTTCTTCCACGGGCGAGGGTTAAGACAGGGCGATCCCCTATCTCCACTCCTGTTCATACTAGTAGCAGACACACTACGGACATTATTACGGAAGAGAATACATGAACAGGCCTTGGAGCCTCACTACCAACAAATTGACATTTATCAATTTGCAGATGATACTCTCATAGTATCGGACGCTCATCCTTCCACAATTAAAACTATAATATATACGCTGGATGAGTACGCAATTCTCACTGGGCTATCCATTAACTTGGAAAAAAGTGCATTTATACCCATAGCGGTCCCAGAACGCCACCATCAAGTGCTGGTGCAAATCTTAAAATGCCCGCAAAAGGAATTCCCAATACAATATCTGGGTCTACCACTATCGATTAAAAGGCCGACCCTCCGGGACTTCTGGCCTATCATTGAGAAGGCACTTAATAGGTTAGCGGGTTGGAAAAGCAAATTATTAACAAGGGCGGGTCGACTAATCCTAGTCAAAACAGTAATAAATGCTTTGGCAATACACTTCATGCAAGCCTTTGCAATTCCAAAAGGAGTGTTAGAACAACTTGAGCGAATCAAGAGAAGATTCTTCTGGACGGGAACAGACATTTGTTCGGGAGGACACTGCCTAGTTTCCTGGAAGGGTGTATGCCTACCAAAGTAGAACGGTGGGTTAGGGATAATAGATCTACAGACACAAAACAAAGCCCTTCTACTCAAATGGCTGTGGCGACTGTTTGCACAAAGGGAATCAGTGTTCTCATCAACGGTTCACGGACATTACAATCTCCCACAAATGCGATTACTTCAACCGGAGAACTATAATTTCCGATCCTTCTTTATGAAAGACCTCTTTCGTCTGTGGAACATATTCACTTCGTCCGCACAGCAACAAAGGGATAATACCATCATCTGGCTTCGAAGCCCAGATGGGAAATTTACTGCACGATCAGCCTATGCCTTTCTGATTAACCCAGGCACTATCTGCCAATATGCTAATCATCTATGGAAAGCAAAGGTCCCACTGCAGATCAAGATCTTCATGTGGTTGCTATTCAGGGACAGACTCCTTACGGCTCAAAATCTACAAAAACGGGGGTGGCCACATCAATCAGGTTGTGTGCTTTGCCATCATGAGTCAACAGAGTCAGCTCAACACCTATTCGTTCAGTGCAACTACTCAAAACAGCTGTGGCAACTGTTGATCCCAACATCTGCTCGACAATGGGCTTACACTTCAGACCCATTACAATTCTGGTGGCAAATACGATCACGAACGGCGTCGCAATACAGAACACTGTGGGATTCCGCCTGCTTCTCCGTCATGTGGAATGCCTGGAAAGAACGGAATAGAAGAATATTCCAACACAAATCAAAGCCGCAAAGGGTCCTCGCAGAGGAAATACGGGTCGAAATTAAGCGTTGGAAGGACAACCTCTAGCACAGGGAAATTAGATTTACAGAATAAGATCTTGTTGTACATATTAATAATGTAGAGCGATCCACAGTCTTCGGACATGGAAAATTTTTTTCCTTTCTTTCTTTTCAAACCTTTGTAATTTCTTTTATATATCAATGAATTAGTAGGTTCGCCTACTCTTCAAAAAAAAGAGAACACAGTTTAATTTGAAGCTCTACGGTTAAATACTTAATATCTTGTAAAGTAGAATAATTCTGACTTAGGTTAGGTAAACACATTCCAATTTGAAGCTTATGCCGTCAGATTAACAATCTAACATTTTATCTTTTCTGTTGGCATCACATATATGTTAATTGACATCTTGTATCAAATTGAATAATAATGTGTCAGTTCATGCCAAAACTGATCCTTACCCTGTTAGCGGGCAGCTCATGATCCTGTAATTATTTGCAGAATTTCTTGCAATGCTGCATGCTCTTAAGCATGCAGGTATTGGAGAGGTATAGCAAAGAAAAATTCCCAATTCTGGCACATATTAACAGACTGTAAACACTCATTGGGTTAATTGAACAGAATTCTTTGGAGGATAACCTAATCATATCGAAGTGGCATGCTGTCATAAGTGGCCAAGTGCATTAAAATTTATAAGAAGGATTTGGAAAGGATCCAAAATTCCAAATTACACATGCAAAGGGGCATATTAATTGTTAGCTAGCCAAGCACACTTATTGCAAACTTTGCTACAATTCAGGGGTAACATTTGAAGAACCTCAAATTTTTATAAAGATTTGGTGAAACACAGTTCATTTTTATTTTTAAAGAAGTTGAATTTATAAAGATTTGATGAAAACCTCAAATTTATGTACACTTTAATTAATGAAATAGCATCAATTAATTAAGATGCACACATATATTTCTCGGTTCTCTAATTAACAAAGCTTATAGATGAATTAATTAATTATTGGAATCTGATATGAGTGGATCAATCATATTTAATTTGTCTATAAAATGCCACTAGGTTTCTGCCAATACTCAAAGCCGGTAATTAACTGAGCAACATCAATGGATCCCTTCTATCTAGTGTTGTCTCTCCTGATACCCTATTTTCTCTTCCTGGCATCAAAATTGAAATCCAACTCTCAGAAACCGAAATACAACCTCCCTCCGGGCCCATGGACCCTCCCCATAATAGGAAGCATCCATCACCTCATTGGCAAAGGCCTTCCGCACCACGCGCTACGCGACTTAGCTCAGCGATATGGCGGCTTCATGTCTCTCCATCTGGGAGAGCGCACTGCCGTTGTGGTCTCGTCAAGAGAAGTGGTCCGGGAAATCCTGACAACACACGACTTGCACTTTTGTACTCGGCCAGTTCATCCTACGACAAAACTCTTGACTTTTGATGGTCAAGATGTGGCTCTCGCACCGTATGGCGAATACTGGCAGGACCTGAGAAGGCTCTGTGCATCGGATATGCTCGGTGCAAAACCAGTCCGGTCGTTCAACTTCAGGTCCATCCGTGAAGAGGAGGTTGAGGGCCTGATCAAACAGATCTCGATGGTCTCCAGTACCGGACAATTTGTCAATCTCAGTCGTTCGCTGCTCGTCTTGGTCAACGATGTGTTTCTACGGTCTATCATGGGAAACAAGAGCAAAGATCAAGGCCAGCTTCTAAGAGAAATAAAGAATACCGGTGACTTTACTACGGATTTTCTCATAGCCAACATGTTCCCATCGTCGCGCCTCGCGAATATGCTCAACAGTGCCTTGGATAAGTGTAAGCTGTACCGCCGCCGTGTCGATTGCTTGTTCGAGAAAATCATTAACGAACGCAGAATCAAGCAGGTGGAGGGAGATGATGACAACTTGCTCAACATTTTACATAAAATACAGGATGAAGGTTCGGATGATAATCCAATTACTATGGACAGCATCAAAGGCGTCATCTTGGTAATTAAGACTTACATGAAATTAATTATTTCCTTCTTATTTTTCAACGGTCACATTACCAACTTATATATGAACACTGATTTATTGATTGTTATATTAATATTTTAAGGATACTGTTGTTGGAGGCACTGAGACTACAGCGACACTGTTAGATTGGGCCATGGCAGAACTGTTGAAAAATCCTGAAATACTGAAAAAAGTGCAAACCAAGATTCGACAGCAACTCAAAGGACGCAAAAACTTGACCGAGTCTGATCTCGTTGATCTAGAAATTATTCAACAAACTCTCAAAGAGACAATAAGATTGCATCCTCCTTTTCCACTACACGGTCCAAGAGAATGTCGAGAGACATGTAATGTCCTCGGTTATGATATTCCAAAGGGGACAATTTTGCTCATAAATCAATGGGCTATGGGTAACTCTTCCATTAACATAATATTCTTTTACAAAATTTTAACAAATCTCTCTTAAATATTGACTTGATTTAAGAAACCACGTTGATCAAACAGGGAAGAATCCAGACTACTGGACAGATGCAGAGAAATTCAATCCCGAGAGGTTCTCAGACGTGAAGAGCAATGCTCAATCAGATGGAGAGGATTTCAAATTCGTTCCATTTGGTGGCGGGCGCAGGAGGTGTCCAGGCGGGATGTTTGGCTCAGCGATTATTGAGATAGTCCTCGCAAATCTTCTGTACCATTTCAACTGGGAGCTTCCTGATGGCATGAACCCCGATGAATTCGACATGACTGAGGTTTTTGGTATCACTGCAAGAAGGAAGTTCCCTCTGATGTTGCGTGCGATACCTTATCACCCTTAGCTATATATCCTTATCACAACCTGCCGGTTCCTACAAATCGAATATATATATATATATCCTGGTTCATATATAGAATGAACATTTGATATATATGGTATTGTGGTCAAAGATTTCTTATATGTGTGTGTACTACTCTTGTATGATGTTGCAGACAAACCCTTGTCAGGAATGTCTTATTTTATTTCGTTTGTTTTTGTTTGTTTGTATGAAGTAATTAAGCAGGGTTAAATCTCGAACGTCATAATGTGATGTTGTACTAAGTTTAATTGTATTGTAAGGGTATTGGCAAATAAATATATTCATGCAGTCTTAACCGCCAACTTTCCTGTTAATTTTATGAGAACAAGAATAATGCTAAACTACATGTCATAGCCGTTCTTGGTGAGAGAATGCTCACAGTTTGCATTCAAACTATTCCTTAATCAAATTCAAACTATTCTCATCTGTACCTCAACTAAGAAGTGAACCAGTAGTTAATCAACTGCACATCGATCGGACCTTAATAAACTGTATAGCTGCAAGATGGTCCTACTAATAATTCTGAGAATAAAATTACAGGAGCAAGTTGTGGACGATCTGGACCGAGCGGAACACCAGGATCTTCAACAATACAACCATACCCCTTCACTTACTGCTCGCCCGGCCGGGCGACGCAACTGCGCCAGCTATGGATGACGGTACTACGGGGGGGGGGGGGGGGGGGGGGGGTTTCTACTTTCATTGTACATTCTTGGTCTCTTTCCCTCTATACTTGTAAATTCTAATACCTAACTCATGTAATCCTTTTTACAGTTTTTTATTTATAAAAAATAGTAGGTAATCGCCTACTGCATAAAAAAATAAATAAATAAATAAAAAAAAAAAAGTTTGGGACAAGCAGTAGTAATGGACATGCATCTTATATAAATCCAGTCCAGAAATTAAATGAGCAATGATCCACAGGAGGACCACAGACTAAAGTAAAATCTCCAAAATGATATGTTGATGGGCTTTTGTGGGCTTTATTGTGTTTACCAGAATGCAAGCCCAATTAAGAAATCCAAGCCCAAAAACAGTCCACACTCTCTTGCCTGTAGTCCTAAGTTAATAGAGTCAGAATGAAGGCATCACCATTTTCATTTTTTTTTTTTTTTGAAATGTTGACAGCTGCTACCAACGTCACCATTTTCATTTATCAGGCCTCAATTTGTTTACTTACTGATAAAATTGGTGTATTGCTTCTTTGTTAATATATTTCGGTACCTTTATTACTGGATCCGAAGAAGAAGCCGAGATGGGTACCTTTATTAAAGTGTCCTTGATTCGATAGCCGATCCCAATTTTTCTGAAGCTTGCACGACTAAAAGATGAGAAGTTGAGAACACCACTAGCTAAGCTGTCCAAATTAATGGGAGACGGAAAGAGAGTTGATGAAAAAGATGGGGAATTAAAAAAATTGAAGAGATCAAGTTTTTTTTTTTTTAATTTGTTGTATCCTTAATACCGGCTTTGATTTTGTGGGCCAATCGAGATCCTAACAAAGGGGAAATATATAATGAGCAAGCCAATGGTTTCTGAGGTGGAGACAGTACAAAATGAGTTTATAAAAGTGTTCTGTACTTTGTTAGTAGCTTCAACATATCAATTTTTTGTTTAAGAGAAAATGTCTATATCCCCGCTCCCTTGTTCCCACTAAAATCCCCCGGCCTTCTAAATCCCACGGCCCATGATCTGCAAAGGATTGGGGCCTGAATCTTCTTAATTTGAATAACACGAGAGGAGTCGATCGATTATTTCTTCCTTCCCAACTCCTTCCTCTGAAACCAAAAAGGGAAAACAAACAAAGTTATGAGTTCCGACAAGGCGAAGCGGAATCTGACCAACGGTGGGGACGATGCGGCAGTGGAACTCGTGGAAGAGCTCCTCCGGGCAGCACAGGACGACGTCCTCCTCAACCTCCGCGTCAATTCCCACTATATCTCAAACGATTCTCACTTCGCGCCTCTTGACTTCGATCTGATATGCCGATTCGATGCACTTAAATCCAAACCCTCGGCTCCTCCTCCTCCTCCGTCGTCATCGTCGTCCAACTCTCAAGTCGACTATCTTGAAACAAGATTTGCGAAACACTTTTTACGTTTATATAAGCACTTTTCAAATCTATATGAACACTTTTCAATCATACATAAACACTTTTTAGATTTATGTAAGCATTTTTCGAAGATATATAAACACTTCTCAATAGTACATAAGCACTTTTTAGATTTATGTAAGCACTTTTCAAAACTATATAAACACTTTTCGGGGGTAAATGGTGAGCTATTCTGTGGGCCTGTCAATGAGCTGCTGAAAGCCTACCATCTAGCTAAAGGTCGCGCGCTTTTGGGTGCAAGTGGGTCGCGCGATTTGGGCCAAATGGGCCTGTCAATAAATGGACGTTTAATACTGTATAAGCACTTTACAAATGTATATAAACATTTTTTAGGTGTATGTAAGCACTTTTTCATATTCATATAAACACTTTTGGGAAAAATGGTGAGTGCTTATTTGGACCTGCCATATTGTAGAAGGTCGCGCGCTTTGGTGCAAGTGGGTCACGCGCGTTGGGACAGGCTGGCAACGCATTTTTCTATTTTTGGCAAGTTCGGGATACGCGTTTTTGCCGAAAATGGAAAGTCTGTTTGGGAGATTTTCTTGGGGGATTTAGTTTTAGGGTACTATTAGTCTCTTCCTTTTATTAAATATGTTGCAAAATTATTTAATAGTTACCGTACTTATGTCAAATTCTCAACACAAAACAGAAACTATCTGATTAATTGGCCTTTGAGTTACAGAAAGGTGTGTAACCTGAATATATATGCGGACATCAATACATTATTATAATTCGATTCACTCAACAGGAAATCCTAAAACAAGTTCTACCACAAATCTATTAGAAACTCAAAACTAGAGCTGAAACGCTCTGATACCACTTATTAGAACTAAAACTCTCTCATACGATACCTAACATACACAAAATTATCTATCTAAATTGGACTTTTGACTTCCTAAATTAACCAACAACTATATTTTAGCTACTATTACAAATAAGTAATCGTAATTTTAGATCTCAACTACTATTTTTGTGCGCCTATTTCTAAACTTTATGCACAAGAGGTAAATTCAGCATTTTTATATTTTTAGACTTTGAAACTCGCACTTAATTCAAAGTTTATCACCTTAGTTACGTCATGGCACCAATCAAACTTCTTTGCAACTTCGTAATTACATGTGCACCAATTCCCCAAACTGATGTTTAACTCTTGACATATTGTCTAAACATCTACTGTCCTTCAAATAAACATCGCCTCTTTCTTCACTCGTTGAGTGGCTTGTATAGAAAATTGTTTCTATATTCTCCCTCTCTTCTGTGAATTTTGGCTTTGCAGACATGCTTGAGTTGGGCTCGACCTTAACCTGTAACCTTCTCCTTTATGTGTTTGTAGTGGCAAGTCAATAGCAATCCCACAGCTAATGCTTATACATCACAACTGATTATCTTTTCACCAGCTGCCCCACCAAGCACACCGGATGCCTTGCTCTGGTTCTTTTCTGCGATCCGAAATCGCCGCTTGGCTTGTCGAGCACACCTGGTATCGTCCCAGGTTCCTTTTTTACTCGAAGTTAGTGCCCGACTAATCATTTGCTACTCCACAATTCTTCTTCTCATCAAATTATGATGACACCCATGACAAATCGAAATTTACTGCATGGTTGTTCCAGAAGACATCGCTACGACGTCTTTCCAAAAAACTAGCTTTCTTCAACTCCGATAATTGCGCCCATTAAGGCTCTAATACCAATTGTTGAAAACTCAAAACTAGAGCTGATATGCTCTATCATATGATACAAAAATATTATGGTGGGAATAAACTATACATGATTACTATTCCATACATCTTAAACACAATTACAAAAACTCATTATATAGCCTAAGAGCATCTCCAAGAGACTCCCTTACAAATGGATCTCAATATACCTATATTGGGTGTCATCCTAAATTTTTTGGGAGCAAATTTCACCTCAATCTCCAACAGATTCCCAAAATATGGATCCCAATACATTTAAACTGGGCCAAATTATGGATCCCAATACATTTGAACGGTCTGGATTTGGCTCTGGTTTTGGGAAGTCATATTGGGAGTGCTAAAAACTGGGCAATAATAGGGAGATTTGGCTCTGGTTTTGGGAGTGCTAAAAATAGATATAGTTGTTTGGGTATCTCTTCGGGATGGTTTTTCTCTCCTTAATTCCCAAATTTTGGTTTTAGGAGTGTTTTAGGACATCTCTTGGAGATGCTCTAACACACAAAATTATCTACCTAAATTGGACTCTTAACTTACTAAATTAACCAACAACTCTATTTTAGCTACTATTACAAATAAGTAATCCTAATTCTAGATCTCAACAATTATTTTTGTGTGCCTATTTCTGAAATTTCTGCACAAGAGGTAAATTCAGCATTTTAATATCTTTAGACTTTGATTTATCTTCAACAAAATCTTCTGGTACATGGAGACCGAATCGCAAATATCATCTAAGACATGATTATAGAACCAGGAAGAGACTATTTTAATGAGCAAGAGTGGATATCCACATCCGACGCATTATTTGTTTGTTTATTTGTTTGTTGGGTTGTTCTTTCGGCTAATCCAAATGGAAGATAAGCTATGAAAAAGAGAGGTACCAAGAAAATTGGAAGATATTAGGTACCAAACATTTTTGTGTTGATCTTGGACCCTCGGCACAATTTTCAGTCGGCTATGATCATGAGTAAGTGCTCATCCTCTGACGTACTCTAAAGGCTGCAGCCAATCAGTGAAGGGCATTTGGTGGAGTTGGTTGTTGGAGCAGGTTCATGAGCAAAAGCAAATGGTTTATTAGGTGGCCAAGATATAGATATAGAGTTTTAAAATGAAATTTTATAGAAAGTTTGCCAACATTAATTTTACGAAAGAAATCCGCAATATTGAGTGATGAATTGACGGGCAAACAAAGGAACGAAATGGAAGTCACCTCAATTAAATCTTTTTTTGTCGGATTAAGAATCGTCACTTGAGTGCAAAATTAGTGTGTGTTTTAACCGATACTAAATAGTTCATACTTCATACAATAAGCTGCACTTATGATACATCATTTAATAGTAGTTTGTTCAATTCTGATATCAATTTCAAGTACTTTGAATTAACGAATTTTGCTTTTCAAGATCATGAGTGTCCATTTTATAAGAAGAGCCAGCTATCGAATAGCATTTTGCGATATCTGTTTCCGCTGCTTAATTCCGCTTCTGTCGATTCGTGCGCGCACAGGAAAAATCTTGGTGATTGGTGAATTTTGCTCTCTGCTCTCCAGTGCTCCATTATTGCATTGTCCCAAGCAGGTTTTATTATTTTATTCGGTTTTGCTAATTACCGGTTGGAGCATAATTTCAATCAGTGTTGCGATTTGGATTTGGATACCACTCAAACTAGTTGGGATTCGGTTTGGACCAATTAAGTTGCTAAATTCAATTGTATCAGAGCCAGAGCCTAAGACCCGAAGGTGAAAGATCGAGACAAATCAGAGCCAAAGGATCAAGGTCCTAAGGTTCAAGGTCAAGGCAAGCAGAGCTCAAGGTTCAAGATCGATGCAAGTCAAGGTTCTAAGGTTTCTGATTCAGAGCAATGTTAAGTCATAACCATGTCAGGCGATGAAAGAACAATATCAACAGGGGTATTCATACCTATCCGTAGAGGTGTTTACGCTTTCTACGATGAGGTGTTCATACTCAATGTTATTGGTGTTCATACCTACTTATCGAAAATTTTGGAGGGTCATCAAATATTTCACGTTCTAGTGTATGATTATGTTAGGATTGGTCCAAGATTCAACGTTATGGTAAATTACCGTCCACCATAACTTGAATATTCATACAATGCATTGTCAGGTGTTCATATCTATTATGTTGTGATGTTTATACCTTATGTGCATACCTCAAGGAAAAAAAAAATATTAAAAGAATGAATTGTAAGCAAGCTTTTAAAAAACTTAATTTTAACTTCGTTTAAACCGTTAAAACCGTTTTTTTGGACCCTCTTATGTTAAGTATTTATAAGAAAACCGTTATTTGTGGAAAAAGCGTTTTAACAAAGTTAAAACCGTTAAAACCCGTGTTTTAGAGGCGTTTAAAACGCTGTTAAAATATGTTTGCACATTATTGACGGTCTAGAAGTTCCCAATAATGTTTATCCTATGCATATTAACAATTAAAAATTAAATTTTTCCATTACAACTTTTTAATGTTATATTTCCGTTTCATAAGATTTATAACTTTTTATGTACTTAATTAGTTTTGTAATTGTTATTTGTACTTAATTATTAAGTATAATTGTATGATACACCTTTTTAAATATAAAAATTATATAGAAAATGAGGACCCCTTTTTTTAATTTAACAGCAGTGTAATTCCGTTTTAACGTCAAACCGTTAAATGGTCACCTCACCGTTAAGAGCCGTTAAACGTTTTTTAAAAGCTTGATTGTAAGAGATTTAGCCATCAATATGCTTTTGTTGCTCCCGTCTCGGTCTTGATTTTGTGGGCCAATTAATAAAGATCGAAAGAGAGGAAAAAAAAAAAAAAAACAATTAACGGGGAACAAGCTGTGGTGGCGACTACACAGACAGATTTAATAATGGAATTTACAGCAGTCTTCAATGATCATCGTTATAATAATGGTTATGTAATATTCAGTTGATTTGAATCTCCTGTTACAGATTCAATTAATTAATTAACTAATAGCTGTTACCAAACTACAAAAGTAGTGTTTAATGATCACCGTTAATGATGTTGTCGAGTAGCAATTATTAATTTAATACTAAGATAAGATCAAAGGATACGTGAGTCCAGGTGCGGATCCAGGATAAATATGAAAGAGGGGCTGGGGAGACGAGTCACGGTTCCAACGTTCTAAAGTTTAATTTAAAAAGGGGTCTAGTTCATAGTTAAAACAATAAAAAAATAACTATTATAATATACAACATTTATATATATTCAACAAAATAATTATAATTACAATCTAGATATTCGGATACCACTAAGGATACCGTCGGGGATACCATGATCTTTGACCAATTCAACTAAACCTAAATATTCACCTTAACATCCTAAATATTCAACTTAACACATTTTGCTTGACAACCAATAAAACTCCACATAAAAAAAACCTAATTGCAGCATTACACTTAACACATCTTGCTTAAAATATTTTGCTTTACAGCCAATAAAAACTACTCTTAATTTAACTTGCAGCATTACACTTCCTAACTATTCAACTTATCATTCTAAATATTCACCTTAACCTCCTAAATATTCAACTTATCACATTTTTTATTGGCAGTCAATGTTTAATGGTATCCCGACGGTATCTTTGTGGTATCCTCATAGCATTTTCCTAATTCATATATTCTTACGGCATAATGATCAATAACTTGAGCGTTGTTTGAAATTTAAATATTTTAAAAAAAAATCAATAGAAATATAAGCCGAAATTCTCTGCACATTTGACATCGATTCCTTCTTGCCAAACAAGCACACGCCTGCAGATCGGAAATACCTTCCGTCCACACGGTCAAAGATTACATCCGCCCATAGTTGACTGCACATATACGTGTCATGGACACGGTAAGCCCAGCGACAATTTGGATATTGCTCACTCTCTCCAACTCAGCGTGCTTGTGATCATTACCCCTATTTCATCTATGTATGCTATCTTTTCCGGCAATTAATTGCCGTCCAATCGTTCATTAAAGCACACCACACAACACTTCGGCAGGGAAATTGTTAGTTTTTTTTTTTCAATTTTGAAAATTGCCGCTTAAAATGGTAGTACATATATATATATATATATATCGACCTGTTACATTTATTTTTGTACATTTGTTATATTTATTTATTTTTTTTTTTTGTCAAACTTTGTTGTTCAATCATTACTAAATCATACGGAGCGTAATATTGCAAAATTGGACTTCATGGTTACAACCTCTTTCAATGGTCAGTTTTATTTGTTGTTACACTTTCTAAACCTTCCGTTACATTTTTATTATTACATGTTACTACTTCTATGTGTTGTTACCATTTCTTATGTTTCTGTTACATTTTCATTGCTACGTGTTACTACACCACAATTTTTTTGTTACACTAACAACAATACATGTTACATACATGCAGATCACACAATGCAGTTAAATTAAAGAAATTGAAATGATCTACAGATGTTACACATATGCAAATATGTGTTACCAAAAGACTAATACATGTTACCAAAAAAAAAAAAAAAAGTCAACTTAACAAAAAATTATCTTACTTTTCTCATTAGGAGTAAAATTATTAAAATAGTGTTACATATATAGATACACCTATTACATTATATATGCTTATTGTTACTGTATGGTGTTGATACGATACATGTATTAATACACATGTTACATTATATATGCTTATTGTTAAACAACTGCAAATGTTTTTGTGACAAATTCTCATATTAATTTAATGGGAGTTGATAACTGAACCCCTTAAAAAGAACCCCCAAAACCGCATCCCAATACATTTTTAGTTAAAAATTCTTTTTCAAATACAACAAATTACTTTTACCGGTTGCAATTCACATCCTCAATCGAACAAAACACTTATATATATACAATAGAAAGATCAAGAATAAAAAAATCACTCAAAATTTATGAGAGTATGAGAAAGAAAGAGAAAATATTACCAATTTAGTTTGGGGATGGATAAAGGGTGTAGTTAAGGGGGCAAAGATAATTTCTCTAATTTAATTTAAAATACATTTGACTTGAATAGTTATGTTTTTAACAATTACCCAAGTAACATAACAAATATTCATGATTATGTAACAATTACCAAAGTATATATAACAACTGCAGATATTTTTGTAACAAATGGTCATATTAATTTAATTTATATTGTATTTGCAACAATAAATACAACATGAAAATTATCATTAATTATTTTGTCAACTTTGTTTATATTATTTAATTAACATTTGATAACTAGTGAAGCATGTACAAAAATTTAACTCTAAAATGCGTTTGAGCGGGATAAAAGTTAAAAAAAAAATGCCACTTAATTAAACTCATGACATGAACTAGTTCCTATTATTATTTATTGTTCTCGGAAGAAGGGACAACCGTACGCTTAGACTACCATAACCACAAGATATAGGCCCAACTAGCAACACTGAAGCCTTATGCTGGCGAGCCGATTCCAACTCATCACAACACGTCGTCTCTATGGACCGATGGTGCCGTACTTCAGTGGATGGTTGGTCTCTCCCCCTGCAGATTGCCAGTGAATCAGAGGACACTTACAAGTTGGTACCAGCAATCTCTTTTTACTTATACTAGGCCCGGAATTTCGGGCTTCGCCCGAACAAAATAGTAATATATAAAATTAAATATTTGAATTCCTAAATGAGATTTAAAAAATATATTGTATATTTTCATAGACAATTAAATATATAGAACAATGTAATGTTGTGAACTTGTATTGTATGTGATATGATTAATTAATTTTGTAGCTATTATCTGTGTAACTAAAGTTGATAGGAAAAAATATACATAAGTGACAATTGTTTTAAATCCTTATAGTACAAAATATGCTTATAAACTAATTATAATCATTAATGTGGCATTATTTTTTTTGGTGATAAAAAAAAAAAAACTTGTAACACATAATTATATAGAAGTTTTTTACAAGAGATCACCAATTATTGAATAGTATACTTAATTATACTAAATATCTCTATGTCTTTTAAAATTTTAGTGAATAAAGTAAAATAATTTTAGCCATTAGATTGATAGTTACCAATAAATCCAACAACTAAGAAGATTGATGATGTGGCATCCCTTATAAGCTTTGAAACCTACCTATCTTTCTAGTTTATAGATAAGAATGTACTTGTCTCCTTGATTGATGGCATTCCGACTAGTAACAAGTCTGTACCTCTTATATTTCAAAGTTTAGTGATCGCACCCAAAATTGTATACTTTTACCTAGGAAAACACCTACAGAATTAATCCAAATCATTGGCATTTGTATCCGATTACATGCATTTTCTTGTGTTTTCTAGTTATTGCTCTATCTTTGGTTGTTTCAGGTTAGTTGGAGCAAGAAGTGAAGAATATGGAGCAGACTCAGACCTGAAGCCCACCTTACGATCCGTAAGGTCTACCCTTATGGTCCATAAGGGTTTTATCCGGCAGCAAAGCAGATATGGCAAGAATCTAGAATTGATGGCTATATAAACTGCAGTCAGAGCAACAAATTTGGCACCTTTTCAATACTTCCCATCTGCCTTTGAGAGGAAGAAAGAGCCGCCTTGGAGCAGAAGAAAGAGGCTTTCTTGGATAGGAAGCCAAGCCGCGTGGAGTTGGTCAGGAAGGCGACAACGACGAGCCGGCGAGCTGATGAGCAAAGACACGCACGTGCACCGCTGGAAGCCGATCTTCACAACTGTTTCATCTCTTTTACTTATTTGTTTGTGATTGATTTGTGTTTCTTGTCAAAGATTCTTTGTGTTGCTCGTTAGCATTAGCACCCCTAATAACGAACTTGCAAAAAGGACGCATGATGACTTGTTCTTGTTGTTGTACTTGCTTACTTGTTGCTTTGGCCATGTCCGGCTAAACTCGTAGTTTCTAGGATTAGGATAATGTTCTGAACTTGCTATTTGGTATTTATATGATTACTTGGTTATCTTTTATTTTAGTTCTCTGTGTACTGTGTATTGATTGAAACTACATTCTATGTTTGGGTTGTGTGCTCGAATAGGTAACTAGTAGGTACTGGCCAGTACCCTAGATTTTAAGCCTTAGTACGCATGTGACCGGGTCTAATTTGTATGCGAGGTGGGTTAGAGATCCGAGGGGGCAATCAGGCAAAATGCGAGAGCTGAGCCTTACACTACCCGAGAGGGGGGTACAACTTGCAGCATCGGTACCGGGACATAGGTTAGGTTTACAGGCGAGAGTCAAAATCTATACCTTTGGTAGTTCGAACTGTGTTAAGGATTAAGCCAACAAGCGAGAGCTGAGGTTTGGTGCTTGATATTGTTTTAACCAGAACTAAACGTTTTAACACCAAGAGTTCATAGAAATCAATTTACTTGTGTTGCGCACCGGTCGTATGCGAGAGTGACGACCGGTACACTTTTATCTGACAGACGCGAGAGCACAGTTCAGTGGTCGTGTGAATCGTCTGTGACAGGAACTGTTAGCGTGATACAAGGCCAAGTGACGTCTAGTCCGACATCCTAGAAACGCTTTTATCTTACTGCTTTTCTGTATCTTATATTTAAATATCAATTTAGGAAAAATACCAAAATACCCCTATCTGTGAACAAATCCGTAGTTTTAGGAAAAAACAAAGTCTAGTCTGGTTTTGCCAATTGTCCCTGTGGATTCGACCCCGTACTACGCTACAACTTAGTCGTACGCTTGCGACTGAATTGCGGTTTAGTTGGGAATTAAAAGTAATAAGTAGTGCACTTTCGAGTGAACACTCAGCATTTGATAATTAAGCTTAGGAAAATCCCAGAATAACTGATATGCATTAATGATGTATCTCCTTTTTTATTTTTTTAAAAAAAAGTTCAATGATATATTAATTAATAAGATAAAGTAACCCTCTGGCCTCTCCGCTATACATGTATATATATTATATCGCCTTCGGTTGAGAGGAAATGGCAAGGAGTGTTCTTTACAAACTTATAGTGTTTGAATTAGGACCTCAATCAATCGTTAATCTCCTGTTCTGCTTTTCCTTACAGTAAAACGGAATGCAGAACCGCGTTTTGCAGTGCCAGAAAATTGGGCCTTTTAGGCTACAAATGTGGCAATTTCACCGCATGCCTTGTACAATCCATACCAAGCAAAACCATATTCATAATGACAACAATCTCTCTCTCATGAAGACTAGAAAGTACTCAATCAATAGAAGAACAATCGCAAGTTGCAACACTCAGGATATCTTGGAGATCACCGAACGCAGGTCCGCTAATTATGAACCATCTGCATGGGGCGACTACTTTGCCACTTATGCTGCTCCCAATGTGGTAAAACTAATTTCTCCTGGTTAGTTTGAATCTTTACTGAAAATATAATATCTTTCTGGCAATAAGTTTTACATATATAGTAATTAACGTGAAAAGAAAATCGAAAGCTAACATTTAATTAGGAATTTTGGTTACGATCAATATCCTCCCATGAAGAATTAATATTTATATTCGATATCAGAAATTAGCAATGCACTAGACCTATCTTACCAATTAAGTCCCAAAATATTGCTTATGTTCTACTAAGAAGAATAACCAAATATCAAACAACAAGTACATCAATGCGCACACAACGGAATTTTCTTTGATCATATTAGAAAGTCCCAACAGCATCTTCTTTCTTCTTTCATCTCAATCTGAAACTACAAATACAATTCTTTGTATCGGTTAGTTGATAATTAAAACAAATACAATTCTGTGTATTCACTAATTGCAGGAGCCCAAGGAATGCGTGGAACGCAGAATACAAGAGCTGGAGAAAGAAGTCAGCGAAATGCTCGAGTCCACCACAAATATTATAGATATAATGAACTTGGTTGACACAATACTGCACCTAGGAATAGGTTACCACTTCGATAAAGAGATTAATGATGCATTAAGCGATCTGCATGATACCGAACTTGACAGTGATGACCTTCATCATGTTGCACTTCGATTTAGACTGCTCAGACAAAATGGTTTCTATGCATCTTCTGGTAATCAGTATACTTGAATTAAAACTTACAAGCCTTCCTCTTTGGCATATGTCTAGTTTCAAGTTTTTATCAGTTAATCATTCATTTTTTTTTCTTTAATTAAGTAAAATGAATTTTGACAGATGTATTTTGCAAGTTCAAGGATTCTCAAGGGAATTTTGATGAGAAATTATGTGATGATGTAAGAGGACTACTAAGCCTGTACAATGCGGGATATCTCGCATTTCCAGGAGAGACAATACTAGATGAGGCTATTTCATTTGCAAGGTGCCATCTAATCTCAATTGTTAATGAACTGAATTCTCCATTAAAGAGACAAGTATTGCGGGCACTCAAGAGACCGTTGCATAGGATGGTTCCAAGAGTTGAGTCAATGTTTTACATTGAGGAATATGAGGAGGAGGAGACGATGAATGACATCTTACTGAAGCTGGCAAAGTTGGACTTTAATTTGGTACAACGTCTTCATGTTGAAGAATTGAGGGATCTCTCAATGTGAGTTCTTTAATTAATTCGAACTCAATATATATTTCATTTGCATTTTCCTTGATTAATTTTCTTGCATTTTCCTTGATTAATTTTCTTGCATTTTCCTTGATTAAATAATGTAGGACGATCTTGAAAAACTTAAAAACTGATTGATAAAAGTTATTTGTTGCTTGCAGATGGTGGAAGGACTTGGATGCTACGCAGAACTACAAATATTCACGGAACCGTCTAATAGAGAGCTATATGTGGGCTCTAGCATTTTATTACGAACCTCAGTACTCCCGTGCTCGAGTGATGCTCACCAAATATTTTGCCTCGATGACTGTCGTGGATGATACCTTCGACGTATATGGCACCTACGAAGAGTGCAAACTTCTTAATGATGCCTTTCAAAGGTATCCATGTCCCATATTTATATAAATTCCCTTATAAATACTTGACCAAAGATGTCTTCATACTTATATATAGAGTAAATCTAGCGTGCTCTTAAGAGCACGGAGGCCTCTTGTACTCCTAACTTAAAAAAATCATACTAAACCATCACGAAATTTTGATTTATGATTCTCATTAATTTCTTTGTATTAAAATGTCTTAGGATACACAAATTTTCCAGTTTTTTAGTTTTTTAAGTATTTGTTTTGGATTTTTTAAAAATGACTTAGTTTTATACATTATTTTATTATTATTTTGAGGTCATCCTAAAAACTTTCAAAACATATTCTTAAGAAACTCAACAAATAAAAAAATTTTGTATCGTAGGAGATTTTGAATAGAAAAGGTATGCATACAAAAATTAAGTTCCATAAGTATGCATTCAAATAGAGAAAAGTATGTTGGATTTGGATAATTAAAAATTGAATACTTAATTATGTACGTTAATAGAATGCACTTAGTTATAATGAATGTTATTAATTGATATATAAATAAAATTAAGTTCGCTAGCTAATTAATTAATGCGTTTCATGATAAATTTACTTACCGCGCTACTCATAAGAAAATTTTTAATTTTTATTGATCATACATATGCTGATATGCAGATGGGATGAGAATGCAACTGATAGCCTACCAACCTATTTAAGGAAAATCTATCTTAAAGTCATCAACACAATCAATGAGTTTCAGGATGAGCTTCAGCCTAGTGAAATGTATCGTCTATCGTTCTTTATAGAGAAAGTATGGTACTGACTTTTTTTTTCCTTTCCTTCCTTCTTTCTTTCTTTCTTTCTTTCTTTCTTTCTTCGGATCTGTGACTTATAAAATCTGCATTTGCAATTTTGCATGCGTATACACTTCTTAATTTATTAGCTCAAGATCACAACTAAAGGCTACGTCCAAGAAGTAGAATGGCAACACAAAAAAGAGATTCCAAGCTTCAACGAGCGTACTAAAACATCAATAGACAATTATATTGGTATTCTTGTGGTGGGCGGCCCCCTTCTCGGAATGGGAGAGGAAGTCACTGAAGAGATTATGCTATGGCTCATGACCTTTCCGGATATTGTAATGGAGCCCATGAAGATTTGTAGGTTCACTGATGATGTTACTTCCTTTGAGGTACGTACTAATAATATACATATGACTAATATAAATGATAATATACATGAAAAAAGAGATCAATGCCTTCTATAAAAGTGAATCGTGCCAATATTACTGCACATAATTAATTTAATTTGACATCTTGTTTATTAGTACATAAATAATTCCCGTAACTTGATATGTTCAATTTGTCTCGCCAAGCTGCATATATTCCTGGAAATTAATAATTAATTTAGAAATCCGAGGCGATATTAATTAAAGTTGCCACAACCAATTGTGATTAACGTCAACAGTAGATTAATAATTGAATAGTTTTTATTACCACTGAGCTTGAGATATATATATATATATATAGGATATATTGAAAGTTTAAAAATTAAATATGTATCTGAAAGTTTTATTAATAATATATATAATTATCAATTAATTTAAACGAATTTAATTACATTAATTGCATAAAATAGTTATATATTAATCTGAATATATAACTGCATTAATCATGAAAATTACATGATACATTAACCGTAAAACAAAAGGAGATCTCACTGATTTTGATTAGCATAATTAGTTACCCGATTGATATATATGTATATATGTTTCTTGATTAATTTCTCAGCGTGAAAAGAATGCCGGGCAAGCACCAACGTCGTTTGGCTGCTACATGCACGAACATGGCTTGACTAAGGATGAAGCGGCGGCGAAATTCCATTCCATGGTTGAAGAGAGTTGGAAGAAAGTGAACCTAGCACGCGTTCAGTCAGCCAATGTTGTTCCCGTGCAGATACTTGATCGCATGGTTAACTTTGCCAGAGTCTCTGAAGTTGAGCATATTGATGGATTTAACTACGTCAGCCAGTCGAAAGAGCTCTATGGTTTAGTTCTACTGAAACAGTTCTCTCTTTAACCGAAATTAATCTAGAGGTATACTGATCACTGATCAGTTGTTGTTGATCAAGATCCGGTTCTTTAATTACTGATCTCTACCTGAATTGGACTCAGAAGAATAATTTCCATTTGGTGAGTTACTCATTTAGTTAATTTGTCTTGTTAGAGGATTAATTAATTTGCTGGTTTTTCTGTATTATCGGAAATTTTAAAGTTTAAACCAATGAATTTTCTAGCTAGTATGAATTTCATTACGTGCTAGCTAGCTTGTTTTTGCTTTCATTGATATTTAATTAATTGCATAAACACTGTAAGAATAACATAATTAATTACAAAAGAATATTTGACATTACGTACTACCGGTCAACCATCGATCGGAAGGAGCGCCAACTTACTGCAATGTGCAGTTCACGACGTGAACCATCGGATCATCTCGAGATCCGTGCTAACTGCACATTGCAGTACAGCAGGGCATATGAATTCGATTGGAAGATGGCATCCCGTATTAATTCCAATTCATTACTTTTAGTTCGAATCAGAACACGGAACATCTCCACTTGACGCTTTTAATTTATTAAAACACCAAACAAACAAGCAATTGAAAGAAAATATTTTTAAAAAATTGAAAATAGAGAAATCTGCAACAAAATAATAAAAGAACTTTCACCTTAAATTGTATGAAATTCATGAAATATAAAAAATAAGAAAAAAATGAATCATGGAAGCTATATAATGAAATTTAAAAAGAATAAAATAAAAAATGTTACATAAAAAAAATAAAATGAAACATGAAAACTACAACATGAAACACAATACTCATATCATGAAACAAAAAGAAATATAAAAATAAAAATGAATGAATAATATAACACAAATTTCATATTATGAAACATAAAAAGAATAACATGAACCATATAAGGCTGTAACATAAAACGTTTAAAGAAGTAGAATGAAACATAAGGTCTCCTCAACCATGCATAATCTCATCCATCATGCATCCATGCAACACTGACCAGCGCAATCCTGTTAGTAGTAGATTTATCCATCTCAATTCATGTGTTTTGTCTAAAAGTATCTGTTGAAGAAGGAAGGTCTGGGGGGGGGGGGGGGGGGGGGGGGGGGGGGGGTGAAGAGAGGGCTTGCGCTGGTGATAAGGGCATGGAATGAGGAGAAGAGAAGGAATGAAGGCGGATAGGTCATAGGTGGAGGATAAGTGAGAACTAGGAAGAAATCGAAGCAAGAAGAACAAGATTGGAGGCGGCGAAAATTAAGCAGGAGATCGGAGATTGGGAGATGAGAGAAGGGGAGACGCGCGTACGTATAATAAGAAAAGATCTATTAAATATTTAAATTAAATATTACAATTCGGTATTGAGTTCGGTATCGATGAAGTACTTTTGAATTGAAAAACAATTATGTGTTAATTGAAATACATGGTCACCAGTTACTTTCTGCTCATTAATTACCATTCTTACATGTACGTACAAAAAAGAAAAAGAAAAGGTAGCGTTGGAACCTCTGTTTGGTGAGGTTTTAAGAAGGAAAATTAAATATTTACTTCTACGCCTGCACAGTACTAGATAATCTTTTCCAGAAATGTAATTAAGCATCCGGGAGTTAATTAGTAATTAAACAGTGAAGAAAAATCACCCTGATACTGCTGTCCATCCTATTTCTTTATTAAATAATAAATATAGATGTAGGAGACGAATTATTTATTGAAGTCGTGAGTCAATCGTATCTCTCTATAAATGCCAACTGATTTGATCTGCTTATGAGCAAAGCCAGTTCAACGATCGATCAAAATTAATTAATGGCTTCCTTTTATCTCTTTTCTTTCTTGATGCTCCCTCTTCTCCTCTTCTTCAAATCCAAACTCATGAAATCCTTCTCTGTGAAACAGAATCACAGACTTCCTCCTGGCCCGTGGACACTTCCAATTGTAGGAAGCGTTCACCACCTCGTCGGCAGAGGCCTTCCGCACCAAGCACTATCCGACTTATCGCGGAAATATGGTGGCCTCATGTTTCTTCAACTCGGCGAACTCCCAACCGTTGTGGCTTCCTCAAGAGAAGCAGCCAGAGCAATTATGAGAACACATGACATTAAATTTTGTACTCGCCCTGTTAATCCCACTTTGAAGATTGTCACTTATGATTGTAAAGATATCGCCCTTGCACCCTACGGTGATTACTGGCGAGAAATGAGAAAGGTTTGTGTATTGGAGTTGCTTAGCTCTAAGCAAGTCCAGTCGTTCAGATCCATCCGTGAAGAGGAGGTCAAGAGCCTGATCGAACAGATCTTGTCAGAATTTTGTAGCGGACGACTTATCAATCTCAGTCATTCGTTCCTCGGCGTGGTCAATGATGTGACACTACGGTCAATCATGGGAAGTAAGAGCACGGAACAGGATCTTCTTCTGAGGGAAATAAAAAATGCAAATGAGTTTGCTGCACAGCTTGACATAGCCAACATGTTCCCGTCATCCCGTCTTGCAAGGATACTCACGGGGTCTGTGCATAGGGCTAAGCAGTTTCACCGCCGTATCGATCAATTATTTGAGAACATCATTAGAGGACACAGAATAAAAGAGGGGCATGAAGATGCCGAGGATCTGCTAAGCATTCTTCTTAGACTACATGATGAGGGTTCACGCGATAACCTAATAAGTATGGACAGCATCAAAGCAGTCATCCTTGTAAGCCTTCCTGATCTCGATTAGTTCCCTCTTAATTATTTTAACATTTCCAATATATGGTTAAGTTGGGACTGGATCAACATTTTTGACATATTGGGTTATCGATTGTCTAAATTGTGGTTCCAATATGTCTGGAATTTCAGGATGTTATTGCCGCTGGCACGGAGTCTTCAGCAACAGTTTTGGATTGGATAATGGCCGAATTGATGAAAAATCCAGGAATAATGAAAAAGGCTCAAACCGAGATTCGAAAGACGCATCAAGGTCACGATAACTCAACCATATCCGATATCGCTGGTCTTGAAATCATTCATCAAATTATCAAAGAGACGATGAGATTGCATTGCCCTGTTCCACTACTCATGCCAAGGGAATGTCAAGAGACATGTAACATCCTTGGTTATGATATTCCTAAGGGGACAACTGTTATCATAAATGCATGGGCCTTGGGTAAATTCCACAAATCACAATGCTCTTACAATTCTTTAACAATTCTCTCATATCTATTAACTTGAATTTGTTCAAACAATCGGATTAACAGGGAGGAATTCAAACTATTGGAAAGATGCGGAGAAGTTCAAACCCGAGAGGTTCACGAATGTCGATGGCAATGAGCAATCAGATGAAGAAGATTTTAAATCCATTCCGTTTGGTGCTGGGCGTAGGAAATGTCCAGGTGTGTTGTTTGGCTCCACAATTGTTGAGTTAGTGCTCACCAATCTTTTGTACCATTTTGACTGGGAGCTTCCAAATGGGATGAGTCCAGATGACTTAGACATGACTGAGGCTTTTGGTATCACAGCAAGAAGGAAGTCCCCTCTGTTGTTGCGTGCAATACCTTACCATGTTAGTTATCTCGATCACAACTAGTTACATTCCAAATGGGTCATATCTAGTGTTCTCAATATTAGTATCCACATATCCATATTGTTACAAAATTTTAGTTTAAGAGTTACAAAGTTTGAGATAAGATCGAGTTACAAATTTTGTAACGTGTGAACAGTTGAACACGTGGATAGTTAAAATGAGGATACTTAGAAAATTTCTTAGTCAAAACATACTTTGTTAAATATGAGTGGCCTAGCTACTAGCTCCACGTGAGGAACCGCACTCCTCAGGAGTGCTTAATTTAATTTTTGTTTCATTTGTTTTTGTTATGGTATGAAAGTTGTTTGCGGTGGTGCTGAATCTTTATCAGTGATAATTTGTTGTTTGAACTTTGAAGTTTTGTATTATAACATTTGCAAATAAAGATACATTTTATCTTCTTAAATCTTGATCATCAACCTTGTTGTAAACTTGAAAAGGATTATGCAAAACTATATGTCACATTTATCAGTGATAATTTGATGTTGTATGAACTATATATGAAGTTTTGTATTGTAACATTTACAAATAAAGATCCATTTTCTCTTCTTAAATCTTGATCGTCAACCTTCCAGTAAACTTGAAGAGAGAAGGATTATGCTAAACTATATGTCACAGTTGGGGGGTGAAAAATGGATCAGAATTTGCGTTATTCCGTTCCTTTCATCCAGACAAAACGGTTAACGCAACGAAATTTTCTTACATTTGCGAACAGAACGGTAAATGAAAATAGGGTGTTCGATTTCATTAGTTCGTCCCAATTCTACTTGGCTACTATTATACTAATTGTAGAGAAGCCACTGAACCCAACCCATATCGATTCCCCTCTTTTCTTCTCCCTATTTCCTGTCGCTCATTTTCCCCTCTTCCTTGTGCCAATCAGCATCAGCTATACCACTCACTGCTCGCGTCTTGCGCATTTTATCGTCGCTACCTAACACTGTTGCCTAGTATCGCTGTTGTTACATGCCGACTGTTGCTACTGCCTTCCACTGCTTTCTGGCGCTACTGTTTGTCGATGCTATCGCTGCGTGGCGTCGCCGCTACTACCTACTGCTGCTAATTGTCGTCGTTGCTACTGCCTGCCACGCTGCCTGCCGATGCTGCTGCTGCATGACGCCGCTGCCTACCGCCGCTAGTAAATGAAATGTTGTATTTACCAGTATAGCTTGACATTTAGTATTGGTAAATGAATTTTTTACTTGTTCTTTGTGAATGACTGTAACAATTGATGATTGAATTTACTTGTAATTTCATTACTTGTGATTGAGTTTACCACTAAATACAAATACTCAATTACTATGTTTTTTAAAAAATATGGTAAGATACCACCGGTTTCAATTGAAACCAAAACAGTTCTAACATATTTATGAATACCAAGAATAGATATCACGACCATAATACAGCTTATTTTTTAAAATAAAAAATTAAAAAATCTTAATTAAATAAGTAAAAAAATAACTTATATTGAAAACTAGTAAAAACACTTTCCGAAAAGGAGTGGTTATCATCTGACCTGCTGCACGGTTGCCCGGCAGAGAGAGAAAGACAGAGAGGAGCTCGGTTCGATGGAGTGGTTATCATCTCACTTCGGTGTGTGTGTGTCTTTCTCTCTCTGTCAGGCAACCGTGTAGCAGGTCAAATGATAACAATGACCCGAAAAGCAGCTTAGGCCGCTTCTCCAAAAAACAGCTTGGTTTTGTCATCCAGTTTCCCCATAAAGCAGCATGGTCCTATAAGGCCGCTTCCCATTTTTTTTTTTTAAGTTTCTCCATGTAATTAGCTTTGATCATAAACCCTAGAAATTAAGCAACTGCAAGATGTTTTAACAAGACCTATAATTTTGTTTCTTAAATGTACTTCTATTGAAAAACCTAAAATTATCCTTACTACTTATAAAAGAAGGAGTATTCATTTGAGATTCAAAGAAAGTGTTTGTCCAAAATCAATATGGACCGTTGGATCAATTAGTTTTATGTAATTTTAACTGTTGATGAAAAATTTCTGTTGTTAATTTCAATTTTCATAGCCCAACTTGGCCCAATAGATGGACATGAAATGTTCATTAATGCACACGCTTTCTATGGTCTTAATTCTTAATAATGCGCACGCAACCCGAATCACATCTTTAATATATATATATGCATGCCATTTTCAATCCCATTATTTTATGACAATTCAATCAAAATATAAAAACAGAAAAAGAAAAAAGAATAACGCAATGAATTATTTATACGTAAATCATTTAAGTCATATGCGATATAGTATTATTTTTCGATTTATAAATAAATCATATGATATAGTCAATCCCGCTGCAACGCGTGGGGTCATGGGCACTATACTAGTAACTCTATATAGTAAATACAAAGGGTCTTTCCTTTTGATCGAAGCTATTAACACTGTGCTCCACAATTTTCTTAGAAGGGGAGGGTATGGAAAGGGAAGGGAAGCGATGGGATGGAATGGAATGGAAAAGAAATTTCACCTCCTCTACACTCCAATTTGGAAGGGACAAAATCAATTGATTTGAGAGGTAGAGGAGATGACTCCACCCCCCCCCCCCCCCCCCCCCCCCCCCCTACAAAATTTGTGTAGTAAGTGACATTACAAACCTCCCCTCCCTTCCCCTCCTTTTCACTCCCTCTGGAGCACACTGTAATTGTTCCCCTTTTTTTTTTTTTTGATAAAAGACGTATTTATATGCCCGTTTCATTACTATGAAACCTTAATTACAAAATTCAAGACAACCAAGATATAATCTGATCAACCTTCTCTATCTCTATCTGTAATCTGTCCTGCTAACTTCCTAATTTTTTACCCTATATATGTTGATATCTATGTTTCTATTTTTAACCCCTTTTAAACTCTATCTTAGCAAAGTCAAAACAACCAAAAAATTGCAACAACAAAATAACCAGACACCACTCAAGGACATACTGGCAAGCTTCCAGTCCCTTGATAATCAGACCCATACATCCATCACATATAACCAGAACACTCTTCTTTCTTTTTTATATTATAAACTGCATAGCATTCATGCATTTATCAATTCTCAAGCAGCTGTAATCAATGGCAGTGGGGGAATCATCTGTAGAGGAATCATATCCATATCTGCTGGCATCCATTTCTTCATACTCTTCCTGACCTCCTCTTTTGCCAGACCTGCCCAATAACCTACAATTAAACAAATTACCATTAATTGCCGATTTGCTGTATTCTTGTAATAAAGAAATATACAAAATATATATCTTATATTGTCATACAAGTTATCTTTTTGTCCGCTGCGAACCGCAGGATATAACTCTAGTCATAATGATCCACAGACTCAACTCCCCAAAATGATATGTTGATAGGCTTTTATGGGCCTTTATGGGCTTTGTTGGGATTACCAGAGTACAGGCCCAATTAGAAAACCCAAGCCCAAAAACAGTCCACACTCTAGCTACATGCCCTTGCTTGTAATCCTAAGTGAAAGAAAACAAAGACTAAAGAGGCCTCCACTTGTGACAGTTGAATCAGACTGAAAGGCATCATCACCATTTATCAGGCCTCAATTTGTTTACTTTACTGGTAAAATTGGTGTTTTATTATTGCCTGTTTGTTAATATCTTTCGGTACCTTTTTTACTGGATCCGAAGAAGAGGAAGCCGAGATGGGTAGCAGCAGCTAGAAAGGGACTGGGATGCTTCAACCTTACTGATTAATTGAGGAAGAAAAACGAATCAATCAATCAATTTATGGGTCTCTCATGGCGCCTCTCCGTTTTGGGGTTCTGGGTGCTTGCTGTTTGGTCTCTCTTCCCTGCCAGCGCCGTTGCCAGAGGTGCCCATCGCAACCACCACTCCCTGTCAGGTGCTGCTCTACACGGTTTCTTTTGTTCAATCAATTATCACCTGTTGTGTCAATTATACACAATTATGTCCAGTGCTAGCTCAGAATGATGTTTTGATCAAGTAATTGCCAATCAATCTCTTTTTTTTGAGGTAAGTAGGTGAAAAACCTACTTAAATTTTATATTGAACCAAGGAAAAAAAGTTACAAATAAAAAGTGAAGAAAAAAAGAAAGAAAAAGAAAAAAAATATGAAAAATGAAATACAAGCACAGTCCACAAAAGAAAAATAAAAAATTGGTCATTACAAGCAAAAGACATAAAGAAGAGCCAGCAGTTGTCCCTCCAATCTTGTCTTCACCGTTTCGACCATCCCGACTGCCCAAGAATCACACGCATGCTAGATTCATCGATCTAAAATGGAAACTGAAATTGATTGGCAATTTCAATTGCCAATCAATCTCAAATGGAAACCATATGGGGGTGATTGATTGGTGATTAAGTATGTGCCCAGATTATGTTTGCAGGAACCTTAAATATGAGGAAAGTTACAATCTTTTTCTTGTTTATATGTTATAACAAATCGAGTATCGATTTTGGTCTGAAAGTGTATCTTCGATGTCCCAACAACCTAGGCTCACTAACACGGCAATATTTAAACTAATAGCTTTGTATGAGTATGATTGTATCAAGGACTTTGTTTTTCTGAATTTTATTCATCTTTTCATAACTAGGTGCGATGAATCACAGCAATGCTTTTACCACAAGACGTCTCTTCGGAGTGAGAGAACCTTTTACGTATGCGCTCCAAAAAACTTCATTTGTATTTATTATTGTGTTTTATTTTGTATCTGACTCTGGCATGTGCTTTACTGAGTTCTGATACCAACAGATATGAATCTCACTACTTTTTTTGTATAGGGAAGAAATTACGCAGGGATATATGAGTAATCTTGAGCTCGAGAAGTCCATTAAGGAGTTTGGAGAAAGATGTTCTAACATATCACATGTGTACAGGTACACTACACTCAAAGATTTTTACACTTTTTCTATTGAATAAATAAGGCTTGCCAGTCATAACCAGAAATCTTTGCAGATTTGGGTACTGGATCCATGATTGCAAGTATCCTATGAACCTTACCATAAAACATACTAAGCCTCCATGTTTACACTTAGTCATTTGCATAACCTCTTCTTCTAAAATATAAGTGAAAATTTAATTTTGTATATATTCCATAAGGTACCAGTATTTTTCTGGAATCAGTACAGTACTGGTGTAGAGTAGGAGACACATGGATTTATACATTCAAATCCATCCACTATATCCCCTCTCTTGCTCCCTCGATATTTTACTGTTTCAGTATGTTTGCTTTCATCTCTAGCCTATTCAACTTTTTTTGGGGACTAAAGGCTTTGCTGTTGTCAGTATGATTACTCTTTAAGTTGAATATTTATTTATTTTTTACCTTTTCGAGGGATTATATAATTGACTACTTTCAGCATAGGAGAGAGCGTGCAAGGATTCCCACTGGTATGTATATTTAAGAACAAATCATTTGTAACAGATTACAGAATTAGCTGGTTAAATGTTTTTGTTGCTTACTTATCAATTAACTATGTGCATAGTGGGTGATTGAGATCTCTGACAAGCCAGGACAGAAAGAGCCAGAGCCTTCGTTTAAAGTAAGTGTCATATGTCTCTTCGACCTATATATAGATGTATGCATAAGAATTTCATATTTATACCAGTCTTGTATGATATTGTTTTTTTTTTTGTTACCCTTTTCTATGGTTAGAAGAAAATTTCAAATGAGCATAAAAAAATAGGTCAAAGGGCGAAGAAGCAAATAAAAAATCTATTGTATGTTGCAGTCAGTGATACCAGTATGGGATTATGGGCAGTGCTGCAGGTTCATTAAGCATACTACTCAAAAGTGGTACTACTATATAATGTGCATATTTATTAATATCATTACAGTATATTGGAAATGTGCATGGCGATGAACCAGTGGGAAGGGAGCTACTTTTGCGCTTAGCTAATTGGCTCTGTGATAATTACATGAAAGACCCCTTGGTAATAATTTATTTCTTAATTTGTATTGGATACCTTACTCTAAATTGAAATAAAAACTCTGTAACCCAGTTTTTAAAGTTTGACTTGATCTCTATGGTATTTACATAAATGAAAATCTTAAATGAAGAAAAAGTAAAATGAAGACTAGCAGACTATTCTCCAATTAACTATTGTTGTCTTCTTTCCGTTGACGTTTATTTCTGTTTTATAGGCAAACTTGATTGTTGAAAAGGTTCACCTTCACATTCTTCCTTCCATGAACCCTGATGGATTTGCTCTCAGAAGGCGTGGCAATGCAAATCATATTGACCTAAATAGAGACTTTCCGGACCAAGTAATATACCATTTTTGTTGTTTAAATGTGCTAATTCTCTTTTGGCATCTGCTAATCTCCTCTATTCATATGGTTAATATCTGAAGTTCTTCCCTATTAATGATGTCGAGAGCATGAGGCAACCTGAAACAAAAGCTATTATGAATTGGATAGCAAGAGAGCAGTTTACAGCATCTGCCAGCTTACATGGGGTACTTTTTGAAAGCATTTATTGTTCTATATTCATTTCTTGGTTCAAGATAAAGTGAATGTGAAGTCCCTGCTAACTGATAATTGCCCTTGTAGTTTTCCATGATTAATGTATTGGGTACTGAATAAATTGGTATTGTCTAATGATCTTTTCTGATGAAATGAAATAATTTGCAGGGTGCACTTGTTGCGAATTATCCTTGGGATGGATCACAAGATAAAAGGTGGCCCATTTGTTATATTGATGATCTTCTTTGTTATCATTTGTGTTCATTAGTTTATCTAATCTACTTTTCGGGATTTCTAGGAACAAATATTATGCATGCCCTGATGACGCAGCATTTCAGTACATGGCAACCCTATACAGTCGATCACACCACAATATGTCTTTAAGCAAAGAATTTCCTGGAGGCATCATCAATGGGGCATATTGGTAATTTTAGAATGCAATGAAGTAAAATAATATGAAATCTTGTAGCTGGTTACTTATTGTATTTTTATTTTTTATTGGGTACTGTTAAGGTACCCTATATATGGTGGCATGCAAGATTGGAACTATATACATGGAGGCTGTTTTGAGATAACACTGGAAATAAGCGACATCAAATGGCCTAAAGCTAGTGAGGTTACTGCAACATAAATTTTGTGTTCTTTTGTGTTTTGTTATTCTAAATTCTAGACGTTATATGAATATTTTTTATTTTTTAATTTTGTAGCTACCAATATTATGGGAATACAACAGAATGAGCATGTTGAATCTTGTTGCCAGTCTTGTGAAGGTAAATTTACTTTCCTGTACCATACTTCTGTGCAATTGTTTATCTTTTTCTAATAAGATTTTCATGAAAGATTCTTCCTTGTGTGTAGTACAGTGAACTTTATATTGTTGAAAGTACAGTCTGAATTAACTTTAACCATGCTGTCTACAGATCTTACCTTTTATGTCGAATCTTTTTTAACATAGAAAAATGCAGTGTTATTTTTGGATGTCTCTTTCTTATTTTGATTGATTCAACTTCTTTTCAGGCAGGAGTTCATGGAAGAGTATTTTCGGGAGAAACAGGCTCCCCTTTACCAGCTTATATCACTGTGGAGGGAATCAATTACACGGTTATTTTAATATTCTTACAAGTTCAAAAAGTTTATTCTATATAAGCATATTACCCAATTTCAACCACCCATATTATGTCAAACAATTCAAATAAATTATGAGAGGTGACTCGACCAACAAATTGCTCTGTGACTGTAAGTTCGAAAAATATTTCACTTTTCTATTTCATCTTAATATCAGGTCAGGGCTAGTAGCATATATGGAGATTATCATCGTATCCTTGCACCCAGGGGTAGCTATAAAGGTACACAAATCGTACATGTATAATCTTCAAGTGAAACTATCTATTCTTATTATTAAGAACAAGAAAATTCCACGAATGCCCTTGCAAGTTAGTGGTACATGGTAGAAACACATCCCCTGATGTTGAAAAACATGCCCGAACTACCCAAATATAATTCACTCTAACAAAGAGATGCACATCGACAACTATGACTGCAGTCGTTGCATTTGTTGAATTCCAGAACATAGTGAATGTGTTATTCAGGTGTTTTTGAGAGGTTCACAAGATTTCTCCATGTCTGCAAGGATATGCATGTAAAATTTCTAAGCATCTTTAGGTATACATATAAAATTGACTGTTGAAACTAAAATATTTGTTGAACCATTTATTTATATATGTAGTAATTGCATCCATGCCCGGCTACCAAACAAAATGTACGCGCATAAAGATAGGTGACAAAGGTGTAGGTCTGGATTTCATCTTGACTCCAGAAAAAGGTGACAATAAGAAAACAAGACCGGAAGGTTGCGACTGCAATTGTGAAGGGAAGGACACAACCAAGTTGTTTTCATTCTTTAAGAGAACTCATATGGAGTTGTATCTCTTTGCTCTATTTATCCTCCTATTCCTTTGCTTCTTGTTCAAGAGGAAAACTCTATTGAAGTTTTCCAGACATAACAGGCAGTATATAGGGGCTAAGCGATCCACTGTAGTATAATTTAGAAGGTAGATCAATTGATTTATTGTTTAGGTGATGTGGAGCAAGATGTGATTCGAAAAACTTACATGTGGTGTATACGAGGGTCGAAATGCCTCTATCCATGTTGTACTAAATTAGCACATTGCATGACTGACAGAGAAACTTGGTTATACATATCTATTGAATTTTTTGGTTTAAAGCGTATTCATCACAATTGTAATTATGTAGTTAATAATTTTCCATAAGATGCAAACACTTAAATAATTATTTTTTTCTTGGTTTTAATTTAACATAACGATATTTTAATTGAAAATCTTACCTTTACCTTGTTAAAAAAACAAAAAATAGTTAATGGATTCAACATACCCCGTAGATACTTTTATGTTAATTTTACATTAAATGGTCCTAATGCGAATCACATTTACACTTTGTTAAAAAGGCTTTGGACAAAAATAAAATGAACGGGCAAAAATTGAACTCCCAACTTTAAAGTTTCATATTTGAGCGAGTAAACTAATACCATTCCAGTGCCACAGGACCCCAATTATCGTCCATAGTATGGGAAATAAAATAGAGGATTGGCTGAAATTTAATAAGTCAGACTTATCAATTGAATGTTCCTCACATGCAGGTAAAGAAGCCTACAGACTAGTGAACAAGGTACAAGATGAGAAAAAAGGGGGATAGAAAATGAATATTACAAAAGAACTAGCATGATTAATTTACATCGTCTCAGGCTCTCAGCTAAGTCAAAATTGAAGCACTTGCAATTTCTACTTTCTCGGCTGGTTCTTTGACGACAGAGTACAATTATTTTCTTCTGTAACTTCTATACTGAACAATGCTGAAATAGCAAAGAATATAAACAAAAGATGATTTAGTACTTCTCAAATATACAAGTATCGCTACACTTCTTTATTTGGCCATGCTGAATGAAAAATCAGTGACACGACATTGGCACCGTGAATCCATTTTTTTTTTTTTTTTCAAAATTAGTCAATTTGCAAACTATGTATGTATACCACTATTGCTTCGTATATAATATTTGTGAGTCCTACCTCACAATAGGATGCAATTCACTTAGTCTGGAGACAGAATATACAGTTTGCAGAATATGACCGTGATCTTACTATTTTTTTGAACTTTTAAAATTTGAGTTACAGTGTCCTTGGTCATTTGTTTCAAGTGGCCACATACAAATAAAAAGTGCATAGCTACAGTGATACTTAATCATTGAAGTGGAGTTCACATACCCTCTTTTACATATTGCACACAAAAAGTGATGCTATCTTTTCAAAAAAGATGCCTTGTGCATATGCTTGACCTAAAAAAATAAAATATTATGGATAGAAGATACAAACCATCAATGTGAAGTTTCACCGAGAGGATTAAATGCCAATGTGATATTTTGGGGTTTAACAAGTAACAACTTCTACAATTTTCAGGCTTTTTGCAACCACTTCTACAATTTTTGGGGTTTTTGCAAAAACCATATGACAGTTCTGAGTTGTTTGGGAAACAAGATTAGCAGGAAAAAAGTACCAAACGACTACTAGTCAGCGTTGATCTCAGGCATACTTACTGTTCTAGTCTATAATCCCTATTCTCTTCTAGGCAATTTTATCTGTAAAACAGCTGGCTTTTCATTAAGAATTTATGATGTCCAATTAGCATTACCATCACGAGAATTTCCTAATATAACGAAAAAAGGTTGTCATGAGAAGTCTTGGTTTAATAATTGGAGAGCTATTTATGTTTCTTTCCTGCCTGATTTCATATTCATCACCAATTTGCTATCATAAAATATGGACTAACCTATTTGACATTAGAGACCTTCATAATCTCATTGAACGCTTCTTGAGGAATGTCGACGGACCCCACACGTTTCATCCTCTTCTTCCCTTCCTTTTGCTTTTCTAAAAGCTTCTTTTTCCGTGTTACATCACCTCCATAGCATTTTGCCAGAACGTTCTTTCTCATGGCAGACAACCTGAAATGCAAAACTACATGTTATATTACTTGTTTAAAAAAAAGATACCATCTTCAAAAGAAGCTCAACCAGAAGTTCAAAATCTCTCATCTATGACCAAGAGTACATTATTCACAAAATGCCATACGGAAGAGGTTCAATATTTTTGTCAGTGAACAGATCATTACCTTGTAATCATATGAAGTTTCATTAATCAATTAAATTGACAAATTAAATTTGAATCGTTCTTACGTTTCCCTGGCAACAACTTTAGAACCAACAGCAGCTTGTATGGTGATCTCAAACATCTGCCTGCATCAAGAGGTAAATAATAACAACTGGGTAAACCATAATAAAGGAAAATATTTCATTGCAGAATACTGGAATGAACATCATACAAAAGAGAAATCCACAAAAGCTAGATGTAGCACCAGGATAATATTAGCAGTTGCAAACAACTAACCTGTCAATAAATTTCTTTAATTTGTCAACTAATTCCCGGCCAATTCTCTGCGCCTTCAAATTGTGAACAATAGTTGCCATTGCATCTACTGGCTGCCCATTTAGTAGTATATCAAGCTTTACCAGATCAGCTTGCTGATAGCTATCCCAATCATAAAAACAAATAAGAATTTCCAATCATATTTTTCAATAAATGTCAAAAATAAAATAAAGAAACAACATGGGGATTTCACAAAACAGAGCCCAGCAGCTTGCTACAAATAATATCACATACCAGTGAATTTGATATTCTCACTAAGTGCCAAATATTGCCCATATAGGGGAGCTGCTTTATGCAGCAGTGAATTTCCTTTGGAGCCATTTTTTGACAGTTTTTAGACCATATTACCCCTAAAGAAATCTAACATAATTTAAAACCCTTTGAACATTATTGCTCAAAATGGGTAAAAATAGTGTTCCCAAGTAAATCACTGCTGCCAAAGGCACCAATTCCCATAAGGCCATAACGAACCAAATCATATTCATTGCAGACAGTTAATAAACACACCTGATATTTAAAAGTTTCACTCAGTCTTGAAAAAAATTAAAAATTAGAAAGCAAGAACAAGTGCTTTTAGTGCAAAATCATTGAGACTTGTTATAATATATACATTAACCAAGATGCCGGGATACCGGGATTATAATGTCAGACTAGGCAGTGTTTTTTTTTTTCCTTAAGGAAGAAAGCATTTAACCTTCCTTCAAAGATTAAGGTTCCATTTTAAATTGGGTATTCAACATACATCTTAAAAAAAATAGTTGCATTTGATTTTAAGGCATGAGTTTGGGTCTCAATTGCAAAAACATTTTGGCTGACCCAACAACTAGGGATAGAGACACAGTCTTACTCAGAATCCTCATAATCGAAGGTGGCATATCCTGAAGTCATACTTTTTAATTCATTATAGAAATCAACTATAATTTCTCTCAATGGCAGCTTATACTTCATAAGAGCCCTCTGACTGCAATCATAGAAAAGTATTACTAAAATGTACTTCATATGTCTTCCCAACAGTACCAAAATAAACATCTCCTAATAAGCATTACCTATCAATGAAAGAATACTCAATTTGCTCTCCTCTTCTCTCAGAGCAAAGGGTTATCACAGAACCCACATACCTTAATATATAATAGAAAAACTGTTAGCCAAAGTTACATTGGATTTATTTATAATTTGTATGCTAATGAAAGCAGCTAAAATTAAAGAGTGGGCGTTGCAAACAACTCAAAGCAGTTTATTGCTGAAACCAGAATATTGTTAGTAACCAAGTATCTTTTGTCAGTCACTTGAAAACAATAACCTATACTAAACTACCAAGCCAAGAAAGAACAAACATAACTACCCCTATTTTTTTAAGCTAACCGGTGTAGTGGACCACAAATCTTCACAAGAAGATTGACAATCCCATGATGGATCTTTGTCCATCACACAAGCCTAATAGATGTGAAGCTCCTTACAATAATGAAAGCCTAATTTCCTATGGTACCAGCTGGACAGAACAAAGAAAGTAAGATAAAGATAAATTTTGACAATAAATCAGAAGAAGAAGAGAGCTTACTCACTAGGAATAATAATAGTCGCAATGACGGTTGGTTCCCAACAAGCTGTTACTCTTTTTCCCGGATTTGATGCCAGTGTTGCTGGATTTGAAACTTGCAGTTTGCTTATAGGAAAGAACACATAAAATGACTAAATGATTTTCTTTATGAACAGTGACAACAGGAGTCAGTAAGCAAAGCAAGTTTTAGAGTAAGACCTCACCTTCCATCTGAATACTCAAAAATATAAGGAACGGTTGGAACTGTAGATATAACATTAGCTCCATATTCCTAATAGAATTAAAGAAAACATAAAGTGCGGTTAGCTAAAATTACAAGATACAACAAGATAGAAAAGGGTACTTGAGACATCTTATTTTTACTATAAATCTATATCACGATATCTGTTCAAAGTCATCAAGCAGATATAAATAATCTTACTATCATTGAGCATTTATATTGATGTAGTCTAGATGGATACAAATGGAGAGGCACAGATATAAACAACTAAAACAACAAACAATTACTTGCTCTAATCGCTGATGGAATACATCCATATGAAGTAAACCCAGAAAACCACATCTGTCAAATGTCAATAAGAGATCGCACCGTCAGAATTTCCTCAAAAATTAAGAACATGGTCAAAACTCAATATCAGTAGTACCTAAATCCCATGCCAAGTGCAGTACTGGTCTCCTTTGATACACACACACTGGCATCATTACATGTTAGCTTCTCTATCGCATGATTTAATGAATCAAAATCAGAACCATCCGCTGGATACAGGCCAGAGAACACCATGTGCTTAGCTGGTTTGAAACCTAAAACAGAAATTCACACAACTATTACTATAGTGGTCAGTGAATGTTCGTGTTTAGCGTGATCAGTTAATTGTGTGGTTGACTACTTGTTTTCGTTTCTTGACTTGTATGTTTGTGCACTGGTGTTTCTTTGTGTATTTCCTGGAGTGCGTGCATCTACTCATGCCATCTATATCCATATTTCTGTTTAAAATGGTTATATATTTTTTTTATTTTTCCATGTAAAAAAGTGTAGCAGAGTATCGATGAGTTCTGATGTGGCTGTATTATTTCATTTGTGCTTTTCATGTGTGTCAATGTTATTCTGTTGTATCCAGTGTGCTTGCACACAGTTGCATGACTGCCTCATTGTATCTGCGTGTACAGGCATGTATATTCTGGGGTGTGCTTTAGTGGACCTTCAGTGTGTACATATATCCGGTAGGTATTAAGTGCTTCCTTCTCTTCATGTGTCTGTTTCTGAGTGAGAATGAATATGTGGGTGTAATATAGGCATCCAAACATGCATTCATGTTGCTGTGTCAGCATACTAGTAGATTCTGCTAATTGACAGAAGAGATATTAAATACCTGGTAGCGGCTCAACAGTACTCTTCACATGAAAAAGTGTGTCACCAACCCTCGCCTCCTTGGTCGATCGCATGCCACTAACCACATACCCGACCTGACCAGTATATAACACTCCCGTCGATTTCAACTCTGGGTTCATTATACCTGCATCCAATACCTCATAACTCATGCCCGTAGCAGCCGACTCAATTTTATCTCCTTTTCTCAGCCTTCCATCCACAACTTCCACATGGCAAATCACGCCTTTGTACTCGTCATAATATGAATCCAGAAGCAACATCCTTAACGGGCTGTCAGGTTTCCCGCTCGGGCCCGGCAACCGCTCCACAACAGCAGGCAAAACATTCTCAAGCCCAACACCAGTCTTGGCAGACGTCAGAAGTGCCTCCGACGGTTCAAGGTCAAAGAGCGATTTCAATTGAGCCTTCACCCGTTCCGGGTCAGCTGTCGGCTGGTCAATCTTATTGATAACAGGTATAATAGCAAGACCCAATTCAAACGCTAAATAGAAATTCGCAACGGTCTGTGCCTGTACCCCTTGGGCGGCATCGACTACCAGCAAGGCCCCCTGGCATGCGGCCAGGGACCGGGACACTTCGTAGCTGAAATCCACATGACCCGGCGTATCGATTAGGTTTACTAAATACTTGCTGTTGGTTGGCTGGTGCCGGTAGAACATTGTCGCCGTCTGTGCCTTCACCGTAATGCCCCGTTCCCTCTCCACCTGCAATTAAAACCCTAAACCCTCAGTATAGATCTTCTTCTAATTTCACATCAGAATTAAACAGATGATAAAGAAAGAGAGACCTGGAGCTTGTCGAGGTACTGAGGCTGGCCGTGGCCTTTCTTGATGGTGCCGGTGAGCTCGAGCAGGCGGTCGGCGAGGGTGGACTTGCCGTGGTCGACATGCGCGATGATGGAGAAGTTGCGGACCTTGTCGGGCGGGTAGTCGCTGAGATCGAGGGCGGGGTGACGCGCGTCACCGGAGGAGCAGCGCTGCTGGAGCTCGGGCAGCGCAGGGGAAGGGGGCAAGAGAGGAATGGCCCTGCAGCGGCGGGAGGCTGCCCGGAGGAGAGGGGATGCCATGGGGGGCAGACCGGACCGGAAGAGGGTTATGTATGTATGTAAGGGTTTATAAATAAACCAGTAAAAAGCCCATTGCGAAATTATTATTTCTTATAATAAACTTTTAAAATAATATGTAATGGGTCTTAATTTAAGATAATTTACATGGGCCTTAATATTAATGGGCTGAGAACGTCAATCGGCATTAACGTACATCAACGGTTCTGGTCTATCGAAGAAAATGATCAACGGCTCAGATGTGAGGATAGCCCTTTCATATCATTTTTTCCAATATGCTTTTATTATTAGTAAGGATATGTAAGGGTTTATAAATAAAAAAATAATTAAGTGTTGGAGTTTTCATCTCTAGCCGTTCGATTTCCTTCAATACTCGTGCGAATAGATCTTTAAATTTTTTTTTTTTTTTTGAGATAAAATGAGAGTCAAGCTACTCAAATTTAAAAGTCTTTATCGGAGTTTTGAACCAACGAACTCTCATAAAAAAAGAGAGTTGCCCTTACCCATTACACAAGAGACCGGTACTTTAAAAAAACTCTTGTCTAGTTCAGCATTGAGTTATCGAGCAGCATCACGCTCAAAATTGATCGATCAAATGAACACTTTTCAAATGACAATTTGAGTCTTAAACAATTGTTCAAATTGTAAAATTATTTGGTATTGGCCTATTTTAATTTGGTAAGATTCATCCTAATTTCAACGAAACGTTTTATTTACTAGCAAGAAACCCGCCCGTTGTGCAGGCGTTTTAAATTTTGATCACATGCCGTGTAATACATATAATGTGCTTTCGGTTTTTAACTAATTATTTATCATTTAAATTTCATTTTTACACTAAATCAATTCATTGAATGTTAGGATATCAAGTATTGATTCCTCATTAGTGTAAATTCTAATCAACATTGGTGTCTTCCAAAGCAAGATTGATATCTTTCTATTTTTATAAAAACCAAAATGGAGATGAAGTTGTTTAATTGGAGAACATCAACATCTTTGAAATCAATATATTTTGATATGTACCATTGATTAAGAGGTAGAATGAGAATTAAAAAAGTTGGAAGAAAAAAGAAAAAAAATAAAGAGTGTAGTAGTTATGTACTTTATAATATAATCTAGATTTTATTTATTTCTCCTTTTGACCCCAGAGACAAAACAAATCAAGAGACACCAAACAAAATAACCAAGATGCAGACGACGAAACTACTAATATTCACCCCTGATAAGGATTTCTGTAAACAAAATAATTGACAGCTGTGGGATTTGAACCCACGCCCTTTCGGACCAGAGCCTAAATCTGGCGCCTTAGACCACTCGGCCAAACTGTCATTTGTGAAACGCTTTTGTCATTTTATTTATCTAATCGGTAGTTTTCTATTTCCGGGTATAAAATATAAATTTGACTTTTCTATTTCCAAGTGTGGTTTGTTAATTTATTTTATGATACAGGATCTCAGGTCAGGAGTGCGTCAATTATATACCATGTGTCATTGGGATATTTCTGAACTGACTAGGTAATGAATTTTGAATCAAACCAATTAATTTAGAATTACTCCAAAATAATAATAAAATAATGAAGCAAATATATCGTGAGCTTAAGCTCACGGAGCTTTATGTGAGCTTAACCTCCAAAAACCTATCAAATCACTGCCAAATTTTGATTTATATGGCTCAATAAATTCTTTATATCAAAACCTTACGAGATACAAAAATTTTCTATTTTTGAAAATTTGTAAGTATTTGTTTGAGATTTTTTAAAAATGACTATACAATATTAATAAAATAATCAAGTTTCATGTATCACTTTTAAAAAATCTTAAACAAATACTTAAAAATTTTTGTAGCCCGTAAGGTTTTAATATAAAGAATTTATTGAGCCATATACATCGGGATTTGGAGGTGATTTGATAGGTTTTTGGAGGTTAAGCTCACGGTATATTTGCTCTAAAATAATGTATAAAACTATGTCATCTTTAAAAAATACAAAACAAATACTTAAAAATCTCAAAAAAATGGAAAATTTTTGTATCCTATGATATTTTGATATAAAGAATTTAATGAGACCCGTAAATCGAAATTTCGAGATGGTTTAGTATGATTTTTTAGTTAGGAAAAGATAGAATACAATTAATATTTCCATGCATAATATATATATATTTCAACTGTATAAACAGAAAGAATCATGCATCCCAAGTACGTAGTTTGCATAATAAATAAATATTAGTATATATATTACATAAGAAGTGCATTAATTAATTAGTACTGAATATGAATATGAAACAACATATATATACTTGAACTGTCACTACCACAGAGAAAAGCATCAACAGCGGTTATTTAATGACAATTCTCAGCGGTTCAGTGACCGTCTGTAATACCGGGGTTGCTAATGCTTACTAAAGAACCGTTGTTGATGCTGTTAATCAACAACGGTTTATAAGAAGGAACCGTTGTTGATGATAGCAATTCCCAACGGTTTATAAGAAATAACCGTTGTTGATTCTTAAGAATTAACAACTGTTTTTTGTAAATAACCGTTGTTGATTCTTAAGAATTAACAACTGTTTTTTGTAAATAACAGTTGTTGATTCTTAGAAATTAACAACTGTTTTTTGTAAATAGCAGTTGTTGATTCTTAGAAATTAACAGCTGTTTTTTGTAAATAACAGTTGTTGATTCTTAGAAATTAACAACTGTTTTTTGTAAATAACAGTTGGGATGATGATTTTTTTTTAAAAAAAATTGTTTATTTATAGAGATCAGCCCTTTACTCATTCAAATTAGATATTATATATCATATTAACAAAAAAAATGTACATTAAAAAACTAATAATAAATTCTAATAATACCACAGATTAATTACCAAACTAAAATCCAATATAATATCATATTAATATATCCAACAAAATTAAAATCCATCATAATATAATAGAATTTCACAAATCCTAATAATATCCGTATACATCAGCACCTTCTCCTAATCTTGCACCATCACTTCCTCCTGATCTTGCACCAGCATCTCCTAATCTTGCATCAGCACCTTCTCCTGTGCCCGAATCTACAGGGAGTACAGTGAGTTTGCAATAATATATTTTTTTGCAATATCTTAGAAACAATTTCGTACATGAATTATTTACAATTCAGTTTGTTAATTTTTTTCTTGACTTTAGGGGAAGAAAGTTTGACTACGATTTGTTTGAACTTTGAGAGAGCAAGGAAAGGAAGTGCCGGTGCTACCTTGAGAGAGCAAGAAAAGAGCAGTGATGGTGCTGCCTTCCCTGTCGGAGAGAGCAAGGAAAGCGAGGGTTGGTGCTGGCCTTCTTTGTGCGGAGAGCAGGGAGACTGAAGTTGGTGGTAGCCTCCGTTGCGGGACCTTTTCGCGGAGAGTTGGTGCTGGCCTCTATTGCGCCGCCGTTGCCGCTATCAAGCAGCCCTCCATCATGCTCCATGAAGAGGGAAGGGTTTTAGTCGGGTTTTGAAATTAGGGGAAATACAAATTGACTAAGGCCTGAAGTTGAAATTATAGTAGAGCAAAAGACAGTTTGAAAAGAATCAAACTGTGGAGGCGGGAAATTAGGGAAACTAGGGAAAACAATCACCAACGGTTGTTAAACAAAACAGTTGTTAAATGGGCCATAAGAAGGAATCAGCAACTGTTATTAATAAAAAACAGTTGTTAAATGGGCCATAAGAAGGAATCAGCAACTGTTATTAATAAAAAACAGTTGTTAATTCTTGCACATGAATATTTTATGTTACCCAAGAATCAACAACGGTTATTAATAAAAAACAGTTGTTAAATGGGCCTAAGAAGGAATCAGCAACTGTTATTAATAAAAAACAGTTGTTAATTCTTGCACATGAATATGTTACCCAAGAATCAACAACGGTTCCCAATGAATAACAGTTGTTAAATGGGCCATAAGAAGGAATCAGCAACTGTTATTAATAAAAAACAGTTGTTAATTCTTGCACATGAATATTTTATGTTACCCAAGAATCAACAACGGTTATTAATAAAAAACAGTTGTTAAATGGGCCATAAGAAGGAATCAGCAACTGTTATTAATAAAAAACAGTTGTTAATTCTTGCACATGAATATTTTATGTTGCCCAAGAATCAACAACGGTTTATACTTTAGAAACCGTTGGGAATGCTATCCCATTCCCAACGGTTTTTTATAGTGAACCGTTGTTAATTCTTGCACATGAATATTTTATGTTACCAAGAATCAACAACGGTTTCTATTTTAGGAACCGTTGGGAATGCTCTCCCTTTCCCAACGGTTTTTTATTGTGAACCGTTGTTAATTCTTGCACATAAATTAACAACTGTTTCTTCTTAAGGAACAGTTGGGAATGATATGCCTTTCCCAACTGTTTTTTAAAGGAACAGTTGTTGGTTCTTTTTCAGATTTCGGGCAAGTCTTTCCCAACTGTTCCTTCTGATAAACCGTTGCTGATGTGTTTTATTAAATTTCCAAAATGCCACTGCCACTTTTCAACAACGGTTTTCTTGAAAACAGTTGCTAAGTTGGAGTTGCTAATGCCCATCTCTGTGGTAGTGTGTATAAATACATAACAAATAGAATGAATGAATTGTTAGCTAGCTAGGGTCAAATCCATACATACTCCAGAAAGAAAGTGTTGGGTTTCCTAGCTATATACCTCTCAGCTATGCCGCCTCATCAATTCCATTTTGTTTATCTTTAAATCAAGCTTGTTGAATTTCTACTCGATGGATCTTTTGGTACCACAGGACAGGACAGGACAACAATTAATTAGAATTGCAGTTTAATTAGGTTGTGATTTTGGTTTGACTCGTTTGGTAATGGTAGGTACTTATATCAGATATTAGCTAGTCTCACAGCAGAGCAACATGCTAAATATAGGTCTAGTTAATCTATCTATCTAGATTTTAATATGTTAAGTAGGAGGTTCCCCGTAAGTCTAGAAAACAATGACAACAGAGACAAAATGAAAGGCATATAAATTCATAAAAAATTACAACAGTATTGAACAGTATTGAACATCTGCATATCAAAAAATTATCTAATTTAGCTCTAATTGAGGAGGAATTCACTTACACACAAAAGCATATAAATTCATAAAAAATTTTAGAAGTAGAAAATTTGTTACAAACATATTCATATACCTATAGATCGCTTGCATTTCAAATTTCATTGAACTTGATTCAATCTGTTCAGGTTGACACTTTTGATAATTTAATTTGATATGATTAATTACATTACATATATATAAATCAGTTATTTGAACAAAATTGTGACTCTATCAAATATAGCTATTTTAATTTTTAAAAAAGGAATGAAAATATTTATTGTTTTGGCATGATTATATAAAGAGGTAAAATTCTTTTATACTATTTATCCATTTCTCCTATTGAAATAATAATTTCATAAATTCTACAAATACAGGTTACAATGATGGCCAAGAGTCTTGATTCAATCTATGTTTCGGGCTGGCAATGCTCTTCAACTCACACCAGCACCAACGAGCCGGGGCCTGACCTAGCAGACTACCCTTACGACACCGTGCCGAACAAAGTCGAGCACCTATTCTTTGCACAGCAACATGAGGCCCGCATGAGCATGTCCCGTGAGGAACGTGCACGGATGCCGTATGTTGACTATCTCAAGCCAATCATCACAGATGGTGATACTGGATTTGGTGGCACAACAGCAACCGTTAAGCTGTGCAAGTTTTTTGTTGAGCGCGGTGCGGCCGGGGTGCATATTGAGGATCAGTCCTCGGTTACAAAGAAATGTGGTCACATGGCTGGCAAGGTAACATACAGGAATATGAACAGTAGTCACTCAATATAGTAATTACTTATTATACCGGACCCGGTCATTAAACCAATTCATTTCAGGTTCTTGTGGCAGTCAGTGAGCACATCAATCGTCTCGTTGCAACCCGTCTACAATTTGATGTGATGGGTGTCGAAACCCTCTTGGTTGCTCGCACCGATGCAGTAGCTGCAAACCTTATCCAAACCAATGTCGACTCAAGAGACCACCAATTCATCCTTGGAGTAACCAGCCCGGCACTCAAAGGAAAAGCCCTGGCTTCTGTCCTTGCTGAAGCCATGGCTGTCGGCAAGACTGGTGCCGAGTTGCAAGCTCTTGAGGACATATGCATTGCAGATGCAGGTCTAATGACTTTCTCTGATTGTGTCGTGGCGGCGATCAAGAGGATGAATGTTGGCGAAAGTGAGAAGCAGATGAGGCTTAATGAATGGGCCAATTCCTCGACCTTCGACAGATGCCTTTCTAATGAACAGGTAAATTAAACAAAATAATATCTATGTTCAAGGAGACATGGACCAGGTCAGGCGCAGAGGGAATGAATGGTGATTCCACTGTTGTTGTTGCTAAATCCAGAATGTGATTGCAAGTGTGAGAGAAATGGAACATCCAAGTGCTGGTTTAAGTATTTATCTTTGAGATGGTGCCATCTGGCTTATGTTGTAATATTTAAGTACCAATTTGGGGACATTGGGCTGGCTGTTTTTTAGATGTTAAGCCTTCAATTGATGAGGATGCATGCATGAGTTTGTTTTTGCTCTTGTGGAGATGTGTATTGTAATTTGGAGCATTTGAATAATAATTGGAGGTCAAAACTTCATAACATGTGTTCTTTATCTGAAATGATGCTTTCATTAAATTTAAGACATGCCTATTAGTAAAGAAATTTCAGGAATTCATAGTCTAAAAATTACCCTGAACTCAGCTTCTCAGATCAATTTGTTTTATAACGTACGTTTTATCTGCATCCGCAATTGTAAAAGGAAGAACTGTTTACTTGTGTTCAGGATATAAGGCCATATTTGGCCCAATATGTGTCAAAGAAAAACGCATCTCACAAGCTATTATATATCCTATAAGATATTGCTTCTATAGGCATGCATTACCTATGAGATATTCATAATAACAGGAAAACAAGTATTAATATACAGTACTTGTGTGACAGATACTGGTGTAAGGAACAATATTTAAGATCCACTGCACTGAGAATTGTCCCAATTAAGTTAAGAAAAAATGAAAGGAATTCTAATTGGGAATAGATTTGCGATATTAACAATCCTGGTTCTCTTTGTCAGCAAAACTATTTTCCTAGTAAAAGCTGAGGATGCCTCGCCTAATGAAGGAACCGGTATCAAACCAGGACCACTACACAACAACGAAAAAACAACAACTACTGGTAAGCTTGCAACGTCTCCCTTTTTTCCATGAATTTGTCCATGTTTTTCAGTAAAATTAATGTCAATTATAAGTTGTAACTATTTTCAGACAATAAAGATCAGGATGAGAAGTTATATATTATGTGGCCAGGAAGGACAATTCGCATGCCATCTCGTCTACCATCTTGGACCAGGCCCACAGGTGGATGATTGTCAGAAAGTCTAACTAGATCTCCTGAAAGCGAAACCGAATCTCAGTTATCTGCATGTGAAGATTTACCTTGCCAAGTTATCATGTCACAAGAGGTTGTGGTTTGTTATTTTAGTTTTATGAATAGAAGAAGTTATCATTTGCATTTAGTACAAGAGTCTTTGCTGCAGGTTCTCTTTTTATTTTCCTTGCATTTATGAATACACACATATAAATAGCCAAATTTGAATTTTCTTTTGAGATGAAAAAAGTGGCAAGCCCTTAATCTTTGATGAGCCAAATATAAAATTTCAATCCACGGCATCTTTTTTTTTTTTAAAAAAAAGGAAATATTGGCAATTAAAATTAATGAATGGTGAAGACATAATTGTAAATTCACGGTGTCGATTCAAAACGTCTTTGTGTCGGAAGTCCATTGCATCCCGCTATCTTCGCTGTATTCATTTTACATATGTGATATCCTCCAATAGAAGTGCTGTCACAATTTCTGGCACGATTAAGATAGAGAATGCCTAACTGCAAATTATATAAAAATAGCCAGCTACATATTTAATTTGTTTATTTTTCCAAACAAATGGAAGATGAAAAGTTTCGAATCATTTGACCCTTTCGTTTACCGCTATTAGACAATCAGTCCGTCAGAAGCCTTGTTCATATCCTTCTTTCTCCATGGTTTGAGCTTCATCTTGAAACAAGGTTATTTTTCTTGGATTATTCTGCTTACATACAGTTTGGTTTAAATGCTAATTTGATGAATTTGAGGCCTTACACTATCTATTTTCCCAAAAATTAATATTTCGAATTTTGGTAAATTGGTCGTGCATGCAGCATATGAAATACCTACATGTTTTTTTTGAGAAAAGAAATACCTACATGTTATTATATATGATATATGGAACTTTTACACTTAGGCCGTTAATTGTTCCTCAATCACACACCATGATGTGATCAACTCTTTCTCAGATAAGTTTGAATAGCATTGAACATGACAACATTCTCTGCTTCTTTCTTACCAGAGATCAAGAGAAGATATACATGGCCAGCGAACATGTAATTGAGATAGAGAAATTGGCTATCTCATTGAAGAAAGAATGGAATTATGACCAGTTCGGTGGAAAAAGTGCCAAAAATGAGACTTGCAGACCTCTAATTCATAGAATCAATGAACAAACCCGTGACAGAAACAAGCATGCCCATGAGCCAATGATGCTCTCAATTGGACCATATAACTATCATCTTCCAGCTACACATGCCTTGCAAACAACCAAGTATGAGTTCCTCGATTATGTGCTGAATTTGAACCATGAGAAGAGCTTAGTAGATTATTTGGATGGAATGAAGGAGATTGAGAGACAAGTCAGAATCTGTTACGGAGATGAGATTAACATGGATAGGATTGATTTTCTAAAAATGCTATTGCTTGATGGAAGTTTTGTGCTGATGATTCTTTGTGGGCAAGACGGGTTAATTCCAAAGGTACAGGAATATGCTGAGACAAACCGGGCATGTGATATAAGCATGCCTAACGATAACCAACGTTCAGTCACTAATGAAGAGCTAGTCCCAGTTGAAACAAATTTACAAACAAGCCAAAGTTGTGCTACAGATGAAGACCATCAGGAAAATTCTTGTTTTATTGACGAACTTTACCGTCAAGATCTCTGGCACGATATTCTACTGCTTGGGAACCAAATTCCATTTTTTGTCATTATTAAGATACATGACCTCATGGTAGGTGGAAGCAATGCAAGGACTTCTGAGCTAGTTCAGCACATAATTGAGACGGTAGAAAATCATGTGCTTGGCTGCTATCCAGGATCAATTTCAAGATCTAACCAGCCAAAAGAATTTTACCATTTACTTCACTTGTGTCATGAGTACTTTCGACCACGCTCGATAGAAGTTGAAATCTGCGAAAACCATGTAGTTAGCAGTTACATGCCAAGCATAACTACTAGAAATCTAGTAGCAGGGTCAGAACCAAGTCCATGTCGTCGGGCCGCAGAATATCATCGAGCAGGCATCAATTTCAAGAAAAGAGACTTCAGTTCAGAAAATCCACACTCTCTTCTTGACATTGCATTTCATGATGGCGTATTGGAGATTCCCTGTTTGATGATCGACCCAAATACGGAAGCTCTGTTTTGCAACTTGATTGCCTTTGAACAAACATGTGCCCAATTTGGATGTTATTTTACATCATATGTTGTGTTTTTGTCCAGATTAATTATCATGCCTGAAGATGTCTTGCTGCTTAGTGAAAAAGGCATCATTATGCACCAACTTAATAGTGAAGATGAAGTATCCAAACTTATCAGAGTGATTAGTGAATGTGTCGTCCATTACATCCACAGCGACAATTACCTCAAGCCTCTTTGTAATGAGATTGAAGCATACTATCAGACTCAGAGACCTGTGATAAGGGATTTGCTTGGATCAATGACTTCAAGTATTCGTCGTTGGATCTAGATAAGCAAGTCCTCAGATTTACCGGTGACATCAAGAGAAAGTCCCATCTAAAACATTTGGGGAGCAGAAATCATTACAATCAAGTGTACCTGAGTTTCAGATTCAGATATGTTACGAGAAACTTCTTTTTTTTTTTTTTTGAGATAAAGATGAGGGTCAAGCCACTCAAATCTAAATATTTATAAAAGACTCCCCATCCGGGTTTCGAACCCGTGACCTCAGTTACGAGAAAATTTGAAAATACCATGCCTGCAATTAGCTTTTATCATGAATTTATTCTGTGTTGTTGAAATATTTTGTGAGCTCAATCATGTAAATATATAAAACTTCATATGCAATTATATATCATAATTTATACGTAGGTGTGTTTACTTGTTATTTAGTTTCAAATGAAATGAAAATAAGAAATCACTCTATTTCAGTAAGGTAGCTCTAGAAGAAAACATAGTCGTTGAGAATGATGAAGTAACTCCAAAATGATGAAGTAACTCTAGAAGACAAATCCAGAAACTAGCCAATATTATGTGAAGAATGAAGATTATCAAGAAACTTCGAGTCCTACTGATGAAATATACATTCAAGATCTTTGGCATGATTTGCTCTAAGATTATTGGTTTTTTGTTAGTTCGAGTACAACCAATAAACACCCTTGAGTCTTTTTCTGCCTGAAAATTCTTTGTATTTAGTTTTAGTTTTTTGTTGTTTCTGTACTGAAATTTGCTATTTTTTTTGTTTTTTTCTTAAGTAATTTGTGCTTGATTCGAATATTGGAAGATTTTGATATGGTATGTGTTGCAAGTTGCCACTTTGTGCTGAATTTTTTTTTTTTTTTTGTTCTATGTGTATAAAAGTTAGGGCACATACGGGGCTGGGCATGACGGGTATGAGCAGGCAAGGTAGGCCCAGGGGCTTAGAGCAGACAGGCGCGATGATTTTGAGTTAAATAGTTACCATGCCTTACCAAATAAGGCCGAATGGAGATCAAGTGGTGTGTGCGCCCCAGACCAAAGTCTAAATTTCAGCAGAGAAATCACGCACGAGCAAGATCACTGTCGCATCGCTTCTCACAGGAGAAAAAAAATTGAAGTGAAGCGGAGTCTCAACAACAACGAGCAACAACAAGTAGGGCTGAAAACGATCCGCCGTTTGATCGTTCTAACGTTTCGTTCCGTCCGAACAGAACAAAAAACGCAATAATTTTGAGTTGCGTCAAAGAAACGGGACGATAGACAACTCATGAGAATATCGTGTATTAAACGAAATGACAAACACAAGTTGGGTGTTTTGTTGCGTCATGTTCCATTATTTCGTTTAAAAATTCAATATGGCAGCTATTGTGAACATTACAGAGAAAAAGGGGAGGTGGTTTTGATAAAAAAAAAAAAACAATCCAACCTAATACCCAGCAGCTCTCTGCCTCTTTCCTTCGTTCTCTTCCAAGCAAACCCCTCTTTCCCCTCTTTCACACCGCACAGCCGCACCGCACCCTCTCTGCCCTCTCTCACAACGCACAACCGCACCCCTAGCTATATCTTTCATGACGATCTTTCACCTTAGAACAGTCTCTTTCAACGCAGTTGCGGAGGCACTGCTCCATGTAAGTCTTGTAGCACGCACGGGCAGTTGTAGTCGGGATTTGAATTGCAGGGCAATTGCAAACTTGCAATAGTCAGAATTACTGTAACAAAGATATTGATATTCTCCCAATTAAGCTTGTTGAATCTCTACTCGATCGATCTTTTGGTACCACAGGACAGCACAACAATTAAAATTGCAGTTTAATTAGGTTGTGATTTTGGTTTGACTGATCATTTGGTAATGGTACGTATAGAGGTGGCAAAACCCGACGCGACCCGAGAAACCCGCCCGACCCGACCCGAAATTTTTCAGATAGTCAAACTGACCTGACTCGACCCGACCTGATCCGAATCCGACCCGACCCGAGATCAAATAGCATCCAATCCAACTCAAATCAACGTACGATCCAAAAAAAGTAGATATTAAAATTAACCCGACCCGACCCGCCCATCACCTGACCCGAGATATTCTAGAAGGTCAAACTGACCCGACCCGCCCGACCTGAACCCGAACCAGACCCGCCCACCCGATTTGCCACCTCTAGGTAGGTACTTATATCAAATGTAATTAGCTAGTCTCACAGCAGAGCAACATGCTAAATATAGGTCTAGTTAATCTATCTATCCCTACTCCTTTACTAAACATGCAGTGTCCTGATCCTGCAACGGTCAGGATTGAGTACTCTATTCTGTCAACGCTTCAGATTTATTAGTTTCTCGTCGGAGTTAATTTGGATCATCGATTTTCTTTGTCCCGATCCGGGAACGGACGAGATTGGAGCGCTCCGCACAACAACAGAACCTTGGTCCCTTCTCCCAAGTCGCTCTCCCTTCCTTTGTTTCCAAAATCGCTGAAATTAATTTTGATTGCTCTCTCATCCCCCCTCCCCTCAGCCGTTCTTTCTTCCTCCAGCGACAAAACAAAACCCGCCTAGCGACCAACACCCAGAGCCTCGACCCCGAGTTCTGCCCTGCGCAACAGGAGCCCTCGCCTCCGCCCGCCGCAGCGGGAGCCCTGCCTCCACTTTCCGCAACTGTTGCCCTCGCCTCCGCCTGCCGCAACTGGTGTCCTCGCCTCCGCCCGCCGCAATGGGAGCCCTCGCCTCCACCCGCCGCAACGGGTGGGCTCCTCGCTGCCGGTATGGAGAGATGCGCGAACTGACTGTCTCCTTCACGAACAACTCTCGCCAGGCCTAATCCCTGGGCTTCGCCCGCCAGATCCGCCTCGATCGAGTGATGATCGAAATTCGAGTACTGCTCCAAATACCAGCGGGAACTCAACAATTACTATGAAACAACACAAAAGGTTCAAATCACTATCGAATACTTTTGTTTATGTACCGGTTGCATGCTTTAGATTTCAGAACCAACAGTCGTTGTAGTCAGTACCAAGAGTTTAATTACCAGTTTGTCTTTTATGATAACAACATCATTATGGGTATCATTGAGTTAACTGGTATCATCTAGACCAATCCTAGAAACAATGATCAATTCGCGTTGATTTCTTTCAGATCGGTTATATCTCTGTGCTTGTTTTTATCATTTCTTTAGCTAACAATGATATTTTCTTTTATGTTAGCCTCTGAAGATAGAATTAATTAGTGGCGCAACCCAGCCAAAAGAGGATGAAAAGAAAATTGAAGCTCTGTAAATATTTTATACCAGAATGTGCATTTATTACAACGTTAACAGTCTTCTTGTGCGTAGAGCAGCTTCTCACCCAACTTGGTATGACGCTTATAGTGGTGGTGGAGGTGGTTGCGGCGGCCTTAGCCCAAGCGCTGCCCCAACTCGCTTGCCCCATCCCTGCCTCCATATGCAGCCCCGACCACCTCAATTTTCAGCATGCCTCCCTCACTGCTGCCTTCCTTGCCTGTAGATCTCTTATGTTACGAATCACTATACTAGATCGATGGCAAGGTAAGATTTTATTTAGTTTGCATCTTTTTATAATTCTTTGGTAGATGGCAGAAAGAGTACAAATTTTTTTTGAGCAAATCCAAAATTAGGAATGATGAGTTGCTATTTTTCATTAATTTTTGAAGGATGAATTCCAAGTTAGTGCAAACTACGTGTAAAATTGCTATGAAAGCATGCTCTCCTAAATTCGATTAGACAAAGGTATTTTTTTTTTAAATTATTGGATTATTATAACATTTATGTCTAATGTTTGATATGGTTGACAATTATATTTTTTATGGACGATTATGGTGGATTGTTGGTCCAATTGAATTTGCAGATTATTTAGGAATGCAAAACTGAAGACCAGATCTTTTCTTAAGCCTGGAGGCAAGTTGTGTTCATCTCAAGTTTCAGACATGAATTTGCAGAAGGTCCAATAATGTGGTTTGCTAGGTGCTCATCCTGATGTATGAATTTGTTTTAAATCAGTTTTTTTTTTTTTTTGCTCTACATAATATATGCATTGCAGTGTCAAAAATCTAGAATTTGGTAGATCTCTTAGTATTGGATGATCAGCTTTTTTGGTTCTATAGAATATGAAATTGAACTTTTCTTCTTTTTTTGCAAAATCATTTATGATTTATACATAGGAAATGCTGCTTTAGAAGTAGCAATTACGGTGTAATGTAATTTTAGGTTATAAAGGTTTTAATGATGCAATTCATGCTGGCATTGTTGTAATTAATGTAACCTTCCTATTGGGGCACAATCTTAAATATTACAGGCTATCTATCTATAGCAACTCATAATTTGTACTATCTTAATACTTTCCAAATTGTATTGGGATGGGCAAACTTTATTAGATTCCTGTATATAGTAATTTTAGCACATTTATTTAAAATTTGATTTCTTCATAAAGCAAGAGCATATTATAGATTTTATTTCGATTTCAATAATTTTTTACTTAGCATTTAATGCATTTTTTCATTTGTAGTTTACCATATCTGTGTCAGCATAGACAGACATTTCTGGAATAATATCTTACATTTTAGTAATTAGAATTAAAATGAAATTAACTATTGCATAAGAAGGAAAACACCTTTTACATTTCGAAAGATAATTCTTGAATTATCAGTGAGTTCTTATATGTTTGCTTGTTCATTACAAACAAATAGTCTTTCAAGTTTCAAGGAAAGGAGCAATGTCTTCCCAAATTGCTGAGGGTGAAGCTTTACAAATAAGCAAAGTCCTTGAGGTAGATGAAGAAACCTCTCATGCCCTTCTAGGTAGCACCATGCAAGAATATAATTTTAAAACAACTAGAAAGATTAAGGTATCCAGCTTTTCGTTGTGAACATCTTGTATCTAATATTTTTTGTTAAATATTTACAATTAAAATTAATGTTGATAATGTGATTACTAAATTCAATGTGTTATATTTTGATCTGCCATTCTACTCATGATGATCAATGCTTCTATTTTGGATAATTTATATCTCTTATGCTTTCAGATTAATGATTCCAAAATGGTTATAGACAATTACATAGAAATGGAGGCAACCAGATTGATGTGGTTCAAACATGAAGGTCAATAGTTCAAATTCTTTCTGATTTCTTTGTTTGCATACTCTAAGATTCTTGACATTATTTACCATTACCATTTTTTAAGATGTTTGACTGTTTGTTACAAGCAATTAGAAATTTGGATAATTGCAAAGAAGTCTCTTTTTCATAAGGTATAGCATACAAATGATATCCTTTCCCGATTTCATACTTTAGCTCTGTTATTTTAAAATTGGTCTATTTGTTAGTCCATAGATGTATTTCATATTAATTTTTTTTGTTTTCTATGGAACATATGATGCAGAAAAATGGTGATTTGAGCACTGGGGCAGTAAAATATTTGTTTAATTACATCTGCAACCGTCGTAACACTTTGCTCTTCAGTTATGAATGAAATTAATACATGACCGTCTATTTAATTGTTGTTGGAGTTGATAATAGTTTCTGTTTTAATATTTGGTTTGGTCTCATGAGCAATGGCTGTTGTGGTTTTGAATTGGAAATTTTAAATGTTTACAATTTATAAAAAATAATTATATATTAAGTAATGTGCATTGTAATATTTATTTATTTACAACTTACTATGTAAAATCACCCGTTGCAACGCACGGACCTTTTACTAGTCTATCTATCTATCTATCTAGATTTTAATATGTAAAGTATAGGAGGTTCCCCGTAAGTCTAGAAAACAATGACAACAGAGACTAAATGAAAATAGAAAATGTTGGTTGCATTTGTGAGGCCGGCAAAAATATATTTAGAAGCACCAGAATGTACTTCAAAAAAGAAAAAAAATAAAAATAAAAAGATTTGGAATCCACTTATACACAAAAAAGCATATAAATTCGTAAAAAAATTTAAAAGTAGAAAATATATTACAAAAATATTCATATATATACCTATAGATCGATTGCATTTCAAGTTTCATTGAACTTGACTGTCATTTGATACTTCATCATGAATCATTAATTTAGATTTTAGACCGTTACCATACAAACTTGATGGTCGCTAATAGAGTACGTATCAAATAACAGATTCACATCCGCTGCCATAATTTTTCTATGGCTGCAAATTTGCCATAGTTCATGGGTATGTATGACACCGGGACCCAGTCCCACAATAAAAAGGAAGGAAGGAAGAGATGCACAATTAATGTATGTTTTAAATTTTACTTATCATGCAGCTGTTCAATTCAGATCAAGTTTAACTGCATGTAACAGTTTTGTAATTACCAGCTGCACAGACGATAAATTTATGAATTTACTCAGAGAATGTAGTATAGATATATAATAGACTGAGCTCTTCTTGCTTCTAATCTTAATTGTAAATAAATTCGGCCTTGAATTCATAAAATTGTGCCACTCAGTAGTGTATCTGGTTATGAATTATTAGATCCTTCAATAACTCAGAATTAGCTGTTTATTTCTTCCATTTTTATTTTCTGATAACAAATTAAAGAAAGCAGATGATGAAAATACACCGGATTGTTACATTGTAGTCATCAATTTAATTACCAAATAATTAGATCAACTGTTGACAGGGATGAAGCCAGGGTTTCATCATGGGGGGGCCAAAAAAGTGGTGCCGCAAAAATATTTTTTAAAATTAAAATGGTTATATATTAATTATTACATAGTCAAAACTATTAGTTTTTATTACAAATGCAATAAACATAATTGAAGCCATTATATTTATGATTCCATTATTGAGCGATCTATTCGATGATAACATACAACTAATATCAAAATTAATACTAAAAGTAAAAAAAAAATTGCATAACTGCAACTAATATAAGAACTCATTAGCAAAGGATGAGTTTAACATGTCTAGTTTTTATCTTTGCAAAATCATCTATTATATCTTTAGATCGAATATTTTTTGCAATTTCTTTCTCAATATAAGCAATGATTTAGTACATAATTTGATAATGTTGCAATTGATATCTTAGATGAAGAAGTTCATTATCTGGAAAATCAGCCGGATAGAGCTAGTGTGCATACAACATCAATATTGAACAACTTGAAAGATTATGTAGGATCTAAGGATGCACTTAATCTAGGAAAATGCTATGGGGATACCACAAAGGATACCGTTTGGGATACCATTAAACATTGACTGCCAATAAAAAATGTGATAAGGTGAGTATTTAGGACGTTAAGGTGAATATTTAGGAGGATAAGCTGAATAGTTAGGAAGTGTAATACTGCAAGTTAAATTAAAAATAGTTTTTATTGGCTGTAAAGCAAAATGTGTTAAGCAAAATGTGTTAAGTGTTAATGCTGCAATTAGGTTTTTATTATGTAGAGTTTTTATTGGTTGTCAAGCAAAATGTGTTAAGTTGAATATTTAGGAGGTTAAGGTGAATATTTAGGTTTAGTTGAATTGGTCAAAGATCATGGTATCCCCGACGGTATCCTTTGTGGTATCCGAATATCTAGACTGCTTAATCTATGTTATTGAAATGTTGTGTAATCGTGAAGTTACTTTTTTTAGCAATCCGAAATTAGAATTATATAGCAAGACAGAATTATAGAAATATCTATTACCATATTGATGAAAAGCAAGCTCATATATTATATAATTTACATTTAAGGACCTATATTTAATATCTCAATATATTTAACCTAAAATAGTATATTAAATTTTTTTTTTCAAAAATCATGGGGGGGTCATGGCCCCCTCTAGCCCCCTCTGTCTCCGTCCCTGACTGTTGATACTATATAACGTACTATTTATTGCCAAAATACTAGCGATAAAATATAAATTTTCCAATAAACCTACTTTTTATTTTGACAAAATGCCAAATTATCATCATCTTCTACATAAGATAATATAATTGAGTTAATTAATTCTAATTTATAAATCAGCTTTGCTACAACACATACACAGAGGAACAATAATACAAACAAAATAAGGAAATTAAAAGCAAGATATAATTATAACTAGCTCGCATATATATACTAATTAATCACCTTGCTACATTCTGAAATTAAAATTAACACGCCTACAAAATACAGAAAAAAAAATAAAAATAGGAACTTAATTAATTAAAACTAAGAAAATGTAACAAGTAATTATACTGATTAAACAGTTCTAAAAACTAGGATCCACCGCCACATCCGCCACCGCCACAGCCGCCACCGCCGCCACATCCGCCATGGCCTCCTCCGCATCCACCACCATGATGATGGCCGCTGGCAGCAGAACCGCTAGTCGCCGCTGTATAATAAAGAATATCACTACCTTCAGCAGTTGTACCTGATCTCTTGACTCCTCTCTGCCTCCTGCTACTTTGGCTTGCCTGAGCTGCTTTCTTCTTTGGAGGATGATCATCTGCACACACAAAGACAGCAACAATCAAGGTGCTGATTGTTGCTGCCACCAAACAAAGCATGACCAGGTGTGGGGGTAACTTGGAGACGTGTTGCAAAGTGCTTTGAATCAAAATTCTGGCCATCTTTTGTTTGTTTGTTAATTTCTGTATGTTGAAATTATATGTTTTATGAGATTTTAATTACACGGACTTATATAACACAAATATCACCAATTCAAGGAGTCTATATTTGTAAACATGCATTTATTTATTTATTTATTTTAAGCTGGAATTAATTAATCCTGGAATTAACAGATTAGAAAACTAATTCTAGATTTTTTTTTCAAAAATAACAGATATTAATTCCTTCTGTCTATCCACTAAAATTGAAATTAGCACAGTTTTATATACATTTGAACATGTTTAGTTTTAGGTGACGGTTTTTGAAATTCCGTAAACACAGGTGAGCTATTCAAAGTCCAGACTAATAAAAGCGACATCTATTTAAAGCAAGTTGAGGATAAGACCAAATAAAAATCCTTGTTTATATGAACTAGAGCTGTAACTCAGGCTTCACCCCGAAAAGTGGTATCAAATAAATAACTAAGAATTTTATAAAATTTTCAATATTTATATTAAGCAAAACTTGAACAAAATTTTTAAATTTTTAATGTAATTAAATAATAATAATAATGCAATAATTTATAAATAAAAATATATATAAATGTTGGATCATTTTAATGGTTAAAATTTGTTTTAGATATATCACATTCATCTTATTTAATGAGGAGAGAAAAAAAATATATTATCCATTGGATCAAAGTAAATGAAGAATTTTAAATAAAATCAATGGTTAATAAGAATGATGATGTGGCATAGTTGAGGTGTTTGAAAATCTACTCCTCTTTATAGAGTATAGATTAATTGTATCTTTGGTTGTTTAAATTGAACTGAAAATAATCAAAATATGGGCCGTATATATAACTTTGAACTTTTAATAATGTTCGATCAACAATGCATGATTAACAATTAATATAATTCATTTGTGCAAAATCAATGTGTGTAAATCGTATTTTTATATAATTAGTAAAAAATTGTGTTTGGCTCATGTAAATGGCAATTACAAAATTACATTACTCATTGCATGATATTGATCCTCCTGTGTCACGGCTTAATTTTTATGAACTCTACAATAATCTATTACATTACAATTATTACTCGAATATTGAGTTTTGCTAAAATGCATTTATTGGCAATTATCATCTGAAAATTATATATCCATAATAGCATTATTGAGAAAAAAATATTTTTTTATTTTCGGAAGACTGATAATCTGAAAATAGCCTCATACTTTTTAGGTATTAATATTATGCACACGTATATTTGTAAATGAAGATAATATAGATAGAATATACGAATAGTTTCAAATAAATTTCTCTCTGCCTGCCGCCTGCGCATGCTAATGCTTAATGGGAGAAAACAAAAACATATAACAAAAAATGACAGCTGTGGGATTTGAACCCACGCCCTTTCGGACCAGAGCCTAAATCTGGCGCCTTAGACCACTCGGCCAAACTGTCATTTTATGATTAATCCTTGATTTTATTATATATAATCAATTATGTAAGATAATTCATCATATTCGGCCCAGTGCATCAAATTGAAAGCCTAGTTTTATTTGAAGAACATTTATATTTTTTTATCTGGTCAATAACTCCAGATGCACCTTTCATCAAATTCTGGTCCAAAATATCAAACAAGCTTGAGAATTCTTTGTTAGTTATTTTTATACGGCTGAATTATTATTTGGCTGATAGCACGCGCTCTTAATTATGTCTTATCACCCCATATATATAAATATCTTCTGTAAATTAAGATCAATTTCATTAATTTTCAGGTGTTAAATTATTTATTTGGTTCTTCTTTTAGAAATATATATATATCTGGGTGCGTCAGCCCGACGAAATGAATTTGGTATCAACTAAATCTCGTTATTTGATTTGAGTAATCGCCTAATTAATCGGTGTGCAGAGTTGCAGACCTTGTAAATTATATAATTATGTTGATCTTCTTGTATTAATCTGGATCACAACAACATAACGTTCCTTTTTTGTTAAAAATACCAAGATTTTTATATATTTCCACTAACATTTTTTTTTTGTAAATATCGTAATGCTCGTCGTACAATAAATTTACCTTCACTAATTTAATTACTCTTCTCAAACAATCAATGGCCTTTTTTTCCTTGTTATCCTCCTCCAGAATCCAAATACAATATGCATGAAAGGGTGGTTAAGAGGCACAAACAGTAACCGAAAGAGGAGCAACATCGCATGATTCTCTGTTGTGATGGATCTATAAATTGAGAATATAATCTTGCAAATAATTATATTGTTTTTAAATAAGAAGAATTACATTGGTGCAGCCATTTTCAATATTAATGCTTATATGATGATGATTACTTGATTCATTAAGAGACATCATACTGTTTTACAAAGATATACATTACTCTGTTTCTGAACAATCCATAATACAACAATGGGACAATGGTGGAAGCTAACTATTACTTTGTATAGACGCCTATCTGTTTTACCTGTCGTTTTTTGAGACAAAAATGAGGGTCAAAATACGTAAATTTAAAATTTCACCTAATATTTTGTTTCCAACAATTGTCTTATTATTAGTTCCTCCTGACAGTTCGTTGACAAATACCTCCTCACTTTCTTCAAATATATCTTTCCAACAATTATAGCCCTTCTCAATTGAACAGAGAAATTACTAATGAAAAAGGGAAAAGACCCGGACAACAAAAATTAAGAGCAATGCCCAATCCATGCCGGCAACTTTCGGGTAGGCAAGTATGAGTCCTGAGAGGGCAATTTTACATTTTGCCCTTCCTCCACAGATTTTGAAACAAATTGACCTCCCCTCCAAAAAGATCAACAAAATGCTCTTGTTGTCACCTCTATTCCCCTCTATTAGCATATTTTTTTAATGGGTATGCTTCCAAATATTTACTAATATTAATTCTTTGAAACTAATGCAATATCCTAGGTAAAAAATAAAAAGTTTTAGCATAAAATTATAGTTTGTTATAATATAATATTAATCAAATAACATAATTTTTACGACCATAACCAATTTTTTATTTTTTATTCTTTTAAATACTAAATGAGACTAAAAGAAAATTAATCAATCATTTGAATATATATACATCCATATTATATTCAAATACTTCATATTACTTACGTACTATATTAAATTAAATATTCATTTTGTTTTGGTAAATTGGAAGAAAGCATAATTTTTTTATAAGATTTTGATTATATTATTTTCAATACATGAATCTTCATTGTGTAATATTTTTATGTCACAATCAAATTTATCATTCTAAAAAAATTACTTTTCTTATTTTTGACATAATATGTTACATTCCGCTCAAACAATAAGAATTGTAAATTACCGTTTATTAAGTTCCAAGAAATATCACATGATAATACAATTTATTTTATGAAATTTATATGTAACCAAAATTTTCTTACATAAAAAATAAATAAAATATAAAATAATTACAATTTTTAATATATTTAGGGAGAATAAAAGAGAGTTAACATGAGGGAAGGTTAATTGAGGGGAATGAGGGTGACAACAAGGACATTTTGTTGATCTTTTTGGAGGGGAGGGCAATTTGTTTCAAAATTTGTGGAGGAAGGACAAAATGTAAAATTGCCCGTCCTGAGAAGCAAACACAAGTTGGGTTGTCATGTCTGGAGTTTTCTCCTAAATTTCCTGCTGCGGATCAGGTCCTGAGGAAAATCTATTGCTCTTCTTGTACTTATAATGTCAAAATTATAATTATTCTTTTAAAACTTATATTTCAGTTATAATTGCTGTGTTTAAGGATTTCTTAATTTTTTTGCTGTTGATGGTGTATTTTCTTTCCATGCTAGAATATAAGTATGATTACCGCGGATATAATTTTCCGTTTGTCGAATTATTAATATGATTGATTATTTCAGATTTTAAGTAAGAATAGAAACTTTGTTAGGGGCTGGGTGTTCTATTTCTTAGCTTTGGGTTGGCTTACCGTGGCTCGAGGGAAATTAAGCTATGGAGTGTTCTAAATACTAAAAGAGATACCTGGCTTTCAAAATATATAAGCTATAAATCCTTCAAAACCTGGTTTTGAAATAAAATAAAAAAAAAAAACATTTTTTATTTGAAATGAATATGTGACCAATATACATAAATTCAAATAATTTCGAGAAAAATGTTATAGATAATTAACGTTGATGACATGTTGTAGTATGTATTTGGCATGAATGAAAATGAAGATGATATGTATATTTGGACTAAGAACCTGAATTCCAAATTAGTAAGCCCGGGAAAAAAAAAATTATAAAAGGAACCCCGCACACGATACACGCATTTATTTCTTTAATCTTGTATTTCTTTTTCCTTTTTGCGCCGTTTTTCATTCCTGAAGGAAAAAAAAAAAAAAAAAATACGATCCCCAACCATATATATCATTGAAAATTAAGGACAATATATACAGAGGGATCGATAACAGACTGCTTATTTCATCTTTTCTTAGACCACTATATCAAATAAGTTTTACAGTTTTACTAGGATGTTCTTTGCTAGCCCATTGTCTCAAATAAATTTTATCGAGAATATAAGTGGTTTAATCAAAAGACAAAGCCCAACATGATACGTACAACCCCTGCGCTTGAAAAAAAAAAAAAAAAAAAAAAAAAAAAACTTAAAACAAAAATTAACTCCACTTGCTTCCATAATCTATACTCCATAAAGAGGGGTATATTTCGAAGCACCTCAACTATGCCATATTATCACTCTTATTAACCATTGATTTTGTTTCAAACTCTTCATCTACTTTGATCCAATGGCTAATATTTATTTTCTCTCCTAATTAAATAAGATGAATGTGATATGTTTAAAACAAATTTTAATCCTTAACATAAAATGATCCAACATTCATATATATTATTATTTATAAATTATTGAATTATTATTATTACTATTATTATTATTTAATTACATTAAAAATTTAAAAATTCTGTTCAAGTTTTGTTTAATATAAATATTTAAAATTTTATAAAATTCTTAGTTATTTATTTGATATTATTTTTCGGGGCGAAGCCCGAGTTACAGCTCTAGTAATAATAATAACGAGAAAGGATGAATAAAATATTGATCCATAATTTTATATTTCAAGATTCTTTTGTACAGGCTGAAATTATATAACTACATCATGCCATCAATCTAATACAAACATATTTGAGAATTGACGAGGATAGTGTATAGCTACTAATTAAGCGTGGCATTTATATAATTGAATTTATTTATTTATTTATTTTTATTTTATTTTATTTTTTATTTTTTTTTGTGAGGTAGAGGGCGATTGCCCTCTATAATTTTATTAATAAAAAGAGATATTTACAGGGTTATTTACAAAGCAACACAAAAAAGATGAGGCTAGATAGAAAGAAACAAGAAAGACAGAAAATACTACTTGTCCCCACAGGAGCTGAAATCGGCTAAGATCCAAATCAGATCTCAGGACCATGAGATTTCGATCTGACGGTTCCCAAAGACCTCGAGATCCGGACTCAGCAGATATAGGTCTTGAGAACCATTGGATCGGAATCTCAGGGTCCTGAGATCCGATTTGGATCTCAGCAGATACGGACGCGTCCTCACAGATAAGAAAATAATAATTAAAAGTTGCTATAGTTGCTAAAGTTCTTTATATCTTCAAATTAAGATAAATTTAGCTTTGTATCTTCAAATCATGTGATTATACTGGTAGATATGATATTTATTTTCTTGAAATAGGTGTTTATGGTTCTAAAAGGATCGTATGTGCTTATGATACTCAATGAGGAGTTGGACTATTATAGTAACGTCTCAAATTTTGTGTTATTGTGTCTGAAATCACGATTTATGTTGCTCAATAAATTCTTTATATGAAAATATTGGGGAATGCAAATTTTTTTTTTATTTTTAGAGTTTTCTAAGTATTTGTTTTGAATTTTATAAAAGAGCTTATAAATATTAATAAAATATTGATGTTTGTACATGCTATTTTCAAAAATGCAAAACAAATATTTAAAAAACTCTAATAATGAAAAATTTTTGTATTCCCCGATATTTTCATATAAAGAATTTATTGAGCATCATAAATTATGATTTTGGATACGATACCATCAAATTTGAGGCATTAGCATTTCATTCCGAAATGTTAACGTTAGTATAATAGTTTAGCTCCTCAATGAGTTAAGGTAGTGTTTATGAAATAAATCTAGTATTAATTTATACTTCTCTCATAGATGTTTATACTTCTTAACATGGTGTTTATATTTATGAAACCGGTGTTTATGTTTCTAAAATATTGTTCATACCGGTTGTCATGAAAGTAGTTAATCTTGGTGCATTCATGAGAGCAGCTGAATCGGCTGCAGAGATGATAATGCCAAAAACCACCCTTTTCAAAAGAAAAATACGATTTAATTTTAGAGTAAAAGTGTTATGTTAAAGTTGCAACAAAAATGTGTTCCAGTACTTCAATTAAAATCACGCGCCAAGTGAACAACTTGATAAAAAATTGAAAGGTCCAAAAACTTTCTTAAACCATGCTAATAACCTCTACTATATTATGATTATCTCCAACCCTTAATTAATTTTCCCATAATTAGGGTTGCTGTTTTAACCCCTTTTTTATAAAACGCCAACAAAATTGGCGCACCACCATAAACAAATACAATAATAAATCAAGCTTTCCATTCAGGCAAATAGTAGGCAGTGTTCAATCAAAACATATATTGAAAAGAAAAAAAAAAATGGCTGTCCCCAACTGCACCAGAGTTCTCTTCCTTATCATCGGTGCCTTCCTTTCGTTCATGTCAGCCGGAATGGCGAGTGCCGGTATCACGGATGAGGACTACTGGAAGCAGAGGGAAGAGGCTTCTCGTGCCCGGAGCTTGGCTGCGTATGATCCGGAACCCGAGCTAGCCACCGACCACTTTAACAGAGCTGTCCATGAGTAAGCATACTTACTGATCTAATATCTAATTTTCGACATGAGTGTTAGACAAATCCATATGAAATGTTATGAAGGAAGTGATTAATATACATTCTCTGATCAAATACAGAGCCTTTGCGTATAATAACGGTACCAGGCGGAGTTTGGGCCAACGGCGTGGTCGTCCTGGGGGGAGCAAATGCCTCGCCACCAATCCTATCGATCGCTGCTGGAGATGCCGGAAGAATTGGATCCGTGAACGCAAACGTCTAGTCAAGTGTGTCAAGGGATTCGGAAAGGGAACGACTGGTGGTGCCGCGGGTCGGTACTATGTCGTCACTGACCCCTCAGACAACGAGCTGGTCAACCCGAAAAATGGTACGCTTCGTCACGCTGTAGTGCAGGACGAGCCGCTATGGATCGTGTTTGCGCGTGACATGGTCATCACCCTCCGCGAGGAGCTCATAGTCAACAGCCACAAGACCATCGACGGGCGCGGCGTGAGGGTCCACATCGCGTATGGTGCGCAGATCACGATGCAGAACGTGCACAACATCATCATACATAATGTCAAAATACATAACATCACCAACTCGTGGGGCGGCTACGTGCGCGACTCCTTGAGCCATTCGGGGTTCAGGACTCCCAGCGACGGCGACGGGATATCCGTCCTCAGCTCGAGCAACATCTGGATCGATCACGTCTCGATGTGGAACTGCAAGGACGGCCTCATTGACGTCATTCAGGGTTCTACCGCCGTCACCATCTCGAACAGCCATTTCACAAGACATGATCATGTGAGCTTATATAATTTCACCACCAAATTGATTTTAATTTCGTCCATATACTAAGAATATAAAAGATTGTTCTGCCATGGATCAGCTAAACATCCCTTTCATTTTAAACCGAATGATTCTTATCAAACACTTTCTCTTTAATTGTATCTAAAAGGCATATTATGACCACCCGATTTTAAAAAAATGAACGGTCCATAATTCATCTGGTGCATAGCAGAATTACCCTAAAAAGTAATTCACTTGATTATGAAATTAACAAGAACATAATTTGATATGTGCATATTCCAGGTGATGCTATTTGGGGCAAGCAACTCATTTCCGGATGACAAGATCATGCAAATCACAGTGGCGTTCAATCACTTCGGGAAGGGGCTTGTGCAAAGGATGCCAAGGTTTGTGTACAACTAATTTATGGAAAGATAATTAATCTCTGTTTCATGATGATTAATTATCACAAATTAAGTCACTAATCCTCTTTCATTAATGCAATAAGTAATTTTGTTAGATGTACACGACATTCAGAATGTCACTATAATTCGATGTTTTATCGATCGATCGATTATAGAGAACTTCCTAATTAATGTTCACTGATTCTTTTTATCAAGGTGTCGATTTGGGTTCTTCCACGTCGTGAACAACGACTACACTCACTGGGAGATGTACGCGATCGGCGGCAACATGAACCCCACGATCATCAGCCAGGGCAACCGGTTCGTCGCCCCCGACGACATAAACGCGAAAGAGGTCACAAAGAGAGAGTACACGTTAGAAAGCGAGTGGCAGGACTGGGTCTGGAGATCAGAGGGAGACTTGAAACAGAACAAAGCTTTCTTTGTCGAATCCGGCAGTGGTGCGAGCGCGACAAGGTACAGCAGGAAGGGCTTCATCAAGGCTAAACCGGGCAGCTATGTTAAGCGCCTCACGCGCTTTTCCGGCGCGCTTGGCTGCAGAAAGAATCAGGAATGCTGATTGATCGAACACTGAGATCAGAACATGTAATTGTAATTGGGATTTGAATTCTGTAGATCATTACATGCAATAGAGATTGTGTACTCATTTTTTACACATGAATCTTGGAAGAAAATTATTTGGATGTTCTGGTAGATTGTTTTAGATAAATTAATATGGCCTGCGACTATATATATTTGAAAAGTGAAATATATTTCCAGATAATTGAAGTTGATATATAATTACATATTTTACGAAAAACGCTCTAGCTCAGGATGCATATATAAATTAAATATGCACCAAAAGGAATCCATAATTGGGTTAAATCACAAGAATTTACTGTGGATGAATAGCTTATCACCACAGTAAATTTCTCAACTATTTTGAGCCGTCCGATCTCTCTTTCTTTTACCGTCTTCTTCTTTTTTTTCCCTTGCTTCTTTCTCCGTACCCAAAAGGCAAATGCACATGGGGTGAAGAGATTTTTTGTACTGTTTTTTATGAAGCATTTGTGCAGAGGCATCAAATCGACTCCTGGGTCCATTTGTATATGCTCGCTTCATGAAAGGTCACATGAAATATGCTCAGATTGTTTTCACAAGTGCCAGCTGCTCATTACTACCTCCGTCCACAATTAAATGAATTTATACCCTTTAGAGTTTGTCCACAATTAAATGAACTTTACCGATGAATTTATTTTTCCATTCACTTGTTTGAATCCACTTGTTTCTCCAATTTATGATTACCCTTTTATCTATATTATTTAATTGGAACAATTATTATGTAATTTCATTTTTCCACTAATTCATTTGACTTTTTCTAAAAATTCATTTATTCATGGACGGAGGTTATATTTGTTAAGAACTCATACGTCGCATTCATTTTTTCATATTTTCTGTTTCTCCAATGTTATGATTACCCTTTTATCTATATTATTTAATTGAAACAATTATTATGTAATTTTATTTTTCCACTAATTCATTTGACTTTTCCTAAAAATTCATTTATTCATGGACAGAGGTAGTATTTTTATAAGAATGAATCCACTAATCAAATTGTTCCACGTGGTTTTTCCCTTTTTGAAATGAGAAAAGAATCAATTCCGATTTCTTACTTCAGTAGTGAAAAAATTAATATGTTACTTATTATTATGTGATGCACATGCACTCATACTTCTTGCAATAATTTAACTACAAAATTATTATTTATTTAGAAGTACGTATTATTGGAGTTAGATCAGCATTTTGGACCGAAATGTCAATTCCTCAAAATTTATGTCATCGTATTCGAACTCATGATTTATAGTGCTCAATAAATTTTTTATATGAAAATATTGGGGAATAAAATAAATTTTTATTTTAGAGTTTTCTAAGTATTTGTTTTGCATTTTTCAAGATGGCATGTTCAAAAATCAGTATTTTATTAATATATATGAGCTATTTTCTAAAATTCAATATAAATACTTATAGAAAACTCTAAAAATCCCCAATATTTTCAAATAAAGAATTTATTGAGCACCATAAATCATGATTTCATATACGATAACATAAATTTTGAGGTGTTAGCATTTCGATCCGAAATGCTAATGTATAATAGTCTAACTCTATGATATTGGACTCATAAACTTGGAACTTTTGATAATTTCATGATATTGATTGATATATATAAAAAAAAAAAAGTAAGCACACAGAAATTTCAGATTTTTCTATGTATATATTTTATAAATTTGAACATCTAATTATTTACGTTGAGAAATAAGATACTCAATATAATTTCCATTTTTTATTGTACACATCCTAAAAAGTGAAAAATATTTTCTCCATTTCCAATTCTTTTTAGGGAGTGAATAAAAATAAATATTATGTAGACTCCATCTTATAATATTTTTGTTGCAATATAATTTTATATTACTGATATTGTGTATTCTAACATATTTGTATATGTTAATTTTTTTTTTGTTAACAACTTAAAAAATTAAATTAGGCGTGGTGGAGCACGCACCATTTCTAGTTTGATTCTTATACAATCGGAAAGTAGAGTTTCTTTTGCAACAAAAAGAATCAAATAAAATCAATCGGGATTTTTTTTCTTAAGAAAAAAACCGGCACATGCTTGTGGGCAACATGTGCAGCTTCTGTTTCTTCTCCTCAGTTTATATTGGGTTCTTTTGTTTATATTGGGTTCATTTGGGCTGAAATATTCAAGGTCCAACGGCCCAACAAATTAACATTTCCAATCTAATATTGGGCTTTCTCCAGTCACCACACTGGACTCAAGGCATAACCATTAACCATCAATTCATTTAAAAATTTATAACTTCATTTCAGTTTTTTTTTTCTTTTTTTCTTTAAGAAATTATTGTGAAGATTTGGAATATGGTAAATCCGCGAAGAATGGAATTAGGTCTTGATTAGTTAGTTTCTAAAAGTGTTCCTACTCCCACGCGAGAAGAAGCTTTCTCAATGCTTACGCTGTTGCTGTTAGTGACCAGTAAGTAATAACAAACTGATTGAATGACTACTCGAAACGATAAAGACGCGTCTCCATTCTCCACCCGCTTGGGACTTTGGGAGGCTCATCAGGTCTCCGGTCTCCGGGCTTCGGGCTTCGGGCTTCGGGCTTCGGGCCAGGGTTTGGGTCTGGAAAGAACCGCGAATATTCGTGCTTTATGATGTGAAACGGTACGCCTCTATATAAATCCCTCTGCCCTCTCCCTTTTTCTTCACTCACTCGCGAACGCACACACAGTACAGTCCCCATCTCTCTTCCCCCCTTTTCTTTTTCCGAAGCTCGGCGGTGGAAGTGAGGAAGGTCCTCTCGCTCTCTCTCCCACGCACCACCACTCCGTCGCTCCAATAGGCGCGCGAAGAAGGCGGCCTTGATTTGATAGATCTCTCACTGTTGTCGCCCGCCTAATCAATTGGCTAATTGTATGTTCTCGTTTAGATTTAATCACTCAGTGTTATTTCTTCTTTGCAATTAAATTTATTTATTTGCTCTTTCTCTGCTTAATTGAGCTTAGGAAAATCGTACAGCTTCCTGTTTAGTTTTAACTGCCTTAGTTAATTTGTCAGTACTGTCAATTAATTTAGGTATGGAGTTTAATTAGGAAGGTAGAGTATGTGGCTGATAAAATGAATTGAATTCCATTGCTTAATAATACTAGCTTTTTTATTTGCTTAGAACACTTGTTTTTGCCTCTATTTCGAGCTTAATTGATTGTGTTAAGTACAATTTAGTTTGACTAGTTGGTATTTTGCTCTTAAGGTGCTATGTAACAAAGTAATTGCGCATATGGTATGAAAACTGCATTATAATAGGTGCACATGAAAAAAAAAATGACGATTAGAATTATACAATTGCTACATAGGATAATTTGCAATTTAGATCAATAGATTTTCATAAAAACCATTCAAGAGACAAGTATTAATGTTCGATTATTTTTCTTGTGCAGATTGCTCGGGCTGCAATTTTTGAATACCAAAATGAGTGGCAAGCGTCCTGGTGAGGGAAGCATGCCAAACAAGAGACTAAAGAAGAGGTCCGAAGTGTGGGAGCATTTTGATGAGACAGCTGATGGTCAGAGGGCTATCTGTAAGTACTGTGCTAATAGTTTAAATGGAAATAGCAAGGATGGTACATCACATCTAAAACGTCACCTTAAATCATGCGAAAAACGTCCGCAGGGGGGTGTATGTCCACCTCCAACACTTGTAATTAGGGATGAGGCTACCGGTATGGGTTTAAATTGGGACAAAATCCTGCAAGATTTAGTGAAGAAAGCTATTAAGGAAGAGATTCCATTTGCTTCTTCAGAGTGTAGAAAACTTTGGCACAATCTGATGGGACCCATGGATGTTGAAAAAGAAATTTTGACATATTATGAGCATGCCAAAGAAAAATTGGCCATTGAATTGAAAGATCTAACATCTCGAGTTTCCTTTAGCCTTGAGGTCCTGCAAGAAGTAGGCTATATGTCTATAACAGCACATTTTATCGATAGAGATTTCAACTTGGTGAGAAAGCTAATTGGTTTTAAGAAATTATCTGATGTCCACTCAAGTGCATGTATAGCAGATGTTATAAGAAGTTGCATATCAGAATGGAAGCTTGGTGATAAAATATTTACCTTTATCGGAGCTGATAAGTCGTTCGACATGTGGAAATGCATGCGAGAAAATTTTTCTTCTAAAATGTTGTTAAACGGTATGTACGTGACTCAACCCTGCTTTAAGGAAAAATTGATGCAAAGCTGGTCTTCAGTTTTATGTCCTGATAATTTTTGTGAGGGATTAACAATTGAGAAGTTTGTTGATGCTCTGAAAACAGTTCCTATCAGATTGGCTGCATTTAATGAAATTGCAGAAATGAAGGGTCTTAATCCTGTCAATAAAGATTGGTTAAATGAGTATAGAGGAATTTGTTGGTATTCGGATGATGAGGACCTGGAACATTGCAATCTTGCAGCCAAAATGTTCAAAGAAGTAATCATCTATAAAGATGTCTTTCATCAGTATGTTGAAATAGCAGGCTTGCCCACATTGGAACATGAGGGAGATTCAGTGTCTGACAATTTAGGTCCTAATCAATTAGGTAATGCAAATTCATCCTCTACTGATGCATGCACAGGAGCAGGCCAACCTTCCTCATCAGAACTAAACCTGTGTACTATTGATTGGTATGCTGTGGAGCTTGCACTTAAGTTTTCTGACTTATGTTCTGCAATTGATGGATTGTCTTCCTTTAATCATCCAATGCTAAGTTTGTGCTTCCCATATATTGCAGAGCTTGACAAATTAATGCATGACCTGGACCTTCCTTTCTATATTTTAGATTATTTCGAAAACGATTTATTTGAGATAGCAAATGCATTGGATCCTCAGTACAAACTAATTTTCTCAAAATATTACTGGGCGAAAATTAGACCAGATCCATATTGGGACATAGATAAGCGGATTGAAGAAGTATTTAGTGCATATGAAAAAGAAGAAATCAAAGAAGCCTCTCTTGTATGCATTGAACATACTAACAGAGAACATCAAGAGTCTTCAAGTAAATCTGCTATTTTAAGTCGCGAGACTATTGATGAGTTCTCTAAATACGCCAGAGAAATAAAGAGTACAAAAAAGTCAGAACTGGACAAGTACTTGGATGATGAGTTGGTTGATCTGGATGATGCAAGCTTCAACCTATTGGGCTGGTGGAAACAACATAGATTGCAATATCCCATTCTATCAAAGATGGCACGGGACATACTTGCTGTTCCTGCAACTGTGTATAGTACAAAAGGCATTATCAGTTCTGATTTTAAAGCGTTTGAAGGACTGAACCCTGATCTTGTGGAAGCTGTGGTTTGCTCGAAGGACTGGATTCTGTCTGATGAACAAAGGTATGCAGTTATCACACAGCAATAGTTTGTAAATTTTAATCAGCATTTGATCATACTATTAATTATCATATATCTTTGTAAATTTTAATCAGCATTTGATCATACTATTAATCATCATATATCTTGCTGTTCCTTTGCATAATATTTTCTCTTGTATAAATTGTAGCATGCGGAAGTCAAACAATTGATCGAGCAAGGTGCCTTGGGCTGTATATGGGTCCAGCCCAGTATTCGGCATCCGCAACAATTAAAAGGTGTTTCCGTCTCCTCTCTGTGTGCTGTCGTGAAGCCAGGTCGCAAGACACAGAAGCAGCAGCTCCATTGTCGTGAGAGATGGAGCCAGGAGATATGGCAAAGGAAATAGAGGAAGATTGAGAGAGAATTAGACGGCGGTGAATAAGAAAAAAGTGAAGAGCAAGTCGAGCTCTTTGATTTCACTACATCTACGGTGTTCCTTCTTGGTTGTAAGAAGAGTATTTCTTGTTTTCCTAAATTCTAGCGTTTCTAGTATTTGGATTAAATTGGGGTTTTAGAGCGGGTAGCTTCCCATAGTTGTTTCTCTCTTGTATTCTATTTCTATTGCTAGTGTATTCCTCAAGTTTGGGGCCAAAACTTGAGAAGGACAATTGTACCCGTTTGGTTGGTATAGTGAAAATTTGCCGGTGCGCCCTGTGGTTTTTCACCCTCAGGTGGAGAGGGTTTTCCACGTAAAAATTCTGGTGTCTTGTGTGATTGTGCTTGCTGTTTTACGTTCTTGGTTTTGCATACTTGTTTGGTACCAACCGGTACGGTGCCTTGATAATTACCCCATCTCTTGAATACACATTAGCACTGTCTCAAGTATTGAATCTTGAATTTAAGTTCCGCATAAAGTTTAAGAAAACCCCAACGAGGTGTTCCTATCGCAAAAGTGATAGCACTGAAGCTGCTGTAAGGTGTTTGAGAACAATCTCGAGAAGAAGCTAGGTTCTTAGAAATTGTTAATGAGAAATTTAACTGGAGCAAGTTTTGTATTGTGTTTTGGAAGAGGCTTGAATACACTTTCTTTCAGCATTTATTTTCTGTTTATTACGCAAACTTCACATTGTGAGGTTTTTGTACTATAATTACTTAATTAATTAATCTGAACTGTTTATTTGGGAGTTTAGATTGTCCAAATATTGGATGGTACGGTTTATATTCCTATTTACTATCCATGCCTCTTTGTTATGTACTAAGAAGCTATTTTTCATTTTCAAGTACAAAAAAGCTAAAGACAATTGCCTTGTATCGAAATGTATATTTGACTGACTGCTTTGGGACTTCGCTGCAAGATATAATTAAGCATGTCTGTGAGGAAAAAAAAAAATTAACTTACGAAAATACTATCGAATAAAATTCAACATAAAAATAATGTAAAATCATAAAATTTTAATAAATAATCTCTCAAATTTCTTAAATCAAATTAAACATGCTCCCAAAAATTTTAACAAACCAGATAATATCCAGCCATAAACAAAATGTAACATGAATTCAGCATTACTATTCACCAACAATTGCAAAAATTTCCAACTCTGACTAGTTACTTTTTTTTTTTTTTTTTATTGAACACTCAAAAGGCCCGTAGGCAACTCTGTCTAGTTACCTTCAAAAGTGAAAACCTTCAAACCTTCAACCTCGGGTTTGATTTGTATCCGCTGCCATACCCATTTCTCTCTAAATATCATTTGAAAAGATAAATTTAGTCATATTAACTAAGAATTTAATAAAATTAATTTAATTTGAATATATTATACGGTACGATGGTTTGGGTCACTATACCATAAATTTTTATGACTTTTCATAGTATATTTATTATAACAATGTATTTTAATTAACGTCCAAACAAAGTACAAAAACCATAATAAGGTAATATTAGAGCTATATAATTGAAGCGTATAGATATCTTAAATATTCTGATCCAATTTCCTAATGCGGATGGAAAACTTTACAAATTTTGTAAATTTAACAATAATTTTAAAAAATATATATAATTGAATAAAAAAATACAATATAAAGTCATCAATAATAAATATTATCAAAAATTTATCCTAACTTATCCCGATCAATACGGCCGAAGCAACGCGGGGCCATTACTCTAGTAGTTTTCTATGGCAGGAAGCTGCCATGAACTCTGACGGATGGGAACCGCATTAAAAAAATCACTCCTATTTTATAAAAATCAGGGCCGTTTAAATATAATCTAAGGGCCCGTAATGATCATGGCAGCATATACGGACAACAAACAACTGCGGGTTTCGGGTTTCACTTGTCTAGATCCGCATCCACCACCGTCTCCTCTTCTCTCCTAGTACCTCAAAAGACCCGCGGGTTCCGGGTTTCAATCGTCCAGATCCAGATCCACCACCGCCCTCTTCCCTTCTCTTCTCCGACAAACATCTCCCAAATCCCTTCGGAAAAACCTAGTGCGAATTCAAGTCGAAGTTTCCCTTTCCACCTCTGGCTTTCAAGCACCAATGTTCGGCGCGATAGGTTGCTCCGATCTCACTCGCTGTAAAAGCAGATCGTAGGCGATTCTTCTTCTTCTTTCCATTGTGAGCTAATATGCTTGCTTCTTTTTTGTGTCCTGTACCTGCCTACTTTCACTTTGGTTTGTACTTCTAGTACCAGTACTGTACTGTACCACCGGGGTTTGCAAGTACTTAGGAGGAGATTGGGGGTTCCATCCATGGGGTAGTACTAACTAACAGCTTGATCTGTTCAAGAAATTCATGGTAATTTTGATGTATGCTACCCCCTGTAATTGTTGCCGTAATCGATTGATTCACTCATATGTGCTTTAGAGGCGTTATGAGTTGTTATTCTGGCAAAATTCTGTGTTCACTGTATGAATTAAGTATGATTTGTTCTACACCGAGTTATGTCCTGTTTCCCGGTTTTATTATAAATACTGGGAAGTTTGCAATTTGCAAAATCAGGCATCTTTTAGTTACATCTAGTGTTACATTGGTAGTTCATTTTGGTTCCAATCAACTCTGTACACAACATTTTACCAAATTCTTACATGTAGCTGTATCAGTATACGCCTATACGGTATGGTACAATTGATGCCATCATATCAGTCTTGAACAGAAAACACAAATACAAATAAAGCTCAATTTACTACTGTCAAAAAAAAAAAAAAAAAATAACAAACTTTTTCTACTGTTTTGACCAATTGAACCATCTGTCATTTTGAGTTTCTTATTGTCAACTATGAAAATCATTGATGGTGAATTGTTTTGCTGAAAATGCAGATTTCTATATATTATCATGTCTGTCTTTGAGGGAGACATTCCGGTTAGCAATGGGATGATATCAAACAAGAGACCGAGGAGGACATCTGAAGTGTGGAACTATTTTTATGACTCGCCAGATGGTGAGAGAGCTATCTGTAAGTCATGCGGAAGAAGCTTGAGTGCAAAGAGTACTACAGGGACATCCCATCTGAAACGAGATCTTAAATTATAATCCAGCGGTTTTTATTAAACATGTTTCTTTTATTGTATTTAAAAGATATATCATGACCATCTGATTATAAAAAATTAACAGCCCATATTTCATCCAATCCATACCATAACAGAATTGGCCATATAAAAAATAACAAGATTATTTGTGCCAACTGAAATGTTTCCAACAAATGAACCTAATTAAACCTTCAAAAAATAATTCACTTGATTATGAAATTAACAAGAACCTAATTGAGGGGTTCGTATCTGCTGCCATTAAAAACAATGGCAGGGTCCTGCCATTAAATTTCTCGGCCCTAGGATTGATTTTAAACGGCCAAGATTTTAGAAAGAGGGGTGCTCCTTTATTTGTGGGTCCCACCTGTCAGTGTCTTATGGCAGGATGCTGCCATTGGAAACTATGGCAGCAGATACAAATCCCCTAATTGAGATGTTCACATTGCAGGTGATGCTATTTGGGGCAAGCAACTCATATCCGGATGACAAGACCATGCAAATCACAGTGGTGTTCAATCACTTGGGAAGGGACTTGTGCAAAGGATGCCAAGGTTTGTGTACAAATTATTAATCCTTAATTTACATGTACAAAGATTTACCATGGAAAGATAATTAATCTCTGTTTCATGATGATTAATTATCACAAATTAAGTGTCACTATTTGATGTTTTATCGATCGATTATAGAACTTCCTAATTAATGTTCACTGTTTCTTTTTACCAAGGTGTCGATTTGGGTTCTTCCACGTCTTGAACAACGACTACACTCACTGGGGGATGTACGCGATCGGGGGCAACATGAACCCCACGATCATCAGCCAGAGCAACCGTTTTGTCGCCCCCAACGACATAAACGCGAAAGAGGTCACGAAAAGAGAGTACACGTTGGAAAGCGAGTGGCAGGACTGGGTCTGGAGATCGGAGGGGGACTTGAAACAGAACAGAGCTTTTTTTGTCGAATCCGGCGGTGCTGCAAGCGCCACGAGGCACAGCAGGAAGGGCTTCATCAAGGCGAAACCGGGCAGCTATGTTAAGCGCCTCACGCGCTTTTCCGGCGTGCTTGGCTGCAGAAAGAATCAGGAATGCTGATTGATTGAACACTGATATCAGAACATGTAATTGGAAATTGAATTCTGTAGATCATTACAATTAACAGAGATTGTGTACTCATTTTTTACACATGAATCTTGGAAGAAAATTATTTGGATGTTCTGGTAGATTGTTTTAGATAAATTAATATGGCCTGCGACTATATTTGAAAAGTGAAAAATAAATCCAGACTAGTATATTGTCCACGCTTTGCTGTGGATAATATTATATACATATATATAGTTAGGTTACCGTGTTTTGCATAACAAACTGACTTCTGTGTTATACGCTCGTATCTCAGCAACCATAACTCCAATCACCGATCTGATTCGACCGGTGCATTTTATGTATCTAAAACTCATAGGAAACTAATTTTTACTATTTTTGGAGATTTCTAACTATTTTAACGATTTTTTAAAAACAACCCTGAATATGAGTCCCAAATATATTATTATATTATTATTTTTTGGCAATTAAATGGTCAGTATAATATAGCTCTAAATCTAAATTACAGTTTGCAGGTGAATGAATATATGGGGGCAACAAAAGAGGAGTATCAAAGAATTGCAGAGGCCCAATTGAATAAATGTATACATATCCAATTTCTTCCAATTAATATCCTCTACTGCGCAGTAAGTTTACTTCGTAGTACTTCAATCGTTGGATCTGCTTTGAGATCCGTTCTATTCAATCTCAAAAACCCACTCTGTGATCCACATCGTTGATCTACAGCGCAGCAGAGGATAAGCACGCTCTTCTCCCAATTCATATGTGTTTTTGAGGCAAAACAAAACCACCCAATTATCAACAAAATAACAAAATTGCCACCCAGGGACATATTGAATTGTTCGATACAATGGCAATCTCTGTAATTTCTTTTAACTCGAAGAGTTTTTGTAAAGAGAAAAAATGTAAAGAGAAATGTAAAGAGAGGATCTATGAATTAATAAGCTATAGACGGTTGAGATCATCTGATCGGACGGTCAATAATAAGTCTGGACAAAGACTCCTTTTAGTTCTAAAAAAAGTCCTCCTTTTATTATTAGTAGGGATAGGGATTAGGGATAATTGAAGTTGAATATAGTACAGATCTTACGAAAACGCTCTAGCTCAGGATGCATATAAAAATATATATATACACCAAATGGAATTTGATTCTTATACAATCGGAAAGTAGAATTTCTTTTCCAACAAAAAAAATCAAATAATATCAACCGGAAATAGATAACTTGTGATTTTTTTTTCCTTTTTTTAAGAAAAAAACTGTTACGTGCTCGTTGGCAACATATGCAGCTTCTGTTTCTTCTCCTCGGTTTTTATTGGGTTCATTTCATTTGGGCCGATATATTAAAGGTCCAATGACCCAACAAATTAACATTTCCAATCCAATATCCTGCTGTCTTTCTTTTTCTCCAGTATCAACCCCGACTTGAGAAAACATAATCATCACTCTCCCTATCTAGGCTAGCTACGCACTTATTCATTTTAAAAATTTTAACTTTATGTCATTTTTTTCTTAAGAATTTACTTCACAATAAATCCTTACTATATATAAAAACATATTAGAAAAAAAATATGAAAGGGCTATTTTCTCCAAATAAGAAACCTGAACTGTTGATCATTTTTTTGGATAGATCAGAATCATTGATGTACGTTAATGCTTATTGACGTTCTCAGCCCATTGAGACCCATATAAATTATCTCAATTTAAGGTCCATTACATATTATCTTAAAAGTTTATTATAAGAAATAACAATTTCAGCTTAAAATAAGCGTAAAGAAGACTTTTCACTAGTATATATAAATTACTATTGCGAATCGAATCCAAATTGAATTAAGAAAAAATTCAAGCCAAGCTGAATTGAACTCGACGAGACGGAACACGAGCGAGTTCTTAGCTGCCAACTTTTTTTGCCAATCCAATATAAGATATGGATACGGTTCTCAGAACAAATCCTCCAATGCGATTGGAATTAATTAATTAGCTCTCCGTTTAGTTTGCACTGGAGAAGAAGCTGAGCTGATCTAGTCACTTTAACAAACCGAGTCAGTCAATGCCCATTGGAACAATAAAGACGCGTCATCCCCATGGGAGACTCCGGGCTCCGGGCTCCGAATCCAAACTCCGTGCCTCCTTCTTCGGTCTCCGGCCTCCGGGCTCCGGGTTTTGGAAGGAACCGCACGTCTCTTGTTTTTATTTATTTTTTTTAAATTTTTTATATAATAATGTGAAATGGAAATGTGTATATAAGCCCTTCCCCTTCCCATGATTCCTCACAAGCTCCCAACTCTCTTCTCCTTTTCCCTTTTCTGAAGTCTCAGACGATCAGCGGAGGCTAGCTGCTGCTCTGCTGAGGGAGGTTCTCTCGCTCTCTCGCTCTCTCTTCCACGACTCCATTGCTCGTGCGAAGGGGCCTTGATTTGATCTCGTTTGGTCGCCTAATTGGCTTACTGTACGTTCTCTTTTACACTTAATTAATTACTGCGTACTCTTTCTTCTCATTAGATTTTTATTGTATGCTGTTGTTTCTCATGCTTAATTATTGAGTTAAGGAAGATCGTACTTCCTGTTTAGTTTAACTGTCTTGCTTGCCAATGTCAAATTTAATTTAGGTATAGAGTTTAGGAAGGTAGAGTGTGTGCCTGATGGAACGAATTGAATTACATAGCTTAATTTCTGTTTGATTTTTTTAGAACACTCTCTTTAATTTCCCTCTACTTTGAGCTTAATTGATGGTTCTAAAGTGCAATTTAGTTGATTGGTTGATAACTAGATACGTGCCTTGCGTTGCTTCGGCGGTAGATTCATATTTTTTTAGAAAAAAAAACAAACTGAAATGTAATCTCAAATCTTAAAGAAGAAATAAAAACTAAAAAGCATGAACTATGGAGAAAAAAAAACAAATTATGAAGAAAATTTTATATTATATAAGTTACTATTTTCAGAGCTTATATTATTTTTCTTATAGCGTACTTCGCTTATATTATTTAGAATTAAGAGGGTCATACACATCTCTCTAATAAAAAGAATACAAATAATAAAAAGTAGAGGAGAACATAATAAACATAATTTCTTGAATATTTTTCATACAATTATATTGTTTTTCTGAAAGATGAGTATTTTAAGACATAATTGGTTTGTTAAAGATTTTTGTGATTTATTAATTTATACTTTTAATATCTCTAACTTTCTTTTTGTTATTGGATTTATATTTTTTCTTATAAAAATCTCATTGGATAGTATTTCTTTTCAGTCTTCTAAAATGACTGCAAATAATAATTTTAGAAGACATATGGTTCGAAGCCCATTAAATTTTCATGGTATATACTTGTATCTCAAATTGAAATCTTCTTTCATGTCAATATTTTGATGAACTCCACAAACTTACAGTTGTAATTTCTTTTGTCCAAGATGTTAAATATTTTATTTTTTTCTAAAACGTAAATACTGCTTCTTTAGACATCTCTACCTACGGCAAATATTGTTGCTTAAGGATAAAAGTTGTTTACAATATATTTAATATTTTTGAAAACAATTATTGAATTTTACAAAAGGAAGTTTAGATCAATAGTTGAAGAGAAGATCGGTTGATAATGATTATCTTGACAAATTTGACAATGGAGCTTGGAAAAAGTTTTAAAGTATTGTTAAAAAATCTTAAAAATGAAAAAAAAAATTATACATGTACTTTTTTGTATATTTTTGTTTATATTTCCAATGTCAACAATAATACCTTCTAGCTAGATTATTCTCTTTAACTACTCAAGGTAACATATTATTGAAGCTTAAAAAAAATAATAATAACTGTTCATTGCACTGTTCCTATTACTGTAGCAACCCATCCGAAATTATATATACTATAAAAGGATTTCCTCTCAAGTCCAATGTAATAAAGTAATTTCGCATATGGCGTGCACACTGTATTGGAATGGGTACACATGAAAAAAAGAGAAGACAATTAGTTCTTATACAATTGCTGCATAAGATACTATCAACTGTAAGTTCTCCAGGTAACGATGAAATCCTTACGCGTGCACATTTGCAAAACAGATCAATAGATTTTCAGAAATACCATTCAACAAACAAGCAATAATTTTTCTCAAAAAAAAAAAACAAACAAGTATTAATGTTCGATTATTTTTCTTGTGCAGATTGCTTGGGCTGCAATATCATCAAAATGAGTGGTGAGCGTCCTAGCGAGGGAAGCATGCCAAACAAGAGACTAAGGAAGAGGTCCGAAGTGTGGGAGCATTTTGATGAGACACCCGATTGTCAGAGGGCTATCTGTAAGTATTGTGCTAACAGCTTAAAATTAAAACCAAATAGCAAGAGCGGGACATCACATCTACTACGTCACATTAAATCATGCAAAAAATGTCCGCAGGGGGGCGTATGTCCGCCTCCAACACTTGTAATTAGGAACGAGGCTATCAATACTGGTTTAACCTGGGACAAAACCCGGGAAGATTTAGTGAAGAAAGCTATTAAGGAAGAAATTCCATTTGCTTCTTCGGAGTGTAGAAAACTTTGGCACAATTTGGTGGGACCCATGGATGTTGAAAAAGAAATTCTTACATATTATGAGCGTGCCAAAGAAAAATTGACCTTTGAATTGAAGGATCTAACATCTCGAGTTTCCTTTAGCTGTCAGGTCCTGCAAGAAGCAGGCTACATGTCCATAACAGCACATTTTATTGATAGAGATTTCAACTTGGTGAGAAAGCTAATTGGTTTTAAGAAATTAGCTAATGTCCTCTTAGGTGCATGTATAGTAGATGTTATAAAAAGTTGCATTTCAGAATGGAAGCTTGGGGATAAGATATTTACCTTTATCAGAGGTCATAATTTATTATATATTCATACACAACACCTGCTACAAACTTTTCTTTCTAAAATGTTGTTAAATGGTAAGTTCGTGAATTTAGTATGCTGTAAGGCAGTAACGACCCGGTTCTACTATAATTGTTTAGCTCCTATTTGTTCTGATATTGAGGAGTTTGTTGAAGCTCTAAAAGTAGTTCCTAGCCGATTGGCCACATTTAATGTTATTGCAGGAGAGAAGGGCCTTAATCCTATCAAAATTGATTGGTTAAATGAATATAAAAGAAGTTGCCAGGATTTTAAATACAGTAAGGATTTGGAACATTGGAATACTGTAGTCGAAATGTTCAAAGAAGTAATCATCTATAGAGATGTCTTCTGTCGGTATGTTGAAATAGAGGGGTCACCCACATTGGAACATGAGGGAGATTCAGAGTCTGACAATTTAGGTCCTAATCAATTAGGTAATGCAAATTCATCCTCTATGGATGCATGCACAGAAGCAGGCCGCCCATCCTCATCAGAACTAAACCTGTGTACTATTGATTGGAATGATGTGGAGCTTGCACTCAAGTTTTCTGACTTCTTTTCTGCAATTATTGATGGATTGTCTTCCTTTAATCATCCAACGTCAAGTTTATGCTTCCCATATATTGCAGAGCTTGATAAATTACTACCTGTGCTGGACCTTTCATGTGTTTTTGAATATTTGGATAACGATTTATTTGAGATAGCAAATGCATTGGATCCTCGGTACAAACTAATGTTCTCAAAATATTTCTGGACGAAAATTGAATCATATTCATATTGGGACCTAGATGAGCAGATTGAAGAAGTATTTAGTGCATATGAAGATGAAGAGATCGAAGAAGCCTCTCTTGTATGCATTGAACATACTAATAGAGAACATCAAGGGTCTTCAAGTAAATCTGCTATTTTAAGTCGCGAGACTATTGATGAGTTCTCCAAGTACGCCAGAGAAGTAAAGAATCCAAAAAGGTCAGAACTTGACAAGTACTTGGATGAAGAGTTGGTTGATCTGGATGATGCAACCTTCAACCTATTGGTTTGGTGGAAGCAAAACAGATTGCAATATCCCATTCTATCGAAGATGGCACGGGACATACTTGCTGTTCCTGCATGTGTACATAGCATAGAAGGCATTATCAGTTCTGATCCTAAAGTGTTTGAAGGACTGAGCCCTGAACTTTTGGAAGCTGTGGTTTGCTCGAAGGACTGGATTATGTCTGATGAACAAAGGTATGCAGTTATCGCACAGTTAGCAGTAATTTGTTAATTATAATCAGCACTTGTTCATACTATTATCATATATCTAGTTGTTCCTTTGCGTAATATTTTCTTTCCTATAAATTGTAGCATGGCAGAGTCAAACAGTTAATCAAGCAAGGTTTTGTTGGCACTGAAGCTGCTGCAAGGTGTTCGAGAACAGTCTCAGGAAGAAGCTAGGTTCTTAAAAATTGTTAATTAGAAATTTAATTGGAGCAAGTTTTGTATTGTGCTTTGGAAGAGGCTTGAATACACTTTCTTTCCGCATTTTATTTCTGGTTATTACGCATACTTCACACTGTATGGTTTTTGTATTATAATAACTTAATTAATCTGAACTGTTTATTTGGGAGTTTAGGATGTCCAAATATTGGATGGTATGGTTCATATTTCTATATGTTATCCATGCCTCTTGTTATGTATTAAGAAGCTATTTTTCATTTTTAAGTATACAAAAACTAAAGAACTAAAGATAATAGCTTTAGTGTCGAAATATATATTCGACTGGCTACTTTGGGACTTAGCTGCAATATATAATTAAGCATGTCTTCGAGGAAAAACAAATATTAACTTACGAAAATACTATCGAATAAAATTCACATATAATAATGTAAAAACATAAAAAGTTTCAATAAATAATCTCTCAAGTTCCTAAATCAAATTATACATACTCCAACTTTAAAAAAAAAAAAAAATTATACATACTCCAAAAGTTAAAAAAATCAGAAAATATCCAGCTATAAACAAAATATAACATGAATTCAGCATTACCATTAATCAACAATTACAAAATTTTCCAAATCTGACTAGTTACCTTGAAAAGTGAAAACCTTCTAGTCTTCAACGCTTCAACTTCAAAGACACCATTTGCTTTATTAATTTGCCTCAAAAGAACCGCGGGTTTCGGTTTTGCAATGGTCCAGATCCACAAAGTATTCAAGGTCCCTCCTTTATATTGGATTCATTTAGGCCGAAGTATTCAAGGTCCAACGGCCCAACAAACTAACATTTCCAATCTAATATTGGTCTCTCTTTCTCCAGTATCCCCACCCGACTTGAGAAAAGCATAATCATCATTTTCCCTATCTAGGCTAGCTACGCATTTATTTATTTTAAAATTTTTAACTTCATGCCAGTTTCTTTTTTTTTCCAAAATTTCTTGTGAAGATTCGGTTCTCAAAACAAAATCCTCCGATCCAATTGGAAATTGGAATTTTTTTTTTGGAAAGAAAGACTTAATACACCCGATTTCATTTGTAAAGAAAACCAATATAATAAATTTTCAATAGGTAATGGATTCAATACTCCATAGATACAAAATAATAAATCTTCTGAAAGGAAACATGTCAAAAGTTTCTACTGGTGGAGAAGAAGCTTCCTCCTGCTAAATTGCTAATCTTTATTCGCTAATACACTGAGTGCGCCTTAGTGCCTTACTTTGTCTTTTTCAACAATTCTTTGTCGCATCATTTCCACCCACTTCAGACTTCGGAGACGCGAGACTCATCTGGGCTCCGGGCTTGGGGGCCCCTGGGTCTAGGAAGGAACCGCGAAGTTTCCTTTTGGTTTTAAAACATAGGAATAGGTACGTACGCCTATATAAACCCCATTTGCCCTTCCCCCTCTTCCTCACTTGCAAGCTGCAAAGTGCAAACACATACACACTCACAGTCAGTCCCCTTTCCCCATTTCTCTTCCCCTCTTCCTGAACACTCAGCGGAGGTACGTAGCTGACTGCTGCTGAGGGAAGGTTACTTATTTCTCCTTCTCCCACGATCGACTCCGTTGCTCCTGCAAAGGTGGCCAGCTTGATTTGATCTTGCTGCTTCGTCACCTAATTGAGTAATTGTAAGACCTCTTTTCGACTTGATCTCTTTCTTTATAAATTAAAGTTTGCTTGTATGCTGTTTCTCATGCTTAATTGAGTTTAGGAAAACCATACGTACCTTTCTGACTAATTTGACGATCTGTTAAGCATATACTGGACTCAGCCAGTCGTTCACACAATGGAGATAAAAACATTAGCTGCCATCAGACAATTCACACTGCTGCGCAACAAACTCAGAAGACTGCCACCTGACATTAGGAATAACAGAATTGATCTTATCTTGTAATTTACCATAGTTATCCAAATATTTACGATAGTTAGAAATGAGTTAGGTGAAAACTTTACTCAGCACAAACTCTATATAAATCATTGTAAAGCTCACAGAAAGATTAATACAATACACTGTTTAAAATACAAAGACTTTCTATTATTGTTCATGGTATCAGAGCCACACGACTCACGCCATGGCTACTGATCTGAATACCTCAGCCACACCAACACCTTCCTCCACCCAACCACCACCTTCAAATCTTCTTGGTCACTCTCCTAATACTCTTCCTTCCTCTGATGGAGTTATTCCTCTCACCATCCCAATTTCAACCAAACTCACTTCCTCAAATTACCTCACATGGAAATCTCAAATTTCCCCAATTCTCACTGGGTATAATCTCTCAAAATACATTGAATCAAACCCACCTCTTCAAACCATCACCTCTGAAAATGGAACCCTCTCCATCAATCCAGCCTTTGCTATTTGGCATCGGCAAGATCAGTTACTTCTTAGCTGGTTGCGTTCTTCTCTGACTGAGCAGATCCAAGCTCAAGTCGTCTCCGCAACTACAACATCTGAGCTCTGGCAGACCTTGCAAAGCACCTTCTCCTCTACATCTCGTGCTCGGCTATCTGAGTTACGCCGAAAGCTTCAATCCTATCATAAAGGCTCTTCCACCTGCGCCGAGTACCTTCAACAAATCCGGCAAGTGGCTGATGAACTGGCGTTCATCGGTCATCCTGTTTCTAATGATGACTTGGTTTTAGCCGTGCTCAATGGTCTTGGACCAGATTTTAATCCGTTTGTCATTGCGGTGACCACTGCCAGCCGCCACGACTCTCTCACTTTTGCCGATTTACATGGTCTTCTCCTCACCCATGAAGCTCTTTTGCAATCCCAATCTCCGGCCAACTCGTTGCCCTCTCTCAATTCGCCGGCAGCCTTCTATTCTGCCTCAAAACAATACAAGTCTTCCCCAAATCGTCCCACCAAACCACAATATCAAAATTTCTCTCCGGCCTCTTCCTCCCCTCTTCTTCCTTCACCACATGGGCAGAATATCCGAGCTCCCTTTAATCCTATGGCTCAGCGCAATTCAAAGTACAAAGACCCCAAATACGTTTGTCAAATCTGTGAGAAGAAAGGCCATTCAGCCAAGATTTGTTACTGGCGCTTTGAAGGGGACAAACAAACCAGCCAGGCTGCACCCTCCTTTCAGGCGTTCAATGCTCAGCCGGTTCATGCTCAATCTCCTCCTACTGCTCCGCTGCCTTTCGATGCATCTATGCCTTCAAATCAGTGGATTCTGGACTCAGGGGCTTCCCACCATGTGACGGCCGATCTCAATAACCTTTCTTCCTTCTATGCATACCCGGGTCTTGAATCTCTACACATCGGTCATGGTGGAGGTTTGACAATCAAACACATTGGCTCCTGCTCCCTTTCTATTTCCTCACATACTGTTCAATTAAATGACATCTTACATGTTCCCTTCTTTACTACTAATCTCATCAGTCTTTCAAGACTTCTCTTTGATAACCGCTTTCTCAAACTTGAATTCACTTTCTCTGGTTGTTTTGTGAAGGACCTCCGCACTATGACAACACTCCTCCAGGTTCCAAGCAGTAATGGGCTGTTCTTCCTTTATCCTTCACGTTCCATACCTCCTCAAGCATTTCTTGGTGTCAAGGTTTCTGCAGACTTATGGCACGCCCGGCTAGGACATCCCTCTTCTTCTACTACCCTCAATGTTATTTCTTCTCACCTTTTACCTTGTAGTTCACCAAATATGTCTTTGTGCCATCATTGTTGTTTGGCCAAAGCACATAAATTGCCTTTTCTTTCATCTCAATCAAATACTACTTCTCCTTTACAATTAATTCATACCGATGTATGGGGTCCTTCCCCTCTTGCTTCTTCTAATGGTTATCGTTATTATGTTTTGTTCATTGATGATTTTTCCAAATATACTTGGCTATACTTCATGAAATCCAAGAGTGAAGTTTCACAAATCTTTTCTCTTTTCAAACTACAAGTGGAAAATCAATTCTCTACATCCATTAAAATTCTGAGATCAGATGGGGGTACTGAGTTCCAACCTTTAACAAAAATGTTTCCACAAATTCTACATCAAACATCATGTCCCTATACCCCTCAACAAAATGGTGTCTCCGAACGAAAACATCGTCACATAATCGAATTGTCACTTGCTATAATGTCCTCTGCTTCAATTCCTTCTATTTTTTGGGATGAGATTTTCTCCACTGCCACTTATCTAATTAACCGACTACCAAACACCTCTAACCAAATACCATACTCAACACTTTTCCACATGCCACCTGACTACAATTTTCTTCGAGTTATTGGTTGTGCTTGCTTTCCCTATACACGGCCATATAATTCGCACAAACTTGAAACACGAGCTCTGCCATGTATTTTTCTCGGCTATGCTAAAACCCAAAAAGGATACCGCTGCCTTCATCTTCCCTCCAACAAAATGTACATTTCTCGACATGTGCGTTTTGATGAACAGGTGTTTCCATTTAACAAAGATCATACCACGCAACAGTTATTTGGAACACCCCCACCTTCTGATTCAACCACCTTTCAACAACAGCTTCTGGCCTCTCTTCTCTCTACAGAACAACAACCCACTCCTTCTCAACTCGAACTGGGCCTTCATCCCTCTTCTACTACTAACCAAGTCCACTTGGACACCTCTTTAATTGCAGGTACAACTGATGGGCCTCTCATCATTCCCATTCACAGCCCAAGTCATGATGCCAGGCCATCAAATCCAACTCCTAACGGGCCACAATTTTCCTCTCCAGTTGGGCCGAGCCATAACTCCACTTCATCACCTTCTTCCCAGGCCACCTCCTCTCCTTCTTCCTCCTCTTCACCACAGCATACCTCCTCCCCCTTCACTCCTTTACAGCAGACCCCAACCTCTGCACCTCCTTCAACCACCCAACATCCCATGATTACCAGAACAAGAGATAATACTCGCCCCATCCGTCAATTTCCAGATCATATAGCTTTTCACACAAATTTTGATCAAACCGAACCGACCACTTTCAATCAAGCAAATTCCCATCCTGATTGGTGTCGTGCAATGGCTACTGAGCTCGATGCTCTTGCTTCCAACAATACTTGGTCCTTGGTTCCTCGACCATCATCTAACAATGTTGTAGGCTGTAAATGGGTGTTCAAGCTCAAACGGAATCCGGATGGTTCAATTGAGCGCTACAAAGCACGCCTCGTTGCCAAAGGCTATCATCAGCGCGAGGGCATTGACTATCACGATACCTTCAGCCCTGTGGTACGCCCAACAACAATTCGCTTGGTTCTTTCTCTTGCAATCTCACAAAATTGGCCAATTCGACAACTTGATGTACAAAATGCTTTTCTCCATGGGAATTTGGCCGAACCTGTCTACATGGAACAACCACCGGGTTTTACAGATTCTTCTCATCCTTCTCATGTCTGTCTCCTTTCCAAAGCACTGTATGGTCTCAAGCAGTCACCGCGGGCTTGGTTTCAAAAATTAAATGAGGTGCTGCTTCAATTCGGTTTTCAGCCATCCAAGTATGACCCCTCACTTTTCTTCTCTCATTCCTCTCAGTATACCATCTTTATACTGGTATACGTGGATGACATCCTGATTACATCCAATAACTCTGCTGCTCTTCAACAATGCATTAGCTCCTTGCAATCCCACTTTGCTCTGAAAGATTTGGGCTCTCTTACCTATTTTCTCGGCATACAAGTTCATTCAGACTCTCAAGGTCTTCATCTATCTCAAACCAAGTACATAACTGATCTCCTCTCACGCACCAAAATGCTCCAAGCCAAACCTTGCTCCACACCGATGGCCACAACTCCAACACTTTCAATCAATTCTGGAGACCCCTTTGATGATCCACATTTATATCGAAGTGTCGTTGGCACCCTTCAGTATGCAACTATCACTCGCCCGGACATTGCTTATGCTGTCAACAAAGTCTCGCAATTCATGCATGCCCCCACCACTGTTCACTGGTCCGCTGTCAAACGCATCCTTCGCTATCTCAACGGTACCGCAACTCATGGTCTTCTCCTAAAACCATCTTATTCCCATACCCTCAATGCATATAGCGATGCTGACTGGGCCGGGTTGTGTGATGATAGGCGCTCGACATCTGGTTATTGCATCTATCTAGGTCCCAATCTTATCTCTTGGAGTGCCAAGAAACAACCTACTGTCTCTCGGTCAAGCACGGAGGCCGAATATAGGAGTCTTGCAACAACATGTGCAGAATTGGTTTACATCCAATTTCTCCTTGATGAACTCCATTATCCTCTTTCATCACCACCTGTTTTGTGGTGCGACAACATTGGAGCCACCTTTCTTGCTTCGAATCCAATGTTCCACGCTCGAACCAAGCATGTCGAGATTGACTACCACTTCGTGCGGGAACGTGTGCTCTCCAATAAACTACATGTTCGGTATCTATGTTCCCGTGATCAACTGGCTGACATAATGACGAAACCTTTGTCTTCTCCTCGGTTTCTTTTTCTTCAAAGCAAGCTAACGGTTCACTCTGCACCATCAGCTTGTGGGGGGGCTGTTAAGCATATACTGGACTCAGCCAGTCGTTCACACAATGGAGATAAAAACATTAGCTGCCATCAGACAATTCACACTGCTGCGCAACAAACTCAGAAGACTGCCACCTGACATTAGGAATAACAGAATTGATCTTATCTTGTAATTTACCATAGTTATCCAAATATTTACGATAGTTAGAAATGAGTTAGGTGAAAACTTTACTCAGCACAAACTCTATATAAATCATTGTAAAGCTCACAGAAAGATTAATACAATACACTGTTTAAAATACAAAGACTTTCTATTATTGTTCACGATCCTAGTTTGCAATTGTCAATTAAATAACGATGGAGTTAATTTGGGAAGGTATATAGAGTATAGTATGTGGCTGATCAAATGAATTGAATTCCATAGCTTAATTAGTAATTACCTCAGAATTTCGTATATATAGATAGAACACTTCCTTTTGCCTCCATTTCAAGCTCAGTTGATTGTGTTAACTACAATTTAGGTTGATTAGTTGGTATTTTAAATTCTTAATTGCTCTTAAGGTGCTATGTAACAAAGTAACTGCGCATATGGTATGAATACCATTTAACAAACAAGCATTAATGTTCGATTAATTTTCTACTGCAGATTGCTTGGGCTATGAATACCAAAATGAGTGGTAAGTGTCATAGTGAGGGAAGCGTGCCAAACAAGAGACTAAAGAAGAGGTCCGAAGTGTGGGAGCATTTTGATGAGACACCCGATCGTCAGAGGGCTATCTGTAAGTACTGTACTAAGAGTTTAAATGGAAATAGCAAGGATGGGACATCACATCTAAAACGTCACCTTAAATCATGCGAAAAACGTCCGCAGGGGGATGTATGTCTGCCTCCAACACTTGTAATTAGGAATGAGGCTATCAAAATGGGTTTAATTTGGGACAAAACCTGGGAAGATTTAGTGAAGAAAGCTATTAAGGAAGAGATTCCATTTGCTTCTTCGGAGTGTAGAAAACTTTGGCACAATCTGGTGGGACCCATTGATGTTGAAAAAGAAATTCTTACATATTATGAGCATGCCAAAGAAAAATTGGCCATTGAATTAAAGGAACTAACATCTCGAGTTTCCTTTAGCTTGGAGGTCCTGCAAGAAGTAGGCTATATGTCCATAACAGCACATTTTATTGATAGAGATTTCAACTTGGTGAGAAAGCTAATTGGTTTTAAGAAATTATCTAATGTCCTCTCAAGTGCATGTATAGTAGATGCTATAAAAAGTTGCATATCAGAATGGAAGCTTGGGGATAAGATATTTACCTTTGTCAGAGGTCTTAATTTATTCCTTGTGACACAACACTCGCTACGAACTTTTTTTTCTAGAATGCTGTTAAGTGATAAGTTCGTGAATTTAGTATGCTGTAAGACAGTAATGACCCAGATCTACTATAATTCTTTATCTCCTATTTGTTCTGATATTGAGGAGTTTGTTGAAGCTCTAAAAGTAGTTCCTAGCCGATTGGCCGCATTTAATGTTATTGCAGGAGAGAAGGGCCTTAATCCTTTCAAAAGTGATTGGTTAAATGAATTGAAAAGAAGTTGCCAGGATTTTAAATACAGTATGGATTTGGAACATTGGAATACTGTAGTCAAAATGTTCAAAGAAGTAATCATCTATAGAGATGTCTTCCATCGGTATGTTGAAATAGAGGGGTCACCCACATTGGAACATGAGGGAGATTCAGAGTCTGACAATTTAGGTCCTAATCAATTAGGTAATGCAAATTCTTCCTCTATGGATGCATGCACAGAAGCAGGCTGCCCTTCCTCATCAGAACTAAACCTGTGTACTATTGATTGGAATGCTGTGGAGCTTGCACTTAAGATTTCTGACTTATGTTCTGCAATTATTGATGGATTGTCTTCCTTTAATCATCCAACGTTAAGTTTGTGCTCCCCATATATTGCAGAGCTTGATAAATTACTACCTGTGCTGGACCGTATGTCTTTCTATATTGTTGAATATTTCGAAAGCTATTTATTTGCGATAGCAAATGCATTGGATCCTCGGTACAAACTAATTTTCTCAAAATATTACTGGACTAAAATTAAATTAGATCCAAATTGGGACCTGGATGAGCAGATTAAAGAAGTATTTCGTGCATATGAAAAAGAAGAAATCAAAGAAGCCTCTCTTGTATGCATTGAACATACTAATAGAGAACATCAAGGGTCTTCAAGTAAATCTGCTATTTTGGGTCGCGAGACTATTGATGAGTTCTCTAAGTACGTCAGAGAAATAAAGAATACAAAAAAATCAGAACTTGACAAGTACTTGGATGACGAGTTGGTTGATCTGGATGATGCAAACTTCAACCTATTGGGCTGGTGGAAAGAAAATAGGTTGCAATATCCCATTCTATCTAAGATGGCAAGGGATATACTTGCTATTCCTGCAACTGTGTATAGCACAAAAGGCATTATCAGTTCTGATCTTGAAGCTTTTGAAGGACTAGACCCTGAACTTGTGGAAGCTGTGGTTTGCTCGAAGGACTGGATTCTGTCTGATGAACAAAGGTATGCAGTTATCACACAGCAATAGTTTGTAAATTTTAATCAGCATTTGGTCATACTATTAATTATCATATATCTAGCTGTTCCTAATATTTTCTCTTGTATAATTGTAGCATGCAGAAGTCAAACAATTGATCGAGCAAGGTGCGTTGGGCTGTATATGGGTCCAGCCCAGTATTCGGCATCGGCATTAAAAGGTGTTTCCGTCTCCTTTCTGTGTGTGACGAGAAGCCAGATCGCAAGACACAGAAGCAGCAGCTCCATTGTCGTGAGAGATGGAGCCAGGAGATACGGCAAAGGAAATAGAGCAAGATTGAGAGAGAATTAGAAGACGGTGAAGAAGACAAAAGTGAAGAGGAAGTCGAGCTCTTCGATTCCACTACATCTACGGTGTTCCTTCCTTGTTGTAAGAAGAGTATTTCTTGTTTTCCTAAATTCAAGGGTTTCTAGTATTTGGATTAAATTGGGGTTTTAGAGTAGGTAGGTAGTTTTCCGTAGTTGTTTCTCTCTTGTATTCTATTTCATTTGCTAGTGTATTCCTCAAGTTTGGGGCCAAAACTTGAGAAGAACAATTGTACCTGTTTGGTTGGTATAGTGAAAATTTGCCGGTGCGCCCCGTGGTTTTTTACCCTCAGGTGGAGAGGGTTTTCCACGTAAAAATTCTGGTGTCTTGTGTGATTGTGCTTGCTTATTTACATTCTTGGTTTTGCATACTTATTTGGTACCAACCGGTACGATACGGTATGGTGCCTTGATAATTTACCCATCTCTTGAATACACATTAGCGCCGTCTCAAGTATTGAATCATGAATTTAAGTTCCGTACAAAGTTTAAGAAAACCCCAACAAGGTGTTCCTGTCGCAAAAGTGATAGCACTGAAGCTGCTACAAGGTGTTCGAGAACAATCTCGGGAAGAAGCTAGGTTCTTAAAAATTGTTAATTAGAAATTTAACTGGAGCAAGTTTTGTATTGTGCTTTGGAAGAGGCTTGAATACACTGTCTTTCAGCATTTTATTTCTGGTTATTACTCAATACTTCACATTGTGAGGTTTTTGTACTATAGTTACTTAATTTAATTTAAAGTCTTTATTTGGGAGTTTAGGTGTCCAAATATTGGATGGTATGGTTTATATTCCTATTTTTTATCCATACCAGCTCTTTGTTATGTACTAAGAAGCTATTTTTCATTTGTTAAGTATACAAAAACTAAAGATAATAGCTTTGTATCGAAATATATGTATACTAGAAACAGCGTCTCGTTTTGCTTCGGCAATAAATATTGAGCTATATTATTTGTTTTTTATAAACAATTTGAGTTTCTAGCAATGTTCTAAATAGCGCGCTATAGCGTCGCTATAGCGTTTTCCGGACCCAAAACGCGATGCTATTGGCCAACACTGCGCAAGTTGCGCTATTTCTGCTATAGCGTACGCTATAGCGCATAGCGTGATAGCGCTAAAATAGTGCGTTATGCTACATAACATATTTTTTTCAGAAGATGAGGATAATGAGCCGCCAGTTAAGTCTAATACTGAGCCAACAGATAATGAAATGTCTGAAGAATCTATAGAATAATATATAGTTTGACTTGAAATTAGAGTAAAACCTGATATACATGATATTTTGTATATGGTTAATAATAGGATTAGTGACCTTTTGTGCAGGAAATGACTTAGGATTAATGACTTTTTTGTGCAGGAATCCAGGAAATGACATTTTTTGTGTAGGAAATAACACAACTTGTGACAGTTTAGATCATTTTGTATAGAAAACAATCCTATATCAAATATTTTGAATAGCAACTCGGACTTTGTACTAGTTTAATGCAAAAACATTAGTTTGTTAATTATTTTATTTTGATTATTTGCTCTATAGAATTCTTAGTAATGTTGAAATTTAATACAAAAATATAATACAATTCATAAAATTAATGGACACACTACGTACGATAGCTTCCGCTATAGCGTGCTATAGCGGCGATAGCTTTTCCGAAGACCCGCTGCGATGACGCTATAATCGCGATTTAGAACCTTGGTTTCTAGTGAAATTTAAAAGAGCAATTTGTGTTTCCATTAAAGACTATCAAATTTCTATCAAATTTCAATGAAATTTGAAATATAAATAGTGTACAAAGAAAAAAAATGTATATGTTTGCAAAATTGTTAAAATAAAAGTTCTCAAGAAAACCCGATCATTTGTAGTGTAAATTAAAATGACATTTATATAATTTAGTTTGTTGTGATGTGTTAATATTAAATTAAATAGTCTCTATATAAAATTTGAATGAAGTCAATATTTCTATAAACTATTATACTTTTAAATTCATTGCAAATTAAATTTAATTATGAAGATCTAAAATTCATTGCAAATAAAATCAATGCTTTTAGAGTCAGATCTAAAATTAGACTATAAATCGTCAAAATAAAAATAATTTATGAAGAAAAGAAAGATTCAATATAAGAAAAGGAAGAAAAAAAATGGTAAATAGCAATGTGCAATTACCCTCCATGCTTTGGCTTATTGTGCACCAGTCTCATCTCACTTTATTGTACCGTAGATAGACAGTCATCCAAGATTAGTATTACTATTAAAAAGATTTGACTGACTACTTTGGGACTTCGCTGCAAGATATAATTAAGCATGTCTTTGAGGGGAAAAAAATATTAACTTGAGAAAATACCATGGAATAAAATTCAACATATAAAAATGTACAAACATATAATTTCAATAAATAATCTTTCAAATTCCTTAAATCCAATTATACATACTCCCAAAAAAATTAACAAACCAGAGAATATCCAGCCATAAACTAAATGTAACATGAATTAAGCATTACCATCTAATCAACAATTGCAAAAACTTCCAACTCTGACTTGTTACCTTGGAAAAGTGAAAACCTTCAATACATCATTTTGTTTATTCTGCTGCCTCAAACAACCGCGGGTTTCGGGTGTCAAATGTCTAGAATCTAGATCCGCATCCACCACCGTCTCCTCTTCTTCTCTTGGCCTCATAGACCCGCGGGTTCCGGGTTTCAATCGTCTAAATCCAGATCCACATCCTCCACCGCCCCTCCCCTTCTCTCCTCCGACAAACATTTCCCAAAACCAACAAAACCTAACGCGAATCCAAGTCGAAGTTCCCCTTTTCAACTCCGGCTTTCAAGCACCAATGTCCGGCGCGATAGGTTGTTGCTCCGATCGCACTCGCTGAGGCAGATCGTAGGCGATTGTCTTCTTTTCTTTGTAAGCTAAACTGGCTACTTTGGTTTGTACTTGGTACCAGTACTGGGCTGTGCTACCGGGGTTTGCAAGTTGGAGGAGAATTGGGGGTTCCATGGGGTTATACTAACAGCTTGATTTATTCAAGGAGTTCATGGTATTGTTGATGCATGGTTTTCACATCTGACCCCCTCTGTAATGGCTGCCGTAGTCGATTTATTTACTGATTATGTGCTTAAGAGGCGTTATCAGTCATTATTTTGGCAGAATTCTGTGCTCACTGTATGAATGAAGTTTGATTTGTTCTTCCAATTTTATTGCCGGTTTTGCCGATTTATGATAAAAATTGGGCAGTTTGCAATTTGCAATATGAGGCATCTTCAGATACAATTTGTGTTTTGGTTGGTACAAAGTTTAATTTCTTCAAGTTAGCAACCTCCTGTGTTACCTAAATTTGTGATAAAATTTGGGCAGTTTGCAATTTGCAAAACGAGGCATCTTTTCAGTTACATCTAGTGTTACATTGGTGGTTCAGTTTGATTCCAATCAACTCTGTACTCAACATTTTTACCAGATTCTTACATGTAGCTGTATTAGTATATGGTATGGTACAATTGATCCCATCATATCAGTCTTGGACAGAAAACACTAATACAAAAAAAACTCAATTTACCACTGTCCAAAAAAATATATGTATTAACAAACTTTTTCTACTGTTTATACCAATTGAACCATCTGTCATTTTGAGTTCTTATTGTCAACTATGAGAATCATTGATGGTGAATTGTTTTGCTGAAAATGCAGATTTCTATATATCATCATGTCTGTCTTTGAGGGAGACATTCCCGTTGGCAATGGAACGATATCAAACAAGAGACCGAGGAGGACATCTGAAGTGTGGAACTATTTTCACGACTCGCCAGATGGTGAGAGAGCTATCTGTAAGTCATGCGGAAGAAGCTTGAGTGCAAAGAGTAGTACAGGGACATCCCATCTGAAACGACATGTTGAGTCTTGCCAGAACATTCCTGAAAGAGGCGTGAACCAAACTCCATTTATAGATTGGCAGCCTGAGGAGGTTAGAAATTCTCTTTTATGCACATCAACCCTATTTTTGGAAGAAAGTTGGTTTTTTTCTATAATTACCAATTCTATGAGCTCTTGCATTGGATTGAGATCTGATTTTGTCCATGTGTTGGTTTTGTCTGGTGGGGTTTTGTTCAGGTTCAGAAATATGCACTTTACTACAATGCTGCAAACAATATATATACATTAACTGACTGGATTTTGCTCTTGCTATTTTGGAGTAAAAAATAATTGTTTGTAAGGTGGGATCAATTCTGACCTGTGGACCACTCTGAAGCTGTTGGCTTGTAGCTGACTGCTCTGTAGGATAAAGTATAAATGACCAAGTTTTATTGCATTTGATTAGATATTTATCAATTAACTTTTGAAAATATTTACTTAGTAGAACAGGCTGGACTTTTATGCCTTATAGAAAAAAAAAATAAAATAAAATAAAGCAAGGTGATCAGGTTTGTTCTACTCTGACCCACCAGTATTTATATAGAATATATATTGTGCTTAAAATAAGATACTAACTTGGTCGGCCCTACTGCAGATTTTAACGTGTAACATTGTTGAAGAACCTGAGTCTTATGATGGAAGCACATTCAACAAGAAACAGATCAGGTCTGAAGTGTGGGATCATTTTAAGAAGACACCTGATCGTATGAGGGCTGTCTGTAATCATTGTGGTAAAAGTTTTTGTTCAACAAAAGGGTCAGGCACAAGCCATCTGAAACGTCATCTTGAGAAATGTGACAAGCGACCAATGGCAGATGTAATTCAATCTCCCAAATTAACTTTTGAGGATGATGAAGAGTTTGTATTGAATCAAGATCAAACTGAGGAACCTCATTTGAACATGGATCTGAAGATAGCTATTATGGCTGAAATCCCGTTGCTTTCTTCAGCTTGTAAAAGGGTTTGGCACAGTTTGATGGGGCCAATCAACTTGGAGAGTGAAGTTTGTGATTACTACCAGAATGAGAAAAAGAAGTTGGCTGTACAGTTGAAGAATTTAACTTCTCGAGTGACCTTTACCTGTGAAATGGCAAGAAAGGAAGGTGGGTATGTCTCTGTGACTGCATATTTTATTGACGATGACTTTAACTTGGTGAAAAGGTTAATTGGTTTTAAGAAATGTGATTCTGGCATAGTGGCCGCTATAGAAAGTTGCATATCTGACTGGAAGCTCGAGGATAAAATATTTGCGATTACACTTGATCCTGGATTTGATCAGGCAAATTTGATTGATAGCTTAAGAGCAAAATACTCGTCTAGAATGTTGTTTGATGGCCAGTACATCCACATACCTTGTTGTAAAAAAACATTGGTCGATTTTATGGATCGTACCTTCTACTCCTTTATCCTTGAAGAGGGTCGAAAAATTAAGGAATTTTTTGAATCTCTTATGAGCATTCCTTCCCGATTGAGTACCTTTAACAAACTAGCAACAGAGATGGGTTTTCCTCCTGTAGATGTTCTTTGGCTACAGAGGTATGCTGAAGATCTGGATTCAGTTGTTAGATTGTTAAAAGATGTTTTCTTATACAAAGGTGTCTTCAATCAGTACATTCTTACCGAAATAGGTCAATGGCATTTTACTCCGACAAATCCCTGTTCTGTTGATTGGAAAAGAGTGGAACTGGCAGTTCAACTTATTGGACCAGTTAATGATGTAATGAATGGGTGGTCTGGTCTTCAGCACCCCACACCAAATTTGTACTTTCAGAGTCTCTTGCAAATTAAAGCCATAATATCAAGTTTGGAAAAAGATATCAGTGAAATTGAAATTTTACGTGAAAATGAAGCTGGAGAAAAGAGTGTTTCTAGTATGAAAGATGCAATTTCTGATCACCTGGGAACATGCAATGAGCTCCTTTTTATTGCCTGTGTACTGGACCCTCGATTCAAGTTAATTTATCTGGAGTATTGCTTTGAGAAAATTTTTGAGTCAAACCGAGTGAAAGTTAAAATTTATAGGATCCGTGAATGCCTCAGGATGTTCTTTGATGAATATGCACCTGAGGAAACAAACTACATTAAGCAAGAATGTTCTTCAAGTAATTCTGCTGCCATGTGTCACACAACAATCATCAATGACTTCTCTATGTACAAGAAGCAGGTTAAAACAAAGATGAGACAATCTGAACTGGATGAGTATTTGAGTGAAGATGTGGTTGATGTAGGAGATGCAGCTTTTGACTTGCTGGGTTGGTGGAAACAAAATAAATTGCGATATCCCGTATTATCTAGGATTGCACGTGATGTACTTGTCATTCCAACATTCTGTTCAAGTATTGATTCTCAGCAGGAAGTAGACCCTAGGTTGGTTGAGGCTGTGATGTGCGTAAAGGCTTGGATTATCTCTGGTGCACAAAGGTACAGATGGAGAAACATTTTTATATACTCTCTCTGTGTAACAAGTTCATGTTTTTTCATTTATTTTGTTTTATTATTTTATGGTGTCTGATCCTTTAGTTTTTTCTCATGTGTTAAACAGTGCTGTCCAAGAGTAAAGAAGTCGATCAAATGTGGTCCGGCCAAAAGGACTGGTCTGTGGATGCCATGGCAGATATCATGGCACTAGGAAATCCGGCAAGGGTTGTGGCTGTGAATGAAGAAAACTTGTAGGATGAAACGATGTCATTGTATACTTCATGGTGTCTAACTTTTAGCTAGGAAATTCAATTATAGTTTGGCTTCTGTAGTGTGGCTCCTATTCTTAAATGCAATCTAGCAGTGAAAGAGTTATTGTTTTGCAGTTGATGTTAGGATTTACGGTCTTTTCTCGGTTTCATTCTGTAAGCAATTATTTTTCGTTCTTTTTGCGATTTCATGATTTTTATGTGCGCCACCAGGCTTCACTGTTATATTGTTCCCGAGCCAATTTTATTAGTTTGTTCTGTTGCAGATGGTTGATAATAAACTGAATGAGATTGTTAACCCTGTCGAACATGCAGAGCAGGTCAACATTTTTCCTAAAAGAGGAGTGATCCACTTAAACAAAAATTTACAACACAACCTTTCACGCAGAAGTTACTCCATAGCCAATAAATTCATGAAAAATCTCAAAAATGAAAATTTTTTTTGTTATAAAATCAGTATGTAGCTTAACTTGTAAGATTTAGATACTTCTCTCTCTTCTCTAAAAGTTCTAGTTGTTTAGGACTAGAGAGGAGTAGAATATGAAGGATGTTATTTCTATTTTGTTTCAATAAAACAGGTAGAGTATTCCACTTTTTTCAAAAAAAATAGTACTATAGCCTCACTCCTTTTTGTATGTATAATATAATAGAATAATTTGCGTATGACAAGTATGCACAATATGGAAATTAAACAATTATCATGCATAGTAAGGACATTACTTGACATCATAAATGTACAACACAAATGTGATGCACAATAAAAATAATTAGTTTGACATAATGACATAATGACATTAGTTTGCATAAAAAGAGCAACACAAAGTAACGCACCAACTCCAACTGCTTTAGTTGTGCTCCCCGCTTTAGCTTGCATAATAAGTCATAGAATATGCATATTATAAACAAACTATTCATGCATTGATAGGATAATCAAATCAAATGCAATCTATACTTTATTTTTTTTTTTTTTTTTTTGAGGAGAATATATATGTTTGGGAGCAATCTTGATGTTTCGAAAGCATTTTCCTTTACAGCAAAAAGGTTGGTTTGCTGACTTCGATGTCAACTAGCATCACTCATTTCGTATTATTAATAGAGTCATACCTAGCGTCCATACTATGTACATCCATTAACGACACATATGAGTGTAAGTAAGTGTTATATTGTGAGTCCCATTTATTACATCCTGTATGTTATTTATGGATGTCATATATAGTGTGGACACATAAGATTTCTCTTATTAATTAAGGGAAAAAAAAGGATAATGCCCAATCAAAAAGTGGGGAAAGTAATTAAGCAATTCTCAGTCTCTAACCTTGTCAATTCGTTTCTTATACCAGTCCCAATCTATTGCAATTCGATAATTGGTATTTGTTTGGAGGAAATGCATGTGTGATGTGCGTAGGTACCTGATTTTGGGAACTGCTGGTTTCTTCCAATCTCTTCTTCACTGGGTAAGTCCTTGGCTTGAAAGTTGAAACTAAATTTGCAATTTCAATTCCTCCCTGAAATTCAGTAAACTATGCATGGCCATGGCCCTTAAATTCTGTTCGCTTCCTGCTGTTCGCTTCGATGTTAAGCAGCATTCTTAGGCTTTAATATGTAATTAAATCTATCTAGATTGCTTTACACAAAAAAAGTTGCGCACAATCGGGGTTCTCAAATATCTGAAGGTTGTCCTTACACTGGTTTCTCAATTATTTGAATGTGATTTCATATGTTTTTGAAGGTGTGCTCATGGGGCGCTGTAAGTATATTTGCTCTTTTCCTATTTAATAACTTTTTTTTTTCTTCCTCCCATAAAAATCGAATCACATAGAGAATAACCATCATACTTTATCTTTCCTTAATATTTAATTAACATAAAAGTGTTTCTGTCTCAAATTAGTGAAGGCCAACAGAGGATGACATTTTGGGAGAAACCATTCGAATTTTTGGTATCAAGTGTTGGTCAGTATATAGTGGATACATGGAGACAGATCTCGCATGTTGATAGACACCTCAACAATCTTCGGGATGCACTGCCTCGGGGGCATGAGCTTATTAGGAGATCTGAGTGTTGGCGCTTAAGATATGATATTATAGATAAAAACCTTCCCCGGCTTAAGGATGTTGTTTATGAAGCTCAAAGCATAGTTGATGAATTGGAGTATCAACATGTGAAGCAGAAGGTTGAGATGAATAGGCCAGGTGAATTTATAACATATTATTTTCAGAATTGGATGGCTGGTTTTCCAGAAAGAGTAAATCAAGTTCAGGAGAACCTATATAAATTTTGTAATGAGATGGAAGATGTTTGTAACAGACTTCAGATACCCCAAAACCACAATCAATTTAGTGAAACAGCAAGACCAATTACAACTAAATTTGGTGAATCCAATGTGTTTGGACGTGACAAAGAACTGGATGAAGTGATCAATTTATTGGGAGTTTCAAGATCTAGACATGAATCTGATGGTTGGAAAAGAAAAAGGAAGCACAATATGTGTAATGTACTAATAGGTGAGAGTAGCAGCAGTACAGCAAAGAAGGAAAATGTTAAAATAGTATCCATAGTTGGCATGGGAGGTGTGGGGAAGACAACACTTGCTCAAATGGTTTATAATGACAGAGACATAAATTGCTACTTTGAAAAACTAATATGGATTTGTATCTCTGAAAATTTTGATGTCAAAAGGCTAACAAAAGAGATAATAGAATGTTTAACAGAGAAAACTTTTGATCATACTACCAATTTGAATAGCCTCCAAGAGAATCTAGAGAAAACATTAAAATCAAAAAGATTTCTACTTGTCCTAGATGATGCATGGAGTGAGAATGAAATTGCCTGGCAGCAATTTTTGGGGCCAATGAAAAAAGGGCTCGAAGGAAGTGCTATTTTAATTACAACTAGATTAAAAAATGTTGTTGCGATTGCTGGCAAGACCATCAACTCAGCTGGTCTCATATATTTAGAGGGTTTGGAAGATCATACCTATTGGGAGTTCTTCAAAAATTGTGCATTTAGTCTGGAGGTGAAGATAGATTGTTTTCCAGAATTGGAGAAAATTGGTAAGCAAATTTGTAAGAAGCTCAAAGGATCTCCGCTTGCAGCCAAAACAATTGGGGGTTTACTAAAGTCAAAAATGGATGTGAGCTATTGGAGTAGTATTAGAGATAGTAAGATGTGGCAATTGAAGCAAGAGGAACATGACATATTGCCGATACTTCAACTAAGCTATCAATATCTATCATCTGATCTGAAAAGATGCTTTTCTTTTTGCTCACTCTATCCCAAAGATTATGAGTTTAAGAAAACAGAGTTGTTCAGGTTCTGGATAATGCATGGTTTCATCAGCTCACAAGAAAATTCACAACAAGTTCTGGATGCTTTGGCAGGAGTATACTTTGATCAGTTGGTAGAGAGATGTCTTTTGCAGAAAATAATGCTAAGGAAGTCTGATAAGTATGTGATACATGATTTGTTGCATGATGTATGCCAGTCTATCACAAAAGATGAGTGCTTTTGTCTAGAAAATGAGTACTTTGAAGAAAAAGTCTCTCCTGATATAAGACATTTATCAGTGTTTCAGAACACACTAAACTGGGACGAAGAAAATGAATTGGTTAAATATGAGAAATTGTTATCCCTTAGCATAGCTTATCCTAGTAATTTCTGCCCTAAAATGATGGAGAACTTGTGCACCAACCTCACTAGTATTCGCTCTCTTTCTCTTGTTAAATGCGATATCAGGAAGCTACCTGAGAGCATCGGAAACCTAAAGCATCTCCAAATTCTGGATATTTCTTTCTCAAGTGTTGATGAGCTACCAGGCTCGTTTTGTACCTTATACAATCTCAAGTATTTATATATGGAGGGCTGCCCATCCCATTGCCATTTTCCAGAAGGGTTAGAGAAGTTGGTTAGTCTGCAAATTTTCTGTTACCCGGATGGGGCAATATTGAAGCTAAATAGTTCTGCAATGAATTTTGCTAAGGCGATTGTTGGGAAGAATCTGACAATTGTTCTCGCAGATGGGGAAGGACCCAGTACTCTTAGAATAAAAAAATTGAAACATGTAAGCTTTCGTGGTTCTCTGAGCATGAGGAACCTTCACCTTATTCCCAATAAGGAAGCTGCAGAAGAAGCAGAAATGAACAGAAAGACATTAATTACTGCATTGGATTTGTCTTGGTCCTTTGGTCGATCAGCAACAGCAACAAGAGATGAAAATCATGATGAGGAGGTATTAGAAGGTTTGTGTCCCCACCCAAATCTTAAAGAGTTGACAATAAGATATTATGAAGGAAAAAATATACCGCCAAGTTGGCTAAAGGAAGAGTTAACTCGTTTGAGAGAATTTGCCGTTGAGCATTGTCCGAATGTCGGTATTGTTTCCCACCTACCTCGTTGCATCACTAAATTAGAAATTAACTCCTGCAAAAGGCTAACAAATCTCGAGAATTGCTTGAGGCCGGAGCAACTGCCAGTGCTTATGTATTTGAATGTATCAAACTGTGAGGAACTGATATCACTGGCACCGATGGAATCATTTGAAGGTTTTTCATCCCTTGAAGGGCTGACAATTTCAGGTTGCCCAAAACTCACCTGCCAGAATGAAATGGTCTTGCCACCCTCCCTCAAGCGTCTCTATCTAGCATCATGTGGTGACCTTGAAAACTCACTTCCCACTTGCTTGCAAAACCTCGCTTCACTCGAAGAACTGAATCTCGGGTACTTCTTGCATTTAGTATCTATTCCAGCTGAAGTGACAAGAAGTCTCAAATCTTTATCGTCGTTGTGGGTAACAGACTGTGCGGAGTTACAGTCACTAGGGGGGCTGCAGTTTCTTGCATCTCTGACGACACTCAGTATCAAACAGTGTCCTAATCTTCAGGAAACCGGAGGTGATGATATCGACGGAAAACTGCCTTCAGGTGATCCATCATTTCCTTATCTTATGCTTCATTTGTAATCGATTTTGTATATATATATATATATTTTTTTTTTTTGAAAAAAGTGACAGAAGTCACCTGTTTCATTTAAGAAACAAAAGAGTTTTTAATCTGATCCACACCCCAGATCAGTAGGGTTTTAACATCCATAGTCTTGTTAAGCCAAATACTAACATCAAACTTATAAAACAGCTGTAGGGATCTCAGTATCTCACTTGTTTATTTCTGTTATGTATTTATTAATAGTTTCTCACTCAAGTTTTGAGATTTCTCCCCCAAATTAAGCTTTAATGTTGAGTGTTTAAAAAACATTGCAGTACTTCTGGCAAATTTACCTTCCGCGTACCGCGTCATAAATAGGAGAAGGAGGGCAAGAAAGAAGGTCTAGTTATTTAGTCGTTACACAATCACAAAGGTCTGGTCAATATATATATGCTCGCTTAATTTACTTATCCTGTTGTCCTCATAAAGTGATTATAATATCATTTTTTTTCTGGCACGAAAATTAATTAAGGGAACATCTGTTTTTTTTTTTTTTTTTTTATCCCTACATTATTAGTTATCTCTTCTACAGTGCTACAATTTTAAGCTGGGTGACCGAACCTTGCAACCAAAGAAAATGTTAGCACATTCGTATTAATAAATTGTAAAAGTTTCTATTACGCATTATACTTGAAACATATAACGTAACGAGCTTCAACTTTCATGATTTGTGTTCCCGCTCCTATTTAAGTTACATAAATTGCTAAAGAAATTACTTTTTTTTTTTTTTTTGAAGAAGAATTGCTAAAGAAATTACAATTGAGAAAATTCTTATTTCGCACTATATTTCATTCTATTTAAGTGGTAAATTAATCATCGCAAAAAAAATAAATAAATTAAGCGTATTCAAATAAAATATGGTATAATTGTTATTGCTATTTATAGATAAGTAAATAAAGAGTTGCATAGTATTGGGGCAAAAAAAAAAAAAAAAAAAAAAGCACTGGTAAGATTTTTAATAGAATGCGTTTATTACATTTTCTTTCATATTTAATTAGCAGGTTGACCCATTGCACACCCATGCAAATAAAATAAAAAAGTTGCAAATGAAGGAGGCAAATTAAAGGCAACCCAAGTGCATCTTTCTCGGTCGGTCGTTACATCGTTCGCGCGCTCCCCTCTTTCACCCAAAGACCCAAACTTTTGATCTCACCTCCAAAGGTGGTGGTCTCATTTATTTAATTTGAAGGGGAAAGAAAGGAAATAATAGAAATGGCGATGCAAACAGGAGTTACAGTCTCCAAAGTTATTCTTTTGGGCACCGCTGGTAATTAATGTCTAATATTTCCTTTTCTTTTGCATTTACAAACATCATATTATTCACCAATTAATCACATGTCTTATAGGGTAATTAAGAGCATCAACATGCATGGGAAGAACCTTGAAATATATTCTTGATGTCAAAGTTTTTCATCAACAATAAAATGTACCATTTTGAAGAACAAAGAAGCCCCAACATTTGGAAGAATAATTTAAGTTATTTTCATGTGATTAGGTTCAATCCTCGTTCGAAATGGAAAAGTTTCTGATATTTTGGGGGGACTTCAGGTAAGTTAAACATCACAAAACAATCTTTTGCTTTAATGGATGCGAAACGTATTACTACTCAGATAATTTTGCCTGTTAATTTTCTAGGGGATGGTAAAGAGTTTTGAAAAATCAGAAGAAACTGGAGCTGTTGCTGACGCTGACGCTGATTTAAGTGAAGCTCTTGTTTCTCAGGTTAACATTTCTTATACAAATTCTTTTTAGTTTGTTGGATGAAATCTTCGGATATCCCGTTGCTAATATTAACAGCAAAGTAATACATAAATTATGTATGTTGGTCTCATTTATTCCTTTTTCAAAGATATTATTTGTTTTGATCTTAATTGGGACATTAGCATAATAGTATCTAACCTTATAAAAATGTAAATATTTACTGTGTGATTGATCTCGAGTCTTCACAATCTTATTCCATTTTATGTTGTTGATTATCTTTCCAGGTTAGGAGACTATCTACAGAGGTCCATCAGCTCGCTTCGGCACACCCCGTTATTTTAAATGGAAATTCCAACCAAACAGGTAAAGCATGTCTTATGCAGTCTTTTCCTTCATGTTAAACTTAATTATTGTTATCACTGTACCAGGAGTGATGCCATTTTTAGTTCCAGCCACAGCAATTGGTGCACTGGGCTATGGTTATATGTGGCTGAAGGTACTTTCTGTTATAGATTTATTTTTTACATTTAAGCCATGTAAAATTGTTTTGAAAACTCCGGTCGGAATGTGTTTAATTGATTTTTCTCTTGATTTAAAATATATGTAGGGTATGTCAGTATCTGATTTGTTATACGTCACAAAGAAAAATATGGCGAATGCCGTGGCAAGTATGAGCAAACACCTTGAACAAGTCTCAGCTGCTCTTGCGGTAAGTTTAAATCTTAAATTTAACTCCATAGTAGTAACTAATGAACATTTTTTGTAAATTCAACAATAACAAAATTTGTGAATTTTTAGGCCACAAAGAAGCATCTGGCAAAGCGAATTGAAAACTTGGATCTTAAACTTGGTGAACAGAAGGAGATATCTAATGAGATACGAAAGGAGGTACTGAGTTTTAGATTATCAGCTCTTTTTTCAATCTGGTGGCATGTCTTACATATAATTAGCAATTTATGGTACTGATATCATACAATGCTGTCTTGCTTTATGTTATTTTTTCTCTTCTTTGAAATTATTTATAACTTTTCCCCTTGCATGAATTAGGTCGGTGATGCGAATAAACTGATACAAAATTTAAGCATGGATTTGGGCTCAATCCAAAAGTTGGTTTCCCATATGGTGAGCATAAAAATGAAGCATACCTATTTCAGTTAAATAGCAGTTGTATTATACTTACTAGTTGTGTATCCAATTTCTTTAGGATGATAAAGCCAATAGCATGATGGACAAGCAGGTTAGCATTTCAATCATTTTCATGATGATATTCCTATTCAAATTCATTTACCAGTAGTATTGCTTCTGTACTGAGCATGCTTTGCTTTTAGTGTTGTATAAGTTATGATAGTATGGAAGGTTTTCCTAATTTGCTTGTTCTTCTAGTATAATTAACTTTGGTTCAAACAATATCTCTTTTACTTCTTACTGTTGGAAACTTTTTTAATTTTGCCTTTAAGAATCTTGCATTGACTGGTGTGATGTACCTCTGCCGCTCTGTGGAGGGAAAGGGTGGAAAAGCTCCTGACTTTTTACAGGTATGCTTTCAGTTTCTTATTATTTTTAACATTGGATTGATGTGAATAATATTTTCATTACAAAGAAAAAAGTAAAAAATGTGTATACAGTTGTCCTTCTATTTTTATTAGTGTCTTCCAATCTGTAGACAAATAAAATGAAGCACAATGCCTTTGTTTTTGTCCTGATTTAGAAAAGAATCATGTACTGGTAATTATGTTCAATCAGGATGTTTTTTGAGATAAAGACGAGGTTTAACCGTTTAAGTCACTTGAATTTAAATGTCTACAAAAGATCCTTCATCCGGGTTTCAAACCCACAACCTCCCACAGGGAGAGCGTTGCCCTTAGCCACTAGACCAAAGACTGGTTCTTATGTTTGATCAGGATGTTCTTTTCTCAAAAAAAAAAAAAAAAAAAAAAAAAAAAAAAAAAAAACTTTCAGGGGTGTATGAAAGTCCAGTGTGACAGCTAACAGTGAATCAGGAAACTAAACTTCAAATTCTATTTGATTTCTCAGTAGCATGTTGTGTTGAATTTTATTTGCCTTGTCTATAATCTTAATCTACTGCAGGATATTGCACCAAAAAACTCGCCATCCGGGAAGAAATTTCTAGACCACTTTGATTGTGGTTGTTTAAAGGTTGTTGCTCTGTTGCTTTTGTGATGTATCGAATTACTTCACAAAACATACTAATTTTTCATTCTTTTATCTGCTTGTTCATACTTTCAGGGGCTGCAGCATATTGTAGAAGAAACAGAAATGTACAATGTATTATCGGCAAGAGAAGTCTCTTTGCCTAGGTACATTTCCTTATTTTTGCCTCTATCAGTACCTGTTACAGTAAAAATTTGTCATTTTTTTATGTTAAGGGTATTGAAATCCAAATCTTAGTACATATCTCACACATTAATGAATAACGGGATCTGATTCAAGTTTGATGAGTTGAATTTACACCAAATTTGTTTTAAATAGATATTTGAATTGCAGTTGAGGTGTTTATGTGAATTTTTGCAGAACAACATCCATCTGATTTCAGCAACAGAAAGACAGACTACTTCAAAGAGATGTCCAGGCGAGGGAAAAGCTTAGAAAGATGTCTCACCAAGATATTTGTATTTTGTAGTGAAGGAAGTTTGGTATCTGGCATGCTTTTGCCTAATTAATTTGAAAAGAGTAATTAAATAAGATTATATAGGGTTTTTTTTTTTATTTCAGTTTACTGAGATTTCTTTTTCTTTTCCTGTAAAGCAATTGATATACGTAGATATTGGGATGGTCATTTATTTGTTTTGCCTGTATGTATGTATATTGATTATTGAATCAAGAGTGAGTAGTAATTAATGGGCTAATGGCACATGTTGACTTTATATAGTTGTGCTCCTCTCCAGTCTCCAGTCCAGCACAAGCGCTTGTTCGTTGGACTGGACCTTGTTAACATTTGACTTATCCGTCAACTCAACAGAAGTCAAACCCCATCACAATTTATGCCAAAAAATAACATGCCAGAAGTTAGAACTTAGATCCAACCCAAAAGAATATTCCAAAATTCCCACCATGACCTAAATAAATTTAATAATTAAATCCCCAAAAACAAATGAAAAAACAAGGATGTGCAAACTTTGACCTAAAAATCCTTAAACTAAATAAACAAGAGTGTTGCTTTCATAATCACACCCGAATATTTTACCAACTACAAATATATTTATAATTGGATAATATTCATTTATAATAATTATTATATAAAAAAATATAGAAAAATCATGGAAGTAAATAAAATTGAATAAAAGAAACCAAACCCTCACGGCCCAGCTTAAACCCCAATAAAACCCTTCTTACTTCTTCCTCTTTCCCTCTCACCGCCTCACACTCTCACTCACACGCTCCACCTCAAGCATACCAAACCACAGCACCAACAACCATGGCGCTTCCCCTCTCACTCTCGCTCTTGCTCCCCTGCGCCGGACTTACCACGCCGACCTCCCCAACCTTCTTTCCTCTCTCCGGGACCCGCGCTTCTTCATCTCCCCCTAAAACCCTAACCCTAGCTCCGGCACATCAACTTGGTTTAAGCATGATTAAGAGGAATAAGAGGTGGTTGTCGGTGCGGGCACGGCAGTCGCAGCCGGACTACTACCAGACGTCTCGGCCGCAGGACGATGGTTATGGGTCTGTCCCCAATGGTGATTGTTCTTTCTTCTTCTTCTAAACCCTTCCTTCTCTTCTGTGTTGTTCTCTCAATTTCATGCATGCAGGATGATTATGTACTTATTTGTTTAGTGTAATTTTGTTGTGGGTTTTTGTAGGTCAATCGGCAAGGGTTTTCGCGAACTACTCTATTTACAAAGGGAAGGCCGCGCTCAACGTCGCTCCCAAAGCTCCCGAGTTTGCTCCATTAGATGTAAATTTTATCTCTCTGTTTTTTTTTTTTTTTTTTATGTTTTGATGGTACTTCTTTCCTGTTTGAGATATGTTCAATTTTGCTGTTGCAGAGCGGTATGTACAAGGTTTCAAGGGAGGGATGTGTGTTTCTTCAGTTTGCTCCTGGAATTGGGAATCGTCAGTTCGATTGGACTCGGAAGCAGGTTTTAATTTAATATAATATTGCCATTAACCTGTATAACCTGTATATAATTTTCAAATGAAAAAAAAAAGTTCATCAGTTTATTCTGAGTTGGCTTATTACTGATAAATCTGCACTTGCACTGGGTTGTTGTATTATTCTGAAAAATGATTTGTTTAATTGTAGGTATTCACATTATCTGTTGCGGAAATAGGGACATTAATAAGTCTGGGTCCCAAGGATTCATGTGACTTTTATCATGATCCCTTCCTAGGAAAGAAGTATGCGTGCTTTTTCTTTGTCTTTCAGTTTTCTTAGTTGTTTTTCTTTGCGGACAGTAAATGGTTTAGTTTGTGATTAAATATTCTCTGGTATTGTCTTTCTTATGTTTTCTTGTTTTTTAACAGTGAAGAGGGGCAAGTACGTAAAATACTGAAGGCAGAGCCTCTTCCAGATGGTTCTGGACACAGCTTCAATCTGAGTACGTCTTTATCTGCTAAATTCAATGCTGAACTGACTCAAACTGACTTGAGCCAGTGCAGACTTAGAACCTGACTGGCATGCAATAAGATGTGACCTGATTGTGGCCTAAATAGTTAATAGTATCTGCCCATTGCCAATGTCTAATTTTTATTTTGACCTGAGGGTTAATTAGGGGATTTGATGGGAAGTTTTGGGTTCTGGTCAAGGCACATTTGGTAGATTTTGCTTTTAAATTCCTTCATAATTTGAATTTGGTTATGTTTGTTGCTTCCAAGGTGTTGGTATGGTTGGTTCTGGGTCTTTCACTTCTCCAATTCTTAGGTCAAATGAAGTTTTTCCTTTTTGACACTTAAAATTATTAGATTAGGATCTGTTCGGGGCATATGGTACAGGGTTACAGACAGGATTTAATGAAGAAAATAATCCAAGGGATATTGGCCCTAGTCCTTACCAGTCTATACCAGCTTCATCTAGGTTCTGCAGTGTGTGGCTGTTAGAATTTTGAATAAGAAAGATTTTCTGGATGGATGCCTTTTTTCAATTCTTTTTTTTTTTTTCCTTATCTCTATACAGGTGTAAATGACCGAATAAAGAATGTGGAGGAGAACATCTATATCCCTATTACTAAGGGTGAATTTGTTGTCCTGCGGTCCTGTCTCAATGTAATAACGCATTATCCTTGATTTTGTCTCCTTAAGCTTTATAATTTGTTAGTGCCAATCAACCAGTCCCTAGGAATTGTTCTTATGTATGAACTTTTCCTATTGCATTTTTGTACTTGTAATATATTTTAGCTTGAAATTACATGCAATAATTAGTTGGTATTGTCATGGAATGAGTCACTTATTTGGGTGAACCTTGACACGGGCCAAGGATTTGGGTATTTTAGTAATGCTATAATTAGGGGTATTTTAGTAAGACAACTGGTTGTATCAAGCATATAAAATGAATTCACTTGGAGACTGATGTATTGCTTTATTGCCAAGTGTCTCATTGATTGATCGTGCTTGTTTTGCTGTGCAGTATCTAATACCACACCTGCTTGGCTGGAACACTTTTGCAAACTCCATCAGTCCAGGCCGAGGAAATAGTTTCAGCATGCGTAACGATCTGGAGTGGGACAGGTAATGGAAATGGGTTGCTGAACAAATCGACAGCTTTCTGACCGGGACTCTCGTTGCTTGGATATGTGATAATGTTTCTAACTTGGAGCATACCACAGTGAAGTTTTGCTATATTATTTTTCTTTTCTTGAAGGTGACGTGTAGAAAATGGACGGTAGATCGGGAGTTGGAGAAGATTTTGTATGTATTTGGGTGTTAGTAGTTGCTATTAGTTCTCTTCCTCCTGTTTTGTAGTTGAACTTTATAGAACTGGTAGAATGGTTTTGTGTAAAATCTTCAATCCTCTTCAGATTTTGTTTCTTTTGATAAAAATATTTGGTGTCCTTGTGTTATTTTCACTTTGCTGTTAATATCAATCTGGTGAACCTTCAATACATTTCCTTGATATTCATGAATGGTTATATAATAATTTCTTTTTGGGCCTTTTGGGCCTTTTGGGCCTTTTGGGCTTTGGCCCAAAAATATTATACTTGTAAGACAAAGCAAGTCATCGGTCATCCAGGCCCAGAACAATCACCAGTTGTCCATATCAGTCTCTTTCAATCCTGACCGTCAGATGGAATCCCAACCTTATATAATCCATTTCTTCTAGGGTTTGCCAAATCTACCTGTTCATTTTTTGTTGTCACTCTATTTTCCATTTTAGTCTCGGGAAGGCAGTGAACTGAGTGCTCAATAGATCCGGTAGCTTATAGCACCTCTTAGCATATATTTAGTCATTTTCCTGTTTATACTTTCTCGTTTAATAAATTCTTTTTTTTTTCTTGTTTTTTCTTTGGTCGAAAATTTATAGTTTTCTTTTATTATTATTTATTTTTAAATGAAAGCGCTTTAATTTGCAATTCCCCCTAAAATGTTACATTCGTTTTCTCTTGTTTTTTGCCTGTCTTTCTATCCATGGACCGTTTTAATTTCGATGTAAAGGTTTTCGGTATTACCCATGGCCGAGCGCTATCTCCGTAAGAAATGGAGAGGCGTGGTATTCCGCGAGAGAAGGTTTCATAACAAAGTGGCACACTCGTATTCATTTAATTGATTCGTGTGTGATGGGCAGATATTCAGTTGGTTGCAGGCCTCAGGCCGCTCGGCTGTTCGAGTTGTGCGGTTCGAGCGAGGGGGTAGGCCTACACTTTTACTTCCTTTTCCCCCGTTTGGTAAGAGTAGAAAGTTAAAGCGGAGTAAACGTTAAATCACCTTAAAAACAGTGGTGTTTGTTAGTAGTGAAATAAATAAATGAAGTAAAGTGAGTAAAATGTGTAAAAGATGTAAAATGTTGGTGATTTAGTTTACTACACCTGTATAGTTGCGTTAACTTACTACACTTTAAACTATTCTGTCTGGTGACTTAAGGTACCTTAAATCATCTTACTTCACTTTTACTACACTACACTACCAAACAGCATGTTTGTTTTTATATAACTTTCATATAACCGCACATTTTTGTTTGCTAACTTTTTGGGTTTTTATGTTGTTTTTTTATGCATGAAAATAAATGTGAAATTTGTTCGGAGCAAAAGTTGTTTTTGTATAATGTTTTGGGATTATTTTTTTTCTTTGGGGTTTGTCGAAATGGTTGTTTTGTGGTCTCTTTGTGGGCATAGAGAACAAGAAAAAATATTAAATTTATTGCTTAATGTCAGTCAGCAGTGATTTATTGTGCAAATGTGGAATTGTAGACAATTGCTAGCCTAGCTAAAAAATTACATTTGATCAAATGACTATCGATGTTATGAGGGATTTTTTTTATGTCAACCAGTCAGATGATTTTCATATATTTGTCTAAAGATAATATGATAAGAATAATGCAAAAAAAAAAAAAAGAAATTCGGACTGATTTATTTATGACAGGGAAGTATAAGGTCAATTATTGTAGAACATAAAATTACCTGCTGTAACTGTAAGAATGAGTCAATAACATTACCAACCGTCTTGATCTCCTTAAATGAAATGAAAGACGGTGGACTTTTGTCCACTTGGTCTAAAAAAAAAAATTAAAATAAAAAAGTACCAACCGTCTTAGCCTAGATCAACAATATAGTAAGCCTTGCTAAAAATAAGAAACAAAAAGACAAGTGCTAATTTTAGGTCAGAAATTCAACTATCGAGCACAACGACAAATACACATATGGAAATGGTGTTGTGCTAACGGGCAAGGGCCGGCCCGATGGGCGATGGGCCAACGGGCGATGGGCCAACAGGCGACGGACTATGATGGGTGACGGATGACGACAGGTACGGATGGACGGGTTAGGAGGGGTTTTGTCTCGAGGGGAGGCCCTTGCCCGCCCCTTTGCCCGTCGGGCAAGGGCGGGCGACGACGGGCGACGGGCTTGTATTAAAAATTTAAGATTATGAAAAATCCGAAATACAATTTATTATAAAAAATATTTTAATTAAACTTAAAATTTTAAAATCCGAAATGCAAACAAATTATTTAAGATGTTTAATTAAAATACAAAATTAAAAAATGAAGATATTAAAACTATGAAATTAAAAATGTACCTCCCGGTGCGACTTGTAGAAGCCGGTTGTTGGATATTTCTTCGGACGAAGTATATGTCGAACATATCTTCAACCGCTTTGCTCACAGTTGCATCCTCATTTTCACTCGTAATACCTAAATTAGAGTTGTATATTCGTAGTATTTTTACCGCATAAAACTTTTTGTATGTTGGATGGAGGCAATTTGCAATAATCGTGAGAGTTTGGAAGAGATATATATATTGTGCACCCATCTGGAAACATTTAAAATGCAAAAATAGGATAAATGATCTCGCGTCCAAGACCAGGTTTATAAAGAAATCTCCCTTTAAAACCGACATATCAATCTGTTGGCCTGGCATATATAAGCCTTTTTATTTCAACCAATTTATCTTTTCTTTTCTTTTGTTCTTTTTCTCCTTCTATAGGTCGATAAAAACATATATTGATAGGTTGAGAAAAAACTAGATTGCAAAGTAATAAGAGGTTTGTACTTTGTACTCTTACCTTCTATTTCATATAGTACAATATATATATAGATGATTAATTATTTTTCTATGGTTTTTATTCGGTCCTGTTTCCAATTAAATGTGTTGTAGTTGTTGGCTGAATTTTGATATCATTTAGTTAGATTAGGTATAATATTTATTTTATTTTCCATTTATCCGTTCTTTTAAATTTAGTAAATTCAAAGAAAGATTTATTTGATAAAAAAATATCAAATAGAAATAAATGAATGACAAATGATCTTTAAATTAAGATGATAGTTTGAACTGATGTAAATTTAGATAATTATACAATAATGATATTTAAAGCAATACTGCTGCCAGTTTGAACTCAACTCCTATGAGCTTGACTTAAAAGTATCTCAAATATTACATAGTTTTTAATTTATATTTCCAATAACAAGCTACAAAAACTTCCAGTTTTAAATATATTCTTTCATGTATTTAATTTGTTTCGGATTTTAATATTGACATAATTTTATTTACCAACAATGCTTATGGTATTAGTTTCTTAGAGTTATACGAAAAAAAAAAGGTACTTCAAATAATTTTAATAATGAAAATTTTGCGTATCAAGATTTAGACATAAAAAATTTATTAACAAACATTAAAAAAGTTTGGTATTATACAAATTAATACTGTCACCATTTGTCAAACACTTGCAGACTTGCAGTCCAAGTTAACAGCTATTTTTGAACCACTTCTCTTCAGGCTTCGAAGAGAAGATGTCGACGTTTGTATTCAGCAACTCGCGCCATGTAAGGAGAGGGATGGAAAGGGTCGCGCGTTACTCCTGCAAGTATCTTCAACTATGCGAGGAGGTTAGCGAAATCCTTAAATCCGAGAAAGTCCGCGATTTCCTAAAGGATTGGGATGAGAAGCAATGTAAGTAAAAGCGTAAAACAATACAAGTATATAACTCAATTTGTTTATAGCAATGGATGTATAAAATTTGTGCCGCCCGCTTCTTGATGCTTCTTATTATTGTTTTTAAGTTTTTAACCATTGTTTTCTAATGTTTCACTTTTCTGTACTCTTAAGTTAAGCATAATTAAGGGTAATCGGGTTTAATAGAAGGAAAGCAACATGAATTTATAAAACACTAGTTGTACAGCTTGATGTTATAATTGGGTTAATGTTGATGTTTTTTTACAAGATTTTAAAAGTTATTTGAATTTTTGTTGTACATTATAATGTCAACTAATGCTATATTAATAAAATTAATATGTTGAATGAAAATACTTGCAGCCCGCAAAAGACGTGCATCGATTTCTTTGGAAGAAACTGAGCGGAGAGTGAGGGCTCGTCATTCTTCCATTAATAATCCAGATATGCTAGGAGAGACTTCAGAAGAATTGATGGAGGATGACGAGTCTCTGGTGGAGGATGAAATATCCGATGAAGAAGTTGAATATGAAGAAGAAGAAGAGGAAGAAGATGGTTGTGATGAAGAGGAAAATGATGAGGAAGAGGGAGAAGAGGAGCCCGTCAAAGATGAGGAATCAGTCGAAGAAGAGCCTTTGGAAGAATGGACTGAACAAGAACCAGTAGAGGAACCTTTGGAAGAAGAACCGATCGAAGAAGAACCTTTGGATGAAGAAGAATCTTTCGAAGAAGAAGAACCGATTGAAGAAGAGCCTTCGGAAGAAGAACCGATTGAAGAAGAGCCTTCGGAAGGATTGGTTGAACAAGAACCGTTGGACGAACATTTAAAAGAAGAGCTTGCTGAAGATCAACCAGTCGAAGAAGTGTTGTCCTCGTGTACGAGCTCTTGTGATTTCCCTAAACCCGATGAAGTAATCGAAGAAGATTCATCGCTATACCAAGTACTCTCTGAGGAGGAGATCTTCTTGTAGTGAAAGCTTAGTACGATTATGAGTTACAAGTTATTCTTGTCTTAAAATACATTCAATTTGTGTATGCTAATCATGATCATCTATTATAAACTTTTACGTGTGAGAATTGAGATCTTGATAGTGCTGATACTTATGAATAACAACACCCAATAATATTGATTTTACTTCGATACGATATATTGCATAAATATACTTAATTTCAGAAATACGAAAAAGGAGGACAGATCTTTTATCTTGACAACTGATATTCTAATAAATTGAAAAAAATACTTCAAAACTAGATTAAGGTCTATAGATGGAGAGCTCTTCTTGCATGAGGACCAGAAAATCTCACCGTCAGATATTTCTAAGCGGATGGTCAAGATTTAAAGTTCAGCTAGTTACCAAGTGCTTTAGCCGGTTTCCAAAAAAATAAAAAAAAGGCCAATTTTGTCTTATTCAGAACTTAATGAGATGTTCACCGCAAGTCCTCCAGTCCTTTCATTTTCTGCCCCAAGCACGAATTGGGAAATGAAATCCAACCAAAATACCCCCAATAGTCTCCTATCACACTCCTTTCCCTTCCCGGCTTTTCCTCTCTCAAACCCTGATGTGCCTCCAAGACCTAGGAGAAACAACAAAAGTAGCGCTTCGACAGCGCTGGGCCCAACAGGATTTACAGCCTGTTGAGACCTTCGCCTCGCCGATCGCCATTTGCCAGGAAGCGGATCTAGATGGCACTGGTCATTGGAGTAATTGTTCTGGTATGATACACAGTTCCTCCTTTCAAAGAGGTGGTACGGGGTGCACGGCCTGATTCATCACTCCTCAATTTTCAGCACAGTTCGCCTTGACGACAATCAGTCCAAGACTCCAAGGCGCACATAAAGCTGCACCACACCGATTTGCCTGACTCGCCATCTTATCACTGCTGTGTTGATTTTATCTTGCATGATTAGGCGCACATAAAGCCTTCACATGTTCCAGTTCAAATGCTTTGGCACCAGAAGTCTACATGCACCACCAACAAAAAAAAATATTTGTATTTTCAAGTTACGGTTATTATGAAGATTATGAAGAAATAATTGTGAATACAAAATTGCAATAAGAACTAATACAAAATCTGTACAGTGGGTTTTTCAATGAATTTTAAAAAGAGCTCTATAAATAAATCTTTAAAAATTCTATATAATATTGTATTATTAATAAATTACCTCGTACTGTTGGCTCGTATCTCAAATTTCACAAACTTAAGAGTCGATCCAAACCGTTCATTATGATCTTCATATACAATTTTGCCTATAAACCAAATTTTATATTTTTTAGAATTTTTTTACTATTTTTTATATATTTTAAAATGTCACATATTTAGATGGCGTATAATGTTTTAATCAAGTGACATTTTAAAATATCTAAAAAATAGTAAAAAGATTCTAAAAATATAAAATTTAGTTTACATGTAAAATTGTATATGAAGATCATAATGAACCGTTTGGATCAACTCTTAAGTTTGTAAAATTTGAGATATGAACTAGTGATATGAGCAATTTGTACTATTAATAGTACAATAGTCTCACTTTTAAAAAAAATGTATGTGAATACGCATGTAATGTGTACCTTACAAATTGATTATATTTTCGATTATCTTTAATTTAAATGACATTTGATAGCCCATCAATAACTCATTTAATTATAACTACTGTAAAATGTATAAAATTTTGACGAACTATCAAATAATATTTAAACTTATTGAAGTTTGAAATATTACCATTCTATAAATTTATTTGCACCAATTTAGTGCTTGAACTTTCTTTTAAAACAATATTGATCAAGTATCAAACAATATATGTCAAGTCACTATCGTTGCATATTGATAAAGTATCAAATAATACTGCAATTACATAAAATCTGTCAAGTCTATAAGGCCCTGTTCGGCGCGTGGGTAATTCCTGCGGTAAGTTACTGTTTTTGTGGGAAATAAAAAATCTGCTCTCACATAATTTTTTTCTTCCCACACAAACAGTAACAATTCCTGTGGGTATTGTGTCTACCGAACACGGCCTAAGGTTTATAATTCATGTATAAACTTTTTCAATTTTAAATATTTTTAAAATATTTTTTCAATTAATTTTTAATAATGCTCCATTGTCCAAATTGTCAAATAATCCGTCATTATTTTAGGTGTTTTCATATATAAATAAATCATTTTTTATCAATTTCATACAATTTAAAAAATAATATTTCCAATAAAAACAATATAGAGCATGAAACTGTGATGATGATATACCAAGTTCTAGTATTTTTTTTTACGAATCAAGAAAGATAGTTATCTTCTAACAAGATATATATTATTTTTTTATTCTATAATTTGATCTTTCTATCCGTATTTCCTTCAAATTGTCCACAGGTCATTTGTTAAAATCGGAAATAAAGAGACATTTGCGTGATTGAAAGATATTAGAAAACTGTTAACTTATACCGGTCATTATTTTTTATAGTATCAGTATTGATGACAGGCCAAAGTTGAATGGCAATTAAGAATGGTCATTAATATGGTGGATATTGATAGGTCGCTTTTCATTTATTTCCTCTTTTAAACAACAGGACTGGAGAGAGCAGTTGATAACGATTGGACGTAAATTGATAAATTGGTCTTAGGCCAGAAGCATGGTTAACCGGATACTACTAAAATTACAGTTGTGTCCTTTTTATTGTTGGAAACTCCGAGTCCGCATGGAAGAAGAGCTCATAGATGTATACTTGAACTTATAGATTGCGAATGGTTTATAGAGAAAAGAGCTTAATTAATGGGTTCATTAATTAATCCACTTTTCTGTTGCGCCATGAAGACTGAAGATTACCTGAAATTCACCTCAAATTAAGCCTCCAACCCAAATTCGATCAGTACACATTTTGGATCCAAATTTGTGTGCATAAACCCTCACTCTGACTCTGAGGTTAATTTCATTTCACTGAGAAAGCATATGGAATTCATTAATTTGCCAAAAATGATGTTGTTATGGAAGGAATTAAGAGTTCATGCCAGATTTAGGCTCTCACTAATTAATTTGAATGGAGGATTTGGGTGTGCAAGATACTGTATTTGATGGTTAAATCAATAGAAAGAACACTGGAGAGGATCAGTTGAGTCGAGCGTTAGAACTCGGAACATTCTAGAATTTAGTTAAATCGGATTGCAGGACCCTCCAATCTTGTTTGAACAGTTCAGATTATTAAAAAAAAATCCCCCAAAATTCACATCCATCGGATGGTGATAGTTGGTTCCTGCGATCTGATTTGGATCGTAGCAGATACGGACTCGATCAGGACTTGAGACAGATGAGGGTTTTATTTGACATTGAAGAACATTCAGAAGCATCAAAAGGACTGGACAATAAAGTCCAACTGGTTCAATGTATGCCTTTTAAAAGTAACCAATTATTTTTGTTCATACTAAGAATTTACAGGAAACAAAAAGAAAAGAAAAAATGACTGAATTAATGTATGTCATCTCAGGCATACTAATTAACCAATCATTCTGTTCATATTAAAAATTAATCAGCTAATAATAACCCAGTTAACGCCTAATAGTGTCGACTAAACTAAAAGTAGGTGTTGCATCAATCTGTAACAGAGAGCAGGCTTTCACAAATGTACTCAGTCAGAAGCCAGATATATGCCTTGAGCTAGCTACAAGAAGAGAAATGAATTATATATATGCTTATAGATCCTGTCATACAATTAATTATATATATTAATCACCATCAAACTAATTGATAAACTAAATATAATAGTCTCAAGAAAGTCCCAATCTTTTTTTTTAAAATATATATATATGATTGATTGAGGCTCATACAAGCTTATGTTTCTGTGGTTAAGTTGTTACCAGTATATGTTTATAACACCATTATAAAGGAAACTTGGACAGCATATATATACTGAACTACTCACCAGGACAACGGGAGTATCAATCAAAACAACGCGTCCAAGAGTCAAACTCCTGCGAACCCTTCATCGCATCAGTATCAAAGTTCAAATTCAGATAATCGGTTGTTGAGTCCTCGTTCATGATGGGTGGTGGTAGCATTGAGGAGCTAGTGAGAGAAGGGTCAGTTGTATCTTCCTCCCTACATAACATCATCCGATCAAAGTAATTATTCATTTGTTAATGTCATTGGTTTTGTAGTAAAACAAGTAATTAACTGCGTAATTTTCGTTGCTGGCATTGTATTGGACATGGCTGGAATAATGCTGGTACAACTGAGTACAACCGAGTAAGGTTTTGAAACTGTCCCTGGTACTTAACAGTTTGCATAATTGGGGCAACCCAAATTCTGTCTTTAGTATTAAGGTTTTGAAATTTATGTGGGGTAATTATCATGGGGTTTGTTCATTACAATGATCCATACATGATAACATAGATTTTAGTTTCCTTTTCTAGGGTTATTTTCATTGAACTTTTTTAATTTGTGACTAAAAAAAGAACAAATGTAAAAAGTAAAGTGCACAGCAAACTTAATTTTGGCACACAAATTGGAGGTCAGAAGGCATACCTGGAAATCTGAGGGACATAATTTAAAGGCATTGGATCCTCATAAAAATTAGAAGGTGTTGGGTCATTCACTTCCTGCTGGTAAAGTTGCTAATTTGAATTCAGGTTATAATGAACAACTTCATACTGTAACAAAGTTGGTCAATTGGTACAATATATGTATGTGGTATGTGCAGTACTGATGAACTTTAGTCTCAATTCTGCTAGAATGCTAAATGACATACACCGATAAAACGATATAATTTCCAATTTTTCTTTTTTTTTCGAAACAAGTAAGCTCAAGCTTTACCAAACAACTAATTTGCAATTTGTTAATGTATATGAGTTCATAGCTGGTGACACATAGGATTCCATATCCTCTGTAGCGCTGCATTATGTAGCGTAGGATGTGAACCGTTAGATCATCTTGAGATCTGTGCTGGCTCGAATCTTCTCGAGATGGTCTAACGGTTTACATCCTGCGCTACACAATGCAGCGCTACAGAGGATGAGCACTCGACACATAGGTACTACATCTAACTGGTACTGTTTTCCGACCAAAGAGAATTATACAGCAAAGAGGGGATATGTAATTATATATGTATTACCTGAAGAGAAAAGGTCTGACCGTTGCTTTCTCTCATTTGATGATCCTGAACCAGAAGTAGTAACAAAGATTCAATTAGTAATGCATGTATATATCTCAAGCAATTCGCATATAAAATGTGTATACCTTTATAAGTCCTTCAGTTTGATCAATCAATTTGTAGATTTCCATTTCCATGTCATTCAGGAGTCCTATATCGTTGATCATATGAATCTCTTCTATATGCCTGTCATGAAGACAAAGAATGTACATGAGAAAATGTTCTAATTAATAAGCTTTTTTCTTGTAAATATTATTTGCATAAAGAAGTTATTGTAAGATCCCAAATAAAACCCTGTTTTGGTTGCATTAGCCACAAAACATTTTTGAAAAGTATAATCAAAGAATAGTTGAATACCAACTAATATATGATTTGTTGTGGCCTCAATTCATGAAAATTATTAGTTTTATACCAAACAAGTGCACATACAACATTTTTTATTTTTTTTTCAAAATCTTTGCAGCAGCTACAAAGCTGCGTGGGCGGGTACCGAACTCTCGACCTTTGGGTAAACAACAGCCTTAGAAATTCTCTCCTCGCCAACTGAGCTACCACCCGTTTCCCACATACAACATTTTGTGAAGCTACTAATTGAACTGATTACTAAAAGAATTAGACTTTCTGATACCAATAAAGGAAAAGGTTAAGAGTTAGAAATAGTGAAATTATTACTTTAGTTTGCCGAGCTTGCTTTCTATTAGTTGCATTTCCTCAGCTGAGATCTGTAGAAAGAAATAATTCCAAATTAACTTTTGTGTAAAACAGCATGTAATTAAGCCAGCAAAACATAAGTTAACCCCTTTTTGTTAATTCAACCTAGCTTAATTCTACTTAAGCATGCTTTTGTTTTTGAACAAGATTAGAAAGAAAATATATCATTGTACCTTGTAAGTGTGAGCAATTTTGGGCGCCCTACAAGAAAACCATTAAAAAAAAATTACATGAGATTTGATTGATCAATTCTCTTTGTAGAACTATTTTTATTTTGTTTCTTCAAGTAGTAATAATTAACAGTAATATTAAATAATAGTAGTGCTAACAAAAACAATTAACACTAATAATAAGAAGTAATTATAATTAATCACCCATGTTTTAAGAGCTCCTCAGCATTGACTTTATGGTCGTCGTTGGCGTCTTTGTAAGCTTTGCATAAAGTCTAATTATTACAAGTAAAATAAACATAAAATCCAATGTTAACATCAAATTTATTTTGTTTCTGGCCAAATGTAGTGAACTAAATGACCAGTTGGTATAATTAAATTGATAAAAATTTTAGAATCAAAGAACTAGGGATTAAGGATACGTTTAATTTACCTTCACACCCTCATGTCTCCTGCTCATATAAAAGAACGACGAAAACCACGAAAAGAAAAGAAAAGAAAAAAAGATATTATCAATTATGGTTAAAGAAAAATGACACAATTACTGTGAGAATGATAACAATGATAAAATTTAAAACGTACCTTTTTTCTCTCTCGCCAGGGTTTACATTGCCATATCTTCTTATGACATCCTCAAAATTGCTGAAGAAAAAAATAATCATATAATTTAATTTATTGCTCTATTTATATATGTATTATCAAAATTGTAGTGTACTTGCAAATACCATAGCTCAGATGATAATAAAGAAATATCTTGCGTCCACAGAGATCATGTCCACATGTCTATAGACATACAAATTTTATAATTGTTAATAAAATTTTGTAACTGATAATCAAATTTTTTGTAACTTTTATTTCCAATGTGTAACATATGGACGCTATGGACGAAATCTCTATGTACGCTAGGTATTACTCTATATAATATAATATATAACTAAACAAATAAGAGGAGGGATCCAATAACCATGGATTTTGGTGACCGTGGTTACCATATAAATTGACAAATCTAAACCATCAGATATATTCTAAATCATCTAAATAACATATACACAAAAAATGATAAAGTTTTAACATTGTTTCAATAGTCATCAAGAAATGAGAAAAAATCATAAAATTTGAACCGTCGATTTTTTTTAATGCTTGATGCATATGTAAATAAAATCAAAATGATATAATTTTTTGTATACACATAAAATGATATATACAGCACATTCTATTAATTAGTTTTGTCATTTAACATTTTAAATTGAAGTTATTTCAAATTTAATTTCACGGTCACCGATTAGTCACTAAAAACATGGTTATTTGATCCTTCCTCAGCAAATAAATAGGAGTTAACAATTAGAAGTTGCATGCCTGTTTGGACCCAGAGTAAGGTCATGGCTGCCCTTGGGAGAGACTGTTAGGAGCAGCACATCGGTATCACATAGAATTGCAAGTTCCCTCGCCTTCTTCGAAACACCGGACTTTCGCTTGTTGTAAGTGGAGAGTAGTTTGTTTTTTGCCTGCTTCACAATATTCAACTTCATTCTCCCCATCCTAATTAACGTGCTGTTTTTTTTTCTTCATGAGTTAAAATAAAAAAAATGTCATATATAATATTCAGAATAATTAAGTCATGATTAATTTTAATTTTTTGTGATCAATAATTTAAAAGTTATATTTTACTATAGTGGACAACCCATTAAATATGATAATTGATAAATAATAATAGTTTTTCTTATGATTGAGATTTTCGAACAATAAGAAAGTTCGAAATAGGTTAAAACTTAAAAGTAATGAGTAAAATATACCGTGAGCTTGAATTTTTTTTCTTGCCTATCCCTATTCTCAATTCTTTTTTTAGAACTATCCCGGTTTTCAATCTTTTTTTAATATCATCCATACTTTTTAAATGCATGCGTTTAGACACTTTCTCCAAACGCATGCACTTATAAATGCATGCGTTTAGAAGAGAAAAATAAAGCTTGCATTTACAAAGCTCTAAAATATATATATAATTTGAACGCATGCGCTTAGATAAAGCTTCTAAACGCATGCGTTTACAAAGTATGGATAGTTTTAAAAAAAGATTGAAAACATAGATAATTCTCATAAAAGAATTCTAAGTAGGGATAGACAAGAAAAAAATTCCCGTGAGCTTCCTATGAGCTTGACATAAACATATATATAAGCACTTGATGGTTCTTGATAGCATATCAAATGAAATTCAAATACAATGAAAATTGAACCACAATTGAAGATATTTTATGAAGCTTAAAGGCTTGTTGTAATTGTTGTGTCAAAAGTGTTTGGTGTAAGTGTATCAATCCTCATATTATAATCCGAAAAAAAATACTTAAAAGAACTTAAAAACTAAATGTTTTTTGTATCTTGCAAATTTTATATATAAATAATTCATTGGAAATATATTTTAAAATTTATGTAATTAATTTGAGATAATTTTAATTGAAGCTCATAGGAGTTGAGCTCAAACAGGCATTAGTATTGCTTTAAATATCATTATTGTATTATTGTTATTATCATCTATTAGTTAAAGCAAAGATCATGTCTCATTTTTTTTTTATATCTATTTGAAATTTGTCATCAAATTTTAATGTAAAACAACAAAATTTAAAAGAAAGGATAAAAAGAGAATAAATTAAATATTATATCTAAGTAAATACAATTGGTATAAAAATTCAGTCTACAACTGCAATATCAATCCCATACATTGGAAAAAGGGACCAAATAAACATAGAAAAAAAAATAATCATCTATAGAATATATTATGAAATAGAAGGTAAGAATACAAAGTACAAACCTCTTAATTGCTATCAAGTTTTTCTCAACCTATCAATATATGCCTTGACCCACAAAAAGGAAAAAAAAAAAAAAATTGGTTGAAATATATATAAAGTTTATGCCAAGATTTTTAATTTAATAAGCAGATAAATATACACGGTTTTAGAGGAACATTTTTTTCATACACCTGGTCTACGACGCGAGAACACATATTTATCTCACTGTAATGTGGGTCCTCGCCTATATTTGCATTATTGAATGGCAGCACCGTTTTAAGTATCATCTCTTTTAATTGAAATCCTATTTTTGCATTTTTAAATGCTTCTAGATGCGTGCATAATATATATATCTCTCGCTAAAATAATTAAAATTTTCAATTACGGTCTTCTATATGTGGTTCTTATGTTATTTATAGGGAATATCGTGTATTTTGACGCACAATTATAGAAGAATGAAACCTTTCAGGTGCTATTCTATTTCAAAAAAAAAAAAAAAAATAGCTTTGAATATGATATAATTGTGAGACACAGAAATAAACGTGATGAAATAATAATGTTCATGACAAATGGGTTTGTATGCATAATTACTGAGTTTGCATACATAATAACTAAATAAATCGCACAGCAATGCAACAAAAGAATTTTCAGGTATCAACGATGGGAGTTCCGATGGGATCGGTACATTCACAGTTTATTACAAATTATCCATTAAGGCATTTGGAGTTTAACGTTCAAGCAAGATTGCTATCACCTGCTACCTTAAAAAAAACGTTCAAGCAAGATCACAAGTGGAAATCAGTGCATCTTAATTACTTGAACAAATCAATTAATCAATACAATAATGTATATGATCATACATTAGTTAAATCAATTTCAAGTTAATTAAGTTCTCCATCTGACATTAATTTATCGAAGGAATTGGATTTTGTTCAAAGTCATTTCGACGGATCGAATTAGAACAACACGGTCTAGCTCCTATTAATTACTTTCCGTTGGAATTTATATAATTTTCTTTATTTAATGGGGAAGCTTTGTTGGAATTTAATTTATAACGTACGTGTGTACGTAAATTGTACAAAACAACCCCCTTAAACTAAATCTCAAATTGACATAATACCAATAGCAAAACAGCATTAATTCATAATCCATATACCCAAACTCAATTCATTCACACAACAGAAGCTTTATTTTGTTTAAAATAAGTGATCTTACAAACCAACATTTGATAAATACTAGGGAAGGCAGGAGCATTTGATAACTAATTTACTTAGCAACCATAAAAAAATACTAGTCAAACAAGTCCTTTGAAATTAATCTTAAAAGTATAAAGTCTTTTACATACATGTTCTTGAACTCGGTGATCGATTGTGTTTCAAATATCATTCAATTTGGATGTATGATAGTAATCCATCAATGAATACCTAAAATTTCACAATATTTTTGGAACAGTATAATTAAATTCTGTGAGCTTTGGTGTTGTATCAAATGACATCCAAATTGAATCATATTTCAAACACAATCAATCTACGAGTTCAATGATGTGTTTGTGAAAGATTTTCTATTTTTAAGATTTAATTTTTAAGGATTTACTTGAAGGTGGATTGTTATGGTTGTCAAATAAATTGGTTTTCAATTGATCCCATCCCTAAATACTGTTATTCCAATCACACACAGCACAATATATCAGAACAACACAAAGCACAAACCAGATTATTTCATAATATAAATTGCCTACTCATGACAGCATGCAGCGTCATCAGCAGTATATCATCGATGATCCAATCATCATCATCATCTCATCACCTCATGATCAGAGCTAGCTTGCAGATTCACCATTCACAGTTGGATTAACAAACATCAGCCCCTCCTGTTTATAAAAGAAAAGATGATAAAGTTAATACTTCAATGTTTCATCTGTGCCCCTGAATATCAATACGAAAGAGAAAATATAAATAGATCATAATATTTTTGTTTTTTGCATCACAAAATGCATGTTAAGTTTTAGATTTAATACCTCTTTTGAAAAGTCAAGATAAATTTCAGCTTTAATACCTCTAGATAATTAGTTAACAAACTTCCACACAACATCACTCCATTCCATGATCAGCGCAATGCAAAAGCAAACGATCCAAGTATATATATTTTCCTCAAGACAGGAGCACAAATCTTTACCATCGCATGATTTGCAACCTTTATTTATTGCATCAAGATGGAAAGAACTCCGCATATATGAGAGTGCTCATCCTCTGTAGCGCTGCAAAGTGTAGCGCAAGACGTGAGCCTTTAGATCATCTCGGGATTCGTGCTAGCCAACATATCGAGATGATCTAACGGTCGACGTTCTTCGCTACACTTTGCAGTGCTACAGAGGATATGGAATCTGTTCAAATAGATGTAGAGATTCATAAGAGAATTATATAATCTCCTTTTCTATTTGATCTTTACTCAATAATCAACCTCCCCTCTGCATATATAGGTGCAGCAGTTCTAACCGGTGCACTCAATTGATGCAATATTCCTTGACAGAATAATTTGAAGTACTCAGTCTCAGAGTCTCAGAGGATTCATAAAATCACCACCAAGATTGCAATATTTGGATCTAAATTAGCAATATGCACATCGATCGGTGATCACAATATATGCAATCGCATCTATGTAGAGCAATATGCACAGTTGCACACCGCAATTTCGAACATGTATAATCCGAATTGCATCTGCAGCAGTATATATGCACATCACAGTTTAGAACAAGCACTTCCAAACATACCTCACCAGCAGAAAAAAATGTCCAGCAAATAATTAATCTGTTCTATTTTTGGCATTGGTACGAATATGATCAGGTGATTCCAAATTAAATCCAAACTTAATTATCAATATACAGGAGAAACAAATCGTACCAAGCACCGACGAAGTTAATGGTAACTATGAACCAGGCGACGCACACCACAGGCAACGGAAGAAACTCGGTTAACATTGCGCAGAACACAGTAGCGAGCAACATGATCAATGTTTTGGAAAAGTAATTAGCCCCAATTCTGGCTGACGAGTTCGCCGGTGCGAGTTCCATGGTTATGAAACAACCAGAAAGGACCATCAGCATAAGCCAGGAAGCAGTATCGTATATTGCTGATTTGTGGCTTGTGATCAATGCCCAGATCGTACCTATGGAAAAAGAAAAAAAAAAAAAGGACTTATTAAGGATAGCTAATTAGTCAAATTTGAAGGATAATTAAACTTGCTAATTAATTAACCTTGATCTTAATTTCCTGAAAAGACAAATTGTTAATCAAATTGCTTTGTGCTGCTGTTTGTCATCCTTAGGCCGTATTCTATTCCATAACATTTACTGGCTTACTCTTAAGTTTGAGCTGTGAGTTCCTAATAGATCGGACCTAATCTTTTTTCAAAGCCTGATTTTTCTCCCTTTTTTATGCTTCTATTTTTCCAGGTTTCGGTACTTATGTAATACAAATTACAAAACCAGATTTAAGAAACCACTACCAAAAATCATGGTTTACTTTGATTTTGCTTGCAAATTATCTGCAGTTACCAAAGTGCATTACAAAATCTGGCTAGGTCCAACCCGCCCCGGGGACGGTGAATATACCCAAACCGGCTTGGGGCACCGAGTCGTGCTAATCGGGGGTTGAGAGGGCCGGCCTTGGTACCGGTTGGATCCCTCCTAGAGGTGACAGAAGCCGACCCAATATTTTTTAGAAAGTCAAACTGATTCGACCCGACCCGACCTAACCCGAAACCAACCCGACTGAGATCATATAGCATCCAATCCAACTCAAATCAACACAAAAAAAAGTTGATATTAATTAAAATTGATCTGATCCGTCCCACCCATCACCCGACCCGACCCATCCATCACCCGACCCGACCCGACCCGCCCGCCCAAAAAAGAAATTAACTAACAAAAAGAAGAAGAAGAAGAAAAAGATTATTTAAGAAAGGAAAGAACAAATGAAAATAGAATAAAATATTTTCCTCGATCGATCGATCAATCAATCACCTAGTTCTGTGTTGATCAGTGAGACAGAAACCCACCATGTGAGGATTATGATCAGGGCTGGAATTAGTCCCACCCACAGGAACCAGTATGACATCTTTGCACCTTCCGGAATTAGTCCCACCCACAGGAATTAGTACCGGATCATGCCGTCGCTTGACATCTTTGCACCTTCCGGAGCGGCCGTCATGTTCAACGGCGATCGGAATTTTACTTGCTTGAAGAAGAAGAAGAAGAAGAAGAAGAAGATTAGAAGAAGGAGAAGGAGGAGGAGAAGAAAAAGAATCAACAAAGAAAGGAAATGCAGTGAGGAGGACGAGAGAGAGACAGAGAGAGGAGAGTAGACTGAAATTTATTTAACTTTTTAGTCAGAGTTTGAATTGACCACGCGAGCTAATTAATTAATTAATTAATTAAGTGCTTTTGTTGGTGGTTCTATATTAATTAATTAATCTAATAAGGCTGATTTTCTCATTTAATAATTTGAGAATCTGAATTTAAGATTCAATACGATGAGATGTAAGGTTGCAAATTAAAAACAGGAGAACTAAACACACATATTTTAATTTCTGCATTGCTACTATGAGTCCAATTAATGGTGAATAATTAACGGTCCAATCTAATAAAACGTTGATATATTAATTTTTTTTTAAGTGTTTTTTCCAAAATTTTCTGCTTTTTTTCCTTCATATTTATATTATAATATTCTCAAGTATATATTACTAAGTGCGTCATATTTACAATTTTTCCGTAATTAAGAGAATCCATCGTTTCCTTAATTGATAGTCAAATGAAAAAAATAGTAGTTTTTCCAAAACATGAAAATGAGTTTACGCGTCTTTAATTTGTGATGGTGTCTTTCTTTTCTTTGTGCCGTCACCGGAAGAATGTCAAGTTTAATTTTTTTTTTTTTAGATAAAGATGAGAGGATTAAGTTACTCAAATTTAAATGTTTATGAAAGACTCCTATTTGGCTTTTGAACTCGCGTCCTTCCACACAGATAGCGTTGCCCTTAGGCACTAGCCAAAGACTAGTTCTTAATGTCAAGTTTAATTATATCTTATAAACTTGGTCGTTTGTTGATACTTGATATATATATATACACTGCTTAACAAATAGATATCTTAAGTGGATATATGCATTGCCTGCTTGCTACGTACATATTTGTAACAGTTCGTAATTTATAAGCAGTTCTGATCTTAGATTACTGTGCTATAATAGAGAGTTGATGTAGCTGTATAGCATCTTTTTTAATTTCTTTAACGATTTCGTAGTGAAATTAATAGTACTGATTATTATGATGCACGCATGACTCAGTACGTATTAATATGATCAGATTACAATAAATTTAAATGCGTGTTGATTTCCTGTTGCAAAACAAATGAATATACTCATATTTTGGGTTTACTATAACTTTTTTTTTTTTTTTAATATGCAGATAATTTTATGCAACTAGCTATGTTCGAATCTAGATAACTATATATACGAAAAAAAAGGCGGTTTACTTGAACATGTTCTTTTCAGGGAAAAACGAAAATTCTATATTGAAACCCAAAGGCAGGTTATATATATAGAAATCAGAAAGTGCTAAGACTACGTACGACAGTTTATTTATTTGATCTGTCTAGCTAATAAACAAGAAATATCATTTCACAAAAGTCTAAACAAGTAACAAGTAGACTAATTAACTATTCATTTAAAAGAAAAGATTGCTATTAAAAAGATAACATCTTATCTCATTCGTTCATTAATGACGTAATTAATTAGTGAGTAACTAAAAAAAGGGAAATTGAACAAGGATTTGATTCAGGTCCTCGATCTATACCAACTAAAATTCGTCCAAAATACTAACTAGATGGTACGTAGCTACTAGCTAGCTATCTTCAGTTTATCTAGAAGGTATGTATCGTATCTCCTCCCTTACCTTATACAAGTATTTAATTGCCTCAAGTTACTGACACTACAAGAAAAAACGGGTTTAGCAACGGTCATTTTAGGGGTTTAGCAGCGGTTATGTGACCGCTGTAATCGTCAGAGTTGCAAAGTTTTACAAAACAACCCTATGATGAGGTGGTATCTGGATCGGGTGGGTCATTTTTGTAAAATATTTAGGGTCATTTTTGTAAATAGTTTTTCAGGTATGGTCAATTTTGTAAATATTCTTTGGAAAAAGTGATATTTCTGTAAATTTGTCTGAAAAAAGAAATATTTTTGTAAATATTTGTCATGTCATCGTATGGTATGGTGCTAGGGGAAATGTATGGAGCAATATATATTTTTCCCTGATGAGATATACATTTTCGATTTGTCGTTAAAGACTAGACTCCAATTAATCCATACACCAACCACCACAAACTTTGACAGTTCGACAATTGTATGATATTATTGTTTATTTTTCATCAAATTTCAATATCGTTTTACTTCCATTCAGATTAATTTGTTAAATATTTTCTTGCAGCTGCTATATATAAACCTGACCCTTCTAATTGTTTTTCGAGGACTTACACATTTAATCAATAGTATTTATAAAATTTTACATAATTTGAACAGTTAAACTTTTACTAAATTTCATGATCAATCATACAACCATATTTTCATCTTGATAACAATTAAAATTGCATTAAATTTTGAATTGAGTTCGTGATATATGGCAAAAATTGGTAATGATCATCACTCATATTTGGAATCTGGAAGGAATATTTTAAGGAATACAAAAGGAATCCCACTTTCTAATGTCTGAAAATTTTCGGCTGACTTTTCTGGTCAAGAACTAGGCTCCTGGTCGTTGCCTTTTCTAGTAAGGTACCAACTACCAATAGCTGGTGGACGGCGCTTGTCGATGTCTTTTTTTTTTTTTTTTTTTTTTTCAAGATAAAGATGAGGGTCAAGCCACTTAAATTTAAATGTCTATAAAAAACTCTATATCCAGGTTTCGAACCCATGACCTCCCACATGGAGAGCGTTGCCCTTAGCCACTAGACCAAAGGCTGGCTCTTGCTTGTCGACGTCTTAAAGACTAAAATATAAGTATGTAATTTTGTTTTTGTTTTTGTTTTCCCTTTTAGTCTGAATGTTTTGATTTTTGGGTAATACCGTATCCTTCTATTCTAATCACATATATAAAAGCTGTACTGTGTGGGACTAATGCCTTACTTAGTGGATTGTACATATTTTTCGGAGGTACAGGTACTTATGATTTGGTTAATGTTATTTATTATTTCTTCCTTTCGATGTAATTACGGGAAACAAAATTTGTCTTCCAAAGTTGATGAAATCCAATGATACTTTGGCATTTTAATTTCTATTTACTTTCTGTTGCATATATAATATTGGTAGCTAGGTAGATGACACTTTACTAAACAACAATTCTCAGCTTTAGATAAAAAATTTGCTGAAAACAATGGGTGATAAAATTTCCATAACAACCAACATTGTCAACTGTCAAGTGATGTCAGCCAGGCTTGTAAGCCTATAAAATAAAATAAAAAATCTAGCCTCACATTTTTAATTAATAGATATGACGAACATTGGTCCAGATCGTCAACATATTTTTCTTGATGTTTATCTTCGAAGAACAAAAAAATGAAAAAGAAAAAGGCACGTCACGGCATGAGTAAAAAAATAAAACAGAAGAAAATGACAAAGGTGGGTTGACTACAAAAGGAAATGGTTGGAACAAAAAAAAAAAAAAAAAATAGAGGCTTAAATCAGGCCCAATAAAATTTTTGGGTCTAAAATAAAAACCCAAAACCAAAGGAAGCCATGTAATTGAATAAGCCTGCACATATTCACTAACCAATATAATAAAGAGAGTATTCAATTTTTAATTCCCAAGCATAAAAGATCAACCTGTCTTTAAATTTTCATTTAGGTTAAATTAGTTCTTAAATTGTTTTCAATAGAATCTTTTAGTGCTAATGGAGGGACAAATCAAAATTTTATGCAATTCATATCTTATAGTGTTGCTGTCAGTTTCCTTTTCGCCAAGAGATGATTTGAAAAGGGTTTTGGTTAATTTTTTTTATTTTTTTTTCTCCATTTTGTTATGTTGTTTGAATTTACACTTGTCCTTATTATGTACATTTCTCCAAATTGATCAGAATTTAAGGCTATCTGGATTGTAGTTAGTTTATTATAGAGTGATGGTAACAACATACGTACTGTGCTGAAGTAAATCTAATTAATTTTGGTTAAGTCATGGTTTAATTTGCACAGTACAGTGCTAATTGTGGTTTTGTAAGATTTTGGTCTGAGCTCAACCTCAGCTACCAGTACTCTGATATTTGAACTTTTGTCGATAAAAAGACTTATTCTTTTCTTAATTGCTGGCTCGCGCAAGCTGTATATTGCTGGTAAAAAAACCCTTATATATTTTTTTTAAGTCTATCCAAATTTATTGCATATCTGCAACCTTATTTATCTATGAATACTACTTATGTCAACTATATATACGTCCTAAGGGTAAGAATATAGGATGCACGAGAAAAGTCAAGTAAAGGAAATGAACACACAATAAGAATAATTCAGGAACAAATGAAGTGCAAACCTGAGAGGATTCAGATGCTTCATCTGTAAATTGGCTTTTCTTCTGAACCAGTGCATACTTGACGATCTGTTCACGCGATATATAGCTCAGCAATAACATGGCGAAGTATATATGCCAAAATTGAATCTCCAGCTGAAAGAATGAACTTAAAATTTGCATCCCGCAAAGTGATGAGCTTCATGCATGTTCATCGTCGCTGTTCTCCCAATTTCCAGGTCCTATAAACATGTCCATGATCATAATCGAACGGTGCAGATTACATCCATTGCCACTATCTATACGTCATGCAGTAACACAGAGGGCTCCAACAAATGGCGGTATGCGGTGCAATTTGATCGCCCATGTTTTGCCAACATGCAAACCGCCTGATACCGCCGTGAATCAACCTTGTTTGAGCAACATCTGCATGCACAAGGCCGGTTTCTAAGATGTTTATGAGGTTGCATATAAATTTCCATGGAGGAGGGGGAGGCATTCCAATAATTGGTGCTACAACCTTCTATCAATCTATCTTAACTAGCTGACATAGTTGACATTGACAAGGACACATAATGGGGTATCAGAACCCCACAAATAATAATTAAGCCCGAAAGTTCCCAAATTTCAACATTTTCCAACCTAACAAGTAGGTTTCAATCAATTTGAAGTACATGATATATTAAGGAATTGTTACGGTCAATGATGAAACAAACCCACTCTGCATTTCTGTAGTTAGTCTAAAAGATTAATTGAACTCATTATTTATTTATTTATACTTTACTGAATTTCATGACTTAGTCCTGCATCTTAATTTATAAGGGGAAAAAAAAACATATAAGTTTGAAAATTTTTCTCTAGTGAAAGATCTGGCATTTTCCAATCAATGCCCCTGTTTGAAGCTTGGAACTGCAGGCCTGTAGCCACCAACCACATATTATAGAGAAACATATATCTTGGCTATTAAAAAACCATCTATACATCCATAAACGTGTACGGAATATAACAAATATATCTCGAAATGTGACATATACATCCCGAGATGTAACATTCTATAGACACTGTGAACAGTTTTTGTATGGACCCCAGGTATTATTCCATTTCCAAATGCACACGTCAATTCAGGCATATGAGTAGGAAAAGTCAAAGTTCATTACCAGCACGGCAGTGCTATTTGTCATTAGTCTCAGGCTCTCAGCCTCTCAGCACTCGGGATTCATTTTAACGTTGTAATTAAAACCCCTCCTCCACAATTCCCAGTTCCAACCCGTGTACATAGCAACATGTCACATGTGAGATTACATGACAAAATTATAGAGTCGTTCTGGTTCAACTACTCATCATCTATTTGAATCAGTTTCAGACATATGCCAATCAGTTTGAATTTACATCAATCCACAGAATTAATTAATTACCGAGCTTAATTGGAAAATATTGTACACTATCGATCCATGCAATATCAGTTTTTTCTGACTGAATTGTCAACACAACACATTTCAGATTTCCGGATGTTGATTTCGACAAACAGATGCGGATCAAATTTCGCCAAGACAGCTTGAACTTTGAATTTTGTATCACCAAGATAGTGACTTAATTCGATAGCTACTATTTGACAAGATCTGCACAGGAAAGAAAGGCTAATTCTAATTCGACACGTATCTTTATCCTTTCTCCTAATAAAAGCATATTAGATTTTTTGACATCAAAAGTCTATCTTCTCCAAGAAATAAACCTCAACTGTTGATTATTTACTTAGATTGATCACTGATATGCTCAATTTAGTTACATGAGATTTTGGAGAATATCATAGATTATTGTTGACAAACGAGAGCGACGGAACAATGGTGGGTCGAAAACTGCACATTACGGGCCGCTGCCACACCCCCTGAGGGCACAGTCCGGGCCTCAGCAACCCAAAATAGCCACTGCCACCACCACTGTGGGCGCACTGACCCACGCAGAGGCAGTTATGACCCCACTGCCACCACCACTGAGGGCGCACTAAGTGTGGCAGCGCATCAGAATTTTCAGTTTCGATCTAAATTGGTCGTTCCGGTTATTTTCGGGACTCCAATCAGTTTTAGATGCTAATAGTTGGTCGTTCCATTGTTAGTCAAGGATATTTCTGGGACTCCAATCAGTTTTAGAGGTATGTTAGTAGGTTTTAGGATAGAATTAGACATAGTATTAGGGTATAAAAGGGTACCAAGTTTTGATACTTAACATCAAGTGCTTGGAATTAGAAGAGCTAGCATAGGTCGAGTTGATCGCAAAGTGTGTAAAAGGGCGGTAACTCTTATCTCTCTTTTTATGCTTTATTTCATTATGTTTCTAGGCTAGACCCCCCCCCCCCCCCCCCCTCCTAGGGATGAACTTTTACCATTGATTTATGATATTGTTTATTTTGTTGCAACATTTGCGTTGTTGATTTGCTTTGTGTGATTTAATTGTTATATCTTAGTCTTTACTTTCATGAGCTGATTATGTCATAATTGATTAGATAGTCTGGAATGTCTCTTTAATTATACTTGGGATATAATTGAATTGCTTAGATAGAAAATCATAGAGTAAACCTAGATTTTGCATAAAGTAGCGAGAGTGGAAGTGTAAACTCTAATGGGGAAACCATAATCGAAGCTAGGTAGTTAGGTGAAGTAGCGAGAGTGGAAGTCTAATTATTTAGTTAGGTTAAGGCTAAATCATAGAACTTAAAGCAACAAAATCAATAGGATAGGTGACGAGAGTTGGTATCTGATTTGGTTAAGTTAGGGTAGATGAAGTAGCGAGAGTGGAAGTCTATTATAAAAGGATTTAGAAACCCTCAACAATGGTTTGGACTTTTAGTTTAAATTGTAACATGATAATGAATTGATTAATCAAGTGGTTAAATTAATAAGCAGATGGATAAATACACACGGTTTTAGAGGGACATTTTTTTCATACACCTGGTCTACGACGTGAGATTACATATATATCTCTCTGTAACGTGGGTCCTCGCCTATATTTGCATTCTTGAATGACTGCACCGTTTTAAGTATAATCTCTTTAATTGAAATCCTAATTTTGCATTTTTAAATGCTTCTAGATGCGTGCATAATATATATATATCTCTCGCTAAAATAAATAAATTGTTCAATTATATACGGTGTTCTATATGTGGTTCTTATGTTATTAATAGGGAATATCGTGTATTTTGACGCACAATTATAGAAGAATGAAACCTTTCAGGTGCTATTCTGTTTCAAAAAAAAAAAAAAAAAAGCTTTGAATATGATTTAATTGTGAGACACAGAAATAAACGTGATGAAATAATAATGTTCATGACAAATGGGTTTGTATGCATAATAACTGAGTTTGCATTCATAATAACTAAATAAATCGCACAGCAATGCAACAAAAGAATTTTCAGGTATCAACTATGGGAGTTCTGATGAGATCGGTACATCAGCTTTCAGATATATATATAACACAAGACCGCCTTCACAGTTTATTACAAATTATCTATCAAGGCATTTGGAGTTTAACGTTCAAGAAAGATTACAAGTGGAAACCAGTGCATCTTACTTGAAGAAATCAATTAATACAATAAGGTATATTCATGAATACATTAGTTAAATCAATTTGAAGTTAAGTTCTCCATCTCACATTAGTCTCACATTAATTTATCGAAGGAACTAGATTTTGTCTAAAGACATTTGGACGGGCTCCGTTGAAAAATTCAGAGAGCTGTACGATATAATTGGTACTATAACTCGGTAGTTTTACTCCCGTAACCATCTATCCAATTATATCGCAAAATCCATACATGAGGTTTTTTATTTTTTATTTTTAAATCCATACTAAGGTTAATTTGGAGATTAACTTCAATACTATGGAATTAACAAATAACAAAACTATCAAATTAGAAAGTAGTTCGTATGCAAAACGGGGCCTAGCTAACTATTATTCTAATTCTACTGTTAAATCGAATTAAAACAAACGAATCAGATCATTGATTTCGGATTAGACTTAAGTGGTCTTTCTTAAACAAATCTATACTCCATAAAAAGAGATAGATTTCCAAGCACCTCAACTATGCCACATCATCACTATTATTAACTATTAATTTTGTTTGAAACTCTCCATCTACTTAATTTGATCCAATGGCTTGTATTTTTTTCTCTCCTTATTAAATAAGATGATTATGACATGTCTAAAACAAATTTTAATCATTAAAGTGATCCAACATTTATATATGTTATTATTTATAAATTGTTGTATTATTATTATTTATTTACATAATTTTTGTTTAATATGAATCTGTAAAATTTTATAAAATTCTTAATTATTTATTTGATACTACTTTTCGGAGTTAAGCCCGAGTTACAGCTCTAGTATGGAAAATAATGGTAGAGAACAAAACGTACGCTCAGGATTGGTGGGTGCAAATTAATATATTTTTCAATCCTTGTCATAACTCCTTCCTTTTTGAGGAAATGCCAATCTTTGTTGTGGGAACACATGCTAAATTATCCACATTTAGCTCACATTTTATATTAGTACTTTACTCATTTCTCGATAAGCACCAATATATATAATGGGTCATCCATAAAGATAATTAAGAATATTTCCAACAAAATATATTAAAAAGGACAAGAAAAATGACGGACACTAGTGTATGTAATACATTTTCTTATTCGACGGATCGAATTAGAACAACACACACGCGGTCTCCTATTAATTACTCTTCGTTGGATTTTATGTATTTTTTTTATGAGAAAATCTGCATATACCCCAGACTTTGTACCCCGACTCGGTCCCCTGCGTCCTAAGACAAGTTTTTTTATCTTCTGTCCACAATTCCGTGTAGCAAGGTAAGTAGTACCCAAATCCACTCAACCACCCACCTCCTCCATTTCACAATTACTAGATACAACAATTTAACTTGCAATTGATGACGGTAAATGTTATAATTTCCTATTGTCACATTGAAACTATCGAGTAATTTAATATTGATTAATACGTACTCAAAATATGTATCAGACTTGATGTGGTAGTAATTATTAACATTTGAATACGTTAATTTTTTTAAATCTTTTCAACATTGCATTGTTGATGTTGCAGTTTTCTTTTATCATTCTACAAACTAAAATCTGAATTTAAAATACAATAGTTGATTGAAAAAATAATAAAAATTTTTGAATAAGTGATTGAGGAATATAAATAGTTGATTTAATATTGTTTGATCGGAAAATATGAATACCTAATTTTGAGAAATATAAACACTTAATTGGAAAATATTTTAGCGAAAATATGAATACTTAATTGAAAAATATAAACACTTGTTTTAAAAATATGAGTACTTGATTGAGAAATATAAACGCTTGATTGAGAAATATTTGATCGAAAAGTATGATTACTTGATCGAGAAATATAAATACTTGATTAAGAAATATAAACACTTGATTGAAAAATATGAATACTTAATTGAGAAATATAAACACTTGATTGAAAAACATAAACACTTAATTGAGAAATATAAACACTTGATTGAAAAATATAAATACTTGATTGAGAAATAAACACCTGATTGAAAAATATGAATACTTGATTGAAAAATATAAACACCTAAAATAATATGAATACTTGATTGAGAAATATAAGCACTTGATTGAAAAATATGTATACTTGATTAAAAAATATAAAAACTTGATTTAAAAATATTTAATAAAAAAATATGACTACATAATCAAGAAATATAATTATATACATCATCAAATATATCATCAAGTACACTATGTTCTCCAAAGTACAACAATCCAAAGTCGAAACTTATGGCGGGCCGGCCCATGCTTTTCACCTTCGGTCATTTAATGAGTTCCACTCGTCAAGTCATCATTTACTTCGGCTGACTGGTCAAAGATTCAAAGCAGCTATGTTGCCTATGTATAAGAATTTGGTCGGGGTACACAGACGGGGTACGGAGTTAGGGGTCTTGTTAGCAAAGCCCTTTTTTATTTAAAAGGGAAGCTTAATTTGTTGGAATTTAATTTATAAGCTGTGTTAGATTGAACACAACAACCCCCTTAAACTAAATCTCAAATTGAAATAATACCTAATAGCAAAACAGCATTCATAATCCATATATATAGCCAAGCTCAATTCATTCACACAACAGAAGCTTTAGTTTGTTTAAAATAAGTGATCTTACAAACCAACATTTGATCAATACTAGGGAAGGGATCGATCATTTGATAACTAATTTACTTGACAACCATAAAAAAACACTAGTCAAACAAGTCCTTTGAAATTAATCTTAAAAGTAAAAAATCTTTTACATATATCTCTTGAACTCAGAGATTGATTGTGTTTTAAATATCATTCAATTTGAATGTCTGATAGTAATCCATCAATGAATACCTAAAATTTCGCAATATTTGTGCAACAATATAATTAAATTTTGTGACCTTTGATGTTGTATCAGATGACATCCAAATTGAATCATATTTCGAACACAATCAATTTATGAGTTCAATGATGTGTTTGTGAAAGATTTTCTATTTTTACGATTTAACTTTTTTAAGGATTTACTTGAAGGTGGATTGTTATGGTTGTCAAATAAATTGGTTTTCAATTGATCCCATCCCTAAATACTGTTATCCCAATCACACACATCACAATATATCAGAACAACACAAAGCACAAACCAGATTATTTCATAATATAAACTGCCTACTCATGAAGGCAGCATCATCATCAGAAGTAGCATCCATGATCCATCAATCATCATCATTATCTTCATCACCTCATCATCAGAGATTGCAGATTCACCATTCACATTTTTTTTTTTTTTTATTGATTCACCATTCAGAGTTGGATTAACAAACATCAGCCCCTCCTGTTTATAAAAGAAAAGATGATAAAATAATGGGGTAATGACCCCGGACCCCCCCGAACTTTTGGGTTTTGACAACTTGGCCCCCGAACTTTTAATTTGGACAAATGCCCCCCCGAACTACCGATTTGTGACAAATTGCCCCCCGGCTGTTAATTAGCCATCTAATACTCCATTTAGAAGTATGAAAAGACCAAAATACCCTTATGTATATATAAATATCGTGCATATAAAACGCTTTCTGGCTTTACCGACTTGTTTACTTCAAATTTGATTGAAAATTTTAAATCATTTAAAACGTAAATATTTTTTTCCATAAAAATTAATTACATGAATATAAATATTATGTTCATAAAATAAAATAATAAAAAGTAAACGATAAATATTCTGTATTATAAATTTTGTATTTACAAAATATTTAATAACTTTTTATATATTTTTAATATATAATGGTTTTTAATTAAATATTTTTTTGAACTCTCCGGTTTGTATGAAAAGATCAAGAAAAAATTATTTACGTTTTAAATGATTAAAATTTTAAAATATCATGCATATATACATAAGGGTATTTTGGTCTTTTCATACTTGTAAATGGAGTATTAGATGGCTAATTAACAGCCCGGGGGGCAATTTGTCACAAATCGATAGTTTGGGGGGGCATTTGTCCAAATTAAAAGTTCGGGGGCCAAGTTGTCAAAACCCGAAAGTTCGGGGGGGTCCGGGGTCATTACCCCTAAAATAATTAATACATCAATGTTTCGTGATTTCGTCTGTGCCCCTGAATATCAATACCTAAGAGAAAATATAAATAGATCATAATCACCTATTTTCTTTGCATCACAAATGAATGTTAAATTTTAGGTTTAATACCTCTTTTGAAAAGTGAACATAAATTTCAGTTTAATACCTCTAGATTAGTTAACTAACTTCCACACAACATCACTCCATTCCATGATCAGCAATGCAAAAGCAAACGATCCAAGGATATATATTTTAGCTCAAGATCACAGGAGCACAAATATTTACCATTGCATGATTGATTGCAACCTCTATTTATTGCATCAAGATGGAAAGAACTCTCTGGAGTGCTCATCCTCTGTAGCGCAGAACGTGAGCCGTTAGATCATCTCAGGATTCGTGCTAGCACAGATACCGAGATGATCTAACGGTCGACGTTCTTCGCTACACTTTGCAGCGCTACAGAGGAAATGGAATCTGTTCAAATAGATGTAGAGATTCATAAGAGAATTAATCTCCTTTTCTATTTGATCTTTACTCAATAATCAACCTCCCCCCTGCATAGATAGGTGCAGCAGTTCTAACCGGTGCACTCAATTGATGCAATATTCCTTAACAGAATAATTTGAAGAACTCAGTCTCAGAGTCTCAAAGGATTCATAAAATCACCACTAAGATTGCAATATTTGGATCTAAATTAGCAATATGCACATCGATCGGCGATCGCAATATATGCAATCGCATCTATATATGTAGAGCAATATGCACAGTTGCACACCGCAATTTCGAACATGTAATATCTGAATTGCATCTACAGCAGTATTAGAACAAGCACTTCTAAACATACCTCACCCGCAGAAAACAATGCCCCGCAAATAGTTAATCTGTTCTAATTTTGCCGTTAGTACGAATATCAGGCGATTTCAAATTAAATCCAAACTTAATTATCAGTATACGGGAGAAACAAATCGTACCAAGCACCGACGAAGTTAATGGCAACTATGAACCAGGCGACGCACACCACAGGCAACGGAAGAAACTCGGTTAACATTGCGCAGAACACAGTAGCGAGCAACATGATCAATGTTTTGGAAAAGTAATTAGCCCCAATTCTGGCTGACGAGTTCGCCGGTGCGAGTTCCATGGTTATGAAACAACCAGAAAGGACCATCACCATAAGCCAGGAAGCAATATCGTATATTGCTGATTTGTGGCTTGTGATCAAGGCCCAGATCATACCTATCGAAAAATTAAGAAAAAAAAAAGGACTTATTAAGGATAGCTAATTAGTCAATTTTGAAGGATAATTAAACTTGCTAATTAATTAGCCTTGATCTTAATTTCCTGAAAAGACAAATTGTTAATCAAATTGCTTTGTGCTGCTGTTTGTCATCCTTAGGCCGTATTCTATTCCATAACATTTACTGGCTTACTCTTAAGTTTGAGCTGTGAGTTGTGAGTTCCTAAAAGATCGGACCTAATCTTTTTTCAAAGCCTGATTTTTCTCCCTTTTTATTCTATTATTTTTCTAGGTTCCGGTGCTTAATTATGTGTAATACAAATTACAAAACCAGATTTAAGAAACCACTACCAAAAATAAATCATGGTTTACTTTGATTTTGCTGATTTCTTGGTTTACAATTTGATTTGTCTAGTTTTTGCTTGCTTATCTGCAGTTACCTAGTGCATTAAAAAATCCCCTTTTAGCCCGACTTATCTGTCACTTGAGCTAAACACCCCATTAATTTCAGTCCTTTTTTGTCGACCCGTATATATATATAACTAGACCAACCGGCAGGGGCAATTCAGAGAACCCGGGGAGTTCCACGGGTTGTCGGGTTGTGATGATCCCCAGAAATAACCCGACCAACCCGGCAAAGCCTAGGTAACCCGTGATAATTGATACAAGCTATTTCACATATACTTTTTAACGGTTCCCCAAAAAAGAAAGAAAAAATAGAAGTACGTACAAAAGAAAAAAAAAAGATTAATCAAGAAAGTAAAGAACAAATGAAAATAGAATAATATATTTTCCTTGATCGATCAATCAATCACCTAGTTCTGTGTGGATCAGCGACACAGAAACCCACCATGTGAGGATTATGATCAGGGCTGGAAGTCCCAGCCACGGGAACCAGTACCGGATCATGCTGTCGCCTGACGTCTTTGCACCTTCCGGAGCGACCGTCATGTTCAACGGCGATCAGAATTTTAACTTGCTGGAAGAAGAAGAAGAAGAAGCTATAAGGAGAAGGAGAAGAAGAAGAAGAAGAAGAAGCTATAAGGAGAAGGAGAAGGAGAAGAAGAAGAAGAAGAAGAAGAAGAATCAAAGAAAGGAAATGCAGTGAGGAGAGGAGAGGAGAGGAGACAATTATCCTTTTTATTATTAGCTCCAGTCCAGACTATAGACTATAGAGTTTGAATTGACCACGCGATCGAACTAAGCGCTTTCCAAAGGTCCTTCTATATTAATTAATTAATGTTAATGATCTAACAAAGCCGATTAATTAATTTTCCCATTTATGATTTTTAGAAATATAAAATGTGGGAATACAATATATAGATATATATATTTCTTCTGCATATGAGTCCAAGTAATGGTGAATAATATTAATTATATATACGGTCCGGATTTAAGAACGTTGATATATTATTTTGCCAAGCTTCTGCTTTAATATTCTGCATATTTTTATATTAATATTATCAAGAATAAGTAACAAACATTTACATATATAATTTTTCTTCATATTTCTTTCCATTGTATTAAGTCAATGGATTAATCTAAAGAGCACCACAAAGTTTGGAATTCAGATGATTAAGTTGCTCGCACTGCTTCGCATTTACTATGCAAATAATTTAAATCAATTAGCTAGGTTCGAATCTAGATAACTACAAAAACAAAACAAAACAAAAAACGCGGTTTGAACATTTTTTATTTTCAGAAAAAAAAAATTTCCAAAGTGAAACCCCGAGACACGTAATGCAGATTATATATGCAGTGAAATTAAATTAAGAAGGTACTGAAAATGCTAATTAGACTACGACGGATTATTTATTAAATTAATCTGGCTAAAACAAGGAGACAGAGATGTCACAAAAGTCTAAACCTTATACAAGTACACTAATTAATTTTTAAAAAACTTATCTTGAAATAAATATAAAATCATAATTAAGATCTTATAGATAAGATGGAAAGGAAATCCTTTTAGAGACTACGTAATTAAGTGAATAATTAAAAAAAAATTAACAAGAATTTTATCCAGATCCTCTTCCACTATACCAACTTGGAAATCGTTCAAAATACTAACGAGATGTTACGTAGCTATATTTAGTTTGGTTTATCTAGAAGGTATCGTATCTCCTTACCTCATACGTACCAAGTATTTAATTTATAATGTCGTCTCAAGTTATCGATCAGACTGGAGGCATGAGATATCATTTTAACAATATTTTATAATGTCGTCTCAAGTTAAGGATTAGATTCCAATCCACCAACCACCACAAACTTTGACAATTGTTTCAATTTATTGTTTATTTTTCATCCAATTTCAATATTATTTTACTTCCATTCAGATTTTGTTAAATTTTTAATTTTTTTTTTTATAAAGGCCGTTACAAACCTGTTCCTTCTCGTTGTTTTTTCGATAATTCAAACATGTTGTTAAATATTTATATTTATAAATCTCCTACTATTAAATTTTAGGGTTAAATCATACAACCGTATGATCATTTTTATGACAAATGAAAATTGCATTGAATTCCTGTTATATATATGGTACAATTTAAATTTTATGACAAAATTAATGACAATCAAAATTACGTTGAATATTGCTAAATAATGGTCCTCATCTAGCCGTCATCGATCATACTTGGAATAACATATAGTTAGAAAAAAAAAAACAATAACTATCCATCCAACAATCCAACAATTTAAGAAACTAAAATTTATTGATTGATTAATTCAAATTTATAAGTGCTAAATCAACCACCTAACCTATATACTGTTAATTCAAATAAATTATGAATAATTATATATTTGTTGGACACTTACACTAGGGCTGTCAATAGAACGAAATTTCGCATTATTTCATTTCGTTTCGTCCAAAAGAAACAATTAACGCAACCATTTGCAGTTTCGTGAAACGAAACAATACGTTCCATTTCATTTTCCATTTTTATATAATAATACCACAATGAAACGATTATTTTTGTTGTTCCGTTACATTTTTGTTCTTCCGTTGCATTCTGTTGCGTTAAACGAAATGAAAACGAGAGTAATCCAAACTCACACAACATCTTTTCTCTAATCAATGATTCAAGGAACCCAAACGAATCTCACACGTTCAAAGTTCAAACATTCTGGAAGTCCGGCCTGACTGATGGGAACATTGGTCAAAGACCCAGCACACTCGTAAGTCGTAACCTTAACTACAAAGGAACCTTGAGCAGGTACAACTGGTGTGTACCGCAGTACCGCTTCCCATTGGTCAACAACTCAACATCAGATGACTTTTTTTATTTCTTATTTTTACTATTGTTTTTACAGGCTTCATAACTGCACCCCTTAAAAAACTATCTTAACCGCACCCTAATATAATTTAACATTTTCCAGATAATAACAGAAACGGCGGTTATACTAACACGTAAAAGTGTTTATACTAACCACTAATAGTGTTTGTACAAATAACTAAATGTGTTTCAAAGATGTGGAGCGATAGAGGTGTGACCGGAGATGGGGGTGGAGGTGCGGCCGGAGGGAGGGCGGAGGTGCGGCTGGAGAGGGTGGAGATAGACGGAGGTGGTATGATGGTGGGAAAGAAATCAATGGAGGGGGGATGAAAGAAAGAAAGAGAAAGAAAAAATAGTAATCGGGGTGCAAATAAGAGGTATATTTAAGGGGATAACAATAATTTCTCTTGTTTTTATTGATGTTTTTATTCTGTCCAAAATAGAAGGGCCGGAGTTTGGGCTTGACCGAGGGAAGGACAAGAGAAAGAGAAGCTTACTTAAATCAGACGGACCCAGTAGAAAATTTGGGTCCCAAATCCTCCTTAATTCTGCTGTGTGGTCTTAGTTCCTAATCTTGATGAAATTTGGGTCTCATGGGCCATGGTGGATCGTTCCTATCTCCAGCCCAAGCCCAGAACCGATTGTTTAACCCAAATTTCATTCTGTGATGCATGTTTAATTTAATTCATCTCATGAATTTTCTGACCAACTCAAGAGTCTCAGAATAACTTTCACTTGTTTGGCCAGTTTTCAGCTAACTTTGATAGAGTCATGGTAACACAGTGTGTGCTGATGTAAATCGAATATTTCTATTGTTGGTTTGCGAGATTTTGTTCTGAGTTATCAGTTCTCTCATGGTTTTAACTTTTAACTATACATGTCTTAAGTGTAGGATGTACCAGAAAAGTCAAGTAAAGGAAATGAACACACAATAAGAATAATTCAGGAACAAATGAAGTGCAAACCTGAGAGGATTCAGATGCTTCATCTGTAAATTGGCTTTTCTTCTGAACCAGTGCATACTTGACGATCTGTTCACGCGATATATAGCTCAGCAATAACATGGCGAAGTATATATGCCAAAATTGAATCTCCAGCTGAAAGAATGGACTTAAAATTTGCATCCCGCAAAGTGATGAGCTTCATGCATGTTCATCATCGCCGTTCTCCAAATTGCCGGTTCCTATAATGTCGATGATCATAATCGAACGGTCTGAATCATATCCATTGCCACTATATATGCGTCATGCAGTAACACAGAGGGCTCCAGTAATTGGCAGTATGTGGTGCAGTTTGATAGCCCTTGTGTTAGCCAACATCAACATGCAAACCGCCTGGTAGTCTGGTATATACCGCCACCCACGAATCGACCTTGTTAATTTGAGCAACATCTGCATGCACAAGGCTGGTTTCTAAGATGTTTATGAGGTTCCATGTAATTTCCATGGAGGAGACTAGGAGAGGGAGAGGCATTCCAATAATTGTTGCCAACCATCTATCAATCTTAACTAGCTGACATAGTTGACATTGACAAGGACCAATAATGGGGTATCAGAACCCCACAAATAATAATTAAGCCCGAAAGTTCCCAAATTTAAACATTTTCCAACCTAACAAGTAGGTTTCAATCAATTTGAAGTACATGATATATTAAGGAATTGTTACGGGTCAATGATGAAACAAACCCATTGTGCATTTCTGTAGTTAGTCTAAAAGATTAATTGAACTCGTTATTTATTTATACTTTACTGGATTTCATGACTTAGTCCTGCATCTTAATTTATAAGGAGAATAAAAAACATATAAGTTTGAAAAATTTTTCTCTAGTGAAAGATGTGGTATTTTCCAATCAATGTCCTGTTTGAAGCTTGGAACTGCAACCAGCAACCGCATAATATTGAGAAACATCTTGCATCCAATGGAAAACCGTCCATATATATATCTACAGACGTGTTCAGATTACAAAATGTAACAGATACATTATAGACGGTTTTTCTATGGACGCTAGGTATTAATTACTCCATATTATTCTTGATTCCATTTCCAAATGGACACGTCAATTCAGGCATATGAGTAGGAAAAGTCAAAGTTCATTACCAGCACGGCAGTGCTATTTGTCATTAGTCTCAGGCTCTCAGCCTCTCAGCACTCGGGATTCATTGTAACGTTGTAAAACCCCTCCTCCACTTCCAACCCTTATACATAGCAACATGTCACATGTGAGATTACATGACAAAATTATAGAGTCGTTCTGGTTCAACTACTCATCATCTATTTGATGTTATGATTACAGATCAGTTTTAGACTTATGCCAATCAGTTTGAATTTACATCAATCCGCAGAATAATTAATTACCGAGCTTAATTAATTGGAAAATATTGTACCCTATCGATCCATTCAATATCGTTTTTTTCTGACTGAATTGCCAACCCAACACATTTCAGATTTCTGGATGTTGATTTCGACAAACAGATGCGGATGAAATTTCACCAAGACATCTTGAACTTTGAATTTTCTATGCCAACATAGTGACTTGGATAGCTCTTCTTCAACGAAATTTGCACAGGAAAGAAAGATGCTAATTAATTCGACACATATTGTAGAATATATTGCATAATTATGACCCACTATTCAAAAGCTGGGACAATTCCAAAAAAAAAAAAAAAAAGCGTACATTTTTGTGCATGTTTATTTATTGGGTAAAACAAATCTATAAGTACACCAAAATAATTTTATCAATTACAGATGAATCTATTACTGGGTAATATTCATTTATAATCGTCGGATCAAAGAGCAATTTTATTTAGTGAGATCATCAGAGTAAAATTTGATTTTTTATTTTTATTTTTTATTTGATTAGCCTAGATACCGGTGTGAAAATCTTATTCTGGACAATAAAGTCTAATGTCAAAAATTACAGAAACTATTTTGGGCCGGTGATAAATTTATTTTCTGTCCAAAATATTAAGACTATTATGCACCACTCGGCCCAATTTCAAAGCTCATTAGCATGGGCTCGTATAAATATTTTGTTTGATACAGGAAAGCCGAATTACATTATTACAATGTCAGGTTTAAATGTTTAATTCAACTCTTTAATTTTGATACAACTTAATAAGTAAGATAAGGGTTACTAAAAATGAAGCTTTGACACATAGGAATTATTTTCTTCAGTTATTCCCAAACAAAATCCTACTCGGTAGTATAAATAAATAGTATATCACATGAGTGTGATCATGTTATCCTCAGCAAAAATTAACTGGGTACATTTTATTTTTGGTCAGACATAGACTCTGTAGCTTGAAGAGAACAATTAATATGCTTCCAATATATATAATATTGAAATAGATGTGGATACCAAACTATCCACAAAATAATTAATTAATCCAGTTCCTTTCATATGGGCTGTCGGCATTTAATTAATATTAGCACCAAATATTCTAAATTCATTTACCAATCAATAAATATCCTTGATATCTATATTTTGCACATATATTATATATATATCAAATTGAACAGTTATTTTTTAAAATTAATTTCTCTATCCGTAGAGTGGCATCTAGGGATATTGGTGAAGACGGCAGAACCATTAAAATATACAAAAGCAACAAAATTGTGAAATAGCTTCATCAAAAAAAAAAAAAAAGAAAAAAAAGAAAAAAAGAATAAGAATAAAACAAAACAAAACTGTGAAATACACAAACCAATCAAGAAGGTGCCTTATAGGCTAACAAGTAATTTCCCAATAATAATTAGGAATGAGAATTGACAACCTATCTAAAATTGAGTGCTACCTAGCTAGCGTCTATGGATAGTCAAATGTTATAAATCAGATGTAATTGTTACAAAATTGAGTATAACGTTTACAAAATTTGTATTTTATATATGGACGTATAAACAGTCATTTCAGTGGATGCTCGATGTTTCATCTAAAATTTGACTGTACTGGCATGAATCATGAATGTCAATAAAAGACATCAAGGTTTGAATTTGGAAGCACCAAAAGAAAAAGAAGAATCCATTACAGTACTTGTCAAGAAACCCTTTTCCAATTTCCATGAGGTCTCCTTTGAGGGCCATACACAATACTTTTCCTTTGAAACGCAACAGATGATTTAGACATTCAAGAATTAAGAATATATATACATACTCACATAAATATTGATATGAAAGTATGATGTGCTTTTTTAGTAACTCTTTCTGCAGTTGTCTCAATCGGTCCACATAACTTGCAACAAACATAACTCTGCAATTTGCAAATGGGGGGAAACTGCAAACCACCTCCCCAGCAATTCCAACCCCCAAATAATGAGTGACCAACTAATTAATTAATAATTTGAACGCGGCAGGACTGCTTACCAAACTATATTATAGCTAGCTAGGTCTTAAAGATAAATTAATTGTTGTTATTTATTTATTTAAATTTTTTTTTGAAGAAAGTGAAATACTCTACAAGTTTTATTGAAACTTTTTTATTTTGTGCCCATGTAGAATTGAACCCATGACCTCTTAGAAGTCATCCTAGTTAGTTACAACTTGAACTACTAGGCCATTTGCTAGTTGTTGTTAATTAATTTGCAAAATTGTTATGAACTTAATTTATTCTCACATCGAAACTGCAAGTATATATGTGCTATTTTGTTAATGCTAAATATGGTGCGTGCATAAATATGCTAAATTATTTTTTGAAGTGCCTACTATATTTTTAGATTAATAATTAAAAACAAAATGAGTTGATAGGTCACATATAGACAGGGTATAAACAGAATTGAGAAAGAATATATTTTGAGGAAGAATAGACTAGCTAATTTGCTATATTATTATTTTAGTCCAAGAAAATATATGTCACGACAAGATTAGATTGATTATTGTATTTACAAGTTTCTGATGTCAAATGTTACAACTATTGGTTTTCATGGTTGACTCAATTTCTAATTAATTTAATGCCAATCAATCTGTTTGAACGACGACTTGATTTCAGCCAGCAAATACTTACGACGAAACTTCATATGTAACATTACAAAAACAATATTTATTTTTAGGGAAATGCTACGGAGATACCATTGGGGATATCGTGTAGTTTGACTTGGTCAAACAAACTAAATTTTCAACATAATATACTAATTATTCAACTTAACATGCTAAATATTCAACTTAACATCAACTTACAATTAGCATGTTGAATTTTTAGTAGCAACTTAACATGTTAATTATAAGTTAATGTTAAGTTGAATATTTAGCACGTTAAGTTGAATATTTAGTACGTTAAGTTGAATAATTAGTATATTTAGTTGGATAATTAGTTCATTTGACCAAGTCAAACTATATGGTATCCCCAATATTATTCTCAATGATATCTCATATCTCCATATGTAGACCTTTATTTTTAACCTGTAACCGATATGCATTTGGAATTCCCCATTTATTATTGAAAGCTTAAACGCGGAGGGCAATACTTGGATTAGATGTCGACTATATTAGAATTTAGAAGTCCTAAAAAATATCCCATTTGGCGGTCCCTACTAAAAGCACCCAATTGGATAAGCACATCATGATAACGACCACCCAAAAAAAAAAAAAAAAATATACACATATATATATCAATCTAGTTGACTTCAAAAATTTTGTGATGCCTATATATGAAGTATCTTGATTAAAAGTTTAAAACTTTGTTAGGCGTGTAAGCGAGCTAAGGAGAGATATCAAACATGGTGCGAGTAGTTGCAAATTTGCTTCAACATGATCTTGCACATGGTTCGGGCAGTCATCATGTCATGATCCCAATCCTCTTCATGGTGATCAGCATACTTGCGGTGGTGATCTTCAACTGCGGGCGCAAGGGGATGAAACGGCCTCCTCCGCCGCCGCCAGCAAACAACATGACGTATTACGGGCCCGGGGGTGTTGGGTACGGTTACCCGGCCAATACAGGAGGCGGGAAGGTTGGTGGCGGTGGCGGTGGCGGTGGCGGTGGCGGTGGAGGGATGGGTGGTGCCGCTCTGGGCTTGGCAGCTGGAGCCGGTGTCGGTTTGGCAGCTGGCTTGGCCTTGGATGCTGTTATTGATGACCATGATAGAAACAACGGAGGCGGGGGCTGTGGCGGGGGAGGCGGCGGCTGTGGCGGTGGCGGTTGTGGCGGTGGGTGCGGTGGCGGTTGCGGCGGTTAGATTATTGTTATTATTAATTACAATTATAATGTGTACATATTCATCATCATTTTTTTTTTCTCATTTAATTTCATGCATGTCATATCATATCATAATTCTGATTCAATGAATATTATTTAGAGCATATATATATGTTTGGTGAAGTATCAACATTGTTGATTTGTTCTTGTATCTGTTTAATTATTCTCGTACAGTGTATGAATTGTGGATTCGTTTAATTGCTTTTTGGGATATCAAAGGGGTGGAATTGTTTGGGTGATTAAAGGGCTGGAGTTTATTTATTAGGGTAATTAGATGTGTGATGTATATTGATGTAATTTGTCTACGATGGATATCCATTATATGGACACAAGGTGTTTCTCAATTTTAAATTACGTACGATTGTAATTGTAATTCAGCAAAGTCCACTTTTGAGTTTTGACATGACATTGCTAGTCATCGCATCTCACCTTTTATTTTTTTTAAGATAAAGATGAGGGTCAAGCCGTTCAAATTTAAATGTCTATAAAAAACCCGCCAATCATGTTTTGAACCCGCGACCTCCCACACAGAGGGTATTGCTCTTATCCAGACCAAAGGTTGGTTCTTGCATCGTAGCCTCTTAATTATTGATAGTTTCAATCTAACCACTTGCTATAGTATGATTAATCAATTATTGGAGATGTGGGGCAAATAGGTAATTTATTCAAAGAAACTATAAGAATAAGAAAGATCATGGCAAGTGACAACTAATACAAGAATTCACTAGTAACTTGTATCTTTTTCAATAAAATAAAATAAAAAAACTTGTGTCTTTGATATACCACTTGACCAGTTAAATATGATATGCACTCCTGAATTATACATGAAAATTTATATATTGTGCAAAAAAAGTTGTTTATTATGCATTAAAACCAATTGGCTAGATTAAAATAAGCTTGAACAACTTGCTATAATGAAAACTTTTTCATAACTTTGTTTTTAAAAAGTCAAACTAACTCGAAACCAAGATAACTGGAGACCCCGAACAACCTAAAACCCAATCTGACCCAACTTGACCGGTGACTCGGCATCTCCTTTTGATCAAATTGACCTGACTTAAACCCAAATTGACCCGCCTAATTTGCCCTTACATCTAAGATATTGCCTGAGGGACGAATCTTAAAGCAAATTGAACGGCTAGATCCTGCGCAGTAATTAATTGCGCAGTAGACGATAACAATTGGTGTTAAGTCTAACGAAAATTTGGGGCACGACGTCCCTCATCTTTTTATCAGAAAAAAAATAATAATAAATATGTGCAACGTTTTTGGGACAAGCATGTTCCGCGTGGATATGTACCGTTGCACCTTCCGTTAGGCCGTTATGCACTGATCAACATGAGTTAATTGTTGAAGACTTATTTAATTTTTTTATTCGCAAAATATGTGCAACATTTTTAGGACATGCACGTTCTGCGTAACTATGTACAGTGCATCTTCATCAACACTAGAGGTGGCAAATTGGGCAGGCGGTCGGGTTTGGGTTCAGGTCAGGCGGGTCGGGTCGGGTCAGTTTGACCTTTTAGAAGATCTCGGGTCGGGATGAGTCGGGTGATGAGCGGATCGGGGCGGGTCAATTTTGATATCGACATTTTTTGGATCGTATATTGATTTCAGTTTGATTGCACGATGTTGATTCTCAGGTCAAATCGGGTCGGACGGGTTTTCCGGTCGAGTAGTGTTATGCCACCTCTAATCAGCAGTGGTGGTGCTTTGGGCACTCCCAAAATTACTTGGACGCCCTCTTTTGATCTCTAATGGACAAATTTTGCCCCTATTTACATTATCTGTTTACATTTCTATGAATTTTTTTTGGTAATATTTTTCAAAAACAAAGTTAAAGATATTATTTCCACAAAATATTTTAATTAAAATGTACTAAATAATTTTAAATTTTAGGTAATTATTTATGGTGAAATTGTCATTTAGGGGGGTGTTCAAGTAATTTTAAAATGTTCAGTCCATTTCTTTTGACTGCAACATTCTTAGGGTGGTGCTTCTGAATTTTAAAAGTGATAATATGAAGCCATAGTACCAGCTAATTTGTAATATTAAAAATACCATATCTTACTCTTTGATAAAACATTCTTCATTTGCTTGTTGAAATTATTATTCTTGACGGAGATGTAGTAATTAATTAATTAATTAATACAGTTAATACAATATTTCTAACCTTATAATTAATTTCTACCACGCAAAATAAAATTCTGATGTACATGTACTGCTTAAGAATCTAACTGATTATTATTTATTTTGAAGCATCCATTCATGATTGAGTCAATAAATAAATTAAATCAATCCCTCGTCATAACACCCGATTTTTTTATTAATAAACAAAAGAAAATAAGAAATCACGAGTATATACAATTCGGTTTAGAAATCACGAAACTAGACATTCCACCTACAAAGAAGGCGGACCGATTCCGCCTAGAAAGAAGGTGGACCGATTCCACCTTCTTTCTAGGCGGACCCATTCCACCTAATTTCTAGGTGGACCAGTTCATATAAATTCCAATACGCAAACTTCAAGCTACAACCATTCAGTTTGCTGCTCTCTCACACTGCCTATAGGTCAGCAATATTTTAATATTTATGAATTATTTTATGTAATATCTAAATATTTAGTTTAATAATATAAATCGTTATTGTGTTTTTTTTAATTTTTTATAAATTATCAAAATGATACCAGTTGTCGTGTATGCTGGCGGCAATGTTATAACTGGATCTTATAGTGTCGAATATGATAATCCTTCAAAGTTTTCCTTTTTGAGAAATGAAAATACATGTTTTTAGAACTATGATATATCGAAGACTTGGACAACTGCAATGTGGTTGGGACGAGTTAAGTAGGAGAAGAGAAGAAAGGTGGCAGTGTTGAATATGAACTGGTCCACATAATTTCTAGGTGGAATGGGTCCGCCTAGAAAGAAGGCGAAACGATTCCGCCTTCTTTCTAGGCGGAATGTCTAGTTTTGTGATTTCTGAACTGAATCGTATATACTCGTGATTTCTTATTTTTTTTATTTATTAATAAAAAAATCGGCAAATCTGGGGCATTTATCAGGGTCCCTTTTTTTTTTCCTTTTTTTGGTTTGGTTTCGGGCTTTTGATTTTCTTCCTTTCTTCTATTCTTTCAAATTATTTTGTTATTCGTTTGTTTTGTTAATCAGTTTTGTTTTTCTACTTTTTATTGAGGTCCTTGTAATTTTTACCCTTGTGCTTTTTGCTCATTTTATCATACACTTGTTTATTCGAAATGCCAAGGAATTTCCGATTTTTTTATTAATAAATAAAAAAAAAATAAGAAATCACGAGTATATACGATTCAGTTCAGAAATCACGAAACTAGACATTCCACCTATAAAGAAGGCAGACCGATTCCGCCTTCTTTCTAGGTGGACCCATTCCACCTAGAAATTATGTGGACCAGTTCATATTCAACACTGCCACCTTTCTTCTCTTCTCCTACTTAACTCGTCCCAACCACATTGCAGTTGTCCAAGTCTTCGATATATCATAGTTCTAAAAACATGTATTTTCATTTCTCAAAAAGGAAAACTTTGAAGGATTATCATATTCGACACTATAAGATCCAGTTATAACATTGCCGCCAGCATACACGACAACTGGTATCATTCTGATAATTTATAAAAAAAAATAAAAAAAAAACACAATAACGGTTTATATTATTAAACTAAATATTTAGATATTATATAAAATAATTCATAAATATTAAAATATTGCTGACCTATAGGCAGTATGAGAGAGCAGCAAACTGAATGGTTGTAGCTTGAAGTTTGCGTATTGAAATTTATATGAACTGGTCCACCTAGAAATTAGGTGGAATGGGTCCGCCTAGAAAGAAGGTGGAATCGGTCCGCCTTCTTTATAGGCGGAATCGGTCCGCCTTCTTTGTAGGTGGAATGTCTAGTTTCGTGATTTCTAAACCGAATCGTATATACTCGTGATTTCTTATTTTCTTTTGTTTATTAATAAAAAAATCGGTCATAACACAGGTGCCTATTCTAAAAGAGCTCCAGCGTAATCTAACTTTTGTTTTTCCTTACAAAAAGAAAAAAAAAAAAGAAAAGAAAAGAAAATCTAACTTTTGTTATGTTGATAACCTTAAATATATTATTTGGATTGTTTTTAACATGACTCAGGAACTTTTTCCTTTTTATTAACCCAACTGAACTGAGTCCTCAGCCATACCTTTTTTCACATAACTTTATTAATTCCCTTTTATGATTTTATCCAGGAGAAGCATTGAGAACATTGTAATCACATTTATACTTTTCTAAGCCTTCTACGTACCAAGTATTAACCTGTTCATTCACTTGAGAATTTCTCGCTTAATTTGAAAGATGGCAGTCACTGTTTTATGTTTCTGTAAAGCACAGAAGGGAAATTTGGGTCAAGTGTTTCCTAATCATTTCTATTGCTGTTTAAGGTTTACAAAATTCACAGAAAAACCATGGAAGACCTCAAAAAAATATGAAATTTGGATAGGGATTGCTTCACATCATGTACTTCGTGTTTCTAAGACTCTTTGTGTCCATTGCATTCAGAATATGTGAGAAAGCAATATCTTTCCAGCTGCTGCCAGCATGCTGAAACTGGGGCAGCAGCATACTAAGGGCAAATCATTCCATACTTTACAAATTTTGTTAATAATGCGTCATTTTTATTTCAGAGACACTTGGAGGGGTGTTTTAAAGACATTTTTCATGTAGAACACTTTCTAACTTGGTGCTTGCTTGATTTAATTTTGGACCTATTTTCATCAGAGGGGTAATTCTAAAAACAGTGGTGCTATTTTTTTGGAACATTTATTCGGGGGCCTTAAGCATAGAATTTGTTCATGAAAATTTGTGTGCAAGTACAACTAAATGTGTACTACAAGAATGTAAAAAAAAATAATATGGTCCAATTCACAGAACATAGCAGTTTATTCATTCTTCTTCTCAGTACCAGACTTTGGCCGTTTTCGACTCAGTTTTCTGTTTCTAATCCTGAACTTTGAAAAATCATCACAAATCACAGGAAATTTCAGAAATGGCAAAATCTGGGCAAGTTGTTCATTTGGTTGTGGTCTATAATTCCTGAAAATTTTGAGTCATTTGGACAGTTAAAATAAAACCCCCCCTTTTTCATTTTTTTGTGTTTACAAATTTTATTTCATTGCTTGTAAATTGAGCAGCAAATTTGTTTTCTTCACCAAAACAGCAAATTTCTCCTCCTCTTGCCTTTTTTTTTTTTTTTTTCTTGCCAAGCCATATGAGGAATGTCTTGGGCATTAAATTGAGCAGCAGCGGCGGCGGCAGCAGGTGTTTCCCACCCACGCCAGAATCCCTTCCCCAGACTTCAAATTCAAACCAACTCTCAGACCTCACTGGCAGCCCCAATTTCCCTTCCTCTTCAACTTCTTTGGCCAAGAGTCCATCTCCCCCTCCCTTCCTTGATCGCCAAGGGCAGCAGCAGGAGTGTCCTTTGTTTCGGTTGAAAGAGGGGGAATCGGACTGAAGAGGAGAAGGAGATCGCGAGGGGAAGAGGAAGGAGAGGAAAGGGAGAGAAGGCTGCTTCTTTTGTCACTCCTGGCTGGGGACGGCACACCGAGACCAGGGAGCAAGTGGCAGGCTTGGCTCAGAGGGACCGGGTGCAGGTAGCCTCCTTGATCTCTTCCCCTTTTTCTCTGTTTTTTTTTCCTGTGTTCACCTGTGTATGTATGACAGGCCGGCCCCACCATGTCAGGGTACCCAGTCATGGCATTGAGTTTGCACACAGAAATGTCCTGATGTCTCATTTAATTTCGGGTTTTCAAGTTTAATTTGATATTTCATGAAATTAATTTGGCAAGAATCATGAAATAGAGCCCAAAATCATACAACCATTTTTAGGGATGATTAGACATGCTTGATTTTATAATTTTAGCACACTACACAATTAATTGTGGCTAATGCTTGTTTGGTACACTAATTAATTTCAATTGGAGTTTGGTGGTGACATACCAGAAATTCTCAATCGATTTTTTTTTTTTTTTTTTTTTTTTGGAGAATCTGATTATGTCATGAAATTTACGAATCCAATCTTGGTTTTATATTTCAAATACCATATCAATAAACGATGTATTGAAAGTATCTTAATTACTTTCAATACTCGAACAACTTTGGGGAGATTTTTTTTTTGTGGAGTTTGGGACTTAAGTTTGTGTTGGATTTTGGACTTTGGTTTTAGGATAGGTCTTGGCTTGAAATTACTTTGTGAAATAAAAATCTTTTCTTTTTTTTTATTTCACAAAATATATTTGATTTGAAATTTGCTCGACTCTTTTTTATTTGTCAACAGTTGCTAAATTATTATTTTGATCCAAGAAAATATGTATCATGATAAGACTAGATTGATTATTGTATTACAAGATTGTGATGATAAATTGTAGAACTAACTATTGGTTTTCATGGTTGACTAAACTTCTAATTAATTTAATGCCAATCAATTCGAATGAAGTATCATTATTCTATATATATATATATCAAACTAAGTTGACTTTGAAAATTTTGTATATATATGAAGTATCATCATTAAAAGTTTAAAACTTTCTTAGGCGTATACAAGTGAACTAAGGAGAAACATGGTGCGAGTTGTTGCAAAATTGCTTGAACATGATCCTGCACATAGTTCTGCCAGTCATGTCATGATCCCAATCCTCTTCATGGTGAGCATAGTTGCGGTTGTGGTCTTCAACTGCGGGGAAAAGGGAAAGAAACGGACTCCTCCGCCGGCGAACAACATGACGTATTACGGGCCCGGGGGTGTTAACACAGGAGGCGGGAAGGTTGGTGGCGGCGGTGGAGGAATGGGTGGTGCTGCTCTGGGTCTGGCAGCTGGAGCCGGTGTCGGTCTGGCTGCAGGGTTGGCCTTGGATGCCGTTGTTGATGACCATGATAGAAACAACGGAGGCGGGGGCTGTGGCGGTGACGGTGGCGGTTGTGGTGGTGGGTGCGGCGGTGGTTGCGGCGATTAGATTGTTATTAGTTACAATTATAATGTACATGCATATCATCATTATTCTTGATGATTAGGATCCTGTTGAAGATTGTGCTTTCTTAGGGCTTGTTTTTAGTTTGTTTTAGGCCATCTATGGTAGCTGTGTTATGGTCTTGTTTGATCAGATTGCTTAGACACATTTTTTGCTTTTGTTGGACATATTCTGGTATATGGTTGTGGCATATCTTATGTCACTAACCTTTTTGTGTACTCCGGCTTTCGTAAAGTAATGAAAGTGGGCCTCTAATTTGGGCGCTTATCTTTTCAAAAAAAAAAAAATTCATGTCCTATATTAATATATCATTATTCTGATTCAATGAATATTAATTAGAGCATTCTTTGTAGTTGAAGTATAAAGTATCAACATTCTTGTACCTGTTTATTGGTTTGCGTTTTGGGTTATCAAAAGGGTGGAATTCCTTGGGTAATTAGAGGGGTGGAGTTTATTTATCTGAGTAATTATATTAAATTAAAAGATTTTTATCCGTTGCCATAGTTGTGAACTTGTGATGGTATGTGGTACCATTGTACCTATGATAGTGGGTTCTATTAGAAAAAATCTCCCCTATTTGTTAAAATCACAGCCGTTTAAATTAAAGGGGTACGTGAGTATTGTATTGATTGATGTAATTTTAAAGTACATAGTATTGTAATGAGTTATGCGAACAACACTTAATTTTGACATGACATTGCTAGCTAGTCATCACATCGCAGCTTCTTAGTGAAAGTTTTAATCTAACCACTTGGTATAATTAATATGATTAATCAATTATTGGAGATGTGGGATAAATGGGTAATTCATTCAAAGCAACTTCAAGAATAAGAACATGGGAGCTGATACAACAATACACTGGTAATTCCTAACTCCTGTCGATACTAGATAGTTTGACTAGTCAAATTTGTTCCGCGCTTTTGAATTATGCATACAAAATTGATTACTATGCTGGGAAAGCTGTTTATTATGCATTGAAACCAATTGGTTCGATTAAAAATATATCGAACAACTTGTACATTGTATTGAAAATTTTTACCTAACCATGTTTTTAAAAAAAGTCAAGCTAACTTGAAATTGGGCAACCCGATCGAACCTAAATGATCCAAAATCCAAAATGACTGATTCAAGACTAGGATAACTGGATACTCGAAAAGATACCGACATTGTTCAACTTGAAATCCATCATGATCCAACTTGATCGGTGACTCGACATTTTCAATTGATCAAATTGACTCGACATCCCTTGTACCTGAGATTGCCTTTGGGATGAACCATGATATATAGGTGTAAGCATACAAAAATGTCGGATATGAGAGTTCCAATAGTTGAAAGGGTAAATATGATTTTATAAGCTCCTAAGGGGATATATATATATACTAGTAAAAAGCCCACTCCTTGCTTTGGACTGAAATTATTATTTCTTATAATAAAATTTTAAAATAATATGTAATGGGTCTTAATTTGAGATAATTTATATGGGTCTTAATTTGAGATAATTTATATGGACCTTAATTTTAATGGCTGAGAACGTCAACGGGCATTAACGTACATCAACGGTTCTGATCTATCGAAGAAAATGATCAATAGCTCAGATGTGAGGATAGCCCTTTCATGTCATTTTTTCCAATATGCTTTTATTATTAGTAAGGATATGAGTTTGACTATTATACTAACATTAGCATTTCGATCCGAAATGCTAACGCCTCAAATTTTATGTTATCGTGTCCGAAATCATGATTTATGGTGCTCAATAAATTCTTTATACGGAAATATTAGGGAATACAATTTTTTTTCATTTTTAGAGTTTTCTAAGTATTTGTTTTGAATTTTAGAAAAGAGCTAATAAATATTAATAAAATATTGATGTTTGTACATCCTATTTTTAAAAATGCAAAACAAATACTTAGAAAACTTTAAAAATGGAAAATTTTTGTATTCCCCAATATTTTCATATAAAGAATTTATTGAGAACCATAAATCATGATTTCGGACACGATAACAACAATTTTGACGCTTTAGCATTTTGGTCCGAAATGCTAATGTTAGTATAATAATCTAGCTCTATATATATATATATATATATATATATGTAATTTTGAAGTTTTGGAAGACATAATATGATATTATAAATTTTCAAACGGAAATACGTAATTTAGAAGTTTCAGATAGGGTAAATATGATATTTAATTATTTCATAGGGAGATATGTAATTTTAAAGTTTTAGAGAGGTATACATGAACTATTTATAGAGAGATAATTCAATAAAAGAAGAGTGAGGATATTGTACTATTAATAGTATAAATTGCCCCGTACTATTGGCCGTATCTCCAATTTGAAAATATTAAAGTCGATCCGAACCGTTCATTATGTTCTTTATATTCAATTTAACTTGTAAACCAAATTTTAATATTCTTAGTAACTTTTTACTATTTTTAAGGTATTTTTAAAGATCACTTGATTAAAACATTATGAGCCATTTAAATAGGTGATATTTTAAAATATATAAAAAAAATACTAAACAAGTTTCAAAAAATATAAATTTTGGTTTACAAGTAAAAATGTATATGAAGCCCATAATGAACGGTTTGAATCGACTATTAATATTTTAAAATTAGAGATTTGAGTTAATAGTACGGAGCAATCCGTACTATTAATAGTATAATAGCCTCACTCATAAAATAATAATTTAAGGGTGAATATAAAAATACTTAAATATTTGAATCAAGACTTTATTCACATCCAGTTAAGTCCGGATCTGCTGGCGCACTGCCAGATCTGCAGCGCAGATCCGACGGTGCGTTAGACCTCGAGATCCGGACTCAATGCTTTTCATGGATCCCGAGGTCTACCGCACCGTCGGATCAGCACTGTAGATTCGGCAATGCGGCAGATGCTCCCGAGTTTGTCCAGTTAGGGTGAGATCGTTGGACTGAAATTGATAATTTAAAATGATTTGTAAATAGGTTTATAAAAAAATTCCTTGAACCCGTGCAGTATCTTTATACATCAAGATCAGATTCAGCATTAATCAAGGTGAGGGGCTTGTAAATTGTAATTATTTATTGAGAAAAATACGGTGTGTCCAACAAATTTATTCCGCAGCAACTCAACAAAAAAATTCTGATTAACAGTTATAGATTTGTCATATAGTGATAAAATATTGTTGGGAACTGTATACGTCTTTTATTTATTTTTATTCGCAACATCTATAAACTAGAAAGAGGGGTAACTCTCTAAGCACTTCAACTATGCCACTTCATCAGTGTTACTAACCATTGATTTTATTTAAATCTCTTCATCTACTTTGATCTAATTGTTCATATTTATTCTCCCTCCCCATTTAATAAGATGATATGATATGTCTAAGACAAAATTTAATCTGATTCAACATGTATGTACTATTATTTATAGATTATACAACATCATTATTCACATAAAAAAATTTTAAAATTATGTTTAATTTTTAACATAAATATTTTTATTTTATAAGCTTTATTATTTTTTTGTTATCATATTTCGAGACAAAACCCGAGTTACAGCTCTAGTATCCATAATACTGCTAATCCATAAAAAAAATTCCCTTTAGGCTGTAGTGAACAGCTTATCGGACGGTTAGTAATTAAAATCAATATTCAACGGCCAGATTTTAGTAGGTAATTGATGCAAAACGCGTGGATGAGAAAGGAGAATTAGAAGTTTGTTATTTTATCTCTGATGACGGCATAGAGTGGAAACTGGCGACCCATTAACTTCTCTATAATAAACCCGCCAGGCCGCCACATAAATATCCTTTCATAGAATTGTTATCATCTGACCTGCTATACGGTTGCCCGGCAGAGAGAGAAAGGCACACACACCGAAGTGGGGCTCACCGAACCGAGCTCCTCTCTGTCTTTCTCTCTCTGCCGGGCAACCGTGCAGCAAGTTAGACGATAAACACTCCCTTTCATAGCATCAGATCAGGAAACAAGAGTTCCTCTTAAAAGTGCATTGCATGTGTTAACTTTTTTTTTTTTTTTTTTGAGATAAAGATAAGGGTCAAGCTACTCAAATTTAAATGTTTATGAAAGACCCCCCATCTAGGTTTCGAACTCGCGACCTCCCACGCGGAGCGTTGCCCTTAACCACTAGACCAAAAGCTGATTCTTGTATGTGCTAACTTTTTATTAGAGGACCGCACACTTGGTTCACTGTCATCCAATCCAATATTACATTTTCATTGTGAAACTTTGTCCATTGCACCATCCATTGTCAATTATTCACCATAAAACAAAAGCAAACAAGTGGGTGCAATGGACAAGAGAAATGAAAAAGATTCTAAAGCACCCCCATATTGTACCCCAGCTACTTTCAAGAGCACTCATAAAAAAATAATTAACCAATAACGTAAAATAATTACTCAATAATATCTATAATAATTGATTTAGATTTATTTTTAAAAAATAAATTATACTTCTACGAAATCTTAAAACATACTAATCTAATAAATTTGTAGCATATAATGTTATGCTTCACATTATCACATAATATTACTATATATGTGTAAAAAAAAAAATAATCATCATGAAAATTTTTTTGTTCACTCTTTAATAGAAGTAAGTTTTTACATCAACAATAGTATTTTTTTTTAAATAAATTTTAAAAATAAACTTTGCGGTTAAACATTGATAATGGAGATAACAAAGTAGAATGTATTGTAGATTCTCTTATGCACTCAAAATGGTAACATAATAAAGGGGTCATGGGCATTTTTTTGGCATTTTGAGTGAGAATCATGGATTAGTGAGTTTTTTTGCTTAAAATATTAAACTCTGCATTTTTATTCACACCTTTTTAGTAGCATATCAAATAATATGATAATCATATGATTTTTGATAGTTAAAGCTATTTATTACTATGATGAAATGAACATACTTTATATAAATAGGATAAAATAAACAATGGACATTTGTATATGAATTGTGCCCAAAAAATTAGCACGTAGTCCTAAATCCTATTTTGTTTATCTACTTTTTCAATTTTGATATTTAAGATGAACCTTTTCTGATTAAACATTGTAAACATTACAAAAATGTAATTACTATTTACATATAAGTGAAATATATTCTAATTTTATTAGGATTATATTTTTCAAAAGTTTTAGGAATATTTATATCACTTGATGATAATAAAATTATAGTAAAAATATATTTAATTAGATGCAGCTGAGTGCGCATAATAGCTAGTGAGTTTCCTGTAATCTTTGGCTACCATGTCTGCCACTGCCATATATTTTCTTCCTTTCTTTTCTTATTTATGTTAATACAATGCTGCTGGCAAGGCCTAAATTTAATTATTTAATTCTAATGACCTAACATTTCCAAACAGAAAAATAAAAAGGCGACAGTTTCCGTAATAAACAGAGAATTCTGTTTGACCAACGGTAACAATCAACAGCAATATAAGTTATATAACTGCAATCATCCTTACCTTAATTACATGACTTAATTTGGTATTTTTCAATTTATTAGTTTTGTTGAAAGCAGTTACATTACATACTTGAAATGATTCAGCAGCTATAGGGCAGAGTTTGGCAGGTAGCACATCACCAAACTGGTGAGATTAATAAACATATATTATATATATTGGTACTGTTATTGTTATGTCTTTACTCTTTATCAAGCATGCAATCACAAAAGATGAAACTAATTATGAGCTAATTAGTAAATTCTATCAAGGCTGTGGGGTATATTGATCATGAGGCCAGTCAAAGCAACACATCTACTGGCATAAAGTATAATTGGAGTTTGACTATTATTATACTAATGTTAGCATTTCGGACCGAAATACTAATGCCTCAAAATTTATGTTATCGTGTCCAAAATCATGATTTATGGTGCTCAATAAATTCTTTATATTGAAATATTGGGGAATACAAAGATTTCTCATTTTTAGAGTTTTCTAATTATTTATTTTGAATTTTAGAAAATAGCTTATAAATATTAATAAAATATTGATGTTTGTACATGCTATTTTCAAAAACGCAAAACAAATACTTAGAAAACTTCAAAAATTGAAAATTTTTATATTCCCCAATATGTTTATATAAAGAATTTATTGAGCACCATAAATCGTGACACCTGCGTTAGTATTTCGGTCCGAAATACTAACATTAGTATAATAGTCTAGCTCGTATAATTGAAATATTTTAAAACAATGGGTTAGTTCCAAATTAAACCTCAACAAGTACATTTTTTTTTTTTCTATTTTCATTTTTCGACTAAAAAAATAATTACATAATGTTTACTTTGTAATACTAAAGATGTTCAGCCACTAAGAAAAGAATTGCTAAAATAATTAAAGTTTATGTTATACTTTTAATTAAGGAGTATGACATATTATGAAAGTGTCCAATCAGAATCTGCAAGTTTATATGTAAAGTTAGAAGGGATTCCCAATGAGTTGAGATCCTCTAAGTTAACTTAAAAATTGAGTTTGCTCGTAGAATGATTTTATAAAGGGCCTTGTGAATTCTAAACACTGACCGTCTTGACCGTCCTGACCGAGATCTAAAATCTACGGCCCATATCTGTCCAAAATTAAACTCAAATTTTGAGTTAACTCAGAGGATACCTACCCATTTCCAATCCACAGCTCACAATCTCCAAAAGTATGCAATGGTAGATATGAATAAGAAACCAGTATTGCTATTTTTATAACTTATGAATATGAAATGAAATGGTGTTGGCGTGGGGCAAGAGCTTAATTGGGACTGGGATGAATAATATGGAGCAGTTCGGTTAGAAACTTGAGCTCACTGTAGAGTGCTATCTAGTATCCACTCTATAAACATCCATAGAAGTCTATATATAAGCTGTCAAATGAGCTCTATGTGGGTCCATACATAACACTTACACTTATATGTGTGACTCTATAGATGTCCATAAAGTGGACATTTAATGTTTCCTATTACTTATTATGCATATATGCCTCATATAAATGCCATTGTGTCGTCATTTTTTTTCCCTATTACTTATTATGTTTCCCTATTACTTATTTGACAGTCCCAAAAAAAGTAGCATTGAAAAAGAATGCTACGTGCCATTATGGCCTTCTGGCCTTATTCAAAAAAAGAATGCTACGGAGTATAGGAATTTATTATGGCCTTTCTCTACGTGCCTTATTCTCAAAAAAAGAATGCCATTATGGCCTTTCTCTATGGCCTTTTTCGATAGCCCTCCTTATGGAGTACAGAAATTTATTTTGCGTGGTAGAAATTAATTATAAGGGGTAAATGATGATAATTAATTTCTAATGTGCTACTCAAGTACATATAACTGATAATTATTCTGAAGCATTCATTCATTAAGTCAATATATAAATCTATACTCCATAAAGAGGGATAGATTTTCAAGCACCTCAACTATGTCACATCATCACTATTATTAACCATTGATTTTATTTGAAACTGTTCATCTATCTTGATCCAATGGCTTGTATTTTTTTCTCTCCTCATTAAATACGATGAATATGACATGTCTAAAACAAATTTTAACTCTTAAAATGGTATAACATTTATATGTGTTCTTATTTATAAATTATTGTATTATTATTATTATTTACTTACATAAAAAATCTACAATAATTTTTTTTAAGTTTTGTTTAAGAGTGAGGCTACGTTACTATTAATAGTACAGATTTCTCCGTACTATTGATCTATATCTCTAATTATAAAATACTAATACTCGATCCACACCGTTCATTATGATCTTCATATACAGTTTTACTTATGAACCAAATTTTATATTTTTTAGAATTTATTTACTATTTATTAAGATATTTTAAAATGTCACTTGATTGAAACATTATGAACCATCCAAATAAGTGTCATTTTAAAATAACTTTAAAAATTGTAAACAAATTAAAAAAAATATAAAATTTGGTTTATAAATAAAATTGCATATGAAAATCATAATGAACAGTTTTGATCGAGCATTAGTATTTTGAACTTAAAAATACGGATCAATAGTACGGGGCAATCGGTACTATTAATAGTATCATAGGCTCACTCTTTGTTTAATATATATATTTAAATTTTATAAAATTCTTAGTTATTTATTTGATATCACTTTTTATGGTGAAGTTATAGCAATCCCTCGTCATAACACACGTGCCTGTTCTAAAAAAGCTCCAGCGTAATCTAACTTTTGGTTTTCCTCACAAAAAGACAAAAAAGAAAAAAAAATCTAACTTTTGTTATGTTGATAACCTTAAAAATATTATAATTAGTATTGTTTTTAACATGACTCAGAACTTTTTTCTTTTTATTAACCCAACTTAATGCTCACCTAATTCTAGACGCACCTTATGAGTCCACAGCCATACCTTTTTCCACACAACTTTATTCCCTTTTATCCAAGAGAAGCATTCAGAAACACTGTAATCACATTTATACTTTTCTAAGCCTTCTACGTATCAACATATGATTGCTCTTAATTATCAACCGAATATTCAGCATTAATTATTTAGTACTTACCCTTGAACAACTGCTTAATTTCTGATTTGTATATTATAGTAATTCTTTATGCTAATTTTCGTTGATTTATTGAAATTGGTGCATGATATTATTATTCGAGGAATTGAGTTTTTTTTTTCTACTTGGATCGCATATTAGACACTTTTGAGTAAATAAAAGGATGGAATATATTATATATAGTACTAATATTTTATATTATATAGAACACTTGTATTATACACAGAAGCATGATTCCTTTATTAACTTTCTTTAATTTTTTTCTTTTAAAGAAACATAAGCATGTATCTGCCACAAATAATCCTGATATATAAGTGGAAACAGAAAAATAATGAGACATGAGTTCAATGTGAATACCTGGAATAAAAATTAGAAAAGCAGAGCCTGCTTTTCTGATCGGATGGTCGGGATCGGTTGTTGGAAAAGTACTTCACCAACTTCAGTGTTTTCTGCACAGATCTCAAAGTAATTCGGTGTTTCTCAACCGTCGGATTAAGAAAAGCAGGGCCTGCTTTTCTTTTTTAGAAAAGCAGGTGATCCCGAATGCCTGTGCAACCGAATGAGGCCACATGGATCGATTTCCAAGCAATTCCCGGATGCTTAAACTTCACTATATAATATACACAAACAAACAAGTAACCTTGGCGTGCGGCACATTTTGATGAAAAAAAAAGAACTATATTTTTCATGGTAGTGTGTTTTTATTTTAATCAAACCGCCAAAGGAAAGAAAAAATCGTGGCACGCAAAAATTTTATTGATGAGGCTAGCTCTTATTTAAGAAAATCTATGAGAACATTTTAAATGAATGATTGAAAATTTTCAAATTATACAATTAAAAAGATTCTTCTACATTGCCCACGATTGATTGAAAAATAAGCAAAACAAATAACAAATTAAATGAATGACCGTTTGCCAAATTCAAAACGTTCAGAATTTTAACATAATTAATACTAAATACACACCATTTGTCGATTAGTTTCTAAAACAGAACAATTACTACTAGAAATCTAAGAGATGCTGATATTTGGTAATTTTCACAAATATTGAGCAAATATCATAATATTCATATAATTATTAAATAAGTAATAATCAAATACATGCTGAAAAATATTCCATATTATTCAGCAATAATCTTGCTACTATTTTTTTTTTAAATATATAATTGTAAGGCTTTCTTTTGGAACATTCTAACGGAGATGGACTGATGTTGAGCATTTGGTCATTCTATCTCTTGCAAATTTGGGGGCCTATATATCATGATTTCTCTTGTTGAAGCCTATGAGGCTTGGGCTAATTGTCCAATACATCTTACCACAACTGCTATATATATATATGTATTAGGTTTATAAAAAATTAGAGGATGATCGTGCTCCGCACGATATTACTATTTTTTTTTTGAAGTAACATTATAAGATCATAAATCAAAGTTATTAATATAAATGAAAGCAACATATAATTCCCATCAAGAAGCTTTTGAGAGAGATTTGGTAGCTGCAGAGAAGAAAACATGCGGCCTCTTCTCCTAGAACTATCAGGAGAGAGGAAGTGAGAAGCTTCTGGAAAATTACAGGATGAAGAGCTTAGATCAGATAATTAATCAGATTGTCGGGTCGGGTCGGGTCGGTTCGGGTTCAAGGTCAGGTCGGGTTCAGGGTCGGGTCGGGTCGGTTATCGGGTTGACAGCTGCCGGCATTTTTTGGGTCAGGTCGGGTTGGGGTCGGGTCGGGTTGGGGTCGGGTCGGGTCGGGTCGAGCGGGTTTTTCGGTTCTGATCAGATTTTGCACCTCTATTCCCGGGTCGGGTCAGTCTGACTTTCCCTGGAACATAGATATGGTCAGGTTCGGGTCAGTCGGACTTTCCCTGGAACACGTGTCTGGTCGGGTTCGGGTCAGTCTCATTTTTTCTGGAACACGGGTCAGGTCGGGGTCGGGTCGGGTCCGATTTCGGGTCAGATCAAATTTGCCACCAAAATTTACTGTGCGTCACTGTTTTCTCAACAGTAATTTCCCTGTAGAAACAATGGAATCCGCTTTATATATATAAGAATAAGAAAGCGAAAATTTGATAGCCCATAAATGGAGGCTTTGCAGTCTAATACTAACTTTGGTAGTATATATTTGAAGTAAGTGGTTTGTCAATTTGGGCCTAAAGTAGGCTTGCAATGCAACTGTTTTATGATTTTTTTATGGGCTTGGATAGCAGGTGTATATTAAACTAATAAATTTTCAAGTTTTTCTCTACTGTAATTACTAAATACTTGTGTACGTTTCAGAAGAAGTATGCTACCTGCAGTCAGAACATGGTTTCAGTTTATATGTACAAGTACAATTATACCCAAAATGTTAAATTTGCTGAGGTGTTGTAATTATCATATAAAAAAATTATAAAAAATTTTGCTGAGGTGTCGTAATTATCAGACTTCAAAATCCAGCAACTGTACGTAGGAAAATATTCTGACTTTCACCAAGAATATATATATAAGAAAGTAAATGCAAGGATCATATGAATACAAAGTAATTAATTGTGTGCGTGCGGTAGTATAACTTCTACTACTTCCCCTCCAACTTCTCTGAAAGGGACACAATATATATACTTTTTCTTGGTATGTATATGTATCCATTGAACCGTACTAGATATTTGTACTTGTTAGGCGGCTTTGCGTATTAATTTGCAAAGAAAGAGTATATATGCAGAGCAACTCATTACTTTATGTTAATTAATTAATTAATTAAGCAGCCATTTCAAAAAGATTAATTAGGATAACAATAGTTAATTTCTCTAATAATTGTTATTAGCATTTTGCATGGATGTTGGATGTCAAACAGTCATAACCACTTCCTCTGATATATATATATAGAGATACTGAATTAATTAATTAGAGGCCTTATATAAGAAGAATATATATATGATAATATGATCTTTTCAATATATCTTTCGCTCTCTTAACTCGGTGTCATTTCTCTATCTACTTGTTAAAATTCCACAGTAAGCTAGTTAATTATAGTTAAAAAGATAACAGTGATAGATAATAAAAAGTTGATAGAAAGAAAAGTATATATATAACTGGATAAATAAAAAGGAACATATAAGTTTTTTGTACATACGAGATAAGTTGAAAACATTTTTGGTGGGGAGTTGATATATATATATATTTTTTTTTTCACATATTGTGTCCAAGTCTTTGTTATTTTAAAAGAGTGCAAGTTGCCATTGTTTGTGCATCATCTAATCTCAATTCAGCCCTCAATTAATGAAAATGATAGAAGTCCCCAAAGAGCCCCCCGTCTAGCACTTACCAGGACTCAAATAGTTAATAAATTACATGTCGAATTCCAGGAGGAGTAAATATTTATAGTATTAATTTTGGGAATTTCCTTTATATTATGGTTTTGGTTACAAGATCGTTTGGCCTGTTAAGATATCTTGTAAATCAAATCAAACAATCATTCTATTTTATCTACATTTTTAATTTTTTTTAAGTAAAAAAGTTGTATTATTTTTAGAACTATTGTTGCTGATTTTTTTAAACATTTTTTTTGGTTGCAACTTTTACTGAATGATATATATGAACGGAAACACTGTTTGTTTGTTTGTTTTTTTTTTGGTTGTTGTTATCAGGTCATAATTTTGCAGGCTATTTAATTGTATGGTTCAAGTCTTGCACTGCAAAATCAGTTAAGTATATATTAGAGCATTAATTTTGATCATGCAATTAATTATGCATAGATGCTTGAAAGTGTGCAAATTTTGGGTACTACAAGTTGATCTTATATTAATTAATTGCCACATGTGACATGTGCAGTTAGATGATAAGAAGGGTCAAATTCCATTTTTTTTTTTTTTTTTGGCACAGAACGTTGACAGTTGACACTTTCATACACATACGAACTTAACTAATAATTAATTCATGATTAGTGACTTAATGCCATTTTTAATTAATTATCCTCCTCCTTCCTCTCAAGCCGATACGCAATGCAATTGAAATTTCTCCTCTTAATCGCAATTTTTCTACTCTTTGCTGCTCATTGCCAGCTAATTAAGGTCTTCTACTGGTTGGGTTTAAATTTAAAAAACAGATTAATCGTCGAGGAAATGTATATTAATGTGAACACGAATAGATATTTATCGAGCCTCGATCGCCTACCGGATCGATACTTGCTTATGTCAAACTCGTTTACTTGCCAATTCAAAGACAAAAAAATTAGGACGACTTAAACAACAGAAGCAAGGTCCATAATTTGTTCAAATATTGTGTTCTCCTGGTCATTACTTCCGTCATTGGCATCGTAAGATTGATTTCGTTTTATCGATATTATATGAGAGAAGGTTGTACTTTCTTGTATTCTTGAGAAAGGTTAGCTAAGTAAGATTACTAATTTCTTTTTTGTTTATTTCAACATTAAGCAGTCAAGGTTATAGATCCAACATGTGATGAATTAGAACAGTGGAATATATGTCATAATTAAGAAACTTGTTATGAGTAATTATATATTAATTCTTACTGTCTAAAAACAAGGTGAATGGTTATTAATTCCTGGTTTTTACAAGTAGTAGTGCAGTTTTGCTTGCAGTAATATAGGATTGCATGCTACTGTAGAACTGGTAAATTATTTTAGTTTCTCGGTGCTGATCATTGTAATAACGTTGGGTAAAACATTTAATTTAGTTTCTTTAATTAGTTTATCAGAATTTTGGTTATTTATTCAAATTTCTAAATGATTTAATTTCCCTAGTAGGTACTAAATGCATACAAGTAAATGCAATAGTATAATATAATGCTTATAGGTGAACATTAATTAAATAACTGTGAAAGAGTGTTAAAAAATGCATGTAGAATAATATAATGCTAGCTAGGTAGTTTGCGTTGAACTAAAAATATATATAATATAAGTATATATATAACGGACCAACGAAGCAAGCAAATTTTCAAATATATGTTACGGCAAGTACGTACCCTTGACTAGGTTTGGGACCATTAATTTCCAAATATATGTTAATTACGATTATTTTTTTAGTAAGTCAAGAAAATTTATTTGATGAAGTATCTCTGTACTTAATTATCTACTATGCATACTTAATTTTTTTTTGGCAATTCAAAATATTGATAAAAAACGGTTGATAAAAAAAATTAAAAAATAGCCTATAATTAATCTATATGTAATTATGTATAATTGTATATATATGATTCCTTCTTCGAATAAGATCCCATATGTGCACCGGTTATATATAGAGGGTCAAGTGATAAATTAAACAAGAAAGCTCAACGCATGCACATGCATTGCATGTCTTGAAAGTTGAAAGCCTTAATTTGACTTATCCTCAATCATTTCTCCCCTTGATTTCTTGAGGCACAGCTTCTATATAGTCCAGCTTAAATTAATTTCACCTCATCTCTAATTAATTTATCTGGAAATGAAGGTCTCAATTGTTAAGAGTTTTTTTTTTTATTTTAGGGCACTCAATTTTGTTCTTTCAGTATTATAGGATAGCATTTAGTGTGACAAAAAAAAAAAAAAAAAAAAAACAACAACAACAAATATTTAATATTTTTCATTCACATCATTATCTTAAAAAAAATTTGGCACAAACTGCATGCTGTCATGTCCATATATCAAGGTAAAACAAAAGTTGGTGTCTCTACTTTTTAAACACTTTAATTAAAATAATTAAATAACTCTAGCCAGAAGACTTTTAATTAAGAAGTGGACTCCAATTACTGGATAACATATTAATTAGCTGTTTATTTGCTTTATAACTGTTAATTTAGGGGCAATTTGCATATAATAAATATGTTTATGGTGCAATCACAGTAGCGCCAAAATTGGATCCATTTCTAGCTCCTAATTATAAAAAAAATGTTCCAAGGTCAAACTTAAAAAGACAAACCATACTTTCTTTTGTTCTTTTCTCATTGGATATTAGGAAGAAAAGATTGAAACTTTTTCTTCCTTAAAATCGAAGGTCAAAGTGTCATATTAATTAGTACATACGTAATTAATTGTTTATCTCATGACAAAATATGATGTTTAAGTTTTTTTATTATTATTTTTTTAATTTTGAAGAAGTTTTTCAATATGTATATATGTAAATACAAGATGAAAGAATAAATTATTATTATATTTTTTTTTTTTAAAAAAAAAGAGTATATGACTGCAATTCCGTCTGTTTTGTTTTTTTAATTATATATATATATATATATATATATATATATATATATATATATATATATATAGAAACTAATTAATGTTAAATCCCCAAGAAAGTTGTAAATAAATAAAGCAAGGATAGGAAAATTGATTGAATAAAATGATAGATAACTGGCACCGGCCGATCGACTGCTGAATTCAATAGTTGATGAAAGCATTGGACCTAGCTATATATATAAAAATTTCAATAAAAGACTACACCAATATATACTAGTTCTGCAAGAAAAACTATTATAATTAGCACATGTTGATGTTGCCCGCTTTGTCAAGCCATCGACCAGTCTTCTATTTGGTGTAAATAATAAGCAAAAATATAATTATAAAACATTAATTCAACTATCACTATCACAACGTTGAAAAAGCTATTTCAAAGGATGTACTTGCAAAATAAAATCAGGAAATAATTAGGACCATGGTAGCACTGATTTAATTAATTGCCTAATAATTCATTAACACTTAATTAGATAATATATATATATATTGGTGATCTTGTCAACTACTGTCCCTCTCAAAGGAAGACTTCCTTTATACAAATATGTATTTTTCATGTGTTGTATACATACCAACTTGCTTCTTAAACAAAAGTTTTTTTTTTCTTTTTTCTTTTTCCAATAGTTACATTGTCCTTGAATTGATGAAATTAATATAAACGTTCGATCGGAACGAAAATAACATCCAATGGAAAAAAAAAAAAAAAAAAAAAACAAAAAGAGTTGCTAGAATAGCCAACAGATTGGCAAATACAATACCCGGCAGTATATATATATATATATATACTTAATCATGTATATCGTGCCAAATTAGGGGACAGGTTACCTGCTAATTATTAATTAAGATACTACAGTTGATCAAATGCTAGCAAAATCTAAGCACATACTAACATTTGGATCCTGTTGAATTATATATTGCCTGCAATAACAACAAAATTAGGAGATCACTAGAATAATATTTTATTAGTTTTAGTTAGGACCCAATTCGTTGCATATATATATATTAAACAAATTCGTTACTATCTAATCAGAGACTATAAATTTAAATTAAAAAGGGGTTAGTGATGTAGAAGTATGGAAACGAGGGTCGAACACGCAATGATTATTTTTAATTTTAATTTGCTGTATTGTAATACGATTGATGTTACAAATATCGTTTTATAGGGTTCGATATGATCAGCTTCACTCCTTTAGATTGGTGGAATTTTAGAGGCACACTTTTTATAATAAAATGTGTCAATTTTCACTGATTCAAATCTCGATGATATAAATATCAATGGTTTTTTTTTTAAAAATAAAAATTTGCCTCAAGACAACACATATAATTCAGATCCGGCCCAATTAATTGTATTCAGTTAAATACAATATTTAAATTGAATCTAATACTAATTGTAGTCACTAACAAATTTATAATTAAAATTAGTTAATTATGAATTAATTGACCACAGAAAATTACTAAAAAAATATTTACTAATACAAAGTCAGATTTACTAATTATACGATATATATATACTCTTATTTAAATTTATCAAGTCCCTCATATATAATTTGAGTAAAAAAAATATAGAATAATTACCAGTCTAACCAATATTTTGATATCCTAATTTATATAGAAATCCTCTTTTTCTCCTCCTCAAGAATAACATTAGTTATTTTAATTTTTATAAGCTTGAAGCCTTCAACTTTTATATATCCATATATTCTTTGAGTTTAAAAATTAAATAATTGAACATGCATCGACTATAATAAATTTATTCAGAAATAAAACTAAATGAAGGGAATCTTAATTAACGATTAACAATTAACAATTAAGAAAATTTCTTAATTACAAATAAGAAAGTGGATAATATATATTTGAGATTTGGATGTGTTATTTGACTTGAGCGTCGTGGAGAACCATGTTTTGCCTCACATATACTCACATGGCAGAGTCAGAGACTGTCCAAGTGGGAGTTAAATTCAACGGCTTTTAATTTTGTTTTGTTTAGATAATCCAGTTGTACAAGCAATAAATTAGTAAGACATCCATTTCTTCAAGTCCGATCGATCAGTTGTCGTTGACGGATCTCGATCGATTACTTAGTTTATTCATTGATTATATTTCGTGTTATACTCCAAATTAGTAAGAGAGAGAGAGAGAGAGAGAGAGATTCATGTTCAGTACTTGACTCAATAATAATGTGCACTCTGTTAATTATACGTACGTACATATTAATATACAGGAAACATCATGCGTTTGAACCTCTATATATAACGTACAAATAGTATAACAGTATAACAGTTATGTCAGTTTTTGTAATAGTTACATCAAATTTGTAACGCGCATATATATATATATAGAGGGGATCATTGACAATGCTTAATTTGACAATCTTGACAATGTGAATTTTTAAGAATTTGCAAGATTCACGAAAACTCTTAAAAATGAAAAATAGTTTATGGATGTATTATCCAACTTATAGATTGACAGTGTTTCAAATTTCAATCAATTTGAACATCGTTTGATGCCTTATCAAAATTTTGTGTATTTTTTAACGGTTGTAATTTAATGGATCATTAAAAAGCTATCAAATATCACTCAAATTAAATATAATCGGAAACATAATCAATCTATAAGTTAGATAATACTTCCGTAGGCTTTTTTCTATTTTTAAAATTTTTTATAAAATTTTATTAAATTTTGAAAGATATGATTGTCAATATTGTCAAAAAACCCATTGTCATATGGATCCCTCCTCATATATATATATGGGTCTATAGATGTTCATAGAATGAACGCTATATAGCACCCCAATATACATACAAATGTACACGGGATCAAGTAAATTTATGCATGTCATAGATCTCGGAAATTAAACTACAATTTATCTGCTGACCTCAAGAATAGTTACTCGCATTACTTTTAAGTACAAATTCTTATCTTACTCCTAATAAAAGGAGATCGAATTTTTTGACATTATAGTTCTATCTTTCTCAAAGAATAAATCTCAGCCGTTGATTGTTTACTTAAATTGATCACCACCGTTGACGTACTTTAATGTCTCAACCTATTAAAACTTAAGGCCCATATCAATTTTCTCAATTTAAAACCCATTACATAATATATATCTTAAAAATTTATTATAAGAAATAACAATTTCAGTCCAAAGCAAGGGGTAAGCTCTTTACTAGCTAGTAATATACAATGCGCTTAGTCTAATATATTGTAACATTCATTATTTGGATAGTTAATTAAGATGGGTACGGTTCAATTGTTCTTATAATTTCATTAGCTGAATTAATGTGTGTAAAAGCTAGAGATAAGCAAATATATTCCTAACTTATTGGATAAGTAGTATAGGGATAACATTTATCTTACATACTCAAATAATAAACAAGTAACTAGAGTGAAACTAGATAATTTTTTTTTTTCAAAATTTTAATAATTGTGAAGTAATACTATTATACACGAGTAAATATATGGTGAAGTTAAACTTGTGGAGTCTTTCTATGAGTTTAAACTCAAAAACATATCAAATTACTTCTAAATTTAAGTTTATACGGCTCAATATAATATTCATGTATATCAACAGCTTATAAGATAAAAAACTTTTGTTTTTGAAATTAAATTCTTGAAGTATATCGTTTAACTTTTAAAAAGTGATTTATGAAATATTATTTATTTAATAAATATATACTATACGGTTACTTTTAAAAAATCTAAAATAAATACTTAATTCCAATGGAAAATTTTATATTCCATAAGCTATATATTGATATGAAGAATATATTGTCCATTTAAACTAAAATTTTAAAATGATTTGATATGTTTTTTTAGTACAAGCTCACGAAAGTCCCTGCAAACTTAAAACAAAATACACTAGTAGTAATATTTGAACTAAAAAGAATAAGGATGCTAATTACAAATGTGCATTAAAAACGAATAGCAACTCAATTATATATATATTGTAGTAGACTAGTAGTAAAGTCATTAGTTGTCAGTATCGGACTGAATTTTGCAACAAAGAAGGGCTGGCAAAATTTATAAGGTGCATCACATTTATCAGGGACCAATTATGAGGCGACAACAAAATTCGGTTCAAAATTCCCACCAAGCCGGTCTTAATCAACGACTCTACGTTAATGTTATACCACGTCTATGAAATTAAAGAAACAAAAACAAAAAGAAAAAAAAAAAGAAAGAGTTTTTTTTTTTTTTGAGGGAAATCGTGATATATAGCTCTGTAATAACAATCCTGTGGCTAGCAAGAAATCATGTATATATAATTATATGAGGAGGGATCCAATGACACAAAATTTTGACACAAATGTTATACTAAATCATATAAATTTATAAAAAATCTTAAAAATAGAAAATCTTTTACAAACAACTTTAATTTTTTTAGATATATATGCAGATAGATACATACATGCTTGTAATTAGAAAGGGAGAGAGGAGAGGAGAGGAGAGGAGAGGAGAGGAGAGAGGTTGATTGTATTGATTGATTACAAACAACTTTATTTACTTATAGATCGATTGTGTTTCAAATTTTATTCAATTTGAGTGTTATTTGATACTCCATCAACGATCATCAAGTTTATATAGTAATTAGAACGGTCTAAATTTAATGATTCTCGGTGTAGTATCAAATGACACTAAAATTGAATAAAATTTGACACACAACCAATCTATAAGTAAATGAATATGTTTATAAAAGATTTTCTATTTTTAAGATTTTTTATAAATTTATATGATTTAGTGTAACATTTGTGTCAAAATAATGGTGTGTCATTTGATCCCTCCTCTAATTATATATAGCTCATCTAAGTCATCTTCATCTATCTGCTGTTTACTTATTTCTAACTACTTTTTTTTTTTTTTTTTCCATTTGGTTGAAATTAATTAAAATCGCCTTGTTTCTACTTGTACGCTTCGATCTAGTCTTCTACTGCTGTATGTATGTATGTATGTATAATACGACATCTCGACGCGTACACAATTCTAAAAGATCATTTTGTTGATTATTTGTCAGGTTTTCTTTTCTTGAGAATTAGATTTTTCTTTTTTTTTGAAAAGTTGATAGCGGCTGTCAATGTTGAGAATTAGATTTTTCCGGTGCTAATAATTTCCGAATAAAATTAAGGATGTCAAATCGTTCTCCGGCCGGTGTTAACTACTGTTGCCATTAATGAAGTCAACAATTAACACTCCACCCAAAATAACTATATCTTAATTTTATGTCAAAATTCAAAACCAAAACCAAAAAAAAAAAAAAAAAAAACGTTCCTAGCTACCAACTTGCGTTTGAAGAACAAACGTTGTACGTTGACATTCGACTCGATCCATCCATCCATCAAATTCATCCAAATTAATTGACTCAATCTGATCATATTTGAGATCGATCAAACTAATCTAAATTCATCACCTTTGACTCGATCGATATAACCTAACAAAATGAAAAATATTCCTCCTCAAACTAATCTACAAACCGTATTCAAATTTGTGACTACTCAGGGATTATAGAGTCGTATATATCCTTTTAATTTCTTTGCTTAATCTTTTTTTCCTGGATTAATTTGGGTTTGTGTGTGGGGGAAAAAAATAAGAAAAAAAAAAACTACAAAATTAAGTAAGGAAAAAAAAAAAATTGGGTAGGGTACGAAACTTGATGAACACTTGAAGACCGTAATCTCCGTGTTGGTAGGTCCCAAAACTAGAATTCAATTTCAATTTCAATGTTTGGGGATCTAAAAACAATTCTGACTTATTTTCTTCACAACCAAACCATCCAATATATAAATATAAAATTAAATTAAAATAACATAAAATATCTACGTTTGAACCGTCTCCTTAATTATCTGTTTATTGACTCGGCCAATAATACTAAATTGTCAGTTTTATTCAGAAGCCCTCAGCAATTCATGATTTTAATTTTTAAGAATCAAATAATGGATTGTTACTTACATGGCTGGTTAGCATATGCACACTTGCATTATAAAAATAATATTTTTCTACTAATAATTACAGCTCAATTTAGAATTTTAGATACATAATCAATTGCCAAAGATTTTTCTCACTGAAATTTTGGATTATATATATTATTGGCAATGTTTGAAACAAATTTAGTAAATTTAAATTATATTCATGCTAACTACAATAAACTAACTAAACTAAATATATAACATGAAACTAATAGCTGATTGAGGTATAACTCAAACTTGACAAAATTTGACATGCAGAGAAGTGGCAAGGTCACATGAAAATATATACAGCTACCTAAAGTATTTATATATATTTTGGGCACTATTCGGAGTCGTGATATATATTATATATATATATATAATTGCAAAATCAATTATTATTCGAACCTTAGAATCCGTTTATACAGATATAATGAACTTAATTATAAGAGAGCATGCTTTTCTGAATAATTAATTCAAACGATTTAGGTTTACACTCCTAATTATAAAGAGTTGTAATCGTGCAATAACACAATTATTCCCAAGAACTTTGCAACGACGACATTGTTGCATATATATATATAACATGGTGTGTACTCGCTCGTATATATATAATTAGATGCAGTTGTTTTTTCTATAGAATTTGAAGCAATTAATAATAATTAAGGAAAGGTAAATATTGAACAACTACGTTTATTTTAAGGTTATTAATTCATGTCTTACATGCCATTTGTTATGGAATTAACATATATTAACGGTAATTCTATTTGTTGATTAATTAACTGAAAGCACACATAATGCAAGAGTTTGCTGAACACAAATCGATCTGTATAATTTGGAACACAAATTAGTGTAGAAATATGGACATATAATTTGGAACACAAATTTGGGTCACTACTCATTTAATTACTATAATCGGATGAATCATGATTTCTTATGTTTCATATCATCAAAGAGCAAAAATATATGAGTTTAAAAGTGCTTATATTAAGGTGTAATAATAAAAAAACTAACTGTTAAATCTGTTTAATTGCATATTTTTGTAGTATCGAATATATACAATTAATTATCACTTGTGTTTGAAATTGAGTAGCATATTAATTCCAATAAATTTATAACACTTATGGATATAGGAAATGCGGAGGGTTTGTTACCAAAAAGAGTTAAGAAAAAAATAGTAAATTGTTGACCCCAATGAAATAATTTCCCAAAAAGTAGTGCCCGAGAGCATAAAAAACTATACATATAAATTGTGCAGAGATCATTGACTTGTCTTGATTAGATGTTTGCAAAGTTGACCAAAGATATATTTTTATTCATTTTCCAACCAATGAGAGGAGAAAATTGAAGTGGCTTTCATAAATGGGCAACATGGAGACTTCGTATTGACAACTAGATCTAGTAAATTAAATTTAATTAATTAATCATCCCAGTCAACACACCTTATTATAAATATGGACAGATCTAAGAAATTTTTAAGCCTGATCACAAATTGTCTAATATATGAAACATAGAACTCTATTACATTGTATTTTGTTTGGCAAATCATTAAGCCCGAACACAATAACTACAAATGTAAATAAGTATTGTTTAATATAAAATAAAAATTAGTACTAATCAATATATTTCAAAAATCAAGCATGGACACGAGCTTCGGCTTTGCCCATACCTAAGGTCCGTCCTGATTATAAACAAAATCGTTTGGACAAGTACTAGATCTATTCATGACATATATTTAAAACTTTGAAATTGTTTAAATAATGTTTTTATAGCGTGAAACGCTTGGTATCACCAAGAGGAGGACCACTGGATTTTGCAATATATATAATTTGCAAAATTAAGATTTAGAATCTGTTAATTTAAGGATTTGTTTTTGCTATATTGAGATCCTGATCCATGCTTATACTGATATACATATATATACATCAGATCAAACTACAAAATCATGCATAATAAATTAGGACTTCAACGATCTATTATTTGTAGTAATGACTAGCTAGTGATCAGGACGTGCTAAAACAGAAAGAGAAGTAATGTAAGTTCTCTGGCAATCGTCTAGGACATATATATATATATATATTTGTTGCAAGTTAAAATTATTAATTCAGAATTAATGTACTTCAACATGCATTAGTTGTCTGCATAAGCTACTAAAATATATTGTTAACTATATATTGATAATTTCTGTTTAATTAGTAACCATTCTTTTTAACAAAAACGACGAAAGTAATTAATTAAGCATTATTATCAAAGGTTATATTCTTAACATAATACCTTAAATTCAAATAAGATTCAAAAATTCAACAAGAACCAATTGTAGTGATGATGATCTATGTGGAATATGTGCAGTTAAGCATGCAGTTTTCCTGACAATAATTAATATATATTTCCATATTAATGAGCTACCAATACTACAGCTCGCAATTAGATCACTACAAACTACAAAGCCTAACAAACTGCTATTGATATATATTATAGTGCGTGCTCATAATTAAGTATCATCATTTGGATCTAGGTATTATATATCTCGCAATATACGTTTTATTTGAAGTAAGGTATACATTATCTATTATTCTAGATAATATTTCTAAAGTTTCCACTAATAAAGTATTAGTTATCGTTATTTGGGCAAATTATTTGTAAAATTTTTGTCCATTAATTGCACTGCTACAATCTTACTCATCATCATACACTGACAATACATTTTTTTTTTTTCCCCTTTTGAAGAATGCCTCTCTGTTCCAGGTAATAGCGGAGCTCATAGACAATATATATATATATATATATATATATATATCCAAGTGAAAAATATTAATTTCGGGAGAGGAGAAAAGTATATATTTATATATAATGAGGCGACTAAGTACAATCCCAATGGGGACTTAACTTAATTCCAACAGACGCAGGTTTTGACTTAACAATGAAATTTATCACTGTCCCCCTGTATTTGCACCCTCATTTTATCTCCGTTATTTTATTGTAAGTGAGGTAGCTCAATTTAACTAGATCTACCTTCAATATAATTTAAGGACAATTAAATATCGTTTTATATACCAAAAAAAAGAAAATAAAAAGAAATCGTAATTAAGGAATTAATTAATTATCATACGAAGGTTATTCAATTATTTAAACATATTGTTAGAAAGTACTGTTCTATCTGTCCGTTACAAAATTAACAACTGCCATTTTTTAATTATGTCTGCTAAGACAAAATGTTCATACTACTTCGTATGTATGCATGACTGCATGTCATATATAATCACCATGACATATGCAAATGTAGAGAGAGGCTCCCTGTTTCACATCATGTAATCTCAAACAAAAACTAAACTATATATTGTGAATGGAGATGGAGACAAAACTTTCTTCAGCTGGAGACATGAAGCAATATTATTGTTTTGTGTTAGGTATCCTATAAGTGCGGCTGCAATACAATATATAAATTTGCAACTAAAACCTAGAAACAAATTAAACAACATGTCTCACACGTTGAAATCTTCCATAATATACTTGACACATATATCTGTTTAATTTCTTTATTCTCCTTTTTTTCTTCATTTAAAAAGTTTGAAGTCTCTTATAATTGAGTCAGCACATGAGGTTTCACGTTGACAATTGAACATGTAGATTAGTAGCTAGATAGATAGAACTTCCTTTTTTAGATAAGCACTTGAACTAGGGTTTTTTTATTGAACAAGTCCAAGGGGTAAGAGGTCCAACCTCTGGCTAATATAAAGGGGGATAAGGTAGGATAGTAAAGGAGAAATTGTTAGGAGAGAAGAAGAAGAAGAGGAAGAAAAAAACTTTGAAAAGTAAATGGAGGTGGCGAAAAGAGCAAAAGTACCATCTCCGGTGGAAGAAGATCATCGAAAGCTTGATCGACTCGATGCAAGAGAGAATGAAGAGATTGGGAAGGTATATAACGTCTCATGACTTGTATCGATCTCTAGATCTTCGTCTCTGAATATGCCTCTTCTGTTCTTGATTATTCTCTAATCAGTCTGTTTAATTGGTTGCATATTAATTTGTTTTATGATCTTTAATAGTTATTACTATTTATATAAGCTGTGTAATTAATTAAGTTTCTTTTACTTATATGTCATAAAGGTTAATACTTCGAACGGAACTGAGACGCCTCCTCCAAATTCACCACAGAAATCTTCATATTCAAGCCCTAACATGTTGCTTACTCAGGTAATTAGATTAATTCTACATTTCATGCACATACAATATTATACAAAGGTATTTTTATTAAATAACAATATATAGTTAGATTTACCCCAAAAAATCATACAGTTTTTACATTTTTTATGCCTCATTAACTAAATTAAAGTAAAACTCATGTAACAGGAGCAGAAGCTGGCATCAAAAAAGGCTGAAATGGGTGAAGTCCTTGAAGAGAACGAGAAACTGAAGAGTCTGTTAACACGTGTAGTCGAGGATTATCAGTCGCTTCGGACTCACTACTTTGAGATAATGGAACAAGAAAAGGGTAAAACAGTAGTGAAGGAAGCAAGTCATGTTGCTGCGGTTCCTATGAATGTCGACGAAGAGCATCAGCTTGTTTCTCTAACCCTCGGAAGCGCAATATCATCGGGGGTACTCAACAAGAAGGAAGAGAATTCAAGTACCGAGAACAGATCGAACAGTAAAGATGCCAAAATTGAGAAAGAGAGCCTGAAACTGGGGCTCGATTGCAAGTTCGACGCGCCTACATCGAAAAGCGATGGTAATGTTTTGAGTTTGAGTTCTGACAATAGTTTCGATGATACGAAGGATGAGGAGCCTGGAGAAGCATGGCCACCTAGTAAAATATTGAAGAACATGCGAGGCGGCGACGACGATCCTTCTCAGCAGCCTCCGGTGAAGAAGGCTAGAGTTTCTGTCAGAGCCAGATGCGACGCTCCAACAGTAAGTGAATTTTTATGAATATTTTGATATTTTCTAATAAAAAGATTTAAGATGTGAGATATTCAATCTACTAAAAGTATGGATAAAATAATTCAAATTTGGGTTGTTGCTTATGAATTCTGATCATATATCATTGTGCAAAACAAGTAATATGTGATATTGAGCAGAAAATTTGTCAGTTTTTACTTCATATATTGTCTCACAATTACCATTTTGAAAGATTTTAATGTAATTTTTTGTTAAAAATTTCGACAGATGAACGATGGGTGCCAATGGAGGAAATATGGACAGAAAATTGCGAAAGGAAATCCATGTCCTCGCGCATACTACAGATGCACCGTCGCAACCGGCTGTCCCGTTAGAAAACAGGTAGCTGACATTTCTTTCTAATTTCCAAGCTATTCTTAAGAAAACCTTGATCACAAAGCAAGCAAACATATAACAAACAGTTGAACTAATAAACGTAATTATTTTTTTAAGGAAATTTCTTAATTAGGATAGAATTATTGTAATTCATTTTTGCCTGAACTAGAAAATTTAGTTGAAATTCTATATCTTTGCTGGAGATGCTAGAAATATGACCAAAGAATTGAGAAAAAAATACTTGGTCTATGGAAGTTACTGTATTACTATCTGATATTATATATATTCTGATATGAAGAAGATATTTTTCTTCTCATGTTTGTACTTGTGCAAGTTGGTCACTTAGTTTAAACTTTTAAATGGTGGCGTTCAACTCTAGAGAACAACAAGTACAAAGAATTGTTTTCTAGGGGAAGATTGTTGTAAAATATAAGGAAGAAAAGGAAACTTCAATGAAACGTACAGATCACAGACAGTGTAATTAATTAATTAATAAACTTTGTTGAATTGTAGTCCAATATATTAAGTAGTTATTAACTGATGGTTTATTAATTAATTAGCAGATTATTTAATTGAAAAAGTCATCAGCATGCTGATCTAATACTTACTGGAAGTTTCAAAGGAGATAATTAAATTCAAATGTTATGCTGTTCTTATTCATGACTTCGTTTTTATTCTAAATTATCTAATAAGAAAAAAAACGTTAGGAGGATTTTTAATATGTAGAATTTTAGATACTGATGATTTTTAATATTATGTTGAATAATATTAGCTCAATTTGACACGTTGAAAGAAAATAAACATTTTGATATCTTCAAATTCCAACTAAACTCCAAATAATATTCAAAAAATTGAAATATTGAATCCTTCCTTATTGAATTTTTTGTAGGTGCAAAGATGTGCAGATGACATGTCCATACTTATCACAACATATGAGGGGACCCACAACCACCCGTTACCGGTTTCAGCGACTGCCATGGCATCGACCACTTCTGCTGCGGCTTCGATGCTGATGTCGGGCTCGACATCTTCACATACCATGAGCACTCCTGCGTCATACTCAGGCGCATCCGCCAGTCTCCATGGCCTCAATTTCGGCATGTCGGATGCCTCAAGATCTCGTCCCTTTTTCCTTCCAACTGCATCAGTGTCGTCGACCCCTTCATACCCGACCATCACCCTAGATCTCACTACACAACCGACATCAGGCGCGCAACCTTTCGCGATAAACCGGCTATCGACAAACCCGAAATACCCTTCCACAAGTTTTAGTTTCTCTTCTCCAGAATCATCCTCAATTTCAACCTCATGGTCCAATAATTTCTTGGGCTATGGAAGCCAACTCTACAACAAGAACTCAATAGGATCATTTAGCCAAATAGGTAAACAGGCCCAAGACTCAATCTTGAATTCCTACATTCAAAAGACAGCAAATCTGAATGTGCCAGGTACAAACCCGAGCTCAGCACCGAGTTTGTTAACCGATACAATTGCAAAGGCGATCACGTCAGACCCGAACTTTCACTCAGCCTTGGCAGCGGCGATTACGTCATACGTAGGCAACCAAGGGCCGAAACCAGGAGCCCAAACAAGGCTAGATGCTCCACTACTCCAAGCCCATGGACTCAAATGGGCTGAGCAATTGGGGTCTTCGAGCATGTCGACCTACTCCGCTACGGCATGCGCATCAAGCTTCCTGAGTACTAAACCTAATGCACAGGACGCAGGTACACAAAATGGGAGCAATGTGACCTTCTCTTTGGGGTTTGCAAGCTCCAAGAGTGCCTCAACTTCTCCAGCAGAGAAAAAAGGATAGAAAAGATAGCATTGTTTGTTAATTGTTTGAACTTTTGAAGCCCTTAAGGCTATTGCTTCATTCTTGAGATTTTGTACATATCCATTAAAAGGATTGTTGCGTTTTGTGACATAGACATTACTTGGAAGTTGGAATATGCTCTAGGCTTAATTTGTTGGTGAATTAGAAGTTAATTTGTACAAATTAAGTTAGACCACAAATTGATGGTTCGTCGGCAGATAGAAGACAAGCAGTTTCTGTTTCTGTATGATCTTTTTTGGAAATAATATATGCTGTTAAGAAATAAAATAAGTATATAAAAGCTAGATTTGAACTGTTAAAACTCTTGATTGGAGCTTGCATTCTTCTGTTAAAGCAATATGTCTTGGCAAAGTAAAACAATCATTTCTACAGTTTCTAATTTGTTCTTTGAGATGTCTTTTCGGAGAAGAAATAATGCATCACATGAAACTAGTATAACAGCAATGAATAGAAGATTGGAGTTCCATCGTCTACGAAATATAGCATGCTTATTAAAGGATTTTCAAAATGTCTGATGTAGGAAATTTGGCGAATAATATGTTCATGACTACTTAGCTATGGCCTTCATGAATCTGCTGAAAGAACTAAAGACACCCATCGCTTGATCTATTACAGAAGCATCTTTTTCGTCTGATTCTCCGGCTAATTCTCTGAATATTATCTGTTCATTATTTATCAGAAAGAAATTGGATTATACAGGGTTGACGGCATTGTAGTTATGAGAGTGGCTGTATTATATATTATCAACTCAAAATAAATACTAGACAGATTTAGAATTTATTTCCAAAATTTCCTGAGAAAATTGATTTACCTCAATATCAGTTGAATTCGGCGCGATTTGCAGCTCTTTAGCAAGCAAATATCTACTTGGTCTATTCACATCATCATAAAACACTTTCCACATGCTGCAAGAAAGAAATACATTTGTTTTAGTAACTAGGATAAATTTAAAAATAGAAAAGTTTGATCATGTTTAGGCAAAATCAATGAGCGTAATCTAGCTCAAAATGTACTTTCAAACGATTAAACTAACATAAATCTTGTCTCACCCAGGATAGCATCGGAAAACTGCTCCAGCTTCTAGTGGCTTCATCGAATAGACAGTAGTAAATGTGCTGATATTATAAGAGAACAATGTCATCAGTACAGGCTGCGAGGGTCAAATCTGGTGACTGATGCTGAATTGAACTAAAAAGCATGTAAAATGGTAAAAGGAATACTGTACCTTAGGAACATTTTACGTAGATTGCGAACATTGAAACCCACTCCGACATCTCCACTGACAAGGCGTGGGTTCCACATTATGAGAGGTCTTGGCTAAAAATTCCCAACACATCCGAGTCAGGATGAGAATTGAATTTATCTTAATATGAGTCCATTATACATAGTAAGGAAGCAATTTTGGCAAACACTTACGAACAATTAACAAAACCATTGTTTTCTTTAATATTTGCATGTTTTGTATAGCTAATTTTATTAATTATCCAATTATAATTTATTTTTCATTTTCTTCGAATGATAGGTATCGACCTATGCAAATAATTAATTCACCACAAAATTAGGACCAATCATTCTTACCGGGTCATCAGAAAGACGATTTGCAATTATTTCAACTTTCTCAACCATTTGATAGTCAGGAATTATCATAACTACAATATCATCATCCTTATCCACTGGTTTCCGGTCGCCCAAACTGAAATTAAGCACAGTAAAAGAATCAGAAAGAGCAGTTGCAATCTTTTAAGGGGTACCAGAATAGTGCACTTTATACTTATTTTTACCGCTTCTGTTAGTAATCAGTGAGTGAAGAAATATAACTAACTGAAGGAAAATGTTTCATGATTGTGCGATATTATGGACGGCAGATTGTACCTCGCACAGCCAAATTTTGCATCTGTCCATTGGTACTTCAGTAGAGCAGCAGCGCCCGCATCAGGAAATATTGCCTTTACTTTCTGTTGAACAATAAATATTTTTGGATAAAGGGTCAATGCAGGAAAAGAATAAGTGAACTTGTCTGGAAAAACCCTTGATAATTAGTCCTTTTTTTTGTATATTCTTGATTTTACATCTATAGAAAAATTGGGAAGGTGAAAACACACTTATAACTTGACAACCTTTTACTCAGACCTGGGTTCCTCCTGTTTCTTCGATAAGAGTTTCCAGAAATACCCTTGATAATTCCCATACTTCAGCTTGAGCTCCTTCCTCATTTAGAAATTGTAATTCAGGTATCAGCAGTTCCACCTTCATTAAAGAACAGGTTTACTATCTTTTAACAAGAAATCTTTTTGTGCCTAACAATGCGTTCTCTGAATGTACCAATTAAGCCATTGAAGATTTGATGCTATTATTATGGACATACATAATTAAAGAGTAATATAATAATATTTTACAGAAATGAGAACAATTTTTTTACTGCAAATCGACATACAATCGCACGCAGTCCTCCGGCATTGACAAACGCCGCGCTTGCTTCACCTGACTGACGTATGGCTCCCACCAAGTCTGGAGGCAAACAGCTACAAGAATGAAAAGACAATTCAAAATTATTTCTGTTTCTCTTTTCTTACTTTTTAATTGGTTGAGGCAGCTGGGAGCACTGTATCTAATGATACAGTTCATTTGTTTAACTTTTTTTTCGCCAAATCTTGTTAAAAACTTGGTCCATGGAAACTAACCTGTCATCCTCCTCAATCTCTTGGATAGAGTCCACTTCTTCCACGCCGTTGGTATCCGATGGAGCCCCATCAGGGCCATCAAACTTGTCAAACTTGGCACGTGCCGTGAGTGTTACACAGTGGTACCGAGCCGGAGGTATGAGCCGGAGAGAAACCGCAGAGGCGCCGGGGAATTGGGTCCGTAGCAATTGATTGTAGGGGAGAGGAGGAGAGAAGTTTGGAGAAAGAGCAGCAGCCATCAGTGAAGAGTGAAGAGATATTTCTTTGCTCTTTGTGTGTTTTGTGTGGCATGAAGAGCTTTGATAGAACACAAGTACACAACCGTTATCTCAAAAGAATCTCTCAAGTATTAAGAAAACTGGGTGTGTCCATTCATTTGTTAATTCCTGAACTTCATTGACAGTTTGAAGCAAAACAGATGCACCAAAGGACCACATTAAGGAAATAGAACTGTTTGCTAACTACTGTTTAGCAACAAAACCTTTTTGTTTGTTTGTTGTGCTGCATTTTATGTATTTTAATTGATAAACCTGCCTAGTATCAGTTTGGATCGACTATTTAGACATCAGAAACTGAGATACCGACCGCATAGCTTGCCTACCTAGTATCAGTTTGGATCGACTATTTAGACATCAGAAACTGAGATACCGACCGCATAGCACGGTTTTTAATTGATAAACCTGCTTAGTATTAGTTTGTATCGACTATTTAGACATCAGAAACTGAGATACTATGCATATCACTGTAGCGGGACTCTTATTATAATTAGGTTTGTCTTGATGGTCCAATTTATTTATTTACATATATTCAATTCAACTCGTAGTTAATTGTATTTGCTCCGATGTTACATTAGATCAGCTACAGTGAATATATTCCAGTCTTTGTTTCTTTTATACACAACCACATTACAAAATATCACAAAAGGATGAACTATTAGAAATAACGCATCCTTATCCTTATGAAACAACAATATGAAGTTTCAGTTTTAGTGGTACCACCATAAACCACTCATATTACAAGGTCTAATGGGTACAACCGTGCAAGCATAAAGCTGTCTATCTTACATTGTACAACGAATACTAACTGCGTGGTAGATCTGATTTTCCTTCTATCTATAGTACAATTAATTATTGCATTCCGATGCTTTACTCTCATCTGCAGGATTAGTAGCAAAAGACTTGCCGCAACCACAGGTTTTTGTTGCATTGGGATTTTGGAAAGCGAAGCCGCCGCCAATTAGTGCATCACTGTAGTCAAGTTGCATTCCGAACACAAAAAGGAGGCTCTTCGGATCACACACTACATATCATTTAAAGAAAAGTAAAGGTAAGTTTATAAGTCAGGAAATTAAAATTTTGTTATTGCAGAATGCAGCTTAAAACATAGATGAGTTATTATGCCAACTCATACATTGCCTTAATTCTAAAAGTTCAAAGCTGCAAATTTCAGTAATTTCTAACATGCTAACCCACCCATCCTAACCCACCCAACTCACACAGCCAAAAATTTCCCTTTTCCACTCCTTTCTAACAGAAGAGTTTAAACACCAGCAGAGAAGTACATTACAGACCTCAGCTACAAGTATGGCAATACTATGCTACCACAACGACTTAATATTTTTTCAAAGCATGCTCAATTGTTACAAAAGGCTTACCACATTGTACCATTTTTCAAGCTACAATTGTTGCAAATCGCTTACCAAATCTAGCATTTCAGAACACAACAATTGTTTTAAAAGACAAACAAAAAGAACAAGACCAACAAAACTAGAATGAATCTGCTACTTAACCAACCTTATATTATTCCCATACAAGTATTAATCTCAAGTTGAGAATTTGATTTCGATTGACACATTACACCTTAACCTGAGTCATGATTCAAAATCTGAATTAGCCCAATTCAATTCAATTAACTTCATTAATTTTCTTTGAAGGATAACAAATGCTTCAAATACCCCAATTTCCTAATGTTTGCAAAATACCAAATATAGCCATGTTTTGCTCCTCAAATTTTTAATAGAGCAGCTTCTAATATGCAGGAAATACGACCTTCCCTCTCATTCCACCCCCACCTTGACCCAGAAAAAATCCCCCAGTTTACTCCTTTCAAACACAAAAAAGAGAAAAGGGATAAATGTCTGCAAGTTCGATACATTATGGGCCTCACCTACAATAATAATAGCAGTAACATGCTAGGGCACTGACTCCATATTACCTTGGTATATTCAATTACAAGTTCAATTGTAATATTAATTCCAAGCATGCTCGGTTACTACAAAAAGCATACCATGATTCCATTTTAGAACCCAACTTTTCTTTTATTTCTTTGGTACCAGGATGGGCTCCCAACTCTCAAGTCCCTCTTTTTTTCCATAATGAACACGAGGTTACATGAAAGGGAAGTTGTAAAAAGGAAGAACGCTGTTATTGTTATTATGAAAAATAAACAACCAGAACTGGACCAACGGAAACTAGAATGAATCTGCAACAACCGAACTTGAATGAATCTACAAATTACCCGACCTTAAACTTTACCAATAGAAGTACCATTCTCAAGCTGAAAACTTGTCATCAACAATCCTAATTGATCCATTTCCTAAATTTGACTCAACCAGACATAATAACCTACCTGCGTCATGATCCAAAACCTGTACAACAGTACAAACCCAATCCAATAAACTGATATCATCCGGATAGTGCCATATCATCACAATATTAACAAATAATGTCCAGTCCTAACTGACCCACTCAGTGAAAACATAAAACCCAATCACAAAACTAGACAAAAGACCTGAACTTGACCCATTGATTTCTTGCCAACAGAAAGGGTTCCCTTGTCTGTAGACGAGAACACATTAACTTCTCTTATACACATTTAAAAGCATAAAACACAAATAGAAGAACATACCAATGGAGAACCCATTGTAATCGATGACAGAATCATCAGGACCGGCCTTCGACCGATCCTCCAGCTCCATGGTGTAAGACATACCAGAACAGCCGCCCTGCTTGACCCCGATCCTCAGGCACAGGTCTTGGTTTTTCTCGGCTCTCATTCTGTTGAGATGGCTCAGCGCCTTCTCTGTCAACGAGATCGCCGGCGCAATGCTGCCAGATGTCGTTGCTATTATTACAAACAAAAAACACAACTAATTAATAATAATATCATCCAAAGCACACATAAAAGAAATCAACTTTCTTCCATTTACCAGTATCGTATATTGAAAACTTTTTCATGTGATTACACTGGACTATTATATGCGTAATTTTACTGTTCTATCACTTTAGTTACTTCCACAGACATGCTCTAGGTTTTGTTATTAAAAATTAGGAAGAAGTTTATCTAGGTAAACCAATTCTGGTAACAGGACATCACAAGTACAGAACCACTCCTCAAGCCAAACTGAATTTAGACAATCAATTCAACGTAATCAACAATCAGTACTGAATTTGCCATTCAATCCCAAACCCTAATTCTATCCAGAGAGATCGCAGTATACCTGAGGCGCGAAGAGAGAGGCGTGTGGGGCGAGTGGTGGTGAGGAGGGCGGGGAGACGGAGAGAGGAGGGGGCGGGGGAGGAGGAGGAGTTGCGGGGCGGGCGGCAGGTGGAGAGAGGGGTGGAGGAGGTTCCGGAGGCGGTAAAGAGAGCCATTCGAGAGTGGAGAGTGGAGGAGAGACTTTCGTGGGAGAGTGGAGAATCGGGAGAGGAGGAGAAAGATCGGGACAGAGGAGAGTTGAGATGTTTTCCGACGGAGACTCGCAAGAAAGCGTGATTCACAATAATTAGTTAGTTATTAGGACTTGGGAGTTGAGAGTTGGATTCCATATCGCTGCATTGTGTAGTGGGGAATGTGAACCGTTAGATCATCTCCAGATCTGTGAAGGCTTGAATCTCGAGATCTGTGAAGGATTACATGATGCAGCGCTACAGAGGATGAGCACCCGGGAGTTGGGAGTTGGGAGTTGGAAACCTGTGAGAAATGGAAAAATCATGAGAAAAAGAACTCAGCTGAGTGAATCGGTGAAGGTTGTCGAATAATTAATTAATTGTTATGAACAAAATGTTTAATAAATAATCAATGTGTTAACTTATATATATCATTTTAAAGAATCTCCAACAAATAGTTGGAAGTTTTAAGAAATGAAAAATTTTTGTGTCCCGTGTTATTTTGATCTAAGGAACTAATTGAGTCATATAAATCAAAATTTGGAAGTGATTTAATATATTTTTTGAGGTGCGTTCATGGAATGACAAAATTTGGAAGTGATTTAATATATCTTTACTCGTATGTTAATTGAAAAATTATATTTATTAATTACAAAAATACATCTCTTAGCTCATAAATGATATATGTTCATTGAAACAAGGTGGATGAGGACATCGGTAAAAAGTAAGGACCCTAACAAAATAATCTTTTATAAAACTTAGAGGTGGCAAAATATGACCTGACCCGACGGGACCCGTGTTGTCCCGACCCATTTAGCTTATGTATCTTAATTTATTTGCTTTATGCATTGTGGATTTAGTCCCATTTCGTTTATATTTGTTTGGGCTAATTGTTTGACCCTTTATCTTTTATCATGTATAAAAACTAAACTTTGTAATTTTAACCCTAAGAGAGAGAATACAATTTTATGGGCAGCCTTTGTGTGTTTCTTGCGTGTTCCTCTTTGTACAACCCTAGGGGAAAGTCAAACCCGACCTGAAACCCGAGATGACCCGAGAATAGAAGTGCAAAATTTGATCAGACCCAAAAAATCTGTCCAACCCGAAAAAATGCCGGCAGCCGTCAACCCGATATTTGGCCTAACCCGACCTGATATTTTCATTTGGTCAAACTGACCCGACCCCACAATCTGCTACCTCTAAATAATATTTCAATTCTAAAACCCATAAATAAACAAATCATACCTCCAGAAAGAGTGGTGACTCTTCTCTCTTTTCAGCAATTCCACGTCTCTCAATTTAATACTGTTGGATTGTGTCTTCTTCCCATTAAATGGCTATAAAATTATTAAAATCAGGTAATCAATATTATCCATAAAATGTTTGCTTTTAATGAACATATTGAATTATTGATCAAGCTGCCTAAAAATTTTTAAAAATTTTTATGATGATTTTAATGCTTGAGTTAATTAGAACGTATTGTTTGAAACTCTTCATCTACTTTGATCCAATGATTTATATTATTTTTTTATCTTCTCATTAAATAAGATGAATGTGATAGGTCTAAAATAAATTTTAACCCTTAAGATGGTCCAACATTTACATATATTCTTATTTATAAATTATTGCATTGTTATTATTATTATTATTGCTGTTATTATTGTTATTATTGTTATTATTATTATTATCAATATTTAATTACATTAAATATTTAAAAATTTTGTTCAATATAAATATTTAAAATTTTATAAAATTCTTAGTTATTTATTTGATACTACTTTTCGAGGCGAAGCCCGAGTTATAGCTCTAGTAAATATAAATAAAAGAAATAAAGAGCAAGTAGTTCTAATGGTGTTATTTATTTTTTTTAATATAACGATAAGGGTTAACCAATCAAGTCATTCAAAGTTAAATGACTATAAAAAAAAAACTCTCATCTGAGTTTCAAACCCACAACCTCCTACACGGAGAGTTGCCTTCAGCCACGAGACCAAAGGCTGATTCTTTATCCTAAGGTGTCATTAATTGCAAGAGAATTATTAATATTAAACCTCCTTGGCTTTTCTTAGGTCTCCATTCTAAGTTTACCGGGCCAACATATATCCCGTACCTAGCTAGTATGGCCATCCCTTTGCCCACAAATCTAAGCTGGCCCAAAATTAATTTCAAAGTCACATGTATCCGTGTGCTATAAGAAGTTTCAAGCTTAAAACCTTCTTTGTATTAAGCTGTTTTTTCTTAAGCCTAAAGGTTGTACGCAGAACAAGAGAGCAATGTTCTTAGACGCGGTCTCGAGCGTCTCAATGCTAGAGAAACTTCATGTTTGTCTTATTTTATGTACATTGCTTGCTTGCTTTCACCCAGGGAAATAATTTTAGGACTTCCTGTAGGCTGTAGCCATTCTGATATTCAAGCTAGCACAAATGCACAAGCAAGCGCAAGGCTTGGGCAGTTGGGCTTGCGGCTTGCGGCTTGCCCAATACATTATAATTTTTTGTAATATTAATCTAATTTTTGTAACTATAAATTTTATTTCATAGAATTATATATATAGTTTGTGATCCATATATAAATCTGTCTTCCAGTTAATTAATTGCTCATCATTATAAATTAATTTATTACATATTTGTGTTTTCTTTAATATAATTTTCAACAATACATATTTATGTACAACATAATACATATTGCACTGCAAATGATAATAAGAAACAACATTAATAACATACAATCATGCATCAACCTTAATTAATATTCACTATTTTGATGAAGAAAAAGAGCGTAAAATCCGCCAACAGACGACACAGAGGCGATCGACCAGACGAAGAACCGCAGAGCAGAGGGCATCACAGCTGCAACCTTCCAACTAAACATGACAGTCAAAATGGTGCACAAGATCCACACCCCGACTTTCATTCTGTCTCGGTTGGGAGAGTCGCGAGCCTCTTTCTCGAACAAACGAAGCACCCAAAACAACAGTAAGAGGTCCAGATATGAAACGAGCACGAAGGAAATTGCGCTAATGTCGATGTCTGATCTGCTTGATGAGTTGTATATTGCCCTTGCTGAATTGAAGGTCAGCATGCCGAATGCCGAGCCGGAGAGCCATGAATAGCATCCATGATCATCAAGCTCCATATATAAGATAAGTATATGATGAGAAATTAACTGATGAGTTTTGTGTGGATTGGTACGTAGACAATGCAATGTGTATATATAGTACTCATGCATGAACCAAGTCAATTCGCATATAATATGTAAACAGTTGATCAAATACAATTGATTCGTAATTTCACCATAAATTAATATATCAGAAAAGAACAAACGACATGGTCATGGAGGACTAATTAACCAAGTCAAGTCTTCCTTAATTATCAGTATAATCAATTAGAGGCCCAACTCAACTCCGGACCAGAATGTTTGGGTGAGAACTGAGAAGGGCGCCAAACGAAAACGTACAGTATGAGTTCATTAATTCATTGGGTCTTCCCCCAAGTCGACCTATCGTACGGTACGAGAAGAAAATCATACGCTGCTTTTCCAATCAGATGGTCGGGATTGGTTGCTATACCGATCTCAAAGTACCTCGGTTTTTACTGCACAGATCTCAAAGTACTTCGGTGTTTCCCAACCGTCAGATTTTAGAAAAGCAGGGTGTGCTTTTCTATTTAGAAAAGCAGCGGATACCGAACAATTTGACAGTGCAATGTGATCTGTATATTTAATTTTTTTGTGTTTAAATAGTCGATCCGAACAATTTGACAGTGCAATGTGATCTGTATATTTAATTTTTTTTGGTATTTAAATAGTCGATTCGAACAATTCAACTTAACTTTTATATCAAAGTCTATGACGAAACCAAGTTTTTTGAGGGTTCTCATCTGCTACCATAAAAAACTATGGCAGGATTGTGCTATAGTTAAAACGGGCCATTAGACCAATCTAAACGGTCCAGATTTTAGAAATAAGGGGTGTTGTTTTATTGTGGATCCTATGTGCATTGACCCAAAAAAAATATGGCACGAGCATGCATGCCGTAGAAAACTGTGGCAGCTGATGTGAATTCGTAATACCTCTATACCTCTAGAGGCTCTAGACTCTAGTATACTCTGAACTTTACAGGCTATTTACAATTAAAGAATAAGTCTCGATCGTAAAGGACACGATAATCAGTTGAAGAAAGAATTTAGTAATTTCATTCCACACCGTTGTTTTCAGACTAGACAATTAAAAGAAGGGATTATCATTGACTTCATCTCAAGTCCTCTTTCAGAAAAAAAAAAAAAATGAGAATTAAGTTTCGATTATCCAGGACAAAGCCTTAATTACATGGAAAAAATGTAATATCTTCTCCATTACATTAATAATTATAATCTTTTGATATTTACAAGAAGTTGTCTCCCAATCTTTCAATTTTGCAAACATCTTCAAACAACATATAAATGAGTGAAGTATACAGCAGGTGTATTGTTATTGTCAAGTCACTCTATATATGGATTGTTCATACATAGGTGCATGAAGTTTCTGTTACAAAATTTGTACTAAATAGATGTATAGACAGTTATTTTAGTGGACGCATGATGTTCACGTTATAATTAAAGACAACTGTTTGTGGTACTATACTGGATTATAAAGCCAGGTTAGCCTAGCCCAATTCTAGTTTTGGTCTCTGCTTAAAATTAAAGAGAAGTGAGACACATAAAACCCATATATATATGAGGCTGTGGTTTATTGGCCTGGCCTGTATTAGGCTATTAGCTGCCCTTTAAATCAAGTAATTAGTTAGGTCTATATCACTAAAAGTTAAATTAAGATGGGCCACCTCATGGGCCAAACTGAATTTAGGCCTAAACATCAATAATTTGTTACATTATTTTTAATGACCGTTATCTTTTTTATTATGTCTTTGATTTTTAATAACCTCCAATCCTAATATGAATGATTGAGATTATTTCAAAAGACCCCTCTAAAAATCACAGCCGTCAGATATGGATTGTTGGTTGCTCTGATCCAACAGATATGGACTCGACCTTTTATCCAATTAAAGAAGCTTAGATCATGCCCAGAGCAAATTTCTAATTAATTAGAATTTCTAATTAATTAGAATTTTTTACTCGTCCTGTATAGTTTTTTGAAATAGTCAAATGTTTTGGCAATTTATTTTGGGCAGATGAAGCAATAGATTTTTTAACAATCCCACCAACAAAATTTTCTTTTCGATCTGACGATTATAAATGAATATTACCCATTATGAGATTCATCTGTGACCGGTAAAATTATTTGGGTGTGAGCATGGAAGCAACAAACTGCATAATTTTGCTTCCAACTGAGCTTTCAAAAACAAATTTTTTTTTTTTCAACTGACATATGCAAGGTTTGACGATCTAATGGTTGTGTTCAATTAGTCAACATTGATATCCATCACGCCTTCTTATAAAAGAGAGAATGGTTGGTGTACATGTACTCACTTAAATATTTTAAATTGCCTATTATTTCTCCATCAAGACGCTCAAACATCTCATGTATCCATTTAAAATCGAATACTTAATTAAATGTACTCTTTTATATTATTTTGACTCTTTAGTTTTATTTTAGAGATGTACGTACGTATTAAAATGTTCTAAATTGATCATTTTCCCATCAAAACCAACTGCTCAATATCTAATATATCCCCATACGATCTTAAGAATCTCCTGTTGCTTTCCTTTTAATCTTTTACTTATAGTCTAGTCTAGTCATCAGATTTTTTAATAGCAACTATACAATATTAATAAAATAATCAAAGTTTTATACGTAACTTTTAAAAAATCCGAAATAAATACTTAAAAATCTCCAAAGATGAAAAAAATTTGCATGTTATAAGATTTTGATATAACGAATTTATTGAGACATTTAAATCAAAATTTGGATGTGATTTGGTACATTTTTGGAGTTAAGCTCACGGGAAGCCCCGTGAGCTTAAGAGCACACTAGATTTACTCTTAATTTATATATTTAAATTATTGGTCGACGTCATCGCCGTTGTCCCTTTTCAGGATCACATATGAGGGTCAAGCCACTTGACCTTCTATGTGGATTTCGAACTCGCGATCTCCCACATTGAGAATATCGTCTTTAGCCACTAAATTAAAGGTTGGTTCTTATGAACCTTTAATTATTATTGTATCTATAAATGTGAAGATTCAATATGTCCCCTAGTTTGGTTCAATTCGGCGTGCAACAGTTCCTAATATATATTACCCATCATAATTTCTAAAAAAGCTTCATTAATACTAAAATGACAATGCAATGAACTATATATAAATTATCCCTAATTAGTGTTGTGTATTTTTCCATAATTTCGAGGCCCAAAAGAGTAGTGACTGATTTAACAATTGACACAGCCCCGCCCTCTCACTACACCGCGCCGCCTCACTTCACTCCGCCAAGACTGCCGTGATCCAACGCCGGTCACAATCACATAGTATTGTACATAGAGTAGATTTTATTTTTATTCTTATGTCTTTTTGTATATTATTTCAATCCTATTGTACATCCTCACGACCTTGTTCTATTTTTATTTGATTTAATGAAAAATTAATTACCTACATCAAAAAAACAATTGACACAGCCCAGTATACTTGACCGCCGCTGCGAAGCTTATGAAAAGAAACTTACATAGCCCAAATCAATTCGAGTTTCTGCCCCTGTTTACAATGGAAGAGAAAAGAGAGAGAGATGCAATTGCAAAATTGCAACGTACCCATGAGGCCGTGGCCCGTGGTTTCTATATATAGCAGATAAGGAAATTAGCTCATTAATTGGATGGCAAATTGCTCCTATTATGGGCTTATATGATATTCAGCTGTCACATTAGTATCTATTGTAAACCATTTGACAAAACTTTAACGGTTCTGATTCTTTTGATTCTAAATACGAAAAATCTTTTCTCACAATCAAAGTTATTAATCATTCCTCTCTTTATGATTAACCAGAGCTGTAACTCGGGCTTCGCCCCGAAAAATAATATCAAATAAATAATCAAGAACTTTATAAAATTTAATAATAAAGAAATTTGAACATAATTTTAAAAAATTTTGATATAAATAATAATAATATAATAATTTATTAATAAGAATATATAAATGTTGAATCATTTAAAGGATTAAATTTTGTTTTAGACATATCATATTTATGTTATTTAATGTTAAGAGAAAAAATATATAAGCCATTAGATTAAAGTAGATGAAGAGTTTCAAACAAAATCAATGGTAGATAACATTCATGATGTGGCATAGTTGGGGTGCTTGGAGGCCTACCACTCTTTATGGAGTATAGATTGATTACTAATAAATAATTTTCATTAATTAGTAATTACTGACTTGTTTCTCTATTCTTTTAATTTAGATAAAAATAAATAAATGTAAAAAAAGAATCTACTATTACCATACAAAATATCGATCTTTCGCCCACAGTGATACACAAGTTTTTATACAACTCTAGTTAAAGGAAAACTTTTACAGTGTTAAAACTTGCTCATTGTATGTTGAATGGAAGTGTATAAGTGTTAAATATCTAGTTTTAGAATATAAATTTTGTATATTCCGTTACAATGCACTTTCCATTCAACATTTGTGCTTTCCTTTTAACAGATAATGAGAGACTTTTTAGGTTGAAACGTTGGATGACACAGTCGGTGAACTTCTATCACTGCTCATTCCTTTATATAATTTGGGTTGTAATTCAAACTATGTAGCAAAGAAACAATTAGGACATCACATCCCCTTGGATGCCTAAATTATGTTAGACTATCGGGACCTTTTTGTGTTTTTATATAAAAGAAAAGGGTAAATTTTCTGGATGGTCATTAAACTTTACTCTCAATCCATAATTGGTCACTGAACTTCTATTTATTCATTTTTGGTCACTCAAGTTTGATGTTTATCCAAATTTGGTCACTCCGTTAGTTTTTCCATCCAACTTAACAGAATAATTAATATGAATTCAATTTTAAGTCTTAGACATATATTTTTTCTATATAGAATATATAGAATATGTGAGATGTAAAAAACAAATTAAAATTTTGTTTATTTTATTTCAAAAAAATATTTTTTTCAAAATCATTTTAATTAATATTCTCATGTAAATTTATTTTTTAACATTTCTAAACGTATGAAATATTTTATTGCAATATAAAAAAATAAATAAAAAATAATTTATATCATTATATTCTCACTTTTTAAGTTTTACATTGAAAAAATATATATGTAATTAACCTCTAAAATTGATGTCATGTTAATTTTTCAGTTAAGTAGGATGGAAAAACTAACGGAGTGACCAAATTTGGATAAACATCAAAGTTGAGTGACCAAAAATGAATAAATAGAAGTTCAGTGACCAATTATAGATATGGAGCAAACTTCAGTGACCTCCTAAAAAATTTACCCTAAAAGAAAATGATGATCATAAAATTGATCAAGTACATGGTGGTAGATTCTTCATTCGAACTTTTTTTTTTTTTGGTTGATAGGAAATTGATCCGCCTTTAACAACGCACAACTTTTGATGGTAAGACAAGGTAAATAATGCAGCCTTCTTTCTTCTTACTTGGATTGCAAGTTGTATATATCGAGTTATTGGAATATACAGTAACAAATCCAACCTTTGTGATCTTGGTGCGTACCAAAGTTACTAAAGTTACCACTTACCAGGAAATTAACCCACGGTGAATATACACGATCTACCATAATAAGCTAGGATCATGATCAACTTGAGATTGAATCAACAATTTGACTTACAAAGGTGAAAGTTGAAAGAGTTGAAACCCCATAAACAAACTTTTCACAAACCTTCTTTGGAAGGCAATCGCCTACAGCCAGAGATTATTTCTTTTTTTTCTTTTTCCCCTTATTGTTGTCGTCATCCTCGTCGTTGTCGTCCAGGGGCACACAATTTTATACCAGCATTGCTCCTAAATTACTATTGTTTTTGAGATAAAAATGAGGGTCAAGCCACTTAGTTTTAAGTGTCTATAAAAAACCTCACATCTGGGTTTCGAACCCGCGACCTCCCACACGGAGAGCATTGCTCCTACATATTGTAAATTTAATTTTTGTAAGAAAAAAAAAAGAAGATAACAACTTTCATCATCAATCCTATTGATCTTGTTGCTTTAGGCTCCATGGTTTAGTATTAATCTAACTAAATAACTAGCTAGATGTCCACTCTCATTACTTCACCCAATTAATTAGCTTTGATAATGCTTTCTAGAGGTGTAAGAACAATCCATTCAATCCGACCGACCTGATTTTAGTTGGTTAGAAACTAATTGAATTTTGAGTAGCCCTATAATTAAAATTTGGTTACAGATTTTGTAAAAAATATTAGGTAAAACCCGACTTGACCAATTTGTATTAATATTTTTAAGTTTTATTCTAACTTAAGTCACGATATCCTTATATAAATATAATAATTTAATATTAACTTTAAAATTTTAATTGAAACCTATTTTAATTTAACTAATTTTTTTTATAAAAATGTTTTGCTACCAAAACGTTATAGATGCCGCTAGGAAAGTTATTTAAACCTATAAAAATTTTAATGATTTAGTTTTTATTAAATTGGTTGAAATTTCTATTTTCAGATTGTCAAGATTAACGTTGGTCCCTAATCTTTGTTATATATATGATTCCTTGTACAAGTTACAAAAATCTAGTTGAAAGTTATTTAAACCTATAAAAATCTAGTTGCAATTAATTCTCGTTCTTCTACAAGTTGTTCTCCTTTCTGGAAATTGTGTTAACTGTTAATCACTTTTTGCAATTGCATACTCATAGGATTGTTGGTAATGGTTCTTCCATTAATTTTTGGCATGATGTATGGCATGACAATTGTTCTTTAGCAATTCAGTTTCCATTGGTTTATGCCAAAGTTAAAAATGATAAGAAATCTTTGGCAAAAATATGGAACAATGGTACTATTAATTTTCAGTTAACAAGGGGAGTTAGTAATGCTATGAGAAATCAAAAGGAAGATCTTATCTCTATTTTAAATTCACTTCAATTCTCTACTGACATGGATTCTGCCCATTGGCAACTAGAGCCTAACAGTATATATACTGTTAAATCCAGGTACAGGTTTTTGAATTTTGGTGGTGTTGTCTGTCCTTTAAACAAATCAGTATGGTCTTTAAAGATCCCTTTAAAGTACAAACTTTTCCTTTGGTTAGCTGTGCATAACAAAATCCTTACTAAAGCTAATTTACTTAAGAAAGGTTGGCATGGTGATCCAAAGTGTGAGTTTTGTACAGAGTGTGAAGATGTTTCTCATTTATTTAGGGGTGAAAACGGATCGGATATTATTTGTCCGTATCCGGATTCGTATTCGGATTTTTGCGGATACGGATATTCGGATATAGATATTTGCGGATACGGATACGGAAAAAAATTACGCGGATACGGATACGGATACGGTTTTCGATATGGAAACGGATACGGATACGGATAATTATCCGAATCCGGATATTATGGTAATTCGGATATCCGTTTTAAAGGCTTATTATATGTCTTTCAATTGGATTTTTTTATGTAGATTTCAAATTTAGTTAAGTTGATATCTAATTAGGCTTTGCACTTCATCTTTTTTATTATAATTTATAACTTGTAATTAATAATATAATGAACATTATGAATTTTTTCTTAACTAATATGTGATTATATTATTATTGATTATATTTTATAATAATGATCCGCGATGAACTTATAACATATTTATGATTATCGATTAATGTTTTTATTGTAATTTAACCATTTAGTTAGTGATTTATCATGAAAAAATTATTTAAAAAATATTTTTTTAATAATAAGACTAGTATCCGAAGTATATTCGTATCCACATTCGTATTCGTTAAATATCTGATCCGTATTCGTATCCGAAACTATCCGTATCCGTATTCGTATTCGGAACTATCCCTATCCGTATTCGTATCCGAAAAACTAAAGCGGATACGGATACGATTTTACCCACTATCCGTCTTTATCCGATCCGTTTTTACCCCTATAAATGCTTATTTTGCTGTTATATGAAACCATTCTGGGCTAAGCCAATTATGTTGCATCCTCAAGGCTCCATGTTGAAGTTAACTTCACTATGGGACCTTTGGCAATCTTGCTTAGATTTACCTTTTCATGATTTTCAATTAATGGGAATAATATTAGCAGCTTGTCTCAGATCCTTATGGGACTTGAGAAACGCAATTATTTTCCAGAAAAAGAAGATCTCTTATGCTAATAATCTATATTTCTCTATTTTACATTTATTTGAATTTTGGACAGGAGGTACATCTGCTGGTACCAATCTTATTCACAGAACTGTTTTTGACTTAACGCAAACATCATCTGATAGTATTGTTCACAACAATGATCATAATATTGTGAATTCTGAAGGAGATGAGATGCAGGCTGTTCTAAATGCAGATGCAGGTCAGATGGAGCCCCAAGCTGGTCCGGTGGCTGACCCTTCTCAAGAACTGGAGCTCTCAGATGAAGACTTGCTGGATGGTTAAAATTCAGTGCTTAGTTCAGTCTAATTTCTTATATTGATGTTGCTTGTAGTCTGACTATGGTTGTCTCAGGTGCAATCTTAAACTGCTACATGATGACATTATTTTTAGCTTTTACTTTTGGTTTGGTATTCAGAATGTTGAATACCTACTTTTTGGACCTTGTAAGCTTTCGTAAAGAAATGAAAGCAGGCCCCACTTGATGGGCGCTGTTCTTTTTCAAAAAAAAAAATGATTCCTTGTTCGATTCCGGTCAAAATTTTTAGGCTGTTTATTTTTTTGAGGTAAGTAGGTTAAAAGCCTACTTAATTTTTTCATTAAACAAATAAAAAGTTTACAAGTAGAGACAAAGAAGAAACAAAAAGAAAAATTGAAATACAAGCAATATCTCAAACAAATAGTAAGGAAACAACTAAATAGCACAGACAAAAAATTCCGAAGAAACTCGCTGAAATGAAGAGAGAGGCAGTTACAGGGAGAAATCAAACATTGGCTTCCCTCCCCGCTCTTCTGACAAGTAGTCCCTCATTTTCTTGATGTCTTTATGCCGTTGTTGTTTCGAACATCCCGACCCGACACTGAATCTTGCAAATGTTAGATCCTTATGTCATCGTCCCCCTTTTAAAATATGTTCATAACTCTTACTTAAATTATACTCTAATACCCTCGGATTTGATAAAAATTATCGAAAGAAAAACCCTCAAGACCCTTGGTCACCTTTCATGCTAATACCCGGCTTTCATGCCATAACCACAACCATAACTCCCCTTTCATGTAACCGGCATTCATACAATAACCACAACCCTTCCATGCTAGTACCCGGCTTTTATGCCATCACCCAATTATGGATTAACAAATCCTCACCACCATTGAGGTAACCCACTAGCATGTTCTTAATCACATACCCCGTTAGAGATCGAGAACTCTAACTCAAATGAAAAAGATACCCATATATGTGTGGTACGATGCCAATATTTTGAAAGACAGACTAAGGTATGCGATGCGTGACTAGTCGGATTGCCACAAAAGAGTATAATCTAAGAGGTAAAATCCCAAACATTTGCTTGTATTTCAGAAAAAAAAAAAGAGGGAAAAGGACCTGAAAAAAATGCAGAAATAACGGAGATGAGGCGGGGGAGGTCCGCGACATGGTTGGACTCCCCCGCCGAGGGTTTCACGGGAAAAGGCCGACTAAGGTTGGAGGGGCGGGGGCGGGGGCTGGGGAGTAGGGGCGCGGGGGTGCGGAGTCGGGGGGGGGGGGGGGGGGGGGGGGGGGGGGGCCTGGGGCGCGGCGGGGCTGGGGGGGCGCAGCAGCAAGGACTGAGGGGTGGGTGGGCGGCGGCTAGGGTTCGCACGCGTCTCCCTTCACCCCAGGAGAAGCCATTTTTTTTTAGGCTGTTTAATTAATTGCCACAACATTTTTTTTTCGTCTCGTCTCTCATTGAAAACATGCAACAATTATATATTTTTTGAGTGGTTATGCTATGGATTAGTCAATTTATTTAGTTCATAAATGAAGAATCTTTTCCTTAAAATTTATGAATTAAAACTAGATATAGTCCAACAATAAATAAATTTTTATTAAATGTAAGCATCATATGCAATAATATCACCCAAGCCCCCTTCGTCCTCAAAATGTTCAAATTAAGTAATGAATATTTTTTTAGCATTATTTAATTGATTATTTAATTAGTTATTTACTTTTGTAAATTATTGGATTTAGTAAATTAATTGTCTGCAATTATTGAGTCCATTCAATGTTGACACTCAAATATAAATATTGGCATATATAAATGATAGAGTATATAAAAACTATCAATGTCCATAAATATATATATTCGTTCATATATTTTCTCTTGGCACACATTGCGTAAAAAAACATTCATCTTTTCCCAACATGGGTTATTTCAAGCCAATACTGGCAATGCTGTTCATATGCCTCTCCCTTTTGTCCGATAATCGCATTGAAGGTACAAAATTCACCAAAATTAACGGCAGACGAGTTACTGATGAAGCTAAGGTACTAATTCATTTCAGAATATTTTATTTAGCCAACTCAAATTGTACAAAATTCATCGATTTATCTAAATTTCATAGCAACTTTTCGTCCCTCTTGTTGCATGCAGGAAGGAGGTTTTTTCGAAGCCCAGCACTCGAGAATTGTTTCAAATTTGTTTCCAAATCTAATAATTAATGGATCTTTGGAGTATAACATTCATGTAAGTAGTAGTAATACATATACATCAAATTTGAATCTTATATTTACATCCTCAAAAGTATACATTGTAATTTTTAAATGACTAATCAAACTTAATTTCAATTGTATTGGATTTTTTTTAAGCATGCTGGCTATTTTACTCCAAGCGGACCAATCCAAATGTACCAGGGCACCCGAGCCAGAATATCAGTCTGGGGCATACCCAATGTCAATTACAACTCACAAAGTGCAGTTTACATTGCAGTTGTGAATGATGAAGCTGGAAAGAGCTATTCTATGGTTGCTGGATTTCATGTACTTATTTATATTTCATTAATTTCAATTCAAGAACATATTATATATCATATAGAAGGAGTCTTTGGTCTAGTGGTTAATGGCAACGCTCTCCGTGTGGGAGGTCGTGGGTTCAAAACCCAGATTGGAGGTCTTTTATAGACATTTAAATTTGAGTGGCTTGACCCTCATCTTTATCTCAAAAAAAAAAAAAACATATATATATGTGATATTATTATTTTTTTTTTGGATATCGGAAGTCTATTGTTTCTAGCTATTATGTGATAATCTTTACAGCATTTACAATATGAGGCATATATATGTATATCCGACTTTTATGATGTAAATTAATATTAACAAATATAATATAAATATTTGCACTTTGCAGGTAAATCCGAGCTTATACTCTGGCAAAACAGATTTGAGGCTTTTTGCAGGATGGGCTGTATGTACATATATATAATACCGAAATATTAATTTTTCTGAATATTTTGCATGCAATCTCTACTGATTGTTATAAAAATTTATATATACAGATAGATGAAAACACTGGGTGCTTTAACACCAACTGCCAAGGCTTTGTTCTGTCAAATGTCTCTGGGGCACCAGTGCCAGGAGGAACAGTTGCACCCCTCTCAACCTTCAATGGCAAAGATTACTTCGTTACACTCAGCATCAAGAGGGTATATATATATATATATGTTTATGTTCAATTTTGAATGCTTGCAGCTTAATTTGAAATCATTTTTCTTTCCTCTTTTTGGTGAAATTATTATCAGAAGAGTGATATCTAGCTAGCGTCTATATATATGTTACAAATTTGATGTATCTGTTATTAAATTTATACATCTATGAACATATTGACAGTTTTTTTATGGACTCATGATCAAGATGTTTTTTCATCACACAATTTTAGTCCAAGATCGTTTTCTTTTCTCTTAATTAATTAATTTATTTTCTATTATTTTTTTTTTTGTGTAGGATCAAAAAACTCAGGACTGGTCGCTATACCGCGACGATAACAACAACCCCATACTGATCGGGTGGTGGCCGAAAACGCTGTTCAACAACACATTCAACTACACAACTAAGACGGCGTGGGCAGCCGAGGTCGTCTACCCCAAAACCGAGACGAGTCCTCCAATGGGCAGCGGGCACGCCGGTTGCGAAGGCGCAAACAAGGCGGCGTATATCAGTAACATCAAGATGTTCGATCAGTACGGTCAGGCAATAGATCCGGAGGATTTCATTGTGAAAGAAGTTACTGATAGAATGGACTGTTTCTCAACAACTCGTTTCAAGTATCAGCATGGAATAGGTTATAATTTCTTTTACGGTGGACCTGCCGGGTGCAACAATTGATTAACATGTAACGGTTTGTAATTGGCATGAATTTAACATGCAAGTCTAATAATATTTTGGCTTAATTTTTGCTGTGCCCATTAAAACTTGCTAAATAGCCAATATACCCATCAAAGTTCATTTTTATTACTTCTATCCACTTTTAAAACTTGCTAAATAGCCAATATCCTCATCAAACCCGTCTAATAGCCAATATCCCCATCAAAATTCATTTTTTTTTTATTTCTATCCCTTTTTTATTTATTTAACATATCATTTAACTAATATCAAATTTGAATGGACCATTATACCCTTTTTATTGAATGGTGAGCTTCCTTAGAATTCTTGACTGGATGAGATGAGAAAAGAAACAACAGTGATTTTTAATATCCATGCCTTGAGTTCATTTCTTACGCTGGATGTTTTTTTTTTTTCAAAACTTATTCTCTTAGAATTCTTTCATTTTTCTCATTATCTCTGTACCATGCTTTATACATATATCGGTACACAAAATCGTATTTATACTGGGACTAAGAGTTTGTAACGTTTAATGCTAAAATTGGTTTTCTTTCAATCGGTTTTCCTCTATATTTTCCAACATTAAGAAAATCCCGGTGCTTAATAACCATTACAGGAGGTCAAAAAGAGAAGCACAATTTATCATCTAAAACACTTAAATGGACATCTCCACTTCAGATGAAGAGTAAAAGTGTAATTTTAGTATTTTATAACATATCAATAGATGATTTAATAAATAAAAGGGGATGGAAGTAAGAAAAATGAATTTTGATGGGTATATTGGCTATTAAGAATGTTTGATGGGGATATTGGCTATTTAGCAAGTTTTGATGGGTATAGCAAAAATTAAGCCTAAAATTTTTTATATACCCCTCGATCAACTCTTTCTTATTTTCTTATTTCTCTCCCTCCACTCTTTAAAATATTCTATTTGCTCTCCAACTCTTGTTAGCTTTTCGTATTTAACCTTCTAACCATTATATCAAAATTAATCATCATTATTTTCTTAAATGATTATGATTAATTCTTACTTAATATCAAAAGGACGTAAATGCCCTTCTTCTTTTGTTGCTTCGACTTTTTTTCTCCTTCGTATTATTTATGTCAATGTATATTTGTATATGGGCAAACCTTTTCCAATAAAAGTGAGCACTGGAAAATTATATGGTTCTTACCAGTCAAGAGTCCAAGCAATCCAGGTAAAAATATATTGAAAGAGTTACATTTCATTTCCTTCTATTATGTCGTGACTATCATTTAGCCATTAATTTCGTAAATTTTGAGAAGGGCCCCAAAGGGACAAACACGACAATGCTGGAAATGGAATTTGTGGTTTAATTGTACCTTGCACTATCAACTATTGATTCCTATCAATTCACAGCAAAAAGTGTCAGAATGCAACAAAGAAAAAAAAATTAAAGCGTAGGAGGGTAAATAAAATATTTTTCGTCATTTTGATATTAAATAAGAATTAATCAACATTTTTCAAGGAAACAATTATATTTTAGTTTGTTGCAATAATCACAAGGGTAAATAAGAAAAGAAACAAGAGTAGGAGGGTAAATAAAATATTTAGAAGAGTAGAGGGAGAAATAAGAAAATAAGGAAGAGTTGAGGGGTATATAAAAAATTAAGCCTAAAATTTACTCAATCCTCAATTGAATTGAAGTTTCAAAATATTTTTTTTTGCCAGATTTGATATAAGGCAGACAACGGTAGGAAATTAAAAGAGGATATTCAAGATGGAAGAAATCCATTGTTTTAAAAGATGTCAAAATTGGAATGCGACATTTTGGCAAGCTATTTAAATTTTAAAGAGAAGATCTTATATTGATTGTATATACATTTCACTATCAACGCTAGCCGCAATCTTCCTCCTGTTGCTGCCCTTGAGCTCTTACGTACACTTGTTTACTTAGGAAAATATGTTACAATTAAGTTTTGTGAGAGATATTACTTGTTTTGTCACGATTGAGTGAGTAGAGACGAGGCTAGGTTGTCAATTTTTTTTTTTATTATTTGTTCAGTTTCTTTACTTTTGTACTTGACGAGGGTGTATGAACCGATAGCAGGACTTTAGCCAAATCTGTACTTTGGTTCACAAAAGTAAGACTCGGTCTTAACTACCGAAAACGCAAAAATTGTATTTTTATAAACGCCGACGGTTCTAATCATCGCATTGGGGGAACAGAGGATCGCCCGACGGTTCTACTTGTGCCGGCTTGCTTAGCGCTGGGAGATGCATAATTTGTTGTAGTGTACCCCAAATCCGAAACGAGCCCTCCAATGGGCAGCGGACACGCCGGTTTAGTCGAAGGCGCGAACAAGGCGGCGTATATCAGCAACATCAAGATGTTTGATAAGTATGGTCAGAGACGACAGATCCAGATGATTTCATTGTGAAAGACGTTACTGATAGAATGGATTGCTTCTCAACAACTCGTTTCATGTATATGCAAGGAAAGGGTTATAATTTCTTTTACGTTGGACCTGCTGGGTGCAACAATTGATAAATATGTAAGGGTTTGTTGGCATGAACTCAACAAGGAGCTATAATAAAATTTACTCAATCCCAAAGGGTGCGTTTGGATGGTGTAAAGATTAGTGAAAGAATAGTAGAATATAGAATAGTAAGTGAGATTAGTTGGTTTTTGGATTAGCTTGAGAATAGTAGAAATATAGTGTTATTCGGATTAGTAAAAATGTTGTTTGGATTGTATATTTAGAATAGTTATAAAGGTAATAGATAAAAGTAATGTTTTTTTTTTTTATTTTGCCTTTCTTTGTTGGGAGAAGAGTAGAAGACACAACGGTCCAATGTTCAATAAAATAATATTATATGGGTGAGTGCCTTTTTACTTTTTAGACATCACGCAGCAACACAGAGCTATTCCGTGTTACACATGGATTAACAAATTAACAGATTTTGGACCCTATTCCGATTAGTATCAAATGCGTTTGGATGTACCAAATTTAGAATAGTACTGCTATTTCGAAGAAAATCACTAATCTCTTCAATCCAAAAGCACCCAAATTGAATTAATTGTTCTTAATATTTTTTTTTTTTGCCTATTATATTTTGTGGTTGATTTTCACTTAAAATATAATAAATACAAGTTTGTAATAACTTACATATATCTAAAATTAAGTACAATAAATATTCCAATTAAATGCTTGGTGCGAACCTCGTAGCACGGTAAAAAAATTTTATCCCTTTCTGAAAAATAAATAAGCTCTTTAAATCATATATATATAAAGAGAGAGAGAGATGCTGTAGTATTTTAGATGAACGGAATTGTACAATGGATAAACTTATTCAGACATCTGATGAACGCATTTCATGGTCTAAGTGACTGAACGTTTTTTGGAACAGATTGACATACTGTAGTATTTTGGTCATAACTTTTCCATTACTGGTCCAACTGAGATGATTCAAATTTCTGTAGAAAGTTAATGCAATGGGTTACAACTTTTATGTTTTGGGTTTTCTCAGAATCGGACGGCTTCTCAGTCAAAATGGCGGTTTAATGCGGCGTGGTCATTCTGGAAGAATTAATTAAGTTAATCAATGGGTGTGTTTGGATGGTCCAAGGATTAGTGCAAGGGTAGTGATATTTGAGTTAGTGATTGAGAGTAGTGTGAGGTTAGTGCTAACTCGGGAAACGTGTGAGTAGAGCTAACTTCTTGCTATCTAGGTTAGTGAAAATATTGTTTGGATGGTAGTTTGAGAGTAGTAATCGATGGAGGTTAGTGTTTGGAAAGCCACTACTCGGGAGCTAAACCAACAATTCATTGGGTTAGTAGATTAGCACTACTTGGATGCAACTCTAAATTCCTAATTTATGTTTGGATACTCCTACCATTGAGGTTAGTGTTGCTACTCTTGGTTAGCACTAATTTTGCACCATCCAAACACACCCAATATGTTTAGTAGTTTGAGGAGTCATAGGATAGTTAATGTTCTGTTGGTTTCTATAAGTCTTTGTGAGTCTCTATGAAGACTTTTGAATGGTTTTAGGTAGTAGTTAATTTGGTCTTAATTAGTATTTATGTTTAGAGAACTTTCTTGTTGTTTGTATGGCTATCTATAAAGTCAAACTCTATCATTGTAAGAATCAGAAATTGTTGAATGAAAATTGTTATTTTGAGTTGAGTCTATCTCCTTTGAGTTGAGTTTATCTCCTCGTTTCCACTGTGTGAGTTGAGTGCGTCTCCTCTACAGTTTTATCCCGTTGAGCTTGTTTTGTCCTCGCGATTTCTCTGTCCCGGAACGATGTCATTTATATTATCGTATCCGAAATAATAATTTATGGTGGTCAATAAATTCTTTATATGAAAATATTGGGGAATACAAAAACTTTTCATTTTTAGAGATTTTAATTATTTATTTTGAATTTTAGAAAATAGCTCATAAATATTAATAAAATATTGATATTTGGACCATAATAATTAAGTCCATGACATTAGAATAAGATATGAATTCCTTGTGAATATACCACCTTTGCAAGTTGCAACAATGCTGGACTTAATTAATCAGCTAGTAAAGTAAATTCTAAATTAAATTAATTAATTCCCTACATAGGACCAACTGAAATGCAACAATGCTGTGTTAATTACCTATAGCTACACAAACCAGTAATGGAACCACAAGTAACAAGCAACAACACACCCTCTTTGGATGTTTCCCTGCTTGATAATGCCACCAGATGGGAAGGTTTCGCATCCTTCACCCTCTCACCGTATGTATACCAAATGAGTGTGACCTAGTATCCATCTAATGGACTCCATCACACTCACAAAGTGTGCACAGTGGGCCCCACCACATATACACTTTGCGAGTGTGATGGAGTCCATTTTGATGAACGCAAGGTATTTCTCTATACCAAATTACCAACTTACCAAGCACAATCCCGATCGATGCTTCCTCCAAGTGCTTATCAGATTATATATGTCATACTTACACTAACGAAAACATCTTCCGTCCATCCATGGACTGTCCATAGAGTTACACATGTGACACAAGTTGTTACATTGAGGTCCACATGGATATATATCCATTTGTACGTCTGTTTAGTGTGTTACATCGATCCTTAATTATACTTTTCTTTTCGAATTAATAATTGTACACATACATTATTGGTTCATCACTTGCATGTCCGACTATCATATGCGACCAGACATATACCTACTCTTGTATCCCATATATAATCGATAAGACAATATAATAAGATTGGGATTGCTCAACTGGATTTGAATTCCAACGTCAGAGAATTCCACCCCTTGCAAATTGCAATAGTGATGTAACTACTAATAAATTTAAATTAACTTTATAATAAGTTTATTCATTACATAAGAGTATAATTAAGACCAACAAATGTGCAAAATTGGGTTAATCTGCATCAATTGGAGATGGAATCAGAAGTAACAAGCAACAACACCCCCTCATTGGAGGTTTCCCTGAAACACAAGCTTGATAGCGCCACCAGATGGGAAGGTTTCGCATCCTTCACCCTCTCATGTATACCAAGCATAATCCGCGAGAGCCACAGGGACCTCTATGAGCCGAGGGTAGTGTCGATCGGCCCGTTCCATCGGGGCAAAGAAAGCCTCAGTGCGATGGAGGCGCACAAGACACGCTGCCTGATCGACTTCCTTGACAGAAACTCCAAGATCGGCTTGGAGGTGTACGTACAAAAAATCTGAGAATTAGAGGGTCGCGCACGTCATTGCTACAGCGAAGCAATTAACCTGAATAAAGATGAATTTGTTGAGATGCTATTGCTCGTCGGCTGCTTTATCTTGGAGTTCTTCTTCAAGGTACGTGCTAGGGAGCCGCACATGCTACTCGATGTCGGGTGGGGAGTAAGGACAACAATCTCCGACTTGCTCCTGTTTGAGAACCAGATCCCTTTCTTCGTCATCGAGACACTATATGACGTAGTCACTAGTTATAAAAGTGATAGAGATTCACTTCTCTATGTCCTTCAACCCTACTCGATCTTGCCTGACTTGCTGGCAGGGGATACAATCTTTCACTTGCTCCATCTTTATTACCAATGGTTCATACCTGGTCGGATCTCAAAGTCCATTACTAGGTCTGTGCCATCTCCACAGTCAAGAATCCACACTTCCGAGTTAATAGGTTCGCGTTCGAAACAGATTCCATCGTGGATCAGAAGAAGTAGACTCCCCAACGAAAAATCTTACAAACTACCAATGCGGTCGATCCCTTGTGCGACTGATCTTCATGAGGCCGGCGTAAGGTTCAGGAAGAAGGAATCTCCTTGTGACGCGTTCGACATAACCTTCGAGAAAGGTGTCATGGAGATGACAACATTCCCGATTGATTCCGTCAGGAGAGTCTTCTACCTCAATTTGGCAGCTTTCGAGCAGAGCAGCAGTGCCATGGAGCATGCCTTAATCGGCTACATCGCTCTGATGAACGCGCTAATCAAACCTAACAAGGATGTCATGTTGCTTAAGCATTGCGGGTTAATCAACAACATGCTACTAAACGACGAGGAATTGGCGGCATTTTTCAACCAAGTCGGAGCATGGAGCACATTATATTCCGAAAACCATTATTTTGCGCCGTTGTTTGCCGATGTGCAGAGGCACTGCGAATCGAGGTGGCACAAGTATCGCGCTAGGCTGATGCATGATTACTTCAATAACCCCTGGTCTGCTTTGTCAGTCATTGCTGCCATTGTGCTGCTAATCTTATCAGCGATACAAGCTGCGGGTACTGTGTTTCCCAAATAATATATCAAGTGTATTTTGCTATCAACAGCTTAGCTGAGTGCATTTTGCTATGCTTCCTTAAATCGTTCAAATTCTGTCATCGCCTTTTTTTTTCTTTTTTTTTTTGTGCAAATGAAAAAGATAAATGTACATGTACCCTTTAATTATCTGCATCTAATTTTATATTAAGTATGAACACATTTTAAAGAAAAGCATTTCGAAATTAAGGTTATTAATCATATACGCCGACCATGGGTTATTGAAGTAATCGTGCATCAACTTAGCGCGATACTTGTGCCACCTCGACTCGCAGTATCTTTGAATATCGGCAAACAATGGAGTGAAGTAGTGTTTTTCAGAATGTAATGTGCTTCAGTCTCCGAACTGGTTGAAAAATATGGCCAATTCCTCTTCATTGAGAAGCATGTTGTTGATGATCCCGCGGCGTTGAAGAAATGTCACATCCTTGTCAGTTTTGATTGCTTCACTGTAACAAACTAACAATGACGAGCTTTTCATTCTCTAACTTTCGAATTTCTTGGATGTACACCTCCACGCCGATGTTTGTGTTTCTGTCAAGGAAGTCAATGAGGCATCGTGCCTTGTGTGCTTCTATCGCGCCGAGGCTTTCTTTGCCCCGATGAAATGGGCCAATCGAGACGACTTGCGGCTCGTAGAGGTCCTTGACTCCTTGTGGCTCTCGCGGATGAAGCTCTGCTTGGCAAACGCGAGAGGGCGAAAGGTGCGAAACCTTCCCATCTCGTGGTATTATCAAGCTCTTGTTTCAGGGAAATCTCCAATGCGGCAGCTTCGTTGCTTATTGCTGCTGATTCCATCTCCAATTGATGCAGATTAACCCAATTTTGCACAATTGTTGGTGTTATGTAATATTGTAATGAATAAACTTATTATAAAGTTAAATTTTAAATTTATTAATGAGTATAGTTACATCACTATTGCAATTTGCAAGGGGTGGAATTTTCTGACGTTGGAATTCATATCCAGTTGAGCAATCCCAATCTTATTATATTGTCTTATGGATTATATATGGGATACAAGAGTAGGTATATGTCTGGTTCCATATAATTGGGAGTCGAGATTTCATATCCTCCGCAGTACTGCAAGTTGCAGTCAAACACGTAGGCCCTCGGATTGTCTCTAGATCCGAGCCTGCACGAATCTCAAGACAATCCAATGGCCCTCGTGATTCACTGCAATTTGCAGTACTGCAGGGAAAAGCACTCGGGAGTGGGACGTGCAAGCGATAAACAAAATGATGCGTACAATTATTAATTCAAAAAAAGAAAAGTATATATAAGGAATTAAGGATCGATATATAACACCGTTCTCGGTGTGGGAGGGTGCGACTTACTAATTAAATAGATGTTAGTGCTGCAAGTGTGGTTGGTTGCCTCCTGTAATTAAGTACGACATAATCTGATGATAAGCACTTGGAGGAAGCATCCATACTGATAGGAACATGAAGCATTGTAATTTTGTCTGGTAATTAAAGCTTCATTTGAATGGACGATATGCATGACTCAAGTACTGAAAATTAAGATGCACTTGATCTTTCTGAAGCATGTTTTAACATTTCGTTAAAAGTCTTAATTACTAATGGAGAAAATTTTCAGCTTCGCCCTTCACTTATAGTTCAAAGTAAGTTAGCTGTGGTTAGATCTAGCATACCTGTGCTTTATACATTTCATCATTCATCAATGAATAACAATGGTTTTTAGAGCTATCAAATAGAATCCAGCTTAAAGGATTCGCAACTCCCCATATCTAGTATTCTCAACAAATGTGTCTACATTGTTAGAAAATTTGAATTATGGCTTATGGGTTATAAAATCTGATGTATAAGTTACAAAATTTGAATCTGTGTGAACATGTGAATAGCTAAAATAAGGATAATTGGAAATCCCCAAGTATGAACTATATGAATTTTTTTGAAAACGGATGCAGTACTGCTGGATCTCATATGGAAAAATTAAAGAAAGGAATTCACACGCAGAATCGACAGGCCTTCTTTAGTGAGACTCAATTGTGGGCTTGTGTGTTTCGAAAGTTTGTTGCTGAGGAGGCTTGCGAGACTGCGATACCAGGCCCAAACTCTCACCACGTTGAGCAACTAAAGCCTGTCTTCCCATTTAACATAGTTTGTACTGAAACCATCAAATGGTAGACAGATAAATATGCACGCATGTGTTCAAATGGGAGACAAATATTGTTTAATTGGTAGTTTTTGTTGGATCCATTATTGTGGCCATGAAAGCTAGCTTATATATACTTGTGTTAATGAGTTTTATGGTCAAACTAAGAATATGTATGAATTGTGTCCATTTTGTATCCATTATGGCCAGAATTGATTTTGTATCCTTTATGTATCCTTTAGGGTTGTGAGATTTTTCATGGCCAGAATTGGGTACAATATTATTATATGAGTATGAATTACATTACTGTTACCAACCCTAATTAAATCAACTCAGTGCAACCTTTTATATATAGCGGGCCTCAAGTGGTCGTTTGCGAGTATAATCATTTTTAATGTATATAAGTTTGCTAAACAAACACTTCAAGTTACCAGTCCAAATATTGAACTTACAACAAAAGTGAATTGAACATAGGTTTAGATATAATCCTATAAATTTTTATTGAACTTAAAGTGTTAAGAATACCAAAACATGACAATTGAGGGCCTTGTAACATCTCTGGTTTAATTAGAAATTGATAACTTGAGTTAGAACACCGAAACCAGAACAGACGCCGCTATCTGTCAGTTACTTGCGGGGTCGCAAGTAGGAGGTTTGATGCATCGCATTTATATCTGCATTTTTACCAGACTTGCACCTTTATTTTGACCTAAAATTCCTAAGTTCATGGGCATTTAGGTAGTTAAATTTCTAGATTCCGTTTACTGCTTTGCTTTAGTCCAATTTTCAGGAAAATGGAGCTTTTGGAGCTATTTGGATGGGACTTGGAGCATGGAGCAGCACTTGGGCGCTGGAGCACACTCCTTGTGGGCCCACAAGCACTGGCGAAACTGCTATTTCTATCCCTTGCTTGCGTTTGCAACCGCCAAGTACCGAATCAAGCACCTTGCGGGCCGCAAGACGGTTAAATCTGCAGTTCTACCTATTTTCTGGCGCCTTAGCCTATTTAAAGCAGACTTTTGGGGTCTGTCAAGAGGAGGAGAGAGCCATCCAGAGACCAGAGAGCAGTTAGGATTGCTTGCTTCACCATTCTTTGAAGGAGATTTGAGAGAATTCTTTCTTCAAAAGTAGAGATCAAGTGGATTCTAGTCATTCTTCGGTTTTATCATAATGAACTCTTTCTTTTACTCTTTTTCTTTGCTTTCTTTGCCTATGACTGAGTAGTTCTTTAGTTCTTAGGGTTTAGGATGAAGTTTGTTTATATGGATTGATTGATTGTATGCTTGTTTGACTTGAGTTGTTTTCAATTTACTTCGCTTTTCATAAAACTATACTTGTATCATCACTTGTTTGTATGGTAAACCTGCGGATTAGGCCAAATCTGGTGTGGTTAAGTATATCATCTGACCAAGAACTGTTATTTGTACTAATTGGGTTGATAATTCGTTGTCCAAGAGTATCCGAAAGGGGAAATTGCGATTTGATGAAAGTTGAATCGAATCTTAGAACAAAAGTGAATTGAATATAGGTTTAGAGATAATCCTATAAATTTCTATTGAACTAAAAGTGTTAAAAGTACCAAAACATGACAATTGAGGGCCTTGTAACATCTCTGGTTTAATTAGAAATTGATAACTTGAGTTAGAACACCGAAACCAGAACAGACGCGGCTATCTGTCAGTTACTTGCGGACCGCAAGCACGACTTGTGACCCCGCAAGCAACAGCAGACAGTTGCAAAACAGAGGTGCCAGCGCTGATTGCGACGCAGTGAGACATCCTGCGGCCCAGCATCCAAATCAGCGGTTGAACCACTCAACAATACCCCTTGCGACCCCGCAAGAGAGCAAATTGATTCCGAAAATCCTGGGAACGCCTTTTTATCATATGTTTTAAGTGTTATTTACTTTACTTGTTTATGATACCAATCTTTGACAAACCCCACCTTTTATACAAAAATACCAAAAATATAATCTTTTAGGATTTAGAATTGAGTTTAGGGTTCTGTTTAGATTTAAGTTCCGTCCCTGTGGATTCGACCCCGACCGTACTACACGAGATCGTACGCTTGCGATCGAGTGCATATTTAGGGTATTAAAAGCCTATACCATTTAAACAGAACCCTAAACTCAATTCTAAATCCTAAAAGATTATATTTTTGGTATTTTTATATCGGGGGGGAGTTCGTTGAAGATTGATATCCTAAGCAATTAAAGTAAATAACACTTAAAAAGATGATAAAAAGGCGTTTCCAGGGTTTTCGGAATCAATTTGCTGTCTGGATTGACTGCTTGCAGCCCGCAAGATGTCTCTTGCGGGGTCTCAAGGGGTACTATTCAGTGGTTAAACCGCTCATTTGGTTGCTGGTTAAACAAGCATACAATCACATAATATATATAAAAGTTGTGCGCCGCATCGCGCGAGTACGCTGCTTGTATATATATATATATATATATGTTTATAATCTTAAGGTTATTTTTGTACAATTTTAATTACGTGGTCATCTATCGGTCCATACGACAGTTTATCCTTTTTTTCCCAAAAAATAATATATACAGCTCGATACCAGCAATTAATATTTTTTTCAGATAAATATGAAGATCAAGACACTCAAATTTAAATGTTTATAAAAGACTTTTGCTGGTGGGGTATTCCACTGGATGTGATTTCCACACGTAGAACCGTGTAACCGTGTGAGTTGTGACCGTGGCCGTGTCATGAATGAACTGAACTCGCAATTATTTTTGGTTTAATAGGTGTACATGCACTTTATTCCTTCACTTGTCCGACTCTCATATGCGACGAGACATGTACCTAATCTATAGTCCATAATTAATTAAGGACAACAACATTAATTAGGATTGGTCAATATATATATATGAAACCCAACAGAATATATATATATATACTACCTTTGCAGTAATGATGTAGCTCGTAAAATTAATTTTAAAATATGTTAAATCACTACATAAGACCAACTAAAGTGCAAGATATATTGGGTTATCCCTACAGTCCTACTCCTACACTGATCGGAAATGGAGCCACCAGTAATAAGCAATGAGGCCGCTCCATTGGAGGTTTCCCTGAGACAAGAGCTTGACAAAACCACAAAATGGGAAGGTTTCGCACCTTTCACCCTCTCACGTTTACCGAGCATCATCCGAGAAAGCCACAGGCACCTCTACGAGCCGCGAGTCGTGTCAATTGGCCCATTTCACTGCGGCAAAGAAAGCCTCAGCGCGATGGAAGCACACAAGGCCCGATGCCTTGTTGACTTCCTCGACAGAAACTCCCGCATTGGCTTGGAGGTGTACGTCCAAAAAGTTTGCGAATTAGAGAATCGCGCTCGTCATTGTTACAGCGAGGCAATTAACATGAGCAAAGATGAATTTGTTCGGATGTTACTGCTCGACGGCTGCTTTATCTTGGAGTTCTTCTTCAAGATACGCGCAAGGGAACCGCACATGCTCCTCGATGTTGGCTGGGGAGTAAGGACTACAATATCAGACTTGCTCTTATTCGAGAACCAGATCCCCTTCTTCATCATCGAGACACTATATGACGTAGTCACTAATTATGAGAGTAATAGAGATTCGCTTCTCTATGTCCTTCAACCTTTGTCAATGTCACCTGATTTACCGGCAGGGGATACAATCTTTCACTTGCTCCATCTCTATTACCAATGGTTCACACCCGGGCGCATCTCGAAGTCCAAAAGCAGTAGCTCCTTTCCATCTCCACGGTCAAGGGTGAGCTCATCATCATCAGAACTAATTAGTTTGCAGTCCAAACAATTTCCATATTGGCTGAGGATAAGCAGCGTCCCAGGCGAAAAGTCTTACAAACAACCAATGCGGTCGATCCCTTGCGCGACTGAGCTTCATGAGGCTGGCATTACCTTCAGGAAGAAGGAATCCCCTTGTGATGCATTCGACATAACCTTTGAGAAAGGTGTCATGGAGATGCCAACATTTCTGATCGATCCCTTCCGGAGAGTCTTCTACCTAAATCTTGCTGCTTTCGAGCAGAGCAGCAGCGCGATGGATCATGAGCTCATGGGTTATGTTGCTCTGATGAATGCGCTCATCAAAACTAACAAGGATGTAGCCTTTCTTCAGCGTTGCGGGATCATCAACAGCATGCTTCTTAATGAAGAGGAATTGGCCGCATTTTTCAGCCAGTTCGGAGGTTGGATCACATTATATTCCGAAAAGCACTATTTTTCTCCATTGTTTGCCGATGTGCAGAGATACTGCGCGTCAAGGTGGCACAAATATCGAGCTGGACTGATGCATGATTACTTTAATAATCCCTGGTCAGTTTTGTCAGTCATTGCTGCCATAGTGCTGCTAATTTTCTCTGCAATACAAGCCGTTGGTACCATGCTTAATTAATATATTCATCAAGAGCCTATTTAAGATTCAAATGAGAATCGATAGACCTGTGCGTCTACTTTTTTCAAAAAAAAAATATATATATATATTCATCAAGAGCTGAGGGTACGTTACTAATTAATAATTTCGTGTAATCCCTCGTATATTTTTTATTATATTTTTTTATTTTTATTTTTTGTTTTCCTGACAAGAGCTTATGAGGAAATAGGAATTGATCTTTTCTGCTATTTTGTTCTTTTAAAATCAATTGTCATTTTCAACATGTTCATATGCCGGTTGGTTGTGCATTTGTAATTCTTGGTTATATGAGTGTCAGCTCATCTCCTGACTTACTGCATTTTGCAATACAACAGGGATATGAAATCTGGCTATATATATTAGAACCGAATAATTGGATTTGTTGTTATATGTTTTGAGTTATGCTACAGGGTAGGGGTGTAAATTAATGAATCGAGCGCTAAGCTCAAACTCGGCCCATTAAGTTAATGAGCTGAAAACATAAGCTCGTGATTGGCTCGTTTAATTAACGAGTTTATAATAAACTTTTAAGTATGTTTTTTCAAATTTATATAAAAATCAACAAAAAGACTAACAAAAATATGTTGTACACATTTTACATAACAATTTTATATATATTAGACCATATGTTGTATAATATATTAATAATTTACGATGAGAGCAGTACAAATTGCAATTAGTAATAATTTATCAAGCCAAATGAGTTTAATTAACGACCCGAGCCATGCTATAAGCCTAAGCTCGGCTCATTAGCTTAACGAGCGAGCCTAATTGGATCCGATTCCGAGCGAGCCACGAGCGATCATGAGCTCTGAGTTTTTTTGCCAGCCCTAATACAGGGTATCAAGTTTTATTTAAGAAAGTAAAGTTGAAGAAGTCTAAGCCCTGTGATGGATCACATGGAAAAGTATCAATTTTTGGTATGTACTTATTATTAAATTCTAGCCATGGATGCTCTCTTTCCAAACAAAAGGGGATGACGTCAAATTACTATAATGTAGTTTCAAAAACAGAGGTTCTTAATTTGATCATTATATATGACTATAATTTTTTAACCATCTATAATATTGATGTTGATGTATCAGACGCTTCACAAAATGGGAAAAAAAAATGGCTGTCAAGGGTAATCCATTTCTTATTAAATAATTGATTAATTAGTTTGCCGAAATAATTTTGAGGACCAAGACTTGACTAAAATTTTGATGACCAATTAACAATTTAAATTATAACGAACAAACTTATTACATGCCAACATAAAAAATTGTGCAACAAAAATAAATGCATAACTTTCTTTCTATATCCAAATACAAGTTGAGTATTTCTTAAGACTAAATTTATAAATTAAAAGAATGTGTAGCTAGGGACCACCATTTCATATAGGAAATTGAAAGGGATCAAAAGGTTCAAACGTAATTACATAAAATAAAAGCACGCCTAGAAGCAACATTGTTTTGTATTATAGTTTACTGGTGACTTTTACCCTTTTGAAAAATATATAAATATTGGATAAATAATGATTAAATGTGATATCCTTAAAAAACACTTTTGAAGGAGATATATTTGTTATTTCCAGTGGACTGCAGACGTTTGTGCGCTGGACTTGGCTTTTAGCGGTGCATGCTTACAAGAATGAGATTTTTTTTAATTTGTAATCATATTACTTTTAAAATGAAAACCATTTCTGCAACGTCGTATCTGAACAGTGCACACCACATGTATACTTTAAAATTAAGTATGACAGGATCCAATTAGTCAGTCTAGGTCCGCAACACATACCTGCAGGGTCAGGCCGGCCCAAATACTGCCTAACCTCACATATCGACATATGATCCCCGCCACAAAAGATCCTCCGACATCAACCGTACTTCGGCCCGAACAATATACGGACAAAAGGAGTACGGCGGGATTTCAGCCTATATAAAGAACCCTAAAACTTAAGGGTAGGGTTGGAACTTACACTCATAGGATAGCCATTTACTTTAATCTTAGAACTCTATATTAGGCTTTTAGCTCTTTTATACTTTAGCTCGGTGTAGTTCGGCAAAGGACTATTTAATTACATAACTAGTAATAGTACTTTGCCGAACTATATTGAGTTAAAGTGTAAAAAGAGTTAAAAGCCTAGTACATAATTCTAAGCTTAAAACAAAATGACTATCATATGAGTGTAAGTCATAACCTTAGCCTTGGGGTCTAGGATTCCTTATATAGGCTCAAATCTTGACTGAAGTGTATTTGTCCTTATACTGTTCTTCGTCTGAAGTACAACAAATGTCGGGAGATCTTCTATGGCAGAGGCTATGTGCGGGCAGACATGTGCAAGGTAACACTTGGGCCGGCCCAAGTTAAGCTAATCGTGGGCTGGAATGGTTAATTGGACCTATCAATTAGTGATCTTGATTTCGAAATTCGTTTTTTAAAAACGTGTTGATCATACTTAATATAAATTGGATGCTGCAGCTAATTAAAGGGTACATTTATCTTTTTCATTTGAAAAATAAAAAATAAAAAACGCAGATGACGGAATTTGAAGGATTTAAAGAAATTAGCAAAATGCATTCAGCTAAGCAAATGATGTATACTATTATTTGGTAAACACGGTACCAGCAGCCATAGTGACAAGTTAAAGGTTCGGGATTCGTTCAACGAGGTTAAAAGTTTCGGATTCGGTAATAATTCGGGAATAATTCGTTTGTCATAATATAATATAATTAAATTGTCTTATTATATTATAGAATATAAAATCATAAATTCATGATAGAGTTTAAGTTATAATACATTTGAGACTACAAATTCAAAAGCAACAAAGAATCCAAGTTAAAATAAAAGGATTAAGAAATAACCAAAAGCCAAAAGGTCTTGAACCTACATGAGAGAGGGTTATTGGAAACAATGTACAACAGTACAAAGGACTGGGACCTATTCAGTAGGCTATTCAGCTATGTAATTATTGCGTTTCATCTCACTTCACGGGAGCACGCACAATATTCAACGGTCACACGACATTTTAGGTAAATTTCAAAATTCCAAACGGTTAAACTCGCGAATTATTCCGAACTATTCGCGTTTAATTCGTAAATTATTCGCGAACTATGTTCCTATGCCAGCAGCTTGTATCGCTGATAAGATTAGCAGCACAATGGCAGCCATGGCTGACAAAGCAGACCAGGGGTTATTGAAGTAATCATGCATCAGCTTAGCGCGATACTTGTGCCACCTCGATTCACAGTGCCTCTGCACATCGGCAAACAACGGCGCAAATTAAGTAATGTTTTTCGGAATATAATGTGCTCCATGCTCCAACTTGGTTGAAAAATGCCGCCAATTCCTCATTGTTAAGGAGTGTGTTGTTGATTAGACTGCAACGCTGAAGAAACACAACATCCTTGTTAGATTTGATCAGCGCGTTCATCAGAGCGATGTAGCCGATTAAGGCATGCTTCATGGCGCTGCTACTCTGCTCGAACACCGCCAAATTGAGCTAGAAGACTCTCCGGACGGAATCAATCGGGAACGTTGTCATCTCCATGACACCTTTCTCGAAGGTTATGTCGAATGCGTAACATGGAGATTCCTTCTTCCTGAACCGTACGCTGGCCTCATGAAGTTCCGTCGCACAAGGGATCGACCGCATTGGTAGTTTGTAAGATTTTTCGTTGGGGAGTCTACTTCTCATGAACCTAACTCCAAAGTGTGGATTCTTGACTGTGGAGATGATATGGACCTAGTAATGAACTTTGAGATCCGACCGGGTATGAACCATTGGTAATAAAGATGGAGCAAGCGAAAGATCGTATCCCCTGCCGGCAAGTCCGGCGAGATCGAGTAGGGTTCAAGGACATAGAGAAGCGAATCTCTATCACTTTTATAACTAGTGACTACGTCATATAGTGTCTCGATGACGAAGAAAGGGATCTGGTTCTCAAACAGGAGCAAGTCGGAGATTGTTGTCCTTACTCCCCACCCGACATCGAGTAGCATGTGCGGCTCCCTAGCACGTACCTTGAAGAAGAACTCCAAGATAAAGCAGCCGACGAGCAATAGCATCTCAACAAATTCATCTTTATTCAGGTTAATTGCTTCGCTGTAGCAATGACGTGCGCGACCCTCTAATTCTCAGATTTTTTGTACGTACACCTCCAAGCCGATCTTGGAGTTTCTGTCAAGGAAGTCGATCAGGCAGCGTGTCTTGTGCGCCTCCATCGCACTGAGGCTTTCTTTGCCCCGATGGAACGGGCCGATCGACACTACCCTCGGCTCATAGAGGTCCCTATGGCTCTCGCGGATTATGCTTGGTATACGTGAGAGGGTGAAGGATGCAAAACCTTCCCATCTGGTGGCATTTTCAAGCTTGTGTTTTAGGGAAACCTCCAATGAGGGGGTGTTGTCGCTTGTTACTTCTGATTCCATCTCCAATTGATGCAGATTAACCCAATTTTGCACATTTGTTGGTCTTATACTCTTATGTAATGAATAAACTTATTATAAAGTTAATTTTAATTTATTAGTAGTTACATCACTATTGAAATTTGCAAGGGGTGGAATTGTCTGACGTTGGAATATTCATATTTAGTTAAGCAATCCCAATCTCATTATTACTAGTCCTGTGGACTACGGGGTACAAGCTAGAGTAGCTATACGTCTGGTCCCATTACCATACATTTGAGAGTTGGGATTTCATATCCTCCGCAGTACTGCAAGTTGCAGTCAAGCACGTAGGCCGTCAGATTGTCTCAAGATCTGAGTCCACACGAATCTCAAGACAATCCAACGTCCCACATGATTCACTGCAATTTGCAGTACTGCAGGGGATAAGCGCGGGAGTGAGACATGCAAGTGATGAACCAATGATGTGTACAATTATTAATTCAAAAAGAAAAGTATAAACAGACGACCATGTTGACTTACTAAACAGACGACCTGCAAGGCTGCAAGTGTGTGGTTGCTTCCTGTAATCAAATTTTTAAAAAAAATGAAATTGAAAAATGTTTTTTTTTTAAAAAAAAACTAGTAAGATTACCAACAAATTTTGGTGTACTAGATACACCCGAAAAAAATTTTCGGTTCCTTCAAAAAAAAATTTTTGGTGTCTTTTGAAGGAACCGAAAAAATTTTTGGGTAAGCTTTTTTTTTTTTTAACTGTTTCGGCCACATTTCAAAATGGGGTGTGCAGAAAAAAAATTTTCAAAATGGGTTTGCACTCAAAATTTTTCAAAATGTGTTTGCATACGTTTATCTACAATATTTACTATATTTCAGTACTTATCTGGTTAATCATAATTATAATATGATATAGAGGTAGACTATTATACTAACGTTAGCATTTGAAATCGAAATGCTAATGCCTCAAAACACATTTTGAAAAAATTTTTTCCACGCACCCCATTTTGAAAATGGATAGACCCGAAATTGAATTCGGTTAAATAAAAAAATACCCGATTTAATCGAGTCTATCTAGTGGACCGAAAAAACCCAGTACTCTATCTACTTTCTGCAAAAAATGTTTTTCAATTTCGTTTTTTAAAAAAAATTGTCCTGTAATTATATGACACAATCTAATAAGCACTTGGAGGAAGCATCCATACTGAATGGACAATATGACTCAAGAGACAATGATACCATGCCACAACTTTGCCCCTATAACCCTATGATGAGGTGGCATATGGGTGGAGAGAGTCATTTTTGTAAAATTTTGTGGGGCGGAGGTATATTTTTGTAAGATTGTGAGGGTCATTTTTGTAAAAAAAATTTATAGTAGGGTAATTTTGTAAATTTTCTTAGAAATAAAGGATATTTCTGTAAAATTTTCTGAATAGAGGGATAAATTTATAAATTTTTTTCAAGTGCATTGGGATGTTCTGGAGGCATTGTGTGTGGTAAGTTATATTTATCCATAACTCAAGTACAAAAATATTATATTTTTACAAAAATATAATAGGGGAATTTGTATATTTGCCACACCAAAACCTCCCAATTGTAACTTCGTCACTGCAAAGTTGGGTATTGCAAATTTGCCACTACATAAACTTTGAGTACTTTACATTTTTGCCATTAAAATTTTTATATGACCAAATTACCCTCAATCTCCTCCATGGCAACCCCCGCGCCCCCGGTAGCCCCCGCACAGCCCCTCGCGCCACCCCGACAGCCCCCCGTGCGCCGCCCCTGCAGCCCCCTGCACCGCCCCGGCAGCCCCCCGCGCCACCCCACGCGCCCCTCGGCAGTCCCAACGCACCCCCCGGCAGCCCCTGGCCGGCAGCAGCCCCCTCGCACCTCTTGGGCGGTGCAAGGGGGGCTGCCAGGGCGGCGCGTGGGGTGACGCGGGGGGCTGCCGGGGGGCGCGCGGGGTGGTGCGGGTGGCTGCCGGGGGCGCGCGGGGGGCTGCCGGGGCGGCGTGCAGAGTGCTGCGGGGGCTGCCGGGGCGTGCGGGGTTGCCATGGAGGAGATTGATGGCAATTTGGTCATATAAAAATTTTAATGACAAAAATGTAAAGTACTCAAAGTTTGTAGTGACAAATTTGCAATACCCAACTTTGGAATAGCAAAGTTACAATCGGAGGGTTTTGAAGTGGCAAATATACAAATTCCCCCCATTCATTAAAAGTCTTACTAATGGAGAATTTCTCAGCTTCGCCCTTCAGTAACTTATATAGATTCAAAGTAGGATAGCTGTAGTTAGATCTAGCATTCTTGTAGCTTTATACATTTCATCATTCGTCAACGAATAACAATCATTTTTAGTGCTATCAAATAGAGTGAAGCTTGCTTCTCAAGGATTCGCAGCTCCCCATATCTTGTATATTTGCAAAAAATGTGTCTACATTGTTAGAAAATATGAACGATGATTTATGGGATATATATAAAATTTGATGTATAAGTTACAAAATTTGAATCTGTGTGAATATGTGAACATATAAAATGAGGATAATTGGAAATCCCCAAGTAGGAACTATATGAATTTTTTTGAAAACGAATGCACTGCTGGATCTCGTATGGAAAAATTAAAGAAAGGAATTCACACGCAGAATCGACAATGCCTGCTCGGCATCTCATCTAAAAAAAATAGCACGATCCAACAGGCCTTCTTTAGTGAGACTGAATTGTGGGCTTGTGTGTTCGAAATAAAAGTTTGTTGCTGAGGAGGCTTGCGAGACCAGGCCCAAACTCTCACACCATGTTGAGCAACTAAAGCCGATGTCTTCCCATTTAACAGAGTTTGTACTTGAACTAACAAATGGGAGAGATAAATGTGCATGCATGTGTTCAAATGGCAGACAAATATTGTTTAATTGGTAGTTTTGTTGGATATATAATTGTGGCCAGAAAGCTACCTTCTATAAGTAGGCCCGCGCTAGTCCATTCTCTCTTTATTAAATACGAAGAGTATGGTCTGTCCAACATAAATCTAACACTTAAATTGGTCCAACAACATTTATGATAATCATTTATAAAATTTATTATATTCTTATTAATATCGAAAGATTTATAAATTATGTTCAAATTTTGTTCAATACAAATAACACTTCAAGTTAACAGTCCAAATTTTTGTTCGTGTAAAAAGCTCTCATGATTGCTAGCTGACAGGACACCTTTATTTTCTTCTCTGTAGACCTATAAAGGCTCATGATTGTTGGGCCTAATTAATTAAGTTAATCAATTATCTACAGATAGACAAAAGGAGAACATTGAAGAATAAAAAAATGTAATACATCTTAGTGATTTAAAAACGGTCCGGGAAGGTCCGGGTCGGTCCAAACCCGTCCCGGTCCACGGGTTTTCCCGGTTTGGGGAACCTCGGAAAAATTTTGGGGGGAAGGAGATTGGACCTAGCTTAGGACCGTCCCTCCCAGGTTGCCCGGGTTTCCCGGTCCGGGTTGCTCGGGTTGCTCGGTCCCGGAGTTATATGTCAAAAAAAAGAAAGAAAAGAAAACAAAAAATATATAAAAAAATATAATACACCTATTTTATACTACAAAAATCGAAAAATATACTTAAAAAACAAAAAATAATTAAAAATTAAATTTTTTGTTTTAATCAGATATATATATATATATATATATATATATATTATACTATTAAAAGTTAAGAAAATAGTATTTTTGTATTAAAAATGAAAAAAAAAATATTATTTAAACCGAAAAAATAACATAGAAAATCAAAAAAATTTTAATAATTATATTTGTTGTAATACAAACATTCTTCTTGAAAAATAAAATTTAAATAATATTATATTAGTTGTTAACATAGACGGAAAAAGTTGGAACCAAGTCGGGTTACCTCGGGTTATTACCCCGGTACCCTGGGTCGGGTAGGGTCGAATCCCGGATTGCCACGGTACCCGGGTCGGGTAGGGTCGGGTCACGGGTTGCCCCGGTACCCCAGGACGGGTAAGGTCGTGTCTCGGGTTCGCTCGGGTCAGGTTTTCACGGGAATTTTTTTGAAAGTTGGATACCATTCCTTGCGAGGACCGTCCCTCGCGACCCTCTCGGGTTGCCCCGGTCAAACGCTCGGGTCGGGTCAGTCGGTCCATTTTCCCCGGGTTTCTCGGGTCGGGTTCGGACCTCTCGGGTTTTTTTAAAGAGGAGGGATCCATTGACAATGCTTAAAATGACAATCTTGACAATCAAGGTTTTAAAAAATTTGTAAAAATAGTTAAAAATTCTTAAAAATAGAAAAAAATTTATAGAGATATTGTTTAACTTATAGATTGATTATATATCAAATTATATTCAATTTAAGTGACGTTTGATAGCTCTTTAAAACTCGTTAAATTTCAACCGTTAAAAAATGTATAAAATTTTGATAAACTATCAAACGATGTTCAAATCGATTGAAATTTAAAACACTATTAATTTATAAGTTAAAGAATGCATCCATAAAAGTTTTTTCATTTTTAAGATTTTTTATGAATTATTACAAATTTTTCAAAATCTTGATTGTCAAGATTGTCATTATAAGCATTGTCAATGGATCCCTCCTCTTTTTTAAAACACTAATACATCTACGTCGGGCTCTTTCTTTTCTTTTATTTTTTTTTTTTTGAACATTCAAGGCCTGTAGTCAATTAATTTCATTTACTTAAAAAATTACATCCACGAGAAAATAAAATACAATTGTTTCTTAATCTAAATCCAAAAAACACAAAATATCAACTAAAACCTTATACAATAATTATATAATTAATTTTGTTCCGATTAACTAACATAGAGAGACAAATTTTGAAGAAACGCATGATTCATTTTTAATTATATAATTAAAAGTCTTGGTTGTGATGAATTGTCTTTGGAAGGATTGAAAAACTTGCTAAGCCTCCATAAATCTTCATTTATTGAAACAATATTTTCTGTTTGTTGAAGCAAGAGCAAAATCCATTCTCGAGTGATTCATAACATTCTCGTTTAAGAGAACAACAAAAGATCATTCTTAGAACAAATAAGACGACGAAAAGATGGACGCAGAAACGAACAAACCGTTGACGAACCAATAAAAGTTGAAGAAAATCAATAAAGAAAGAAGTAAAATAGAAGAGATGTCACGGAGGACACCAAAGAATGAATTTACTATCAAAACGGCTAGAGCTTCAAAAGAAGAGAGGCTATTAGGGTTTTGTTCGGTTCTATCGGCCTCAGTTAGACTGACGCTACTCGCGCGGCCCTCTCAAGTGAGCTAATTAATTAAATCGTTTGTGACAGAAATGTGAGAAAGAAGAGGAGAAATGCGATAATTATTAATTAACATAGCTTTTGAGAGCTAATTAATTAAATCGTTTGTGACATAAATGTGAGAAAGAAGAGGAGAAATGCGATAATTATTAATTAACATAGCTAGAGGTATTAAATAATCATGTTATGAATGAAGCCTAATTACTGTACCAGATACACTAACCCAGATTAATATAGGCTTATTACAACGAATCAGTCAGTTTGACTTTGGTCAAATGTACTTGTATAGGAATGTTTACCTTACAATATATAGGGGTAATATCATATATAAGGGATCCAATAACCATGGGCAATGGTGCCCATGCTAACCATCTTATTATTTATACATAAATTAAAAAAAATCTAAACCATTTATGCTAAGAGTGATATTCTTCCTATCAACCTCTCTGATGAAGAAATCTCTGAAGTGGCTGATATTTTGGGCTGCCAAGTAGGTGGCCTACCTCTTAATTACCTGGGCATTCCTTTCATTGGAGAAAGCCTGGGAGATCTATGTGGAATGCTCTTATTCATAAAATCTAAAAGAAACTTTCTAGCTGGAATATCTTGGAGGTAGGATTGTAATGCTCAAGGTTGTGCTCTCTTTGTTCCCTTGTACACTCTTTCTCTGCACATAATGCCAGTTTGGGCAAAAAAGCAGTTGGATAGCATCATATTGAAATTTTTGTGGCAAGGGGCAGAGGATAAGAAGAAATATGTGCTAGTGGCTTGGAAGAAAATATGCAAATCCATTCAGTAAGATGGCTGGGGGATTAAAGATTTGGATGAGATGAATAGAGCACTTCTCGGTAAATGGTAGTGGCAATTTTCAAACCCTTCATACCAGGCCATTTGGAAGCAAATTGTGCAAGCCAAACTCTCTCAGAGTAGAGTTCTCTCACCTTTCTGGAAAGCCATTTTGCAAGAGGAGCTGGTTAATTTGGGTGTCAGGGTACACCTTGGAGATGGTGCTATTACCAGATTCTGGACTGACAGATGGCTTGGAGATTTTTCCTTGGCAGATCTTTACCCTTCTCTATATGCCTCTGCCTCCTCTCCCACCATTACTGTGAGTGAAGCTTGGATTGCAGGGGGAGAATCTAGATATCTGCCTTCTTTCTGCAGACCTCTTAATGCAGGGTTACAGCAGGAGTGCGAGGAGGTTCAGAGATTGGTTTTGGCCTTCTCTCCACATGCTGGTGATACTGATTACAAAACCTGGAGAGGTAACCCTACTTATCGGGTGAAGTTGCAGTATGAGTTCCTAAATTTTGGTGGTGTTCTTATCCCCAAATATTCATCTCTATGGAAATCTGGCATACCTTTGAAGATAAGGGTTTTTCTCTGGCTAGTTTTCCATCACAAGGTACTTATCAGAGCTGCTATGCAGAGAAGAGCTTGGCCTGGAGACACCTCTTGCTCCTTCTGTCAGCATCCTTTGGAGGATACCTCACATCTCTTTGTTCATTGTCCATCCATACAACCCTTCTGGTTATGGGCTGGTTCTCTCTATTCTCAGCTGTCTCTCCCTCCTCTCTCTCTCTCTCAGCTGTGGGACAATTATCTCTCTTGCCCTGCTGCTGATAAAAAGAAAGTTTTGGCTTTGATTGGGGCTATGTGTTGGGTGTGGTGGGGGGAAAGAAACAGGCTCAGCTTTGATACAGATGTTCATCCAAAAACCTATTGCTTCTCTGATTGCTCAATCCCTTGCTCTTTTTGTGCTCTAGGCATGTGGTAGGATTGGAGCTGCAGTGGTCTTGGAGGAGGCACACTCTGATGATGATGAGCAGGATGCTTAGCATTTACTTTTTCTTATATTTTGAAATTGTTATTTTGTAGCTTTGCAAGCTAGGTTGTATCAGAGTGATCTCTATTTCTTTTCTATTTTTAGATGTCTTTATGTTAATGCTCGATTGTGCTGAGCTAGCTAGAGGTCTCTGTTGACCAGTTGGGGATGTTCTTCTATGCTTCTCTGTCTTGTAATATATTCATAAGGATGTTCTTCTATTTATATTGGTGTTAAACACTTTGTCTTTTAATGGAATCGGTGGTCTAATACCACTTTTCAAAAAAAAAAAAAAAATCTAAACCATTAGATGTATTCTTAATCATCTCAATAACATATATACAAAAAATGATGAAGTTTTAAAATCGTTTCGATAGTCATCAAGAGAGGAGAAAAAAATATTATTTATTTATATTTTTTTTTGAGAAAAAGTGGGAAACCCACCAGTTCCATTTAAGAAACTAGTAATTTGAATGCCACAAATCCCCGACATTCATAGGGAATTTACGTCCTAATAGAAGGTAAATGTCTACTTAAAATCTAAACAAGTATCAACCATAACCAACTTGCATCCAACTACCCAAAACTACATCATACATCAACACATCTTAATAGACCAACTAACAAACCAGAGTACTTAAAGTCAGGAGACTAATACAAAATATAGCAATGTCTAAGTAAGATAATTGGCTCTCATCCATTAACCTACACAAAAAACAATCAATCTTATCATGAAGACAGAACTCAATCACTTGCTTAAATCTCCTCGACGCCATACAACAGATCCTCCGGCAAAGCCATATTTGGAGTATATGATTCCTCTTCCTCTCTTAGCTGCAAAGGCAAATTCAAAGTGTTTAATGGTAAAACTGATTGCACTTATGAATATATTCCATCCTTATCCTTTTGACACCAATATAAAGTTAAGTGTATAATAGAGTATCCTATAGCCCTAGGAGACCTTAATTTTTTATTTCTAAAAATTATATTATTTCTTTCAATTCAAATACTTCTTAAAACAGCACCTCTAACTATCTCAATGACCTTACTATCTCTTAAAGAAGTATTATTATCTATCTGCCATAACTCATCTACATTATTACAATGAAAAGTAAAATTATTATATCTAGCTATCCAATCCCAAAAAATTCTAACTAATGAACATTGTACAAATAAGTGATCTGTGGTTTCAACTTCATTACAAAAAACACATTTAGTATCTCCAGGCCATCCTTTTTTACTCAAATTATGTTTAGTTAAAATCATATTTCTTTGTATGAACCATAAAAAAGCTCTAATTTTCAGGGGTAAAATGGAACTCCAAGTTAATTGAAATCTATTACTCTTAAACCCCCATCCTCTAACCAGGAAATGAGTAGGTTGATTTGGTGGGCATTAAATTAAGCTCATTAAGAATCTTAATGAACCTAGCTAGATCCTAATCCTTGTAAATGTCCTAGAGATGCTGCATTATTTAAAATAGCACTAAGTGTATCCATAGCTAGATCAAATAAGAATGGTGACAGTGGGTCACCTTGCCTTAAACCTCTTTTATATTTAAAACAGGGTCCTAATTTACCATTAAACATAACACTAGCTTGCCCACTCTGTAAGATTTCTACAATCCATCTTATCCACTTTGTACCGAAACCTTTTGCTTCTAACACTTCAATCAAAAAATTCCAGTTAACCCTATCAAAAGCCTTCTCTAAATCTATTTTAAACAAGATACCTTTTGTTTTTTTCTCTCTTAATTTGATGCAATGTTTCATATGCTACAATAATATTATCAAATATAACTCTCCCTGGAATGTAAGCAGTTTGATTCTCATTAATTGAGTGATCCATAAAACCTGCTAATCTATTGGACAACAATTTAGTAATTATCTTAAAACTACAATTAAATAAACTAATTGGTCTAAATTGTTTAATGTTAACTGCCTCTTTAACTTTTGGAATGAGGCATAAACAAGCTAAATTTAGTTTACTTAAATCTAAAGTATGATTATAAAAACTATTAACTATATCAACTAAGTCAATTTTAATAACATCCCAAAATTGTTGATAAAACAGGAAAGACATACCATCTGGCCCTGGGGATTTTGAAGCATTTGATTTAAAAATAACAATTTTAATTTCTTCTATTGTAAAAGGTGTTTCTAACGCTATAGACTGTTCTTCAGATAATCTATGTTGAGTACTCCATAATGATTTATCTAATTTAATTACTCTACCTTCCTCAGTCTCTAACAATTTCTTATAAAAATATGTAACATGTTGTTGTAAAATAGTAGGATCATGTTCTGTTACAGAGTTAATGTCAAGAGAAAAAATCAGATTTTTCCTTCTTCTACTGTTTGCTATGGCATGAAAAAATTTTGTATTTGAATCACATTGTTCTAACCACTGAATCCTAGACCTTTGCAACCAATATAACTCTTCTTCCTCATAGATCTTATCTAAATCTAATTTAAAATTATTCCATTCAGAAATTTCTATATCTGAAAGTTGGCTATTTTCCTGTAAATTCTCAAAGTATTCTAACTCATCTAATAATGTTGCCTTTTTTTTCTTCTTCTCAGCATTCCTATTAATATTTCACTCCCTTAATTTCCTTCTAAGAAATTGCAATTTAAACTTCCAAGAATTACCCAATTCATGTTCTAATGGAAAAGATAAAAGCCATAAGTCATTAATTCTTGAAAACCTTCCTCACCTAACCAACTCTTTTCAAATCTAATTTGTTTATTATTCCTATTTGAATTATTATCAATATATAAAAATAGGGCATTATGATCAGATTGTGTCCTAGGCAATGCTTTTACTAGACTTAAAGGAAATTCTTTTTCCCAATCAGTGGAACATAAAAATCTATCTAACAGAGCTGATGAAATAGATGTAATCCATAGCAGAATTAGCCAAAAGAAAATATGAATAACAATTCATTTTATGTGGATACTTTTTTTTTTTGAACCATTGATTTTTGTTAATGCTTGATGCATATGTAAATAAAATCAAAATTATATAATTTTTTGTGTACACATAAAATATGATATATACAACATTTTCTATCAATTAGTTTTATTATTTAAGAGTTTAAAATGTAGTTATTCAAGATTTAATTTCATGGTCACCGATCGGTCATAAAAAACATGGTTATTTGATACCTCCTCATATACCATTCAAATGTACGTATATAAAAATGTTTACCTTGTAATATCATATATACCATTCAACTCTTGATTCGTTTCATATTTATCCATCACCTCTTTAATATATCATATATGTCCTTAAGCTCTTTTAAATCTTTCATATTTATCCATCAAATAAATATATTTAATATTTTCTATTGTAAAATTAAACAAAAGAAGGCCTTTTGCATTAAAAAAAAACAGAGAGAAACATAAGAAGTTTTTATATGAAATATATACAAAGCTCTCTATTTTACTTTTGTCCTACACGGCACTAATTTTCTGTAAAGATCTAATTAACAACGCGTGCTTCGGATAATAATACTTCCAAATTGGAAAAATCTAGACTCGGTCCGGATTAAAATTCGCATAACGTACTGTTGTGCTGGAGAGATTGATCACACCGAATACAAATTATACAGAAAGTAAAATAAATAAAATAATGTGTATCTCGTCAACTTAATTTAGATGCATGACTACTGAATTCATATATGTCGTGGTTTGAAAACATATATAAGGTAAAAATATTAATTATCTTAATAAATTTATCAGGTATATATAGATCGATGCAAAATATATATAGGAAATTAAAGAACTTAGTCAGTCATCGCTTTAATCATATATTGATTAAAAATAAAAACCATCGATAAATGTCATTAGTTATCCATCATGTTATTATTGGAATATCGATGAGATTATGATTATATGGTAATCTTAGTATATAAAGTTGACTTCAATTTGTGCCGAGTCTGCAGCTGGCAAATCTGGTCCGTATTTGAATTAACTGCTTTTAATCAACCATTCGACAAATTAATCTGGTGCTCAGAAAATATATAGAACTCTATGCCAATTATCATCAACACCAGCAATCACGAAAACTGTAATATAATTATATATATCTGGTTAACTTGCATCAATATACGTTTCATTTATCAGGTTTTAATTTGCTTTAGAATCTCCTTTTTCCCAATTCAAAATTACAGAAAATATATTGAATCCGTGAAAACTCGACCAATGGACGCGCATATGAGGATCTTGGGGGGATTGCTAGGAAAATTCCATCCAATTTCCAAGATTGTATATACTCACTAATTAATTAGCTATACACGGTATTATACATCAAGTAATCTTCTTAACCAAACAATAAAATGGAGTATTAATTAATATATAAATTTGCCATTGCAATTCCTTCGTTCCAACTCGCCAAAGACTTTGTATGCTTAATTTCCTTGGACTTTTCATACCTCAACTTGCTTCTAATATAATCAGCAAACATGGTTTCGCTACCTACACATGAAGATGAGAAAAATATGAGTGCTTATGCTCTGCTGCGCAACGAATCAACGATGTGGATTATGGGGAGGTTTTGAGATTAAATTGCACAAATCTTAAAGCTTATCCAACGGCCGGTGTTCTGCACAGTAATTTACTGTGCAGTAGAGGATACGAGTTTGAAAAATATTAGGTCATTGCTCACGTCATTTGCTTTAATTACAAGCAAACCACTCTACCTTCCTAACGGCGGTTTACAATATTTGTTTCCTAAGGTTAATATTTCTACCCACTAGTTCACTACGCGTTTTGATTACAATATTATATGTTATTTAGACATTTAATTTGGCAAAAATGCATGAATGCATTGTTCGGAAATTTCGTGGTGAAGTATTAGTGTATTACACCGGTATATATTGTGCTTTCTTCTCATGAACATTTATCCTATTTAATTTAATAATAAGGCGTACTCAATCAAGCGATGTTTCTTAACAATGAAGAAAAAACCACTTCAAAAAAACAATGAAGAAAAAAAAACTCTTAATGAGTTGCGTTTGTAATGAGGTAATTAATTAAGACAGATATACAGCTAGCAGGTCGTTGGTCATATCTGGCTGGCGCTAGCTGGATGACCTAGCCCTAGCCGCCCCTACCTAATCAATCCTCCACGAGTTTATATATATAACGATCAAATTCATTACAGACATATATCAACATTTCAATTCGGCTACCACTTCCAGTGTCGCATCCTGCGCTCTCAATATGCGTTTGCGCGTCCTCCTTTCCCCCTTAGTTCCCCCTTTCCCCCTTCGTTCCCCCTTCAATTATCTTGGTCTCCATATGTACACTGATGTCATATATATAAGGGTAATATCTAGTGTCCTCAAATATTAGTCTCCACATGTCCACACTCTTACAAAATTTGAGTTAAGTGTTACACAATTTGATATAAGGGTTACAAATTTTGTGGACGTGTGGATAGTTAAAATGAGGACACTTAGAAAATTCCATATATATATATATGTAGAGGAAGTATTTTAGCCTCAGTATATATCCCGCAATCCGTCCCCCACAATAAAAGAGTAGCTTTCTGCCTACGGAGTACTAGGGCCGTAAACGAATCAAATCGAATCGAATCGAATTTGATCTAAATCGAAATTGAACCGAATCGAGTTGGAGCTAGCTAAACCGAACCGAACTAGCTCGAATTCGAATCGAGAGCTCCAAGCTCCATACGAGCTCGATTGTTATAATTTTATATTTATTTTTATATTACCATAAATAATTAGAGCTAAAATAAGTATATTATTTTGTCCTTCTTTGATAATATAAATAAACAAGTTATCTCTATTTTTACTAATTTTATAATAAATTATGATTAAAAATTTTATATTTTATTAATTTAAAAAATAAATAGTATTTTTTTAATCAAATAATATAATAGGTATATTATTACAAACAATTTTCACAAAATAGTTCAAAAAATATGCAAATTACTATATATCGAACAATTACGAATCGAATCCGAATCGAATCGAGCCGAGCTGACAAAGAACGAATTAAGCTTAGACCGAATCGAACTCAAACAAATTATAAGTTACAAACTTTTTTGCCAGCCCTACTACGTAGGGGCATTGAAAGTTCAAAAAAAAAAAAGTAGCTTTCACATTAAACTTTGGCGCCTCCGCTTGATCCGCTGCTCCGCTGGAAGCCTGCATGGAAGCTTTCGTTGATTGTTAATGGAATCCCCTGTCTCCATTTATTCAATTGGAGTTGTTCATTCTCTTCATATAATAATTCATATAAAATTTATAGTAAGACGATCCTAATATCCGTATAAAATAGGAAAAATTATGTGACTCGTGCAAAATGTAACCACTCTTTGTTTATATTTTAAATATCATGATAAGATCTGAAATTTAAACAATATGTTGTGCACACACTTTGTTATATGTGTATGATCTAAAGTGTTATTTTATATAATGAATTGTTAACGCTCAAACATTGATCATGAATGAAACTTTTGACTTAGAATTTTGATGGGGGACTTTAAAGAAAAATTTACAAGGAGGATAAATATATGGATAATATTCAGAAAACGAGAATATGTGTGATCTCAATTTTCTCTATCGCTCGTGGGATTCATATCTGCTGTTATTCTGAAGAGATAACAGGGTCCTGTTTGTCTTCATCACAGCCGTCAACGTAAATCAATGGTGTAAATTGTTTGATATTCAATCTGTGCCGATTCTTGCTGCCCAAAACTTGGCAGTGGTGAAAGACACTCACGTGTGTGATCACGTGATCATTTTCCTCTGCTTCAGGCGAATAAGAAGAGGAAAATTGTCCGCCATGAATATTTCCAATCCAAAATCTCATAAATCCAACATAAAAAAAAAAAAAAACCTTGCACTTATCTTGTTTCGATTTGTTACTCCAACTTAATATCACGGCAATGGAATTTGTGATGTAGTGGAAGGAGGCTAAGAATCGTAAATCCATTTCAAATGTAGTCTATTCCATTATAACTAGTAGTTGCAGTTTTCAAATGCAATTTGAAAATTTTCGGTATATGAAGTTCGAAACTAATATAACTCTTTATGTCATGTAATTTTGAAGCAGCTATTACAAAAAAAAGTGAAAACTTATAGAATAAAATTAGGATTTTTTTTTTTTATTTTTGGCATGTATGAATCAAGTTGGTCAAATTGTAAATAATGATTTGGTATTGTTGTCTCCCAAATGTGCCAAGCTGATTTCGCATTGTTCAATTTTAATTTGAAGGATTTATTCATAGCTGATATCAAGAATTGGTTTCATTTACCATTATCATGCCAAATGAAGATGACAAGATGAAGTGGGATGGCAAGGGTACTCAATTCTTTTACTTTCACCAGTTTTGAAGGAAAGAGTAAATCCAGTAAAGCAAACAAGTGGGAACAAAACAATAGAAAAATAAAAAAGGAAGAAAATGGACACATAAAAAATGGAGAGGTGCGGATGCAAGGGAAGCGGAGCAGAGCTCTACAGAACAAATAAAAAAACGATATTACCCGTTTATGGTATTGGACCGTGGAGATGGAGAAAAACAGGTCTTGTTATCTATGTAGAATAACAGCAGATATGGACGCATCGCTCGTGCATACAGCATACTGCATACAAATGGATTTGGTTAGGAAACGGCGAGACGCCATAAATTAATGGACCTTTAATTCACTCGATCTTGATTTGGACTTCCTTGAAAAGCCGGCCGGCGTAGATGATAGTAGATTATGAACGTACATGTTGGCTCCTCTCCTCATAATGTTGACCTAAGAAGATGGTACAATTTGACATGAATCTAAATGATAGGTTCCTTACTTACACTTAAATTACGAAATTCTGATCGAAAACTGACGTCTAATTATATCCAAACAACAAGTTATATATTATATGCACGTCAGAATCTAATAGAAAACATTGAATCAAAAAAGAAATCTAAGAGAAAATTAGATTACATGCATGTTTTTTGGAATTATTAACTAAATTAATTATCAAATGGTAAGGAAATCGTTGCTTTTATATGGCACCAAAAATTATTTAATCTAATTATTTTCTTCTTGCCCGATCAAACAACAAATATTTGTGAATTTTGTCTGCATTTTTTTTGGCTATGTATTAATTTCTAACAGAGACTGAACTTTATATGGAAAAATGTTAATTGTTCAATCGAGGAAAATTGTGTGATTATGCACTTAAAAAATAATTTTGGGAAAAAGAAGTACTTGCAAAAGAAAATTTTACTTTTGACCTTCTTTAAAAACCGAAACGAAATCCTCTTATGTAGGGGTGTCAAACGGACGAAACGATCACGCAAATAGACTCTTGTGTCTTCCGTTGCGTTTAACAGACGCAAATAAAATTCCTTGCGCGTTGCGTTGCGTTAACTAAATGAAAACAAAATTTCTTGCGTCTTCTGTTGCGTTATATTAAACGAAACGAAACATAATTGCATTCAAAAACGCAAATTTTTGTACTTTTTTTTTTAGAGGCAAACTTGCATATTATTGTATGAAAAATGGAAATAAATACATAAAAATCATAATAACAGTCGAGTTACTCTAAATATTCAAACCTGCATATATTTTTCACACCATATAACATGATATAACACGAATCAAATAGCTAACTAGTCAAGTTACAATTTACCTTAATTACATGTTTCAAGTTTACAACACCATCTCTAACACAAAATTACATAGCCAATAACTTAACATAGCATGAAAAAATCATAAAAATCACATGTTCACAATTCACAACTAATTTCATGCTTAATATATAGCCAGCAGGCCAACAACACAAATAAATAACAGATAACAACTTAACTAAGTGTCAACCTAGTTAATCAAAACCCCCCAATGCTCCTCTGCAATCTGCTATATAACAGATATGTAGAATTTACACGAAATACGCAACATAAACGAAACGACATTGACCAACTGTGTCTTCCGTTGCGTTTAACAGACGCAAATAAAATTCTTTGCGTCTTCCGTTGCGTTGATTAAACGACATCAAAAATCCTTGCGGTTTGCGATTCGTGCAAACGAAATGCAACGCAAAAATACAAATTTGCGTTTGTTTGACACCCCTACTCTTGTGGCTCATTTTCTTTAGCACCTTGCCTACCTACTAGGCTACTACAAGTGAATTTTTCATATTTGAATATACTTTCTAATTTTCGCAGTCAACTATTTTCTCAACTACTGCAAAAAAAAAATGATAAATAAATAAAAAAAGGAAAAAGAAAGAAAAGTCTGATACTAAAAAATATATATATATCATGTGCGTACTTAAAATAGAATATAATGTCTAAATAGTAACACTTCAATTAAGCACTATTATTATAATTATATATTTTTTTCACTCAATAGTAATAAGTTTGATAATTATGGCAACATAGAAAAAAGATAAAATATAAAATTATATACATATATATTCTCGAGGTTATTATTTAATTATGAGATATGTCATATTGCAATATTTGATTGGAAGCTAGTTGACAACTGATTGATTATGTATGTAATTCTCGTGTGTGCCTTTGATTTTCTGGTCTTGCTATGGCCAAATGACCATTATTTATTTATTTATTTATTCATATTTTTTTTTGGGATAAAAGCTATATATACGTCCATTATTTGTAGTATACACGTATGATTTTAAACTCACATTCATTTCATTAAACATTTGTACATATTTAATAAAAATATAGTACCATTAGGTCCATGGATAAATATAACTTGCCACACACAATGCTGCAAAACACTCCAATGTGCTAGGAAAAAATTTACAAAAATATCCCTCTTTTTAGAAAATTTTACAGAAATATTCTTTATTTCTAAGAAAATCTACAAAATTGCCCTACCATAAAAAATTTTTACAAAAATGACCCTCACAATTTTACAAAAATGTACCTCCGCCCCACAAAATTTTACAAAAATGACTCTCCACACCCCAATGGCATGGTATCATATCATTGTCCTTTGGTCCATCACCTATATCGTTATCGGATCTGTGCACAGAAGATCATATTCAATATTACCTTGATGGGATACGCTACGCTAGTCATCAAGAGGACCGAATTCTCATAAAATTTTCCTTTTATTTCTAAACAATCACTATAAGATATTAATTTACTTATAGTTACTTACCAGAAAGGTCCAAATTACATATGCATATTAAGTTTTTGGGACGATATATGCTTGTAAATTTCAATCTCCACCCTAGAAAAGCTCTAAATATTAAACCTGTCAAAAATATATGCAGCGAGCATATGACATGCAGATCAGCTGCCTATATAAGTTTTCTAAGATCTTATTGATTCCTCCCCTAATTACATGTTTAAAGCAAACCCAACCAACCCATCCCAACCCACCACACACTCACACACAAACACACAAACAAGCTAGAGCTAACAGTACAGAAAAAAAGAATTCTGTCTCTGACCAATTGATTGCTTCATCGTTCGATCCTCCTAACGAGAATCAGGTAAAATAGAGTAGAGTAGAAGATGGTCTTCAATGGCCTCATTCCAAGGATGCCCCCAAACAACTGCTGCCCGTGGCTCATGGGAGTGGGCTATTGTCTCGTCCTCTTCCTTTCAGCAATCGCAATTGGCGCATCGGATGCTCCTGCAGCAGCTGAGGCGGCATCTTTGACGGCTGCCAACATACTGATACTCACTTTGTTTTGGTCACTCCGCGCATTTGGTCAGGCTGCTCCACCCCCGACAGTTGTCAAGTTCGCCGTGTGGCTTTTCTCTGCATCAATCATGACAGTCCTGACATGGTGCCTAACTTTGGAAGCATCGCAGCTCCTTTCAATGGCCTCCTGGGTTCTGGCTGCGGTCACCTCGCTCGGTACTTTCTACTTCATGTTCTTCTCAGCATGGGAACCGAATCACCGCAGCATCTGCCCTTTGAATGCATGTTTCGGTTTCTGTCTCATTTTTGTTTTGTTCAATTCTTTACTAGTGATTTACAGATCATACGAAGCTAACATAGTTGCAGATCGGATTTACTCTGTGATTTTCGAGTTCACTTCGTTCTTGACTTCGATTCTCCTTCTCTGGTGCATCGCGGTGATGGTAATCGCACCCCGCAACTCAGCTATCAGAGAGTGGGCGAAGATCGGTGTGTGGGCTTTTGCCACAATGCTTGCCGCGATGGTCGTTTCTAAGGCGGCCGAGGTTTTTCCTTTGCCGATGAAGTATGTTGCTTGGGCCATGGTTGTAGCAAGCTCATCCAGTAGTTTCTATGCTTTCTTCCTCCAACTCCATGGCAGCACTGTAGAAGAGGTTCGTGATTCGATCGTCTGATTGAAAAGGAAAAAAGGATGAAGACACGCACACTTGGCATTAACCTAGCTTGACCTTGTTCTTGTTGATGTGTGTCTTGTATTGACTTTTACAATTCCTCCCTAATTTGTTTCATATCAATTTGTTGATTAAATTCAAAGGAATTGATTAAAGTCCGGTCTTTCCTTTTTTTTAAGTATATAATAGGTTCTGTCTTAATTCTTTTAGTTAAATTTATTTTGGGATCTCATCCTCTATATATGTTTATTTCTTTGTTATATATGCAGGTACAAATTCAGTAATTAATGTTTCATACTACGTGCCCACAAATATATATATAGTTTTCTATGAGTAATTAATGCGTTCCATCCGCTTAATTCAACGTGTCATGATGAATTTGTAGCTCTTTACTTTATTCATAGTTCATGCCATAAATATCAAAGCAATACTATAATTAGTTGTAGTTGCTTGTCTCAATCTACAGTCTGACCTTGATACTTCTTTTATTATTTCAATTATTATATAATGATTGGTAACAAAAAATTAATTACTTTCGTTGTTTAATTCTATATATGCATATGCTAGCTTGACATCGATTTAGCTTATCCCATCCACGTTACGTTCAATGCTGACATGTTTAACTACTTTAGTCCACAAATATGTATACTTTAGAGTTAAGTGCAACAAAAAATCTTTTCATCAACGACACCTTTTCTTTCTGCTTTTGATGCAACAGCCAACACCAACGAATTAGTATTAATTGTTTGACCCATGCCAGTCAAGAAAACTACGTGCCTTTTTGTCGGTATATGTATGAGTGTATGACTTAGACCAAGCAATTGTTTGCCTTGATGAAGTTGCTTATCTTTGTTGTTATAATAAATCTAATCACTTAGATCTACAGATGGAAAGTTAGGACATGCAATATACAAAGTACTTTATGACAATAGCTATATATTGACAATCTTGATAATGAGGTTTTCAAAAAATTATAAGTGTTCATAAAAAATCTTAAAAATGAAAAAAAAATTTATGGATGCATTATTTAATTTTTTGATTGATTATGTTTCAAATTTCAATCAATTTGAATATCGTTTTATGCCTTATCAAAATTTTATACACTTGTTAACAGTTGTAATTTAACGGATCTTTAAAGAGTCATCAAATGTCACTTAAATTGAATATAATCAGAAACGTAATCAATCTATAAGTTAAGCAATACTTCCCTAAACTTTTTTCTATTTCTAAGTTTTTTTTTGTGATTTTTTATAATTTTTTGAAAAACACTATTTTTAAGATTGTCAAAATAACCATTTTCAAGGGATTCCTCCTCATAAATTAATAACCATGATCAAAATAACCATTGTCAAAATACCATTGTCATGATATTAGTCTCCTTGTAAATTTTCCTCTAAAATTCCCCGTCAAAATTCCAAGTCAAAAGTTTCATTCATGATCAATGTTTGAGCGTTAAAACTCATTATATAAAATAACAGATCATACAAATATAACAAAGTGTGTTAACTTAAAAGTGAATGTGTTCCAATTTTTTAAACTTGAAGTTGAAGAAAATGGTTGATTTTTGCCATAGCAATTGAAAATTTTAAATGCAAAAAGGGTGGTTATACCAAATCACGATTTGGATTATACAAATGGTGTAATGTTTGTTAACTAAAATCTTTGTTGCATTTGAATTTCTAAAACTTGAAGTTAGTTTATGATGAAAATTAAAAACGGAAGAGTCAAACGATGAAAAAGTGGCTATACCAAATAATAGTTTGGGTAAATTTTTTGGGAGGTCACTGAACTTTGCTCCAAATTCATAATTGGTCACTGAACTTTTATTTATTCATTTTTAGTCACTCAACTTTGATGTTTACCCAAATTTGGCCACTCCGTTAGTTTTTCAATCCAACTCAATGGAAAAGTTAACATAACATCTATTTTAGAGTTTAGACATATTTTTTCAATGTAAAACTTAAAAATGTGATAATATAAAGATACAATTATTTTTTATTTATTTTTGTATATTGCAATAAAATATTTCATATTTTAGACGTGTCAAAAAATTGAATTTACATGAGAATATTAATTAAAAATGATTTTCAAAAAAATAGTTTTTGTGAAATAAAATAAACAAATTTCTTTTTTATTTGTTTCTTACATTATCACATATTGTATATATTCTATATGGAAAAAAAAAATATATATATATATGTGTCTAAGTCTTAAAATTGAATTTATATTAATTATTCCATTAAGTTTGACAGAAAAACTAACAGAGTGACCAAATTTGGATAAATATTCAGTGACCAAAAATGAATAAATGAAAGTTCAATGACTAATTGAATTGTTTAAATTTTAGATCTTATCTTGATATTTAAAGTATAAACGAAAGTGGTTACGTTTCATGAGTCACCTAATTTTTCCTATTTTTTACGGATATTAGGATTGTCTTACTACAAATTTTATTTGGTCACTGAACTTTTATTTATTCATTTTTAGTCACTTAACTTTGATGTTTACCCAAATTTGATCACTCCGTTAGTTTTTCAATCCAACTCAATGGAAAAGTTAACATAACATCTATTTTAGAGTTTAGACATTTTTTTTTCAATGTAAAACTTAAAAATGTGAGAATATAAAAATACAAATTATTTTTTATTTATTTTTGTATATTGCAATAAAATATTTCATATTTTAGACGTGTTAAAAAATTGAATTTACATGAGAATATTAATAAAAATTGATTTTCAAAAAAATAGTTTTTGTGAAATAAAATAAACAAATTTCTTTTTTATCTCTTTCTTACATTATCACATATTGTATATATTCTATATGGAAAAAAATATATATATGTCTAAGTCTTAAAATTGAATTCATATTAATTATTTCATTAAGTTTGATGGAAAAACTAACAGAGTTACCAGATTTGGATAAATGTTCAGTGACAAAAAATGAATAAATGAAAGTTCAATGACCAATTGAATTCATGTTGTTTAAATTTTAGATCTTATCTTGATATTTAAAGTATAAACGAAAGTGGTTACGTTTCATGAGTCACCTAATTTTTCCTATTTTTTACGGATATTAGGATCGTCTTACTACAAATTTTATATGAATTATTATATGAAGAGAATGGACAACTTCATTTTGAATAAATGGATACGGAATTCCATTAACAATCAAGACAAGCTTCCAGGCTTCCAGCGGAGCTGCGATCAAGCGGAGGCGCCAAAGCTTAATGTGAAAGCTACTCTTTTTATTTTTTTTTTAACTTTCAATGGCTGTAGTAGGGCTGGCAAAAAAGTTCATAGCTCGTAATTTGTTTGAATTCGATTCGGATTGAGCTCGATTCGGTCTAAGCTCGATTCGATTTTTTGTCAGCTCGAGCTTGATTTTTTCTTATTTGATTCGGATTTGATTCGTAATAACTCGATATATAGTAATTTACACATTTTTTAAACTATCTTGTCAAAATTGTTTATAATAATATACCTATTTTATTATTTAATTAACGAAATACACCATTTTATTGTTAAATTAATAAAATATAAATTTTTTAATCATAATTTATTATAAAATTAGCAAAAATAGAGATAACTTGTTTATATTATTAAAGAAGGACAAAATAATATACTTATTTTAACTTTAATTATCTATGGTAATATGAAAAATAAATATAAAATTATAACAATTGAGCTCATATGGAGTTGGGAGCTCGATTCGAGTTCGATTCGGTTTAGCTCAGTTCGATTTCAACTTGAGTTTGGTTTAGCTAGCTCTCGATTCGGTTCAAGTTCGATTTAGATCAAATTTGATTCGATTCGATTCATTTACAGCCCTAGCCCCTAAGTAGAAAGCTACTCTTTTATTGTGGGGGACGGATTGCGGGGATATATATACTAACTCTAGAATACTTTCTCTGCACATACATATTGAATTTTCCCAGCATTCTCATTTTAAGTATCTACATGTCCACAACTACACAAAATTTGTAACCCCTATATCAAATTGTGTAACACTTAACTCAAATTTTGTAAGAGTGTGGACATGTAGAGACTAATATTTGAGGACACTAGATATAACCTTTATATATATATGACATCGCTCTACATGCAGACCAAGATAATTGAAGGGGGAATTAAGGGGGATTCCTCAAAGGGGGAAAGGGAGTGCTTATCCTCTAACAGAATTAAGGGAGAAAGGGACACTAGATGTGAAATCGAAAGGGAGAACTAAGGGGGACGCGCAAACCCATATTGTGAGCGCAGGGTGCAACACTAGCTAGCTGGAAGTGGCAGAAGAATGGAAATGTTGATGTCTGTAATGAATTTCATCGTTATATATATATATATAAACTCGTGGATGATTGATTGATTAGGTAGAGGCGGCTAGGGCTACGTCATATCCAGCTGCGCCAACCAGATTTGACCAATGACTTGCTGTTATTGGCTTAATTAATTACTTCATTACAAAGGGGACGTATAACCAATTAAGAGTTTTCTTCTTCGTTTTTAAGAAAATCGCTTGATCGAGTACGCCTTATTGTTAAATATATTAATGTTCATCATGAGAAGAAAGAACTATACCGGTCCAATTCTTTTTTTTTTTTTTTTTTTTTTAACAAAGCCCATAAGCAAACCCCCCAATTATCCCCTGCCCAGCCCCTGCTGGGACTTGATCCCGGGTCTCCACTGCGGAAGCTCATGTCACTACCACTAGGCCGTAGTCTCTCGGTGACCGGTCCAATTCTCTTCACCACGAAATTTCCGAACAATGCATTCATGCATTTTTGTCAAATTAAATTTCTAAATAACATATAGTATTGTAATCAAACCGCGTTGTGGCTAGAAATAATATTAGGACGTTGCTTCCATGCTCACACCCAGATAATTTTATTGGTTACAGATGAATATCATAATGGGTAATATTCATTTATAACCGTCAGATCGAAAAGAAATTTTCTTTGGTGGGAGTATTGAAGTAAAATTCATAATATTAACCTTATGAAACAAATATTGTAAACCGCCGATTAGGAAGCTAGAGTGTTTGCTTGTGATTAAAGCAAATGACGTGAGCAGTGACCTAATATATATTTTTCGAATTTGTATCCTCTACTGCGCAGTAAATTACTACACAGTACACCGGACGTTGGATCCGCTTTAAGATTCGTGCAACTCAATCTCAAAAACCTCCCTTATAATCCACATCATTGATTCGATGTGCAGCATACGATAAGCAATTATACTTTTCTCATCTTAATTTGTAGGTAGCGAACCATGTAATTTGCTGATTATATTAGAAGCAAGTTGAGGTCTGAAAAGTCCAAGAAAATTAAGCATACAAAGTCTTTGGGGAGTAGTTGGAACTTGGAACGAAGGAATTGCAATGGCAAATTTATATATTAATTAATACTCCATTTTATTGTTTGGTTAAGAAGATTACTTGATGTACAATACTGTGTATAGTTAATTAATTATATAGTCTATCTGATTATCTCCAATACAATTCGATCAGATGGAACTTTTAACCCTATTTCGTTAGAATTTGAAATTGGTAAATAGTATCAATATGCATTCGCAGATTCAATCCAAAATTTTAAATTTAAAGAGCATGTAGCATATGCATGTATTGTAAAATTTGTAAGGGACGGGAGCATGGTAAAGGATTAGTATATATATATGCATGGTAAAAGCAAGAAGAGCTCCAAGCAGTAATTAAAACAAACATAGAATTAGAAAGAGACTTTCATATATATGCTCTTAAGCTATAGGGCCGTAGAGATTGATGAGAGGAGATATGAAAAGTTAGAAACTGAGAATTTATTCAAAGAAGGATAAATAAATGTTTCAATGGCAGCCTCAAGTAATATTAGTGTAATGATAATTAAAATAAATAGATAATATAAGTTTCATGGCAGCCTCCATTAATGTAATGAATAAAATAAATAAATAATAAATTGCTGATGTGGCATCCCTAAAATGAGAGGAAGTCTACGAAATTTCCGAACAATGCGTTCATGCGTTTTTGTCAAATTAAATTTCTAAATTGTTATATAATTGAGAAAATATGGAAGGGGGAAATCTTGCTTTCTTATTTTTTATATTCTAATACAACATTACAAATGGCTCTATATATAGGACTAGAGCATGAAACAAAAACTTAAAACATAAATGCCAAAATTAACTCCCTCTTTAACATGGGATAGAAACTTAAACTAGTTAAACAACATGAGTTTTGGACATCCAACTTAATGCATTATCATGTATCGGTTTACAACATAAATAACATATAATTATATTCCTCATTCAGGACTTGGCCGATTTTTGCAAAACAGAAGTTCAATATTACTGTTACATCTCGATTTTACTAGCTCCGCTACAAAACAAAACCATGATTTTAAATTTTAAATTAATGAGACATACTGCAGATTATTCATATTTAATTGATTGGTTCGTTTTTCAGCAAAATGGCGCAGCAAGTCAGTAAGTCTGTGGGATTATTAATTACATTAGTATATATAATTAAGATTTTGTGAGGAATGCAAAATGGGATGAAAAAGGTTACTTCTAACCAGAAATTCTTATTGCGTTTCCTAACCAAAAAATCCTCTTGTTGAGAACTATAGATATATATTTATTGTACACAACAACTAATTCCTCTCGGTTGCGCATTCGGCCTGTAATAGTAGAAAGGAAAAGTATATTGTTGAGAACTATAGATTATAACCTTGTAAAACAAATATTTATTGTAAACCGCGGATTATGAAGCTAGAGTTTGCTTGTAATTAAAGCAAATGACGTGAGTAATGACCTAATATATATTTTTCGAATTTGTATCATCTACTTCGCAGTAAATTACTATGCAGTACACTGGCCGTTGGATCCACTTTAAGATTGTGCAGCTGAATCTCAAAAACCCCCCCTTATAATCCACATCGTTGATTCTTTGCGCAGCAGAGCATAAGCACTCATATTTTTCTCATCTTAATTTGTAGCTAGGTAGCGAACCATGTTTGCTGATTATATTGGAAGCAAGTTGAGGTCTGAAAAGTCCAAGGAAATTAAGCATACAAAGTCTTTGGCCGGGGAGTTGGAACGAAGGAATTGTAATGGCAAATTTATATATTAATTAATACTCCATTTTATGGTTTGGTTAAGAAGATTACTTGATGTATAGCTAATTAATTAATTAATTAGTGAGTATATACAATCTTCGAAATTGGATGGAAATTTCCTAGCAATACCAAGATCCTCACAGAACATACATACATATATACCCAGAAGGTGGATCTGAATCTGCTGCTTTTATGAAAAGAAAACCAAAGACTTTTTTTTCTGATCAGATGGTTGAGATCAGTTGCTGCACCAATTTCAAAATACTTCGGTGCTTACCGCACCGATCTTAAAATACTTCGGTGTTTTGTCAATCATCGGATCAAGATAAGCAGGTGATCTCGATCCCCGAAGGTAGCTAGCTATTGCGCGCACGTCAATTCGATCGGATGGAACTTAATTTTAACCCTATTTCGTTAGTATTCACGCAGATAAAAGTTTCATATGTGTGTGTATGTACCGTGTCAATTGGTCGAGTTTTGACGGATTCAATATATAATCTGTAATTATGAATTGGAAAAAATTAAGGAGAATCTAAAGCACAAACCTGATAAATGAAACGTACGTATATTAATGTTTACCAGAATTACAGTTTTCATGATTGCTCGGATTGATGATAATTGATACTCTAGAAAGAGGGGTAAGCTTCCAAGCTTTTTAGCTATGTCACATCTTCATTAATCTCAACTATTGATTTTGTTTCTCTCTCTTCATTTATCTTAATCAAATGGCTTAAATTAATTTTTTTTTAATATAATGTACCTAAAGAACAATTTAAGACTCAAAATATTTGCAACTCTTTATATTCTTTTGTATAGATTGAGATGTAGCTAAAAATATATTATATAGAAAAAATATTATATCCAATATTTATCTAATAAAATATATTTAAGAAAAATGTATATTTATTTTTGATATCTATTAATTTACGTAATATTATTTTTTCGGGGCGAAGCCCGATTCACAGCTCTAGTTGGCATAATTTTCTATTTAATTTCTGAGCACCAGTTTAATTTGTCGAATGGTTGATTAAAAGCAGTTATTAATTCAAACACGGACCAGATTTGCTAGCTTTAGACACGGCAGTCGGCACACATTTATTAATTACCTAACTGGAGTAACTGGAGTAACTGGAGTAACTGGAGTAACTGGAGAACCGGGTGCACACAAATTTACTGGGGATGGTGAGAATTATGAGGCTGTGTTATACAGAACAGAGCGTCTATATATCCTGAACCTACCATCTTAATTCCTATCTAGTAAATAAATTATGTTTATTAATTGTTATCGGCTCTTTAATGGAAAAAAAAAATAATCAATTGTAATGTATGAGTCTTAGTTCAAAATTTTTGACTTGAAATTGAGTTGAAACCCATCCTCGACGACATTCCGATAGATATGGTAGTTAATTAGTCCATTTCAGGTTTACAACAACTGTCATTAAGTCTCTAATCTCTCATTAGCATGACTGCATATCTCATCTGGAGATTGTTATATGTAAGCGTCATACACTGATCTGTTAGAAATTAGAAGGCCTCCTTTATTGACCCGACTTTGATTACTTTTACTTCCTCTCTCTTCGGACTCTTTGAAAAACGGATGTGTCAATTCAATTCTCATCATAGTTTCTAGAAACTAGAAATTTATATTATATATGGCCAATAATTAACTAATTAAAGTTCTCCACTTTGAAAAACGGATGTGTCAATTCAATTCTCATCATAGTTTTTAGAAACCCACTTTTTTATTTGTGGAACCCACACCTATGAGTGTGATTTCGGATATACAAATATGAATATTTAGTTGTATCATGAGAAATATCTTCACGGGAAATCCTTATTTTTTTAAGGAAAAAATAGATATATCTAGTCAAATTATATATTTTTTTAAATTAAAAGTCTATTTGAACCTCTAAACTACATATAAAAATTAAAAAAATTCTTTTGTATTTAATTATTCAGTTTGATAACCGTTGTTGATTAGCATGTTGTTGTTGTTGTTGTTGTTATTATTATTGTTGTTGTTATTATTGTTGTTGTTGTTGTTATTATTGTTATTGTTGTTATTATTATTATTATTATTTATATTGTTATTGAATTTTAAGCAACAAGAAATTAAGTGAATAATTTTTGTAAATACATATAAAAGAAATCTAAAATACAAACACACAACTATTACATATTAATAAAAATTGAGAGGTATGGAGAGAGAGCCACCAATGTTGGGAAAAAAAAAAATCAAGTTGGACTTGATTATTTGTACCTACCATTTTATACATGAATGGGAAAAAAATATGAGAAATATAGTTCATTCCAATTCTCACAAATTAGCATCCGAACAGGTAATGGGAAATATTTCACGGTTGGCGCAAATTCCTTCCCATTCCCACAAAATAAGGGTCATCCGAGCGGGGCTAGTAGTGTTATTTGATGCCTCATGCCATGGAGACTTACAGTTACAGTTGGGACCTAAAAAAAAAATGTACCCCCTCTTAAAATATCAGCAGTCTAAATAAGTATTGACCAGACATTGTAAATATTTTTGTTTAATTATATAAAATGAAAGTAGGCCAAGCCTGCTCATAAAAAAAAATAAATAAATAAATAAAAGTATTGACCAGTTGACCTCCATTTTTTTCTCAACAAAAAAAAAAAAGAAAAAAAAATATTGGGCCCCATGTAAAGTGGACTTGGTGCTTGCTGTTGACATGGGTTTATATAGGTTTACATTAATTCCCTTTTAGTAAACTAATTAATTAAGGCCCATGGAATTAGGGCCTGCTATTGAAGACAAAAAGTAAATTTGAAGAACCCTTCGATCGCAGAAATTATATCATTAATAAAAGCTTGTATTCAATAGAACAAAAATATAGGTCTTCATTATTGAAAGGTTGGGTTACATTAATTTCTTGACTTCCTATTTTTTTTTGTCAACAATGGAGATCAGCCAGTTCATCCGCGTTTTTGTCTGACTCCCTAATTTTTTTTTTCCGATTGCTCCGAGTTTTTGACGAAAAATTGCCGAGGTGCATAAATAGAGCAATAATCGGCTCAACACTCACTGATCCTTCTCCAACTCAGGAGAGTCCTACTAGGACTCGGCGATTTTTTTTCCCCGTGCCAGTAATGCAATTTAAGCCTGAATCCTTTCTATATATTGGGTTACATACATTATGGTGGGATGTGCATGGCACCTGCTATTGGAATGAATTTATTTCAACTCGGTTCTTTGTTGGCATGCTCAAGGCCCATGAAATAGGGGCCTGCCAATACTCGAGGAAACAAAAGATAAGTTAGAGGAACACTTTCCATTGTGGAAACCATCTTGGGCTTGAATTTGCATAAAAAGTTATCTTTACAGAAGCAGAAAATTAAGCAGAATAGCTTAGATGTGCTGTTTTATGGGAGCAACATCTATTATATATACTATAAATAAGCAATAATATTTTTTTAGACAGATAAAGAACTACATTTTTTAATGATTCATAATGTTTAAATCAAGTCATTTTTTAATTATCTAAAAAAATAGTAAAAATGTACAAAAATATAAAATTTTATCTATTATGATATTTGTATATACAGATCATTTTGAGCGGTTTTGATTGACTATTTAGACTTTAGAAACTATAATATCAGAACCGTAGTACGGCTAATTTATACTACTAATAGTACCATAGTCTCACTCTAATAATTTTACCACATCCAAGGTCAAACTCATTGAACACAACACAGAGTACCAATTTGCAAACGGTACATCGAGAGAAGTAGCATGCTGTGATACTGGTATATATGTGTAGGCAATTCCATTTATACAAATCTCTTCTTCTAAAAATAGCGAAAGAAATTGGAGCTCTCTAAAGGCTGCCACGTCATCTCCACAAACCGCTTTATTAATCTGTTGTAAAGTATCCTTTCGTCTGCTTTATTAACAGGCATCCCTTCATCTGTTTTATTAACAGGCATCCCTTCGTCTATTTTATTATTAGGCATATGCGTCTCTTCATTCTTTCTTTACCACAGTCTTTACACCAGTCTTACACCACAAATCAAGAAAAATTGAATTATTTTGGTGCCCTCTAAATGACTGAGCATGTCTCTTTCAACGCCTTCTACTTCATCTTCTTCAAATAACAGGTTGGTGTCTGCCTTCTTCTCCTCCGTTATTTCACCTTGAGGGCTACAAGTTCTTATTCATATCCTAATTTCAATCTCTTATTGAATGAGAACCACTTTCCTTTTTATTCCCACATAGGTTTTCTTTGTCTCCATTCAATTCTCCATTAACGATTTTTTAATTTATTGCAATTTACAGTTGCCCTTTAAAATTGCCACATAATTGTTTTTGATTTCACCCATTTACGGTTTTTTCCTTTTCGATTCTCTCCACTTCAATTCTTTGTTAATTAGTAGGTTTTGTTACCATAACAATGATGTACTTACAAAATAATTTCATCCAATTTGTAAATTGCACACAATTTTGTATCAGATATGATGGCATTAAGTTTAATCTTTACCATAAATGACGTTTCTACTACCGTTTTCATTGCTACATTTACTGACTTATCCCATATGTGGATTATTTCAATATTAAAAATATTAAATCATATAATTTTTATTGTACAAAGAGGCATCTTCATAATTTGTTTTTATTGTATTAAGCAAAGTTTCTTTGTAATGAAATTCTTGGACAAAGTTTGTTTCATTACTGTTTAGTTTCGATTTAAATTTTCTAGAGCTCTTATCCATTCAATTTATTTAATTTCTCATTATTGTGAACTTCAAATTAATTATTGATGTCTTCTATTTTAATTTGTTTTTGCAGGATGAAGAAAAAAAAATCTAAAATGAAAAGATTATAAAAAGGACTTTCATTGAAGACCTGGATGAAGATAGCGCACACAATTTGATCAGTCGTACCACAAGAGTATGGGATGGCATCAACCCAAACACCAATACATGCATGGGACTTAATGTTATCTTCGCTGATGAAAAAGTTATTTTTATAGGTTTAATTTAAACAGAAATTTTGTAATGATGATTTTCCTAATTTTTGTTTGCTTACAAACAATAATAAAGTTGTTTTTAGAGTTTGACACTGAGATACTACCAAGTTTAGTCGATTTTAATGCGGAAGATTATAATATACTGCTGAATTAACATAATAAACAAAATTGGTCTACCAAATTGGTCTTTGCGTGTGTATAAAAAGAATCATGCATCATAATGAAGTTTACCAAACCTTCATAATAGCACAAATTAAGTACACCATTACCAATATCAAATTAGTCAAGGAGAAATACCAGAAAAGGGTTCACTGCTTTTCATAGGTAGAATGGTGCTACGTCATTTATATTTAGTCTTGAAAAACAATTCTAACAATTTAGGTTCGTTTCCTCAACACAACCTCAACTACAAAATATTTAGCAAATCCATAACATCTCCAAAAAGGACTTACAAAATAATTATCTTGAAAACCATGACTTAATTTTAATCCTGGGCATTGCACGGGTCAAATACTAGTTTACTTAAATTTTACATTGAACACATTCTGAAACATTCTCCATGTTATGTTATAAACTTATAATAGAAGATGGAGAAGCAAATTAAACAGGTATGACCATATGTTTCATGCCCTTAGAGCTCAGAAAGTACATTCTTCACGGCATCTCGAGGCCGGTACATGGCTTCCAGTGGAGTGACTAGCGGAGTAGATAGCCCGACACCCTCGGTCAAATCTGTCAACTCACTGCCGGTTCTTTTCCATTCGAAAGACTGAATGGGAGACCCTAACAGGGCCCCCATCATGCGCATCGCGAATGTCTCTCCTGGACACCTCCTCCTCCCATCCCGAATGGTATCATAAACTTCCCGTTCGAATTCCCGTCCTCAAATCTCCCCGGATTGAACTTGTTTGGCTCATACCATACACTGGGGTCCCTCTGAATCGGGTAAGTGTTCATCAGAAGCATCGTTCCTTTCGGAATGTCGTAGCCTCCGAGCTTGATTTCTTCACGTGACTCATGTGGTGCAAGGAGTGCTACGGTCGGATGGAGCCGGAGGGTCTTGCTAATGATGTGATTGAGGTACAGAAGGTTGTTCATGTCAGATTCTTGGATCAACCTCTCATTTCCGAGATGTGCATCGATCTCAGCCACTGCCTTGTTGAGTATTTCAGGGTTGTTAAGCAACTCAGCCATTGCCCATTCGATTGTGGTCGCCGTAGTTTCAGTTCCTCCCAAAATCAAGCTCTGGAGACAAGGAGCGATCAATGAGTTACATAGAAATAAATTATAAGTAGTTCTTCTATGGACAACCGTTCATTTTTAATCAAGCGATTCAGATTCGACAAATCAAGTATCTCTCATTACTTGTGTCCCAAGAATACATTGAAACCATTTAATTCAGACAAATGAACGACTCATATTTCTTCCAATCTATTGAAGAATTCAGTATAAATTATTACCAGTTACCAGTTGTGAGATCACATTTTTGAACCAAGAAAATTGCTTAACAATAATTGTTTCTTCAAATTAAATGGAAATGGCAATCCTTAGGTAACTGATAAAGAAAAAAGCCAAAAAAAAAGTGTGAAATTTGTGTTGAAGAGACAAACAGATTTGTTTTTAGATTGGTATATATTTGGAATTTCAGAGCAACACTTACAATAACCATGCCTCGGACAACGACATCACTGTACTTCTTAGAATCCTTCTTTTGCAGTTGAAGCAAGCTACTGATCATCGTATTCCTCTTTCCGACGCCCTCTTGCCGGTGCTCGTCGATCATCTTTTGCACCATATTGTCATTCACCGTAGTCAGATGCTTCATTCTTTTCATCGTTCCCTTCAGATCAAGGATCCTTAACAGCGGAATGTAATCCTCCGCATTGGCAGCCCTGTCAATTCGAACCACGCTGCGAGTGCTTTGCTGAATTCCTTCATGTCATCTGAGACGTCGTTGTTTTTTCCGGCAATCGCGATCAGCATCATATCAAGCATCAAATCGAACAACATCTTCTTGAAAGCCAACTTCTTGAAACTATTCGATTCCTCTGATTTATTCTGTTGTGATTTATGCGCCATAAATAGTTTGTGACTCATGTCTCTATACAAGGTAGCCCGGATTTGCGAGGAGGCATGCAACTGCTGGCTAGAAAGCAGCTCAGTCGCTGCAGCTTGCCGAACAATGCGCCAGTAGGGACCGTAATTGGCCCAGACTATCAAATTCGGTTGCATCTGTACCGTCGGTAAGTGGACACAGTTTGCAAATGTTAGGTCATGCGTGGTAAAGCACTGATCGGCCAAGGTTTGATTGGACACGACCAGGACCGGACGGGAACCCAGACGAAGAAAGATCGCGGGCCCATATCGGTCGGATATTTTGTTGAGCCATTGATGAAATGGTAGTTTGACTAGATGAAGGTGGCCTAAGATAGGCAGAGCCGGCGGACCCAGAGGAAGGTTCTTCCTGCTTTTGTTAATGGAGTTTAAGAGGATTTTAAAGAAAATCATCAAGAGAAAAATGCAAAGAAAAGTGTTCATGTACATGAAATCCATGGTTAAAGGAATTACACATACACAAAATTTGTAACTCTTATCTAAAATTACAATATAACACTTAATTCATATTTTGTAACAATATATATAGACGTGGACATTAATCTTGAGGACACTAAATATGACCTGCAAGAAAAGAAAAGTCACAGTTAATTATTAGTAGTTGGCTAATTAAGTTGCCTGATCTCAAGAGTTTATTTTCTTTGATTCTGCTGATTTTATTTCCCAACCATCTAGTAGCAGAATAAAGTTGAAACATATATATCCAGATGCGCAATCAACACTTGCGCCATATATATAGGCTGCTATATATCAAACTCTCAAATTTTGTAATTGATTCATAAAATTACTATTTATAGGAAGATCATTAGAAAGGCTGCTATCACCATTTATGGTGATACATGAAGGTGGTGATCTTGTACGAGTCTCTTATGCATGACCTGATCAGACTTATATATTTCATATATAGAGCTAGTGAACAGAGTTGAATGCCAGTTAGGTTTAGAGTACAATAATTTGGCATTGGCTGCATGTGCTGCATGCATGTGGAATAAATACGGAAACTTCATGTGTCCACAGAGTCAAACCAACTATTGATCCATCATTGACCATTTGCGTATGTGTTCTTGCCATCTCAGCGTGGAGAGCCACTTTGTAAAATCTTTCTTTCTATTTCTTGCTATCCTGGCGCTATCATTACCTAGTTCGCAATTTCTCTCTCCGTCTGAGCTTCACGTCTAATCGAAATCAATGCTCGCATAAATTGTCTGTTACATTATGGGTCACCTTTTTTGGTACTTCTGTTGCATTTCTTAAGTGTTTCCCCTCAAATAGGACATGTTACATTCTATCATTTAGTTGTTACATTCTACCATTCAGTTGTTACATTCTACCATTCAATTGTTAAATAATGGTTGTTGTTACAACCGTTAAAAAAGTACTACCTCTGTCCCATTTTAGATAGATTTTTTGTAGTTCAAATGAACTACAAAAAATTCATCTATTTTGGGACAGAGGTAGTATAAAATTTTGATAAGACATAAAATGATGTTCAAATTAATTAAAATTTAAAACACTACCAATTTATAAGTTAAATAACGCATCCATTGTCAAGATTGTCGAGAGCATTGTCAATGGATCCCTCTCTATATTATTTTCTGTTTTATAAATTTTATTTTTTTATTGATTGTTCTTACAATTTTTTTTTGAGAAGTGATTGTTCTTACGATTTTGGTCACCTTTTTTGGTACTTTTGTTACATTTCTTGGTATTTCCTCTCAAATTGGACCTGTTACATTCTATCATATAGTTGTTACATTCTATCATTCAGTTGTTACATTCTACCATTCAATTGTTACATAGTGTTCATTTATGCTAGGTACATTTCCCTAAGTAAATGTTATAATATTTGTCCATAGTAGTTGTAACATTTCTAAGTAATTGTTACATTTGTCCAAAGTAGTTGTTACATTCTGAAGAAAATGTTACAGTTGTCCAAAATTGGGCGGGATGTAGTGTTCAAAAAAAATGATATCAGGTGTTTGTAGGGGAGGGAGGATACCGAGTTTTGAAATTAATGTGATGTGATGTCTTCAATATTTCTGTTAAAAAAAGAAAGAAAAAAAATTTGCAACGAGTTTATGTTTTGTAGGCTGGAAACTATATCCAATGCGGACTTGATAAAGCTTGACGTGGATTCCAACATAGCACCCCACATGTAATCTATGGATCGATGGCAAGAATTCGTGTGGACGCTAGGTCCCGCCCGAATAAATACTTGAATCGGAATGTACATCAATACATGAAGAAAAAGGATTAGTTATTTTGACGATTTTGATCTGAGAACGAGTTTCTTTGGAAAAAAAAAGAAGTTAAAAGTTTATAAAAGTAAAAAAAAAAAATGAAAATGTCGTAAAGCTTTTGGATTTATTAATTATATTTTCAAATTTTAAGCAACTTGAGTATGGTCTATCAAATTAATTAGTCGTTAAAAGTTATACACATTAATTTTAGATGAACTTTCAAGCAATACTTAAACGGTTTGAAACTTACAATACAATCTATAAATTCAAAAATATATTGATATATTTCTTTGTTATTTTTAAGAATTTTTTAATTCATACAGTATTTGATAATTACCTCTCAATTTGTCTCTTATTTATAACAAATGCAGACGAGATTTTTTTTTTTTTTTTTTTACTTTCTCGAGTTAGTAAAACTCTTTATAACAAATGCAGAAGAATATATATCTTTTATCTTTTTCGCAATTTTTCCACAGGTGTTCATCAAGTATCAAACGATGCATTATGCATATATAGAGTAATACCTAGTGTTCACAGAATATCTGTCCATAGCGTCTATAGGTTACAAAATCAGGTCTATCTATTACAAAATCGGATGTATATATTTGTTACATTCTGAGTGTGTCTATAGACGTATAGATACATTTTCAGTGGGCGCAAGATATTTCTCTTATACATAGAGTAATATGGCAAGAACTCAAGATGCCGTTTTTGTTGTTGACCTCACATCCAATGAATTCATGTGTCTGTGTTGGACCCCAATTCGATACGGATGTCTCATATCACTTGAAAACAGTAAGTAGCAGATCAATTGCAGAAACTAGCTAGAGAGTGAGCAAACTAAAATTTTTCTACATTTAAAATCAAGTGCATAACTTGTTTGCCAATAACTTTTGAAAGAATAAGAGGAGATTGAGTATAGTGAATCAGCAAACATGCCTAAATAAAGAACTAGCATTTGGTGTAGTACCTAAAGGCAACGTTCTCCGTGTAGGAGGTCGCGGGTTCAAAATCCGAATGGAAAGTTTTTTATAGACATTTAAATTTGAGTGGCTTGACTCTCATTTTATCTCAAAAGAAGCAAACATGCCTAAATAATACATTTATTGGGTCGGACTAGTTCTGTTTGGTTCCGGAGTGTTTAGTGGGTGACTCCATTATTCTATATATGTATGTCACTATGTATTATATATAACATGGTGAATTTTATTAGCAACAACGAATTATTAGTTCTAAAACAAATCAATCAGTAGGCATTAATCTAACTCAAATAAACCAACGAGTAAAAGAAAATCAATATTAAAATTGACCCGACCCGCACAACCTGAATCCGATACGTCCTCCCGATTTGCCGCCTCAACTCTAATGTTGTGTGAGCTGTTTGGACAGGTCCACTACTGCACATCTTCAGTTACAACCTTTCAGCAAGGCCGGACAAGTGCTTAGCATGCAACAACAATACGAGTTGTTCTTCTATGGACAATCGCTTATTTGTAATCAAGTGATTCAGATTTCACAGATCAAGCATATTTCTTTGTTTGTGCCCCCAAAAATATATCGTAACCATCCGATTGAGGTAAATGAACGGTCTAAATTTTTCCAAATCCATTGAAGAACTCACCCTTTTGTTTACTGCATCAATTTTCATAAATTATAATAATTGGCAATTCTCATGCATCCATTCCTCTGGTACGTGGTGGAACATCATATATACAATCTTTCTCCTGAAGTGGCATCGAACAAACACCCCCATATATAATCCTTATTCTGAGAACATGTGTCCAATTATTCTTGTCCTGATGATAATAGATCAGAGGTATCGTCTGTCCAATTCAGAATCCGGCACAATTTGTGACACACATTGTGCCAGTTTCGCATCGGACCTTTGCTGCACTCCATGGTATGTACCAGTTACATTGTATGTACCAATTTCAACTGAGTTAAATGTGATATTTCTCATCACTGCATCAGGCACAAAAATGATATTTGTTACTAAAGACAAGGAACATGTAGTTTTACCGGTTGATGCATACTCATAAAATCTTCATGGGCAATTAATTATCGAATTCATATATATCCCCTGCTGTACTGCATTATGCAGTTCACAACGTCAGCTGTTGGATTGTCTCGAGATGATATCCAACGGCTGACATTGTGAACTGCACAATGCAGTAAGTCAGGGGATGAGCACTCGGCAATTAACTGCAACCTACCCTTCCGGTTATAAGAGAAAACAAATAGGTCAGCCATAAACTGGAAACCTGATCCTGATATATCAGAATCTAGCTGTGGAGGTTCCTACAACACCAATGAGGGGATTGAGTTGAGAGTAGAGAGGAGTTGCTCTGGTATATATGCTACGATTTTAAGTAAGAGGAGGGATCCATTGACAATGTCTATCTTGACAATCTTAACAATCCCAATTTTCAAAAATTTGAAAAAAATAGTTAGAAATTCTCAAAAATAGAAAAAAGTTTACGGAAGTATTACTTAACTTATAGATCGATTATATTTCCGATTATATTCAATTTAAGCGACATTTGGTAGCTCTTTAAAGATCCACTAAATTGTAACCGTTGAAAAGTGCACAAAATTATGATAAGTCATTGAACGATATTCAAATTGATTGAAATTTGAAACACTATCAATCTATAAGTCAAGTAATATATCCATAAATCATTTTTCATTTTTAAGATTTTTTATGATTTTTTATAAATTTTTGAAAAGTGGTATTGTCAAGATTGTTAAGTTATCCATTGTCAATAGATCCCTCCTCTTTAAGTAATGGATTTAGGCTAGTGTCAAGAGTCAGCTGGCTTTGTAAAATTTGGGCCTCTTTTAAGTTTTAAAATCATATCTAACTATGAAATCAAATTGCATCAGTACAAATATATAGTCATCAAGTTAAGATAAATTGGCCCAAAATATGGGCCATAAATAAAAATTGGAAGGACAGTTACATTTATGAAACAAAGTTAACATCTTTATATAGTCAGTTGACATCATCCCATTCCCATCATCGATCAGCCCAATTTCCATTACCTTGATGGTGATCAGTTTGAAATAAAAGCCTTGTACCAGTTGGTACCGGTGATTCAAAGAGTACCGGTTAGAGCAAGTATAGATGCATCAAGAAATCATTTAAGATTAAGAATAAACATACAGCATATATAAGAACAGCTGTTTATTTAAACCCTTTGTAGTGTTGTGTTGTATGTTCTTACAGTTGTGGTTCTCAAACTCAAACATAAGAAAAACAGTTGTTTATAGAACAACTGTTTATTTTGCTCTAAAAATGCAACATTTGAATTTTACATATCTGGAAGCCACAACTGAAAAGTCTGAAATCAACCCAATATGTGTAGTGTTTGTTGAGACTTGAGAACCACAAGTGTGTGTATGTGTGTGTATGTGTGTGTGTGTGTGTGTGTTTTGCTCAAGAGGATATCCTACCACAGAATATATCGAGTTAAATCAATAATATTATCATAAAGAATGCAAGCACACTGTACAGTTGCAAAAAGTAATACCTGAAAAAAACAGAAAAAAAAAAAAAAACTAAACTGCTTTCAGAAAACCTTGGTACTTCACCACAGCTGTTGCAATTACCAGCATTAATGAAAATAATTAGTTGCTCAACAGGACAACATATAGACAACTTCTCATATATTAGCCGTCACACAATCCCTCTGAAAAATTCATAAGCAATTCAAAATAGACTGGTCAATTTCCCAAGCGCCGGTCTCGTTTCTTGCCATACACCTGTATGTTGGTGTGTATGTTGCAACCAACTTGGCTTCCATCATTTGACAAAAACCTAGGTCTCTGCATTTGAAAATGAAGAGTATCACTTTACCAGATTGTCACAGAAAAAATATATATATACATAGTAAGTTATGAAATTGAGGACAATAAAACATTAGCATAGTAATCAATCCAGTAGTAGATTTTTTATTAAATGGAGAGGCTCACAAGCAGGGTTGTAAATTTCGGTTCATTCCAGCAGAAACTGGTTTCATTCATCCAAAAGAGAAACTAAAAAATACTTGATATATTCAACCATTCATGGAGAAACTGAGAAGGATTTTTTTTTTTTATATTTTTCATTTTGTTCACGAAGGTCCAAATATGGAACTACTTGGGAGGTAAATGCTCGGTAATGTATAAGCAGCTGGAATTCAACTGTCTCACCAGTAATCAAGCCTTATGCTTAGCTATGAAAAATAAATTGCAATAATCAGCACTTTGAAACAATAAAGTAACAAAGAGAAATACAATCAAAATTTAGCCTCGGTAGACAGATTCCAAATGTGGCAAGAGGTGCTCCCGAAGAGGTGAAGTAGGAAGCAAGATCGATAGCCAGGTCATCGTACAGGGTCAGGAATGGGTGGCTCTGGAATATAATATAAACAAAAAATATATATGAGGAAAAAACAAATTAAAGTCAAGAGGTCCCTTTCCTTTCACAAGAAGAAGAAGAGGAAGAAGAATAGTAATAGTTTGCATACCAAAAGGACCTGAGCAGACTTTCTATCCGCTGCACTTTTCTGAAGACTGAAAATTCCAAATCTCAGGTCAAATTGAGATAATTGACAAATAATAGTATGTATAAAATAATATTGCCGATCCATGTAACCAGGTCCAGCTAATCTTATTTCCATTATCTTGTGTGCAAATTTTGGGAATAATCTTATTTGCAGTTTGAAACTTTTTTGCAAAGACATTCCAAGCTATATTTACATTACTATTGGGCAAGTCCTTTTGATCAAACTTCATGATAAAGAGCTAAACATGTTACAGATGGTGAACTTTACTCGCCAACAGGTCAAAAGTGAGTAAAGTTCAGAGACCGACTAAACAATCATAGTTTGAACTTCTGAACCTTGTTTCATATCAACTTTTTCCGTTATAAACTAAATGTAAATAAATTTAGGGGTACAATCCAGCAACGCAAACTCCTCAACTCGAAACCCTAACCTTACAAAGACAAATACAGAGAATGATAAAAAAGGGTAGGTAATTTATTTTCTTTTTCATCTTGTTTCTAGCACATGCAGATTAGATAATGAATAAAATATTCCACTATATGTTGTTCTGACACATGCATATCAGAAAATGTATAAAAGCAAGCTATATATCTCATAAATAACTGCAGCAAATAACTCACCAATCAGAGATAAAGGAACAAAATTCAGGGGAGAACTGGTCTGGAGGTGCAGAAGGTGATGGCTGATCAACAACTGCTTCTAGAAGCTCAAAGAAACTCTCCCTGGGAGGGTATGGGAACTGACCTGTCGCACATTCCAGTACAAGCAGACCTAGACTCCATATGTCGCTTATGTACCCATGTCTTTTCCCACTAATTCTCTCAGGCTGTCAGAATCAGCAATTGATAGGTATATTCAGTTTATAGAATAAATCTACTTTGTCAATGTCATCGTGTATATTTTTCTTAATATGAGTCTTTGCAGATAAAGCCACAAAAATTCTAAATCTCTTACAAAGGATTTCTCCTTTCTTGAGGAGTGAAAAACAATATTCATCTTGCAACCCCCAATAACTTTTAACATGACAAAAGAACCTTGCCTATAAATGTATATATTACTTCTTCAGTCCTCTTAATGTTAATTCAAAATATGATGGTAAAACTATCAATGGAAGATGGATTCTGATCACGTGGGAGTCTTCTCATCCCAATTCACCACCGACAGGCGCACACCATATTGCACACAAGAGCCGGTTCTGATTTTAGTTAAGTTTGAACAATGCGTTACGCACACAAAAAGGTTGGCACTCATACTAGTCTCTATGATGACAGTTAGCACACTCTATTGCTTAGGGAACGCTTTGGTGACAGTTAGTACACTTTTGTTTTATTACAACATCATTTTAATCAGCTCAGAGAATTAAATCCCTTTATTAGTATGTACCATGGTCTACTAATTGCATTACCATTGCATATACCATAGGGTGATGTCTTTTGCAGACAACGACAAAGGAGTTGCCTGCCTGAATGTGTGCTAAAATCTTATTTTAGCGCTCTTTTGCAGATTTTCATGTGTTTAAGTTAACTTCATCTTATCAGAAAGAAAGAAAGAAAAAAAGAAAATGATAAAAATTATGGATGTCACAAGAACATAAACTTACAGCCATATAGTTGTATGTCCCAATAAAGGTCTCTCTCTGACCAGAAGAACTTGCAATTATGGCACTGACACCAAAATCTGATATCTTGACCTCTCCTCTGTGGTTGATTAGTATATTTGATGGCTTTAAATCTCGGTGTATTATGTGCTTCTCATGGTGCAAGTACATTAAACCCTTCAAAACCTGCATAATGCGCACACAAAAAAAAAACCAAATTTTACTTTCAAAACAAAATTTCCATACATACATTATGAAAAAAAATATATATATCATATTGACCTTTATAAATCATTATATGATAAGAATTTTTACTCGTAGTTGAGTTCTCAACAATGTATTTCATTCTACAAATTCCTTGTTGAGAATTTTTTTTTTTTTTTTTTTTGACATAAATTTGCTCCTCAAGTACATTTTGAATGAATTCACAGCTTTTTTTGGTTAGTGGGCAAGACATTAGATACAATTTCTCATTTTTGTTAAGATTGTTATCAACACTCAACACTGGCCCAGTTAATTAGAGCAGCACGACGCAGCTATAGAATGGCATTCAATTTATTTAAGCAACAATAGAGCACCAACTATCTTATGCTTAGTACAATTGAACATATCCAATTCCAAGCCACATGACAATTTACTAAATAAAACATGCAACAGAAAGATCTCCAGACACGAGGAATAGAGACTAATTGATGATTAGATTCTATCCATTAAAAGAAATATGGTACCAATACCTTCAAGGGTACTTTCCAATAAATTCCAGGTTGATATATTAATTATAGACGTACAGAATATGATGTTTCCACTAAATTAAAGGTTCTTTAAAAAAATTCCAGGTAGGTATAGTCTGTTGCAGAAGTTACACTATCGCCACCAAAATCTCAATATTACAAATAACCCTGAAATCTAGAGGCGTTTTGAAATGGGCTCAACACCAGTGGTTTAATACATGCCCCTAAAAGCTACCAAAATTATAATGAACACCAAGTATTTCTTTACCCACAAAGTTCAATTTACTCAAACCAATAACCGTTATCTTTATGAATAATTGGTCATGCTTGAAAAGATTCTTTAACCACTTGGACATTCAAGCAAATGACAGAAAATATTCTAGCAAAAGTGTACGATTCTGGTAATTATTAGGGTAGCCATAATAATTGAGGTTTTACAAATGAACACATGAAATCCCACATTTTTCTATTTTTATTTTGTTTAATGCTTTAACCAAGTATGAGCACTGGCCTGCTTACAGATGGCAGCGAGATAGGCCTCAGGAATTGTCTTCACAGTCTTCAAGAAATCAGCGAGGGACCCACCATCCATATATTCTAAAACAATAGAGATGACCCCGTTGTCATAGAAACACTGGTAACAGACCACCACATTGGGGCATTGAGTGGTCGACAAACTGATTTTCAGCTCTTGTGCAATTTGTTTTCTTATACTCTCCTCTATGTTCAGTTGAACTACCTAAAAAAGTACAAAAAAACGACAACATTATTATTCATCTACAGTTGAATTGCTTTTATACTTTGAACCATCTGGATAGTGAGTATTCCTTTATAATATCAGGTACAAGAATGAGCTATCTTATGGTAGATAAACAGGTAAAATATATGAATATGCTCAGATTCATCAGAACCAAGCAACTAATATTTTAAACCATTCCATTAATTTAAGTATGGGTAGAAAGTGCAGTAACCTACAGGTTCAACTTCTTATGTTTCAAATAGATGTGGAGTTTCCACTTTGGCATTGAAACATTTTAATTTGTAGAACATAGTTGATCCTGATTAAATGTGTAGTCTACATAATATAATAATTCAGAACAAAATTGGTATTTCTGTAAACCCTATTCTGTTCATTTCTTTTATTTTTCTTTCAAAACATCTTTAGACAACCAAAGTCATTCCTTAAAGTAAATCAAATAAATCAAACAGGAAACGGCTTCTGGTATAAGTACCTTAAGAGCAAAAAATTGGCCGGTCCATTTGTGGCGTACCAGCTGTACGAGTCCACCATTGCCCTTTCCAATTACTTTAATTGAATCTAGATCCGCAAGACTCATGTTGTTATCCAACGGCTTTACAACAATAGGCAATTCCTGCCAAAAGCAACAATTTTGTCCAAAAATTAATACCACATATATATGTCATTTAGAGACTAATTAAGCCTACTAACAATATGCCAATAAGTATTGCAACACAAATGATATGCATGGATATGGGGCTAATTAACCCAAAACAGCATTTATCAGATTTCAGATAACAGCAAAATGAATAAGATACCAGATTCCAGATTGCTAACTGCCAAGTGAACAATATAAAGTAAAGTAACAAAATCACTAAATAAAAATAACAGAAAAAGGCTGAACAAAATTACCTCCCCAGCATCACTGTGAGAGACGATCCGAAGCCCGTCTTTGTTCACCAGCAACTCCCCATCCTTGAATGTCCCACTGTGAGTCCTGAATGAATCCCAAAAACAATTGAACAAACAAAAAGCCTCAAACTTTACACATACAAATTACTTACAAAACATCCATAAAATGATAGAATCAGAAAGGGATTGAGATTGAGATTGAGAATTGGGGCTCACAAGAATTTGCCAATGTTGGAATCCTGAGAGGGCACAGCCAGAGTGGGGCCAGAGCCCGCAGCCAGCCTCAACCCACCACGCCTCATCATCCTCCTCCCCTCCCTCCCCCCCTCCCTCTCAGACATTAGTAATTTTGTTGGGTTGTTGGTAAAAATCCTTCAGAGTGAAGAATTCGATCTCAATCTCAAGCTTGAGGTTGAGGCTTGACAGAGAGAGAGAGAGAAGAAGACTCAAACACAGTAGTGGAATTGTACTTTGTTTCAGCTTTAAAAAAACTTTCAACGGGATTCTTCTGCACATGCCCCTCCTATGATTTTTATTTGTTTACATATCCTTTGTTGGGTTGTTGGTCAGCTTTTGATTTGTATAAGTTGGCTAACTATCTGACCCTTTCTCACTGTCTGACACACCCACGTACATTCATGTGCTTTACACAGTTGTATAAATGTTCACTCGAAACCGTAGTGTATCTGTTCACTAGAAAGTGGAAATTAATATCTATTAATCGAAAAGATATAATAAATGTTTACCGAAATGAAACCGTAGTGTATCTGTTCATTAGAAAGTGAAAATTAATATCTATTAATCGAAAAGATATAATAAATGTTTACCGAAATGATATCTATTAACTGAAATACGTTGGACGGTTGGATAAGTAAAAATGTTGAACATTATTACTTTTTTTTTCCGATGGAAAGATGAGAGCTTTTGAATGTTGGAACTTGGAAACGTGAGGATCATAAACTGTGTTGTTTACACTGACTTAATGTCCCGTTTAATTTTATGATTGAAGAAGTTTTATAATCTGACCCATGATTGCTAACCTTATCACAATATATACTTGCCAATAGTTTTATATTTAAACAGCATGTGGAATTTGAGATTGATTGCAAATTGCAACATCAAGCCTGAGCAATGAATATTAAATTCAAGACCCATAAACTCTATGTAATCTATGCCTTCTTTTATATAGAAAAAAGTAAAATTGAAGTAAGTAAAAATTTCAAGTATCTTTATGTTTTGTTAAATATTTATACTTTAGAATTTGCAATGAATGAAAATTTAAATTAAAGATTTTTAACTTATTGAATTATATGAAATAAAAGTAATATGGCATTTTTTTAAAATATTTATGAAAGTAAAAGGCATTTGAGCCATCCTAAAAAATATACTTAAATCATATTTTTAAGTACTGATGTTTAATAACAAAGAAGAAAATAGATAAAATTGTATCAAAGTTAAAATTTTCGAGATTTAATTTTTCATTTAATCTATCTTGGAGGTACTTAAAACTTCATTCCATTTTAGAGCACTTTGGTTTGATAAACTAAGATTTTAAAATGTTATAAACACATGATCACCATTACGTCTTTTATCAAATGGGCCTTAATTTACTTCTTTTATATAAGTGTTTACATGCACGTCTATGGAAATCATTAAGGTAACATTGAAAATATATAAACCAGTTGACTAATCTTTAGAAACAAATAGGATAGTGTTGCCAACTGTTACCTGACACAAACTAATTAAAAACTGATAGGATTGTTACCAAATTTAGAAGATAATTTCAAGAGAATTTATATATTGTTTTGTATGGTATAAAATTATAAATCGATCGAATATTAAAATGCCTATGATTTAAAATCAATTTAGTTACTACTTGTCAAGCATTTTGTTGAATGAATTGCTTTTGGGAAATGAACCATCAAATCACTTGAGCGTTGGAAATTCATTTTTCTTATCCCTCCATATATTTATACAATAATAATCCAGACGAACAAGAAAAACAGAAAAAGGATGCCCCATGATCAGTCAATTTTCCTTGTCAAAACAAATTTCTTGTAAGCATAACATACAGGGACGTTTGAGGAAATTCATCTCAGTAAGTATCTCTCCTTTTCAATTCGATCCGTTGACTTGTGGTAGTGGCTGGTCTTACTTTTATTTGTTGGGTTATTTTTTTTGTTTTACTTTTCTCCTTTTGTGAAATTCATATATGTTGAGTATGAAGTTATGAACCTAGATGCATCATGCATGACTTAATTTCATAGGTTGCTATTGAATATATATATATCCTTGACATATTGCAAGGTTTTCTTTTGAGAACGTGTAAAGTCCATCGGTATAAAGTAGGTCACTCATCTACCTCTTTTACAGTTCCGACACACCACGTGCACCCATGTACTTACCACAGTTGCATAAATGTTTATTGGAAATCGTAGTATATCTATTTACTGCAAAATGATATCTATTAATCGGAAAGATATAAATGTTTACTGAAAAAATAATATTTGTTCATTAAAAATACGGTGGATCGGTAAAAAAATAAAAGGGTTGAGGTTACCTACTGCTCTTTTCTTTTCTGTTTATATACGAAACTTTTCCCATTTGTTGGCGGGTCCCATTGCAACAAATTGTGGTGCACCTTATTTTATTTTATTTTCTTTTTCTTTTTGAACACCTATTTTTTCAGCCGACGAAGAAAGTCGTCGACTAGTCTTCACAACTCCAAATTAAAAAGGTGTCTCGTTGTCGTTGATAAGGATGTGATGCAGCTATTACGCATGCAGCATGACGATATGACATATATATATATATATATATACAGAGGAGGAATTCATTGACAATGTCTAACTTGACAATCTCAACTTTAAAAATTTTGAATAAAATCATATAAATTTTTAAAAATAAAAAAAAAGTTGATGGATGTATTATTTAACTAATAGATTGATATTGTTTCAAATTTCAACCAATTTAGACATTGTTTGATGGCTTATCAAAATTTCATATATTTTTTAATGGTTGTAATTTAATGAATCCTTGAAAAGCTATCAAACGTCACTTAAATTAGATATAATTGAAAACATAATCAATCTATAACTTCAACAATAGTTCCGTAAACTTTTTTCTATTTTTGAGAATTTCTAACTATTTTTTTCAAATTTTTGAAAATTAGGATTGTCAAGATTGTCAAAATAGACATTGTCAATGGATCCCTCCTCATATATATGAGGAGGGATCCAATGACACAATATTTTTTGACACAAATGTTACACTAAATCATATAAATTTATAAAAAATCTTAAAAATGGAAAATCTTTTAAAAACATGTTTATTTACTTATAGATCGATTGTGTTTCAAGTTTCATTCAATTTGAGTGTCATTTGATACTCCGTCAAGAATCATTAAATTTAGACCGTTCTAATTATCATATAAACTTGATGGTCATTGATGGAGTAACAAATGACATTCAAATTGAATGAAATTTGTAACACAATCGATCTATAAGTAAATGAACATGTTTATAAAAAATTTTCTATTTTTAAGATTTTTTGTAAATTTATATGATTTAGTGTAACATTTGTGTCAAAAATTTGTGTGTTATTGGATCCCTCCTCTATATATATGTTCATCAGAGTTATTCTGTTCACGGAGCAATACAGCCTTTTTATTCATTACTAGTGAAGGGTCCAATAAATTGTTATTTCTTATAATTAATTTTTAAGATAATACGTAATAGACCTTATATTGAAAAAAGTGATATGGGCCTTAAATTTTAATGAGCCGAGACATTAACGTCAACAGGCATTAACGTAAATCAACAGTTCTGATCTATCCAAGAAAATGATTAACGCCTCAGGTTTCTTATTTGGGAAATATAGTCATTTCATATCATTTTTTCCAATATGCTTTTACATAGAGTAAGGATAACGGGACCCTATATTGACCATTGGATCAGAACGAACGGACGGGATTGGTCCGGTTAAGTTTAAGGGTGTCTTTTTCAGTAAATCTGGTCCATCGATTTTGATCTAATGGTCCATATATGGTTAACAAAATGACTGGTCCTCCTACGGGAATTCCATCAAAAAAAAAAAAAAAAAAGATGATGACTAGTCTGCCAATCAAATATGCACGGACTAGTTCTTGATTGAACTGGACTTTCGTGAAGCACGAACGATTGGATTATTATATTTGCTGAAGAAGCATGGTAAATCGGGGCACGTTTGATAGTCACTAATTCTACAGAAAAATATTTTTATTAGGACATAATTTCATATTGTATTTGGCGAAATCTTACAAAAAGCTCATCACTGATAGGAAAAAAATAATCCACTCCAACCAAATTAATATTTTCCTCTAAAAACAAGCATTTTAGAGGAATAAAATCCTACTAGGAATTGATAATGTAGTTTGCCAAACAGTGAATAGAAATTATTTCCTATAGACTCTCAATTCCTATAGAAAACCTATAAAATTTGTGTCCGCCGAACAGGCACTGTGATTTTCTGGGACTTTCCATTTGACAAAACCCTGGGCCTGTGATTTTAATAAAATTGCAAATCTTACCTCTAGAAAGAGGGGTAGGACTTCTAGCCTTTCAAGTATGCCACATCAACAAAGCTATTAGCCAATTATACACAAAGATGAATCTTATAATTAATATTTTAATTGTATTTGATAGCTTTTATTTTGTCCTTAGGTCTTCTCTATTCATTACAAATAACTACAAAATAAATTAGCTGAGCAAAACTTTTAGACCTTCAATAAAAATAATTTTGCGTCTCATACATAAAAGATGAAAATAAATATTGTTTCAAATTTTTAAGAAACTTATAATTATTAAAATTAATTATACATACTGCAGTATCAACAATTTTTATATGAGTGAACCGTGACCTTCTTGAATTATTACTTTGTTACTGAATCCGCCGCGAAGCGCGGGTTTCAACCCTGGTAAATATAAATTTTAGTCGGATGATTCCTCTTCAATTTGAATTAAAAGAAAGACAAAATAAGGAAATAAGGAAAGTGCCAAAGGAGTACATGCATTAGAATTTTTAATTTTTTTTAAGAGAGGACTTATTATGACAACAATTCATAATAAAAGTATCGGTCGGCGACTCGGCGTGTTATAACTTTAATCCTATAAAAGCATTACAGAAAGAGTTTTAAGACTTTATCGGAATTAAGTACACATCATTAAAAAAAAAATCAAATTATTTTTTTCTCAAAATTTTGTGAGTCGCATTTTTTTGGGATTTGACTTTTGACTGCACTATAGGAAGAATATTACAGCTCCAGAGGAAAATTTCTTTGGAAAATAAAATAATTCTTTCTTGTATGATATCGGAATTGGTATATTTTATCATTGTAAAATAGTTCCTTTAGCATGTATAATAGAGATTAAGGAATTAGGAGGCTCCATCTATTGTATTTGAAATAAGATTATAAGAGTAGTGATACTAAAGCGAAAATCATTCCAAGAGGAATAACAAAATTGATTGGGCTATTTTGTGTCATACAAGTAAAGAGCCCACGCCTGCTATGGACTTATAATAAAGAGCCGAAAGCTCATCCTTTATAAAGAAACTAATATGAGTCTTAAATTTTAATGAGCCGAGACATTAATATACATCAACGGTGGTGATCAATCTAAGTAATTAATCAAAGGCTGAGGTTTCTTCTTTAAAAAAAAATATAACTTTCATGTCGAAAAATCCAATCTCATTTTATTAGGAGTAAGGATTGCAATTGATCAACTTGAATGCAGCAAGCGGAAATTTATATGTATATCAGCGATACTTCATTTTTGATATATCATTTCTTAACATCATAGGAAAACCACAAGTCAGATTAACTGTTCACATATTGTGGATGATATATATATATATATATAGAGTTAGGCTATAATAATATGCATATCACGATTTTCAAACTAGTAGATTCCACTTCCACATTCTAAAACTTAACATAAAAAAACTCAGCTTCTTACAGCATCCCAGTAAATACCCTATATTCTTTTGTTAATTTGTTTGCAAATTTACGGTCCCAACAATCAATATACAGACTCCCCTCCTTATGTTTCTCTCATTGTAGCCTACTTTGCTTGTCAGGTAGCAGCTGAAGACCCGGAGGGCGAAATGGGAACTTAGCAAAGTGCAGTGTTATGGACCCCAATCCTGGTTTCTTAACATCAAATTGATAACCTAAATATTAGATAGAAATATATTAGATCAGATAGTATCAATGGTAGAAGTACGCAGTTAAGAAATGTTGAAATAGTCCCTCGTCTAACCAAATTTGTCGGTGCTCTCCTACATACTTCAATTCATTTTAACAAGCAACAAGGGCAAGGTAAAATTGTACATTATAAGTATATCAATATGGTACCTGCTGGTACACATACCATTAAGAGCTTCAAGAGCGGTACGGGCACATTTGGCATCAGCAAATTCAACAAAGCACAGAACATACCCCTTATCACCTCTCTGCAAGACAAAATGTATAAGAAGCACTGACCTATAAATATTTTAACATTGTTATTATTGTTACCGTGTTGCAGTAACATTTCTTTTGATACTGTGAATTGAAGTTTTGTACAAGTATACATGTCAACTGAAACAGAAAGACCAACCGAAATTTGTACAGTGGCAATGACAGCTGAGACCACAATCGTCATTATGCTAAATATGGTAAAAAGTAAAGAATGGTGATTCTATAATAATAGCGTACCTTCCGGGGTTCCTTGTGCACAACCTTGATGTCCTTGAAGCCGACAAAAGGCCGGAAAAGATCTTACAGGAAGAAAATACAGTCAAGGATTAAGAACATCCAAAATTGCAAGATGTCTAAGTTCTAACACAGTAAACAGATGCTCAGTATCACATCTAAAACCATCCATCAAACGTTCACCCATAGAAGAACAAAATATGGTAAAAAAATCCCTACTCACCTATAAACAAACTTAATTACATATTATGCTGATAGAGCACTTTTCCATATTCAACTAATTGGGGATTACTAGAGTCCCATGAGACTTGCAATTGCTCTTACAGCAACTACACAGGAAAGGTATCTCTAGAAATAAGAATTTGATCGGGTCTAAAGACAACAACCATATTACTTGGAACAACAAAATCTCTGAATTATATGGAAGGACATATGAGGAAATCATATTATAAAAAGAAAATTTTTGCTGTCCCAAGCAGTATCATTGCTGTTCTTAGACCTGACCTAAGAATTTCCCACATATAGCTAGCTACATTTCAAACCCTCACCCATAAAAGAGCAATAAGGAACGAAGGATACGAGACACTTCTCGTCTGGTACAATCAGTCGGGAGACCGTCAACAAAGAGGATATTGGACTCATCATCACCCTTTTTTACCCCGTTCGAATCAGGTAACGGATCTTGTTCGGGGTTTCCTAACGGACTGATCTGCCTCGCACTCCTTGTCGTCGACTGAATAGAAACAACAGACAAGAATTAACCCCAAAACAATAATTGTACAAATAAAGTTTGACAGTGAAATCTTTCGATAAATTCTCAGTCCATACATCAGTTCTGGTAAATTCTCCAGCCATCCCCGCGATATCGGCCGTGCCTTCGGGAATGTGGCCTGCAAAAGGCATCAATTCAACATAATGACTATATACCGAAGCAAATGAAAATCAATAACAAAGCAATAGTACATTGGAAGTAAAAATTTTCACTTCTCACTAGTCACAAGTAAAAATCCAATGAAGCGCGCGGGGGTGATTAAGAGAGAGAGAGAGGGAGATAGATAGATAGATAGATGACCTCTGTAAGAATCGGCCATGCTCGCGCAGACAGCACCGGAGGGGGAAGCAGAGCTCGAGCCTGTTTTACTTTTACGGATGGAAGAAAGAGAGCAAGAGTGCGGTCGGTGTTCTGTTAGAGCATCTCCACGTCTGGACTCAATCAAAAGTGTTTAAGGGTAGCGATGGAATTCTAAAATCAATCCAAAAGTGTTTAAGGATAGCGATGAAATAAATTAAAAGTTTAAGTCCTTTACAAGTCTAAACAGAATAACCACTCCATCTCAAATCATCTCCAAATCGCGATTTTTGGACTTGAAAATTGTTAAGAACATGAGCAAAATAAACACCCGGTATGTCCTCTATAAGAACCTTGCTCCATCCTTGTCTACAACTTTAACCCTCAGTTAGAACTTCGTTAAGCACTCTGGATGGAGATGCTCTTAACACTGAACAGTTAACAGCAAAAGTAGCCCAACAAGACCTGATTTAAGCCCAGCTGCCAGGGGACAAGTTATAAAAGACTTCTATCTGGTTTCGAACTCGCGACCTCCAGAAAGTGTTGTTCTCAGCTACTAGACCAAATGCTGGTTCTTTAATGTTCACATTTTAAAAATGATTTGGGTTCCGCGACCTCCAAAAAGTGTTATTTTTAGCTACTAGACCAAATGCTGGTTCTTTGATGTTCACATTTTTAAAATGATTTGAAAATAGAAAAGACTAAAGAGTCATCGGTCATGCAATTCGTGCTAGTTTTGCTTTGCATCATATGATATGGATGATAAAACGTCTATCAGATGAAAAGTTTTATTTTTTATTGACTAGGAAGACGGGATCTAAATTCGCACGGGTTTGGGCCGACAATTGGATAATGGAGGCATTATTATTATGTGATTAATTGATGAATGAGAGGTTGGATCATCTCGATATTTGTGTCAGCTTGGATCTCGAGATGATCCAACGGTTTATGTGCTGTATTGTTAGGGGATGAGCACTCGAGCTTTTTGGTTGGGTTTGTGTTTTGACGAAATCTGTACAGGTTAACTTGACTTATGCGTGCCTGTCTGTATCCGTTTGTCTCAGTACTAAGGAAGGGTTTAACACGAGTTTGGGTCAATCCATTAAAAATTGAGTTAATACCTACTGTCCATATAATATCTGTCCATAGTGTCTATAGGTTACAAAATTGGATGTATCTGTTACAAAATTTAATGTATCTGTTACATTCTTTATATGTCTATGGACGTATAGACGGGTTTTCAATGGACGCAAGATGTTTCTCTTAAAAATTTTACCCATGGTACCCCCAAAACCACCACCGTCCTTGATTGAGATCTGGTGCTCTTAAAACCCGAGAGCAGGGCCTGCTCTTGTGATCGGACGGTAGTGATCAACCGAAGAATAAAATTCGGTTGATACCGACCTCCCGATCATAAAAGTAGGACCCCCGCTCTCAGATTTTAAAAGCAGCAGATAACCTCCACCACCCCCACCCCCACCCAAACACCTTGTGCCCGAGACCTATACAGGCCTGTACCTGTAAATTGTGCCCGTACCTGTATTCGCCCATGACCACTACACATGACCCGTTCCTTATATTTTTAACAAACATTGTCTTTTTAAGTGGTTATTTTCCATATTTCCTTTTTTTTTTAAACATTTTAAGCTTATTAAAAAATATCCACTACAACAATGTTTTATCAGAGAAATGTTGAAAAAAAAATACCATTGGCCGATTAAAACAATGTAGTCCTATTTCCCATCCCAACAAAAAAAAGTCTCGAAAAAATGATCTCCCACTCATTTTAGGGAAAATATCAGAGTAAAAAAATTAGTAGTAAAATAATGTATGAGTTTATTAAAATTTATGAGCCTATCTATAAGAAAATAACTTACAAATATAAGTCCTATAATTTAATCACGTGAGTATGGGTTGTTAAAACTTTTTTTGGATCATATGGTCTTGAAATCTAGATAAAAAAGAGGAGAAATAAGTATTCCATCTCTAATCAAGGTCAATTTTTAAATTTTTTTCTTTTCTTTTCTTTCTAAAGCAGCTTGAAACTCTAGGTGAAAGCCTACTAAAACATTTTAGAAATATAAGTCGCAAAACTTATATTGGTAGTGCAACTTGTTTCTTGATGTTAAAAAACATAAATTTTGTTTCATATAAATGTGGATAGACTTTTTATAACTAGTTTAGTAACTGACGATATTCATTGGGATATCATATAATTTGATTTGATCAAATAGATTAATTATTTAACTTAATATTAATTTATAAGTTGACTAACTATATCAATAATTATTCAATTTATAATAAAAAAATAATTAATTATTCAACTTATCATACTAATTGTTTAACTTAACATGTTAATTATACGTATCGCGTCGTCACTAATATCATCCTGGCTTTACCTATTATTATAACTAGAGCTGTAACTCGGGCTTCGCCCCAAAATATGATAACAAAAAAATAATTAAGCTTATACAATAAAAATAAATTTATTTTAAAAAAATTAAACATAATTTTAAAATTTTTGATGTGAATAATGATGATGATGTATAATTTATAAATAATAGCACATAAATGTTGGACCACTTTAAAGATTAAATTTTGTCTTAAACATATCATATCATTTTATTGAATGGGGGGAGAGAGGATAAATATAAACCATTGGATGAAAGTAGATGAAGAGATTTAAACAAAATCAATGGTTAATTATCTATACTCTAGAAAGAGGGGGTTGGTCTCCAAGCACCTCAACTATGTCACATCATCAATATTATTAACCATTGATTTCGTTTAAATCTCTTTATCTACTTTGATCCAATGATTTTATATGTATTATCTCTCCCCATTTAATAAGATAAATGTGATATCTCTAAGATATAATTAAACCTTAAAATGGTCCAATATTTATGTGCTATTATTTATAAATTATTGCATTATTATTATTATTATTCACAAAAAAAATTAAAAATTTTGTTCACTTTTTTTTAAAAAAAGTATTTTAAATTTCAAAACTTTATTATTTATTTGATATCTTATTTCGGGGCGAAGCCCGAGTTACAGCTCTAGTATTGATAATGTGGCATAGTTGAGGTGCTTGGAGAGTTACCCCTCTTTCTAATTTATAATTTATAGATTTAATTGTTAAATTGAATAATTAATTTGTTTCACCGTATCAAAGTATAACTATCCCAATCAAATTTCCCATCGCCGTCTTACTTGATTACGGTCCGATCCAAGTGTTGGCTAATAAACGGCTAAACCCTTGCAAAACCCAAAGTCAGTCCGAAACCCACTATCGTGTCGCGGCTCACTGTCTGTCTGAGTCCCACTGGAGTACCAGAGTGCTCATCCCCTGACTTACTGCATTGTGCAGTTCACAACGTCAGACGTAGGATCGTTTCAAGATCCACGCTGACACGAATCTCGAGACAATCCAATGACTGACGCTGTGAACTGCATAATGCAGTACAGCAGGTGATATGAATTCCCACAATACTCGCAGTACATTTGTCGTCTTCGTAACTTCCTTCATTCATTCGAATCCGTATCTGCTGTTATTCTCAAAGAAAAACAGGACCCTGTTATTCCATTTTGGGCCGTTAGATCAAAATAGACGGATCCGATCGGCCCACTATAGTTTTTAGGGGGTCTTTTAACTAAATCTGATCCGTTTATTTTGATCCAACGGTCCACAATGGAATAATAGGGTCCTGTTTTTCTTTTTTGAATAACAGCCGATTTGAATTCCATTCATTCAGTCATTCCTCTTCTCCGTCCTCTCGCTCCCCGACGGACAGCAACAATGGAGGAGGAGAAGAAGGAAGAAGAAGAGCAGCCGAAGGGCCGCCGCCCGGTCAGGGTTCGACTGGTGTTTGCCGATCGGACTCTCCTCACCCAAGCCCAGAGGTCGGAGGGTCTCCGCCGGTGCCTGGTGGTGATCAACCCTCACCTCAAGACCGTCGCCGAGCTCTCTCGCGACATCGCCATCCGGTTCGGTCTCAGCGGCAGCTCCACTTCCGGCCATGGCATTCTCCTCTCGGTGCGTGCGTGGGTTGATTTGTCTGAAAACTCGGCCTGCTTTTTAGGACTAATGTTTGGTTCCTTTTTTTTTTTAAGTGCAGATGGATGGGTTCAGCATCCCCCCGTGCGAATCGACCTCTATTTTCAGAGACAATGACAAGATCAGGTATACTTTTGATGCATTCTCTGGTTTGAAACAACTCGGTCGAAAGAAGATTGTCAACCAAAGATTGTTATGTGCTAATTGTTTTTGGTTTTCAGAGTGAAAGGTTTAATTGCTAAGAAGAAGAATGAGAAGAAGATGACTGTCGCAGTTCGATCAAATCAACCTCAAAGTGAACCGATTGAGTTAGCTGACAAAGGGACAACTGTGTTTAATAATGGGATATGTATTATTGGCAATGGAGATGATGCAACTGAGAAGAAAGAGAAGAAGAAGAGGAAGAGGCCAGTACCTGAGGAGATGAGTTCAAAGGAGAAGGAAAGAACCACCTGCTCAAAGTAACTTTTCTCATTTGTTTATTTTTTGTTCTGAGTTTCCAGTGGGAAGCAGATTAATTGATGAAATTGGGTATAGCCATTGTATGTCTTTTGGTCATGCAAACGGTTTGTAATCTTTCATATATAGGAAAAAGAAATTGAAGCTGGTGGCTGATGAAAGACCATCTACGACAAATGAAAGAGGAACGAATATTCCAGCTGCAGCAGCTCGTTCGCAGTATCATATTGTCAATCAACAGTCAAATGCTCCAGCTGTTGTGTCGCAGAGGTATGTTGAAAGTTTAAATCTTGCTTAGCTTATTCTTTTCTTTTTTATTTAGTCATTTATTTCGTACTAAAAAAAAGATATTATACACACCTTACTGCTGTAAATTAGTCTCTTGCTCAAGCAAGAGTCCACGAATTGTGTCATCTGGGTAACCAATGAGAACATTTGTTCTATTTAGACATGTTTCAGAGTTCATGAATAAATTTGTAGTTAAATGCATGTTTAGGTACTGTTTGAGGATAAATGCCAACCCAGTTGATGAAACTCTTTCTAAATAGAGTTTTTGGATTTTATGGAACAAGTACCAAACAATGGTAGTCATAAGCAGCCACATGGAATGATTTCCAGCTTATTTCTGCTTGAGGACAATATCTTGTGCTCATCGACAGTTATTTTAGTTGGAAGATGGTTATAGATAAATTATACTAGATTCAGGATCATCAATAATGTCATTAAGGTCTTTGTTCTACTTTGCTGGTTAAAGTGGTTGAATTCTTTAACGTGAATTATATCATTAAAATAAAATTAAGATTACTTTCTGGCACTGTTAGTAATCTAATGACATACTAGTAATTGTAGGCAAAACATAAATAATACATAGTATTTGATCATGTCAAGTAATGAGTTTTCTTGTTTAGGATTGAGCAAGCTGTTTCCATCAGCAAGTGCACATCTACCAGATTTTTTGGTGGTCGAAAAGATAAGGCATTCCTTTTGTCATCTTCATTTCTTTGTTTCTTTTGTGGTATGGTTTCGGTTAGATAGCTTATTTCTTAATAGTGCTACCTTACTTATCATGCCACAGTTGGAATTATACTATGAAATGCAGCTTGAGTTTTGGGTTAATTGATATTTTTTTTGTAAAAGAGTACTCTTTGTTAATCATTTTCCCCTGTTTGCCTATATCTTACATCGGAGCATACTGCAGAATGCTGTTCTTTCAATATATGTTTGCAGATATTTTATTTTTTTATATATTTCAGATTTCTTTCAAAATTGTTCTTTTATGTATTTCAGATTTTCAGCTAAATGACAGGAGTTATTATAAGAACTAAAGTGCATGATTACGAAAATTCAAAATTCACATGATAGATTTTTATCAAAACAAAAAGAAAATCAAATGATTGAGGAATCATGTTTTTGATAACATCTGTACTTGGATCTCCTAATTTATACTTCTCATTGAAAAGGATTTTCTTTTTGTTAAACTCATTGAAAAGGACTTTCTTTTTGTTAAACATATGCCGATTCCACAGAATGTGCTAGGAGCTTGCTGCAGAAATGGCAATCAACATTCTCTATCAGGCCATTGGATACCTGGTCAAGCCCGATTCATGTCCCCAGGTAAAGGACCTTTCTTTGTACCTCATTGTAGATGTAGTAATTTAATTTTGATTGATTTGGATACCTGGTCAAGCCCTATTTATGTTCCCAGGTAAAGGGAATTTCTTTGTACCTCATTGTAGATTTAGTAATGTAATATTTAATTTCTTGTATGAAATTTGTGCCAATACCAAAAGACTTTAGCGTTTAATGAATTATACCCTTCTATCAATAAATGTATATAATGTTAGAGAATAATATTCTTGTCCAGAATAAACAAATCTTCTTATAAAATAAAATTAATTTGATCAGATTTTTCTGCTTGATCATCGCAGGCGCAGGACCAAGTAATTGGCAAGACAACAGTCCAAGGGTATGTCCAATTTGTCTCATTGATTCAATATAGGTCTTATTCATTTGTTATATTCATTGCATTTTAGCTTTTTATTATGTTGTATGCCAACTACGAAAATATTAAGCCATCTATATAAAAGCTATCAGGTTGATGCAATTTCTGGCAAGGATTACAGTTCTGAATTTCGCATGTTTTAGTTGCTCTTGAAGATATGGAAATTGAGAGACTCGTGCTTGAATATGAAATGTTTCTGAAATAACTACAAACAAGACCAAACCTAAATTATTATATAGAACCCTTCTTTAGTTCGTTGTCTGTTATTGATGGATATGTTTGTAATTATTTGCATTGGAAATAGTTTGTATACTTATAAATAAATTTGATCTGTTCACAGAAATCTTTCCAGGGTGATGATGGGAGTAGGGCTAGAAAGACTTGGAAACCAAGAAATGGATATAATGGACCAAACATGCACAACAGAGCTAAACAGCAATGGAAAAACTCCATTGGTCTTGCCTCCTTATATGTGCCACTTACAATTGGCAATGAATTTACAACTGGTGAAGCTGCTGAAATGGTTCATCCTCATGGAGAAGATAACAATAAAGATGAGCTAGATTTTGAAAGCCTTGACCCTGTGCCACGTCTTCCTATGGTTTGCTTTCTCTGATTTTTCTTGTTAATGACTTAATCTTAATTTTGAAGCAGTTTGAGAAATTTCTTGTTTCCAACCAAGTTAATTTTTTTTTTTAAATTAAATGTGTTGCTTTTGACTATCCCATTTTTTTATACATTATTGCAGGAAGGTGATATAATTGCTTACCGCCTTGATATCATTGATTCCTTGGGTTGCCCAGGGCTCTCTCCTTTCAGAGTAAATCATAGTTTAATAGTAGATTTTACCTGATTCTTAGCAAATGGTTTTCTTTGACTTAACAAATTCACGTACTCCAAAGAAGTTATAGAAGGTCCAGTTTCAATGGAACACAAACACTTTAGGTGCCCTTACAACATCCTACTGTGTATTATTTAATACTGAGTAATAACATTGCCACCAGTTATCTGCGAAACAGTGAAACCTTTTATAGAAATAGAAAGCTAAACAAAACGAGTAACCAAAGGCAAGCATTGGCAGTCTGAGACTAAATCTCATTGCATCATTTACATTGCACATTCAGCTAATTATATAAACTAAAATCAGGTCCCTGTTAATTTTTTCAATTCTCTATTTTTCATGTCTAATTTTCTTTTCAGGTCGGAAAGGTGATAGTATTTGATCCTGTGTTGATGATCATTTTTCTACACCCATTGCCCGAGTATCCAACTCAAGATTGTGATATGTCTGAATTTGAGAAGGACATGTACAAAGAAGATGGTAGCGTAGAGGTATATGTATTAAATATCACGAAGCCATACTTTTGTTGAGTATACTCTAATACGTACATTATTAAAAGCAGAACAGAACTGTTGTAAACAAAATGCACTTATTAAGGAACAACCACGATAAATTAGGCAAATATAAGAGTTACTTCAGCTCCCACTCCATCATAGTTGCATATCTTTTATGCAGATTGATTTTGAATCTCTTGTGGACCTCCGTCTGGTCAAGGAGAGCCAGCTGAAAAATGTCCCAAAGATGCATAACTCTGGGAAGGGAAAAGGCAAATCCAAAGCTTCTAGCTGCCAAGATAATGCTGGAACTTCACTGTCCCTTTTAGGTAGCATACTATGTATCAGCATTATACTGTTTTCCTTTTTTTTTTTTATGGCTTTTAATATATTTGTACTTAAGCTTACACAGAAAGGCACTTCTAATAACCTAATTTCTCTGGACACAATGTATCTGTATTGAATCTCTAGTTATTGTGACAATCAAACAATCGTGTTTCCCTGTACTTCTGGTAAAGATTTCATGTGTAACGTTCAGCAGGAAATGATAACAGTGTGAAGTCAGCTTGGGAAGTTGGCGAGTCATCAAATGCACAAGCAGCAGCAGAAAGCGACTGGGGTGCCTGGGCACCAAGTACTAGCAGGTGTGGTGCCTCAGGCCCAAGCGAGGGACATTATGCCTCTGGGTTTGGTTCGCATGCCGACTTTTCTAGAGGATGGAACAATGGTAAGCTCATTGATCTCAATATTCAGTCTATGAAGTAGTTGTATCATTTTGGTAAACTGGGCTTCTATATCTGATAGTTTATACTATATGGCTTACGGATCATTGTGTTGTACCTGAATTTGACTACCTCCATTAATGTTTTATAGCACTACGTACCACTTGATAGGTCCCATCTGGATCCTTATTTTATTTCATTTCTATTTTCATTGTTAGCTTCTGATGGAGGTTTTCTTGGTTTGACTCACTGTTACAACGCATATTCCCTAACAAAATAGAGAAAAAAAAATCTCAGAATGCCAATGTGAACCTGGGTTTAGGGTACTAGCAAACCCTTAACCCTAAACCCAAAAAAAATAATGAGAAAATAGTTCATAATAAGATGATGAGACGTGGCTGATAAGCTCGGTTTGCTTGTACCACCTCAGACCCAATTTTACTACAAAATATATTTGACATTATGCTGTCTGTGCAAAACTGACAAAAATTTGATATACTTCCTGTAGATGGGAGAAACAACAACTCTAACTCGCCTTGGGAGACTAATGTTGAGGTTACAAATGCAAATGGAGGTACTCAATCTCAGCAAAATGGTTGGGATGCTTGGGAACCAAGCACTAGCCGCGCTGGTGCATCTTGGCGATGTATGGAACAGAATCACAATACTTTTCGGTCCGGTGGTGGCTATTTTACTAGAGGGGGAAGGAGAGGTCGGGGTGGCAAACTCTTCAATCGCAAGTTCAACAAATGATATGCTGGGTTTTGTTGATAGATTTGGTCGCAAGTTTAACAAGTGCTATGCTGGGTTTTTGATAGATTTAGCTGGCTGTGACCTGCTGGTTTTTTGATGTATAGTTCTGTCATTTTTGGCAGGAACCAAAAAGTTCTCTGTAAATAGTTGAAATTCCCAATGGAAAACATGATGCTTCCGTTTAGTTTAAACTTGGTTTGTCGCTAACTATGCCGTCTTGCAATCTGTTGCTATATTTGTTGCTTATTCAGAATGTTTAGGTGTGCATGACTTGTACGAGTTGTTCAAGTATCTACATTACTTTCTTCTTCATTTTTTTATGTTTCAGTCATTGCTGTTTCAGCCATTGCATGAATATTTAGAGCCACAGCTCCCCCGGTGTCTTCTAACTCCCATCACCACTTCAAATGGCACAATGACACGGATAAAAGTATAAAACTATTGAATAATAATCACATAAAGACATACTTGTGAATTACCTGAAGTTTAGTAAGCATGGTATTTATTTTCAACCTTTTCCTCTCTCTCGTTCACGCTACTCTTATGTATAACAATGTTTAAATTAATTAAAAGCCTTTAATACATACAACTAGGGTTGAGACCTCGCGTTGCTTCGGCTTACATTTTTTAATCCATTTTGTTATTAAATATTGTATAATCGAGGATATTAAAATATTTAATAAATGTTTAATTAAGTCCGCTATAAATTAATAGTAAAATAAACATATTTCTTTTTCATTATAAAGTCCATTTTGAATGTATTATTTGTATTATAGACCATTAGTGTTTCAAGTTTCAATCAATTTGGATATTGTTTGACGACTTTATCAAAATTTTATACATTTTTAATAATTAGAATTGGACGGATATTAGAAGATATAACAAATGTCACTTAAATTGAATATAACCGGACACATAATCAATCTATAAGTTAAATAACACCTCCGTGAACCTTTTTTTTTTATTTTTGATAATTTTTAATGATTATTTTTATGTTTTTGAAAATTGTCATTGTTAAGATTGTCAAGATAAGAATTGTCAATGGATCCCTCCTCTTAAAATAATTAGTTACTTATCAAGTTTTGACGATCTTGACTATTAAATGAGCATTATTTTCTTCAATTGTTAGTCATAAGAATTTACTATAAACAATATCTTTATATAATAGTTTTTTAAATATAAAAATTAATAAAGAAAAATTAGAGAAATAATAAGCGGCCGTAACATTTTTGTTATTGTAGTAACCGTCAAATTATATACTCACTCTATCAATTTTTTTTTTCTAAAAACTTCTGTTAGACTGTGTATATAACTCGATAGGATGATGTTTTTGAACAAATTTAATTTTAGTTTTGATTTTGAGTTATGTTTGTTTCATTTTAATTTCTAGAAATACAATTCATCTTTTTATTAAATTTATTAGAAAAAAAAAAACAGGATGATGCGGCTGATAAAATTCAGCCGCCGTATAAAACAAAAACGTTTTATACGGCGGTTGAATTTTATCAGCCGCACTTTTTTTTTAGTTTTATATATATGTTTTTTAAATGGAAAGATGCTCTGACAAACACATAATGACAAATCCATAGTACGATTATTCCGTGCTGCCATCCGTGTAGCAAACACCGAAACAATTAATTTTAGACTTCCTCACGTAAAATGCTCACAGAAAATCTGGAAAAATAGTTTTTGAAGCTCATCTCATGCACAGAACATCGAACGGAGTCACAAAGATAGACAATCTATACCCGGTCCATAATTTTACAGCAAGACACGCAATACAGAGGATAGGGAAAAAATCGAAAATCGAGAGTTAGTAGTCTGAGAAAAAAGTATCTATAGAGTATAGATTGATGTACAGGGACAATTAAAGAGGATATTTATTCATTATATTCTTTTTCTGCGGTAGACCCATTTACTATTTGGACGTGCGAGTGTTTCGGCCAAACGGGCCAGTTCGACACTGTTGAAGTGATACAACAGAAAAGAAAGGCCCAACCATTCCAATATCCGCCCAAGTAGCGGAGAGATCCTAAATGCACGAATCTTAAGAACACACCAATCTTGAAGCACACATCGGGTGCTCAAGTGCTTCCTCATCAGTCATCACATCTTTGCACGGTGGAGGAGACGAAGAACACTTCGGCAGCCGCCGCCCGTCTCCCCTCGCTTCCTTCTCTCCTCTCATATTCGATCTCTGATCTCTGGAGCTGAACCCCCTGTGGAGCGTCTGGTAAGGGTTTCCCTCAACTTAATATTAGTTTCTTTCTGATATTCTTAGATTACTGTTGCTGGCATTGCCTTAGATTCATAATTAGGTTTATTATCAGGTCCTATGGGATTGCAAATCATGCAAAGGATTTATTTTATTCGCAGTCGACCTAGGGTTAGCAGCAATTTGAGTTGTCAGTAGTAACCAGCACTGGTAGATAAGATATAGTTGGCGGCATTGGGCTTTGTTCGTAGGCCGAATGGTGTGCCGATGAGAATGGTGGTTGTCAGTAGTACCTTAGGCATGCCCTCAATTGTAGAAGAAGTTTGTTTTGTTAGAGGTTTATTCGTATAAAATTAATTTGCGATGCCTTAATTTCATTATTATTACTATATTTTGTATACCGATGTCGTAATCGTATATTTTAAGCAAGGGAGCTGCTACGGTAATACCATCGGTGATACCGTTGGTGATACCATAAACTTTGACTTGGGTAAACGAACTAATTGTGCAACGTAATGTACTAATTGTGCAACGTAACGCACTAATTGTGTAACGTAACGTAAAACGTACTAATTGTGCAACTTAATGTCTTAATTGTGCAACTTAACGTCTTAATTGTGCAACGTAACGTACTAATTGTGCAACGTAACATACTAATAGTGCAACTTAACGTCTTAATTGTGCATCTTAACGTACTAATTGTGCAACTTAACGTACTAATTGTGCAACGTAACATACTAATTGTGCAACTTTATGTACTAATTGTTCAACTTAACGTCTTAATTGTTCAACTTAACGTTTTAATTGTTCAACTTAACGTACTAATCGTTCAACTTAACGTACTAATTGTGCAACATAACATGCTAATTGTTCAACTCAACATCAATTTTATTATAGATAGCATGTTGATGTTAAGTTTAACAGTTAGTATGCTAAGTTGAATAATTAGCATGTTACGTTGAATAATTAGCACGCTAAGGTGAACAATTAGCTTGTTTGACCAAGTCAAACTATATGGTATCACCAATGTATCTCTGTAGCATTTTCCTTAAGAAAACCTAGATTATCAGAATGATGTCTCTGTATGTACCAGTTGGTATTTCAGTGCCAGATTATCATAATTTCTTACTTGCAGTTGTTGTCCATTTCCACTGAATTATTGTGATTGTGATTTAGAAGCAGCATAAGTGCGAACACACTGTTTGCAAAATGGTCTTAATTGATGGTTCTTTTTCGTTTTGTTACCTTATAGAATTAAAACGTCTTGTCAGTTGTAAGTCTTGTGATGTGAAAACCTTGTACCTACTGTCCGTTCTTTCGTGAACTGATTGCAGTTGCTTTGTATTTCCCTTGGTAAGTACCCATCACTCTGCACATCGAAATTGTTGCCCTGAGAAGCCTACATTGAGCTTCTGGGGTTCAACCTAGAGTCAGAATACAGTCACTGGTTCAAATTCATACCTATTTAAAGGTTTTAATCCTTTCCTAAACAGTTTACACAAGAAATCAATCACACTGAACATTGTCTTTCTATTAATGATGTAGTAATGGAGGCAAAGTTCTTCCGATTTCTCAAAGTTGTGGGCGTCGGGTTCAAGGCCAGAACTGAATCAGCAGGTCGCCAGTTGTTTCTGAAGCTAGGGTACAGCCACGAGGTTGAATTTGCTGTCCCGCCTGCAGTTCGAGTTTTCTGTTTCAAACCAAACATAATATGCTGTACTGGTATTGACAAAGACAGGGTGCACCAGTTTGCGGGGGCAGTACGGAGCTGCAAACCGCCTGAAGTTTACAAGGGGAAAGGGATTTTGTACTTGGATGAAGTTGTGAAGAAGAAACAAGGGAAGAAATCCAAGTGATTGACAATTTGCTCTCATGCCCTTCGAGGATTTGGAATTTTTTTCTTTCTAAAGAAAAATGCTTTTCTTTAGATATGAATTCTCGAGTGGTAGTGGAATAATAGGAAATTTGTGACAATTCATATAGAGGCATGAAAAGATCCAACTGATTTTTTTTGGCTCGTCTCTCTCTATTTTTTTTAATATATTTATAATTCTCTGTTTGCAGCCTCAACAATGGCATTTGATGGTATGACTACACATAGTTAGCACGATGGATAGTTTCTTTTCTGATTTTAACGTTGCCATTATGTGTTGTATGATTCGTTACCTGGAGTGATGTATGATTTGTTGAATGTAATCCACACTGGCAATATTATAGTTGGCTGTCAAAATAGAAAAGTAACACTTGAGCTCTACCTAATTAACAGGCCACAAAATTCTAATAACAGGCGCGCATAACGTAACAATGTAACAAACTAACAATAACATCATAGTGCTTACCCACTGCATGGAGTACTATCCAGTAATCCAGATGCCCACAATGATTTAAGGGATATTTTTGACAATTTTATTTTAGAAAAACTCATATTTTGTTATTTTATTTTGGCATGGAATTATTGAAAGCACAATTATTTTAACATATGATTACTTGATGGATATATATAAGTCTGATTGGAGCTGGAGGAAGGATGCTTCTGTACTCGGCAGATGCCCATTAACTTCATCTATATGATCAAATGAAAAATAACATTAAAACCAATTAATTGGGAATTATTTGAAGGCACAAAAAGCAGGTAATGGTCTTCATCAACCAGCTTGTGATGTTGGCGAACTAAAAGTATCGCCATAACTATGCCTAAAGAAGAAAGTGACATTACCAATGACCATGCTCTTTTTCCTATTGATGATGATGATGATGAGTTTTCATGTTGTCAGTATTCCTCTTTCATAAATGTGCTATTTCTTATATCATTTGTTTGCAGTTTGCACTTCATAATCTCCCAGTTTTTATTTTTTGTTTGTATTTTTATGGTGTGATTATATATACGAATTATAAGCTGGACAAATTAAGGTGATGTTTAGACAAAATAAAATATGATACAATGTTAGTATGTTACTGAAGTTGTATAACAATGTTGTATTTCTTAATTCTAATATCCTCACTTCAGTCTTCAGAGAGCTTCAGAAGCTCTGATAACAACCATTCTATTGGTTTACAGCCAAAGGAATTCTTCCAGCAATCTTGATTATTAAACTGGTTAAAAAAACTCACAAAACAACTTAATATTGTCAGTTGCATGAATATATTTATCTCCCTATGTGCTTTCAATTTTTTTTTTTTCTTTTTTGTAACAATTAATGTATGGCTGCATTGTAGACCACAAAAGCATTTGCAACATTCCACATAGCACAAAGGCACTTATGTAAAAAAAAAAAAAAAAAAAAATTATTATATAATCTTGACATTCATGACATAACCATCCAATCGTCAACATTAATTTCGATCAACTGGCCTGTGTATAGTGTGCAGTTGGAGAAGTCTGAGCCAGAGTTTTTTTGATTGAATCTGAGCCAGAGTTGCAAGACCATGGAAAGTTTCTCTATCCACTTAATAACAGCAGCACAAGTGCATAAATAATTCTTTTTTCTCCTCTTTAATAATTGTACTAGTTTTGTTTTTTAATTCTGGTGTGTGTGTGTGTTTTTTTTTCTTAAAAATTTTCAAAATCAATATTAGTTTGATATTTGCTCACACAGAAAATGAAAAAAAGCCTAAACATGCATCTAAGTATTTCATAACATTTCCATTCAATTTTCTATTTAGAAAAGATTTGCGTTGTTCTTAATTTGCATAGAGTAAAATAATTTTTATATTAATCATTGAGAATTTCTTGTCTTGATCATTGAGAGTAAAAGTTGAATTTAGTTCCTCCAAGAAACCTTTATATATGCCCCACAAACAGAACAAGCTAGTGATATTTACCAATTAGTAATTAGCATAAAAATACAGTGTTAACTGTTAAAAAATTCACACGTATAGAGTATCATAGTACTTCTCTGACACTTTGGTACTTGCTTTTAGTTATCGTGGTGTGGTCCATTGGAGGTTGTCAGGTTCATACATATATTCCTTTGTTTGGACTTTGGAATTACTTCCTCACAGTTAAAATTTTAACATATACTATTTGTCTGGGCCTATATCCCGAAATTTTTATTAATAAGCCCCCGTAGAATTCAAGTTTGAAGAATAAGCCTCATATCATGTGTTTTTGAAAAATAAGCTGGACGCTGGGGTATCATAGCGTCCCCAGTTTTTCTGGACTCTACTACTTCAGAGTCCCACTGTTTGAAAAAAATCCTGTGTTAGACTATACATAACAGGGACGTTATGGTAGTGCAGAGTCCAGCTTATTATTAAAAAAATGAAATATGGAGCTTATTTTTTAAACTTTTGTCCCACAGGGGCTCATGTATAAAAAAAACCGGGCCTATATATATATATATATTTACTTATTCTTTGTTATATATCTTGATTGTTCATTTATTGACTCCTCTACTTTATTCATGACACAAGACAGGGTTTGGGGTATTCAAATAATTAATTTTCAATATGAACAGCTATGATGAAAACCCAATTTGATCAACACTACACCCCTTTTTTCTTCCTCCATAATATTATCATTTTAATGTACAATATTAACAAACTACAAGCCTTATTAAATATGGCAGGCCCAGTACTACCACATTCTGGCAATCAAGAATTCTGGATTACACCATGGAGCATGGTGCATTTTAATGGAAAATAAATTTAACAACGCGCCTCTCATTATTTAGTAACTCAATTACCACATGTAGAAAACATAAAGATTCACTTTTCATTTAATGCTTTATGTTTACTTTTGGTAACTCAATCTTAGCAGCTAATTCATATATGTAATTATATTATATTACATACAAATATATAAATATTAATTAGGGGAGTTAGTTGTTTTGTTATAATACCACCACAACCAAGTTATCATCATTGAAACTGAATAAATTGAACTGTCTGTATATGCTGCATTGCAGTAATAGCGTTACCTGGTAGATTGACTGGTGCTATTTCTGGTTGTTTCAATATTATAACAGAAATATAGTGCTATCCTCCCCTTGCCAATTTCTACTGATGATAATTGTGACATGGTTGAGTACAAGTTATAAACTTCATTTTATTTTCCTTTAAACTCTAAGTTCATATAAAAGTTTGAAGATAGCAATTATATATTTATTGTAACAACTTTTTGAACAAAAATAAATAATACATTTTTTCTTCAAATTTTACGAACACATTGCTGAATTATTAACAAAACAAAAAAAAATATATGATCTATGCTTTTAGTATTTACTTATGGATCATATTTTTATCTACATTTTGATATTGGAAATGAAATTATGAATTCACCAATTGAGTGATTTATTTTACCAATGTTAAGGCCTCACATACAGCCACATATATAAAATCCAACATGAAATCCAGAGAGTATCATCATTCATCATTCATCAGTCATCACATTGGCTTGCTATCCACCAAGTCACCAACTACCCAATTTTCTCCCCTTTTCAGTATCTAACATATTTAAGAGCCTCCTTAGTTGTTGTAGCAGTGTAGGACACTATACCTTGTACAAGATGAACAAATTAATATTACAAGTAATGTGAGTTATACACAGGAAAATCTTTGTGGGTGTATCCTGAGCAACATTATTATAAGTAATAATGCTATAATTATTTCAGTAATACAATTAGACAGCTAAATGGGGTTTCATATTTTCAAAAGGAGACTATGGTTGATAATTAATCAGTACTAATTAAATTCAAATTAACTTTACAGAGAATTGCAGACAAAACAAGAGGCTAAAAGGAAAGGATAAATTAATTTCTGACATGTTAAATTGGCTTCTAGTAATATATATACTGGCAAACACCTTGTATGAGTATGATGACAGTGTTGTGTTACTTGTGTAACCCTAGCATACAAGCCTCTACAATGCCATGCCTTATTGTCATATTGGGAAAAAGATAGCAACTCACATGGACCATTTAATACCACTTAACGTGTTATATCATAAAAATCTTTTTTAAGGGGTGCTTTGATTAGTATAGTATAGTATCTCATGCAATATAAATAGCCCATACTCTCCATTGCATATGAAACAACATCTTTAAGCCTTTGGCATCACAAAGCAGAGAGAGCACAATTAAGGGTACAATGCAAATGGCAACTAGTCACTGTTTGACCCTCATTTTGTTGGGGATTATGGTTGCAGCCAATGCTCAGCCCCTTGTTCCTGCCATCATGACCTTCGGCGACTCGTCGGTCGACGTGGGCAACAATGACTACCTGCCCACAATTTTCAAGGCAGACTTTCCTCCTTATGGCAGGGACTTCAAGAACCATGTCCCGACCGGTCGGTTCTGCAATGGGCGATTGGCTACCGACATTACTGGTTGGCACACTAAGAAATATTTCGTTATCTGTTATACCTTGTTTTCTTTAGTTTCTAACTGTTATTGTATTTTGTATAGTTGAAAATTGACCTTCTTTTGTTTAATGCTCAGCTGAAACACTAGGGTTTACGACATATGCACCGGCTTACCTTAGCCCACAGGCATCAGGGAAGAACCTTCTTATCGGAGCCAACTTTGCATCTGCCGCATCTGGTTATTATGATCACACTGCCTATTTGTATGTAAGTGCGAGCTTTGTATTATCGATTGCATGTTTGCAGAGGCACAATTCTTTTCTTTGTTCTCCTTTTAATTTTATTTATTTATTTATACCAAAAAAGTCTACAATCAGATCAAGGTAATTAAACTTGAGAATGTAGATAATAAGAGAATATAAATAGGAAAATTGTGACAGAAGAAATATCCTTGATTGCTAATTTGTGTTATTGTTTCGAATAATTTAATCCGATAAATGATATGGAAATTGTATATTCTGTACAGCATGCTATCCCATTGTCACAACAACTGGAGTACTTTAAAGAGTACCAGTCAAAGTTGGCTCAGATGGTCGGCCCTTCAAAGGCGCACGGCATCATAACAGGATCACTGTACATACTGAGCACCGGGTCGAGTGACTTCTTGCAGAATTACTACATCAATCCTTACCTCAACAAGTTTCAGTCTCCTGACGAGTTCTCCAACCTTCTCATCGGCATCTTCAACAACTTTGTCAAGGTTGTCTATATGCATACTTGTTAAGATTACAGATTTAGCAGTAAATTTCATCCAAATACATAAAAAATAGTACGCAAATAGCGGGCAATGTCCTGACAACAATTTGTATCACAGGATGAAAAACAAGCCGACATATTACATCTCCTGTTAATATTATTCCCTGTTATTATTGCTTGTCATTATAGTGTTGCCTTAATATTGCAGGACTTGTATGGATTGGGGGCTCGACGGATTGGTGTGTCGTCACTGCCGCCTTTTGGTTGTGTACCGGCTGCGATCACACTCTTTGGTCATGGAAGCAATGGGTGTGTCACAAGACTCAACGATGATGCCAAGAACTTCAACAAGAAGTTGCAATATGCTGTGAATTCCTTGTCAAAGCAACACCCCGATCTTAAGATAGCAATTCTCGACATCTATCAGCCTCTCTACGATCTTGTCTCTGCCCCTGAGAAACAAGGTACCCAATTTTTGTTGAAGTGTGATTATAACCAGCTTTCAAATAATCCCTTAAGAATTAATCAGAATCATATAGTGTCAAGTACTGACAAGAATGGGTTCTCTGCAACTATTTCCAGAAACTTAATAACAAATTAATTACTGTGAATTGAGAAAACAAAATAATTAAGACATACAATTGCAATATTGCATATTGAGAATCATTGTGTAAAGATAGAAATATTCTGACTGATTAACAAGTCCATTTTTGTTGTCAATTGGTACAATTATTTTGCTGATTGTGTGTCCTATGCGCCAAATTAGGTTTCTTTGAAGCGAGGAAAGGATGCTGCGGGACTGGCACAGTTGAGACCACATCACTGCTTTGCAATCCAAAATCAATCGGAACCTGCAAGAATGCAACAGGCTATGTGTTTTGGGATAGTGTACACCCGTCAGAGGCAGCGAACCAAAACCTCGCAGACTCGCTCATATTGACTGGAATTAACCTTGTGACATAAACAGTATCTCAGTGTTTGAGGATTTGTATAATTTGATCCTTATTTTTTTCCCTTCTATTTTTTGTGAAATGTACTGTTTCTCTAGAAGATTTTCTCTTGTTTATGGAGAAATAATGCTGTGTCTGTAATATGAAATGAAAATGTGAGAGGTAAACAGTGTGGATATTATTGAAATGCATGTTAAATTTATATATATGATGGATTCTGAAATAAACATTATTTGGAATAACCAACAGCCGGGGCACAAATAAAATATAATCATATCTTAAAGAATTTTTTTTTTTTTTTTTTTTGCAATATAAGAAATTAACTGCAAGTTATTTTACATGTATATGAAGGATCGATGAATCAGTGAATAATTGAGGACTTCTTTGTAAAAATGTCACAAATTTTTTTCTTTCTTTTTTTTGATGATCTTAAATTCCACAAATTTGCATGCAATACATTACACAGGTCTTCAAGTTTCATTCATTACCTTGAGAAATCTTTGATTCACTAACTCATGCCAGTATAATTATAAACTACTTGATAAAGTACATAAAAGATTTTTGGCATGAACACAAGGAACCCAGGGGCAAAAGTGTCCAATTCACTTCCTGAATGAGCAATTATAAACCAGTCAAAAACCAATTGGCTTGTTCAGGAATCTGTGATCAGTTATCTTCTATAACAAATCATGCACTATATATAAGTGGATGCAGGACTTGCTTGCAATTTCTAGCCTACCCCAACTGGTTTGGGGCTAAAGGCTTTGTTGTTGTTGTATGAATGGGAGCCACTCCAGTCCCTGATAACTACGTACCAGTAACTCAATTTTGGAACTGTAACCTTTCTTTGCATTTATATTCTTTCATATATATTCTTTCAATGAGATGAAGGTTGGTAGATTCATTTCTGGCATGACAACTGGGCTGCAAAGAATCTCTTGGGAGCAAGCACATTTCCATACAACTTACAATTACAACAGGGTTGGCAGCATACTTTTCTGAGTGACCTCTTTTGAATAGCAGCTAGCACAGCAATTGCTTAATCTGACTACAAAAGTTTCCAACTTTGCCCTTGGCAGTCTACAGATTCTTTTTTTCTTTTTTGGGGAAATAAGTTGCAACTCACCTGTTATTATATTAATAAAAACAAAGATGAATAAAATCCAAATGTTGTACATCTAATTACCAGTGCAGAAATGTTATTCAAATTCGCCTCTAAACTGCACATATACAACAACAATTAATTGATCAAAATATGACAACAAAGATATGGGTATATCGTGCTACTTTTGATTCTGTACTGGAAAAAGGAAACCCTTTCTTATGGATCCCTCTCCTTTTTGGAACAATTACGTCTTGGTTCGATTTGAAGCATTTATCTCTTGTTGGTTTAATTGTACAATCTGGTATAACCAAAGACATATGCCATGCAACTGATCGACGAAACGTTTGCACAATAGTCATACTCGATGCTTTTTAGAAAATGTAATAACACTACCAATAATTAAATTAGTAAGTGACGATTAGACCAGATTTAAAAGAAAAAAGTAATTCTTAGAATGTTATATTAAAAAAAGATGACCAATTAGATCAACAACTCGACCAGACGAAATCAGACCTAGCTAGATAATGAAAAGGTAATTGATTATTATCAAGAAATTAAATTGCACTAAAAATAGAAGTTCATGGTAATTCATTCATCTTTCATAAAACAACAACTTCCATCCTCTCCTATGGATGAAAAAGGATCAACAAACGGCAACTACAGAACTGATTGCATAAATAAATAGTTCTACATTCACATAAAAAGAGCATAAAACTGATCATATATCAGATAACAAATCAGACGGATCCAGATTGGAATTGCTGCATCTTGTGCTCTTCGACAACCCCCATTTGAGCCATGAGCAACCAGAAATGCGTCAGGAGTTCTCCTCCCCTGCTCAGAGCCTTGGCATGCTGGTACGAATCGCAGTGAATGGCAGCATATCCAAGCATCTCCATCCAGGTCTCACTAATTAACTGCCACCTTAATTTCTGACCTATTTTTTCCTGCAAATCTTTTGCAAGTCGACGGCCATCTGCCAATACTAATTTACCTTGTTTTTCCAGTTCTTCTTCGTCCGGTTTAGTCCTCTGACCGGATTGACCGTTAGAATTTATTGTTTCATCTTGAAGCAAGTCGTGTGCTACCTTGTCGTCAAGCTTTTCCTGATTCTTGAACATTTTTTTGACCACAGTACATGTCGCCTCGAATCGTGTCTTACCGTATCCCAGCTGCAACATCGAAGACTGCTGGGTCAGGAGATAAACCATGTAATTAGACACCTTCAAACTCGCATCACGCTCGAGCTCATTATCATTGGAGTCTTTATAATAGCAAATATCTGTGGCGACATGCCACAAGATGATGCACTCATCGAATTCTCTTCTCATGCTCCACCCGAGATCTTTCAGTTGCCCGTGACGTTCCAATGCTTTGCTTCCCCTATATGTTCTGGCCTCCACCAGAACATTGTATATGTGCACGTTTTGCGCTCTCCTTTTTGCCTCCGTAAACATTATACCCTCCAAGCACTCTGGCACGGGAACCGACTTGGTCTCACGCATGTTGTCCCATTTTTTCTTTATTTTGAGGTGTTTCATTATCCATGCAAACATATTCCTGTCTCTCAAGCAGAGACCTACAAGGTTGTGCTGCCCGATGGTGTGTGACCACCGAGGTTTACCATTTTTTAAGGTTTTTTTTACCATAGCAGTTATGCCGTTGGCAAAACACCCGCAGTGACCGCTATTTTTAAGTGATACGACCGTCCAATCTGAGAATACAAGAAACATGGTAGCAATGACTTCGAGGCTGAGGCCTGCACCGAAGAGGATATATGTTATGATTTTATCCTCAGGTCCATATCTATGCTTGTCCAGATGGTGAAATACGATTAGTCCTGCTATGATGGAGACCAGAGAGGAGCAGCGCAATATGCGGCCTGAAAAGCAGTGAACATGCACTGCCTTCGTGTGCAGGATATCGTATAGGAACGAGAGTTCTATGGCGATCAATTTAAGAGCCTCATTTTGTTTAATATCTGCGAAGCGATCCTGGCTTTTCATTAGCAGATCTGAGGGAAAGGTTACATCTACCAGAAGGCGCTTGAATATGTTGAACCACCCATAGCCTTCTTTAATTAGCTCACTTTCGTTGTCGGAGATGTCGGGTACTTTTGAGATGAAGTTAACTGCATAAATAAGTTCCATTAGTTTGTATTAAATCATTTCCCTCTCAATTACTAGTTACTACTATCACCTTGTTCTTGCTTTTGAATTAGAGGTGGCAAATGCGGGTCGGGTTTGGGTCAAATCATTTTGACTTTCTAGAAGATCTCGGGTCGGGTGATGGGCGGTTGGGTCGGGTCAATTTTAATATCAACTTTTTTGGTTCGTATGTTGATTTGAGTTGGGTTGCATACAATTTGATCTCAGGTTAGGTCAATTTGACTTTCTGAAAAATGTTAGGTCGGGTTAGGTTCGAGTCGGTCGGTTCGGGCAGGTTTCTCGGGTTGGGTCGGGTTCTGCCACCTCTAATTTAAATACAGGTAGGGAGGGATCACTATGCCCAAAATTGATCATTAATACTTTTCATGTGTCAGCAATTCCTTGCAAAAGTTTGATTCAGGATACCCCTTAACTTTTCATATCTGACAAGTAACACCACCGCCCGCCCCCTCCCCCCCCCCCCCCCCCCCATTTCCCCGACGAAACCCGAAAGTTCTTTTGTGAAGGGGGGCAATTGTGAAATATGAAAAGTTTTAGGGGGTCTCCGAGGAGTTACCCTTTACAAAGTTGACTTCTTGCAGAAGGATCAAAAACAAAAGAAATGGACAATACTGGAAGCTTTTGTGTGCCATTATTGAAAGTTTCAGCTTGAAGCAGAATTGAAACAAGTCCATATAGTTCACCAATTTTTTTTTTTTTTTCTAAGTTCTAACACATTCATTTTCATTTTCTTTCACATTGATAAGCAAAAGTAATTAGCAATGCTTCTATCCAAAACAATATTGCTAAACAAGTTGTGAAAATCAGGGATCGATACGTGTACAAACCTTCGGTTTTATACTGAGGACCAAGCTCAGAAATGATCTTGTCCTTGAGTTTATCCTTGCTGCCCGAGCGGAGAGCCAGCGTCCGCTCTACAAACTTGATCAGTCCCGGGATGAACACCAAGATTGTCGGTATCCACAGCCCCGGGTTCGGCGGCGATTGAAGAAACGCAAAAGCCGCAGTGAAAACTTGCACAACCAACCCCAACAGGTGACGCCACCAGAGCTCGTTATCCTCAATCGAGTACGACGTGATCGTGTCGGGCCCCCCGAGGTGGAGCAAGAGGAACGGTGCCCACAAGGCAGTGAGCTCACCTGGGATTGCCCCACTGCTGCCACTTCCTGTACTTTGATCACTTTGTTTGACACCACTGCTGCCACTGCCAGCACTTATTGTACTGTTGGTTGGTTTGTTAACAGTGTCGGTTTGTTTGCTGAGGACGTTACCGAGCGCGAGCGTGGCAACATAGTCGGCGGTCAAGTAGAGGATCCAGAGAGTGAGGGTGAGGTAACTCTTGGTGCTGCGCTTCCGGAACGGGGCCAGGAAGATGAGTGCAATCTGGATGCCGAGGCTGCCGAGGACCAGCACCCGTATCTCGTCCGAGCTCCACCGCTCTCGCAATTTGTCAGGGACAACTTTCATCCTCTCTCTCGTTTTCTTTGTTTGAGTTTCTCTGGTACTGCTCGAAGATGCCTAGCTTACTATCTCAGCCTTGCTCAATTATTAGGGGAGAAAATAAATTATGACCGTTGGTCATACTTGAAGTTAATAATAATTGTAGTTAGCCTTGTACTTCATTTAATGTGACCACTCTCTTTGAAATTAGCACAGCACATGCACAAATCAAAATCTTTTTAAATTTGTTTTTGAGATGTGAACTAGAATGTATCAAACTATATACATACATGGGTCCTTATCGAATCGGGATCACTTGCTTTTCTTAATCTGACGGTTGAGAAACATCGAAGTACTTTGAGATCTGTGCAGAAAACACTGAAGTTGGTAAAGTACTTTGAGATCGGTGCAACAACCGATCCCGACCATCCGATGAGAAAAGCAGGCCAGCAGATTTTTATCCGGGTCCTTATCGGATCGGAATCACCTGCTTTTGTGTTGGTGAGTGGTGACATCGGACGCACTGTACCAAATACCAATCGATCGCTACTCTTCGATTAATTCCAACCGTTTGATCTCAAAAGTAGGCTCTTCTCGCCAAAAAAGATATTATTTTTCTAGTTTGGAATCTTTGGCTTTTGTGACATTGTAAGTAAAGGCTAGATATTTTTCCTCAAAAAAAAAAAAAAAGTAAAGGCTAGATATTTCTATACGATAATAATATATATCAATTTCCAGCGAGAGGACAAATGGGCAACATCATATTGCTGACGTAAAAATGCTGACATCTTTGTCTGTCCTTTTTTTTTGGAAAAGCTGATAGCAGCTACCAACATATTTTGTCTGTCCTTAATAATAAAAATTAAGTATCACATGGATATCCCTCTTTTGAAATGTATATAACTAACTAGCAATTGTGCCCGTTCTACCGCGCCAAATTATTATTGTTATGATAATAATAACAATTATTATAGTAGTTATCATTATCATTGTGATTGTTGTTATTGTGATTGTTATTATTACTATCATTATTATGGTTATATTATTATTATTATTATTATTATTATTATTATTATTATTATTATTATTTTGCTATTGATTCAGTAATGTATTGTGCAAAAAATGTTCATAATTTTTAGAACACATAATTCTAATAAATTATAATTAGAATCACAATTCAAATAAAATATTCCTTCGTTCACAACATAAATAGTGATTACATTTTTGTAACTTTTATATTGTGTACAGAAAAAGAAAAATCATATTTTGAGTATCAACTTGGTGTGCTTATTGCATACCCAATTTTTAATTTTTTTTTTTAAAAAAAGATAAAATAGAATTTTGATGCCCACATAATATTTTTTATCATAATTCATACACGCGTCCGAATCTGCTGCGATCCGAAGCGATCGCAGGGTCCTGCGATTCTTGTATCCTGAGCGTTTGTTTAATCCTGAGACTATTTTATCACTGCCACAGCGGTTTCTTCAACTTTATGAGTCCTAGCCCTTGAGAATGCTCATCCTCTCCATTTTAACGCTAAACCATCTCTCCATTCATTAAAAACTGAACCGCCTAAGACAAATTCATTTTTTTAAAGTATTTTTAAATGAATTAATTTCCAATGTGAAATTTAATCAAGTAAAATAAGAAAAATGTCTGGGAGATATTATTAAAGATACCATTAGAGCAGTCAACTTGTTGAATTTGAATGAGCTGTTTTCATGTTATGATTAATAAAATAATTAACCTATTTTGTATATATTTTTAGTATTCAATTCAAGCTTTTAAAAAACTTAGTTTTAACTTCGTTTAAACCGTTAAACCTTTTTTTGGACCCTCTTACGTTAAATATTTGTAAGAAAACCGTTATTTATGGAAAAACCGTTTTAACAAAGTTAAAATCGTTAAAATCCGTTTAAATCCGTGTTTTGGAGGCGTTTAAACGCCGTTAAAATATGTTTGCACATTATTGACAGTCTAGAAGTTCACAATAATATTTATCCTACGCATATTAACAATTAAATTTAAACTCTTTATTACTGTTGTGTTAAATTTTTTCCATTATAATATTTTAATGTCATAATTCATGTTTCATAAGATTTATAACTTTTTATGTACTCCATAGTTTTGTAACTGTTATTTGTACTTAATAATTAAGTATAATTGTATAAGAGTGTATTGTGTATCCTTTTTAAATATAAAAAAATATATAGAAAATTAGGACCCGTTTTTAATTTAACGGCCGTGTAATACCGTTTTAACGTCAAACCGTTAAATGGTCACCTCACCGTTAAGAGCCGTTAAACGTTTTTTAAAAGCTTGATTCAAATTTGAATACAGCATAAGCTAAATAAAAGATTTATCTACAAAATAAATTAACTAATAAAATAATTAACATAAGGATGCACCTATAAGGCCATAATATAGATTAATGCAATTATTTTTAAAATAATTAACATTTACAAACATCAATATTTTATTAATATTTATTAGCTCTTTTATAAAATTCAAAATAAACACTTAGAAAACTCTAAAAAATGAAAATTCCCCTATATTTTCATATAAAAAATTTATTGAGCACCATAAATTATGATTTCGGACACGATAACATAAATTTTGAGATGGTAGCATTTTGGTCCAAAATACTAACGTTAGTATAATTGTCTAAACTCTTTTAACTATATTATATGTGTATATGCTATGGAACAACCTCAATGACTTTTTTTATTTTTTTTATTTTTTTACTGCTGGAATAAATTATAACTGACTTAAGGGCACAAATTTGTTTTTTTAAAGTATCTCTTAGTAAATTTAATACACTATAACCGACTTCACTTGTTCAACCGGAGAAGCAAAATGTTTCTTTTTTCCTCCCAACTGAATAAAGGTAGGGATGGCAGTTTGGCCCGTGACCCGGAAAACCCGCCTGGAAGACCAACCCGCTTGGCCCGGAGGGTGGACAGGTCAGGACGAGCTGGGTCAGGACAGGACCAGGTTTGGGGTTTGGCCCTCCTACCCGGCCCGGGGTATCATTTAACATGTAATATAATTAAGAAAAACAATATGGAATCATAAGTGTTGTATTGGTCTAGTAGTAAAGGGGTATGGATCTGTCTCTTGAGATCTAGAGTTCAATTCCCACTAGTGGCAAATTAATTTTGCAATGTCGGACGGGCTGGCCCGTGGGCGGGCCGGGCCGCGGGCAGGACGGGTCGAGAATTCCTGGCTCGCTAGTAAAAGCAGGGCAGGACGGGCCGGGCCATATGGGAGACGGGACAGGACACATGATAGACATTTGGCTCGCCTACCCGGCCTATGGCCATCCCTAAATAAAGGCCCTGCTGAATCTGACATATCAGACAAAGTGGAGAAATAATTTAAGTCATTTAATCTGAGTCGTGCATATCAACCAACGGCATAGATGAAAGAATCGCAGGTTCCTGCGATCGTCTTTCGATCGCAGCCGATGCGGACGCATTCATACACAAACATCCATTATTCATTTTACCATGTGACTTATATAAATTAAGTTGTATTGCAATTTATTTGTTTTAAAAATATATGAAAATCTTAACAAAAAATATTGTAGTTATTGTACTAATAGATAGCTTAATTATCAAAAAATATATAATTTAAATATTAATATATCTTCTATTAAATATACTTAATCTTGCCTATTTTGTATATCAAATTTGAAATATTATCAATGAAAATACACTTAATGCGGCATTTTTTTTTAATATTTGATCAGAACAAATATCTTATTGGCTCATGCTTATATGTCATAGAAGATGATCTTTCTCATTTCCAACTGCATGGAATCATTATAGGGACCAGTATAAATGTTTGACAAAAGTTACATGTGACCTCTTTATCATTTTATCATTCTAATTCTAACTGTTAAAGGCGAAACATTCTGTGCACTGTAGTTTTCTACAGTAGAAAAAAACAGTGCAATTTTTTTTTTTTTTTAAAGGTTACATGCCGTGTACTATATAGCGTTGGGTTGTCGATCGATGACGGTTGTAGATTTGCATTATATATTACATGGAGAACCCTTTAAATTACGGTAAATATATTTTAATTGTATTGTACGAGTTATTTTCTTTACCATAATATCTCGGTTGCGCGGAGCGTGCAACCTTCCTAGTTCTAAATGTTAAGGGCGGAACAAGCCGTGCACTGTATTTAGTACAGTAGAAAAGAATACTAACTTTTGTGTTTTTACTTTACCGTGTGATATGTTACCATTTTTATCTGGTCCCTTCGTTTAGATGAGTTCAAGAGTTGTCCCTTTTGCGACGACAGTTGATTTTGAGCCGCACAAATGTTTTGATTTAATGTAGGCCATCAAACTTTTGTACAGGTTCAAGCAATGTGTAGTGTGTACACTGTAACACTGTAAATAAATGGACGTGGAGAAAGCACAATTCTTTTGACTTTTTGTCCTTCCATTTTTATCTCCCCTACGAAATGTCTGATGTATATTTTTTGGTTTCATAAATGTAGCAGGTTGGATGGGTGATGCTGCTATGGATCAAAAAAAAAAAATTCAATTAAACCGAAATTGTATGTGCATAAATATCAGCCCTCAATTTTGAAAAGGGCAAAAGTGTAAATATTTCTCCGTTTAATACTTCCGTTAGTTCCTTTCCGCTTCCGTTAGACTTCTCTTTCGTTCATTCCGTCTCTACATCTTCTTTCTTGCGATCAAGAGGAGAAACAGCGGAGAGGGCGATCGAAGCACGGAGAGGACGAATCTTAGGTTACGCGGAAGAAGTTGGGAGTTGTGCTCTTAGGTCACGCGGCAGCGGCGGCAGCAGCCGACGTGTTGTTCCAACTCCCCGACGAAACCCTTGCTCGCCGAGTCGCGTCGCCGCCACGTCTCGCCCGACATCTCCCTTGCGCTTGCCCCCGACGTCGAGTACCGCCTCCGGCGAAGTTATCCAGGTTCATGGAAAACTTGCGCTTGCCCCCGCCGTCGAGTACAGCAGCTGAAAAACCTTGTTTCCTCCCATTTCTTGAACACAGCACAATGGTATGAGATCACTGGCATGAAATATATAGTCGTAAGTATGTCTTGGCAAAAGTTCACATTTTTTTGAATTTCTGGTGATTTTCTGTGAATTTTGCAAACCTTCAACTCCCTTCAGCCATTCCAGAACAACAGCAGTAAAAGAAAATTTGAAATAGATGTTGATGTTGAACATTTCTAACTGCTCAAACCATGCCAAAAAAGGTACAATAAGTCAAACTGGTACACATAACCCTTGAACCAGTGTCAAACCCAACCATTGTGTGAATCAAGACTTGTACCTCACACCCTCCACCATTGTTTGTTAATAAATGTTCTTAAGTGGTGAAAATGGATAATGGTCATGGCCTAAAACCCCAATGCATGTTTAATTCTAAGGTGTTACAAGCTCGTTCATCTATCGGTACAGTCGGTACCGGTTAGTGAAAACCAAGAGCAGATAGCTCTGGTTTGAGCTTGAGCAGGGGGGTTTCAAGGCTTCATCCATGAACAGCATCAAAATTGCTGAACATTAAATTCTTTTGCTGTTCCCTTTTTCCTTTCTTTTCTCTTTTGTTGTAGAGTTTGAGTGATGAACTACATTAAAAAAAAAAAAAAAAGAAACAAACAAAATCAGAACTACAATTGCCATTGATGGCTTGAGGCTTTGTGCAGATAGCGCATGTCTTGAGTCATTATGAATAAGTAAAAATAACTACCATATTTTGAGCAATTGGTGCAGGGGAGTTCATGTGTAGAGCTAATACAAAAGGTCACAACACAAAACATGGCTAGTACACAGTTGGTACTCGGCTTCATCGATCCTATGCACAGATGGTGCAAGGATTATACCATAATTTCATCACAAGAAATAAGATAAGAGATCTGTACAGCTGGTACAGTTCTTAAACACTCAAAAATTCCTTTGTACAGCTAGTACAAGGAAATACAAACATGATCAAACCTCCATTTGTAAAGGGGTTTGTCATGCTGAAATTTCTTGTGAAGAAATTATAGTATAACCTTGTATACATATTGTGCAAAGGTAAAAATGGGGCTAAATCCAAGCATAACATTCAGGGACAATGGGGATTGTTTGTAAAATATCCTTGAAATTGAAGTACAAGTCAAGTTTGCATATCATGAATTGCTCACACAAAAAAATGCATCAAGCTAACAACCTTCAAAATGGCCCTAGTTCTGAAAATTGGTGAGTTCAAGAGTTCTGGTTGTCCAAAAATTCTCAAAATTTCAGCACATGTAAATAACATTCAAACAAAGGCCCTGTCAAGGTTTTACTATTTTTAGAATTTTCTGTGAATTTCTATAATTTTTCAAAGTTCAGACCAGAAATTGAAAACTGAGCCAAAACTGGTACACCAAAGAACAAAAAAAACTGTACCATTCTATGAATTGGACCACCACATTTTATTTTATATTCTTGTTGTACACATCGAGTTGTGCTTGCATAAAAATTTTTGTTGAATACTTACAAGTCTAAAGCCCCCAAATAAATATTTCAAGAAAATAGCAGAACAGTTCCAGAATTGCCCCTCTGTTGAAATTGGTTCAAAAGTACATCCAAAAAGGCACCAAATCAGAAAGTATTCTACATAAAAAAATGTTCACAAAACACCTCTCCAGATGTCTGTAAAATAACATTGGGTTGTTGTTGACAAAAATTCTGAGTAAAGGACTGATTTGCTCCCCGGTACACTGCTGTACCAGTTTTGCTGGTACTGACAGCAGGTGAAAATCCCCTTTTCCTCTCATATTTTGAAAATAACACACAAATTTAAGATTTCAAACTTCTTGTATATAATGTTTCAGTGCTCCTGACAAAATTTTACATTTTTTTGGAACTTTTATGATTTCTTATGAATTTTACAAATGGTCAGCCTCCTGATTATGGTAACAGTACATTTCAGACTGAGATGTCATTTTCATCATCCAATTTCTCCTGTTTTAAATATGAACCATATTTAAATCGTGAATATGTAAGATAAGTATGTTGTATTTAGAAAGTTTGATCAGGTATTGAGCTTATTTGATGCTCGACATTCAAATTACAAAACCAACTACAGAGCAGTTTAATGGTGCCAAGCCACCAAAACAGTGGTGGTGCCGCCCCTGCTCCGGCCATCTTCAGTCGGATCCGATCACACCGCTGCACTCCCCACAGCAAGGCGACTCCAGCGGTGTTGTTGGATCGTTGGTCAGATGGCGGATCGTCGGAAATCAGCCGCCGCCCAAGATGTTGCCACGTGTCCCCCTAGCGAAGCAGGGAATACTAAAAGGACAGAACAAAAATCTGCACTCTCTGATCATCATCGAACGGACAAGACTTTCTCCTCGCGCGCAGTCCTCTGTAGCGGATCCGATCCTCAAACCCACAGCCCAAAACGAAAAGAAAGTCAAAAGGAAAAGAAAGAAAGAAAAAGAAAAGCCCAGGAATAGGCCTGTTTCGTGAAGAGAAGAGAGGGCCAACTCGGCCCAGTAAAGGAAGAGAGAAAGAAAAGGAATCGGCCCAAGTCAATTTAACAAATTGTTTGATGATTTCAAAACTAAAATGAAAATTTGACAAACCATTTCAAGTCCAAATTTTACGAAATTTGTTTCAAAAGTTTATAAAATTAAAATAGAATTTTATGAAAACAAAAACCAAATTTGAAAACTTAAAAGTTTGAATTTAAATTTAAAACCAAAGTGGACATCATTTGAACAAATTTGTTATTTGAAATTTCATGAAACCAAAACTCCAAAAATTCACGAATACATGAAATGATTTGAAATGACAATTTGACATCAAATTATGTCCAAATTGGTATTTAAATCAAAATTTTTAAACTTTTAAATCAAAATTAATAGTGGACCTTTTTGTAAAATAATATACTGATTTTCTTTACATTATCAAAGTATATATCATATTATGCTTGTATATAAAATTTCAAGTCCAAATTCAAATCCAAACTATGTCAAAAGCTCTGAACTTTTCAAGTTGTACATCTTTTTACCAATTTTCTTTGAATTTCCAATGATTTAATTGTGATTTTTGTAGAGAACAATCCAAAACTCAAACTAAGATGTTTTCAAGATCAAAGTTGTTCCAAATTGTATAAAGAACATGTTTGTAAAACAAAATTTCAGTTTTAAATTAATTGTACATATGTTTCCCAAAATAATGAAATGCACGACAAGTAAAAATGGCACAAACCTTGAATTGCATGTAAGTGCGGTAAGATCCCAATAACACTCGAAATAGCAATAAATTGCAATTTGGACGCATTTAAATGTTTGCGCACATGTGTGTTTTCAATAAATTTTGACCACGTTTGCGCACATTATAATGCCAAGACGGGTTTCAAATGCCTTAAATTGCATAAAATTGCGCTAAGATCCCAACAACACTCGAAATAGCAATAAATTGCAACTTGAACGCATTTAAATGTTTGCGCACGTGTGTGTTTTCAATAACTTTTGACCTCGTTTGCGCACATTATAATACCAAGACGGGTTTCAAATGACTTAAATTGCATAAAATTGCGCTAAGATCCCAAATAACACTCGAAATAACAATAAATTGCAATTTGAACGCATTTAAATGTATATGCACGTGTGTGTTTTCAATAAATTTTGACATCGTTTGCATGTATTATAATGCCAAGACGGGTTTCAAATCACTTAAATTGCATAAAAGTGCACTAAGATCCCAATAATACTCGAAATAGCAATAAATTGCAATTTAAACGCATTTAAATGTTTGCGCACGTGTGTGCTTTCAATAAATTTTGACCACGTTTGCGCACATTATAATGCCAAAACGGGTTTCAAATGACTTAAATTGCATAAAAGTGCGGTAAGATCCCAATAACACTCGAAATAGCAATAAATTGCAACTTGAACGCATTTAAATGTTTGCGCACGTGTATGTTTTCAATAATTTTTGACCTCGTTTGCGCACATTATAATGCCAAGACGGTTTCAAATGACTTAAATTGCATAAAAGTGCAGTAAGATCCCAACGACACTCGAAATAGCAATAAATTGCAACTTGAACGCATTTAAATGTTTGCGCATGTGTGTGTTTTCAATAAATTTTGACCTCGTTTGCGCACATTATAATGCCAAGACGGGTTTCAAATGACTTAAATTGCATAAAATTGCGTTAAGATCCCAATAACACTCGAAATAACAATAAATTGCAATTTGAATGCATTTAAATGTATATGCACGTGTGTGTTTTCAATAAATTTTGACCTCGTTTGCGCGTATTATAATGCCAAGACGGGATTCAAATGACTTAAATCGCATAAAAGTGCGCTAAGATCCCAATAACACTCGAAATAGCAATAAATTGTAACTTGAACGCATTTAAATGTTTGCGCACGTGTGTGTTTTCAATAAATTTTGACCTCGTTTGCGCACATTATAATGCCAAGATGGGTTTCAAATGACTTAAATTATATAAAAGTGCGCTAAGATCCTAATAACACTCGAAATAACAATAGAAGAAGTAGCTTGGGGAGGGAGGACAGTACGTCTGAGTTTTGGTTTTCTTTTTCATTTTTAAGTTTTCTTTTTTATTTTCATGTCTGCATTTCTGAAAAATTGCTGAACCATGCAAACATATTCCTGTCTCTCAAGTAGAACCAAGTTTGAGGACAGTGCATGGATTAGCTTGGGGAGGGAGGACAGTACGTCTGAGTTTTGGTTTTCTTTTTCATTTTTAAGTTTTCTTTTTTATTTTCATGTCTGCATTTCTGAAAAATTTTGTGAAATTGTTAAACTCAAGGGCATATAGGAATTTTTGAAGTTTGCATTGTGGAAAATTGCGCATGATAACTTTATGAGATTTGTGTTAAGGTCGGAGAAATCTTGTTCTGTAGTGATTAGTCCCATGAATAAAGTATGATCAAATTGGAAGAAGTAGCAAATCGAAAATCTGATTGAGGACGAAGAGTAATTTCTCAGTTTGTGGTACCCACGTGAATTTAGTTTAGAAATGTGGAAAGTCATGGCCTAGAGTGCATTAAAATTTCAAAAAGGAATCAAATATTTTAAAAACCAAATCAATGAGCATTTCGGGGATGCGGTCAGGTAGGACGAGTGTACCATTTACTTTTCTTTCATCCGACTGACCGGTCCTTGAATGACTAAAAAGAGGGGTGGAGTCGCGATCAGGCAGGACGTATGCACTTTTATTTTCTTTATCCGACTAATTCGGGCTCCATTTCTTCATAATCCAATTAAAGCATTTCAAGGTCCATGGAATTGAAAGGTTGAGAAAGTTGTTCACTGTGGGGTTAACACAATTGGGATACCAACTTTGTAGTCCGATCGAAAGATCTAGGGTCCGAAAAAGTACGATAGTCATACTTGCAATTTAGGTTGCGTTTCATGGAACAAGAATCGCTCGTCTCTATTTTCTGTGCCTTAGCCCATGTCTTGTGAAATTATTATGCATAATTATTTACAATGCGAAATTCAAACTTGCTCATAAATTCTTGGTTTGGCGTTTTCACAAAGTTATTCTTTGCATTTAGGACGACTTGGGAATTTAGGATTATGACTAGGTATGGTCTGCTTCTTAGGTTCTAGGTTTTGCTTGAGGACAAGCAAGGTTCTGAGCTTGGGGAGGTTTGATACACCGCATTTATATATGCATTTTACCAGACTTGCACTAGTATTTTGGCCTAAAATTCCTAAGTTTAATTGCATTTAAGTAGTAAGATGTCTAGATCCCAGTTACTTCTTTACTTTTGTTCAAATTTCAGGTCAATCGGGCTTTTGGAGCCAATTGGACGCGATTCGGAGCCATAGACAACAAGTCGAAACTGGAATGAACTTCCTGCAGTCCGCAGGACCCTCCTGCGGTCCGCTGGATCCCTCCCGCGTCCAGCAGACGGAGGTTACAGCACGTTCGACCTTCCGCTCGGCGCTGAAAACTTCCTGTGGAGCAGAAAAACCGCCATTTCCTTCTTCCTGCGGTTTGCAGGCCCGTGCCTGCGGTCCGCAGGGAGGTTACTGCACTGCAGTTTTCTATTTTCTGGCGCTCTGCCTATATAAGGCGGTCATTGGGACGGTTCCAGGGATCGACACACATATGTTCACGCCCTTTCATTGCATTTTCACAACCAGAGGGCAGAGGAAAGAGGAGAGAAGGCCGTACATTATTCTTCGAAGCGGATTTGAGAGAATTCTCGCGCGGGAGTGAAGATTGTGTCGACTCGAGTTCTTCTTCGGTTCTTTTGCATCATGATTTCTTTGTTTTCTTTGTTTTCTTGTGTCATGAGTGAGTAGATCTATCTGTTCTTAGGGTTTGAATGATGATGATTGTGTCGACAGATTGACTGTATGTTTGGATTTATGTCGTTTTCATGATCACTTGAGATTTGCTTTTTAACGTGTTTGCATTCTGTTTGATTCGATTGATAAACCTGTAGGTTGTGGCCAGACCTAGTTGGTTAATGTAGTATCTTTTGACCAGATTTGATTGCTTGCACATCCTTGGTTGATATTGTATCCGAAAATACCCGTTAGGCGAAACTGCGGTTTGATTAACCTTAAACCGGACCATAGAACCATAGTGACATGATCATAGTTTATATCGTATTCTACGGATTTTGGTTCAGTTTAGAACTGTTATTAGAACCAACAGTGAGAATTGTTGTAATTGTACCAGAACTGAATTGATAGGAATCGACGACATCGGTCGAAACACAACCAGAACCAAAACTGCTCTCAGTTCTTCTTCTTGCGGTCCGCAAGAGTCATCTTGCGGTCCGCAGTTAGTTACCAGGAGTGTAAGACAGTAGTTGTGATCGCCTGATAGTTACAGGGACACTTGTGATCCGCAGATAGTCCTATAACTGCTAAATAACCACCTCTTGCGGAACGCAGGTAGTCAATCCGAGACCAACCTGATTCTGCCAACCCTGAGAATGCCTTTAATTAATTGTCTTTTCAGTTATTTACTTGTTTTAGTCCTATTTTACTTGTTTGTCAACTAACCCTGTTAAAACCCCCAACAATTCTCTCTTTAATCCAAATTCTCTTAGGGTTTAGAGGTAGAGTAAAGTAAAATCTGGTATTAACTCCGTCCCTGAGGATTCGACCCTCAAATACTCAATGAGATCGTACGCTTGCGATCGAGTCGTTTATAGAGGTTTAAAAGCCTATACCCTCATAGATATTTTTTATGGACGCAAGATGTGTTTCCCTATAATTAAGAAGATCCATAACTGCGAAACTAGTCATTGCCAATTCAACGGTTGTTAAGTTATTGATTCCCCCATTCCATTCCCCAGCCAACTAATTTATATATTCTGATTAATTTTTATCTGATTACAATCGATCAGAACTGCCTTTGCGCAACATAAATTAAATTGTGTTTTATTCTTTTTTCTTCCGTTGACACAAGATTTATATATCTATTTTAATTTGCAGTCCATACTCCATACCAGTAGCTAGGTAGATTTCCATTAATTTTACATGATCTCGTACGTATCGGCCAGTTTTCTTATCAAATATATCTATCCAAGTACACAGCAAATATATGGTTGCAGCTATCATTAGTACAGCTAGCTAGCTAGCCTTGGTTGCTAATTCAGATTGAGACAAATTGAAAGACACTTCTTATTTCAAACATAGACCCTAGCCGTCTCTCCTCTTTTGAAGCCGGCCCTAGCCGTTTTAATAGTAAATCCTCCGGTGGGGAGAGGCACACCGCCTCTCCCCCGCCACATCTCTTCTATTTTGCTTCTTTTTTATTGATTTCTTTCAAGCCTTGTTGGTTTGTCAATGCTTTGTTCGTTTTTTTGTCCGTCTTTTCGTCGCCCTTTTTGTTTTAAGAAGGGTCTCTTTTGTTGTTCTTCATTTAGGAGAGTTATGTCATGAATGACTCGAGAATAGATTTTGCTCCTGCTTCGACAAACAGATAATGGTGTTTCAAGAAATGAAGATTTGTGAAGTGCTTAGTAAGTTTTTCAATCCTTCCAAAGATGATGAATTCATCACAACCAAGATGGTAACTTCACAATGAATCGTGCGCTTCTTCAAAATTTGTCTCTTTATGTTAGTTAATCGGGACAAAATTAATTATTGTAGAAGGTTTTGGTTGATATTTAATGTCTTTTGGATTTAGATTAAGAAACAATTTTATTTTATTTTCTCGTGGACGTAACCTTTTAAGTGAATAAAATTAGTTGCCTACGGGCCTTGAATGTTAAAAAAAAAAAAAAAGAAAGACACTTCTTTGCCTTCTACTAATTATCAAACAGACGGCAACTAGCATAAGATTAATTCGGGGTTTCAAATAAGCATTTCAAAGGCAAGGAACAAACCAATAACAAGTACTGGATATATATATAGGCCTAATTTCTCTAATCAAAAGAACTCCTCCATCCTCCATTTGTGACTTGCGCCGTTCACATCTCTCCATACACCGGCAAACATTCCCTCCTGCAATCCTACGCTCATCCATTCCGAGTGATACATCACATCAAGGCCAACACCAACATTATTCTGTGCTTTTATTTTCTTGAAGCCGTGTCTGAGATCCTCACCTTCCGTCCACAAAACCGACTTGTCCAATTGCGCTGGATTGAATGTAGCCAATGTAACCTGTATATAATAGTTAACAATGGATACACTATGAGGCATTCTAGCTGAGGAACAGATCGAGCTGGTGTGTAGCTCGTACCGCCCAATTAAAAACAATCAAATCAAAGTTTTTTGAAAATTCTAATGCCATTTAGTGTGTTTTCTTTCTTAATTTCTTTATGAATATACTGTTATTCGCTATTAGTAATTATACATATATATTTATTTATCAGGTAGAGCCTAGGTTACTTACAGCATAACCGATACCTTCCTTGTGCTGGATAGCTTTTCCTGTTGCAACATTCACTATCGAAAAGGCCCGAAAACCATGTTGATCTTTCAAATGCTGACAATGCACGAATTCTTTCCTCCAATGCTGCAAAAATTAATTAATGCAAGTAAACAATTAAGTTATTTTCTACCCAATCAAATACATTGTAAGTTCCAAACCTTAATGCAAAAGCTAACTAAGACACATGAGCATCAATTACCTGATATATATCGGCGCGATCAGATTGAGCAAACACAACATTGTCATCACGAGCTATGGGTATATTGTGCTACTTTTATTCTGTACTGGAAAAGGAAAATCCCTCTTATGGATCCCTCTCCCATTTTGGAACAATTACGTCCTGGTTCAATTTGAAGCATTTATCTCTTGTTGGTTTAATTGCACAATCTTGTATAACCAAAGACATATGCCATGCAACTGATCGACAAAATGTTTGCACAATAGCCATACTCAATGCTTTTTAGAAAATGTAATAACATTTTCAATAATTAAATGTTATATTAAAAAAAAAGATGACCATTTAGATCAACAACTCGACCAGACCAAATCAGACCTAGCTAGATAATGAAAAGATAACTGATTATTATTAAGAACTTAAATTGCACAAAATATAGAAGTTCATGGTAATTCATTCATCTTTCATAAAACAACAATTTCCATCCTCTCCTATGGACGAAAAAGGATCAACAAACAAAGGGCAACACATAACTGATTGTATAAAAAACAGTTGAATGTTCACATAAAATAAATCATAAAATTGATCATATATCAGATAACAAATCAGACGGATCCAGATTGGAATTGCTGCATCTTGTGCTCTTCGACAACCCCCATTTGAGCCATGAGCAACCAGAAATGCGTCAGGAGTTCTCCTCCCCTGCTCAGAGCCTTGGCATGCTGGTACGAATCGCAGTGAATGGCAGCATATCCAAGCATCTCCATCCAGGTCTCACTAATTAACTGCCACCTTAATTTCTGACCTATTTTTTCTTCCTGCAAATCTTTTGCAAGTCGACGGCCATCCGCCAATACTAATTTACCTTGTTTTTCCTGTTCTGTTTCGTCCGGTTCAGTCGTCTGACCGGATTGACCATTAGAATTATTATTCGTTTCATGTTCAAGCAATTCGCGTGCTGCCTTGTTGTCGAGGTTTTTCTGATCCTTGAACATCTTCTTGACCACATCACATGTTGCCTCGAATCGTGTCTTGCCGTATCCCAGCTGCAGCATCGAAGACTGCTGGGTCAGGAGATAAACCATGTAATTTGACACCTCCAAACTCGCATCACGCTCGGGCTCATTATAATTGGAGTCTTTATAATAGCAAATATCTGTGGCAACATGCCACAAGATGATGCACTCATCAAATTCTCTTCTCATGCTCCACCCGAGATCTTTCAGGCCGTGACGATCCAATGCCTTGCTTCCCCTATATGTTCTGGCCTCCACCAGAACATTGTATATGTGCACGTTTTGCGCTCTCCTTTTTGCCTCTGTAAACATTATACCCTCCAAGCAATCTGGCACGGGAACCGACTTGGTCTCGCGCATGTTGTCCCATTTTTTCTTTATTTTGAGCTTCTTCATTATCCATGCAAACATATTCCGGTCTCTCAAGCAGAGACCTACGAGATTGTGCTGCCCGATGGTGTGTGACCACCGAGGCTTATCAGCTCTTAATGTCCCTTTTCTTTTAGTAATTTTTTGAGTAATTTTTTGAGTGAAACTTAATGTCCCTTTTATCATAGCAGTTATGCCACGGGCAAAAAACCCACCATGACCGCTATTTTTAAGTGACACGACCGTCCAATCTGAGAACATAAGAAGCATGATAGCGATGACTTCGAGGCCGAGGCCTGCACCAAAGAGGATATACGTTATGGTTATATCCACAGGATCATATTTTTTTTCCTTTTTCTGATGGTCATGAAGAGCCAGATGGTGAAATATGATTAGTCCTCCTATGATGGAGGCCAGAGAGCAGCAGCGCAACATGCGGCCTGAAAAGCAGTGAACATGGACCGCCTTCGTATGCAGGATATCGTACAGGAAAGAGAGCTCCACGGCCACCATTTTAAGAGCCTCCTTTTGTTTAATATCTGCAAAGCGATCCTGGCTTTTCATTAGCAGATCCGAGGGGAAGGTTACATCTACCAGAAGGCGCTTGAATATGTTGAACCACTCGTAGCCTTCCTTAATTAGCTGGCTTTCGTCTTTAGAGATGTCGATTTCGTCTAAGATAAATTTAACTGCATAAAGTTTTATGAGTTTGTGTTAAATCATTTCCCTCTCAATTACTAGTCACTACTATCACCTTGTTCTTGCAGTTAAATTAGAGGTGGCAAATCGGGCGGGCGGATCGGGTTCGGGTTCGGATTCGGGTCGGGACAATTTGACTTTCTAGAAGATCTCAGGTCGGGTGATGGACGGTCGGGTCGGGTCAATTTTAATATCGACTTTTGTTTGGAATGTATGTTGATTTGAGTTGGATTGCGTGCTGTTTGATCTCGGGTCAGGTCGGGTCAGTTTGACTTTCTGAAAGATGCTGGGTCAGGTCGGGTTCTGCCACCTCTAATTTAAATACAGGTAGGGAGGGATCACTATGCCCAAAATTGATCATTAATAATTTTCATGTGTCAATAATTCTTTGCAAAAGGTTGCTTCAAGATACCCCTTAACTTTTCATATCTGACAAGTGAAACCACCCCCCAATCCCCGCCGAAACCCGAAAATTCTTTTGTGAAGGGGGCAATTGTGAAACATGAAAAGTTTTAGGGGGTCTCCGAGAAGTTACCCTTTACAAAGTTGACTTCTTGTAGAAGGATCAAAACAAAAAATTGACAATAATGGAAGCTTTTGTGTGGCATTATTGAAAGTTTCATCTTGAAACAGAATTGACTATTTGTTGTAACAAGTCCATATAATTCATTTTCATTTTCTTTCACATTGATAAAAAAATTAATTAGCAATGCTTCTACCCAAAACAATATTGCTAAACAAGTTGTGAAAATAGGGGATCGATACGTGTACAAACCTTCGGTTTTATACTGAGGGCCGAGTTCAGAAATGATCTTGTCCTTGAGTTTATCCTTGCTGCCCGAGCGGAGAGCCAGCGTCCTCTCTATGAACTTGATCAGTCCCGGGATGAACACCAAGATTGTTGGTATCCACAGCCCCGGGTTTGGCGGCGATTGAAGAAACGCAAAAGCCGCAGTGAAAACTTGCACAACCAACCCCAACAAGTGACGCCACCAGAGCTCGTTATCCTCAATCGAGTATGACGTGATAGTATCGGGCCCACCGAGGTGGAGCAAGAGGAACGGTGCCCACAAGGCAGTGAGTTCACCAGGGATTGCCCCACTGCTACCACTTCCTGTACTTTGATCAGTTTGTTTGACACCACTGCTGCCACTGCCAGCACTTAATGTACTGTTGGTTGGATTGTTAACAGTGTCGGTTTGTTTGCTGAGGACGTTACCAAGCGCGAGCGTGGCAACATAGTCGGCGGTCAAGTACAGAATCCAAAGAGTGAGGGTGAGGTAACTCTTGGTGCTGCGCTTCCGGAATGGGGCCAGGAAGATGAGTGCAATCTGGATGCCGAGGCTGCCCAGGACCAGCACCCGTATCTCGTCCGAGCTCCACCGTTCTCGCAATTTGTCAGGGACAACTTTCATCCTCTCTCTCGTTTTCTCTCTCTGTTTTTTTTTTTTGTTTGTTTGAGTTTCTTTGGTACTGCTTGAATTAAGATGCCTTACTAGATCTCAGCCTTGCTCAATTATTAGGGAAGAAAATAAATTATGACCGTTGGTCACTGTCAAACTTGAATTGTTTGTTGTTAGGTTTATTGGGCTTCGCACTTAATATAGTTCTCTAATTGTTTTTTTCCAAATTGTTAATGTAGGTTCTATCTAGTGTGACATCTTCTTTCTGTTGACTCAATTGGTTATTAGAACAACAATTAATTAACAAATGCACAAATCAAGATGCATGCTGTTCACTTAAAAAGTACACTACTTTTAAATCCCTACTAAACCGCATCTAATCGCAAGCGTACGACTAAGTTGTAGCGTAGTGCGAGGTCGAATCCACATGGACAGTTGGCAAAACCGGACTAGACTTTGTTTATCTCTAAAACTACGAGTTTGTTCGCAAGGGGTGTTTTTGGTATTTTCCTAATTTGATATTTAAATGTAAGATACAAAAAGCAATAAGATAAAAGTGTTTCTAGGACTTCGGACTAGTCGTCGCTTGGGCTCGTATCACGCTAATCGTTCCTGTTACGGACGATTCACACTACCACTAAACTGTGCTCTTGCGTTTGTCAGATAGAAGTGTACCGATCGTCACTCTCTCATACGACCGGTGCGCAACACAAGTAAATTGGTTTCTATGAAGTCTTGGTGTTAACACGTTTAGTTATGGTTGGAAACAGTATCAAGCACCAAACCTCAGTTCTCGCTTGTTGGCTTAATTCCTAATACAGTTCAAACCACCAAAGGTATAGATTCCAACTCTCGCTTGTAAACCTAACCTATGTCCCGGTACCGGTGCCCCAAGGTGTACCTCCCTCTCGGGTAGTGTAAGGCTCAGCTCTCGCGTTTTGTCTGATTGCCCTCTCGGATCTTTAACCCACATCGCATACAAACTAAACTCGATTACGTGCGTACTAAGGCTTAAAACCTAGGGTACCGGCTGATACCTACTGGTTACCTGTTCGAGCACACAACCCAAACATAGAATGCAGTTTCAATCAATACACAGTACACAGAGAACTAAAATAAAAGATAACCAAGAACTTCATAAAAACGCAAAAACCAAGTTAAGACATTATCCTAATCCTAGAAACTGGGAGTTTAGCCAGACATGGCCATGGCAACAAGCAACCAAGTATAACAAATCATACAAATCATCATACATACAAAACAATACAGATCTATTACAATAAGTAAGTAAGAAAGACAAAACACTGTGAAGAATGGCTCCAAGTGTGTACGCACGTGTCCTTGCTCGTCGTCTCGCCGGATCGTCGACGTCGTGTCTGCGGCCACGTCCAAGCTTCCTCCTCCCTTCCTCTCGGCTTGCCTCCAGAAAAATGTCTTCCCAATGCCAAAAGATGGATTCTGGTTTTGAACGTTGCCCTCTAATCCTCTCAAGTCTTCCAATTAAATGCCCATTAATTCAAAAGATTATGTGATAATTGCCTTGATCCCGGCTGCAACGCTTACGGACCGTAAGGCCTGGCTTTAGGTCCGATGTGTTCCAAATGCTCAAAAATCTTCTCATCTTGCTCCATTGGACCTAAAACAACAAAAAACAAAGCAGTAACTATAAAATACAAGATAATGCATGTAATCGAGTACAAATGCTAATAATTTGGATCAATTTTGTAGGTATTTTCCTAGGTAAAAGTATGTATTTTTGGGTGCGATCACATGCTTTGGTTGATTGTTTTCTACCGCATGTCCCTATTGGCTAACTTAATTATACAATTAGAGAAGCCTTCGATCATAATTTATTATATAGACGGTCTGATCGATCAGGATCAGACGACCGGATACAATCTAAGAAGTCAATTTTTTTGTGGGACTGGTGAGTGGTAGAAATAGAGGAAACGAGGAGACAATGTTGGAATTCATATCCTCTTCTGTGTAGGAAATTACCGCACAGCGCTCCAACCATTGGATATGCTTTGAGATCCGTGCAACTCAATCTCAAAAAACCTCCCCTCTAATCCATATCATTGATTTGCTGCGCAGAGGATAAGCACTCACCATGTTGGGGCATTGTATATACCATTATCCTATTTTGGACCTTAATTTCACTTTCGAACAAGGGACGACGAAAGGAAGGCTAAATTTCTTTATGCCTGTAGCACCTCTCATTATTATCATAGTTTCAATTAAAAATAAGGACAGGTGGGTTACATCAGGTTGCTTATGTATATATTGCCGGCGTAACGTAAACTATTCTGACACCGACGGACTCGTCATGCATCCTGTTATGCCATTCTATAACAGCACAAATTTTTTTTTGAAGTAGACTAACATTTCACCCATTATGCTAACACCATGCTGCCGCAACATGGAACCAGAACTGCGCAGCGCATGCTTCAAACTCTGACTCTCACTTTGGAAGCAACTCATTTAACTCGGCATAAGAACTACTAGATATATAGTAGATACTAGATATACATGATTGGCAAACTAGTCATTGTCGATTCAACAGTCCTCAAGTGATGAATTCATATCCCCTGCTGTACTGCATTATGCAGTTCACATCGTCAGCCGTTGGATTGTCTTGAGATTCATGTTAGTGTGGATATCGAGACGACCCAATGGCTGACGCTGTGAACTGCACAATGCAGTAAGTCAGGGGATGAATACTCATTAATTTTTGTGTGATTCAAATCAAAACTACCGCAGCATAGATTATAATTTTTTCTTTATTCAGTTTCTCCAGTTTATACAAGGTTCATAGCAGTCCAGACCAGTACGTACATAAATTAATTTCCATTTTAAATAATCTTGTATTGGCCAATTAATCGTCTCATCATCAAATTTATCAAGGTACACAGCAGATTTAGTTGCAGCAGTACACCTAGTCTTAATTGTTTGCTAATCCAGAATGAGATAAAAGAAACTTCTTTGCCTTCTATTTCTAATCAAGCAGGCAGCAACTAGCATAATCAAGATGAGATTTGGGGTTTCGATTAAGTAATTCCATAGACAAGGAACAAACTGAAAGTACACAATAACAACTACTGGATCGGTTTTGTGATCTAATCAAAAGAACTCCTCCATCCTCCACCTGTGACTTACGCCGTTCACATCCCTCCATACACCAGCAAACATTCCCTCCTGCAGTCCCGTGGCCATCCATTCCTTGTCATACAATGCATCGAGGCCAACACCGACATTGTTCTGCGGTTTTATTTTCTTGAAATTGTGTCCGAGATCCTCACCTTCCGTCCACAGAAGCGACTGGTCCAATCGTGCAGGATTGAATATGGCCAAAGAAACCTGTAATATATAGTTTCAGAACAGAAAATATACATTATGAGGCATCTTTATAAAATTTTAATGCAATTTAGTGTTTTCTTTCTTTATAAATATACTGTTATTCACGATTATACGTATATATTTATTTATCAGGTAGAGCCTATGGGTTACATACAGGATAACCGTAATTTTGCTTGTGCTGCATAGCTTTTCCTGTTGCAACATTCACCATCGAAAAAGCCCGGAAACCATGTGCATCTTTCATATGCTGACAATACACGAATTCTTTTCTCCAATGCTGGCAATGCAAGTAAAACAATTAAGTTATTTAGTTACTACCCAAATTGAATATATGACAAGTTCCAAACCTTAATGCAAAAGCTAATTAAAATGCATAATTATCATTTACCTGATATGGATCTGCACGATCAGATTGAGCGAACACAACAGTATCATCACGAACTGTCAGATTGTAGTTCGGATTTTCTCCACAGTATATCATGATTGTTTTGGGACACACCACTCCGTCCTCATGGTAAGGCACAAATCTCCATTTTTGAAAGGGGCCAGGACCTTGGCTTGTAAGAAGAACAACGACGCCATCATACACCATCCTCGAGTGCGGCTGCAATCTGAAGCCTTGTCTCTCCCCTGCCTGTTTCTGAAAAACGAAGGCAGAAGCATTCCCCCCTTCCTTTGACTCGGTCCAGACGGCATGAGTGTCAGGATGAGAATCGAATGACATTGAGATCAGATGCAGCTATATAGTTCGATCAACGACAAGAAATTAAACACAACAAAAACAAAATTAATTATGATGAAGCTGGAATTGTTGTTGGTTTTCCCATACTTTTACTAATGATAGAAAAATTAATATACTCACATCAATGACTTGTTTATTGACGGGTCCAATTACTGGAGAGGCCGACATGGCTTGAGCAGTGCCTTTGTTGAAAAGAGTGAAGCCGCCACCGTCGACTTCCTCCCTGATCCAGTGCTATAAAAACAAATGAAGAAGAAAAATCAGATTGGAATCAATCTAGCTACCATGCATGCAAGTATATATGTTTGATAGACTGAACAGCAGCTAGCATGATCAGAAAACTGAAAACTAATTAACCTGGAAGGGATCGAAGGGATTGGCAAGTGCGAGCACCACCTTCCCGTTGCGAACGGAGAGGGAGTAGTCCTCGCTTAACTCACAAAATATCCTCACGGTTGGTTTGAAGTCCATGGCACTGAGAGTATAGGAGGGAGCTAGCTAGGTCTGTGTAACAATATGCAAAGATAAGACGCCTGTAACTTAAATATACTATAGTAATAACTAACATCATAGAAAAGTTGTCCATAGCATCGTTAGACTATATTTTAGGTTGTATCGAATTTGATACATTCTTTGTATACCTATGGACGTATGAACGGCTTTTCAATCGACATAAGATGTTTCTCATATACAAATATAAAGCGTTGCGTTAATTAGTAATTTAGTATAGTATATAGGTTATTTAGTATAGTATATAGGTTAACTTTCAACATTAATTATCTGGAGAATTTATAGATGGACGATTTTGTATATAGGTTAACATGTATTTACATACCGAGAAATTTAACCAATAACTACAAATGTGAAGTTACTCATTTTCACAAGAACAAAAAAAAAAAAAAAAAAAATAGGAACGGGAAGTCAAATATTAAATGTCCCTATAACTTTCCATTGGAAGTCCTGATCGTACGTACGTATGATGTCATTTTGAAAACCAAATTCATACTAACAGCCGTTTAAGTCGTCTATTTGGACTTTGGAGCAATGTTATTAAAACCGGACCGGACGTTGACCCAGTAAAGTTTCGGATCTGTGGTTTGCTGGTCGGATCGTTGGGTCAATCGGTTCAACCGTTGGTTTTTAATTACTTTTTAAGTATATAGTATATAAATATTGTTACAAAGCAATTGTGCAATATTCATTAATAATATTTTATTTATCAACATAAAGTATGTTATATAATATTAAAATTGAAGATAAATTTTGGATACTTAAATAATTGATATAATTAAAATATTAATGTATACTAAAGAATTAATTTTCCTATAAAAATGATAAAAATACGTAATGTTTTTATTAAAGTTCTATTTCTTAAAATTTAATGGTACACATAATAGCAATTATCATTTTATAAAAAAATGTACAGAATCTTAAATAGATCCGCAGTATATATTATCCACCAATATCTTTTACAATAATAAAAGATTCAAGGTCCTTTGTACAAATTTGTAGAATAAACAAAATATAGCCACACTCTCACAAACCTACAAGACTACTGTAGCTTACAACCATAGAGCTCATAAAAACTATTGGCCTGGCCTTTTTTTTTGGTTTGAAACCATGCTATTGGCCTATTAGGATGGCTATTGCTCCTTTTAGAGCATCTCCAAAACTCCTTAAAACACTTCTAAAACTAAAAATTCGGAATTAAGGAGAGAAAACCGTCTCCAAGAGATACCCAAAAAGCTATCCCTATTTTTAGCACTCCCAAAACCAGAGCCAAATCTCCCTATTTTGGTGGCGTTTTTGGGCGCTCCCAATCCAACTTCCCAAAACCAAAGCCAAATCCAGACCGTTCAAATGTATTGGGATCCATATTTTGGCCCAATTTAAATGTATTGGGATCCATATTTTGGGAATCTGTTGGAGATTGAGGTGAAATTTGCTCCCAAAAAATTTAGGATGACACCCAATATAGGTATATTGGGTATATTAGGATCCATTTTTTTAGGGAGTATCTTGGAGATGCTCTTAGTTGAGTACATTACGTGCCAACTTCAAAGTTGAAACCTGTGCCGGTTTTTTTGTCCGTTTTATTTATCCGATTTATTCAGAAACAGCTCATTTGACCCGGTTTTTTTTCAGTTTACCTACACATCCGATCTAATTACAGAATCAAACCAGATAAGGCTCCGGGTCCGGTTTTTTTCGGCTGGACCGTCCGGTCCGGTCCTGTTTTGATAACACTGCTTTGGAGGATTTCATCATGTATGTATGTTGACATAATTGTATCGAAAAAAATATTATTTACATTTTTTTTATGACCTCTACTATTTTTAAAATTAATTCATTATTTTCTCAATGCTTAGATTTATGCCAGTTGACAATATGCCTTTCTGGAGGCCGCTACATAAAATTGTTTTCCTTAAAATCTGTATTAAATTTTCCCAAAAAAAAAAAAAAGAATTTCATTTGAAGGTACCACTTTTTATTGGTCCCTCAACCTGAATATTGTGGTAGTGCAGTACGGGTAGAGGTGGTAGATTGTCGGGTCAGGTCGGATTTGGGTTTGGTTCGGGTTCGGGTTCGGGTCGGGTATCGGGTTGACGGCTGCCGTCATTTTTTCGGGTCGAGTCGGGTATGGCATTGACGTCTACCAGCATTTTTTCAGTTTGGGTCAGGTAGGGCCGGGTCGGGTCGGGTGGGTTTTTTGGGTCTGGTCAGGATTTGTACCTCTATTCCCATGTCATCTCAGAGGTTTGGGGTTGTTCGGTTTTGGGTCATTCTGACTTTCCCCTGAAACACGGGTCGGGTTCGGGTCAGTCTGGCTTTCCCTAAAACACGGGTCGGGTCGGGTTTGGGACAGTTTGACTTTCCCTGAAACTAGGGTAGGATCGTGCGGGTCGGGTGTATTTTTCAGGTCGGGTTAGATTTTGCCACCTTTAAGTACGGGCGAGCAAATTAATACTAACTACTGTCAGGGTAGAAGAATCTATACTCGATAAACGTTAGATTTTCAATCATCTCAACTATGCTACATCATCAATATTATTCAGCGTTAATTTTTTTAAGGATATAGATATGGTAATAATATTGAGGATACCATATAGTTTGACATGGTCAAACAAACTAATTATTATCTTAACATGCTAATTATTAAACTTAACATCAACTGATAAGTTGTATAATTATATAATTTGATATTAAATTATTAGTAATTATTCAACTTAACAAATATTGTGCTTAAAATGAAAAAAATAATTGTTCAACTTAATATTATAATTGTTCAATTTATTATGCGAATTATTCAACTAATATCAACTTATAATTAGTAAGTTAAATTGAAATAATCATTGATATAATTCACATTCAATTTAACATAATCTTAACATGCTAGTTATAAGTTGATGATAAGTTGAATAATTAGCATATGTTAATTAAGTTGAATAATTAGTTTGTTTGACCAAATCAAACTGTACGGTATCTCCAATGGTATCCTCAATATTATCACCATATATAACATTTTCTATAAAAACTTTTTATCTACTTTGTTTCAATGACTTGTGTATTTTTTTTCTCTCTTCATTAAATAAGATAAATGTGACAAGTCTAAGACAAAATTTAACCCTTAAAATGTTCCAACATTTATATGTTGATATTTATAAACAATTACATTATTATTTAATTACATCAAAATAGTAGAAATTTTGTCCAAATTTTGTTTACTATAAATATTTCAAATTTTTATAATATTTGTGATTATTTATTTGATACACGGGCAAAACTTGAATCGCAGCTCTAGTTAAAAAAATCATTGCCGGCGAATGACAAAATTGTGAATCGCACACTTAATTAATTTAGTAGACCATGTCTGAAAATAATTTCCAGTCGTAGACTATTAATGTCGATAACATGATAGATCTGGTTCAGAAAGATGGCTCTTAATTAATTATTGAAGATCTCAGTAGAAAATAGGGAGACTGCATAATTGAATGAGTGCTGATATAAAAACCCAGGTTTTGCACTCCAGTGTCTTGGCGTCCGTATCTGCTGAGATCGTGGGCGATCTCAGGACCCTGCAATCCCTTAATCTGCTCCGTCCAATAAAACCAACGCTCCAGATTATTTAATTTGATTCTGTGGTGAAAAGTCGCTGGGTCCCTCTGCCCGTCTAATAATTGTGCCTGTGCGCTGCTTGCTTCAACTGACCGCTGTATTTTTTATTCTGTGGGAGATCAATTCGTGAGAGGGGGTAAAAAAAACTTCCTGAATTCTTTCTCGTTCTAGATATTATATGTCTATCTTATTAGTTTTGTTTTGTTTAAACCATTGATAGGATTTGGACATTGCATGTAGCTACTAAGAGATTATAAAATCATGTTGTAATTTTTTTTTATTAAGGAGTACAAGAAGAAAATTGCTAAGGCTTTTCAGAGTGAAATTTCAAATTTCCTTTCAACAATTCATTTTTCAAATTTCGATTTAGTCCGGTTTGACTTTTTTTTTTTTCAGCTCGAGTTCGATTTAGCTTGGCTCGGTTTTTTTTTTTATTTGATTCGGATTCGATTCATAATTGCTCAATATAAATTAATTTGCACATATTTTGAACTATTTTGTAAAAATTGTTTCTAAAAATAATAATATACCAATTTTATTATTTAATTAAGAAAATATACTTATTTTATTGTTGAATTAATAAAATACCAAAACTGTTTTAACCATAATTTATTATAAAATTAGCAAAAATATAGATAATTAATTTATATTATCGAAGAAGAAAAAATAATACACTTATTTTAGCTCTAATTATTTATGGTAATAAAGAAAATAAATATAAAATTATAATAATTGAGCTCGTCTGGAGCTTGGAGCTCGATTTGAGCTAGTCCGGTTTGGTTTAGCTCAAATTCGATTTAGCTCGAGTTCAGTTAAGCTCCAATTTGATTTGTTTCAAGTTCGGTTTAGATCAAATTCAATTCGATTCAATTCGTTTACGATCGTACACTTGAGTTTTGCAATTTTTATATTACATCCTCTTGATATAATATTGTAAATATATAAAATAAAATTATAACATACCGAGTGCAGGTTTTACATTTTTTCTTTTAAGTAGAGGGCGATTGCCAGTGCAGACTTTACATTACGTATGGTATAAATAATAAAAAAAAAGGCCACACAAAATGTCTCTCTTAAGTAATCCATTCATAAGAATTACACAGAAAAGTAGTATAGTACTTGAGCCAAAAACTATACCACTTGTCAACCCGACCTGAAAAACCCGTCCGACCGGAGTTTCAGGGAAAGTCAGACTGACCCGAACCCGAATCTGACCCGAATCCGACTCATGTTTCAGGGAAAGTCAGACTGAACCGAACCTAATCCGACCCATGTTTCAGGGAAAGTTAGACTAACCTGAACCCGACCCGAATGAACCGAAACCCGTGATGACCCGGTAATAGAGGTTCAAAATCTGACCAGACCCGAAAAACCTTCCCAACCCGACCAGAAAAAATGCCGGCTGATGTCAACCTGATACCCGACCAGAAAAAATGCCGGCAACCGTCAACCCGCTACCCGATCCGACCCGACTCGACATTTCCATTTAGTCAAACTGACCTGACGACCCGAACCCGAACCCACCCCGACCCGACAATCTGTCACCTCAAAAATGAAGCGGTCAGTTGAAGCAGCACAATTTATTAGATGGGCAGTGAGGGAGCCAGCGACTTTCACCACAAGAGCATATTAATTAATTTGAGGCATTGGTTTTTTTGGACGGGGTAGATTGATGTATTGCAGGGTCCTGAGATCGCTCACGATCTCAGCAGATACGGACGCCAGTGTCTTGATGTGTTAGATTTTGTGGGCCATGGTCTCACAAAAATGCCGGGCAAAAATCCCTTTCCCTCTCTCCCTTTCACATGAATACTCAAAATATTCTCCGCAAAAAATCTCTCGCCCTCTCTCTATTTTGTTTTTTTTGAAAATATGACAGGAGCTGTCATTTTGTATCTCTCCCCCCTCTCTCTCCCGTGATCTCCCGTGATCTCTCTCTCTTTCTCACATGAATACTCAAAAATACTCTCTACAAAAAAATCTCTCTTCCGTGATCTCCCTCTCTCTGCAAACGCATCAATACTCTGTGGGGCAGATCACGGGTCATATATTTATCCTAATTGAATATATACAGTTGCCATGTAGATGTAGTTATATTCCATTTGCCGTGTTGTTAGTTGTTACTTTCTTCTATTAATTGGAACCTGGATAGATTAATATATTCATGTGAGGACGAATATAATGCATGATGAGCGGCCATCTAATTAATGTACGAAACAACCTACAAACGATAAGCCTCTTTAAATATGTAGTTGAAAAATAAGAGTAGAAAATGACTAGGGAAGGCGACAAATTTTGATGAAGACTTATCGTAGTTAACAAATTAAATAATTAATGATGATCACTCTAAATAAACGCACAAGAGGATCGATCGTTATCATCATATAAATAGAGAAACATTCTGCGTTTATTGAAGAATTATCTATACATTTAAAGATATGTACGAAATGTAATAATACATTCGGAAATATAACTTATAACGATATAAACAGTTTTTCTATGGACGCTAGGCATTACTCGTATAGAGATACAATCTTCGAGTAACTAAGAACACAATTTAGTACCGTTAGAGAAGTCAAAGTGGCTCATCAATTGTCTCCAAATAATTGAATTTCTTAATCAGAAGAAAACAATTGGCCCTTCCTTATCGCTACTAACTCAAACTTCGAGTTTCTTCAAATTGTGAGTTTTAAATATTTCTCGTAGATAGATACGAATCGCCTATTTTGAATCTGAGAAAAGATGGTGTTTTCAATCACAAAACTATATATATAAATATATATAATACGCCAAATTGGTTATATCCCCTTCAAATTTGCTCTATTTTGATATTTCCCCATCAATTTTTATAAATTAGTTATTTCCCATCACATTGTCATCTTTTTGGTTATATACCCAATAGCTTTTATTACCCAAAACTAAATTAAATTCAAAAAGTTTGATAATGGACATATTTGCCCTTCCTTCAAAAACTTCAAAAAATTGCCCGAAGCATGGCATATAGGTTGCTGCACAAAACATGATTTTAGTTTGATTTTGTATTAAATTTGTGTAGTGCGGTGTGTCAAGGTGCATGCAAACTAAAATCAGCTATGCCTTCCCTCAGTGCATTGCGGAGGATTGGAGGTAGAGGTGGCAAATTGTCGGGTCGGGTTCGGGTTCGGGTCGGGTCAGGTCGGGTATCGGGTTGACGGCTGCCGACATTTTTTCAGGTCGAGTCAGGTCGGGTATCGGGTTGACGTTTGCCGTCATTTTTTTGGGTCAGGTCAGGCGGGTTTTTCAAGTATGGCCAGATTTTGCACCTCTATTCCTGGGTCGGGTCGGGTTCGGGTCAGTTTGATTTTCCCTGAAACTCGGGTCGGTCGGGTTTCGGGTCGGGCGGGTTTTTCGGGTTGGGCTGGTCAAGTCCATTTGTGATAACCACGCATTGAACATATTTTTGTGAAGTTTTTGCGGAAGGGGCAAAGATGTCAATTATCAAAAATTCTGTATTTAATTAAATTAGTTATGGGTAATGAGAGCTATTGGGTATATAACCAAAAAAATGATAAAGTCATGGGGAAATAACTAATTTGTAAGAATTGATGGGGAAATATCTAAGAGGAGGGATCCATTGACAATGGTTAACTTGACAATTTTGACAATGACACATTTTAAAAATTTATAAAAAAACATAAAAAATCTTAAAAATAAAAAAAAGTTTACTGAAGTATTGCTTAACTTATAGATTGATTATGTTTCCGATTATATTCAATTTAAGCGACATTTGATAGCTCTTTAAAGATCCGCTAAATTATAACCGTTGAAAAGTGCACAAAATTTTGATAAGTCATTAAACGGTATTCAAATTGATTGAAATTTGAAATACTATCAATCTATAAGTCAATTAATACATCCATAAATCATTTTTCATTTTAAAGATTTTTTATAATTTTTTATAAATTTTTGAAAAGTGATATTGTCAAAATTGTCAAGTTAACCATTGTTAATGGATCCCTCCTCAATATCTAAATAGAGCAAATTTGAAGGGGATATAACCAATTTGGCCTATAAAATAAGGCATAGATAAACTAAAAATTTGAGTTCAGACAGAGGATCAATTCTGTTGCCCCAGCTTGCGATTTCTCAATTTGGCCTATAAAATATGGCTAGTGCGACTTTTTAAGATAAATACTAGAGTTAGGCACTAAAATGTAAATATAAAAAACTCATCCGAGTTTCGAATCAACAACCTTCAATATATATAGAGTATATTCTTTGATCAAAGGCAATTTCTCAATTTGGTGATATTTAAGTTTTCTTGGTGTTGTGTATTGTCTTTCCCAACACATGACTACACTTAAATTGTACACCAAGCGGGCGCTATGGTATCCTTGCATCCAAATCCTTATCCAGACAACCTACGTCCAAAACAAAACAAAGTCAGCAAAAAGCTAAGTAACCAGTTATTTAACGACGCAACTTTCCAATGATAAATTTTAATGCAACTAATAATTAAATAAATATTCTAAATAATCAAAGCAATCATGCCGATTGCCAAACAATTTTCGAATAATTCAACTGAAATTCTAGCAACCAACTCAAAAATCAAGCCACTGACCACATATACAAGCAAGACAACCAATCAGAGAAATCAACAATTATTTCTATTAATAACATGTACCTGCATCTGTCCCATACCAATTGTAGATTCATGTTATTAAATAAGAAATAATCAAATCCAACAATCATAATTCATTCTCAGACAATCATTAAACAAGCACAAGCAATGCACATCTCAACAATCATGTCAAGTATCGCAAGACAAATACACAAACATACAAATCGAGTATCGCAACTCAGATACCAGAACACATATCGAGCATCACAAGCTCCAAAACACACACATTATCAAGCACCACATCTCAAGTGCTAGAATACACAATTCAAACACCTCAAGCAAAAGGCCAGAACACACGAATCAAGTACCACACTCAAGTGTCAAAAGACACAATTAAGTATTAGGACTCAAAACTAAAACTTAAATGCCTGAGCATAGAAATCAAGCATCGAAAATCCAAATGTCACAACACACGAATTAGACATTACAACGCGAGTGTCAGAACATAAACCAAGAATACAAATCAATTATCAACATAAGTGCCTGAGCACTCAAATCAATGGTCAGAGCTCGAGTATTAGAATATACAAATCGAATCTCGCAGGTCCGAATCAAATGCCTAAGTATCGCAGTCTCAGTGCACAAATTAAATATAACTAGTCCCAAAAGCACACAAGTCAAAGACTCACAAGTCCAAGTCTACAAGTATCACAACTCACGTGACCGGACACTGCAGCGTCAGTACACATACCAAATATCATAACTCATGTACAACTCAAGTATCATAACTCACGTGACGGTCTCAAGTCACTAATCACATATCACAAGTCTAAGTACAATGCCTGAGCACCCACTGGTCTCACGTCACTAACCACATATCACATGTCCAAATCCAAATCCAGCCATACAACGCGTATGACAATAACAAACAAAAACCAAAAACTGAATAATCACATCGATCAATTAGCAAACCTAATGAAATTAGAATCAAGGGAAGTCCGGTTACTTTAATTCAGAGTTCTAATCACAACATCAAGCTGACATTATGTTCAAATCAGATATCTAATTAATCAATTATTACTCATAATATCAATTGTATAACTTTCCTTTCTTTTCTCTCTCTTAATCTCTTTTTCTCTCTACCTTCATTTTTCTTTTTCTTTCTTTTCTGTTTCCTTTTCGTTTCTGTTCTTTCATTTTTTTTTTTCTGTTCGAGTAAGCAACAGGGGAGGAGAAGAGGATGAGGCCACCGCCTAATTACTAAAACGTGGCATTCAAAGAAATGCCACCGTGTTTCAATTTTTTTTTTTCAAAACTCATCTTACAAATCAACCCCCACACATAAAAATAATCACACAAAAGTACAAAATAATTATAAAAGGGACCTTTCACCAAATAGAAAGTTTTGGGATATCACAATTATTTTGCTTAAAAAATTTTTGGCTTTAAACCAAGTTAATGTGCATCGATAATGTTTATTTGTAATTTAGGTAGGTTAAAGAATCGAGAGGTCAACCAGTCAATAAGTGAGAGCTGAGTCTTATCGTTGTTTGAGAGAGATTGGTACAGCTTGGAATACTAGCACTAGAACTTAGGTGCCAGACTCATAAGTGACGGTTGCAGCCTAATACCTTTGCTTGACTTGAACTGTGTTAGGAGTTATACCTAAAAGCAAGGAGTGCTCATCCCCTGATTTACTGCATTGTGCAGTTCACAACGTTAGCCATTGGATTGTCCCAAGATCCGCACTGGCACGAGTCTAACGACAATCCAATGGCTGACGCTGTGAACTGCATAATGCAGTACAACAGCGAATATGAATACACAAGCAAGAGTCGCGGTCCGGTCCTTTTACATCAAGTCAGAACTGAATGATTGAATTGTTAAAGCTCATTGCAGAAGTTTACTTGAATTGCAAGCGAGTCGGATGCGAGAGTGACGACTAGCGCACTTCTAGCTAGGGGATGTGAGACTACAATCTAGATAATTGTGCATATTGCATGTGACAGGTACGACTGTGTCATCCGACAAGTGGATGGTCTGTCCGAGTCCCTAAGAACGCCTTTAACATTACTGTCCTTAATTTAGTTTCATAATTACAAATAAAACCTCTAAAAGTGATTTTATACTTCTTTGATTAGTTAATAAAATAATGTTAGTCCGGTTTTGTCAACTGTCTATGTTGATTCGACTTTATACTATGTTACAACTTAGCCGTATGCTTGTAACTGATGATCTACAGTTTAGTTGAGACATTACAAGGAGTACACTTTCGGGAGAACATTACAAATCAAAATTTAGAGAAAAAAATGTTCGAAGTGATTTGATATTAATTTAAGTTCACGGAATACCTATCTAGACTTAAGTTTATTAATATTTATTAGCTCAACTTGTATTACATCCACAATGCCAGCTAAACGTATATTAATTTAATCAACATATAGTCATATATAATATATGAGGAGTGATCAAATAACCATGTTTTTTTGTGACCGATCGGTGATCGTGAAATTAAATCTTAAATAAATACATATTAAAATCTTCCATAATAAAAGTAATTGATAGAATAGGTTGTATATATCATATTTTATATTTTATGTATACACAAAAAATTATATCATTTTGATTTTATTTACAGATGCACGAAGCATTAAGAAAAATCAACATTTCAAATTTTATGATTTTTTTTCTCCTCTCTTGATGACTATCGACACGATGTTAAAATTTTATCATTTTTTGTATACTAGTAAAAAGTACACGCCTTGCTTTGAATTGAAATTGTTATTTATTATAATAAACTTTTAAGATAATATGTAATGGACATTAAATTGAGATAATTTATATGGGTCTAGGCTCAAAAAAGGAGGGCAGCAGAGAGATCAAGGGTTGGACGAAGGTTTTTGGTAAATTGCTTTTAAGAGATAAATGATCGAGAGACCGAGACGTGAGAGGAATCGATAGCGGTATTAATGGCGTATTTGATGAATATAAGGGAAGCACAGCCATGGTTTCCATTTTCACACAAGGTTTCCTCTTATTCCTCCTTCCTTCTTCGCTTGCGACGGGTTTAATTTGGAAAGATCGGATCCAAATTACTCCTACGGAACGGCCTACCATGAATCGTCCGTGGGAAAAACTCAATCACCAACGGCAGTTCGCCCGTGGGGTGGGTGGTAGCAACTACTTAATTTTCTTGTTGTGTCTTAAATTTTAATGGGTTAAGAACGTCAACGGCACTAACGTATGTCAACAATGATAATCAATCTAAGTACACAATCAATGACTGAGGATTATTCTTTGGGGAAAGATAGACTTTTGATGTCAAAAATCTAATATACACTTATTAGGAGTAATGATATGTTATTGAGATGATTTAGAATATAACTAACGGTTTAGATCTACCAACTTATGTATAAATAATAAAATAGTTACCATGATCACAAATAATCATGGTAATTGGATCTTCCTTACTATATATCCACAATGCCAGCTAAAGCTAAATCTCGATTTAAGAGCGTCTCCACGTGGTCTTGATTAATTTTGATATAAATAAACTATAATTAAGAAATCGTAATTCATTAGTAGTCGAGATCTATTTTATCTCACTAGACGTTCGTAATTAATTAGTAGTCAAGATCTATTTTATTTCACTAGACGTTGTGGATTTTAATTAGAGACCCACTGAAACAATATAATAATATATTATTATGGCCAGATAAAATGTTATCATTCCCGGGCCTCTATCCTCTAAGAAATCTCCCAAATCTGATTACTTGCCCTATATAGTATTCTTTCCGTTTTTCTCTTCTCCTCTTTGAAATGACAATTCTTCCTTGCTCTCCCTTCTCCTCCCTCTGGCGACCGCGATCCCGGCCTCGCCTTCCGGCGACCGCGATCCCGGCCTCGCCTTCCGGCGACCGCGATCCCGGCCTCGCCTTCCGGCGACCGCGATCCACGGCCTCGCCATCCGACGACCGCGATCGCCGGTGCCAATGGAGATGGGCGCTTTGTTAGTACTTAATACGTACTGCACAGTTAATTCTTGTTGTAATTTATAGCATTTTAATGGTTTTTATTTTGTTTTTAAAATTTGTTTTGTATTTTGTTGTTAAATATTATACATTTAAGCGACAGTTTGAATGAATCTGCTTATTAAATCTCCATTTATTTTATATAACACTTATAATGGTTGTATGAACACTTTTCAATACTACATAAACACTTTTCATTTCCAGATAAACACTTTTCATTTCCAGATAAACACTTTCAATTCCAGATAAACACTTTTCAATTCCAGATAAACACTTTTCAATTCCAGATAAACACTTTTCTTTCCAGATAAACACTTTTCATTTCCACATAAACACTTTTCATTTCCAGATAAACACTTTTCATTTTCAGATAAACACCTTTTCATTTCCACATAAAACACTTTTCAACTTGCTGTTGGGAGCCTGCCATAGCTGAAGGTTGCGTGTCTGGATGTAAGTGGGTTGGTTGCTAGTTGACAAGCTGGTAAGATGTGTTTCCATTTTTGATAACTTCGGGCTGAACGCTTAATACGTCTTTTAGCTGAAAATGGAAAAACAATTATGGGGGATTTTAGCGGGGATTTACTTAGGGGATTGTTAATTGATTCCTTATAGCCAATTCATTTGTTTAGTGAAGTTAAGCAACAAGCACGAAACCATCTATCGATAACTTCAAAATTCTTGGAGCTGCACTCGAAATATTCGTTGGCATTCCCAAAGAGTTTAATAAGTCAGGTATCTTGACTAGAAAATATTTTGGAGGTCCTTATTTAGAAAAGAATTTATTCACAATACTTATCTTGATCACGGAGGTTTTGAAAAATTTGTAAAAACTCATAAAAACATTTAAAAAAATATATATTTATGAATGTATTTTCGACTTATATAGATTGATATTGTTATAAATTTTAATTAATTTGCGTATCGTTTGATGGATTATTGAGATTTTATACAATTTTTAACGGTTGTAATTCAATAAGTCTTTGAAGAGCTATAAAGTGTTTCTTAAATTGAATATAATTGAAAAAATAATCAATCTAGAAGTTAGAATAGTTCTATAAAATTTTTTCTTCTTTTAAAAATTGTTAACTATTTTTTATACGGTTCTAAATGTAAATGCTACAAAAGTATATGTTACCACATCCAAAATCTTGATGTAAGTTCCTCAATAAATTACTCATGTAAAACTATTGGGGAACATAAAATTTTTTGTGTTTGATGTTTTATATAAGTACTTGTTTTGATTTTTTTTGTAAAAAGTACTTAATTGTAACAATAATCAAATTTTGATTTTTTGCATACGGATAGTGCAATTTTCAAAAATACAAATAAGCATATAAAAAAAAATCTAAAAACAAAAAAAATTTAATTCCCCCAATATCTTTATATAAATAATTAGTAAGCATAGTAAATTATGATTTCAGACTCCGTAACATATATTAGAAGCATTTGAATTTCAAATTTGAAATTTCAATATTTGCACGATAGGAGTCTAATTTTGGTTTAATTTGGAGCACTTTTAATCTTTTTCGGTTGACCATATCACTGAAAAACATACTTTGTGCTGTACAAATGTATTTAGTTTCTAGTGGTATACTTTCTGTTTCTTTTTATTGATCATATAATTCAAACAATTTCAATTTTTCTACTAAGTTAAAGTTGAGGTAATTTAGCAAGACTCAAATATTGGGATTTATGGTGTCTGAAATTACGATTTATGGTGCTCAGTAAATTTTTTATATGAAAATATTGGAAAATACAAACCTTTTTTTTTTATTTTTAGAGTTTTCTAAGTATTTGTTTTGAATTTTAGAAAAGAGCTCATAAATAATTATAAAATATTGATGTTTGTACATGCTATTTTCAAAAATGTAAAATAAATATTTAGAAAACTCTAAAAATTAAAATTTTTTGTATTCCCCAATATTTTTATGTACATAATTTATTGAGCAACATAAATCATGATTTTGAAATGATAACATAAAATTTGAGGAGGTAAGCATTTCGGATAATAGTCTAGCTCACAATAGATACGGTAAAAAAGAAGTCGCAAAATTAAACCAATAAAGTCCACACCGCCAAATTTACGCTGAAAGTCGATTTAATTAAAAGCATCTTCACGTGGTTAGATGTAAATAAAGAATTAAGAAATCATAAATTAAGTACTGCAATATGATTAGATATTAGATTTAAATAAACTTTAAAGAAATCGTAATTAAGTACTTCCTCTGTCCACAAAAGAATGAATTTGTAGTAAAATTCAAAGAAAATAATGAAAGAGTAAAATTACTTTTATGCCCTCAATTAGTATAAAAGTGAACATTTTTGGAAGGAGACGAGGGACATTTTGGGAATTGCGTAATATATATATATATATATTTTTGAGGAAGAAAGTGGATTCGAACAAAGGGTATAAATTCATTTAATTGTGGACGGAGGAAGTACTTGAGATCTATTACATCGTATAACGTACTAGTCGTTGTGTGCATTTGTTTTTTTTTATTTATTATTTTTTATTTTTCATGTGAGGTCTAATCGACAAGCACGAGAGCAGCCCATATATCAATGACTTCAAATTTAAAATTAGAGCCTCGCACTCGAAATATTCGTACGCATTTGCAAGGAGTACAATTTTACATTATTCCAAAAGCTTTGAAACAAATTGTGTCTAGTCTTTGGCTCCCGATATTTTTAATATTAATTAAAATAAACATCATAATTAAATAAATATGCACCCGATATTAGCATTTTCAGATATAGGTTGGTCTGTGTTTGATACACCGGCTCCAAACACGTTGTTCGAAAAAGTCACAGAATTAAAAAAAAAAAAGATTATTTTTTTTGGGCCGACATTTCTTTCGCGGACCCAAAGACTAGGTCCGTGTTCACTTTACTGGCCTAGTCTTCGGGTCCGTGAAAAGAACGCTGGCCCTAAAAAAGAATCTTTTTTTTTGTAATCCCGTGACTGTTATTGGATACCGTGTTTGGGGCCGGTATACCAAATACAGACCAACCTATATCTCGAAATTTCAATCACGGGTGCCTTTTTTTTATTTAATTATAATTTTTATTTTAATTAATATTAAAAATATCGGCTTTAGCTCTAATAAAATGTTCAACAGCTAGCGCCTCTTTTCTCCTCCTTTCCTCTATAAATTTTGTTATACTTTTAGTTTACTTTCTAACCAAAATTGTGAACAAAAGTATCTTTATTTTTTTCTTCCCTAAACTTTTTTATATCGTGAGAATTTTTAAGTCGGGTCAGATTTTGTCTCCTCTGCTTATATAGATACATGATGTGTTATATGCCTTGACTTGGGTACCATACCACTGTGTATAATCTTTTATTTTTTCAATACAATAAGCTTTTTAAATGTTATTTGTACAAATAACAGTTATTCATTTATTTTCTACTCATCAGTACTAAGCAAGTTCATTAATAAAATTAGGTGTCACAGCCATAGCAGATGTTGTTCACGTTATCAATGGCTTCTTATTGTTTTGCATTGTTTATGTATGCTTCTTAGTTTTATTACTTCGTTCTCATTAGCATTTGTATACGCCAGTTTTTAGAAGAGAAATAGGCAGACGAGAAAGAAGGAAGGAGATGGGCATTAAGCAGGAGGGTAATTTGGTCATACAATTATTTTATAAAATATTTTTATTGATTTATTTAAGATGAATCATGACTTGGACATATAACAAGGTAATTAAGTTTTTGGTAGGCATATATCCAAATTAAGAGAATTGATAGAGAAATACATAGTTGGGCAAGTTTGGATAGGTATATAACCAATTTGACCATTATTTTATTATTTTATTGGACGTTTGAATAATTGTTGAAAATTGATAAAAGGTGAATTCTTGTATGGATTGGAAGAGATGTGGACTGTTCATTTGTCTAAATCGGATGGTTATAATATATTTTTGGAGCATAAATAAAGAGAGATGTTTGATCTGTAAAATTTGAATCGCTCGATTAACAGCATTTTTTTGACACCGGCGGACTCGTCATTTTGTCCTCACATTCTATAACAGCATTTTTTTTTTTTTTAGGTAGACTAACATTTCACCTATTATGCTAGCTACACCATGCTGCCGCAACACAAAATCAACTCATTCAACTCAGGCTCAGCATAAGAACAGTTCTGGATACTAGATATCTATCAATCCAGATATTTGGATACCACTAGGGATACCGTCGGGAATACTATGATCTTTGATCAATTCAACTAAACTTAAATATTCACCTTAACCTCTTAAATATTCAACTTAACACATTTTACTTGACAACCAATAAAAACTCCACATAATAAAAAAAACCTAATTACAGTATTACACTTAACACATTTTGCTTAACACATTTTGCTTTACAGCCAATAAAAACTACTCTTAATATAACTTGCAGCATTACACTTCCTAACTATTCAACTTATCCTCCTAAATATTCACCTTAACCTCCTAAATATTCAACTTATCACATTTTTTATTGGCAGTCAATGTTTAATGGTATCCCGATAGTATCTTTTGCGGTATCTCCGTAGCATTTTCCATCCACAATTGCCAAACTAGTCATTGTCAATTCAACACTCCTGAATTTATCCCCATTCCATTCCCCAGCCAACTAATCAACTTATTCTAATTCTAATTTCTGAGTATACTTTGTATGATTCAAATCAGAACTGCCGCAACCTAAACTATAATTTTTTATTTATTTCTTGCGTTGACACGAGATTTATACATTTCGCAGTCCATACCAGCTGTACGCAGATTTCCATTTTACATAATCTAGTTACAGCAGTACAGCTAGCCTTACTTGCTTGCTAATTCAGATTGAGATGAAAGAAACTTCTTTGCCTTCTATTTCTAATCAAGCATTCAGCAACTAGCATAATCAAGATGAGATCTGGGGTTTCAATTAAGTAATTCCATAGACAAGGAACAAACTGAAAGTACACAATAACAACTACTGGATCGGTTTTGTGATCTAATTAATCAAAAGAACTCCTCCATCCTCCACCTGTGACTTACGCCATCCACATCCCTCCATACACCGGCAAACATTCCCTCCTGCAGTCCCGTGGCCATCCATTCCTTGTCATACAAAGCATCAAGGCCAACACCGACATTGTTCTGCGGTTTTATTTTCTTGAAACCGTGTCCGATATCCTCACCTTCCGTCCACAGAAGCGACTCGTCCAATCGCGCCGGATTGAATATGGCCAATGAAACCTGTAACAGTTTCAGAACAGAAAATAATACATTATGAGACATTCCACGCAATCGAAATTAAACAATCCAAAATTTTTGAATATTTTAATGCAATTTAGTATTTTCTTTCTTTATAATTAAATATACTGTTATCGCTATATTTATGTATCAGGTAGAGCCTATGGGTTACATACAGGATAACCGTAATTTTGCTTGTGCTGGATAGCTTTTCCTGTTGCAACATTCACCAACGAAAATGCCTGGAAACCATGCGCATCTTTCATATGCTGACAATGCACAAACTCTTTCCTCCAATGCTGCAAATATGCATGCAAACAATTAAGTTATTTAGTTACTAACCATTTAAATATATGGTAAGTTCTAAACTTTAACGCAAAAGCTCATTAAAACACATGAATATCAATTACCTGATATGGATCTGCACGATCAGATTGAGCGAACACAACAGTATCATCACGAATTGTCAGATTGTAGTTCGGATTTTCTCCGCAGTATATCTTGATTGTTTTGGGACACACCACTCCATCCTTATCCTCACGGTAAGGCACAAATCTCCATTTTTGGAAGGGGCCAGGGCCTTGGCTTGTAAGAAGAACGACGACGCCATCGTACACCATCCTCGAGTGCGGCTGCAATCTGAAGCCTTGTCTCTCCCCTGCCTGTTTCTGAAAAACAAAGGCAGAAGCATTCCCCCCTTCCTTTGACTCGGTCCAGACGGCATGAGTGTCAGGATGAGAATCGAACGACATTGAGATCAGATGCAGCTATATAGTTCGATCAACGACAAGAAATTAAACACATCAAAAACAAAATTAATTATGATGAAGCTGGAATTGTTGTTGGTTTTCCCATACTTTTACTAATGACAGAAATAATATACTCACATCGATGACTTGCTTATTGACGGGTCCAATTACTGGAGAGGCCGACATGGCTTGAGCAGTGCCTTTGTTGAAAAGAGTGAAGCCGCCACCGTCGACTTCCTCCCTGATCCAGTGCTATAAAAACAAATGAAGAAGAAAAATCAGATTGGAATCAATCTAGCTACCATGCATGCAAGTATATATGTTTGATATACTGAACAGCAGCTAGCATGATCAGAAAACTGAAAACTAATTAACCTGGAAGGGATCGAGGGGATTGGCAAGTGCGAGCACCACCTTCCCGTTGCGAACGGAGAGGGAGTAGTCCTCGCTTAACTCACAGAATATCCTCACGGTTAGTTTGAAGTCCATGGCAATGGGAGTGTAGGAGGGAGGGAGCTAGCTAGCAAGGTCTGTGTAAGTGTAACAATATACCGGCCAAGTCCACTTAGGGCGAAACTTGAATCGCAGCTCTAGTTTCCGTTAGATAAATCATTGCTCCACGAATGACAGAATTGTAAATCGCACACTTTCCTAGACCATGTCTGGAAATAATTTCCAGTCGTAGAGACTATTAGGGGCGGTTCGGATTCAACCCAACCATCAGATGGATCGGAATCTGCTGCTTTTCTAAAAAGAAAAGTAGATTCGGCTTTTCCTGATCTGACGGTTGAGAAACACCGAAGTACTTCGAGATCCGTGCACTAATAACCAAATTTGTTGAGATCTATGCAGCAACCGATCAAAAAAGCAAGGCCTGTAGCAGATTCGGATCCCCATCAGATTGCTACTGTTTTTTGGAAAAAAATTGAGAAACATCCAGCGTCCATTAAAAAACTGTCCATACATCCACATATGTACGAAATATAACATATATATTTCGAAATGTAACAGATACATCTAGAAAATGTAACCGTTAGTGGGTGAGTCTGATCAGGCCCTTAATGTTGATAACATAATAGATCTGGTTTAGCCAGATGGCTCTGAATTAATTAATTATTGAAGATTTCAGTAAAAAATAGGAGGACTGCATAATTGATGGAAAATTCTATGTTGATACGGTGTTTGATACCGTAATCAATATTCAATACCAAAAAATCGGGTGCATTTTTTTCCGGTCTAACGTTGGTTCAATGAAATTCAAAATCAATCAAATCAAAATCGCTATCTAATTTCTTCCTCTCCAATCCGCTCTCTTTTATTCCCCCTCCCCCCATTTCAAATCACTCACTCTCTCACTTCACTCTCTTTCTCTCCGTCTGACACCCCTTCCCCTCTCCGATTCCGCTCCCTTCCCTCCCGTTTCTCCTTCTCTGACTCTCCTTCCCCTCTCGTTTCTCCTTCTCTCACACTCACTCCTTCCTCTTGCTGTTCTGATCGGAGGAGGTAAGATCGTTGGAGAGCAGAGATGCTGCGGACGGAGAGAAGCAAAGCAGCAACACTGGTATCTAGTGAAGAACAGACATCTGGAAGCAACAGAGGTACTATAATTCAAATTTTCTTTTGTTTTTGTGTTGATTTGAACTAATATTTGAGTATTAAGTTGTTTTTGGAGTGGATTTTGTTGAAATTCGAAACCCTATGTTTTAGTCTTGTCAAATCGGATTGATTAAGTTGTATTGATCAATTATTTTGGACAATATTTGTTGAATTGCTTGAAATTAGTTTTGATTACAAATTTAAAGTCACAGATCTGTGTTATATTGATTGTATTCAAGTTACTGTGATTTGTATTCAAGTTGTTGCAGTTAATATTGACTGAATCTAAGCAGTTACTGTCGAATCTCAGTCATCTTAAGATGTTTTTGTCGATTTGTATTAAGTAAGATGTGTTATGCATATGGATATGCAAGATGTGGATATGTATGTGCAAGATATGCAAGATATCTGTTAGATGTGTTATTGCTAGTTATATTCAACATGTGTTATGCATATGGATATGCAAGATCTGAGTCATCTGACTGAGTATTCAAGTTAAAAATGTATATATTTTAGTTATGCATGTTGATATGGAAGATAATTGATAACTGTCAGTTATGCATATAGGATTTGTTATGCATAATTATATATATTCTAGTTTCTGCTTTATGATTTTTTATGCATATGGATATGCAAGATAATTGTATATATTCTAGTTATCTGCTCTAGGATTTGTTATGCATATATCTGTTTGCAAGATATGTTAGATGTGTTACTGCGAGTTGTATTCAAGATGTGTTATGCATATGGATATTGCAAGATCTAAGTCATCTGACTGAGTATTCAAGTTAAAAATGTATATGTTCTAGTCATGCATATTGATATGCAAGATATCTGTTTTCATATATAGATACAGTGCTATCTATAGGATGATAATTCATAACTGTTTACCTATGAATTAGTTGCAGTTAATATTCAAAGCATTTTAACTATCATCTGTGTATAATACAAGTTTAACTTATGTTTTTGTATGATTCATATTTTCAGGAGGGAAGAAGAATGTCAAAGGCAAATCTCCAGTTGCAAAACAGGAGAAGGGTCAAGATCAAAAAAATGTATGAATTAGTTGTTATGTCAGGAAACTTGACTGTGTTCAAGTTATTGTATTATATTTTCAAAGAAATGCATCCAATATTCAAGTTATGAGAATTCAAGTAAACTTGAGTATGTTCAAGTATTCAAATTATGGTCATATCTGTTCAAGTTATGATAGTAAGTATTCAACTTATGGTAGTAACTATGCAATGGTAGTAAGTATTCAATTTAGGACAGTAAGTATTCAAGATAGGATTGTATGTATTCAAGTTGGGATAGTAAGTATTTAGATTAGGACTGTAAGTAATCAGGTTAGATAGCAACTATCTATCTTTTTTCTGACAAATCTTTGACAAGCAGATTTTTTTTTGTTTTTTTAATAGATAATGATGTTTTTGGCGTGCGGTGTAGACCCGGCAAGTTTGTGAAATTCTTTGAAGAAAAGATTCGGCCACAAAAGTCTGCTAGTGCTATGGAGAAGGTCGTTGCCACTCCTTTCTTCCATTTATTCCGCATGACAGATATTAGCAGTCTCAATGAGCTTGTCCATCAGATTGTACTATGCTTCGATACTGATAAAGAGTGTTTTAAATTTGGGCAGAAAGGAATCTCTTTTGACTCCTAGTGATGTTGCCATCATACTTGGTATGTTTCAAATTACTGTTTTATTCTAGTACTGTTTATTTTAGTGCACTTAAAACAAGTGATGGATTAGTATTCAAATTAAACTTGAAAACATTCAAGTTATGCCAATAGGTATTCAAGTTATACCACTGAATTAGTATTAGTATTCAAGTTGCTATGTTATATTCAAGTTATGGTAGTGATTATGCAATTGTAGTAAGCTATGCTACCCAGATACGCCGACACACCAACGTATCCCATATCGGACACGTATCCGATACGGATTCGTGTGCGATTCGCACCGGATACTCCAGCTGGCGTATCGGAGTATCTAACCAACTTTGACTTACGGATTCGGTCAAGAAATCCTACCCAATACGCCTCAGACACCCCCCGATACGGCTACTGACACGCCTCTGACAACTTAGTTCAGTTTCACGCGTCGCCGCGCAAGTTCCGCCACATATAATCCAATGAAAGCGCTGCAAAATCCTTTAAAACTCAAATTTGGCCTTGGGGGGAATCGATCCCAGGTCATACGCTGCAAAGCCAACAACTTTACCACTGCACTACTAACGTACTTGTGCTTAATTACATCATCTTTTAAATATTTTAACTAATACAGCGTCTATATGTGTCTCAATATTCTTTATACTTTCTTTTTATTTTTAAGTAAATCAATATAGTATTACATTTTTATATAAAAAAAATATTAATATAAGCACTCCCGTATCCGTGTTTTTTGAAAATGCCCGTATCGCCGCACCCGCACCGTATCTGATACGATACCCGTACCCGCACCCGTGCTACATAGGTAGTAAGTATTCAAGTTAGGATAGCAAGTATTCAATATAGGAGGTAAGTATTCAATATAGGAGTGTAAGTATTCAATATAGGAGTGTAAGTATTCAAGTTATACCAGTGATGTTCATGCTGAAAAATATATCAGTATTCAAGTTTAGTAGCAAATGTTCAAGTTTTATAACTGAGTATTCAAGTTATAACAATGCGTACTCAAGTTATAGCAGTCATTGTTCAAGCTGAAAAATATGTCAGTATTTAAGTTATAAAAGTAAGTGTTCATACTGAAAAATATGTCAGTATTCAAGTTTTGTTAGTAAATGTTCAAGTTATAACTATGAGTATTCAAATTATGTGTAATGTGGTGTCACTGATAATAAGTTGCTACATTATTCATAATTAGTTTTTTTGTAAGTATTCAAATTATCATTTTAAGTATTCAAGTTTTACTTGAAAATATTTAAGTTACACAATAAAATATTCAATATTGTTGTTACTAACTTATAAACTTTCTTTGTTTTTTCTGTGCAGAAAGTTTGCTGAGATCAAGATATGAAGTTTAGATGAAATTTAGTTGAATTTTTAGTTTTAGTTGAATTAGACCGAATTTAGTTGAATATTTAGTTTTAGTTGAATTAGATCGAATTTAGTAGAATTTAAATTGTTTGTTTTTGTTGTGTTGCTTTTTTTGTTGAATGCTTGTATAACTTGTTAGTTATTAATTGATGTTTTGAATGTTTGACCGATCAACTATCTTAATATCAACTATGGTATCAACTATAATATCACCATATCCGGACCTAATTGAATATATACAGTTGCCATGTAGTTATATTCCATTTGCCGTGTTCTTGTAACCTTCTTCTATTAATTGGAACCTGGATAGATTAATATATTCATGTGGAGGACGAATATAATGCATGATGACCGGCGATCTAATCAATGTACGAAACAACTAAAAAACGATAAGCTTCTTAATTAAATTATATAGTTGAAAAATAAGAGTAGAAAACGACCTGGGAAGGCGACAAATTTTGATGAAGACTTATTGTAGTTAACGAATTAAATGATCAGTCTAAATAAGCGCACAAGATCGAGGATCGATTGTTATCATCATATAAATAGAGAAACATTTTTGCATCTATTGAAGAATTATCTATACATTCATAAATGTGTATGGAATGTAATAATACATTCGGAAATGTAACTTATAAACGATACAAACAGTTTTTCTATGGACGCTAGGTATTACTCGTATAGAGATACAGTCTTCGAGTAACTAAGAACACAATTTAGTACCGTTAGAGAAGTCAAGTGGCTCATCAATTATCTCCAAATAATTGAATTTCTTAATCAGAAGAAAACAATTGGCCCTTCCTTATCGCTACTAACTCAAACTTCGAGTTTCCTCAAATTGTGAGTTTTAAATATTTATCGTAGATAGATATGAATCGTCTATTTTGAATCTGAGACAAGATGGTGTTTTCAATCATGATACTATATATATATATATATTTTTTTTTTTTTTGAAGAAAGTGGAATAATATATCCACCAGTTTCATTGAAACTTTTTATTTTGTGCCCATGGAGGATTAAATCCATTACCTCTTGAAAGTCATCATAGTTTGTTTCCACTTGAGCTACTAAACCATTTGCACGATACTTAACGGCATAGATAAACTAAAAATTTGAGTTCAGACAGAGGATCAATTCTGTTGCCGCAGCTTGCAAGAACAAAAATATGGCTGCATGGTGCGATTTTTTAAGGTAAATACTAGAGTTAGGCCACTAAAATGTAAATATAAAAATTTCATCCGAGTTTCGAACCAACAACCTTCAATATATATAGAGTATATTCTTTGATCGAAGGCTATTTCTCAATTTTGTGATATTTAAGTTTTCTTTGTGTTGTGTACTGTTTTTCTTGACACACATTACTACTTAAATTGTATACCATGAGAGCAACCAGTAGATATCGGCCGGTACTCTAGGTTTTTAAGCCAAGTTAATGTGCATCACTAATGTTTATTTGGAATTTAGGTAGGTTAGAGAACCGAGAGATCAACCAGAGCTTGAGTCTTATCATTGCTCAAGAGAGATCTGTAGACCTTAGAATACCAGTACTAGAACTTAGGTGCCAGGCTTACAAGCGATGACTACAGCCTAATACATTTGCCTGACTTGAACTATGTTAGGAATTGTACCTACAAGCAAATGTTGTGGTCCGGTCCTTTTACATCAAGTCAGAACTAAATGATTGAACTGCTAAAAGTCCATTACAGAAGTTTACTTGAATTGCAAGCTCATGAGTTGGATGCGAGAGCGACGACTCGCACACGTCTAACTAGCGAATGCGAGAGTATAATCTAGATAATTGTGCATGTTGCATAGGACATGTACAACTTGTATCATCTGAGGTCAAGTGGATGGTCTGTCCGAGTCCCTAAGAACGTCTTTAGTATTATTGTCCTTACTTTAGTTTTCATAATTTCAAATAAAACCTTCAAAAGAGATTTTTCGCTTCTTTGCTTAGGTAATAAAACAAGGTTAGTTCAGTTTTGTCAACTGTCCCTATTGATTTGACTTCATACTATGCTACAACTTAGTCGTACGCTTGCAACTGATGATTTGCTGTTTAATTGGGACATGAAAAGTAATGCATTTTCGACTGAACATTACAAATCAAAATTTAGAAAAAAAAAAAACGTTTGAAGTGATTTGATATTAATTTGAGTATAAGTTCATGAAATACCTATGTAAACTTAAGTTTATTAATATTTATTAGCTCAACATGTATTACATCGACAATGCCAGCTAAACGTATATTTAATCAACATGTAGTCATATATATACTATATCCACAATGCCAGCTAAATCTAAATCTCGATTTAAGAGCGTCTCCACGTGGTTTTGATTAATTTTGATATAACCAAAACTATAATTAAGAAATCGTAATTAATTAGTAGTCGAGATCTATTTTATCTCACTAGACGTTCGTAATTAATTAGTAGTCAAGATCTATTTTATCTCACTAGACGTTGTGGGTTTTAATTAGTGGGAATGGAGCCAGTGAAACAAACAATATAATAATGTATTATTAGTTAATTCATTTGTTTAGTGAAGTCTTAAGCAAGAAGCACGAAACCATCTATCGATAACTTCAAAATAGGAGCTGCACCCGAAATATTCGTTGGCATTCCCAAAAGAGTTTAATAAGTCAGGTATCCTGATAGAAAATATTTTGGAGGCCCTTATTTAGAAAAAAAAAAAATATATTCACAATACTTATCTTGACAATGGAGGTTTTGAAATATTTGAAAATTTTAAAATCAAAATTGTTTATGAATGTATTTTCGACTTATAGATTGATAGTGTTTCAAATTTCAATTAATTTGAACATTATTTGATGGATTATTAAGATTTTATACACTTTCTAGCGGTTGTAATTCGACGAGTCTTTGAAGAGCCATCAAGTGTTACTTAAATTGAATATAATTGAAAAATAATTATTCTATAAGTAATACAATAGTTCTACAAATTTTTCTAATTTTGAAAATTGTTAACTATTTCTTATACGGTTTTAAATGTACGTAAATGCTACAAAAATACATGTTACCACATCCAAAAACTTGATGTAAGGTTCTCACCTCTCAATAAATTCCTATTGGTGTTTGATGTTTTAAATATGAATATTAAAAATCACAAAATTATGGTATCGATTTTAGTATCAGTATCTTCATAACATTTGTACAACATTTAAATACAATATGACCCTACATTGAATTCTAAATAGGTAATTTTATTATTATTTTTTGAACGTTTGAATGATTGTTAAAAACAGTTGGAAATCTGAAACAAAAATTTGACATTCTATAAGATTTTAGTATATATATAATTTACATGCAAGATGGGATCAATTGTTTGGTTATAGTTAATAAGATATATACGAGTACAAAATAAAAACGTCATTTTACTTTATTTATTTGTAAAACACCGTGACTCATCGTTACACTAATTTTTAAAATTTTTGGGTGGCACTTGCTCTGTCTTCATTGAGATCTGCTCCTGATACATTTAAAAGAATTTTGAGGTCAGACTATATATATATGAGCCACTTGTTGTATGACCTACTATAAAAGAAAGGAAAAACAAAAGAAAAATATGTAGAATCCACTGCTATAAAGTAGACCACCCATATCTACCTTTATGACACACCACGTGCACCTATGTGTTTACTACATTCGCTTAAATATTTACTATAAACCGTAGTGTATCTGTTCACTGGAAAAACGATATCTATTGATCGGAAAGTATAATTGTTTACTTAAAAATGATATTTGTTCATTAAAAATATAGTAGACCGGTAGATAAATAAAAAGGTAGACGCTAACTCTTACTCAAAACAAAATGACCGAATCAATTAAGAATGAATGCACTCCTTAATTAATTACAATATGTGCACGTTACTTTCCTATTAATTTAGTGGACCTAATATTGCGTGATACCTGGGCATAATTAAAAAAAGTGATTGTCAAATCAATCTATTACCGCTTGCAAAGCTAACGGGACAAAACCATGTTACGACAAACTAATTCAGATATTTGCATTTTCAATTTCAACATGTAACATAAAATAAATAACTGATGCAATAAAATGAACGCCAATGATTTCGAATTTTTTTTTGCAAGGGAACAGATACACAGAAACACAGATACTAAGATAGATACTAAAATTAATACCGGCTGTGTTAATATTTGTGTTACATAGTTTATATTTATATTAATTAATTTAGTGTTCAAGTTATATATATTATCTATGTAATCCACTATATAAAATATATATAAAATAAGTAGCATATTAAAATTTTTAGTTTAAACACTTTCTTAATTAATATGAATATTAATCCACTTGATATCAATATATTTTTGTATCCCGATAACATTTTCCTTTTTGGAATGTATAAGCCTCGCCAATTATTAGGACACGCAACGATTCTATTTAATTATTATAGGTGGAAAGTTAGTACAACAATTAAGAGGAGGGATCTATTGACTGCTTATCTTAACAACACTGATAATATCAATTTTCATAAGTTTGAATAAAATTATAAAAATCTCAAAAATGAAAAAAATATGGTGTATTATATATTTACATTATAGATGGGTAGCGTTTAAATTTCAATATATCAATTTGAACATTGTTTAATATTTTCAAAATTTTATATATTTTTTAACGGTTGTAATTGAAGGGATCTTGAAACAGATATCAAACGTCACTGAATATAAACGGAAACAAAATCAATCTATCAGATAAACAACAACTCTTACCTAAACTTTTTTATATTTTGAGAATTGTAATGATTTTTTTTTTCAAATTTTTGAAAATTGTCTTATCTTGTCAAGAACGTATTGTCAATGCATCCCTCCTCATTCGAAAATATGTACAGCTATGTTATGAAAAGCGTTTTACACATTACAGCTTAGAAGCTAACAAATTTCATACTGCCCAGCTAACGTTATGTATCAAAATTTTCACTGTATCAACTTTCATGCATCAACTCTGGCATTTAATTTCTCAGCCAGAATTAAATATATGATGGAAATTATTTTTCCTTTTTTGCCAGTGTATGGATCAGACACATGACATAGAAAAAAAAAAAAAAAAAAAAAAGGAGTGGGAGGAATTAGAAACTTTAAATTGTAGTATGAAGCATAAAAATATAAAAAAGTTCATTACAACAGGGTTGAGTGGAGAAATGGATATCTAATTGATCATCTTATTACAAAAGGAAGTAAAAAATAGTGTATCAAAACAAATTTACTGGTACATATCCGGTACAGGGAACCAGCATTCACGCGACTCTTCTTTAGCAGGTCCTACAACTTTCACTCTCTTATTGTTCTTTATGAACTCCGATAGCCCTGAAACAATCGATTCCGATAGATCCAGGATTTCCAGTTTACCCAGAAAGCCAAGTGTGGTTGCTAAAGACCCCCCTTCGACCAAGCACACTATAAACCCCAAGTATCGTAAGTTGATTAGCATGTCTAACCAGCATGCTGTATGCTCCTCAGGAAATTGAACATGGCTCGAGAACACCGCTAGCACTCGTAGGAAAGTAAAATGAGAACTTGACACTCGTGCTACGGAACCAAAGAAGAACAAAGAATGAAGGTTAGGACAGTCGAAATTGTGCAGCTCGGATCCCGTTACGAAGGAAGATGTATGATTGGATTGGTATGGTTGGTATACTGCCAGACGATGCAAATCAGTGGAACTTTTATTATAATCACTGTCATCCAGAGAAGTTATTACAGTGACGGGGAGAAGTACATTTTTATCAAATTTTCCGCTAGTTGGATTCAATTTAGAGTGCAGACTAGATTGCAGAACAATGCTATGGACACGGCAATTGGATTGATTGTGGTAATATACCCCACTGATACGAAGCAAGCCCCTGCACAACATCAAATCATTCAAGTCTGATAATAAGAATTATATAATGAGCATATACATGAATGAACAAAGAATTTATATGTTTAGTCACCTTATCACTCAACTATATATATAATCTAATGACACTGAGATTCAAATTAAGTTACTGTAAAAAGAATATATGTTTGTTCTGTACGATTTTGTGAATGATGCTTGTGAAAGCCAATAATTGAATTTGGGCAACAAAAACCCGAGAAAGTGTTAATTTCAGGCTATGGATTCAAAAACACAATAAAATCATCGATGTCTCTTCTAATGTTTGCATTTTAATTTTATTACCCAGCAGAATTAGCTTGCATAGCACATCACATTCAGTCAACTTTGAACTTAAAAATGATTTAATTCTTGAAAGATTAATTCTTGAGCAAGTACTGAAATGTGATAGTAATTTACAAAGTACCTTTGGACAAACTGGTCTAGGTAGCTCTCAGCAATGCTCTCCATTGTTCTTCCCTCTTCATGTGGTATGAAACCTTCAACGATCCAAAGTCGAATCAGTGATTCAGCATGAATTATGCTACCACAAGGGAAGACAGCTGCCGTGTATGAAAAGCACATCTTTAGGACACTTGGAAGTGCTGAATACCCCTTTATATCATCATTCTGCGACAGATTACTAAAAAACACAAAATCTTTCGGCAAATCGACCCCAAAGAAATCAGAGTACTCTTCAAACTCGGGGATCCTATCATTACCGAGTTCTTTGGTCAGAAAGTTTAAGCAATATTGGTAATTTGTCGCTGGGAGCTCATATACATAATCGCTGTATCCTTGTTTTTCAGAGGTTCTCAATACCCGGCTGCCATTGTTTCCCTCCTGAAAAACAGCATTGAGCAGCGTCCATAATTCTGGCCATTCGTTGTCAACGATAACAAGGAATCTTTTCTCCTTCAAGGATTGACGAAGCGTCGACATTATTTGATAGTCTCCATCGCAGGCATCCGATGAAATAGTGACACCAAGTTTCAGTAACATCTTTCTCAAGATTTCAATAGGTTTGAACAGGTTAAATATGTAAGTCCCGATCCGCGGAAATAACCAAAAGCAGACTTCAAAATGTGCCTTCACCTCAGCACTACAAAATAAAAAACAGTCAGATAGGATCAAAAGATTATGTTATGTATCATCAAAAAATATAGTTGACGGTGGCAAAATTGCCTTAAACAGTCAGATTTCACAAAAAATGCTTAATTGAACACACATATTATGTTATGAATTTTGTAAACATTGAGTATAGAAGATTTAAACAGAACCTCTGGTAAATCTTCTCCGCAAGTGCTGTATTTGCAAACGTTTCAGTTCCCACTACTTCAAGCGTACATCGTGTGTCGAGGGTTTGATCAAGTGCTTTCGAAAGAATGCACTTCCAGTACATTTCAAGGCCGAGAAACCAAATCTTGTCGAAGTTTGGAATTGATTGTCGAGCTGGTTGGGGGCCGGTTCTCTTGTTAGGCTCACCGAGATCTTCGATATTGATCTTTCTCATTGTTGATTGGATTTCCTTAATGTAAGATTTGAGCTTATGGAGAGCCAAAAAATCCACGGGTTTTGGATGTATCATTGTGAATTTGGAAGGAACGCGAGTGAATTTGATTCTTTCCACTTCATTCATGAACGTTAAGATAGCTGTCTCGGTACGCTTGCTTACACCTTCAAGCTCCTGTATGCAATTCAGGATCTTGGCATCATTCGGATTCTCCCAATCAGCTTGACCATTCATCATAACTTGATCAATCTCATGCAGTTCTGTGTGTATGCGATCAAGGTTGTCCCGAACTTTGCTTAGGTGTGTTGCTCCGCTCAAAGCTGCAGCTCCCGAAGTATGCATATCCTCGAGTTTTCGTAATGCAAACTTAACGCATTCAGGAGCGCCGACTCTTTCGATGCCCATCGTTTATTTCAATACCAAAATTAGTGATTGCTCGTTTGAAAGATGTATTAGAAAAGTTTATGAGTTTATGCTAATTATTGGGTATGTGTTTTCTCTCATAGAAATATCATGGTGTACCAATCGAGCGGAAATGGCAGAGAAATAGGCCTCTGGTGATTTTTTGAACAAGAGAACTGATGTAAGAGCTGCGAAGCTCTTCTGAGTTACTGTTTTATTTTTTAATCTTTTCTTCTTCAAAATTTCATAGTGTACGTGCATGGGTGCTGAAAATTTGTGTGATGAAGAACTTGCCTCTGGAGTCTGGACCGGTACACAAGTAATTTTTTATTGTGTGATTCAGTACTGAGATTAACAATATTTTGCATTTTGGGGCCCATCAAATAATAATGCTTGAGAAACATCTTGCATCCATTAAGAAACCTTCTATACATCTGTAGACAAATACAGAATGTACGTAACACGTACACTCCGAAATGTAACGGTTACATTTCAAAATGTAACATATGGATGTTATGGACGGTTTTTCTATAGACAGTAGATATTACTCATAATGCTTTTCCTTGGACTTTATCATTTATTGTTATTTTATAGTTTTGGCTGTTTTGACCATGAAGTACACAATTATTGCGGCAGGAATGCATTGTCACTCTTATTTGACCAATGTACAAAGTCCTTGAATATACTTGGTTCTGTACAACAAAGCTCTTACCATATGATATGAATATATATATACATTAACTATTTGCCCAATTGATTTCTGATATTGTGAAAGCTCTTGCATGCTTAATTAATTGATTTTGTCAGAAAGTTTCAATTTGGTACCCTAAAGTTTCTGTTATTGCTGTTGATTTGAAAGATTGTATTTAGCAAATTCATTCTTTTCTAGTAATGTCTGAACTCTGAACCTTATCAGAGGGTGAAATAAAATCCACTTTTCTTAAAAAAAAAAAAAAAGATCATAAATATAAATAGTCATTAAAACTAGTGCAAAAAGAATGTAAAGTGAACAAATGTACGTAGCCAAGTATTTATTTACAAAGGACCGATTTTTAATGTTATTGAAATATGATTGATTTCACATAGTATAAGATCAAAAGTGGGCAATTTGGTTTCCACATCAATGACTCAACAGTTTTAACATTCTAGAGTGAATAGTAGGGATCCATCCTTACCTTTTGACTATCTAGTATAGTTACCCTGGTGCTAAATTATATTAATATAAAAGATTAGAAGTACAGGTACAGTAACACTAGCTAATTTCTTCTCTTCTTTCTTTTTTCCATGAACAAAATAGAGCTCTCTTTCAATGACACAAGACTTCTAACACTAACACACACCCATTTCTTCCTCCCTCTTCCTTCCCTTGCCCTCTATCATCCCTATCTCCATCTTGTCCTTTCGCATTCATCACCGACCGAGCCCGCCAGGCGAAACTTCGATCCTTAATCCACGCAATACTGGGTGAGTCTTTCCCCTCTCTCTGTGGCTTCTGTAGCTAAATTTCTCTTCATTAATTCTTCTCCAGTAGTCATGAAGAACCACCTGCTGGACTGAGCAGATCTTTAAAATTTTGGAAGCACCAAATATTATTTCGATCCTGAGACTTCTTTGTTTCTCTGTTTATTAATCTGTCATGGCAAATTTCTTTGTTTTTTTGAACTTTTACATTTTATTTTGCAATATTTCATTCGAAACTAAAAATTTCATTTTGTAAATATGTTTTGAGTCCCCAATTGTGACACTAATTGGAAAATACAAGGAATAAACAACAATTACCTTCAATGGAGAGTCGCTAACCTGTTTCTTTCAAGGGTGCTGCTCCAATGAGCACACCCAAATAATTTTATTGGTTACACTACATGTGAATTTAATATTAGATATTATTCATTTATAGTCGCCGGATCGAAAAAAAAATTTAACACAGTGAGATCATTGAAGTAGAAGAATTGAGTTAGTGACCGATTTAATTTGTCTCTCTTCGCGTAAAGACATTTCTTGTAACTCGTATAACTCAATTTTGATTTGGATTATTTTGATCAGTGTGATTATCGTCCGAACTTTCTTGAATAAAATATGAAAACATTATTAGCCGGATGGGTCGACAGAGATCCACAACACATCTAAGCTGCTATTCATAACTTAAACTCACCTACTTAATGCATGATTTTGTTAGAAATTATATTCTACTTCTGAACCAACAGCAGCCATGATCGAGCTGTCCCGATTTACTCCACTTTTGTCTTTGCTTCATTAACAAATCAAACCCGGAATCAGGAGCTTAGAAAACTAGTAATCAATTACCTTAGCAATCAAAAATGAAAAAAAAAAAATATTTATTTTGTTTGACAAACTAGATAAATAAAATAATATATATCATCAGCTGAGTCTGAGTAAGTTGTCTTGATCCAGATCAGTAGTTATTAATTTCGTCGCCACTTGCATTGCAGATAATTTAGATCTAGTCATCTGAAATTAATAAGCACAAAGAGTCTTTCATTCAGTCTTCTGAACTCAATTTTTCTCTCTTGTTTTTTGTTCAATTGCCACAAGTTACATGCATGTTTCAATTATCAACCAACGTTGTGTTGCCTTCATCTCTGTTTTTTTTTTTTTGAAAAATGTCTTACCTTCATCTCATTATGGCCTTCGAACTATATCTGGTCAATTGTCAAATGTGTTCTTTTGAGCTACCGATTCCATTGCAAAATATGAAACCAGATTACAAAGAATAAGAAAAACGAATATACTAAGTTTTGGGATCATGCTTTCCCCTCTCCCCCCTAACTACCATCAAACCCAGATGTACATCTGGTCTGGTAACAAAACACAAAAAAGGAAAGGAAATCAAGAAATAAAAGACACAATACTGTCGGATGCTACCCTACTCGATACACACATAATGTACATTAAGCATAAACCGAGTACCCACTCTGAAAATAGACAGGATGGGTATCAGTCTCGAAACACAGTGAGTTCCTCTGCCCCCAAATAACCTATTAACACACCGCACCCACTAAAGCAATTTGCTTCCCATTGTTAGCTAGTGATTGCATGTTATAGAAAAGGTAATTTCACTCTGCACTGGATGAATTTGGTTTGTAAAATTTGCTCCATAATCCTTTGTATCCAGGGTGAGAGTAGTGCCAGCTCCATTTGCCAATGAGAGTCTTATTCATCAAGTCCAGGTTGAGTACACCCACACCATATTATAGAATTGGTTTACACACTTTAAACTAGGCTACCAGTGCATATTTATTTCTTTTCTCCAGTTAGCAATTCTTGAAATTTTGCTTGAGATTTGGGCATTTGCTCCATGACTGGGAACCCTAGTTTCGATGGTTTAGCCTGAGTTGCCCCTTCTCTTCTTCCTTACTCTTTTATTTCCCCCTTTTGTTCTCACACTCAAACAAAGTCTACATTGGAAAAAAAGTAAATGCAGCATTGATAACATCGCCCTCCTAATTTGTGACTCAGAAATGTACTTAAATATCTCTCATATCAAATGTTAAATTCACTCAAATGACAAACAATTTTTCATTCTCACAACATAGGATAACATCGTACAGTTCATACGCTTGATATTTTGTTGAAAATTGACATTGCCTGATACATCATGTACCATTTATTACTGCCTAACAGAATTTTTGTATTATTCAATTGCAGTATTTGGCGGAGCTTTCGGTTGAGTTGGATGTGACAGTATAATATGCACATATAAACTGTTTGATTAGTTCAATGGGGGGTATAGCGTAAGGCTGAGTTATATATTTGATGTGATTAGAGAAACTTAAAACTTCTTTTCCTTTTTTTTTAAGAAAGATGGATGCCATATCTGACATAATTGAGAAGTTATCCTTACCTGTCCTTAGAGATTTTTTATCAGAAAATGCCCGTGACTATGTGCAATATCTGGATTCAATGGAGAAAGAACTAAAGAAAGTCCAGGTATTCATGAAAACCACAAACTTTAGGGCACACCCTGGGGATATGCAACTGGCTTTAGTTGAAGGTGTGCGCCTAACCGTCCGTAAAGTTGCAAATTTCATGAGAACGATTGTTTCGAATAAAAAGTTATCTAGTTACAATACTGATAATTTGGTGAAGGAAATGAAGGAAACCATCGATTTTGTTGTTGGTATCGTGGTTTTCTGCAATTCCATGAAGCAAACAGAAACAAAAAATGAGATGGAGGATCAAGACACAGATGCAGTTGTAAAAGATATAGAAACCTTGCTTCATGATGCTTCGCATAGTTCAAATGGTGTCAATTGCACAATGCAGAATGTGAACAGCGAAGCGATCCTCCTTGCAAAAGCATACCCAGCTCTTGCTGACCTAAAAAAATCTTCTGAAAAGAAGGAATTCTTAGTAAAATTATCCAGAGAACTGGACAATCTCCCTCAACAGATTTGCAAGGCATGCGATGGACAGCCACTGGCACTTCAGCTTATAGGGGGTCTTCTTTCGCTCAAGCAAACGACCTACGACACATGGCATGGGCTCTATGATGGTTTGTGCAAGATCAAAGGGAAGGACAATCATGTTAATAGCAGTGCTAAAGAACCAGAAAATCATGCTACTGACAGTCATATGCTGGGCATTTTTACCTACTGCTATGATGATTTACCTTACTTTCTTAAACCATGCTTCCTTTATTTGGCATGTTATCCAATAGATTACAAGATCCCTGCGAGGTCTCTAATCGAGATATGGATCGCTGAAGGATTTGTCACATCAGAGAAAGGGGAAACAAGAGAGGAGACTGCAGAGAAGTACCTGGAGCAACTTGCCCAAAGGTATTCTCAGTATTTCTGGAAACTAATTAACATTCTGTCTTATAATTTGTAGAAGCCATATTTGTAGAAGTTGCCAAATTCCAGTAGGTAACATTTTAGATTCTAATTAGGTTTAGGACAAACTGGATGGATGATTGGACCAGAGAAGATCGGTGAGTTAATTTAGGTTTGTCACTTCTGAAATGATATCAGATGTATTAGTTTTTATTCAACTTGACTTAGTTTGATTTTGGAAAGTTGTCAGGTCATATGGTAAGGGCTCATTTTTGTATTGGCTTAGATTCAGGTTGGTTTGGTTTTCCTAGAAAATCAGGTTAAGTTGGATCTGATGGAGTTTTTAGGTCAAACCAGACATGGCACATCTACTTAATTATTAGGTTTATATTTATTTACTTTTTGGCATAAATGACATTGCAATTCACAAAAGGATTGTTATTTGAATCACTAGGACACGGTTTTCTTAAAAAAAGGTCACTAAAAGATTAGTTACCCTTCATTTTTTATTAATTTTTTTTCAGTTCATATATTAGAAACTAATTATATTCTTTTATAAATTTATACGTGTTGTTTGTTTATAATATTTGTTGCTTGCAGGTCTCTTGTTCATGTTTTGAAGAGATCTTCCTTCGGCACAATTAAGTACTGTCAGGTGCCTCGTCCTTTACATGACTTTGCCGTCCAGCAATCCAAAATGGATGGTTTCTTGGTTGCAAATCCAGATATGGAAGCAATGGAATCCCTGTTCCGTTCAGCAATCCATGGTGATAACAAGGAACAATACATGGAGGTAGAAAATAATCATATACATTCATTTATAGCTATTGGTTTCGATAGAAATGTTCTCAGCAGTGCTGTGTTCCTCAAAGTGTTAGAATCAAGGAAATCAGCTGTCCCGGTAGCAGCTCTATCAGACATGATGGACCTGCGGTATCTGCGCTTGAGGGAAACCACCACTACCATATCCGAGTTACCTGACATAGGCAACTTCAAAAATCTCCAAACATTGGATGTTAGAGAGACGCACATAGAAACTTTACCTGAATCTCTATGGAGCATCAAATCACTCCGTCATGTCTATGTGATGCCAAGCGCCAAAATTGAAGGTCCACCTGCTGATTCCAAAATAGAGGACTTGCAAATCTTGAAAACGGTTCAAGTTCCCAAGTCGTGGGAAAGTAACACTCCGCAATTCCTTATCAATCTCAGAAAATTGGCCCTTTCAAACCCGAATGACCTAAACTGGAAATCTGTTTCCAACCTGTTAAGCATTTTGGGTAAGCTCCTCTCATTGGGAATTAAAGGAAAAACAATACCATCGGAGTTTGCCGATACGAGGGCATTCCCAAACCTTGAGACGGTGAAATCAATCAGATTAGAGGGAACATGGAACTGCAGAAAATTATTCATAGATAACATCAAGTTTCCACCTCATCTTACAAAGCTCACCTTAGCCGATTCCGGTTTGAAGGAAGACCCGATGCCGACGCTAGAAAAACTACAATCCCTGAAATATCTGAGCTTACAAGAGGGAGCATACAGTGGGGAGAGAATGGTTTGTTCGGCAAACGGGTTTCCGCAATTGCAGTTCTTGGAACTTCAAAAATTGGAGAAATTGGTGAGTTGGGTGGTGGAGGAGGGTGCTATGCCACAGATTAGCACACTGCGCGTTAATCCTTGCCCAAGAAACCTCAACATCCCCGATCATCTTCTGGATCGTGTCGCTGATCAAGTCACCGATTAGTGAAATGCTGCATTAATTTGAAATTTGAATCTTAAAATCTGTTTGGTTCACTTCATTTGTTGTTCTTTTTTTTTTTTCATTAGGCGGGGTTTCATCATCCCAAGAACTTTCACATTTCTGTTTTAGTGTATGTTGTGTTTGCCAAATCAGTGTGTTTAATTATAATGTAATGAGAACTATATTTGAATAAAAATATGTGTGTCCTTTTGGATGAGCTACTCCCATATACATCAAATGTACTTTTTTGTCAGGATTATATATATAGTATGGGCGTTGATTTATTTAGAGTGCTACCTAGCGTCCATTCGATAAACGTCTATAGACTTTATATATCACAAAATTGATGTAACTGTTACAAAGACGGACGGCGCTTGATGTTTCTCATTTATTTATCCATCGGAAGAATTACCCCAGGACTGCATGCAAGAGGTAGTCTACAGAGAAATGGGGATTCAGGAACAATGGACATACATAACAGTGTAACTCGGCTCACTGCCCCTCGTACTGATACCGAGTATATATCGAGAAAAAGAAACCAAATTAAAATTGGGCAATTTGGATACCACGCCGAGAACTGAAAGAAGAGACACACCAGAATTATTCACAAAGAAAATTCATTAATTTAAAGTCATATGACCGGGAATTAATTACTCCGACTGAGAAGACGTGGCGAGAGTTGTTCGTCGTGTCATGGTGGAAGACGAGGGGAGGTCGATCCGACGCAACGCCGAGCAGATTCAGCCTATATACACAGACAAAGTTTCTCAGGAGAAGCACATAGACGGTTTCATCAAGCGCCTTCGAAAATCGCAAGTATTAGAGTGAACACTATAATTGGTATTTCTATTTCAGCATAGAAGATGACTAAGTGATCCGGCCATACTGGTACTCGAGTATTTTTTTTTTTGGAGTAGGTAACATACCTACTCAAATTTTCATTAAAACAAAATAAAAATACAACTAGAATAAAAGGAGAAAGAAAAATTACACCCAAAAAGAACCAAAAAAATGAAGAAGACCAACAGCAAGTGCTCAGATTTGTGATCTTGATGAATTTGATGTGAGGTAAAGGCAATTTGTGGTATTGTGGCTGTGGCTGATTTGTGATCTTGCCTCGATCCGCCCTCGCTCCCTGGTACTCGAGTCTTTTAGTACCAACATATTACACTCAAACAATCCATTAATTAAATTAATCACAAAGTGACGTTAAAGCAACATATTACACTCAAACAATCTATTAATTAATTTTTTTCAAACATTAATTTCAAGCTAATCATCGGATGCATTCTCACATGAATCAGTCTATGTGCTTTTGGTTTTCGATTTTCGAAGGCGCTTGATGAAATCGTCTATGTGCTTCTCCTGAGAAACTTTGTCTGTGTATATAGGCTGAATCTGCTCAGCGTTGCGTCGGATCGACCTCCCCTCGTCTTCCACCATGATACGACGAACAACTCTCGCCACGTCTTCCCGGTCGAAGTTCCCGGTCACATCGTCCCTCGGCAATTCAACACCGACCCCTCTTTCCTCCAGCACCCGGGCAATCAGTGGCTGATCGGCAATCAATGGCAGCATGATTAAAGGATGGCCAAACTGCATGCTCTCTATAACTGAACTCGGGCCGCAGTGTGTCAGGAAACCGCCTATTGATGAATGTGCTAAGACGCTCATTTGTGGGACCCAGCCAAGGCAACATGCCCGACACCCTTTATGCGGTCTTGAAAACCAACAGGTAGCAAGTCAACAGCAGGACCGCTCGTGCCGGCTGGCTTCCTTAGTGCCCAAAGGAAAGGCACTCCCGACTTTTCCAAGCCGAGAGCTAGTTCGTGGAGTAGCTCAGTTCTGAGAGCAGCCTCGCTTCCGAGAGCTATGTAAAGAACAGATTTGGCGGTATGCTTGTCCAACCAATCAACCAAATCAAACTCTGTATCACGACTTCCGCTTTCTTTTTCTGAAACAATGTTTTCAGCTGGAGGCGATAGAAGACCAACCGGCACAACATCTTTCTTGTAAAGTTCAGGAAGGAGGTCTAACCACTTGGAATCAAGCTCAAAGCATGTTCTTATGCAAATAAACTCGCTTTCATTGAAGCTGGAACTCGCGCGCTGAGTGACACTGATGCCTGATGCATTTTCCTTAATACCGTTCACAGTCCACCAAAGCTCATGAGGACGATATGCAAGGTTGGAAGGAAAAGGGATCCAACTCGGAGGCGTGGTGAGATGTTCGATTGCATTCCTTGTCATTTGGATCTTCTCTGAAGGGGCTCGAAAGAAGGCTAGTGAAGAAGCCGGCATGACGGAGAACAAGGTGCAGGGAATACAAAATTTCCGGGCCATCTTCGGAAGCCAGTGGTGGTGCAAATCCATGATACACCAATCAGGCTTTGTTCTTGCATCGGAGCAAGCTGACTCGAGGAAGGCCAAGAAAGGCACAGCAAGGCCATCGAATGCCTTCTCAAGGTACTGCACGTGTTCTTGAGGGATGTCGGTCGTGGCTTCAGCGGTCTCTGGCAAGGGTTCGATGTGTGGAAGCTGCAAAGGCACAAAAGTTAAGTGTGGCGACAAGTGAGACGGGATGCGAGGGAGGCGTTGGATGTTTCTCGGAGTGGAAATGAAGGTGATGTGGTGGCCCCGCGAAGCCAGTAACTTGGACAGCTCGAGTAAAGGATGCATATGGCCGAAGGCCAACCACGGAAACACCATGGAAGGATGCTTGTTTCTTGCTGCAGGTAATGGAAGAGTTTGGAATTCAAACTTTGAATTTATGAACCAGTACAAATATGTATTCTTTATTTTTCATGTATATATAACCAGGAATTATGAACTATGATAGTACATAATGAATTATTATGATAATGATGCCCAATAATACAGAAACATGACTTTATCACTTTTCTAATTTTGCTTGCGTTGCACATGATATCATCAACAATTAATTAAATAACGATCCATAGAAGAATTCATCAATAATTATAGAGTCGTAGGTAGTGACTACCCCTTTTATCAATTCACCGGTCCACCGTATTTTGGATGAACCAAAATCATTTTTCAGTAAACATTTATATCTTTCCAATTAGCATATATCATTTTCTAATAAACAGATACACTACGGTTTTCAGTAAACATTTATCCAACTGTGACAAGCATATAGGTGTACGTGGGTCTGTCAAATTGTAAAAGAGGAGTGAATGGGTGGCTTACTTTATAGGTGGACTACATGTTTTCCATAATTATATGACTGAAAAGCAGAGGACACAAAGGACAGATGAGGACATCATACATTAATGATAAGCTTAAATAATTCAGGTTAGTGAACAGAATTCAGAGAACAGTATGCAAAGCTGAGTAAATCAATAAATTCATCTAATTGAAGACTACAAAAAAGTAATGATTAACTCGGTTTTTAAAGGAGTTCAGTCATATATTATTCTAGACTAGAGCTGTGAATTGGGCTTGTTCACTCGAAAGTGTACTACTTTTAATTATTCCTACTAGACTATAATTCGGTCGCAAGCGTACGACTAAGTTGAGGTATAGTGCGGGGTCGAATCCACAGAGACAACTGGCAAAACCGGACTAGACTTTGTTTGTTCCTTAAACTACGGGTTGTTCACAATTTTGGAGGTTTTCTAAATAAACTAAATAAAACAAACAATTAATAAAGACGAAGTGCAAATAGATAAAAGGCATTTCTAGGACGTTGGATTAGTCGTCACTTGGCCTCGGATCACGCTAACCGTACCTGTCACGTACGATCAACACAACTAACTGAACCGCGCTCTCGCGTCTGTCAGATCGAAGTGTACCGGCCGTCACTCTCGCATACAGCCAGTGCGCAATACAAGTAAATTGGTATTTATGAATTCTTGGTATTAACGCGTTTAGTTATGGTTAAAACAGTTTCAGTTACCAAACCTCAGCTCTCGCTTGTTGGCCTAATTCCTAACACAGTTCTAACCACCACAGGTATAGATCGCAGCTCTCGCTTGTAAACCCAACCTATGTCCCAGTACTGGTGCCCCAAAGTGTACCTCCCTCTCGGGTAGCGTAAGACTCAGCTCTCACGTTTTGTCTGGTTGCCCTCTCGGATCTCTAACCCACTCTGAATACAAACTAGGCCCGGTCACATGCGTACTAAGGCTTAAAACCTAGAGTACCGGCCGATACCTACTGGTTACCTGTTCGAGCACCCAACCCGAGCATAGAATGCAATACCAATTCATACACAATACCAGAGAACTAAAACAAAGGATAACCAAGAAACTTCATAAAAACCAAAGTTATAACATCATCCTAATCCTAGAAACTAATAGTTTAGCCAGACATAGCCGAGACAACAACAAGTAAGCAAGTACAACAAACAGAACAAGTCATCATGCACGTACAAAGACCCGAATCAATCACAAAAGAGTAAGTAAAGAGATAAAACAAAGTGAAGTTCGGATCCCAGTGGTGCACGCGCGTATCCTTGCCCGTCGGCTCACCCAATCGTCGCCGTCAACACTCGTCGGCTTCCCTCCTCCTTGGCTCGGCTTCCTCCACAAGAAAATCCTCTTTCTTCCTCTCCAAGGCGGCTCTTTCTCCTCTCAAAGGAAGATGGGAAGTATTGAAAAGATGCCAAAAACGTTGCCCTAGCCTGTGCTTAAATAGCCACCAAATCCAGATTTCTTTTCTTCTTCCGCACTGCTGCCGTATGCAACCCTTACGGGTTGTAAGGGAGACCTTACGGACCGTAAGGTGGGCTCCAGGTTGGTTTTTACTCCAATAGCTCCGTAATCTTCCTTGTCTGACCTAAAATAACCAAATATAAAGCAGTAACGGGAAAAAGCAAGAAAGTACATGTAATCGGATACATATGCCAATGACTTGGATTAATTCTGCAGGTGCTTTCCTAGGTAAAAGTGTGCATTTTTTGGTGCGATCAGGGCTCCGCACCGAAAAAATAATATTACATAAATTAACAAATATTAAAAATATATGGGAAAAAAATAATATTACATAAATTAACAAATATTAAAAATTTATTTTATTAGATAAATATTAGACTTAATATATTTTCTATATAATATATATTAAGCTACATCTCAATTTATATAAAATAAAACAAAGAGTTGCAAATATTTGAAGTCTTAAATTATTCGTTAGGTACATCATGATATTATTTCTTTAATAAAAAAAATTAAATTGAGTCATTTGATTAAGATAAATAAGGGGAGAGAAACAAAATCAATGGTTGAGATGAATGATGATGTGGCATAGCTAAAAAGCTTGGAAGCTCACCCCTCTTTCTAGAGTATGGATTTGAGCACAGAGCAATCAGATGACCGCGCATTTAATTTTGGGTGATACCTAGTCATGGATTTTCCATAAATATTAAATTAAATGTTACACATTATGTGTAACTATTACATCTAAAATATAATTGTTATACCTCTTTATGCTTTATGAACGTATGGACTGACCATACGGGTATTCCAAAGGACGTATGATGTTTCCGTTTAATTTTTCCTTGGGCAAATTTATAACCATAAATTAATAATACACCCCCAACTAATGAGTAAATTTATTGTTTTACAAATTTGCTGATGAATATGAATGCGACTGCATGCGGTGGTTGGAGAGGCAGTTCAAGCGTGGCTGCTTACACCAGCTGTAGTTGAGATGCTTATTAATATATACAAGCAGATAAGAATGAGAATATTAATTATACAACAAATTAACATATATATGTTGTACAAGCAGGTAAGGTAATTAGCATGGCATTAGTATAATTGAGTACTGGTGTGTGGCCTGTACTTTTCTCCTAATGCTGATTTAATTACTTTTTTTTTTATTTTACAGGAGATTCAATCACTTGAAAAGATAATTAAGCTGCCACTAATTAAACCTGTTTCATTGAACAACTATAATACGGCCCAATTAAGCTGGGTCCAAGACGGTGAATTGGGCCCATAATACGACAGGAGTGTTGAGCTTAAGGCGAAATCATAACATGGAAGGCCACATAGAAAGAGCCATAGACAATCTTAGAAAATCAGAGTCAGAGTCAGACCTATAAGGCACAAACCGCCCTCAAGCAGCCAAGCCCTTGCTCTCTCGCGCAACCCAGTCATGGCTCCGGGAACTCGGCCTTGGGAGAGACAAATTGGCCGGGTTGGCCCCATCCGCTCTAGAGCCGCCACCCAGACCCTCAACCCCACCCCCCTCAACCCCACTCCCCGTCTGGTCAGGCTCCGCCGATCCCCGGTTACCTTACCTCTTGACTACAAGCCTCTCACAGCCGAGGAACTCAACACTCTCCTGGAGTGGCTGCCTCTACCGCCGGACCCGGCGCACCCGGCATGGCGTGATAGATGCTTCGGCTGCTTCGTGGTCGGCCACAGACCTGGAGCTTGCAAAGGCTACATGGTATGCCTTCGCTGCCGATCCTCCGGCCACGCGGCCCGACACTGCCCGTCTCGACCGCAGCAGCCGCTGGATCACACCTACGACGCACTGCGTCCAAGAGGTAACCTGGGTGACGGCCTTCTCCCTTCAAGTCGGCCGGATGAGGTCTCCACTTACATCCATGAATCTCAGGAGGTTTCCAAGGAAATTGCCGCATTATCTCAAATGGTGGTCATAGATACTCGCTTTGTCACGGGCGCATCTGAGCAGGCAATTGGCCATGACATTACGAGGGGGCTGAACTGGGAAACCTCCTTCCACCTATCCCACCTCGCTGACAGACTGTTTCTACTCGCGTTACCTGCTGATTTCCCCACGGATCGCCTTCTCAAGGTCAACAATCCATATCTCTTTGGGTTGGGGTACATTTTCTATCCTTGGAACTCCCGCCCAATTGAAGTTCAAGGTTTGGGTTAAGATTCAGCGGCTGCCGCCTCATCTCTGGGCGCTCCATGAACTCACCAAAATCCTTAGCCCCCTGGGTCTCATCCTTCACCACTCCCCCTTGGATGAGGTTCGGTCCTTCGATGAGTTCAACATCGTGCTATTGACCGACAACCTTGAGAAGCTCCCGAAGAAGGTACTCTCCATCTTCAGGAGAGGTCTCTGGTACCGTCTTCCTTTCACGGTACTGGGTTGGATCGCGGAAGCCTCCACCTTTCAGATCCCCCCGTATATCACACCCCCGGACGAGATCTATGAAGGGGCCGCGTAGGTGGTCTTCGCTACAATGCAGGATGCCAAAAAACTGGCCAGCTCCTCCGGTACCTCTGACTCAGACTCCGGATTCTCCGACGGTCTACCCAATGTTCATTGGAAGGGTAAGGTCGCCATCGACGAGGACATGCTCCGTATCCTCATAGCGGACACACCGCCGTCAAAGGCCCGCGACTACCTTCAAAGCTTGCTTCACGATGACCAGGGGGAACCGTCAGGCGAAGCGGGTGGCCACCAGCAACCGGCCACCATTTCTGCACCGGCCACAGAAGATCCACAGGCCCGTGAGGGTGCTGCTGCGCATAGGGAGAAGGACAATGCTGATGGTAACACGTGTCCTCAGATGATGACAAAGGGAATGATGACAACCAGCCTTCCATTCCTGATGGGGGTCAGGTGCTGTTGTCAGGGGGCCAGGTTCTGCTGTCAGGGAGCCTGCAGGTATCCTCTAAACCCACAACTCAAGGAGTTACCACCAACAAGGGGAAGCAAGCCCAAAAGGGTAAGATGGGGAGCCCCTCAACTAAAAAAACGGGCCGTCAGCAACCAAGGCCCAACACCCAAACCTCTACCTATCCCTAACACTCATGCAGCTCCCTTCAAGCCTGTTACCAAAGAGCCTTTTGCCAAAATCCATCCCAAACAACCTCACACCCAGACCCACATCAAGGGGAAGCTCTCTAAGCCCACACCTCTTCAACTCCCAATTCCACTCAGTCAAGAAAGAAAAATGCCTAAGGCAAACAGGAACCCACCACCTTCAGTTACCGATTCTACCTCCCCTTCTCCTAGAAGAAGCACCCACCACACTAAACCACTAGCAACTCTAAGCAACTTCGTTACTCAAACGGGCAAGACTCGCAAATAACCGGTGGCATGCGCTCTGAATACGGACCTTACCAGAAAGGACGTGGTGGAGTCGCTTAAGGCGGAGGACCTTAGGGATTCCCATATGGACGACGCTCTGGCGCTCCAGGTTGAGAAAATCTGTGGCTTAGCTGAGGTCCGGCACGACGTCAATACCATGGCCAAGGCTGCACCAGACCAATAGGAACTCGAGGTACTGGGTCAAGAAGGCGACCCGGACAAGGAGATGACTGCAGAAGAGCTCGACACCATGATAGCGGAGTACATGGCTGATCCGACTAACAGGGTGGATCAGGAGCCCTATGATGACGATCACCTCAGCGAAGGAGCCGAGTACATGGACGATGGGGAGGACCTCCTCGACCTCTGTGAATCGGCTGGGGTAGGAGATTCTGTTAGTGTTTATGTACTAGAGAAACATACATATTTATATTTATATATATATGGTATTCGTTTGTTCATGGTTATTCTTATTTGGATGTTTTATTCATTAGTTTCCTTGAATTGATGTTACGTTATGGCTTGTGTCGTTTACGACAAGAGCAAGTGATATGCCATGATGGGTATGACGTCAATTCTAAAACTGCCCTGATCTATGATAACTAGCATGGTACTCTAGTTGGTCGGATAGGATCAGCATATGAGTCTAGCAGATGGGTTTGTATCACGTCCCATTGATAGCGCGGCTATCAACTAGATCATATGGATGCATGTGCACATTCTCTGTGACATGGCATTGGACTGACCGCGACAAGAATATGACAAAAGGAATGTGTTATGTCATTCATATTCTTTTCAGTGTTGGATTCACGGTTGAGGTTGTCATGATCAAATATCATGACTGCACACTGTGACTAGTTTCCTATCCCAACCGTAACAGGTGGCATAAGGGATTCCAGTTCGGTGTGTAGAATTGGTAGCTTGGATCATGGATGATCAAGATACTGGAATGTCTCTCATCATAGATGAGTTATGATATCCACTGGGCCCCTTGACATTATGGATTACACACGCGCGCAATGATTAATCTTAGTCATGTGTTTAATCTATATGGACGTCAAGTAAATGATATATATTTGTGGGGATGACACAATCCTGCCTCAGACTTTATCTTGGATATTCATATGACATAGAATCAACACAAGTAAGGTACTCTTACTCAGGATCAAGATACTACGTGGACGTGCGTACTGTCTGTATCATTTGGGGATCGTCACGTGGATGGCTTGACACTGATGATGATCAGCATTGAACAGGTAGATGAGAATCACTGTTAATGCAACCCAACATGATCCAGATCCCTATAAGGTCACACCTACAAAGGCTCTCGACCATTAGTCCTGTTCAGGTTCGTGTCACGTCGGCGAACGTGTAACGAGTGATGGCAATAAGTCAAATCAGGCGCGGCCTGACTTGAGCTTGATTGGGCATCATGATAACCTGAATATCATCATGGCTATGATGTTTTGATCTTATGTCTCGAACATATGAGAGAATACTTGTCATTTGGTTCTGTCAGCAATCTGTGACAGAAATCTGGTTCTGTCAGGTGTTGCGTTATAACGCAATAATGGGTGCGTTATAACGCAACCTGACAGAAAGGCAGATTAGGGTATGTGATTAGGGTTTCCTTAATCACTCTTGACAAGTATAAAAGGGAAGGTTTCATGCACGAAAAAGTAAGTTTTTTCCAGCCACCTTTCTTCCTCTCTCTCTCTCATGTGTTGAGAAATCTCCTCTATAAAACCTAGGGTTTAGGGTTGAGATTCGTGCGAGGAAAAGATCGAAGGACCCGCCGGCAACGTCTTCTCGCCTAGACGGATGGTGGTGGCCGACCCTTTGGTGGACAAGGGTGACGTGCGCGACGGGACAGCCGAGAGCAACCAATCACGCGTCAAAGGTATAATAACTACTGCCTCTCTATGCATGTTATTGTGTAGATCAGCGATAAGTCATTCGTTTGGCAAGATCTGATTGAACTGCACATGCTTTGGTTAGAAAAATTTTTTAATTTCCACATCTCTAGCCATCGTGCTATTCCTTTCAGTGGTATCAGAGCCAGGTTGGCCAAACTTGAACTGATTTGTTGCTTTGAGGCGATATTATGCCTTGTAATTGAGATTAATCGATTTGATAAACACGTGAATAATTGTTAGAGTAGATAATTGATTGAATTGTGCCCTTAAGGCCTTAGATTAATTTTTTAATAAATTTGAGGATGTCACAGTACTTGATTGACATGTTTTGTGATGTGTTTGGATCGTACAAAGTGACGGTTTTGATCGCGGATCGAAACGGTAAGGGGCAGGGTCTGAAAATAGAGAGGTTCCGTTATAACGCAACTCTCTGTTGCGTTATAACGCAACTGTCGGTTTTGCAGACTGATCCGGCGAGATCCGTTATAACGCAACATCTTTTGCGTTATAACGCAACCTGTGACAGAGGCTGAATTTAATTAGTTATTGCTTAATGATTATTACTTGTTTATAAATTGATTAGATCTGATTACTCTACTTGCAAAATGTCTTGTATGTGTGTATGAGAATGTTTGCAGGTGCGGGATATATGGCCAAAGATCAATGCCTTGTGTGATGTATTGATTGTTTGTGAATGTTTGTAATGCGACCTCGGTGCCCCGTGGTATATTAATGTGTTAATTAATTAATTTGAGGCCTGCGTGCCCCAAGGGTTAATTGGGTAGCATTAATATATGTTTTTCATTTCATATCGCTTTAAGGAATAGTTTTATTTCTAGTTAGGATATGGGAATGGAAAAACAGGTACCAAGCTTAGAACTCGCGCGATCTCGGCGGATGGAGCTTGGAGCGGGGCCATATATCACGCGGGGCTTGTATGCCCTAAATGCTTGTCAGTTGTTTGAGATTGTTGTGAATTTATTGCTATGGTTGAGTCATAGAATAAATAAGTATGGTATTCGGTTTTATCATGCCCCACCAACTCGCAATTTGACCTGCATTAGTCCAACCAACCCAAGTGCAATTTCCCGTTGCCTTCCTTATCCACCTCCCTAAACGAGCTCTTGGAGACTTGACCGAATTAAGTAGGAAGTCGAATTGAGGGAGTGATGGGTCGTGGGGTACGCCGTGCGTGCCGAACCCAATAAGGAGAGGTTACGACTTGGCAAAGGCCATGCCGACGCTGGCTTTGGGGATAGCGTCGAGGTCGCGGACCTTGATGCGCCAAGAGTCGTGCGCGGCACGATTGACCCGGCGTGGTCTACCTAAGATAGGTTAAGTTGTAATACCTAGCCGCCGCTGGACAACTTAACCGAAAATATGGATCTTGGACCTACTATGGTAATTGGACGAACTTTACAAACTATAGTGGAAGTTGTTTTCTTAAAAAAAAAAAAAAACAAAAATGAATTTCATGAACTTAACTGCGATTTTCTCTTGTGGTAATTTTTGTAGACATGGCTAACACGAACTCCCTGCGTCCAGTCTTGGACCGCAATCCTCTCCGTTCCGACGGTGCCAACTACTCTGATTGGCTCCGGAACCTCAGGAATGTTCTGAAGAGAGAGAGGAAGGAGTACGTCTTGACTACTCCCCTACCGGAGGGCGAGGAAATGCCTCCGGAGTTCATAGTGGAGAAGGCGGCCACGGATACTGACCCGGCCGTCATGGCTAAGAATCCGGCTTACGTCTCGGTGCAGACGCACCTGGCAGACGAGTTGGATGTTGGGACTCTCTTGATCGCGATCATGGATCCTGAGCTGCAGAGGCGGTTCGAGGACATGCCTACGCACAAGATTATGCAACAGCTCGCGGACTTGTTCGCTGAGCAGTTGCGAGTCGAGCGTTACAACGTGTTGACTTCTTTTGTCAACTGCCGAATGTCTGTGGGGAATTCTGTATCGGCTCACATGCTTAAGATGATGAGCTACGCTGAGCAGCTGGAAAGGTTCGGCGCGCCTCTCCCTAGGGATCACACCGTGAATATCGTGCTCAATTCTCTCCCACACACCTTCAGCAGCTTTGTGACTCACTATCACATGAGTGGGATGGAGAAGACGTTGTGCGAACTCCATGGTCTCCTTAGATTGGCGGAGGTGGACTTCAAGAAGGCTGGGCCTTCCAATGTCCTCACCGTGTCTGAGCAGGGGAAGAAAGTTAAGAAGGGCAAGGGCCAGCGCAGGCCAAGGCCCAAGAAGAGCAACAAGGGCAAGGGCGTGGTCGTGGACCAGCCTAAGGCCGCAAAGGTAATCCCAGCTGACGCCGAGTGCTATGAGTGCCATGGCAAGGGTCATTGGAGAAGGGACTGCCCCCAGCTCAAGACTAAGAACTTGATCCAAGGACCAGGTATCTATGTCTTTGAGACACATCTCGCTACTATTTCTAAGAACTGGATTTTGGATTCAGGTTCAGGTGCTCACATTGTTGGTAATGTGCAGGTGCTAAGAAATAGGAGACGGCTGAGCAAAGGGGAAATACAGATGCGTGTCGGCAATGGTGCGATTATATCGGCGACCGATGTTGGCGACGTAGATTTATCTTTGCCTACGGGCCTTATTTACATTTGTCAGGAGTGTATTTTTGCCCTTGTATCACTAAGAACATAATCTCTGTATCGCGTATGGATTCAGATAGATTTAAGTTTACTATTATGAATGGTCTTATGGATTTTTCATTGAATGGTTTACATTATGGTTCTGGTGTTAAAACAGATGGTCTGTATTTGCTCGACTTGGATACGCCTATTCTTAGTATACAAACCAAGAGACCAAGGATCTCAAATGAAAGCGAGGCTTTCATGTGGCATTGCCGCCTAGGTCATATAAATGAGAGTCGCATTAAAAGGTTGAAAGAAGCGGGGCTTCTTGGCCAGTTTGAGATGGACTCACTGGACACCTGCGACTCTTGCTTGCTTGGCAAGATGACTAAGGCGCCTTTCAAGAAGAAAGGTGAAAGAGCAAATGACTTGTTGGGACTAGTGCACAGCGATGTGTGTGGGCCCTTAAGCATTAATGCCCGAGGTGGATACTCGTACTTTGTCACGTTCACTGATGATTTCAGTCGATACGGTTATGTCTTCTTGATGAGACATAAGTCTGAAACCTTTGACAAATTCAAAGAGTTTAAGAACGAAGTAGAGAATCAACTCAACAAGAAGATCAAGGTCTTGCGATCGGATCGCGGTGGTGAGTATCTAAGTATTGAGTTCACCTCTTACCTGAAAGATTGTGGGATCGTCTCACAATTAACCCCGCCGGGGACTCCTCAATGGAATGGCGTTTCCGAGAGGAGGAACAGGATATTGATGGACATGGTCCGATCAATGATGAGTGCTGCAACTCTCCCAGCGTCGTTCTGGGGATATGCGCTGGAGACAGCCGCGTTCATGCTAAACCGTGTTCCGTCTAAGTCCGTGGAGAAGACACCATACGAGTTATGGTTTGGGAGGGTGCCTCCCTTGTCTTTTCTTAAGATTTGGGGATGCGAGGCATTCGTGAGGAAAGATAAAACCTCAGGAAAGCTCGATTCTAGATCGGACAAATATTTCTTTGTGGGATACCCCAAAAATACTCAGGGCTACTACTTCTTCCACCGGAATGAGAACAAGGTGATTGTTGCTCGTCATGGTGTGTTCTTGGAGAAGGAATTTCTCGCAAGAAAGAGTAGTGGGAGCAATGTCCAACTTGAAGAAATTCAAGTGGAGTTGCAAGATGGAAACTCGAGTTTTCCACCTAGGGTTGCAGGGGTTAGTGGGAGCTTCTTAAGCCCTGATCCATCGCGGATGGAAGAGGCCGAAGACATTCCTGCCGAAACTCAAGTGAACACACCCTCGACTCCGGTTGAGGAAGTGCAAACTCGAGTAGACGAGGAAGTGCCTTTGCAGGATGTGCCTGAGTCACAACCTGAAGAAGCATCACAACCGCCTTCGGGGGTTATTCCTAGAAGGTCACAACGTGTGGTTCGTCAACCTGAGAGATGGTTGGGTCTGCATGAGATCACCAGTTTGGATACTGATGATCCTGTGAGCTTCGATGATGCGATGAGCAGACCAGATTCCGACTCGTGGCTGGAAGCCATGAAAGCTGAAATTCAGTCTATGTACGACAATCAGGTTTGGGACCTGGTTGACCTTCCTCCAGGCTTTAGGCCAATTGAGAACAAATGGGTTTTCAAGAGGAAGAGTGACAAAGACGGGAATTTGACTACGTACAAGGCCAGATTAGTGGCGAAGGGATATCGACAGATCCAAGGGATCGATTTCGATGAGACCTTCTCACCTGTCGCCATGTTCAAGTCAATTCGGATCCTTTTAGCCATTGCCGCATTTTATGACTATGAAATATGGCAGATGGATGTCAAAACCGCTTTTCTAAACGGCGATTTAGAAGAAGAGTTGTACATGGTGCAACCGTCGGGTTTTGAAGATTCATCAAGTGCTAAGAAGGTGTGCAAGCTTAAGAGATCCATTTATGGACTTAAGCAAGCATCTCGGAGTTGGAACCTGCGATTCGATCGTGAGATCAAGAAACTTGATTTCAAGAAATGCGAAGAGGAACCTTGTGTATACAAGAAGGTTAGTGGGAGCTCGGTCGTCTTCCTGGTCCTATACGTTGATGACATATTGCTCATAGGCAATGATGTGCCAATATTGAACGGGGTCAAGTCTTCATTGATGAAGATTTTCTCCATGAAGGACTTGGGCGAGGCCGTCTATGTGTTGGGAATCAGAATCTATAGGGATAGATCTGAGCGACTTATCGGACTAAGTCAAAGTACCTACATAGACAAAGTCTTGAAGAGATTCGGCATGGAAGATTCCAAGAAGGGATTTCTGCCTATGTCTCATGGCATTAAATTGAGCAAGAGTCAATGTCCTTCAGGGACTGATGAGCTTAAGAGGATGAGTCGGATTCCGTACGCGTCAGCAGTCGGATCGATCATGTATGCCATGACTTGTACTCACCCTGATGTTGCATATGCTTTGAGCATGACATGCAGATATCAGTCGAACCCCGGTTTCAAGCATTGGACAGCTGTCAAAAACATACTGAAGTATTTGAGGAATACTTCTGAGATGCTCCTGATCTATGGTGGTCAAACTGAGCTTGTAGCCCGGGGCTACACAGATGCTAGTTTCCAGACCGACCAAGATGATCTGCGTTCGCAATCAGGATACGTGTACACGTTGAACGGTGGCGCTGTGAGCTGGAGGAGCTCAAAGCAAGAGTGCGTGACAGACTCTACCACCAAATCCGAGTACGTAGCCGCAGCTGAAGCCGCCAAGGAAGGGGTTTGGTTGCGCAAGTTCTTGCAAGAACTTGAGGTTGTTCCGAGTTCACTTGAGGCGATTGAGCTCTATTGTGACAACAACGGAGCTATCGCTCAAGCCAAGGAGCCGAGATCGCACCAGAAAAGTAAGCATGTCGACCGCAAGTATCACCTGATTCGCGACTTTGTGAATCGAGGTGATGTGAGAATTAGCAGGGTGGATACGGACAGCAACACAGCTGACCCGCTAACAAAGCCACTATCTTTGGATAAGACGAATCTTCATAGATCGGCCATGGGCATTCGACGCCGCGTAGGCTGGGTCTGATGATGTAGTGGTTGTACTTTACTTTTGTTTTAGGGTACACTTCACTGGACGTAGAGGATATGATGTCTCTAGTCCAAGTGGGAGATTGTTAGTGTTTATGTACTAGAATACATATTTATATTTATATATATATGGTATTCGCTTGTTCATGGTTATTCTTATTTGGATGTTTTATTCATTAGTTTCCTTGAATTGATGTTACGTTATGGCTTGTGTCGTTTACGACAAGAGCAAGTGATATGCCATGATGGGTATGACGTCAATTCTAAAACTGCCCTGATCTATGATAACTAGCATGGTACTCTAGTTGGTCGGATAGGATCAGCATATGAGTCTAGCAGATGGGTTTGTATCACGTCCCATTGATAGCGCGGCTATCAACTAGATCATATGGATGCATGTGCACATTCTCTGTGACATGGCATTGGACTGACCGCGACAAGAATATGACAAAAGGAATGTGTTATGTCATTCATATTCTTTTCAGTGTTGGATTCACGGTTGAGGTTGTCATGATCAAATATCATGACTGCACACTGTGACTAGTTTCCTATCCCAACCGTAACAGGTGGCATAAGGGATTCCAGTTCGGTGTGTAGAATTGGTAGCTTGGATCATGGATGATCAAGATACTGGAATGTCTCTCATCATAGATGAGTTATGATATCCACTGGGCCCCTTGACATTATGGATTACACACGCGCGCAATGATTAATCTTAGTCATGTGTTTAATCTATATGGACGTCAAGTAAATGATATATATTTGTGGGGATGACACAATCCTGCCTCAGACTTTATCTTGGATATTCATATGACATAGAATCAACACAAGTAAGGTACTCTTACTCAGGATCAAGATACTACGTGGACGTGCGTACTGTCTGTATCATTTGGGGATCGTCACGTGGATGGCTTGACACTGATGATGATCAGCATTGAACAGGTAGATGAGAATCACTGTTAATGCAACCCAACATGATCCAGATCCCTATAAGGTCACACCTACAAAGGCTCTCGACCATTAGTCCTGTTCAGGTTCGTGTCACGTCGGCGAACGTGTAACGAGTGATGGCAATAAGTCAAATCAGGCGCGGCCTGACTTGAGCTTGATTGGGCATCATGATAACCTGAATATCATCATGGCTATGATGTTTTGATCTTATGTCTCGAACATATGAGAGAATACTTGTCATTTGGTTCTGTCAGCAATCTGTGACAGAAATCTGGTTCTGTCAGGTGTTGCGTTATAACGCAATAATGGGTGCGTTATAACGCAACCTGACAGAAAGGCAGATTAGGGTATGTGATTAGGGTTTCCTTAATCACTCTTGACAAGTATAAAAGGGAAGGTTTCATGCACGAAAAAGTAAGTTTTTTCCAGCCACCTTTCTTCCTCTCTCTCTCTCATGTGTTGAGAAATCTCCTCTATAAAACCTAGGGTTTAGGGTTGAGATTCGTGCGAGGAAAAGATCGAAGGACCCGCCGGCAACGTCTTCTCGCCTAGACGGATGGTGGTGGCCGACCCTTTGGTGGACAAGGGTGACGTGCGCGACGGGACAGCCGAGAGCAACCAATCACGCGTCAAAGGTATAATAACAACTGCCTCTCTATGCATGTTATTGTGTAGATCAGCGATAAGTCGTTCGTTTGGCAAGATCTGATTGAACTGCACATGCTTTGGTTAGAAAAATTTTTTAATTTCCGCATCTCTAGCCATCGTGCTATTCCTTTCAGATTCAGCTAATTAGTAAGTATTATTCTAGCTGAAACCCAGGATCTCTTAATTAAGGGTTAATGCAGTTTATCATGGATAGTACAAATTACCTCAGTTCTTGTTTTTCATTTTGGGAATTTCAGGGGGGGGGGGGAACCAATTTTTCAATTTATATTCTGTTTTGTCTCTCAGGGGGGTTGATTGCGCGCAAATAGGGTATTTGGGTACTTTTAAGGGGGGGATGTTCTACTACTTCAGGAATAGTAAATGGGTTAATTTTCTGCTCTTGCAGGGGGGATCAGTTCATTCGGTATTTGTTAGGGCTTTTGGGGTCTTTCTTGTTAAGATTGTTGTATTACGGCTCCGCCGTGGGCACTGTTTAGTTTATTAATGGATATTACAATTCTCAATTGGAATGTTCGTGGCTTGGGTGATAAAGATAAATGTGCGGTTATTAAGGACAACATTAGGGACAGTAATTGTGACATAATTGCGTTACAAGAAACTAAATGGGATCGGGGGGACATATTCCAACTTCGGAACATATGTCCTAACAAATATAATAATGCACAATTTCATGATGCTTTACGTTCTAAGGGGGGGACAACTAATCGCTTGGTCTGACAAATTTCGCTTCATTAAATCGTTTACCACCAAACACACACTATCGGTTCTATTAGGGATAAAGGATGAGGTAAAGCTGCTGGTTGTATCGGTTTACGGCCCTACAAATGATAATCACAAATTGGGATTCCTTAATGAGCTTCGATTTATAGTGCAAAACAGTACAATCCCTATCATACTGTTGGGAGACTTTAACATGGTTAGGGCCCCAGGGGAAACCACGGGTAACAATTATAATATTAACCACATTCTAGAATTCAATCACACAATTGACGATCTCTCTTTATTAGAGATCAACTCCAACAATAGGGCATTCACTTGGTCTAATAAACGAAGATCGCCTACATTCTCCAAATTAGATCACATCTTTTTATCGCATCACTGGGTTGTGAATCAGGGTAACACAATGATCCCCACGGTCTTGGATTTGCCAATGACCACTTCGGATCATACCCCACTTAAATTAACTCTAAAGAACCCTTTTTTAAAGACAAGGAGGAGATTTCGCTTTGAACGTTATTGGTTAAACTTTGACGAAGCCAAACAACTGGTAAAGGAAATTTGGGACACCGACAATGGGCACACTAATATAACTGAAGATTATCTACACAAATTACACAGCCTGAGGCGGGCACTTACACAGTGGGCTACCCAGAAAATCAAGAATTACAATTCATTTCTGAGTAATACCAAAAAATTTATTACCGTACTAGATAGGGTAGAAGAACTGAGGGATCTAAACTCGGTTGAATTCAACCTACGAATTAAACTGAGAGAGAATGTTTACCGACTCACCAAACTTCAAGAACAAAAATGGCAACAACGCTCGTCCCTTCGATGGTTGTCACAGGGTGATAAAAATACAAAATATTTCCACACTTATGCCACAATTAGGAAGTCCACAAACATCATTAATTCCATACAGCATGAGGGTATCCACATTACAAATACGGAAGCCATAGTTAAAGCTTTTACTGATTATTATAAAGGAATCTTGGGCTCATCTCCGTCTCCCGGTATACCCCCAAACCAACTTCAACCTTAATGGGCTCATTCGGCCTTTCACCGATGAGGAAATCAAAGGGGTCGTCTTCTCATTACCGAAAGGGAAATCGTCTGGGTTGGATGGGCTTCCATCCGAATTCTTTCAACATTATTGGGCTATTGTGGGGCCAGACATAATCAACCTTGTCAAGGCCTTCCAAACCAATTCCCTTGATTTATGGCAAGTCAACAGGGCATGCATCACTCTCATCCCAAAAAAGGAAGGTGCTGGGACACTCGGTGATTACCGCCCAATCAGTGTGATTCCGGGGCTTATTAAAATAATATCCAAATTATTAGCAAACAGATTGCAACCTCATCTGGACTCGCTAATCCACAACAAACAATCTGCATTCATTAAGGGTCGTTCGATGATAGAGACTTTTGTAACAGCACGAGAGGAAGTCATATTCTGACATAAGGAGAAAATTCCTTCCATTCTATTAAAAATAGATTTCCAGAAGGCATTCGATACCGTATCTTGGGACTTTCTTCTTACTCTGCTCAGGGCTAAGGGGTTTCCAGAATTGTGGGTTCAGTGGGTAAAAAACTTGCTCATCTCATCATCATCCATCATCCGAATAAATGATCTTGAGGGACTTCACTTCTTCCATAGAAGAGGGGATTCACTATCGCCTCTGCTGTTCATTCTGGTGGCAGATATCTTACAATCCATTATAGCCAAATCCGCCCATCTATTCTACTCCTCTCCAACATTGCAAACCACAGCGTATCAGTACGCGGATGACACTATTATTTTGACTGAAGCACACACACAAAATCTAAAATTGATTAAGCACATCCTGCGGGTTTATGCTAAAATCTCGGGCCTCAACATAAATTTGCAGAAAAGTGCGTTCGTTGCAATAGGGGTCCCATCACAATTCCACTGCACCTTACGCCACATCCTACAATGCCCTCAACAGGAGCTACCCATCAAGTATTTGGGTATCCCTCTCACCATCAGGAAACCGCAAAGGGAATTATATTTGCCGATTCTGCAAAACATCCGGTCAAGATTGGCGGGATGGAAATCTCCACTCCTAACACCGGCCGGAAAACGGGTCCTCATCAACTCCACCTTGCACGCAATCCCTATTCACTTTATGCAAGCTCTGGTGATGCCCGAGTGGTTCCTTACCGAAGTCAAGCGGATAGCAAGAAGCTTCTTCTGGCGGGGGACTAATAAATTCACAGGTGGCCACGCCCTAGTGAGCTGGGACATTGTTTGCTTACCCAAACAATATGGAGGATTAGGCATCCTTGATCTTAAAACCCAAAACCAGTCACTACTCATCAGATGGCTTTGGAAGCTCAACGTTCAACAGGACTCGCAGTGGACTTCATGCCTCACTACACTGTATGGGCCTCAACCTCTGACAAGTGCTCGGGCATTCAACTCCTTCTTCCTCCGGGACCTAGCCGGATTGGAGCCCATTTATCGGGTTTGTGTGGAAGACTCAGCAACAGGGCACACCTGGCGCTTCGCGGGGGGGCCACAGGGGGGGACCTACTCATCATCTAGCGCCTATGCCTTTCTCATCAACCCGGGTATGATATCCACATTTGGGACATTCATTTGGGGCATCAAGATTCCGGAACGCATCAAAATCTTCCTTTGGCTTCTACTCCGCGATAGACTTCACACCGCCCAAAATCTTGCACGAAAAAACTGGCCCCATAATACCAACTGCATGTTGTGCGGTCAACAATTGTTGGAAACAACAGATCACCTCTTCTTGCATTGCCCATTCACTGCTCAGCTATGGACCTTCATCAATGAGGCAATCCCTCTCCAAGCTGAGGTGGCCGACTACTGGTCGATCCAACGTCTCAGGCAGCCACCAATAACTCGGCAACGGTGGGAAGCAACGTCAATTGCAACATTTTGGGTAGTCTGGAAGGAGAGAAGTCGTAGAATTTTTGATGCTAAGGAAAAAAGGATCGGGGATCTCAATATAGAGGTCAGGGAATTGGTCTGTTTTGGGAACAGGCTCTCCTTTAGTAAACTAAAGGCTTTGTACATAAACCACTATAATTACTCCGTGTAAACTTTTCTTTTCTTTAATAAAAATTTTAAGTGGCTGGCCACTTCATCAGAGTCAGACCTATAAATAGTACTAAAATCTAGGAAAGAGAGGTTGGATTCTGTCATTCGTACATTGTACCTTGATAAGACCAGTGTCAGTACTAGGCTAGACAGGCAAAGCCCTATTATATAAACTAAACCCTTGTAAAAGACCAGCACATGCAAGGTGTAATAACTCAATACACACCCTCTTGACCTGTCCCTCAATGCCATGAATCTTATTTTTCTGTACTTCCTTACAGGTTATAACACATCATTGTCAGAGAACAACTAGAGATAAGAATAAAGGTTAAAACATGTCAAAGCTGATTAGACCAGCGGCATATCTGGCCTGACGACTGAAGCAAAGATATCTTTGATCGAGAAGCTCAGCTCTTGTAACTTTGCAATATTCGGTTTCATGTTTTCCTCCATAATTGAGCAAATGATCGATGCGAGAGTCCCGCGACACACCAGTTCTTATGTCTCATTCACTTATGCCAGCTAGTCTCTTTCAGAAACGAAGAACTGTGCCAGGTTTGTCGACAGAGGACTTGAGGAGCTGGATAGCCTTGGATGCACTGTGTGCATCACTCAAAGCAAGACCACATGATCGGACTAGGTACTCTACGGCAAATTCGAGATTTGGGATCGAAAACTTATAGGTAGGAAAATTGGAGACAGCAAACGGCATACTCCGACAAATTAAGGGAAAATGCAGGATGGAGGCAACGGATTCTTCCAAAAGCAGATATGTAGACATTAGTACTGAGCTGATGAAGAAGAACTAATTAAGTGGAGGCCTTGAAGGGTTTGATGATCAGCTATTTAGGACTGAATTAATGATAAGATATAACTGATTGGATTCAATTTTATCAAACACAGGGTGGGCTCTTAAGAAAACGTAAAAGAATGCAATCTATTTGTCAACTCGATCACATTCTAACCGGAATTTTCTCCAGTTCAATGAGTATAAAAACTATTAGCAAATGCCATGGTAGCTTATAAATTTCAATAACTTAAAAAGAAGTAATGCTATAATGGTGATTCTTATCTGTTGGATCCTTATCTGTTGCATGCCGTAGATTCTCTGACCTTTCTGATATCAACGGTCCAAATTAAGCTAATAGGGAATGCTTTTGTTTGACTTAATGAATCACACTATTGACTACTGTTAGAGACAATGGCAGCTTGAAATTGAATAGTGTAATTAATTAAGAATATATTGGATTTTAGATGAATACATTAACCATTGGGAATTTGAATACGCATCATGAGAAACAATTTTTTTAATACATTCACTTGTATGTTATCTTTTCATGTTTTTCCATAGTTTTAATTTTTAAATTAAAATATTGAAACAATAAAAAAAATGATGATGGTATTTTTTTATTAAATTCTGATTTTTTATTTAATTCAAAGATTTATATTGTTTTTATGTGATATTCTTTAATAAATTGAATATCTTTTTATTTTCAATTATCTCACAGAATTAAAGCAATGTGAGGCGCCATAGTAGTAAATGAAGATGTGGGATAATAAAATCAAATCACCAAACCACATGTCATAATCAAAATTTTAGATTTTCTAAATGGGCCATAGAGATCTAGAGTTAATAATCATTTATATAATCATAGTCAACTGCAGTCCATTTATTTCAGCAATTACTTATTTAAACATCACTTGAAGAACAAAAGTGCAGTTTTTATTTTATATTATTTTTATTTTTTGTTTTGAAAAATTGATGGTGGCTGCCAATTAAACAAAATTGCCGTTGCATAGTCAAAAATCGCTGTTCATATTCTCAAATCTCAATCCTTACATTAAACTGGTTAATATTAGAATTTAGAAGATCTCCATTTGTTATTCTTCCACAGATAGACACAGCTGGAATGGTTTTCAGTCAATGAAATGCCCAATTCAAGAATACAAATTAAGCCATGAAAGTTTGTTCTGCAACCAACAAATTCAAGCTTGTTTTTACCCAAAATAACCAAAATAAAAACAGCATATTGTTGTAGTAAAGAATAATGCATGTTCACCTCTGAACCTCTGGATGCATATATACTCACTGATTTGTGGGGCCGCTTCTATACTAACATAAAACAAATTCATAATTTAATTTGGTCTATTGTGTGACTGGTCTAGCTACAAACAACTTTGTAAAACAAAGATTGAGTTTTATGTTTTAATAACTGAGAGAGGTTTTAGAGAGGTTCTGGCACTTACTAATTATGGTAAAGTTTCAGAACCAAAAACTGTAAGCTTCTGCCTATTTTATTTACTTGAACAAATTCAAGCTGATCAAAGAGAAATTTAGAAAAAGAGGAACTGCTGTGAGTAAATTCAAAGATTTATACTTTTATAGCATCAACAATGGATTTACAAGGAAAGGAGGGATCTCGACCGTCGTCCGTAATGTTAACTTCGGCATCAACAACCGAGTTCAATTCCTACTCCACGGCATCCACCAACGATTCGCCTGAGCGCACTTTCAACCTCCCGAAGTCTCATACCGTGATCAATCTACCGCCAAGTCAGCAAGTGAACCGGGTCTACGAGGCGCCTGACCCGAACCGCATTCCTCAGTCTATCTTTGCTCGCAGCAGCTCGCGATCAGCCCAGATGGAGTGGAGCATCACTTCGAACGAATCGCTTTTCAGTATTCATGTACCTAAAGCTTCCGACATGTCCAATGTTTACACAGACAATCATGAATCGTCGCACACAGGGATGCCGAGGGATACGACCCAAGTTCGTAAAGAGGGGATTAATGGGCCACTGATTGAGGCAGAGAGCGAGCACCTGGATGGTGATATCGAGGAGAAGTTGGAGGTGAATGATCACTTGAGCAGCACTCCGAATTTGAATTTCAACTTTAGTGCTCTGACGACACCATGCGAGAGCCCCGGATCACGGATTTCAGGATTTTCCGGTTTACAATCTGATTCTAGCACCCTCAGTCATAATTCCTTCGCCTTTCCAGTGTAAGTAATTTATTCTGCATATATATATCATGGATTTGACCCCAAAAAAATAAAAAACAAGAGAAAACTTACAGTTGTTGAAATTTCAGTCTGACGAAGGATGCAAAGGGCAAATCGGTACGCAACGATTTGATGCATCAGCTGATAGTGAAAGACAAATCACACCGAGAGCCGCCATTCCCTGAGACGACTCCTATAACTGAGAAAGCAGTTCCGCAGCAAAATGCAAATGCGGGTTGGAAATCGTACTTCTACTGTTGTTCCTTCAACCACTGATTCCTGAAGTGAGTTTTATAAATTTTTATATTCTTAATTACATGTTAATTGTATCACATGATGAGTTAGATCAGTATCAGTATTACGGGAAACCAAAAAAAATTCATGATGAATATATAAGCCAGTAATTATGTCAGTTAACAGTAGTGTTGCAGTTCAGTACCAGTATAATACCTATCAATACTACTAACACTTTCTCGGCATCGACCTGGTTCCGCCATGTTACTAAATTTAGTATGGTACCTCGTAGGAGTTGGTTTATGCATTTTCCCCATATTTCAATATTTAATCCAGGTCTGTCTTTCAGTGCAGTGAAAACCCTGGTAGTGATGATGCTATTCTTGGTACGCTGCGATACCTAGCTTTCATATAGTGGTGTGGTAAAGGTCAGTATCAGCTCCCATTCAAAACATGCAATATCGAATTCTTTGCCAAACCATAGTTGACAAGTATTAACATATATACAGGTCTGTTTTCAAGTCGTCTACGCATCAGATACAAAATGATGGGGCATCATTCCTTTTTTTTATTTTATTTTATTTTTTTTTGCTTTTTATAATCTATTGTTCTGGCCAACTACTTGAGGTTCTACATGGATTACCATTGAAGATCAGGAGAGGCTTCTGTTTTGTATGAGAGGAGGTTCTGGCCTGTTATAGAATATTAGAAGGATGTGTAATAGTGCTACTTAATTATAATGCAAATTATTTTTTGTACAGCTATATTGATCAGTTGCATAAGTTTGTTGAAATGAATATGACCCTGGTGTACCTTTTTCTTTTTATATGATATTGGATTTTAAGTTTCTTTATATTCTGCCAAAGATTGCCAATACTTAAACATTGCTGAAAAACAGGCAACACCACATCCTACATCAAGTACATGTACCACTCCAGCAGTGCGCATAATATCGCCAGTACCATTGGTTATCTTATTTCCCAACCTGCATCAAAAATTCAGGTCACAACTGATCCCAAATGATTTCAGAAAATGCTTATTTATGCCAAACCTTTCCTTCAGTTCTCATGTTTGTAATTACAAACAAAACCCACAATGGTAATTATATATGAATTAAATGGAGAATAAGTGACAGATATAGAACTTCTTGTTGGTTCCCGGTTAATATAACATATACACGATAGGGAAACGCTATGGTGATACGGACGGAACTCCCCGTCATTGATATGTGAAAAACCAATTTTATTTTTTTGCTTTATTATGCAGCAAAATCTGATAATTATGCAACGAAATCTGATAATAATGCATGTGAACTCAACTCGCTGAATCAAACTTATTTTTCAATAATCAAATCGCAGTTCAATATCTAGTTCAGCGAATTTTAACCGTTTCATGACCCTTCGTCCGGTTCACTGTACCATCTCCCTCTTTTCCTCTTTATGTAACTGTCACACTTTTTTTATGCACACTTTGAATCATCTTATTTTGACCCTGTACCATCTCCCTCTTTTCAGTTGTGGCTCCCAGATATGTAAAATTCAAATGTTGCATTTTAGAGCAAAATAAACAGTTGTTCTTGTATTTGAGAACCACAACAGTAAGAAGATACAACACTACAAAGGGTCAAAATAAACAGTTGTTGTTATGCTATATATTTATTTTAAAGTCATGTCTTGATGCATCTTTTCTTGCCCTATCCCGTACTCTTCGAATCACCGGTACCAACTGGTACAAGGCTTTTATTTCAAACTGATCACCATCAAGATGAGCACTGTCGATTGATTGGATCCCTTCCTCTATAGGGTAATGGAATTTGGGCTGATACTTCCTCTATAGGGTAATGGAATTTGGGCTGATAAATGAAGGGATGATGTCAACTGACTAAAGATGTTAACTTTGTTTCACAAATGGAACTGTACTTACCATTTTTATTTATGGCCCATATTTTGGGCCAATTCATTTTAACTTGATGACTATATTTTTGTACTGATGCAATTTTATTTGATAGTTAGATATATGATTTTAAAACGTAAAGAGGCCCAAATTTTACAAGGCCAGCTGACTCTTGACACTAGTCTAAACCCATTACTTAAAAGGGGAGGGATACTTTGATAATGCTTTTTTTGACAATCATGACAATGGGTAGCTTAATAAATTTGAAAAAAATATTTAAAAAATCTTAAAAATGGAAAAAAGCTTATAGATGTATTATTTAGTATATGGATTGACAATGTTTAAAATTTCAATCAATTTGGGTATCGTTTGATAGCTCATCAAAATTTTGTATTCTTTTTTAACGGTTGTAATTTAAAGAGATTTTGATAGACTATTAAACAACACTTAAATTGAATGTTGTTAAGAATATAATCAATCTATAAGTTTAACAACACACATATAAACTTTTTTCTATTTTTAAGAATTTTTAAATATTTTTTTCAAACTTATTAAGTATCCCATTGTCATGATTGTCAAATTTGACATTGTCAAGGGATCCCTCCTCTTACTTAAAACCGTAGCACACCACAGCAGCTCCTCTCTACTCAATCCTCTAACTGGTGTTGTAAGAACTTCCACGGCTAGATTCTGATATCAGGATCAGGTTTCCAGTTTATGACTTACCTATTTATTTGTGAGAAACATCTTGTGTCCATTGAAAAACCGTCCATATGTTCATAAACATGTACAGAATGAAACAGATACGTCCCAAAATGTAACAAATACATTTCGGAATGTAACCTATCGACACTATATATGGACGGTTTTTTTATGGACACTAGATATTACTCTTTATTTGTTCTATTATAATTGGAAGGGTAGGTTCAAGTTAATTGCCCATGACGCCTAAGGGCAATTTGGCAAAAAATCAGGAAGACTAGTCAGATTGGGGTCGGGCCAGTTTGACTCTTTAGAGGATATTGGATCGGGTCGGGTCGGTTATAATCCTAATTATTTTGGATCTTTGGTTTATTTGAGTTGGATTGTATGCGGTTTGATATATCACGTTGAGACAAACAATGAGTTATAATCTTAATAATTCCACAATATTTTGATATAAAAAAAAATATAACCAGCCATATAAATCTAAATTTGGAAGTGATTTTGACGTGAGCTAGGTTGAGACAAACAATGAGTTATACATTGCAATTTTAGATCGAATATATGTCCCTGTTGTATATATTTTTTTTTTTGCCAATCCGTAACAGGCTAATTAACAGCTTAATTATTTCACCTCACAGTCATTGAAATGAATAAACATATATACAAGATGCATTCATTGAATGTGAGTTCAACAAAGACGGCACTTGACATATATGGATATGCATGGTTTGACACTTGATGAACACTTGTGGAAAAATTGCCAAAGAGTTAAAAGGGTTACTATTTACTAATAGGAGAAAGTAGAGAAGGAAACCAGCTCGTACGTCATGCAATTGTTATATAAGGAAAAAGCTAGACACTCCATGTGTTTTTTCGTTTTTTAGATAACTAATTAATTCCTTAATTTTTGAATTAAAATGCCAGATTAGGCTTAAACAATTTGGAAGTAGGTCCTTTTTTTTTTTCCTTTTAGTAATTCAGAAGACAGATTAATTTTCTTCTTTAATTTACTTCCTTTGTTAAGTAGAAGTAAGAAACAATTAGGGGACCTTCTGTAGTTTCTTTTCTCTTTTTGGTGATGCAATGAAAATGCCTACGGGTTTCTCTCAAACAAAAAAAAAAAAAAAAAAAAACACAAAATAAATAAATTTAAAAGTTTTTAAGAACAACAAAACATATAGATATATTCTTGAAATTATATATTGTATTTTAAGTTTCAAACAATTTATTTGAGTATTGTTTGATTGTTCATCCAGAATGTGTATATTTTTTAACATCTCTAATGTTAACGGCTTCGATAGACCATACTCAAATATAATCTTAAACCTTCAAAAATTTCCCTGTAATAAATCCATAAGATTTTTTAACTTTTTCATTTCTTACTTTTACAAACTTTTAATTTTTTTTAATTTTTAATTTTTTTTTATCACCATAAGATTTGCTTGAACATTACATTTACAAACTCTTACGGTGTATGATCACCATAAGATTTGAAAAACAAGGTTTAAGCAAAGCAAGTATTAATAAAACGTGTTTTGTACTACGGTGTATAATAACATATCTATATGTGTGTGTCGTAGTCATAGCGGCCTAGATCTGTAATTTTGATCACCATATCCTTATCATCATTGACAGTCCACTAATCAGGAACCAAAATCCAGACTATTGGTGATAGCATAGCATTTGTAATCTTTCTCACAATCTAACACACTCACATGCATCCATGTGCTTGTCACAGTTGCATAAATGTTTACTAAAAACCGTAGTGTACATGTTTATCAGAAAATGATATATGTTGATCGGAGAGATATAAAGGTTTACTGAAAAATGATATTTGTTTATAAAAAATACAGTAGACTAGTGGATAGATAAAATGATGGTCACTACTTACGACTCTAGTTAATATATTTTGCTCTAGGTGTAAAAAATTAGTTGTTTTTTAATTTTAATTTCAATATATATTAAGATTAATATAATTATTGAACTTATAAGTAAATTTTAAGTTAAATAATTAGCATATTAAGTTAAATAATTAGTATATTTAGTTTATCTTCGATGGTGTCTCTGTATCTAGACCCAATTTATATATATATATGTTTGTAGGCAAAGTTTAGTTTGCTCACTCTATAGCAAGTTTCTTCTACTAATAATTGTTTCCCAGTGATGGGACATCCGTTTCAAAGAGGCCCAACAACACAGGTACACGTGCATTCATTGGATGTGAGGTCAACAAAAACGGCATCTCTTTAGTTCTTGACATATATATGCATCGTTTGACACTTGGTGAACACCTGTGGAAAAATTGCGAAAAAGATAAAAAGAGTTACTATTTATTGACTCGAGAAATAAAAAAAAAAAAAATCTCGTCTGCATTTGTTATAAAGGAAGCTAGAGAGAGATATTGGTGACTAGTGTGTTTGGTATAGGGAGATGAATAAAAATAAATTGATAGATAATTATATATCAAATACTGTATAAATTAAAAAATTCTTATAAATAACAAAAAAATATATAGATATATTTTTGCCGTTGAAGTATTGCTTGAAAGTTCATCTAAAATGTGTAGAACTTTTAACGACTAATTTGATAGACCATAAGCTTAAAATTTGAAAATATAATAAATCCATAAGCTTTACAACATTTTCATTTTTTTTTTACTTTTATAAACTTTTAACTATTTTTTTAAAAAAAAAAATTTCTAAAGAAACTCGTTCTCAGATCAAAATCGTCAAAATAACTAATCCCTTTTCTTCATGTATTGATGTGCATTCCGATTCAAGTATTTATTCCACATGCATGCAGTACATGCAGCCAATGCCAAATTATTGTACTCTAAACCTAACTGGCATTCAACTCTGTTCACTGATATATCTATATATGAAATAAGTCTAATCAGATCATGCATAAGAGACCCGTACAAGATCACCACCTTCATGTATGACCATATATAAATGGATAACGATAATGTACCTCAATTTTTGCACCCACAACCCTATAATGAGGTGGCATGGGGTGGGGAGGGTCATTTTTGTAAAATTTTCAGGGGCGGAGGGTCATTTTTGTAAATATTCTTTGGAAAAGGGGATATTTTCTATAAATTTTTCTGAAAAAAGAATATTTTTGTAATTATTTGTCAGCGCATCATATGGTGTGGAGACAAATACAGAATATATATTTTTCCTATATAAATACCATATATATATATATACGCGCGTCCATATCATATATATATGATACGATACATGTCACTAATCAGGAACCGATTAATGGTGACAGCAGCCTACTTATGGTGCAAGTGTTAATTGCGCATCTGGATATATATGTCTCAACTTTATTCTGCAACTAGATATATATGGTCGGGAAACAAAATCAGCAAAAATCAAAGAAAATAAACTCTTGAGATCAGGCAACTTAATTAGCCAACTACTAATAATTAACTGCGACCCTTTTCTTTTCGGGACGTATCTAGTGTCCTCAAAATTAATGTCTATATGTCTATATTGTTACAAGATATGAATTAAGTGTTATATATGTAATTTCACATAAGAGTTACAAATTTTATGTATGTGTGGATATATAGATAGTTAAAATGAGCACGCTGGGAAAATTCCTTTAAGCCATCCGTAATAATAGTAATAATTACTTCTGTACCTTTTCATATATGTGTATGGTTAATATTTTGGGAGCTGCTATGATAATTAATATCATCGATGATACCGTTGGTGATACCATAAACTTTGACTTAGTCAAACGAATTAATTATGTAACATAACGTATTAACTGTGCAACGTAACGCACTAATTGTGCAACGTAACGTAAAACGTACTAATTGTGCAATGTAACGTACTAATTGTGCAACATATCGTACTAATTGTGCAACGTAACGCACTAATTGTGCAACGTAACGTAAAACGTACTAATTGTGCAATTTAACGTACTAATTGTGCAACGTAACGTACTAATTGTGCAACTTAACGTACTAATTGTGCAACTTAACGTACTAATTGTGCAACTTTATGTACTAATTGTGCAACTTTATGTACTAATTGTTCAACTTAACGTCTTAATTGTCCAACTTAACATCTTAATTGTCCAACTTAACATCTTAATTGTTCAACTTAACGTACTAATTGTTCAACTTAACGTCTTAATTGTTCAACGTACTAATTGTTCAACTTAGCGCACTAATTGTGCAACATAACATGCTAATTGTTCAACTCAACATCAACTTAATTATAGATAGCATGTTGATATTAAGTTTAACAATTAGTATGCTAAGTTGAATAATTAATATGTTAAGTTGAACAATCAGCATGTTATATTGAATAATTAGCACACTAAGTTGAACAATTAGCTTTTTGACCAAGCCAAACTATATGGTATCACCAACGGTATCACCAATGGTATCTCCGTAGCATTTTCCTAATATTTTTAGGTATAAAAAATGCTTGAAGTCATCTCCAGTAGTTGTCTTATTAGTGATCTCCAGTCATGCTTAACAAATATATAAAGAGCTTGATCTACATTACTACTACATGCCAACAAAGTTTTCCAACACAAGGAAGAACAAGAACATACACTACCAAACCCATATATCTATATATGGTTGTTAATTAACCATGGATTTCATCTACATGAACACTTTTCTTTGCATTTTTCTCTTGCTGATTTTCTTTAAAATCCTTTTAAGATCCATTAACAAAAGCAAGAAGAACCTTCCTCCAGGTCCGCCGGCTTTTCCTATCTTAGGCCACCTTCATCTAGTCAAACTACCGTTTCATCAGTGGCTCAACAAAATATCCGACCGATATGGACCCGCGGTCTTTCTTCGTCTGGGTTCCCGTCCGGTCCTGGTCGTGTCCAATCAAACCTTGGCCGATCAGTGCTTTACGACCCATGACCTAACATTCGCAAACCGTGTCCACTTACCGACGGTACAGATGCAACCGAATTTGATAGTTTGGGCCAATTACGGTCCCTACTGGCGCACCGTTCGGCAAGCTGCAGCGACTGAGTTGCTTTCGAACCAGCAATTGCATGCCTCCTCGCAAATCCGGGCTACCTTGTACAGAGACTTGAGTCGCAAACTATTTTCGGCACATAAATCGCAACAGAATAAATCAGAGGAATCGAGTAGTTTCAAGAAGTTGGCTTTCAAGAAGATGTTGTTCGATTTGATGCTTGACATGATGCTGACCACGATTGCCGGAAAAAACAACGATGACTCAGATGACATGAAGGAATTCAGCAAAGCGCTCGCGGCGTGGTTCGAACTGACTGGGGCTGCCAACGCGGAGGATTACATTCCGCTGTTAAGGATCCTTGATCTGAAGGGAACAATGAGAAGAATGAAGCATCTGACTACGGTGAATGACAGGATGGTCCAGAAGATGATCGACGAGCACCGGGAAGAGGGCGTCGGAAAGAGGAATACGATGATCAATAGCTTGCTTCAACTGCAAAAGAAGGATTCAGAGAAGTACAACGATGTCGTTGTTCGAGGCATGGTTATAGTAAGTGTTTCTTTAAAAATTCCAAATATAGTTAGGTCTATTCGGCAGTCACTAATCCCACAAATTTTTTTTTCTATTAGAACTTGATTCAATATTGCATTTTGTGAAAACCTACGAAGAGCTCATCATTGGTAGAAAAAAATAATTAAGTCCAACTTAATTAATATTTTCCAAATATATTTAGTCTGCCGAACATTGAATATAAATTATTTCTTATAGACTCTCAATTTCTATACAAACTTACAGAATTTGTGTTTGCCGAACAGGCAACATAATTAATACCAGTAGTTAGTTACCTTTATTTGTTTCTTCCTGACAAATTTGGCACTTTTGTGGCCTTTTCTTTATCAATTACCTATCGATTGCCTCATCCTTTGAAGTTAAAATTGTTCAAATTGTGATCTCGTAACTGATAATATTTCAATGCTGTCTAATTTAATTAATACCGGTAGTTAGTTACCTTTATTTGTTTCTTCCTGACAAATTTGGCACTTTTGTGGCCTTTTCTTTATCAATTACCTATCAATTGCCTCATCCTTTGAATTTAAAATTGTTCAAATTGTGATCTCATAACTGATAATATTTCAATGCTGTCTAATTTATCGATCGCCCGTCGTCTCCAGAGCTTGATTTTGGGAGGAACTGAAACTACAGCAACCACAATCGAATGGGCGATGGCCGAGTTGCTAAACAACCCTGACATACTCAACAAGGCAGTGGCTGAGATCGATGCACATCTCGGAAACGAGAGGTTGATCCAAGAATCTGACATGAACAACCTTCCGTACCTCAATCATATCATTAGCGAGACGCTCCGGCTCCATCCAACCGTACCACTCCTTGCACCGCACGAGTCACGCGAAGAAATCAAACTCGGAGGTTACGACATTCCGAAAGGAACGATGCTTCTGGTGAACACTTACCCGATACAGAGGGACCCCAATATATGGGAGGAGCCAAATAAGTTCAACCCTGAGAGGTTTGAGGACGGGAATTCGGACGGGAAGTTTATGATACCGTTCGGGATGGGCAGGAGGAGGTGTGCTGGGGAGATGTTCGCAATGCGCATGATGGGGGCCCTGTTAGGGTCTCTCATTCAGTGTTTCGAATGGAAAAGAATCGGCACTGAGCTGATAGATTTGACGGAGGGTATCGGGCTATCTACTCCACTAGTCACTCCACTGGAAGCTATGTACCGGCCTAGGGACGCCATGAAGAATGTACTTTCTGAGCTCTAGAGCAGGAAACATTTGGTCATACTTGTTTTGCTTCTTCATCTTCTATTATAAAATAATATGGAGAATGTTTCAGAATTAATGTGTTCAATGTAAAATTTAAGTAAATTTGTATAAGTAATGAAATTGCCTTCATATATACTAGTATCAGTGTATCACAGCATGCCACTTTACTCGATGTGCTAAAATTATTACTAGTATAAAACCGCACATCTAATTATCTGCTATTCTGCTTTTCTGCTTCTGGTAAAAGTTAGCTTTGTAATGCAAATTCAAGCCCAAGATCAATGGTTTCTATCTACGATGGAAAGTGTTCCTCTTAACTTATCTTTTGTTTCAGATTAAGTATTAGCAGGCCCTTATTTAATGGGCCTTGAGTATGCCAACAAGAAATGAAAACCGAATTGAAATAAATATATTCCACCACAATGTATGTATTACTAACCCAATACTCTCAGTCTCGCAAGTCCAGTCCAAAGGACAAAAGCAAAAAAAAATACATGTGACAATTTAATGACAACAATTATGTTGGATAGAATTAGAGGCAGATTGGAAATTTGGAATTTTGCTGACAACTCGCACAACAATAACAACATCATCATCATATAAACAGCAAGGAGATTTTTACGGCGCATATATAGAGTGGTTTCAGGCTTAACTTGCATTACTGGCAAGGGGAAAAAAAAATCAGCAGGACTAGGACTCTGCCGAGTTGGATCAGGATCAGTGAGTGTCAAAAACTCGGCAATTTTTCGTCAAAAACTCGGAGCAGTCGGCAAAAAATCAGGAGTCCGACAAGAACTCCGATGAACTGGTTGATCTCCATTGTTGACAAAAAAGAATAGGAAGTCAAGAAATTAATGAAACCCAAGTACCCAACCGTACAATATTGAACATTTATATTTTTGTTTTATTGAATACAAGCTTTTATTAACTGCATATATAAGGATATAGCCATATAGGGATCCATGTTCGGGTGCTTTTTGAAAAGGCAATCATGAAAAAGTATGTAATTTTATGGGTAAATTTTCTTGGTAACTGAACTTCCTACGTTATCCATATTTGGTCAGTAAATTTCCAATTATCTATTTCTTTTTTCTTTTTTTAAACAAAAGTAGGTACCAATGTACCCACCAATTCCATTGCATAATTTTTTTTATATATCCAATTATCTAAGATAATTTCTAGTCACTGAATTTTGATAAGTATCTAAAATTGGTCACTCCGCTAGCTTTTTCATCCAAACACCTAACGGAATATGACGTGGCACTTATGTAGATTCTTTTTTGTACAATTGGATTGTTAATAAGATTGTATAAAGTACCAATTGTGGATGGTAATTAATTAAATTTTTCCTTTTCAGTACAATCTTCTAGATTAATGCTTGTGATTAAGAATGAGGAAGGGACTTGCTTTACAGCCGGTAGAAATTACATTCCAGTATTTACTCGTGTTTTGATTAATAGAGACATGCGTAGTGGATAAAAATTATTAAAAGAAAAAAGAAATATTAATTATAGCACGGAAGCAAATGCTAGTTGTTTCATAATTCAAGTACATCAACAATTGAAACAAAATTCCACTTAAATTATTTTTTCTAGTAAACATCATCACTAGTCTCAAAAATTAAGTGAACAAAATAATTATCATAATCCCACACCAATAAATGTTCCAGATATAATGGCCAATTGTCCACATAAGGCTTAAGTTTTAAATAGTTAGACACACATTAATGACCCACTCAAGCATCGTTGCATCCACATAATTCCAACCAAAGTACAAAATTCATAAAACAACAAATATGATACTAAATACGAGTCCGGCTACGATGCTTTCGTAAGCATTTCAGAATCGAAACGCTTACAGTCCGAATTTGAAAATCCGTCGTCCGAAATTTTAATCCAAATAGCTCACAATAATCTTGACATAATTAACTTGTAGAATCCCAAAATTTTCCATTTTTAGAAAATTTTAGCTATTTTTAATGATTTTTTAAAGATTGACATACGATTTATTTTTAATTATTTTAAGAGCCATATTTCAAAAAATCATTAAAAATAGTAATAAAATTCCTAAAATGGTAAAAATTGGAATCATCGAACTTAATCATGTCAAGATTATTATGAGCTGTTTGCACTAAAATTTTGGACGACGGATTTTCGAATTCGGACCATAAGCGTTTCAGCCCGAAATGCTTACGAAAGCACCGTAGCCGGACTCTACTAAATACAACCAAATATCGTATCCCATTTAAGTGAAAACAAAATTTAAATGAGCAAACAAATTTATTTACCATAAATATTGGCCACACATGTGAATAATATCGATGTTTCATCTCCAAATAAAATATGGTTCAAAACCCTATATATTTGAAAGTTTGGATCTTGTAGAAGAGGGATTATCCCAGTTTCTCCTATTCTCACTCAAAACAAAACCCATCTGTTCCCTTTCTAAAACCCTAGCCGCCAGTGTCACCACAGATCTGTTGAGATCCCCCACATTTGTAACTCCGAACTGTGAAGGCAACCCAGCAAAGCTTCTTCCAGTCCTCCTCGAGTAGTTTGCAAGTTCATGGACCATGGTGAGTTCAGACCTCGGAACATGCTGCACTCTCGCCGGGATTTGCCTTGCCCACCGTTAGATCATCTAGGAATCCGTGCTGGCTCGAATCTCTAAATGATCTAACAGTTCACATTCTGCGCTACACAATGCAGCGCTACAGAGGATGAGCACTCGCTTTTAACTGAGGTATATAATCATTAATCACAAAACAGCAACTGATCCAAGCTGATCAAGTGAATTGATCAATCAATCAATGGGGCATAGCATACATACCGTCAGCCACACGATCAATCATTCGTAAGACAGTTGAATCTAGTGGTCAATAATTTCTATATATTTATATAGGATCATAATGATTAATTTATATTGTGTCATTTCCTGTATTTTTTCGTTATAATAATTATAAGAAATAAATTTTGTCCTGCTACGTCACAACGCACGCGCGATAATACATAACAGATCAGTTTAATTCTGTATGAATCTGCTTCAGTTGAAAAAGATGCCACCAATATCAATCAGATTGTTGAACGAAATGCGTGTTATATATAAGAAAAAATATTGCAAAGATGCAAGTTACAATGGCATAAATAGAATTAAAATATAAAAAGACAAAACAAGAAGATTTATACATGGAGGCAACAAAATCTAAAGTCTAAACAATCTCCCTAAATTTAAACTGATACATGACTGTGCTAGAAGTAACATAAGAAAAGAAAATATAGGAGTACAAATGCGCTAAGGAAAGAAGAAAACCTGACACAAGTACCAGTATCCCAGTGGACTTACTTTGGGGACGGATGGAAATAAGCATCTCCTGCGAAGTATGTCTGGGCAAAAGTAAGGCCCAAAGCTATAACAGCAGCAATAAAAGAGATTAATGACCATGGACTGTTGAAGTAGTCACTCATTAATTTTGCTCTATACCTATGGTATTTTGACTCATAATACCGATTCACCTCCTTGATCATGCCAGAAAGGTAATGACCGGGCATTTGAACAACGCCTCCACCAAGTTGGTTGAAGAAGAGAGCAACCTCTTCCTCACCTGAAAGATGATTTTCAATAATGCCATGCCTCTGCAGTATTGCTACATCATGTTCTGTGTTGATTAGGGAGTCCATGAAATAGACATAACTGGTGAGATGCCTAGGTACAGAGTACACTCGACTCTGTTCAAAAGCTATAAGATTGATGATTAAGGGTTTGGTGTCATCACCAATCATAATACAAGGGATCTCTAACATGCCTCCCTGGAAGGTTACATCCATTATTCCACATGGAGACTTCTTTCTAAACTTGATTCCTGCATTTTGCAACTCAGTTGCACATGGGAGGTCATTTGGAATTTCATGCTTGGATCTCATGCATTTGCAGAGATTGAAGCAAGAACATTTGGGTAGAAGAACCGCTACATGTTCTGACATATCAGGGACCACACAGTGGTGGCAGATATGGAGCAAGTGATGGAATCCGTTTTGTGGTATTGTAGTATTATTTGATGCGAGATCAAAACAAAAAGTTTTTCCAATAATTTCCAGGTTTTCGGGATTGATTAGAAGTTCACCAGGAAAGTAGAGATCCCACAAACTCTGAACTACAAAGAACGGTATCTGGTTCTCCAGCAAGATTAGGTCGGTCCATATGCATTCAGAGGCCCATCCGATTTCCTTCTTAAACCAATCATCAGGGTACCAAAGAACTTTAATAATGAAAGTCCCGTCGAGAATTAACATCTCCACAAAACTATCATCATCCATATCTACTCTTTCACTATAACAATTGCGTGCTTGCAACAGTAGATCTTTGATAATCTCTACGCATGCCCCCAGTGTGAACATTGGTGTTGGGCTGAGACAGTATGTCCTTGAGCAACAACAATTTTTTATCCTCCATAGGTGTTAGGTGCTTGCTACCATGGTGGTATGGTCCAATAGAGACCACAGATGGTTCGATTAAGTATTCTTTGTTCTTACGAAGATGAGCTGGAACACGAAAAATGGTTGGCTTTGTGTCCTTTATCAATGGCAAGGCATTTAGTTTTTCTCTCAAAGAGCGAACAAGGGTTTCCTCTGAAATGTAAACAGACATAAGATATGACATTATTTTATAATTTTTAACGGTCCAAGTTCATTTACTCGGGCAGGTCGGTTGGTCCAAAATTTACCGTACTAAAGGGTGAGAAGCATATAATGATCAAACTACGAATGAAATTAATAAAGCGCTTAAGATCTTAATTAATATGCACAATGAACGGAGCAAAATGAATGCTTGGTCGGCCCTGCCTTTAATTGCAATTACATGTCTTTAGTTAAATCATTTAATTTATATTTCGGCAATTTGCACTTCTTAAAAATCCCCTATAATCATCCTCCATAGTTTTCCCACATAACTACCTTTGATTCACGCACTTTCCCATGTGTTTTTCCGGATTCATTTGCTGCGGACATGAACGTCAAAAAGTGATTATATTGAGTTATTATACAAAGTGTACTACATGTTTAAACTTAAAACTAAATATATTTTAACTTTTTAAAACTTACAGTTACGAAAAAATTTTGTTTATAAAGATTGAAAATGAATTATTTATTTGTCATAAAGTGTTTATACTAAAGATCTGTACTTATCATACAAAAAATCAGAAGTGGTTGTACAAAATGTTGATATTAAATCTTTATATTTAAAGTGATTAATACTAGCAAATATTAGTACAAAATGTACAAAAAAAAAGTGATTGTATCGTATACGAAAGTGTTTATACTAAAATTTAATAGTGCTTATATCAAGATACATTATATGAATTATTTTTATCTGGAAATTGATTATATCAAATACGAAAGTATTTATTTAAAACTTTAATAATGGTTATAATAAGATATATTCACATTGAATTGTTTATCTTAAAAGTAATTATACCAAACTAAGATAGTTATTATAAAAGTGGTTACACCAAAATAACATAACATAATCATTATAGGAAGAGAAAGGAAGGGAAGGCGAATATAAGGGAGGGAGGGAATGAAAGAGGCGGGAGAGAGGAGGAAGAGAGGGAGAGGCGATTGAGAGGGATGGATGGAGGAGGCGAGTGCGAGGGCAGGAGAGGGAGGGAGAGACACTGAGAGGGGAGAAAACAACTTTGTGGAAGGGAAGGAAGAAAAAGGAAAGAAAAGAACAATGGGAAAGAAAGGAAGGAGAGAAATATTTTTGAAAGATGGTTAAGGGAATTGTTATGGAGCTACAATAATTTATTTTTATATTTTGTCTTAACATGGGCAATTTGAAACAAACTACTCTTTTATCAAAACTCTTCACTCATCTTCTCTTCTCCATTTCATCTCACATATTTCCAATATCATTTTCATATTAGATATTTTAATATAAAATTTCCATAATAAAATATTCATTAATTGAAAAACTGTGCCATTTTTAAATTTTGAATATCTTCAAGTTGCTTTTATTTTAATATTTAAGGTATAAAATTTTGCTGTCTCCAGTTACTGAATGATAATATTTACGATATTATACATTTAATCAAGTAATATTAATTAAAAGCATACAACTACTAAATTTATATTCAAATTTCCAAAAAAAAAAAAAAAATTATGGACAAATAAGTTGAAATTTATAATGTATATAATGAAAGTTTGTATCACTCAACATTTTTTATGTTGAGCTATGAAATCAACAATGAAAAAAAGTAAAAATATATATATTTAGATCTAATTATTCAAGTAACTTTTAATTTTAATTACTTTTCTTGTAGTTTCGAATAATTGGATTTAATATCTTAAACTTAAAACTCAAAAAAATCAGATGACATTTAGAAACTTTCATACAAAATGGTTTATGCAAATATGTACTTTATGTACTTTATTTTGAAATATGAGGCTATTTTTATTTATAAAATTATAATATGTTAAAAATTTTATAGTAAAAATTAAAAATTAAAGCTTTGAAAATATATAAATGGATTAGGAAATAGGAAGTGATGGAATGGAGAAGAAATAAACAAGCAAGTGGGTCCCACAAAGACATTTTGTTGAAAAAAATTGATGGAAGGATAGTTTAATCTTCTAAGGAAAAGACAATGGCTTATTTCTACTTTTATTAAGCATTGGACGATCTACTGCAATACCTAGCATTTATAGAAAAACTGTCTATAGCATCCATATGTTACATTTCGAAACGTACCTGTTACATTTTCAGAATGAATCTGTTACATTACGTACATGTCTATAAATGTATGGACGGTTTTTAATGGACGTAAGAGCTTTCTCAAAAATATATGGTCTATCATATGTTGTTATACGTCAGTGCACAAACTACGTAAGAATATATGTTGTATCATTCTTCGTCTTCTTCTTGTTTTTTTTTTTAATTTTTTCTTTTAGAAAAGAGTCTAACTAACAGTCCCTCAAATCAAATCCCCCTAACTAATTTTTCTTTTTTGGGTTAAAAAAATATACTCATAATATTGCTAAAAATGGAAAATTCGTGACTTTTCATTGATGTGCTTATACCCCACGTGTTTAATTGAAAGCGCTCTAGTGACAACCATAAGTGTTTAGATAAGTTAAGTGTTTAGATAGGTGATACAAGTATTTAGATAGGTGAAATAATTAATTTAATAAATTTAAAAATGTATTTAGATTGTGCTGGCAATTTGTCAAAAACAGAAAAAAAAAATGTGTCTCCTAGGCTACTTACACAACTGAAGTGGTGAATATGGCTACTAAACTCAATTACGAAAGTGTTTAGATGAGACTGATAAGTGTTTATATTGTTTACAAAAGTGTTTAGGCTTCTTACAAAAATATTTACATAAAAAATAATAAGTGTTTATATTGCTTGTTTAAGTATTTAGGTTTCTTACAAAATTATTTAGCTGTGACTAATAAGTGTTGTTGGACAGGATCGTCGGAGAGACAAAATAGATCGTCTGAAGACAATGATCTACGAGAAGAGAAGAGGAGGGCGAAGGAGGGGTCGGAGGATAAGAGGCAGGGGAGAGGGAGGGCCAAGGTCGCGGTGGAGAAGAAGAGCAGCGGAGGGGGCATAGAGGAGGGAGACAAAAGAGATTGTTGGAGGGAGTGTCAGAGAGATCATTGGAGGGAGCGTCGGAGAGATCATCGGAGGGAGCTTCGGAGAAATCGTCGGAGGGAGCGTCGAAGAAATTACCGGTGGGTAATATTACTCATGATCAGTAAAGAGAGACAAGGAGATAATTTTAAATGGAGAAGAAAGATGGAGATGGTAGTTCAAATTTGGAGAAAAAAATTTCTAAAAGAGATAGGTAGAGGTTGGGAGATAATAAGAGGATTGAAAGTTGAGGATAAAGATATTTTCTATTTTGAAAAACCTTGAGAGTGGTTGCATCATTCTTTGTCACTTGAGTATTTTAATCTTTGAAGGGGACCATTTAATCAGTTAATTGACAATACCTAGCTATATTTTATTTATTTTTCTTTGATAATGACAATAGCTATTTTGAGAATGGAAATTTGAAAACATTTGAAAATTATAAATCTTCAAACGTAAAAAAAGGAAAAGCTTTTATTAAAAGCTTAAAAATGTTGATAAAATTTTGTATTGATTGTATTTAATAGTTAGATAATTAATCTTAATGACACGTCAACACCGATCCTCATCTTAATCAAAAAGATATAGAAACACGCACACATACCTTTAGCGCTCCCATTATTGGAATCTGTCTTCAGGAGAAACCGGTGGCGCAATATCACTGGAATGTGAATCCATCGTATTTTATCAGCACCTGAGCAGCTTTTTTTGCATTATTGGTGAATCTAATCACCATCTCTACTGGTGTTTATATAGTAAGAAAAATGTCAACGGATTGTAAATACGGTTATTATGAATATTATTTTTCCTTGATCAACGGATCTGTAGCATGTGCTTTGTATCGGAGTAAGTTAATTTTTTTATTACAAAGTCAGATCTAAGTCATTTCTTAATCAGAAGTCAAACACATGGTTCGAGATGGCCAATAAAATTAATGTTTTTCTCCTTTCCAGTGAATTTCCTTGACGAATTGAACATTTGCCTTTTACTAAATTTACGTGATCACATATTATAAAATCATAGCTGAGAAAATATTTGGGCGATTGTTCTCTTTCAAAATCTCTCTACTAATTAGTAGAAAATTAATGTTGTTGTCGAAAAGATGAAACTAAATATATATAAAATAAAGATCTTTGATCTTAAAAACGAAGAAGTGACCTCACAATAAGAAAAATATATAGCTGATTATTATTCGCATACTAGAAATCCAAAGAAAAAGGCCCGAGAGTGAACATCAATCGGTTCAATTAATTTATACATTACTTTTCAAAATCGCATCCCAAGAATTACGCGTAAACTAATCTGGTCAAAATCTATCAACCAATGCGATCATATCCTCGGCCGTGCTGCAACCGAGTCCGGCAGAGAGAGAAAGAGAGAGTAACCGAGGTGGGACCCACCGAATCGAGGTGGAATCCTCTTTGCCGGACTCTCTCTTTCTCTCTTTACCGGACTCGGTTGCAGTCGGTCAGAAGATAATCATCAAACCAATGCATTTCGATCTGCCCATGTATGGCAAAGTCAAATGTGCATAGTTTTAATAAATTTAAAGTTCTCACCATCGGAGAATGCGTTATCAATTATCACCATTATATACCTTTATTAATTTATTGCAACCATTAATATTATCCTAGTTCCTATACTTGTTATTGGGTGGGTGGGTGGTGGTTTGGGGGGGGGGGGGGGGGGTAATAAATTCTTTCTTAATTAAGTGCGGAGTGGTGAGTATATACTGTGACTATCGTCTGTGAGCACGGCTTAAGAGTTTGGAGACACTTTTTGCCCAGCGACCTGACTATTTTGCAATCTGTCTTTTGTCAAGATAAGCATCGTGAACGGATCCCTCCTCTATGTATATATGCACCTAATAAATAAACGGACTATTTTTTAAGCAGTGAAGGGAAGTCTGTATCTGCTATATCAACAATTAAAACTTATACATGGGCTTTGGACGAACTAGGCCGGCCCATCCAATCAACTGTGAAACCTGTAAATATCTGCTATATATATATGACCTAGTGATGGTTAACCAAATCGCAATCAATTTTTCAAGCACCATTTGTAAATCCGATCAATATTGGTAGAACTCAATCCCCGAAGAAAACCTCGAGATGTTAAATGAACTTGAAATGTGACACAGTTTATGTCTCAATTAAATTTATGGGACTATCATTTTGTCCCCGGTACATAATTCGTTATATAATACAGATGGTTTTACAAAATGCACATGTTGACCAAGTATAATATTGCTAACATTTTCTGCCACTCTTAGAGCATCCTCAACGCCAGAGCGGTTCCGGAACCGCTCTCAAATTGATACGCCACGTCATTTAGTTAGTATCGCGCTCGCGACACTCCCAAGCAATTCACATCGCTGGGAGTCCCTGGAGCACTCTCAACGCAATTTAATTGAAAGCCGCTCCTTAACCTCTCCTGTTGGTCACCAAATGCACACTCCATTTAATTAATGCAAAGTGGAAAACACAAGATGAAAGTAAAATTAACCATAAATCACAATTTCGGACATGACAAAGTATAATTTGGGCCGTTAGCATTTCGAAGCGAAATACAAACGTTTTCACAATATACTCGTAGTTACCTTTATTTGTTAATTTCTTCCTGACAAATTTGGCAGTTTTGTGGCCTTTTCTTTATCAATTACCTATGGATTGCCACTTCCTTTTAATTTAAAACTGTTCAAATTGTGAACTCATAACTGATTATATTTCAATGCTGTCTAATTTATCGATCGCTCGTCGTCTCCAGAGCTTGATTTTGGGAGGAACTGAAACTACAGCAACCACAATCGAATGGGCAATGCCCGAGTTGATAAACAACCCTGACATACTCAACAAGGCAGTGGCTGAGATCGATGCGCATCTCAGAAACGAGAGGTTGATCCAAGAATCTGACATGAACAACCTGCCGTACCTCAATCATATCATTAGCGAGACCCTCCGGCTCCATCCAACCGTACCACTCCTTGCGCCGCACGAGTCACGTGAAGAAATCAAACTCGGAGGTTACGACATTCCGAAAGGAACGATGCTTCTGGTGAACACTTACCCGATACAGAGGGACCCGAATATATGGGAGGAACCAAAATAAGTTCATCCCGGAGAGGTTTGAGGACAGCAATTCGGAAGGGAAGTTTATGATACCGTTCGGGATGGGCAGGAGGAGGTGCGCTGGGGAGATGTTCGCAATGCGCATGATGGGGGCCCTGTTAGGGTCTCTCATTCAGTGTTTCGAATGGAAAAGAATCGGCACTGAGCTGATAGATTTGACGGGGGGTATCGGGCTATCTACTCCACTAGTCACTCCACTGGAAGCTATGTACCGGCCTCGGGACGCCATGAAGAAAGTACTGTCTGAGCTCTAAGGGCATGAGACATATATTCCTCTATGGTCATATATACCTGTTTTGCTTCTCCATCTTCTTTTTTGAAATAATATGGAGAATGTTTCAGAATGTGTTCAATGTAAAATTTAAGTAAATTTGTATAAATAATGAAATTGCCTTCATATATATATATATATACCAGTATCAGTGTATCACAGCATGCCACTTAATTTACTCGATGTGGTAAAATTACTATTGTTTATTCACATCTAAATTATCTGCTATCCTGCTTAATTTTCTGCTTCTGGTAAAAGTTAACTTTTTAATGCAAATTCAAGCCCAAGATCAATGGTTTCTATCTACGATGCAAAGTGTTCCTCAACTTATCTTTTGTTTCAGATCAAGTATTAGCAAGCCCTTATTTAATGGGCCTTGAGTATGCCAACAAGAAAGGAAAACCGAATAGAAATAAATAAATATATTCCACCACAATGTATGTAACCCAATACACTCGGTCTCACATTTTATGGAGGCAGAAGGGCAGTCGCAAGTCCAGTCCAAAGGATACTCGTACTCTTATCATCTTTCCTTCCAGTTATTGCTTACACTACTAGAAAAAACGGCATCAGCGTGTCTAAAAAATAGGCCATCTGCGTGCTTAAGTCCACGCTATGTGACCTTAACGTGGGTCTTCCCACGCTAACCTTAGCACGCAGGTGCATTCCATGTTAATAGGGCAACTGGGTGGGACTTTTTTCTGATATGCACGCAAATCGCAACAAGGTGGGTATACTCTATGTCCTCGCATGCAACTATGCACGCAAAATTTGTGGCTTGACAGCTCAACTAACCCCATCCCTGCGTGCTTAAACTCTATACTAGAACATGAACCTACCCACGCGATTTTCTGACACAATTCTGAACAAAACTGTTCCACCAATTCTATTATATGACATTTTTATATCATATTAAATTTATAGTATTTAATTATGTGAGCATCAATATTTGTACCGTAATTCAAAACATACACGTAAGACAACCAGAGCCAATAACAAAACATTAATTATTATATATTAATTTCACAACCAATGTACAGTGATAAATGTAAAAAAATGAACAATATTAGAATATAATTTTACATTTATCCCATATTTGAACTAAATAAATCCAAACAAAAGTTCAATAACTATAAACCACACATCTTGAAGTTCTTGCAGTGCTATCTCTCATGCACCCCTAAATCCCCTGAAAATAAACTTTAAAAATTATAAGCAAATTAAAAAACAATCACAAAATTTTGACTTGCAGAGTGTCTTTAATAATATTGAAAATCTTCAATGACCTAAATTTGACAACGATATTAAATCACAATAAAGGCATTCTAAGGGCCCACAAAAATAAGCCATTATAGATGCTCAAGTGAAATGATTCACAATATGTATTAAGCATAAGCAACAACCTTGAGACAATTTAAAACTGATGCAGGTTCTGCACAAAGTAGAACCAAGTCGCCGGGCTGTTTGACGGCCGGGACCGATCTGCAGACCGGCACCAAGAGTGGGGCAATGCAGGTGGTGTAGACCAGCCAGATGTTTGCCCATATTTCACCATTTACATACTCCAGCTCATTGAGATTAATGATTTCAAGATCATGATATTTAACCGTCACTCTTTTCAACGCTGTACATGAAAAGAGATTAATTTAGCTGCAAAACATTTTTACAAAATCAAGTAAGTAACAATTTCAGCCCAACTGGTAACCAAACTGTCAACACCTGGAAGTGTTTCTGCTAATAATAATACTGATAATGAAGAGGAAGGAGTTAGGAGGCAGCTGACTATAGGGTCCCACATTATTGGAGTTCTTTACCCTTAGGGGTACGACATAAACAGGTCTGAACTTTCCATTTTGGGTGGTTCAAATTCAGCTCCCTTAATTTTTCAAAAACAATATAAATGACATGAGAAGAAAAATCAAGTACTAACTTTGGTGAAGTCATATTGATTGTATATGAAGCCTTCGTTTTTCAACCACAGTACTTGATACAATCTACCAAGACAAATAATTGCAATTAGCACAGAAGACCAACGCCTTAAACCATTGATAACTGTATAACATAGTAACTAGAAAATTTAGTAGAGACCTTTCACCTAATAATGTCAGGCCTTCTGCAAACAAAGATCCACCCATCTTGTAACTAGCTTAGACCTGGTTAGATGCAATAGTCACAATTAGCTTCAACCTAATTCCTAATTCACAATCAGTTCAATCAATTCGATTAACATTTAGATAATCACATTCTATACAACAAGTGAAATATTTTACCTTTTCCGATTGAAGATGAACTTCTCGAAGCGACGTTGTCAAGAAATACTAAATCTGATTCAGATTCAGATTCATAAACAAGCCGCATTGTCAAGAAACAAACTCTGTTAAACATACCCTTTTGTAGAGGCCAGTGGACTCGAATAGAGTGTCATTCCCTGCATACAACAAACCCTGCAAAGAGCAGCAAGACAACTGCTCAGCTGAACAAACCAGTCAAAAGCTAACAAGCAATACTAGAACTATGTAGAAAGCGATCACAGCCATCTAAATTCACCTTCTTAAGACTGGGACATGACAATTTGAGGGAAGTCATGTGCTGCAACCAGCAAGCGACAGATTAACCAAAGAGCAGCTCCTTATTTCCACCATGCTCAAATTCTGAAATAAGATCAAATTATCATGTTAAGCTTACACAGTGAAGAAATCTACAATACGAAGGATGAACTTATATCTTGTACTAATCATAGAAAAACCGTATACCTCACAATTATCAAGAACCAAGGATCGCAGCATAATAATCAATCTCACTAAGTCAATTGGAAGAATCAAGAATTAGAGGAAAAGAAGGAAATAATGAACAACTACATAACTCCACATGAGCTAGTCCTTGCTTCAAGATCCAAAATTCCTGGACATTAGCAAATACCATTAAGAAGCAATTCATACATCTAGGAAGTTAATTAATAACTATCAGGCACTAAAAAGAAATTTGCAGAGATTATCAACTCGTATTAAAAATAAGAAATTTGCAGAGATTATCAACTCGTATTATTCAAAGAATTTGACATATTACAAACTCAACAATTTTCTTCAACTTAAATATAGATTGCTACATAATCTCAAGAATTACGGTTTGTCAAGAGCTTGAATCATCCACTGGACCTGCTTCCTCAATTTGTCTTTGCAAGCTAAGAACTTGATTCATTTGACCTTGCATTACCAAAGCCGGTAAGCATGGAAGTGCTGGTTGACATGCTTGTGTCGCTACCAGCAAGGCAGCAACCTGTATTCCTAAAATATACAGTAAAGGCCAAATCCATGTTTCTTTGCCTTACTACATATTAAGATACTTGATTCATTTTTAAATCTGTCATCATTTGGAGTACAAGATACAGATCGTTGGAAGTGTATTGCCTTACTACATATTAAGATCAAGCAACTCATAGTTTTTGGGATGAAAATATGTTTCTTAATCATACCAAAAATCTCAGAAAATAGTTTTTGGGATGAAAATCTGTCATCATATATGCAAAACATAAATGATCACTATGTATGTTTGCCTTGCCTTGCCTGCCTGAGCCTGATGTCGACGTCCTCCTCTTTCACGGCCACGAGGGGACTTCCCCACCGCAGGAGCAGCAGGAGAGCAAAGAGGAGGAGGAGATCGCGTGTGGACTTCGTCGACCTGGGCGTCGGCGTCGGGCAAGCGCATCCAGAAGGGCATGGCGGATCTGAACGCGGCGGGGTCGGAGTGGTCGGCAGGCCCTAAGAACGACAACCTCTACCGGTGGATCGCCACCGTGCTGGGCCTCGCGGGCACGCCCTACGAAGGCACCATGGATTCGGGAGGAAGAACTCGAAGTGGCTGGAAGAGAAAGGGAGAAGGGTTAGGGTTTGAGGGTTAAGCGGCATGAGAGGCGGCTGATTCAACTTAGTTCTAATTTCGGCTGAAAATTTTGGGGGCAAAGTGATTGTGAGAGAGGTGTTGTTTACCGGATTTTGGGAATACATGTCGTGATCGGATGAGGTAACTTAAGAATAGAGTTGAAGTTTGATTCATTAGATTTTATCATCAAATGAGAAAATGAATAGATCGGAAGAGATTTTATCAATCTCTTGTAGTTTATATACAACCTATGTTGTAGACGATCAGCATATTTTTTATTTTGCAAGATCTGCTGTTATTTTTAAAGGGACGGCCCGAAATTAAAATTAAATAATTAACGGTAAAAATTTTGTTAAAAGATTCAATTCTTAATCTACACATAATATGTAGTCAGATTATTGGTCTAGTATAGTTTGATCGGGTGTACAACTTTCATATTGTATCTATCATAGTATTTATTTCGTAGCCATTTATTTTTATAATTGTTTTTTAAGATGATTGATGGTTAAATTAACTTTTAATTTTGATCCAGCGGCGGTTTTCCATAATCTGTATAATGTTTTTGTATTTGAATAGTTTTGATCGATCATTTATCATTTTAGATGCACTCTGAAAGCATTTGACATGTAACCATGATACTTATGCATAGAACATGAACTAGAAGTGTTCACTAATGTGCCTTCTATCACTAAAAATGTAACAAATCACCGATCAGTTCCGCTCATATGCTAAACAATCATCTTGATTGCACACCATACAAGTTTTGTCAGGTTTGAAGCTTTGGATGATATCGATCAACTGACTTTAAAAACACATTATTCAATGGACATAAATTGTGCGTAATGGATCGAAGAATCATATCAGTTGTTAGATGAAATAACCATTATAATCATATTGCTTATAATTTTCTGATCTTATAAAAAAAAAAAATTTCGAATCGAATAATGTTTTACCGTTGCGATCTTTCGTCGAAATTTAACGGTCTTTGATATTTTAATGTATTTGACCAATCAAATTATAACAAATCTGGACAAAATTTTATACTCAAGTAGATATGAGCATGATATTTTAATTTATAAATTTTATTTTATTTTTAGATATTTTATTCTATTTTATAAGCATGTTTTTAGTTTTCTGGTCATTTGGTCCGTCAGATGTGAATCGGAGTGCTGTCATCTCTTAAGTGCGCCTCCATTTCCTCCAAAAAGGAGACCAACACTCTGAGGCATGCACACTGCTAAGCAACCTAGCCAACAATGGCCGAGTGCTTATCCTCTGCTGCGCAGTATTGTACTGCGCAGCGAATCAAAGCTGTGGATTAGAGAGAGGTTTTTTTAGATTGATCTGCACGAATCTCAAGGGGATCCAACGGTTTGAACACTGCACAGTAACTTACTGCGCAGTAGAGGATGTGAGTTCACAATGGCTCAACAGGCAACAGCCGACCCAACATCCCCTTGTTAGTTTTTGTGGAAGGAAACAAGGCCACGTAAGCTCCAAAGCAACTAGGTACGAATCCCAGTGATTACACTTACACATAAAGGGCTTGTTCGGCGACAAGGATCAAGCATCCGAGGATCAAAATTTTGATCTCCACTGAGGAGGTTATGTTCGGTGCAATATTAGGATTAACAGGTAAGACTTAGTTTTAATAGAATATTCATTTTAACATGTAAAGACCAAATTACCACTCTTGTTTTTTACAAGATGTAGTCAATAAATTAAATTTTATACTATTTATGTCAGTTCCAACTGCATTTTTATAAGATATATCGAAGGAAATTTGTATGCAATCTGTGTATAGAAACAATTAAACAACTCATGACGAGCAAAACCAATTAATTGCATAAGATAATAGATGTGCAATGTGATTCTCTCAACACGATGATTGTTAAAATGAAAATATTCATCTTGGGGCAATCGTTGCCAGAATCTGATTCTCTTAACGCAACACAAGCTTTGCACCAGATCAATGGTGATCAATAAGAGAAGACGAAACCTTATGTCAATATGGATGTCAATAGAAAGAGAACCTTGCTATGAATCTCACCGTGGTATCAAATTTGGAAGTTTTTCAACAGAAAAGTGTTGATATGTATTGGAAATAAATAGCAGTTTCATTTTCACTGCCTTGGGACGTGCACCGTCCAAGGGAGGAAGAAAGACAAAAAAAAATAAAATAATTGAAGACAGCTTAAGGAAGTGCTGCTGGAAGGGTACAATCGTCAGAAATATGGTCAATTTTCAGCTTGAGGAGGCTCTAGAGGAGGGTGGGATCTTAAGGAAGGGGGGGTGTGGGATCAAGATTTGAGCTGAGGAGATGGACTTGATCCCCGCTAAGGAGCAGGTGTTCGGTTTGATTTACACGGATCAGGCTCTTGAGGAGGCTTGAGGAGGCCAAATTTTGTCATGCCGAACAGGCACAAAGGTGGCAGATTGTCGAGCTGAGTAGAGTTTGGGTTCGGGTCAAGTCGGGTTGTCGTCTGTCGGTAATTTTTTCGGGTTGGGTCCGGGAGGTTTTTCGGGTCTGGTCAGATTTTGCACCTCTATTCCCGGGTCGTCTCAGCTTTCGGTTCGGGTCGGGTTCGGGTCAGTCTGACTTTTCCTGAAACACGGTTCGGCTCGGGTTCGGATCAGTCTGACTTTTCCTGAAACACGGGTCAGATTCGAGTCGATTTGGCTTTTCCTGAAACTCGGGTCGGATCGGATTTGGGTCGGGCAGAATTTTCGGGCCGGGTCAGATTTTGTCACCACTATGTTTCAACTTACACACTATTTCAGTATTTTGTTCTTTATGTTTTGAATAAAATATAATTTCTCTCTCTTTTGAAAGGACGAAGACCCCGCTGCGTGCATAAAAACTACCCTTCTGCGTGTTTAAGTCAGAGAAGATATTGGGTGCATATCAACTACGTGAAGCTAAGGACGGTAGCGTTCAATGGGGGCCCCACCATTTTCAACCAGCGTGCATCTTTTAAGTTTGCACGCTAAAATTCAGACTTATGCACGTAGATGCCATTTTTTCTAGTAGTGTTACGAAGCCCGAAGCCTCAAGTCGGAGGCTGAAGCACAGCCGCACAGGCCTGAAGCCTTAAGTATTATATAACCATTTGTTCGATCTATAATTCTGGTAAGAAAGAATTTGCTAGCCCGGCCACATGTGCGTGCTAGGATGAAGTATCCGTTATAACGATTGCAATAAATTTTTAATAGAAGTATATAATGGTGATAAATGATAGTGCATTCTCCGATGGTGAGAACTTAAAATTTATTAAAACTATATATTCACACTTGACTTGCCAAGTTGCCATACATGCATCGATCGACGACATTGGTCGGCAGGGCAGATTTTGTCCCAATTATTTACCCATAGATCTAGGTACTTCACATGGGCTGTTTATCTGTCATCCAAACCATAGCACTTGTACATAAATGACTAATTAAAAATCAACGGTTCGGATAAATTATAATGTTAGCTAGTGAATTAATTCAACCGATTGAAATATTTACTCGGGCCTTTTCTTTGGTACCCTAGCATATGCAAATATTCAGCTATATACTTCCCATTTGTGAGGTCACTTCTTCATTTTAAGATCTAACTTCTTTATTTTTATGTAATTTCATCCTTTTAACAACAAAATTTTCTATTAATCAGTAGAGATCGAGAGATCATGAAGAACGTTCACCCAAAATGTTTCTCGGCTATGATTTTATAGTATGTTATCATGTAAATTTAGTAACGGTAAAATGTTCAATTCATCAAAGAAATTAATTTACTAGAAAGGAGAAATACCTTAATTTTATTGGCCATCTCGAACCATGTGTTTGGCTTTATCTGATTAAGAAATGACTTAGATCTGAATTTATAATTAAGAACTTACTCCGATACAAAGCACATGCAATAGATCCGTTGATGAAGGAAAAATAATATATATATGAGTGAGGCTACGGTACTATTAATAGTACAAATTAGCCGTACTACAGCTCTTATATTATAATTTTTAAAGTCAAAATGGTTAATCCAAACCGCTCAAAATGATCTCCATATACAAATATTATTGTAGACAAAATTTTAGTTTTTTGATACATTTTAACTATTATTTTAGATAATTAGAATATAACTTGATTTAAACATTATAAACCATTCAAAAATGTAGATTTTACATATAAAAAAATAAATAGTTTAAAAATTCTAAAAAATATAAAATTTTGTCTATAATAACATTAACATATGGAGATCACATTGAACGGTTCGGATCGATCGTTTGAATTTTAAAAATAATTATATAAAACCGTAGTATGGGACACTCCATACTATTAAGTATTAATAGTACTGTAACCTCACTCTATATATATTATCCATAGTTACAATTCGTTGACATGTTTACTAACTATATAAACACTAGTAGAGATGATGATTAGATTCACCAATCATACAAAAAAGTTGCTGAAGTGCTGATACAAGACGATGGATCATTCATATTCCACTGATATTGAGGCACCGGCAGTTTCTCTTGAAGACAGAGCTCCTTCCAGTGAGGACATTGCTTCCGGTGAGATTGAGCTAGCAGCTTCTGTTGAAGACGTAGATTCTTCCGATGAGGAATATGAAGACGGAGATTCTCCCGATGAGGAAAGTACTGAAGGTATGCGTGCGAGTTTCTGTATCGTTTGATTAAGATGAGGGTCGGTGTTGACATGTTGTTGTTCCAATCAATTTGAGTAATACCTAGCGTCTATAGACAAGGTGTCCATAGCATTTACATGTTACATTTCGGAATGTATTTGTTAGGTAAACATCTTGCATCCATCGAAATACTCAATGGAATTACTAACATAGCCCACCTGTTACTTTCTATGATGGAAATTCTATTGAGTATTTCAATGAACGGTAGGGAGCCCCCTTTTTTTACGTCTATGGACGTATGGGTGGCTTTTCAATGGATGCAAAATCTTTCTGTTAGAACGAGATGGTGAGAATGCGGCCGGGGGAGGCCACCGACCGGCCTCCCCGGCAACCTAGGGTTTCAAGGAGGAGAGGGCCAATTTTCTGAAAATTAATTCTATTCTCTCTCACTCATTCTATTACAGTCTCATATATAAATCAGATCTCTCATTCAGTCATTCCCTCGTATCGATTCTTCTACCGGAAACCCAGATTAATTTGTACAGTAAAGAACTCTCAAGTGCAGAATATTGACACTGTACTTATCATATGATAGATAAGATTTGATCTTAAAATAGTGGGAGTTGGGTTTGTATATATATCAGGGTCTAAGTGTTTGTTTTCATTAATTGTGTCCTAAGTTCTAATCAGTTTTAGGAAATATCAAAACACCCATGCATGACGCCCAGAAGAGAGAAATTCATGTAGCTCGTAATTAAAGGCGTTAAGTACTAACTATTTATGGTGTGTTTGGATCGTGCAAGGATTAGTAAAAGAATAGAGAAATAGAGAATAGTAAGTGAGATTAGTAAAAAAATAGTGATTTTTGGATAGTATGAGAATAGTAGAAATGTAGTGCTATTTAGAATAGTAAAAATATTGTTTGGATTGTATGTTTAGAATAGTAAAAAATAAAATGAATAAAATAAGCATTTTTATATGTTTTTCTTTACAACAAAGTTGTCATAATTTATTATGCAATTACCTCGTATTTTAACCGGTCCAAATTCATATAATTGAATATCTACGTAAAATATTATAAATAACATTTCTGGATAGGATTGAAGAATTCATTTAACAGTTTAAAAGAAAATCACAATATAACAAAGGTAAATTCCAAAGAAGATAATTTAGTTCAAAGAGCTCAAGGTCTGTGTATGAAGAGTAATTTGAACTAATACTCCTCAGGCTTGCACGATTTGTTTGTTTGTTTGTTGTCTTTTTTTCCCCCCAATTGCAATCGATCTCACTCACATTAGTTCAAAGAGCTCATGGTACTGGTATGAACTGATACTCCTTAATTACTGAAAATTATACTCGGTGCCATGCCATCCCTCTCCTTAATAATAGGAGAGCACCACCCCATCCCTCCGATTTCGAATCTCCTACCATGCTGCTCGGGTGCCTCCCGGGAAGCAACCCTCAAGCTCAGGTCTCGACGGCCAAGGTTTGAAAGCGGCGCGACGTAGGGCTCGGAAGAGAAAAGGAAATAATAGCAATATGGGTCTCTATCAACTCGCCATGACGTGGAGAGTTTAATGGATAGGTCGACGGTGATAATCGGCGGGTCTATTACTGGATATAGGATAGGAAAGGGTTCATCTATTAACTTTCTCTTTTATTGTGCCATGGCAGGAGGGAGGAGGAAAAGCAATAAAGTAGGATGTCAATTGTTTTTTTTCTATTTATTTTAACTTCACAAATCGCTATTCCCACTGTTCCGACTTTTCTACGGGATAGCAGAATAGAGCTAATCCAATACTAACCCGGATTTTGAAATCGTGTTTGGATTGCTCTGGATTTAGAATAGCATTGCTATTCTTAGAATAGTCCTGTTCTGAGTGATCCAAACATACCCTTAATAATTTAACTGGAGATGTGTAATTGTAAATTTGTAATTAAAGGCAGTGGGCTGACCGAGCATTCATTTTTCCCCGTTAATTGTGCATATTAAGATCTTAAGCGCTATATTAATTTCATTCGTGGTTTGCCCATTGTAAACTTCTTAGCCTTTAGCGCGGTAAATTTGTGGACCATTACAATTTGTAAAGTATTCTCATATCTTTTGCCTGTTTACATTTCAGAGAATTCCCTTGTTCACTCCATGAGAGAAAAACTAAATGCCTTTCCATTGATAAACGACACAATAGATGGGCCCACTATTTTTTGTGTTCCGGCTTATCTCCGTAAGAATAAAGAAGATTTAATTGAACCATCTGTGATCTCCATTGGGCCATACCACCATGGTAGCAAGCACCTAGCACCTATGGAGGATAAAAAATGGTTATTGCTCAAAAAAAGACTGTCTCAGCCCACAGGCCCTTAAGCGAAGGACAGGAACTAGAGGCATGTGTAGAGAAAATCAGAGGTTTACAGTTGCGAGCACGCAACTGTTATAGTGCAAGAGTGGATATGGATGATGATAGTTTTGTCGAGATGTTGATTCTTGATGGGACTTTCATAATTGAATTTGGTTCCAAACCTAATAAATGGTTTCAGAGGCAGGCTAGGTGGGCCACTTTTTGTATAGCAACTGACTTAATCATGCTGGAGAATCAGATACCATTATTTGTTGTTCAGAGTTTGTTTGATCTTTACTTTGATGGTTTACACCAATATTCTACATTCCTGGGATTAATCACAAAAAAAATGTGCCCTAAACATTTCCACTCATGGGATATTACAATACGACAAAACATATTCCATCACTTGCTCCATCTCTGCCATCACTATGCGCTCCCTGATATGTCAACACATATAACGATTATTGCTGGATGTTCTTGCTTCAATCTCTGAAAATGCACAAGTTCTAAGCATGAAAACCCATACAAACTTCCATGTGCAACGGAGCTGCATAATGCAGGAATCAAGTTTAGAAAGAAGAAGTCTCCATGTAATATGATGGCTGTAACCTTTGAGGAAGGCACGTTAGAGATCCCTGTTATTAAGATTTATGATGAAACCAAGGCCATAATCATTAATCTGTTAGCTTTTGAACAGTGTCAGGATTTCTCTGTTCGAAGGCATCTCACCAGCTATGTCACATTCATGGATTCCATAATCAATACAGAATATGATGTAGCAATATTGCAGAGGCATGGTATTATTGACAATATGCTTTCAGGTGAGGAAGAGGTTGCTCTCTTCTTCAACCAGCTTTGTATCGGCGCTTGTCAAATAGAAGGTCATTATCTTTCTGACTTAACCAAGGAGGTGAGTCAGTATTATGACTCAAAATGCCATAGGTATAGAGCAAAATTGATGCGTGACCATTTCAACAGTCCATGGTCATTAATCTCTTTCATTGCTGCAGTTGTAGTTTTGGGTCTTACTTTTGCGCAGACTTACTTTGCTGGTGATGCTTATTTTCATCCCTCTCCAAATTAAGTACATTGGGGTATTGGTACTTGTGTTAGGTTTCCTTATTTCCTTAGCTCATCTGTACTCTTGTATTTTCTTTTGTTATGTAACTTCTAGCACAATATTGTATAAGTTTGGATTTAGGGACATTGTTTTGTTGGATTTAGGGACTTACAATTGCATGGAATTAACTTAATGCATAGGAAAGCAACAACAACGAAACAATCTCCCTAAATCCAAACTGATACAAGAATGTGCTAGAGCTTACATAGTAAAAGAAAATATAAGATAATTGCACACCGGCAAATTGCTAAGAACCAAACACAAATAAAAAATACTCCCAACATAATGGACTTACTTTGGTGAGGGATGGAAAAAATCAAAGCCAGCAAAGTATGTCTGGGCAAAAGTAAGACCCAAAATTATAACTGCAGCAATGAAAGAGATTAGTGACCATGGACTGTTGAAGTAATCACGCATCAATTTGGCTCTATTTCTATGGTACTTTGAATCACAATACTGATTCACCTCCTTGATCAAGTCAGAAAGGTAATGGCCAGGTGTTTGAATTACACCTTCGCAGAGCTGGTTGAAGAAGAGAGCAACCTCTTCCTCACCTGAAAGATGATTTCCTATAATACCATGCCTCTGCAATATTGCTACATCATTTTCTGTGTTAATTATGGAATCCATAAAACTGGCATAGCTGGTGAGATGCCTAGGAACAGAGAAAACCTGACTCTGTTCAAAAGCTATAAGATTGATTATTAATGACTTGGTGTTATCATAAATTTTAACCAAAGGGATCTCTAATTTGCCTCCTTGGAAGGTTACATCCATCGTTCTACATGGAGACTTCTTTTTTCTGAACTTGAGTCCTGCGTTTCGCAGCTCAGTTGCACTTTGAAGTTTATTTGGATTTTCATGATTAGAATTCAAGCATTTGCAGAAATCGAAGCAAGAACATCTTGACAGAATTGTTACATGTGCTGACATATCAGGGACCAGATAGTGGTGACAGAGATGAAGCAAGTGATGGAATTCGTTTTGTGCTACTATTGTATTACCTGATATGACATTATTACAAAGATCACTTGCGACATCTTTCAGAAATTCAGGATCTTTTAGAGGTGGATCAAGACCGTAGAGATCCCACAAACTCTGAATAACAAAGAAGGGTATTTGATTCTCCAACAAGATTAGGTCGACGTCCACACAAGTGGAGGCCCATCCAGTCTCACTCTGAAACCATTCATAAGGTTTGGCAAGATATTGGATAATGAAAGTTCCATCAAGAATCAACATCTTCACGAAACTATCATCATCCATATCCACTCTTCCACTATAACACCTGCGTGCTTTCAACTGTAGACCTTTGATTTTTTCTGCACATGCCTTTAGTGTGACCTTGTTGTTGCATTGAGACAATATGTCTTGGAGCAACAGCCATTTTATATCTTCCATTGGTGTTAGGTGCTTGCTACCATGATGGTATGGCCCAATGGAGACCACGGATGGTTCAATGTAGTGTTCTTTGTTCTTACGATAATTAGTTGGAACACGAAAAATGGTGGGCCCATTCATTTGGTCTAGTGACTTTGGTCTCTTAGGTAAGACATTTAGTGTCTCCCACATGGAGCTAACAATGGATTCCACTGAAATGTAAAATAGCCAAAAGATATATATGAGAACATTTCAAACAAATTGTAAGTTTGTAACGATCCAAATTCATTTTAATTATTAGACAGATGACGTTTGCTCAAAATTGGCGCAGTACTAGAGGCTGAGAAGGGTGTAATGGTCTAACTATGAATGAAATTAATAAGCGCTTAAGATCTCAAGATGCAGTTGTGTGCAGAATAACGAAGCAAAATGAATGCTCCGTCGGCCCACTTAGTTAAATCATTAAATATTGGGGAATTTGCATATTTGCTACTCCAAAACCGTCTATTTGTAACTTTGTCACTCCAAATTTGAAAATTATAAATTTGACCCTACAAACTTAATAACATTGTATTATTGCTACTAAAATTTTTAAATGACCAAATTGCCCTCAATGGCAGCCCCCATGGGCCATGCCAGCCCTGCAGGGGAGCCGCGGGGGGGGGGGGGGGGGGGGGGGGGGTGCGCTGCGGGTGGCTGCCATTGAGGGAAATTTGGTTATTTAAAAATAATTAATAACAATAATGCAATGTTGTTAAGTTTCTAATGGAAAATTTGCAATTTCCAAGTTTGGAGTGGCAAAGTTACAAATTAAGGTTTTAGGGAAAATGTTACAACGATATATTATATAGTTTGATTTGGTCAAACTAACTAATTATTCAATTTAACATACTAATTATTTAACTTAACACGTTAATTAGTAGTTCAACTGAATATATCAATTAAGTAAAGTTTTTTTTCTTTTTTTAATAATTTTTAAGGATTCTTTTTTTTATATTTTGAAATATTTTCATTGTCAAAATTTTCAAGATGTCAATAGATCCCTCTTCTGTATAATAACTGATCCAGGCGAAGAAGTTCCAGTAAAAGCTAGAAGTCTCCAATTAAGAATTATATAAATGATTCAAGATATTTCTAGTTACTGTAATCATATCGGTTAGGTGGTTAGAAAAGAATATTGTACATATATCATTTGTATATCAAGATAGTAAATCGGAAGGTTTCTAACCATGCAACTTAGTCAATGTATAAATAGGCTATGGGCCGGTCGTACGAGTGAAATGAATGCTATTGATAAAAACAGAGAGTGAAGAGAGCCACAGAGATACTGTAACCGGTTGTAAACTTTTGATTGATCATAAAAGAAAGTTTATAATTAAACTCCTCTCTGATATTTTTTTTGAAGAAGATAATTAAACTCCTCTCAAGTTATATAATTAAACAACAATCCCAGTTATTAGTTCCAAACGTGGTGTACTCTTTTTGAGATAATCTTAATGAAATTTATTACTAAAACAACAACAACAGTACGTTAACAAGGATCCCTCATCTTAATAAAGAGGGACAGAAACAGTGAAACACACGCATACCTTCAGTAGTTTCCTCAGCCGAAGAATCTCCATCTTCATATTCCTCATCCGAAGAATCCCCTTCTTGATCATCAAGAGGAACTGCCGCCTCAATATCAAAGGAATGTGAATGATCCATCTTCCTCTATCAGCACTTCACAAGCTGCTTGCTTTTGCATTTTTGGTGAATCCAATCACCATTTCTACTAGTGTTTATATAGTAATTAAGAAAAATGTCAACGGATTGTAATATGGTTATTATGAATATTATTTTTTTCCTTAAATAACGGATCTATTGCATGTGCTTTGTGTCGGAGTAAGTTCTAATTAAATTACGAATTCAGACCCAAGTCTTTTCTTAATCAGAAGTCAAACACATGGTTCGAGATGGCCAATTAATGAATTCAGCTTTCGCTCCTGTCCAGTAAATTTCCTTAATGAATTGAACATTTTACCGTTACTTAATACTAGATTAAATTACTTGAACCCAAGTATATATATACACACTACATATATGAAGAAGAACACTTACAGAGGAGAAGGTAAAGATGGATCCTCTGATCATGCCGATTGCCTGGTCAAGATAGGGAGGATATATCAGACTGATCCTACTTCAAAATTATGGTTGTGCAAGAGCAACTTATAGGGGTGGATCAAAGAAGACGGATGCTATATAGCTTCACTTTGCAATCTGATGGTTCATATATATTTGTGTCATCGTGTGGAGGTGAAGCTGGATCAGAAATATCAGGCCAAGATTTTTCTCATAACTCAATTTTTGATCCGATCAATTAATTGGACTTGGAACATGCATATATCATGATATGAAAACGACTTTATTTAATTAGCTAGTCATCGTGACTGATCAACCTATTCATTCTCAAAATGAAATGACACTATTTTTTTTCGATTGCGGTTAATTAATAATTTGATCGCAAGAACCAGTCTTTGGTCTAGTGGCTAAGGGCAATACTCTCCATGTGGGAGGTCGCGAGTTGGAAACCGGATAGAGATCATTTATAGACATATAAATTTGAGTGGCTCAATCCTCATCTTTATCTCAAAAAAAAAAAAAAAACAAAAAAAAAAAACTCTTCTGATTGCAGTTATATGTGAAATGGTAAAGTCAAGGTCTTCCTTTTTTGGACTGTAGATATATATTCTCACCGAAAAAGAAAGATGTTGAATGAGGATGGTAAAGAACAAAGAAGATTCTATCAAGGTATTATAGCCACTCAAAATTAATGTTGAATGAGCATCAGGTGATTATGGTGCTCATCATCACCTCATCGGTGATATTTTTCGATGCAGGTTCGGTACAGAGTTTATTGCGAGGACAAAACAAGTTCAACTAGATACAATAGTAGAGTAGATCGACACAACTCACAGAAAGAAAATGAGAAGATGAATTAATTTAGAGGAGATAGTTATGAGATTTGTTTGAAGAGAGAGATACTATTAGTAAGATCTTTTTTGTTTACTAGCGAGAGGCCTACCCGTTGTGCGCAGTAATACTTTGAGTATTTTTTTAATATAATATAGATAGATATTTGAAATGTCAACAATATATAACTAGAAAGGAAGATAATTGAATTGTTATAATTGGAAGCAATTCTTCTGGATTTACTCGTTTCAATTATAAATAGAGAGATTGCACATCATCAACTACACTCTTGAAACAAATAGAGAGGAAACAAGATTATAGTAACCAATCGTAGTCATTCAACAAGCAGGAATTAATTTGCACCGTCCGATCAACACTAGAAACACTGGAAAAAAACTGGAGGTGTCTAATTCATAGGTGCTTTTTAATATAGTATAGATATAAAGTCATAGCTGAGAAACATTTTGGGTCATCATTCTCTTTCATAATCGCTCCACTGATTAATAGGAAATGTGGTTGTTAAAGGATAGAATTACTTGAAAATAAAGAATGTTAGATCTTAAAAACGAAGAAGTGTCCTCACAAAAAGAAAAATATATAGCTGATTATTCGCTTTCTAGAAAACCAAAGAGAAGGCCCGAGTGAACATCGATCGGTTGAATTAAATTACACGTTACTATTCAACATAACATGAATTATAATTGATCTGAACCGTTGATTAGAAACACTAATTTAATCGATCATTGGTATGTACAAATGCTATGGTTTGGATGACAAATAAACAGCCCATGTGAAGTACGTAGAACTATGCGCAAATTAATAAGGGCAAAATCTAAACCAATGTTTTCGATTTACGCATGTATGGCAAGTCAAATGTGCATGGTTTTAATCAATTTACAATTCTCACCATCGGAGAATGCATTATCATGTATCACCATTATATGTATATATCTCAATTAATTTATTGCAATCATTGTAAATTAATTAATGATACATTATCCTAGTCACTATAATTGTTATGGCTAGAGGTGGTAATACCCGACCCGACCCACCAATCTAGCTTGAATATCCAAACCTAAACCCACCCGACCCAATCTTTTTAGAAAGATAAACTTATCGGAAACAACCCGACCCTAATCAAGATTTGTAATTGAAATCGGTAAGTACACTGTAGATGGAGTCGGTCAACTAAGTCGCAATCGGTTTCCAATCATAAACTCGAGCAATTTGAATTGACCATTTGAGCTATGGTACTGAGATATTTGGCCGAACCGCATTACCTCTCTACACTTTGCAAAACGCAATAGCCTCGGTTTTTTTTTTTTTTTACAATAATGATTAATCAAATAGGAAATTCGTCTTTTTTTTTTGTAAAAATGATTAATATTTGTTTAAAATAGGAAAACAATAATAAATTAAATTCTTTTATGGAAAATATGGGAAAAAATATTTCAGCTTAATCAGAAGGTGTCCACGTGTATTCTTATATTGTGCCTTTAAGAGTTCATAGCATCCATAAGTTGCATTTCGGAATGCATTTGTTCATTTTGGGGTGTACCTGTTACATTCCGTACACATTTATGAATGTATGAACGATTTTTCAATGAACACAAGATATTTCTGATCTAATTAATTGTCTATGAACAAGCTGGCCTTTCTTCTTCTTCTTCCCAACATTCACATGACTGTTTTGTGATTTTGTCCCAAAATCGTCCCGATTTTAATAAATCTCTCGAATTGGAATGTCTCGATGCGATTGTGTCTTCTTCTTTCGTGAAATTTGGCTAAATTAGTAAATGGTCTTCATTAGTCAATTTCGTTCAACATTTTGGATGAATGAGCAACCTCTTTCACGATTTCATGGGAAAGCTACTAGGCAACCAATTTGGGTCTAAATTGGTTAGGCTCCGGCTGATTCCTATAGAATCGGCATTCGAGTCAACTCGGACTCTGTCGCGTTTGCGAATCATATGCCAATATCAAGCTCTTGATTTCTTTCATGGTAAGTTCAGGGTGATATATACCTAACGTTCATTATGGGTTTTCCATAACACATTATGTGTAACTGTTATATTTAATATATAACTGTTACATCTCTTTATGTTTTTATGGACCTATGGTCAGGTATAATATACCAATGAACGCATGATGTTTCCGTAGTTCAACTTTGTTAGAATAATAATAGCCACTGTATTCAAATTGGCTTAAATGTATGGTCCTGAATCCTGAGTCTTGGCCCTTGCTAATTTGCTCTCAAATCAATAATTGCAAATACATAAATCAATCAATGCAGGCCACTTGGGAAAAGAAAATACAAACACACAAATCAATCAATTGAGGACCCTTGGGAAAAGAATATAGTTAATGTGAAATTGAAGTAGAGAAAACTTGAAGTCCATTCATATATATATATATATATATAGCCTGACTATTGTGAAAACGTTTGCATTTCGGAGTGAAATGCAAACGGTCCAAATTATACTTTGCTACGTCCGAAATTTCAATTTATAGCTCCCATTAAATTTATCATATAAAAATACTAGGGGATACAAAAATTTTTCATTTTTGGAACTTTTTAAGTATTTGTTTTGGATTTTTCAATATGACCCAAAAATAGTAATAATATAGTACTTGTTTGTACATAGATTTTAAAAAATCCAAAATAAATACTTAAAAAGCTCCAAAAATGAAAATTTTTGTATCCCCTAGTATTTTTATATGATGAATTTAATAGGAGCCATAAATCAAAATTTCGGACGTGGCAAAATATAATTTGGACCGTTTGCATTTCACTCAAAATGCAAACGTTTTCACAATAGTCAGGCTCTTTATATATATATATATATATTAGTTATTACAACGTACAAATTTCATGTGGATAATTAAATATTCGGTATGTGAGCTGGATTGGTCGAGGATCGATAGAGATATCTTGGTGACATCTGATTAAGAAAATACTTGCATCTGAATTAGAAATTTGGAATTTACTCCGATACAAAAACATGGCTACAGCTAGATTCGTTGATCAAGGAAAATTAAGTTTATATATACTAACCATATTTAATTACAAATTGTTGATATTTTTTGTTTTACTGTATAAATACTAGTAGAGATGGTGATTACATTCACCAATAATACAAAATTACAAATTAAAGCTGCTGCTGAAGTGCTGATAGAAGTGGATCACTACAACAGATTCGGCCTTTAGCAAGACGTTCAAGTTTTGCATAAAGCTCATATACATGTGGCTAGGTTTCTGTAACAGGCTGAATTGGTAATCAGCCTGCACAAATGATTCTAACACACAATTCACTCCAATTAGAATTAAAGAGGTAAATGAACTCAAGGTTCGCCAATGGCGGAACCGAGGACTCAACCAAGAAATTGAACTAAACTGATTTTCATTCACCTCATCCTTTCCATACAATCTATTCCCTATTTATAGACGATACTTTCCTAAGAAACAGATCTTAATTTGATTAAGAATCCATGTCGGTTTAATCTCCTCTCGACACGTCATCAATCCTAATACAGAACTAATTTATCATTTTATCTACTATTCAACGGCTACTGAGTCTTCTTTTGATTCAGCCCATTTAATTTAAGAGGGCCCACTAGTCAGTGTTACTTCAAGAGTTTGGTGCGCTGCCCGTTTCTTCAGTTTGTTGCCCGACTCCTCCTCTATCTGACCGTTGGATTTGTTCTTCATCTCCAGTTGTGAACCTATCATCATTCTCTCCTGACATTCCCCCCGTCTCAAAGTTGTGCTTGTCCTCAAGCAAAAATTTTGGAAAATTCTTTGAAATGGTATCATAATCCTCCCAAGAGGCATCTTCATCCGCTAAATTTGCCCACTTGATTAAAAGCTGTGGAACTGGAGTATTATTCCTCTTAACCAGTCTTCGATTCAGAATTGCAATTGGAGTGATTCTCAGTTTATCTTCATCTCCAATCAGCGGTAAATGTGGGGATACAGGTGTACCTCGCTTGATGTGCATCTTAAGTTGAGAGACATGAATTACAGGGTGAATACTTGATCCTTCTGACAGCCTTAGCTTGTAAGCCACTTGCCCAATTCGTTCTTCAACTTCAAAGGGACCATAGTATCTAGGACTGAGCTTATGATTTCTTCCTCTTGAGACTGAGATTTGACGATAGTGCTGAAGTTTCAGATAAACCCAATCTCCTACTGTGAAGGATCTCTCACTTCTATTTAAGTCTGCATATTTCTTCATTCTGGCTTGAGCTTTCACTAGGTTAGACTTCAATTGAAGAAGGGCTTGATGTCTATCTCTTAAGAGTTTGTCAACAGCTTCAATGGAGCTTTTGGGTGGATCACCAGTTGATAACTGAGGGGGTGGATATCCATACAAAGCCTGAAAAGGAGTAGAATTAATAGAAGAATGGAAAGAAGAATTATACCAATATTGAGCCAGGGGTAAAACTGTCAACCATTTTTTTGGATTGTTCATGACCATACACCTAAGATAATTTTCTAAACACTGATTAACTCTTTCTGTTTGGCCATCAGTTTGTGGATGGTATGATGTACTCATGTTGAGTTGAACCCCTAATAGTTTCATCATTTCCTGCCAAAATTTACTGGTAAAAGCAGGATCTCTGTCAGTAACAATAGAAGATGGCAATCCATGGAATTTATATATGTTATCTAAAAATAAAGTAGCCACATCTGAAGCCCTGTAAGGGTGAGAGAGTGGCAAGAAGTGAGCAAACTTAGTAAGTCTGTCCACCACCACCATTATTACAGTCTTTCCCTGAGATTTAGGGAGTCCAGAGATGAAGTCCATCCCAATGCTGGACCAAGCCTGAGTTGGAATAGGGAGTGGCTGGAGGAGTCCAGGAGTATGTATGTGCTCAGGTTTCACCATCTGACACGTAGGGCATGAATTGACATAGGCTATGCAGTCATCCTTCATCTTAGGCCAAATAAACATTGACTTGAGTCTGTGATAGGTTGCATTGATTCCAGAGTGACCTCCCAGGGTGGAATCATGGACTTCCTTCAATACAATCTGCCTCCAATTGCTATGGGACCCCACACAAATTCTGCCATGCTTCCTTAAGATGCCTTGGTGAAAAGTAAGATGAGTAGATGATTCCTTCCCTTTAGACAGCTTCTGTTTAAGTTGATTAATCCAAACATCATCTTCATAGCTAGCTGTAATATCTGAAACCCACTGAGCAACCAACTCAATCAAAGCTGTTAGCTCTGCAGAATTATTAAAAGAGTTACCATTGTATTCTTCCCTTCTTGAAAGGGCATCTGCAACCTTGTTATCAGTACCCTTTTTATACTGAATTGTATAGTTAAGACCAAGCAATTTAGTCAAGCCTCTATGTTGGAGAGCAGTGCTAACTCTTTGTTCTAACAGATGTTTAAGGCTAATTTGGTCAGTCTTAATAACAAAAGGGGTATCCAACAAATAATGTCTCCACTTTGTGACAGAAGTAATTAAAGCTAATAATTCTTTTTCATAAGTAGAGAGCCCTTGGTTCTTGATACCCAATTTCTTACTCAAGAAAGCCAATGGCTTATTGTTTTGCATAAGCACAGCCCCTATCCCATCTTTACTAGCATCAGTCTCAATAGTGAAGGGGTTGTGTAAAATCAGGTAATGCTAGCACTGGAGCCCTTGTCATTGCAGTTTTAAGTGCTTGAAAAGCATCTTGTGCTTCATTAGACCACTGAAAGGCATCCTTTTTCAGTAATTCAGTCAAAGGCTTACTAATGATACCATAGTTCCTAATGAATTTCCTATAGTAGCCTGTTAAACCCAGAAATCCCCTCAATTGTTTAATTGTTTTTGGTGAGGGCCAGTTAACCATTGCCTCAATTTTAGATGGATCAGTTGCAACCCCATCCTTGCTAATGATGTGGCCTAAATAGTCAATACTGGTTGTAGCAAGGGCACATTTGCTCAACTTAGCAGATAATTTATGCTGTTGTAACAATTGTAAGGTCAGTTTGATGTGTTCAATATGAGAATCAATGTCCTTACTGTAAATAAGAATGTCATCAAAAAATACCAAGATGAATTTCCTCAGATATGGTTTAAACACAGAATTCATGAGTGATTGGAAGGTTGCAGGAGCATTAGTCAATCCAAAGGGCATAACAGTATATTCATAGAGTCCCTCATGTGTTCTAAAAGCAGTCAAGGGTATAGAACTCGGATTCATCCTGATTTGATGATATCCTGCCCTAAGATCTATCTTTGAAAAAATTTGAGCCCCATTCAATTCATCAAGGAGATCATCAATAACTGGTATTGGGTATTTGTTTTTGGTTGTGTTGTCATTTAGTTGTCTATAATCTACACACATACGCCAAGAACCATCTTTTTTCTTAACCAAAATGATTGGGGAAGCATAGCAACTAATTGAAGGTTGAATGAATTTATTCTTTAATAATTCCTCAATGATCTTTTCAACCTCTAGTTTTTGAAAATGGGACAATCTGTATGGTCTCAAATTAATCACTTTGCTTTCATCTTTAAGACTAATCTGGTGGTCAATTGTTCTTATAGGTGGTAGTTCAGATGGTTCTTCAAAAACTTCATGGAACTGATCCAGAATTTCCTGTATACCAGAATTACCAGTAAAGGTAGAATCTATAGGAGCAAGAGAAGATTGTACCAACTGATTCAAGTGGAAGAGATGAGCAATTATGACCTGGCTACCCTTCTTCTGTTCTTTGTATAAATCCATATTCTCTTCATTCAAATGCAGTTCAGCAGTAACAGGTACTGCTTGAAGAATGATCTTCTTGTTGTTGTGAATAAACTTGACAGTTCCCTGAAACCAATACATCTTCATAGGACCATAATAAGACAACCAATCCATACCCAATAATATATCAAAATTATTAACAGTCAAGACCCTTAAATCACCAATGAAAGTATGATTTTGAATAGAGAATTCTACATTTGAGCACAACTGGTCAGTGGTCATTTCCCTGTTGCAAGCTGTAGTGATAGACAAATAATTCATTGTCTGAGTGGGTAATTCTAACTGTTTAACTAAGACAGGAGCAATATAAGAATGTGTACTACCACAATCCATTAGAATCTGAATGGGTATCCCTTGAATTAGACCCTTGAACTTAAGTATCCTATGAGTTTTAGGTCTGGTTGTGGTACACAAAGAAAGAGAAGCATGTTCAACTGCATGTTCTTCAAGAGATAAGTTTTGTAGTGTTTCTTCCACTTCCACGTCACTCAGTTCTTCTATCTCCTCTCCCTGGAGATAGTGCATGGACTTCTTAACACATTTATGTCCTGGATGAAACTTTTCATTGCACCAGAAACATAACCCTAAAGCTCTCTTCTGATCAATGGTTAAATTTGAGAAATCTGTTAACTCAGAAGATTTTGCAGGACCAATTGACAGAGGGTTGTCAGAAAATTCCTTATTTTTCAAGAATTTAGATTGTTGAAAATTGGAATTGGAGGGTTTATTCTTGAATCTTTTATCTTGGCTTTCTAAAGATTTCTCTATTTGTTTGGCTATCTTAATAGCATCTTTGAGAGTCTTTGGAGAGTGCAAGATTAAAGAATCAGCAACCTCTTCTTTTAATCCACACATAAATCCAAGAAGATAAAATTCTTCAACAGAATAGTTTTGAGATAAGATTCTTGATTTAATTCTGACAAAAGCCTTGCTGAAATCAGCAACAGATCCCTTCTGCCTAAGATTCAAAAATTCATGAACTGGATTCTTAGTTTCAGGGGTAAATTGGTCAGATATGTCCTCTACAAACTGTTGCCAAGGAGGATCAGGGTTATCCTTTTTGTAATACCTAAACCACTCTCTTGCATCATCAATTAGATATGGAATTATGGTTTTGACCTTAAATTGCTCCTGAGTATGATATATATCAAAATAATATTCAACATCCTCTAACCAATCCATAATTCCAGACCCATTAAACTTGGATAATTCAGCTCTAGGGGTGTTCCATTTGGTCATTTCTGTCTGTTTATCCAATTCCAACTGTTTATTTTTATCATAGAACCCGGTATTATTTCCTATCCCAGAACCAGAATTAGGATTAGGAATTCTCCCTCTATTTTTTGCAGGTGCCGTCTGAGAGCCCTTAGGAGAATCAGGCACAACAGTCTCGATAACTGGGGTTTTGCTGCTATTCAGAAGTTGGAGGATGGTGTCTAACTTCTTATCAGTGGCTTCCAACTTTTGATCTCGTTCCTTGTTTGCTGCAGTCTGCTGCTGTTCTTGTAATTCGATTCTTTGAGAAAGTTGTGTAATAGCTGTCTCCCATGTTTGTTGGGGGTGATCGTCAGTCGACTTGTTTCTCGCCATTCTTGAAGTTCTTGATGAAGGTGGTGCGGAAGTTTGGGTTGAGATCGGTGCTCTGATACCAGATGTAACAGGCTGAATTGGTAATCAGCCTGCACAAATGATTCTAACACACAATTCACTCCAATTAGGAATTAAAGAGGTAATTGAACTCAAGGTTCGCCAATGGCGGAACCGAGGACTCAACCAAGAAATTGAACTAAACTGATTTTCATTCACCTCATCCTTTCCGTACAATCTATTCCCTATTTATAGACGATACTTTCCTAAGAAACAGATCTTAATTTGATTAAGAATCCATGTCGGTTTAATCTCCTCTCGACACATCATCAATCCTAATACAGAACTAATTTATCATTTTATCTACTATTCAACGGCTACTGAGTCTTCTTTTGATTCAGCCCATTTAATTTAAGAGGGCCCACTAGTCAGTGTTACTTCAAGAGTTTGGTGCGCTGCCCGTTTCTTCAGTCTGTTGCCCGACTCCTCCTCTATCTGACCGTTGGATTTGTTCTTCATCTCCAGTTGTGAACCTATCATCATTCTCTCCTGACAGTTTCTCAGCAACACGCCTTTAGGTCTGGGTGAATGCAGCCTAGCAAGGGTCTATAGCAAAACTAAATCATGGTGTGGGTGAAGATAGGAACCGCTGTGTTGAAGTCAGCCACACCAGTTGTCTTGACCTCTAGCAAAACGAAGCGGTCTTGCTGATTAACTTTTCCAGTTGTAAGTCCAGTGGCAAAAAGGTCATTTCACATTATTTTTTTATTTTTTTTTGCGAGATCTAAAGAATATTACAGCAGCATATAAATGCATGTGGTCCCCACAAATTAATATATTTGACACACGTTTCACACTGCAGCCCATTAACAATTAATTATAATAAACAAAAGCTGGAACTTTCAAATTATATTAGAGCAAATAAATTGTTTTACAAAAATATTCCGAATTACTATTAATAAAAAAAAAGTAACATGTAACAATCAGTGTTTTAAATAACGGTATGCGCTCGTCTGACGGACAGGTCACCGCCAAGTGATTTATCGTTATGCGGCCGATTAATCGGATTTTTGCGGACAATTTTACGTTTTTTTATGATATGTGCATCATAGTTATGTTAAGATTAAAATAAGCTTACTTAGATATTCAATAATAAATTTAGAGTTTAATGTATTCATAAGCTAATTTACATATTATGTCATTTGTGCTTAAAAATCATTTCTACTAGAACAAGCTGATTTTCCTTTCTCATTTTCTCTTACATCCACATTTTATAAATGTACAAATTAAGAAAACTTTTTTTTTTGTAGCTACTTGAAGCATATGAATTTATTTGTGATCAGTAAAATATAGCAATTGGTCTAATAGCATAAACAATGATTTTTTTTAAAGGAGGTCAGAGACTTACAAATAGAACAATATCGTTTAGACATTTAATTTGAATCGCTTGACATTTAATTTGTATAAAATATATAGAGAAGATTGAATTAGTTAATTATTTAGATAAGAAAAAATGTTTCTTTATCTTTATTTTCACAATGAATAAGTCATTTACTTTATTTAAAGCAAAGACAATTGTAAGCTTTATGTATATCATGATAAGAAATAAATATAATGATACAAATATTTATTTTGGTTCGGGTTATAAACAAGTATTTTGGTTAATTGAATAACTAAGCTAAATTAAAATACAACTGAAAAGAACAAAAATGAAGACAGTTAAGGAACAAAAATATATTAAAACAAGAAGCATATGGACTTTGAGCCGCATAGCACAATAACATGCACGAAAGAAGGATGAACGAAGTGTAATATTAATAATACACGAGTTGCTGACCACGTGTTGCGGGCCCGAAGCAAAAGAATAACCAATGAAATAACTTTAATATGAATTGTTCGCACGATTATGCGGCTTTAATCGGCCGATTAAACAGAAAATTACTGATTAATCGGAAATTTTGGCCGTTTTAACGTCTTTAACTGTGAAATAGTGTCCGTATCAGTAGTTCGTGGCGGTTTGGCTGCCGCATCCGATTAAACGGATGATTAATCGGCCGAATCAGCCGATTTTCAAAACACTGGTAACAATATCTCACAAGTTCTGGACATAATTTACATGCTCATCATCCCCAACTATTAGTACTATCAAGAGTTTTAGGTTGAACATCATCAAGAAAAGCACCTTACATCCGACAGTACCCAATTGTGACTTGAACTAGCACACATCTTTGAATAAAGCGGCATGGTAAAATTGATGTCCTACATCTTCCGACACTTTCTCATCATTTGATCATAAACATCTTAAGGGTTTGCTCCTGTGGAAGCATACCAATCAGGACTTACTTGATCTCTGAAAAATAATTGCTCAGTTCATGCTCTAGTTTCTCCCTGTGTGAAACAAATGTGAGAAAATTTACTAATGTGAAACCATATCCATCTTTTACAATACCCCTTCCTAGTGTGACATCGACCCCAATCACACTTTGAATAATACAACACCAAAGCTTCACCTATAATCTAATTCAATAATTTCTTTCAGTCTCTCATAATAGGTCATATCACTCAGAATACCATTTATAACGAGCACGTCATAATTTATAACCATTTAAATTGTAGTTCTATACATACAACTTCATGTGGTCCTTTCATGAAATTTGGCTAAATTGTCTTCAACTTCGTCAATTTCCTTCAACATTTTGGATGAATGAGCAACCTCTTTCATGATCTCATAGAAAAGCATTGGTTGAGTAACTTGGGTCAAAATTTGTTCGCCTCCGGCTGATTCCTATCCGAATCGGCATTTGAGTTAACTTGGACTCTGCCTAGTTTGCGAATCATACCCAATATCAATCTCCTGATTTCTTTCCTGGTTGTTCAACTATGTTAGAATTAATAATAACCACTGTATTCAAATTAGCTTAAATGTATGGTCTTGACCGTTGCTAATCTACTCTCAAATCAATAATTGCAAAATACTTAAATCAATCAATGCAGGCCACTTGGGAAAAGAGAATATACAAATACATAAATCAATCAATTGAGGGCCCTTGAGAAAAGAAAATATATAGTTAATGTGAAATTGAAGTAGAGAAAACTTGAAGTCCTTTCGGAAACGGGTGGTAACTCAGTTGGCTAGGAGAGAAAGTCCTAGAGTTGTTGTCTACCTAAAGGTCCAGAGTTCGATACCCGCCCATGCAACTTTGCAGCTGCTACAAAGATTTCGAAAACTTGAAGTCCTTTCATATATATATATTAGTTATTACTTATTAGTTTATTACAACGTACGAATTTCATGTGGATAATTAAATATTCGGTATGTGAGCTGGATTGGTCGAGGATCGATAGAGATATCTTGGTGACATCTGATTAAGAAAATACTTACACCGATACGAATTAAGCACATGCATGGCTACAGATAGATTCGTTGAGCAAGGAAAATTAAGTTTATATATACTAACCATATTTAATTACAAATTGTTGACATTTTTTGTTTTACTGTATAAATATGATGCATCGCATTTATATATGCATTTTTATCAGACTTGCACTTTTATTTTAACCTAAAATTCCTAAGTTCATATGCATTTAGGTAGTAAAATGTCTAGATTCCGGTTATTGCTTTGCTTTGGTCCAATTTTCAGGTAAATGGAGCTTTTGGAGCAATTTGGATGGGGTTTGGAGCATGGAGCAGCAAGATGGCGCTGGAGCACATTCCTTGAGGGCCGCAACCCTCACTTGCGGGCTGCAAGCACTGGTGAAACTGCAGTTTCTACCTCTCGCTGGCGCTGGCAACCGCTTGCTGGGTAGCAAGCACTATTTCAAGCACCTTGCGGGCCGCAAGATGGTTAAATCTGCAGTTCTTCCTATTTTCTGGTGCCCTAGCCTATTTAAAGCAGACTTTTTAGGTCTGCCTGGAGGATCAAAGAGGAGAGCGCCATCCAGAGACCAGAGAACAGCGGTTACTTGCTTGTTTCATCAACCTTGAAGGAAGAATTTGAGAGAATTCTTCCTCCAAATTGAAGATCAAGTGGATTCTAGTCATTCTTCGGTTCTATCATCATGAACTATTTCCTTTACTTGTTTTCCTTGTTTTCTTTAGTCATGACTGAGTAGTTCTTTAGTTCTTAGGGTTTAGGATGATGTTTGTTTGTATAGATTAACTGTATGCTTGTTTTACTTGAGTTGTTTTCAATTTACTTCGCTTTTCATGAAATTGTACTTGTATCATTGCTTATTTGTATGGTAAACCCGTGGATTAGGCCAAATCCGGTGTGGTTAAATATATTATTTGACCAAGAACTGTTATTTGTACTAATTGGGTTGATAGTTTTCTGTCCTAGAGTATCCGAGAGGAGAAATTGCGGTTTGATGAAAGTTGAATCGCATCCTAGAACAAAAGTGAATTGAATTTAGTTTTAGAGATAATCCTATAAATTTCTATTGAACTAAAAGTGTTAAAAGTATCAAAATATGACAAATGAGGTCCTTATAACATCTCAGGTTTAGTTAGAAATTGATAACTCGAGTTAAAACACCAGAAACCAGAACAAACCTACTATCTGCCAGCACGTTGCGGACCGCAAGAACGACTTGCGACCCCGCAAGCATCTGCAGACAGTTGTAAAACAGAGGTGCAGTGCTGATTGCGACGCAAGAGACATCTTGCGGCCAACAAGCAACGGTGAACCCCTGACATTACCCCTTGTGACCCCGCAAGCAGTTGATCCATACAACAAATTGATTCCGAAAACCCTGGAAACGCCTTTTTAGCATCTGATTTGAGTGTTTACCTGCTGTTATTTACTCTTTAGCATCTTTAATTGTTTAGGATACCAATCTTTGATAAACCCCTCTTTTATACCAAAAACACCAAAAATACTTTATTTTAGGATTTAGAATTGAATTTAGAGTCTTGTTTAGATTTAATTTCCGTCCCTGTGGATTCGACTCCGACTATACTGTATGAAGATCGTACGTTTACGATCGAGTGCATATTTAGGATATTTAAAAGCCTATACCGATTACCGTGATCAAAATAATAGTAGAGATGGTCATGATTACGTTCACCAATATATAAAGCAAAAGCTGCTGCCAGAGTTGTGATAAAAGACGATGGATCTTTCACATTCCATTGATATTGAGGCGCCGGCAGTTTCTCTTGAAGACAGAGCTCCTTCCATTGAGGAAATTGCTTCCGGTGAGATTGAGGAGCTAGGAGCTTCTCTTGAGAGCATCTCCAAGAGCTTCCCAAAAAATGGATCCCAATATATTTATATTGGGTGTCTCCCTAAATTTTTTGGGAGCCAATTTTTACCTCAATTTCCAACAGATTCCCAAAATATGGATCCCTATAAATTCAAAAGGTGGGCCGATGGTGACTGGGCATTAAACCTATTCAAACAGACGATTTGAAAGTTGTAGAAGCTGTTGCATTAAACCTATTGACAACCCTGATCCAACAGTTCAAGTCAATTGTTTAACCTGGCTTTGTTGTGTGATTGGGTTATTTAAACTACTCAAATAAAAAAAATGTTTATATAAACAACAAACTTATAAAAAAAAATACAAAAAGAATATTAGAGAAATGAAATGTTGTACCTGCACTTTGTTGTGGATTAATGCCTACACCATCTGAACATTAAGAAAATAATTATTGTAGTTAGACAATTAACCCAATTACGGATTTGCTAAATCATACATCACATAAAAAAACATTGATATATACAAATGAGTTTTTGGGAGTGTGGAGAAGTGAACAAAAATAGAGAGTTTTTGGGTGGATTTGGGGATAACCCAAAATTTGGGAATGGTTTAAAGAAGCTATTGGAGTTCAAATTTGGTCCCTAATTCCCAATATTTGGTTTTAGAGATGGTTTTGGAAAGCTCTTAGAGATGCTCTGAAGACGGAGATTCTTCCGATGAGGAAAGTGAAGAGACAGATTCTTCCGCTGAGGAAATTACTGAAGGTGTGGCTGCGCGTTTCTATATCTTTTGATTAAGATGAGGGCCGGTGTTGACGTGTTGTTGTTCAAATAAATTTCATTAAGATTATCTCAAAAAAAAGTTGACCCCACTTTTATATAAATCAAAGATTTAAATAGCGGATAACGGACTCGTAGAGGTGGGGTATATTTGATAACGGATATCGGATAGCAGAGCAATCGCGGGCGCTACCAGGTCCTATTATGTGGAATATTTTAAATATTTTATTAGTTCATGAGCTAACATATTTAACAAAAATGATGAATAATTAGAATAATGTATAAAGTTTTCTAACCAAATTGTATAAAAATTATATAATTATTGTATTATTTTTGAAACAAAGCATTCTTATTCAGATATATTGACATAGTACAATATGATAGTCAGTCTTATATTGCATAAGTATTATTTGTTTCTATCAAAAGGATTTCAAATTGAAATTACTTTTCCTAAATATTAGAAAAATTGTATGATACAACATTACTTAAAAAAATATTTATTGACTATATAACATTTTAATGGATTTCAACTTCTCAAGTATATGATTTTCATTTTCACTAATCAATCCCACAATTTTTCTTATGTGGATACTAAGTTTATATAACATTGATTGTTGTTTACAAATCCAATTAATTATGTGTTAAACAATTGTAAAACATAAATAACAACTATTAAGTGTTAGATATCATAAAATAATTAAAAATATATATGATTCTAACCATATTTTATATGTTACTATATAAAGTATTAAATAGCGGGAAAAAACCGATAGCGTCGTAGCATTTTGCTTCTAAAACGCTATATCGACCACTATAGCGGCCGCTATGAGCGCTATTTAAACCTCTGTATAATACGAAGAAATAGGTACAAAGGATGCGGGGACAAATAATTTTGGAACTTCTAATAGTTGTCGGAAGTTCCAACAAGTTGCTCCCCAAAAATAATTCGATGTTATAAATCATTTTCATTAAAAATTTTAGTAAGAAATAATTTATTACCCCCCATAACAAGTGTAGGAACTAGGATAACGTTAATGGTTGCACTAAATTAATAAGAATATATAATGGTGATAACTGATAAATGATAATGCATTCTCGATAGAGAGAACTTTAATTAAACTAGCAAAAAAACCTCGCCTTGCTTTGGACTCAAATTGTTATTTCTTATAATAAATTTTTAAGATAATATGTAATGGGTCTTAAATTGAGATAATTTATATGGGTCTTTAATTTTAATAGGCTGAGAACATCAACGGGCATTAACGTACGTCAACAGTGGTGATCAATCAAAGAAAATGATCGGCGTCTCAGGTTTTTTATTTGGGGAAGATAGACCTTTCATGTCATTTTTTCCAATATGCTTTTATATATTAATTAATAATTAAATTTATTAAAACTCTGCACATTAATTTGACTTGCCATACATGCATATATAGATCGAAGACATTAGTTGACAGATATATATATTTGACCCTATTAATTTACCCATAGTTCTAGATATTTCACATGGGTTGTTTATCTGTCATGCATCCAAGCCATGGGCCATGCCCATGCATATATAGGCATATAGCACTTGTACATAAATGATGGATTGAATTTTCAAAATTCAACGGTTCGGAGAGATCGCTTCTTCGTTTATAATCAGCTAATTTTCTATTTGTGAGGTCGCTTCTTAGGTTTATAAGATCTAACTTCTTGATATCGCCCAATAGTTTCTCAGCTTTGATTTTATGAATAGAACAATTGTGAAAGCGTTTGCATTTCATTCCGACGGTGCAAATTATACTTTATCACGTCCGAAATCTGGATTTATGGTTTTCATTAAATTCATCATATAAAAATACTAGGATACAAAAATTTTTCATTTTTGGAGCTTTTTAAGTATTTATTTCGGATTTTTTTAAATCAATGTACAAACAAGCACTATTTTATTAATATTTTAAAGTTATTTTGAAAAATCCAAACAAATACTTAAAAATTCAAAAAATGAAAATTTTTGTATCCCCAAGTATTTTCATATGATTAATTTAATGGGAACCATAAATCGAAATTTCGAATGTGGCAAAGTATAATTTGAACCGTTAGCATTTCATAGCGAAATACAAACGTTTTCGTATTAGTCTAGCTCATGATTTTAATTATAGTATGTTATCATGTAAATATAGTAACGGTAATAAAATGTTCAATTCGTAAAGAAAATTCACTGGAAAGGAGAAAAACCTTAACTTTATTGGCCATCAGCCATCTCGAAACCATGTGTATATTTGACTTGTGATTAAGAAATGACTTATATCTGAGTTTGTAATTAAGAACTTACTCCGATACAAAGCACATGAAATAGATCCGTTGATCAAGGAAAAAGTAGTATTCATAATGACCATATTTACAAACCGTTGGCATCTTTCTTTCTAGTATATAAACACTAGTAGAGATGGGGATTGGATTCACCAATATTGCAAAAGCTGCTGCAGAATTGGTGATATTATAAGACGATGGATCATTCACATTCCATTGATATTGAGCCAGCAGTTTCTCTTGAAGACAGAGCTCCTACCAATGAGGAGATTGCTTCCGGTGAGATTGAGGCCGCAGCTTCTCTTGCAGACGGAGATCCTTCCGCTGAGGAAAGTACTCAAGGTATGTTTGTGTGCGTGTTTCTATATCTTTTGATTAAGATGAGGGCCGGTGTTGATGTGTTGGTGTTCCAATAAATTTCATTGAAATTGTAAAAAAATAAAAAAATAAAAAATTGACCCACTTTATGTTTATCCTTATCCATTACTATATATAAAAGCATATTGGAAAAAATGACATGAAAATGCTATCTTTCCTAAATAAAAAATCTGAGCCGTTGATCATTTTTTTTTATAGATCAGAATCGTTGATTTACGTTAATGCCCGTTGACGTTAATGTCTCAGGCCATTAAAATTTAAGGCCCATATCAATTTCCTCAATATAAGGCCCATTACATATTATTTTAAAAATTTATTATAAGAAATAACAATTTCAGTCCAAAGCAATACGTGGGCTCTTTACTAGTATAAATAAAATATTTTTTTTGAGGAAAAACAATGAATATAAAATATAACAACTTTTTTAATAAAAGCTTTTCTATTTTTACGTTATTTAAAGAATCTTTGTCAAATGTTTTCAAAATTCCATTGTTAAGATTGGTTTTGTCACTCATCAAAATAAGAAGTATTTTCAATGAAGTGATCCCCTTATATTAAAGATTAAAATACTTCAAGCCAGAGAAAGTACGATAGAAAATCTACTTTTCCGTAGTTTGGATGTATAACAAAATAACAACACATGATATATTGACCATTATTTTTTGCAGTAGATTATCGTTTAATGCTTACAATTAGTAATAACTAATAAGCTATTATCTTTTCTTTAGGAAATTAATTATGTAGCTTATTATTTGAGTCAGATCCTCATCATATATATCTTGTTTTCTACTGGAAAGCCATATTAATTGATTGGTACAGTAATTAAATCTTCTCAAATGCAGAACATTGACACTAGCTATCGTACTCATTGTATGATAGATGATTTGAACTTAAAAAGAGTGATTTGTGTTTCTATGCGAGTCTTAATGTTTGTTTTCTTTTAAAGTTCTCAGCCTTATAATATATTAGCTAGTATGGTAATTTCGGACAAATTGATCTCACTGATCATATGAATTTGGAGTCTTGGACTGTCATTATTTATAAAATAATCTCACCTTTAGTCTCTTTATGTTTCTTAGGAACCCCTTGTTAGCTCCATGTGGGAGAGAACAAAAGCCTTACCCCAGAGGCCGAACACAAAAGATGGGCCAACCATTTTTCGTGTTCCATATAATCTCCGTAAAAACAGAGAAAACTTAATCGAACCATCCGTAGTCACCATTGGGCCATACCACCGTGCTCGCAAGCATCTAACACCTATGGAAGATAAAAAATGGTTGTTGCTTCAAAACGTTCTCTCTCAGTGCAACAACAAGGTCACGTTGAAGGCATGTGTAGAGAAAATCAAAAGTCTACAGTTGCAAGCACGCAACTGTTACAGTGAAAGAGTAGATATGGACGATGATAGTTTCGTGGAGATGTTGATTCTTGATGGAACTTTCATTATCCAATACCTACGCAAACCCTCTGAATGGTTTGAGAGGGAGATTGGATGGGCCTCCACTTGTGTGCATACCGACTTAATCTTATTGGAGAACCAAATTCCGTTCTTTGTTGTTCAGAGTTTGTGGAATCTCTATACTGATATGCCAATATATGACAATCTTACTTACCTCATAGATCAACTTTTTGAAGGTCTCATATCAGGGAATATTACAATACCACAAGACGGAATCCATCACTTGCTCCATCTCTGCTACCTCTATGTGGTCCCCGATATGTCAACACATCAAGCGGTGCTACCCGGATGTTCTTGCTTCAAACTTTGCACATGCATGAGTTCAAAGCATGAAAATCGAAGTAAACTTCCATGTGCAACTGAGTTACAGAACTCAGGTATCAAGTTTAGAAAGAAGAAGCCTGCATGTAAAATGATGGAGGTAACCTTCCAGGGAGGAACATTAGAGATTCCTTTTATTGAGATGGTGGATCAGATCAAACCAATATTCATAAATCTCTTAGCTTTTGAACAGAGTAAGTTTTCTTCTTTTCCAAGTCATCTCATCAGCTATGCCAGTTTCATGGATTCTATAGTCAATACAGAACATGATGTAGCAATATTGCAGAGATGTGGTATTATTGGAAATCAGGTTTCAGGCGAGGAAGAGGTTGCTCTCTTCTTCAACCAGCTTTGTACTGGTACTTATATGTACTGGAATCATTACCTTTCAAAATTGGTTATTGAAGTAAACCGATATTGTGATTCAAAATGCCATAGGTATAGAGCTAAATTGATGCATGACTACTTCAACAGTCCATGGTCACTAATTTCTTTCATTGCTGCAATTACAATTTTGGGTCTTACTTTTGCCCAGACACACTTCGCAGGTGATGCTTATTTCCATCCCTCCCCAAATTAAGTCCATTGGGATACTGGTACTTGTGTTAGGTTTCCATATTTCCTTAGCGCATGCAGCTGTACTCCTGTATTTTCTTTTGTTATGTTACTTCTAGTACAATCTTGTGTAAGTTTGGATTTAGGGGCATTGTTTCGTTGTTGTTGCTTTCCTATGATCATTGAAATCTCTTGTTTTTTCTTTCTTTAAATTTCATGCCATTGTAATTTGCTTTTTCTTGCAATATTGTTTCTTGGTTCTGAAATAAAACAAACATTTATGCTCCAATTACATTTTTTTGGTGACGAGCTTGATTCTTCAGAGCTACTTAAAGTAGTGATAGTATAACTGTATAACTCATCCTGTCTTTCATTGTGTGTATCGGTTGGTCAAAATTTATGTTGTACAATTAAAATTAAACACAATATAGATTTGTTATGATGATCCTATAAAAAATTGTAATCACTTGAATTAACTGTCTTACAAGGAATTTGTCTTAATCTAATATAAAGAGATGAGCAATGAGCAACAGCTTCACTACTTAAGGCCAAGGTTTAATTTTTATTCGATGCTTTCCATGCTTCCGGGTTTCAACAGCATTAGTAGATGATGTTTCTTTCTTGAAAAGATGAGCAATTGCAGGCATAGTGCTTGTATTTTGTCACATCTCACAACAGAATCCTATCACAAAAAATTTCGTAGGAAAAAAAGGCAATCGTGCAGTGCACTGCTGCAAAATATTAGAGTAGCAGAAATTAATTTACTAGTATACACTGTTAACATGCATTTTTCAGACCATCTAGTATAATACGAAGAAATAGGTACAAAGGATGCGGGTACAAATAATTTTGGAACTTCTAGTAGTTGTCCGAAGCTCCAACAATTTGTTCATTAGTCACTATGCAATACCAGTTACCAGTATGACCAGTTTTGTGCCATGTTACAGTACCATCAAAATGAAATAAACAAAACACATGTATGTTTCAAAATAATCAGGTCGACGCAGAGTTTACATCCAAGCTCTCAAGCCGTGCTAACAGCAAAAGGAAGAATGATTGAACAAGCAATTTTAACCGGTAAAATGAAGCATAATGCAAATCCTCAAGTGATGGAAATGAATTGAAAAAGTAAATGAGAACAAACATATATAATTACCAATTTGTAAGATTTTCATGTTCCCTTAATAAATTTATTTGTTCCACTAAATGAAACTTAAAATATTGGAGTTCAGGCTTCACAGATAGGCACATTAACAGCTCACTTGATTAATGAAAATATGAGGGAAAAACAAAACTGTTTTTTTGGAATTAAGCATCCAGGAAAAAGAAATGACAGGGAAAAAATAATATGCACATTGGCACAGACTATACATATATATACATACCAAAGTTGGTGTTTTACCAGTTTTTTTTCTAACTTTTTTCTCTCTGTTTTTTTTATTATTATTATTATGTTGTATCACTTGCCTCCTCCCTTCTTTCAATATTTTTTTACAAATCACTCTGAGCAACAGAACTCGTCCGAGCTGTTGCATCATGGTTGGCGAAGGAATTATTTCGTGATATGGCCCTCGACCTCGGTGTTCCCGGGTGGTAGTTTTTGATACCACCTTCTTCCTCATCATCGCTTGGAACTCGACATTTCTCTCCTAATATGATCGTCTTTTTCCAGATCATATCCTCTCCAGGCTCGGCATGATCCTTTTTCTCCCTCCTGCTAGTTCGCATTATCTCAGGCAACTTTTTACTGAGACTAATCGATAACCGTCTCTTCGACATTGATTTTGATGAAGAAGAGGCAACACAGTTGGTGCGATAGGCACCCCCAAAAATCACACTGAAATTACACAAAATTAAAATACTATTAATTAGATCTGCTGATAAAAGGACACTACATTACTTTCTAACTTCTAAGCTTCCAGAAGAACAAGAAGCGAGACATTGCAGAAGGGACGGTTGGGAAGGAGTAATTAAAGCTGGGCAACCAACGAAGTGGATGCAGAGCAGATCAAACATGTTGATCGGAGACTGAACAGCTGGAGACTCGCTCCGTTTCCCCGTTCCCTTTCCCTCTCTCGCCGAAGTAGATTCTAGAATTTCGTTTTCCTCTCTCCATTTAGGATTTTTTTGGGCGCCAGAAAATGTAGTGATCTAACCAACCACCTAAAGCTTTTAATGTGAATAGAATCATATATATATATAACGAGTTAGATTATTATACTAACATTAGCAATTCGGACCGAAATGCTAACACTTCAAATTTTATGTTATCATGTCCGAAATCACGATTTATGGTGCTCAATAACTTTTTTATATGAAAATATTAGGGAATACAAAAAAAATTTATTTTTAGAGTTTTCTAAGTATTTTTTTTTAATTTTAGAAAAGACATCATAAATATTAGTAAAATATTGATGTTTGTACATGCTATTTTCAAAAATGCAAAACAAATACTTAGAAAACTCTAAAAAGTAAAAATAAAAAATTTTTGTATTCCCCAATATTTTTATATAAATAATTTATTAAGCACCATAAATCGTGATTTCGGACATGATAACATAAAATTTGAGGCGTTAGCATTTCGGTCCGAAATGCTAACATTAGTATAATAGTCTACTCTATATATAACATGTTCATAAACTTGAGTGATTGTGTTTAAAATATGATTCAATTTGGATTTTTATTTGGTACTTTATGAAAACTCATTAAATTTAGACTCTTGCAAATATCATGAAATTTTGATTACTTTTGATAAACAAATAATATCGAAGTTAAATGATACTTGAAATACGAACATGTTTGTAAATAAAATATATGTTTTATGATTTTATTCAAGGTTGGTTGTCAATTGTCAAATTAAATAGTTGTGAAAATAATTAGAGTAGCAGAAAATAATTCACCAATGTACTCTGTCGACATGCATTTTTTAGACCATCTGATATTATATGAAGAAATAGGTACCGGGGAGGCGGGGACAAAATAAGAAGAAGTATCAAAAAATTAATTGAGACAGAATCCGTTCTGATACGGCCCAATTAGATTGGGCCCAAAATGGCAATCAAGGTCCACAACTCATTATTAGTTATTGGACTTGAAACATGTTTGCAGTACAGATGACCGCATGGATGACGCCACAGATAACTTTGTTAGATCATGTATAGGACTATAAATAGTGCTGAAATCTAGAACATAGGGGCTGGATTCTTGTCTTATTTTCCCCAACATTCTCTCTCTGTCTTTTCCCACTAAAATTGTACTTGATTCTGGACTCAGGCTCATTACTTTCATGTCCATTTATCTGAACATATCGAGCTTTTCTACACAGATAGAGTTCTACCCATTTTGATCGCATTTATGGGTTTCTTCTCATTTCAGCTATGCCACAGACTGTAAAACTGTCGTTGCTTTAAATAAAGCCTGTTGAACTGTATCATTATTTCATCATCTGTATTATTCTGTTTATTTATTGGATGCATACTTTGATATGATGAGGTGCACTTTGAGTCCTAAAGTTTTTGAAAATTTCGAATAATTTTGGAACTTCTAATAGTTGTCCGACAATCCAACAAGTTGCTCATTAGTCACTATGCAATACCAGTATGACCAGTTTTCTGCCATGTTCTAGTACCATCAAAATGAAGATAAACAAAACGCATATATGTTTCAAAATATTCAGGTCGGCCAGCAAAATGTACCTCCAAGCTCTCAAGTCGTGATCACAGCAAAAGGAAAGAATGATTGAACAAGCCATTTTAACCAGTAAAATGAAGCATCACGCAAATGCGATGATAGGGAACTATGCCGTCTTTAAAAAATTCAAAACAAATTCTTAAAAAACTCAAAAAATGGAAAATTTTTGTATCGTAGGAGATTTTGATATAAAGAATTTAATGAGAATCTCAAATCAAAATTTCGTGATGATTTAGTATGATTTTTTAGTTAGGAGTACGGGAGTTCTTTAGGAGCACAGTAGATTTTGCTACTGAAATTGACAATGATTGTGCTAAGTGTTAACCATTACTAGTTCAACTTAATCACATATAATATTATTGCCAAAATAATATACTTTATTATCTTAACAATGCAAATTGTGTGTCGCCAAAATCGAATAAGTAAATTTCTCACAGATCATGAATCGCAGCTTGTGGCACAATTTAGAATAACAAAATTTTATGTTTCTTAGAACAGATACAGATCGACTTTGCCGGTTGGACCGAATGGATCTAGTTCGTATAAATTAAGCCCACGTACAAGACGTTAGAGAGTGTGGATCTACAAACGTCTATTTGTTTTGACGAGGGTGGGCTTTCTGTCCTAAAGTTATAGAAATGTGCATAATTTGGGTATTACATTAGTTCTCATTTAAGTAGTAAGTAATTAATATATATGCAATCACAGTACGTACGTACGTATGACCCCAGCTTACTGCATTGTGCCAACAAGATTCAAATTAACTGCAAAATGAACAAAACAAAACAAAATTTGAAAATTTTCAGGTGGGCCGGAAAATACACAACTCCCAGCTAAGCCGTGACTCGTACCAAAGTACTAAATTAAAGCTGATTGAAAAAGCAAAATGAAGCATCATAAGAATGATTAAGGTGATATGGAAACAAACAAAAGAATAAAGATGTACCAAGATTTTAAGATTTTCAATGTTCTCTCATGATCAGTTTAATTATTGCCTCGATTGAATGAAGCTTAAAGCGTAATACGTACCAAGCATCCACAGAAAAAGCGTTCATAGCGTACGTCCATAGGTACGTTTGAAGATATATATTAATTCGTTACATTCCATAGATAAATGAATATATGAACAGTTTTTCGATGGACACAAAATGTTTCTCAAGCTTAAAATTAATTAATATATATACAAGCTGCATGACAGTTGGGCATATTCTTTGACTTGAAGTCAACCGGCATACTATTTAACTCAGCTCAGCGTACGGAAGACGTATAAATATATAATGGAGCTTGAACTCGAGTCCTATTGAGGTCCCACGGCCCAATCCTATTTTTCATTAATTATGCCATGTTAATAATTCATGGACTAGCAATTTGACTGGAAAGTGAAAATGTTTTCGTTACTAATTAATGCGTGAAATGAATTGAAGGGATAGAAAGCTCACTCAGAGCTGTGTGGTGCAAGACGTACTGCATGGCCATGATTAGGAAGGAGCTAGCTTGTGGTAGTACGTAGTACTTGTTAGTTGTTGTGGGCATGCAGGGCATTGGCTTTTGAAAAGCAATAAATTAAGGGCCGGCAATCGGCATCCCAGAGATGCTTTTCTTCTTCAAAAAAAAGGTGTGGGCATTGCTTGCTGGGCAGCAATTTGGCATAATGAAGAAATTTATAAGTTCCTCTCCCTGCACTCAACTCAACTGGGGAGTGGGGAGAGGAGATCGAGTACCTGTATATGGAAAATGCTATGGGGATACCGCAAAAGATACCGTCGGGATACCACCATACAAAGTTAATTTAACGTTAATCTGCAACATGTTGCGATCAAAATGAAACATCTATAAAGTTAATCTGAAACTTAATGAAATTAAAATGAAACACAAATGATATAATTTTCTCTTTTGTTGCTCTTTCACTTCATCTTGGTCATATACGTTCTCTCAACAACTTTAAGGTAATATTTATGTTATTTAGTAGTGATTCAAGTAGATGATTTAATTTATGATTTGTATTATTCAACTTAATACGTTAATTGTTTCAAGATAATTTGTTAATGTTTCAATTTGGATATATTTTACATCATAACTGGTATCTATTTTGGTATCTTTTTTGGTATCTGTATATCTGGACCACCTGTATATATTGGTAGAGGTGACAAAAGTTGACCCAACCGAAATAGTCCACCCGATAAACCCGATGACCGAACCCGACTCGGATTTGTTAACTTACAAAAACTGAATCAACCGAACCCATAATTGACCGAATCCAAAAATATCCGAATCCGAAAAAACCTGCAAATATTAAGAACCTGAATTCAAATTATCCGAACCGATGCGACCCGCTACCTATAAAAACCCAAACCCGAAGTGATCCGGATTCATGTGACCATAAATCGACAATTATTCGAATCTGAATCAACCCGAACCGAGAGTGATTAATACCTGAGATGTGATAAAAGTACGAATTAATTGTTTATATTATTTGCATTGATTTATTCAGAAATGTGCATATGATTTTTTAAGAATTAATCTATGCATGATGCACATAAATAAAAATGTTACTTCAAATGATTGATTGATTTACATTAAATTATAAAGTTGTATTCCAACAACATAAATCCAAATAAAGACCCGATAAGACCCGAAAAGGTATGATTTGAATCATATAATTTATAATATTATATGCAAAAGTTATCCGAGAGATCGATAAATTAATAAGTTAACCCGAGTAATGACAAAACCCGACCCACTCGATTTGTATCCGGAATCCGCACCTCAAATATATGTAACCCATATAGGCCCGATTAAGAAGAATCCGGCACTTAAGCCAACCCGCATCCAGATTTACCCGAAAACCAATAAGATCCGAACTCGTAAATCCGAGCAATATAGTTGTCCCGACCCGTCTTTGTACCGAACCCGAATTTAATCGATCCGACAGAATCCGAATCCGATATCTACCTGAATCCGAAAGCAAACCGAATCTTAGTTTATCCGACCCAAATACAATCCGACCCTCCCGATTTGCCAGGTCTATATATTGGATCTCCATAATGAAGAAATTTATAATTAAGTTCCTCTCCTGCACTCAAAATTAAGGTGCTCTCTCCTCTCCAATTAAGTGCTCCCACAATAAGAAGATGGATCCTTCATCTTCCACCGAGATTACAGCTTCTCTTCCAGGTATGCGTACGTATATTCATATTAAATTACATTCCAATGAATGAGATCATCTCATCCAAAAATAAATTAAGGTTCCTAACTATATACGAGTGATGACTACTCGAAATTAATTACAAAAAGTGTTGAATGGATTCTTCGAGTAACATGAATTGAATACGGAAACATGTTGTTGCGTCCATCCTTGAAATTCCACCATAGACACAAAAGTGTGACAGGTGAGACCCACCATGTGACACTTTTTGTCTATACTTGAATTTTCACGGATGGACGGAAGGTTGCACTCAATTGAATAAATCAAGTTGATTCAGGAAAAAAAAATCCTCCAAGTATATTTTTGCAGCTGAGTTCAGAGTGTGAATGATTCGGTTATAATACTATCTCCCAAAAATATACAGGACGTTGAGTGCATCTATGGGTTCTTAAGCTCAAGGAGGTTTTCCGTGAGTTTAACCCCGAATACATATGAAATTATATTTAAATTTTAATTTATATAGTTTAATTAAATCTTATAACATACAAAAAATTTCCATTTTTGGAGATTGTTAAGTATTTATTTCAGATTTTTAATAGCAACCATACAATATTATAAAATAATCAATATTTCACATATAACATTTAAAAAATCCGAAATAAATACTTAAAAATCTCTAAACATGAAAATTTTTTGCGTGCCACATGATTTTGACATAAGAAATTTATTAAGTCATATGAATAAAAATTTGAACATGATTTCATATATTTTCGGAGTTTAGCTCACGGAAAGTCTTCGTGGGCTTAAGAACACTGCAGATTTACTCCAGGATGATATCACAATATTCATGCGGAGTCAAAGAATAAATCGCATATCTCATTTAAAAAACCCACCGGATATTTCTAAAGGCTTCAATAGGAAACAATTTTTTTTTTAAATAATCTCTAATAAAGTAATAATCATATTGTGTACGTGCAACAAAACTACTTTAAATAGTCATATTAATTGTCCAACTGGAGTAGCTTTGGCAGCCCTATTTGGAGGGCTGACATCGATCAAACGTTTGTTTGATTTATTTCAAAAATTTATAAAATTGACACATTTTTGTCTAATTAATTACGTTTCAGAGAATTTCCTTGTTAGCTCCATGTGGGAAACACTAAATGCCTTACCCAAAAGGCCGAACACAATGAAGGATGCCCCGACCATTTTTCGTGTTCCAACTCATTTTCGTAAAAACAAAGAAAACTTAATTCAACCATGTGTGGTCTCCATTGGGCCATATCACCGTGGTAGCAAGCACCTTGCACCAATGGAGGATAAAAAATGGTTGTTGCTCCAAGACATGCTTTCTCAGTGCAACAACAAGGTCACACTGAAGGCATGTGTAGAGAAAATCCAAGGTCTGCAGTTGCAGGCACGCAGGTGTTATAGTGAAAGAGTGGATATGAATGATGATAGTTTCGTCGAGATGTTGATTCTCGATGCGACTTTCATTATTCAATATCTTTGGGGATCTTATCAATGGTTCAAGAGGGAGACCGGATGGGCCTCTTATTGTTTGGAAACAGACTTAATCATGCTGGAGAATCAAATACCGTTCTTTGCTGTTGAGAGTTTGTGGGATCTCTACTATCCAAGTGCACCATTAATAAATCCCGAAAACCTGGAAATTATCAGAAAAATATTTTGTTCTAATTTTATATTAGGGAATACTACAATACCACAAAATGGATTCCATCACTTGCTTCATCTCTGCCACCACATAGTGGTCCCTGATATGTCAGCACATGTAACGGTTCTAGCTGGATGTTCTTGTTTCAATCTATGCAAATGCATGAATTCTAAGCATGAAAACTCAAATAAACTTCCAAGTGCAACTGAGCTGCAAAAAGGAGGAATCAAGTTTAGAAAGAAGAAGTCTCCATGTAAAATGATGGATATAACTTTCCAACAGGGCACGTTACAGATCCCTTTAATTAAAATTTATGATGAAACCAAGACCTTAATCATCAATCTTTTAGCTTTTGAACAGAATCAGGTTTACTCTGTTCCAAGACATCTCACCAGCTATGTCAGTTTCATGGATTCCATAATCAACACAGGGCGTGATGTAGCAATATTGCAGAGGCATGGTATTATAGGGAATAATCTTTCAGGTGAGGAAGAGGTTGCTCTCTTCTTCAACCAGCTTTGTGAAGGCGTTGTTAAAATTGAGGGTCATTACCTTTCTGACATGACCAAGGAGGTGAATCAGTATTATGATTCAAAATATCATAGGTATAGAGGAAAATTGATGAGGGAATACTTTAACCGTCCATGGTCACTAATCTCTTTCATTGCTGCAGTAATAATTTTGGGTCTTACTTTTGCCCAGACATACTTTGCGGGTGATGCTTATTTCCATCCCTCCCCAAAGTAATTAAGTCCAGTCCATTGGGATACTGGTACTTGTGCTGTTACTTGTGTTAGGTTTCCTTCTTTCCTTAGCATATCTGTAATTCTGTATTTTCTTTTGTTTTGTTACTTCTAGCACAATCTTGTATAAGTTTGGAATTTGGTTTTAGGGACATTGTTTCGTTGTTGTTGCTTTCCTAAGATCAATGAAATTTCTTGTTTTCTCTTTCTTTAAATTTCATGCCATTGTAATTTGCTTCTTCTTTGCAATGTACTATTTCTTAGTTCTTAAATAAAACAAACATATGTACTCCAATTACATTTTTTTTTTTATGACGAGCTTGATTTTTCAAAGCTATTTAAAGTAGTGACAGTATAATTTTATAACTCATCCTGTCTTTCATTATGTGTATCGGTTGGTCAAAATTTAGGTTGTATAATTAAAATTAAACGGAAAAACTATATAACAAACACAATATAGAATTGCCATGATGATCCTATAACAAATTTTAATCCCTTGATTTAACTGTCTTATGAGGAATCTGTCTTAATCTAATATAGAGGGATGAACAATGAGCAACAGCTTCACTAATAGGGCCAAGGTTTAATTTTTAGTCGGTGCTTTTCATGCTTTTGGGTTGCAATGATATCAATAGATGATTTTTGTTTCTTGAAAAAGTGAGCAAATGCAGGCATACACTCACGGAGCTAGGGGGGTGTTGGGAGGGTCACCCCCCCCCCCCCCCCACCCCCCAATATTATCATGAAAAATTTTGCCCCCCAATAAATATTTTCTGGCTTCGTTACTGCAGGTATAGTGCTTGTATTCAGTCAAAACTCACGATAGAAGCCTATTATAAAATTTGTAGGAAAAAAAGGCAATTGTGTAGTGCACTTCTGCAAAACATTAGAGTAGCAAGAAATAATTTACCAGTATACTCTGTCAATATGCATTTTTCAGACCATCTGGTATAATATGAAGAAATGGGTACAAATTAAGTATGCGAGGACAAATAATTTTGGAACTTCTGATAGTTGTCCGAAGCTCCAACAAGTTGCTCATTAGTCACTATGCAATACCAGTATGACCAGTTTTCTGCTATGTTCCAGTATCATTAAAATGAAGATAAACAAAACATATGTATGTTTCAAAATAATCAGGTCGACACAGAGTTTACATCCAAGCTCTCAGGCCGTGCTAACAGCAAAAGGAAAGAATGATTGAACAAGCTATTTTAACCAGTACATAAAATGAAGCATCACACAAATGCGATCATAGGGAACTCTACCAGCTTTAAAAAAATCCAAAACAAATACTTAAACAACTCAAAAAATGGAAAATTTTTGTATCGTAGATGATTTTGATATAAATAATTAATGAGAATCTTAAATCAAAATTTTGAGATGATTTAGTATGATTTTTTAGTTAGAAGCACGGTAAATTTGCAACTGAAATTGACAATGATTGTGTTAAGTCATAAGTGTTAACCATTACTAGTTCAACTTAATCACAGATAATTTTTTTGCCAAAATAATATACTTTATTATCTTAACAATGCAAATTGTGTCGCAAAAATCGAATACGTAAATTTCTCATAGATCACGAATCAATCGCAGCTTGTGGCCCAATTTAAAATTACAAAATTTTGTGTTTCTTATAAGTTATAACAGATACAGATCGACTTTCCTGGCTGGACTGAATGGATCTAGTTCGTATAAATTAAGCCCACGTACAAGACGTTAGAGAGTGGATCTACAAACGTCTATTTATTTATTTGACGAGGGTGGGCTTAATTCCAGTCCTAAAGTTATAGGAATGTGTATAATTTGGGTATTATATTAGTTCTCATTCAAGTAGTAATTACTATATATGCAATCACAGTACGTACGACCCCAGCTTACTGCATTGTGCCAACAAGATTCAAATTAACTGCAAAATGAACAAAACAAAACAAAATTTGAAAATTTTCAAGTGGGCCGGAAAATACACAACTCCCAGCTAAGCCGTGACTCGTACCGAAGTACTAAATTAAAGCTGATTGAAAAAGCAAAATGAAGAATCATAAGAATGATTAAGGTGATATGGAAACAAACAAAAGAATAAAGATGTACCAAGATTTTAAGATTTTCAATGTTCTCTCACGATCAGTTTATTGCCTCGATTGAATGAAGCTTAAAGCGTAATACGTACCAAGCATCCACAAAAAAAGCGTTCATAGCGTATGTCCATTGGTACGTTTGAAGATATATATTAATTCGTTACATTCCATAGATAAATGAATATATGAACAGTTTTTCCATGGACACAAGATGTTTTTCAAGCTTAACATTAATTAATATATATACAAGCTGCATGACAGTTGGGCATATTCTTTGACTTGAAGTCAACCGGCATACTGTTTAACTCAGCTCAGCGTACGGAAGACATATAAATATATAATGGAGCTCGAACTCGAGTCCTATTGAGGTCCCACGGCCCAATCCTATTTTTCATTAATTATGCCATGTTAATAATTCATGGACTAGCAATTTGACTGGAAAGTGAAAATGTTTTCGTTACTAATTAATGCGTGAAATGAATTGAAGGGATAGAAAGCTCACTCAGAGCTGTGTGGTGCAAGACGTACTGCATGGCCATGATTAGGAAGGAGCTAGCTTGTGGTAGTAAGTAGTACTTGTTAGTTGTTGTGGGCATGCAGGGCATTGGCTTTTGGAAAGCAATAAATTAAGGGCCAGCAATCGGCATCCCAGAGATGCTTTTCTTCTTCAAAAAAAAAGGTGTGGGCATTGCTTGCAGGGCAGCAATTTGGCATAATGAAGAAGGGTATTAAGTTTCTCACCCTGCACTCAAATGGGGAGAGGCAGAGGAGAGTACTTATATATATTTGATCGGATTCACCATTAATTAATTAATTAATAGTGCAAAATTAAGCTGCCCCCCCTCCACACACTCTCTGTAGTACTTATATCTTCATACTTTTCCCTACACACACTCTCTGTAGATCACCGGTGATTAGATTCACCATTAATAGCGTAAAATTAAGCTGCTCCCCCTCCCCAAGTGCTGTGCTGATACGGTAAGAAGATGAATCCTTCATTTTCCACTGAGGAAAGATCTCCTTCACACCATGATCAAGGTATGCCTATTTTTCATCTTAATATTATGCGAGTGTAGTTGCTCCAAAAAATTCCAATGAATGAGGTCATTTAGAAACATGCATGACATCAAATTACGCAAATAATGAACTTATTCTAGGATATATATATATTTTTTAATAACTAAGGTAGGGTTTGGTGTCCCCCCTGTTTTAATTACTCAATGTATTGTCACAGCAATGGAGTCAGTGCTCCAAAGTAAGGAAAAAAAAAAAAAACAAGCAATGGAAAAATAAAGTTAAAAAAGAAAATGAAAAATGCGTGAGAAGCCAACATGCAATCCAATTTAAATTAACCTACGATCCAAAAAAAACACCATAATTAATTTGATTCGATTGGAAGGTTAAACTGACCCGACCTGTCCGACCTGAACTTGATCCCGACCCACCCACTTGATTTGCCACCTCTAGTATCCTTCTCATCGATCATTTAGTATATGGTAATTTTGAAGAAACATTATCCGTCTGATAAAATGAATTTGAAACTCCAAATTTTGTAAAATATTCTCATATCATTTGGCTATTTACATTTCAGAGAATTCCCTCGTTAGCTCCATGAGAGAAAAACTAAATGCCTTACCATTGGAATAAGTACGGGAAAAGAGAGATTTTTGAGAACACATAGATTCTCGTTTTTGAGAAAAACTAAATGCCTTACAACTGTTTTGCAAAGGACATGACGACTACTTTATATAGAAAGAAAACAAAACCCTAAAAAGACAAATTAATGCAAAAGGTACTAAATACCCGTAAAACTGTAAAAAAAAGGCCCAAAAGTCTATAAAGGAAGACTCGGATCGTAAATCGAGGTCCGAGCTCGTAGCTTAATATTATTTTTTATATTACAATAAATAACTACAACTAAAATAAATATCATTTTCTTTTTTTGAGGTCACTTCTTTCATTTTTAAGTAATTTCTATCATTTTAACAACAACATTTTTTTTTTAAATCTGTAGATCGAGAGATTATGAAAGAGAACAATCGCCCAATAGTTTCTCATCAGCTATGATTTTATAGTATGTTATCATGTAAATATAGTAACGGTAAAATGTTCAATTCGTCAAGGAAATTCCCTGGAAAGGAGAAAAACATTAATTTTATTGGCCATCTGGAACCATGTGTCTGGATTCTGATTAAAAAATGACCATATTTATAATACGCTGACATTTTTCGTTTTACTATATAAATACCGGTAGAGATGGTGATTACATTCATCAATAATGCAAAAAAGCTGCTGCTGAAGTGCTGATAGAAGTCGACGATGGATCATTATTCACATTCCATTGATATTGAGGCGGCCGCGGCAGTTTCTCTTGAAGACAGAGCTCCTTCAAAAGAGGAAATTGCTTCCGGTGAGATTGAGGCGGCAGCTTCTCTTGCAGACGGAGATTCTTCTAATAAGGGAAGGGCTAAAGGTATGCATGTCTGTTTCTATATATATCTTTTGATTACGATGAGGGCCGGTGTTGACGTGTTGGTGTTCCAATAAATTTCATTGCAATTATCTCAAAATAAAGTTGAACCACTTTTATATAGGGAATTGATATGGCGATACCGATGAAACTTCCGTCGACGATACCGAACGCGGTTTACCATCCGATTCAATGACCGGTTCATCGCTTCTATTGTTTTCTAATATAGGAAGTCATATAATTTTTTTGGTCTTTCTCTTCCGTCTCTCCTCTGTCGATTTTTTCCTTGCATCTCTCACTTTCTCCCTAAACCCATGGCAGGGACTTAATTTGCTTTCTCCCTCTCCCATTCCTTGTCTCCCTCCCTCTCCCTCCCTCCCTCTCTAAGTCTCTCACTCCCTCTCTATGATTTCTAGACCTTTCATTTTTATTCCTTTTATATTTTTTCGGTGAATTTCCATTTGCTTTCGGACAATAAGAGTTCATGGATTGTGAAGAAAATAAGGTTTTCTCATACCCAAGACCCGTCTTATCATTAGGCTTTTGGCCTATGTACATTTGCTCATGATTATACTTTGTGCTACTAGAAGCAAAAGATGATCTTAATGCCCTATTTTCGGTTTCCAAATTTTGAATTCTTACTTTTGAAATTCCTATCTCACCCGAATGGGTTTGACAATTGTTTTCAAAAACCGGTTTTTCATATTCTTTTTCAAGATCCTTAATTTTTGCCTCAAAAATTTTAACTTAGATTTAAGAACATTGACATCACTTCTTAATGATCTAATAATAGCTTCTTTCCTAAATAATGTTTTGTTGGACTCTTCAAGAAGATCCTTAAACCTATTCAATTTATTTGTCATAAGTTCATTGCTCAAGGTACGTAGTACTCTTTTCATAGATGGGTTGTTCTTTTTGGTCATCAATGACATTAATACCCTTGGTCTCAATTGTATTATCACTATCACAATTTGAACTTTCATCACTATCTTCACAAAATATAGTTCTTAGATATACCTCGCTTTCCAAGTTGGATGTTGTGGAGGTTGAAGCATCTTCCTTTGGTTTGCGCTTTTCTTCCTTCATCAAGGCAACCTTCTTGAGAGCCACAATGGTCAACTCATCGGTGATGTTCTTGCTTGAAATGATTGCTTCCATCTCTTCAACATAGTTGACTTCACTAACTTCCGCCACAAGAGCCAAGTTTTCTTGCTCCTCACTTTCTCTTGTTCACTTTCATCCGATTCACTACCATCAGAATCAATACATCGAGATGCTTGCATGGCCTTAGCTTTCTTCTTGCCTTTGTATCCCTCCTTTCGGTAACTAGGCTTGCGCTCTTGGTTCTCTTCATAATTTCTCTCCTTTAATTCTAGAAAGATTTTGAAGCAATTGTGGATGATGTGACCTTCTTTGTGGCATGACAAATACACCACCTTCTTGTTTTTGGATGCCCTTTCCTTGTTATACTTCTTGAGGGAATTTGGTATTGGAGTTTTGAGGGAATGCTTCTTTTGATTGAGAAAAGTTGGTCGAGTTTTTGTGCTTGAAGTTTTGTGCAGAAAAAGGCTACGATTTTGGATTCTTGTTTTAACTTTTCGGCTTGTCGAAGAGGCTTCCTCAAAGCTTCTAAGACATGTATACACTTCATCCGAAGTGAATGTCTTGTTGGCTCCTTGCATTGCCTCCAACGAGCTCACATAGGCCTCCCACTTCGGCTCACACAACAAGGCTCGCAACATCTTTTCTACAATTCTTTCATCATCAAGTGGTTCTCCAATATTAAAGAATTCATTTTGTATGCTCATTAATCTAGAATACATTTCATTAATGGTTTCGCCATCCTCTACCCTAAATGACTCGAATTGACTATTTAAATCAGACCTTCTGGTTTTCTTAATATGTGAATTGCCTTCATAATGACTTATGAGTGCATTCCACATATCATGAGCACTATTCATGTACTTACTCATGCTCAAACATTTCTAACCGATTCACTAACCGAGTAGTAAATGGCATTTACGGCATTCAATTTTTTGCCATCATCAGTTAATTTTGGTTCATACCTTTTTTCAATAATATCCCGAACATCAAGGATGCTTAGGTAATTTACCATTCCAAGTTTTCATTGGGCAAAATTGTTGGTCTCTTTACCAAATACTGAGGGTTTTATAATATTACCTGGAGGTGCCATTTTGGATCTAAGCAATTTCAAATTAGACAAGACCTAATTTGACTTTACCCGCTCTGGTACCACTTTGTTGTCTGTTCACTCGAAAGTGCACTACTTTTAATTATCCCTACTAAACTGCAAATCATTCGCAAGCGTACGACTAAGTTGTAGCGTAGTTAGGGTTGAATCCACAGGGACAGTTGGCAAAACCGGACTAGACTTTGTTTATCCTTAAAACTAGGGTTTGTTCACAAGCAGGGGTATTTTTGGTATTTTTCCTAGATTAACAAACAAAACAGTAAAGGTCTAAAACAGTAAGATACAAGAAGGTGTTTCTAGGACTTCGGACTAGTCGTCACTCAGCCTCGGGCCACGCTAACTGCACCTGTCACGTACAATTCATATGACTACTGAACCGCGCTCTCGCGTCTGTCAGATAGCAGTGTACCAGCCGTCGCTCTCGCGTAAGACTGGTGCGCAACACAAGTGAATCGGTATTTATGCGTTCTTATTATTAACACGTTTAGTTCTAATTTCAAACAATATCAGGCACCAAACCTCAGCTCTCGCTTATTGGCCTAATCCTTAACACAGATCTAACCACCAAAGGTATAGATCGCAGCTCTCGCTTGTAAACCTAACCTAAGTTCTAGTATAGGTGCCCCAAAGTGTACCTCCCTCTCGGGTAATGTAAGACTCAGCTCTCACGTTTTGTCCGGTTGCCCTCTCGGATCTCTAACCCACTCTGCATACAAACTAGGCCCGGTCACATGCGTACTAAGGCTTAAAACCTAGGGTATGGCCAATACCTACGGTTACCTGTTCGAGCACACAACCCAAACATAGAATGCAGTTTCAATCATTACACAGTATACAGAGAACTAAAATAACAAATGACCAAGCAATCACATAAATACCAAAAACCAAGTTCACAACATCATCCTAATCCTAGATACTATGAGTCTAGCCAGACATGGCTCTAATAGCAATAAACAAGCAAGTACAACAAGTAAAACAAGTCATCATGCAACCAAATAACAACCAATCAGTCACAAGAAAGAGTAAGAGAAAAAAAAAAACAAATATGAAGATCAGCTCCAATGGTTGCACGCGCGTGTCTCGCTCGTCCCCGTCAAGTCCCGATCAGCCCCCTCGGCTCCCCTTCGCTTCTCGTCCAAGTCAAGCTCTGTCTTCCTCTCAATGGCTGATGGAAGGTATTCATGATTGTCCCAAAAACGGCGGCCAAAGTTGAGTATATAAGCATCTAAACCGACCTAGAAACCCTCAGCCAAATCTGCTAATTCTGCTCGAAATTCCAGTTTTAGACCTTGTGGTCCGTAAGGATTCCGTACGGACCGTAAGGGTTGCAGTTTCTGCACAGTGAACAGTGTTTTCAGCTTTTCGGACAATCCGTGTGGAGATTTTCGACGTTCTAGGGCTTGGCGCTAGAGGGGGGGTTGAAAATGGTGCATTTATCAATTTTAACATTTTTCGCACAATTAACAATTTTGGCCAAATCCTAAATGCAATTCAATTCTAAGGCCAATCAAGTTTACAATAAATTAAATAGGAAAGATTAAGAGAAAGCAAACACAAAAAGGTGACACGGGATTTGTTAACGAGATTCGGCTAATCGGCTTGATTCGCAAAGATTTAGCAAACTCAAGCTCCAATACTAAACTGCAAATCATTCGCAAGCGTACGACTAAGTTGTACCGTAGTTAGGGTTGAATCCACAGGGACAGTTGGCAAAACCGGACTAGACTTTGTTTATCCCTAAAACTAGGGTTTGTTCACAAGCAGGAGTATTTTGGTCCGATGGCCATCGGACCTACCCCTCTCCCATCCATTATACCCTCCTCAGCCTTTAGCGTGGTAAATTATTGAACAAACGTACATCATCTGTCTGATAAAATGAACTTGGACCGTTATAATCTCTAAGGTATATATTCTCATATATTTTGCCTGTTTACATTTCAGAGAATTCCCTTGTTCACTCCATGAGCGAAAAACTAAATGACTTGCCGAATAGGCCGAGCACAATAGATGCGCCCACCATTCTTCGTGTTCCAGCTGATCTCCGTAGGAACAGAGAACACTTAATTGAACCGTCTGTGGTTTCCATTGGGCCATACCACCGTAATCGTGCGCACCTAGCACCAATGGAAGATAAAAAATGGTTGTTGCTTCGAGAAGCATTGTCTCAGTACAACGGCGTCTCGCTGAAGGAATGTGTAGAGCAAATCGAAGGTGTACAGCTTCTTGCACGCAACTGTTATAGTGAAAGTGTTAATATGGATGATGATAGTTTTGTGGAGATGTTAATTCTCGATGGGACTTTCATTATTTAACTTATTTTAAAATCCTTACCTTCTCTCATGAAGGAGATGGGATGGGCCTTGAATTCTATATCGACCGATTTAATCTTGATGGAGAATCAGATACCATTTTTTGTTGTTGAGATTTTGTGGTCTGTCTACTCCGAAAGACCACTAAATTTCAGAGATCTTCAAAGGATTGTGAAGAGGCTTGGCCTTCCTTGGACTAGTACTGAAAGCATATTTGAACCTGATGAAACTTCGGTACCAAAGAACACATTCCATCACTTGCTCCATCTATGCCACCATGCTCTGGTTCCAGATATGTCAGCACCTATGTCGATATCATCAATGCTACGGCAATGTCCTTGCTTGAATCTTTGCGTATACATGCATTCTCAACATAATATTCAATATGATGTTATAGTTCCATGTGCAGTTCAGCTGGACGAGGCAGGGATCAAGTTTAGAAAGAAAAAGTATCCACATACAATTGTGGATGTGACCTTTCATGCAGGCAAATTAGAGATCCCTTTTATTCCAGTGGGGAATAGCAGCATGCGCTTATTCCATAACCTCTTAGTTTTTGAACAATGCCGAGAAATGTCATTCCCAAGGTACTTTACTAGCTATGCTATATTCATGGATTCTATAATTAATACTAAACATGATGTGGGAATATTGCAAAGGCATGGTATTATAGGAGAGATGATTTCAAGTGAGGCAGAAGTTGCTGGCTTCTTCAACCAGCTTTGTGAAGGCGCTTATAATGTTAGTGAAAAAGATTATTACCTTGTTGGAGTGGTCGAGAGAATGAATCGGTACTACCATTCAAAATACCATAGGAATTGTTCACAATTGGTTCGTACCTACTTCAACAACCCATGGTCGATAATCTCTTTGTTTGCTGCATGTATACTCTTAGGTCTTACTTTTGCACAGACATATTTTGCGGGCTATGATTATTTCCATCCCTCCCCGAAGTAAGTCCATTGTGGTTGTACTAGTGTTGTTTTTCCTTATTTCCTTGGCATGCGAACATTTATCCTATATTTTTATTTGATGTCACTTCAAGCTCATTATTCTTGTATCAGTTTGGATTTAGGGAGACTGTTTCGTTGATGTAACTTTCCTATGATCAATGAAATTTCCTGTTCTCTCTTTCTTTAAATTATATGTTGTTCTAATTTGCATCTTCTTTGCAGTACCGTTTCTTAATTCTTAAATGAAACACAAATTTGTTCTCCGAGCTTAAAGTAGCTAGGTTGATAGTATAACTCATCTTGTCTTCTATTATGTATATCAGTTTGTCAAAATTTAGGTTGTATAATTAATATTAAACGACAAAATTGTAAGAATAAACACAATATAGATTTGTCATGATGATCTTATTAAAAACTTTGGTCACTTGAATTAACTGCCTTACGAGGAATTTGTCTTAATCTCATATAAGAGATGAACAATGAGCAACAGCTTCACTTTTTAGGGCCAAGGTTTAATTTATAGTTGGTGCATTTCATGCTTCTGGGTTTCAACGACATCAATAAATGATGGTTCTTTCTTGAAAAAAATGAGCAACTGAAGGCATATATAGTGCTTGTATTTTGTCAGAACACAAGACCGAAGCCTATTATGAAATTTTGTAGGAACAAAAAAGGCAATTGTGCAATGCACTGCTGCAAAATATTAGTGTAGCAGAAAATAATTTAACAGCATACTCTGCCAACATGCATTTTTCAGACCATCTGGTATTATACGAAAAAATAGGTACCGGGGAGGCAGGGACAAAATGAGAAGTCTCAAAAAATTTATTGAGACAGTCATTTCATGTCCATATATCTGAACATATCGAGGATTCTGCACAGATAGAGTTCTACCCATTTTGATCAGATTCGTAAGTGGTGCTCAGAAATTTGATTGCGATTTTGTAACCATCATTAGTTGATTGGGTTTCCTCTCATTTCAGCTATGCCACAGACTGTAGAACTGTCGTTGCTTTAAATAAAGCCTGTTGAACTGTATCATGCATTCATCATCTTGTAAGTTTAATTTCATAGTTCATAAATTTACAGATACAGACTTCAATAGTAGTACGTATGTTTATTTATTGGATGCATACTTTTGATAGGATGAGGTGCTTTTTGAGTCCTAAAGTTTGAGAACTTTTAATAATTTTGGAACTTCTAATAGTTGCCCGATGCTCCAACAAGTTGCTCATTAGTCACTATGCAATACCAGTATGACCAGTTTTCTGCCATGTAACAATATCATCAAAATGAAGATAAACAAAACACATGTATGTTTCAAAATAGTCAGGTCGGCCAGCAAAATGTACCACCAAGCTCTCAATTTGTGCTCACGGCAAAAGGAAAAATGATTGTCAAGCACATAATAGTGTATTCTTTCTACTTACAGAGAAATGACTAGAATTTAGGAAATGCACCTAGTAGTTCCCATTTTAACCAGTAAAATGAAGCATCACGCAAATGTGATGATAGGGAACTTTGCCATCTTTAAAATATCCAAAACAAATACTTAGAAAACTCAAAAAATGAAAATTTTTTGTATCATATGATATTTTGATATAAAGAATTTAATGAGAATCTTAAATCAAAATTTCGTGATGATTTAGTATGATTTTTGAGTTAAAAGCACAGGAGTCTTTTAGGAGCACATTAGATTTGCTACTGAAATTAATAATGATCGTGTTAAGTGTTAACCATTACTAGTTCAACTTAATCATGTACAAATAGTATTATTGCCAAAATAATATATTTTATCATCTTAACAATGCAAATTGTGTGTCCCCAAAATCGAATAAGTAAATTTCTCACAGATCATGAATCGCAGCTTGTGGCCCAATTTAAAATTACAAAATTTGATGTTTCTTATGAGTTATAACAGATACAGATCAAATTTCCCAGTTGGACTGAATGGATCTAGTTCGTATTAAATTAAGCCCACGTACAAGACGTTAGAGAGTGTGGATCTACAAACGTCTCTTTATTGTTTTGACGAGGTTGGGCTTAATTTCAGTCCCAAAGTTATAGGAATGTGCATAATTTGGGTATTATATATATTAGTTCTCAATCTAGTATAGTAATTACTATATATTCACAGTACGTATGACCAGCATACTGCATTGTGCCAATAAGATTCAAACTGAAAATAAACAAAACAAAATTTGAAAATTTTCAGGTGGGCCGGAAAATACACAGCTCCAAGCTAAGCCGTGACACGTACCAAAATAAAGCGGATAATTTGATAATTCATGGACTAGCAATTTGACTGGAAAGTGAAAATGTTTTCGTTTCTAATTATTGCGTGAATGAATTGAAGGGATAGAGAGCTCAGACTCAGAGCTGTGTGGTGCAAGACTGCAAGGCCATGATTAGGACCTAGCAAGCTTGTGGTAGTAGACTTGTTAATTAGTTGTGGACTTGTGGGCAAGGCATTGGCTTCTGGAAAGTAATAAATTAAGGGCCGGCAATCGAGTGCACATCCACTGGAATGATCAGATTACCTCAAATTATGGAGTGGTCAGAAATTGTATAGAAAATTGTATGTACTACTGTAGCGGGCAATTTTAAAAACCGTGCACAATAACTTTTTATGGGGATTTTTGACAATTCTGCTGTGGAATACCCCAGATGATTTCTATTCCGGCAATCGGCATCCCAGAGATGCTTTTCTTCTTCAAAAAAAAAAAAAAAAAAAAAAGGTGTGGGCATTGCTTGCAGGGCAGCAATTTGGAATAATAATGAAGAAATTAAGTTCCTCTCCCTGCACTCAACTGGGAGAGGCAGAGGAGACTACTTATATATATTGGATCGGATTCACCATTAATTAACTATATAATTAATAGTGCAGAATTAAGGTGCTCTCTCCATTAAGTGCTCCCACAATATATAAGAAGATGGATCCTTCATCTTCCACCGAGATTACAGCTTCTCGTCCAGGCGCAGGTACGTATGTATATTCATATTGAGAGTAAAACTAACGGTGTTTTTAAGCTTACGGAGATCTTCGTGAGCTTAACATAAAAAACATACTAAATTATATCTAAATTTTAATTTATATGACTCAATAAATTCTCTATATCAAAATCATATGGCACGCAAAAAAATTTCATTTTCAGAGATTTTTAAGTATTTATTTCGGATTTTTAAATAGCAACTATACAATATTAATAAATAATCATTGTTTCATATGTAACTTTTAAAAAATCCGAAATAAATACTTCAAAAACTCTAAAAATGAAAAAAATTTTTTGCATACCATATGATTTTGATATAAAGAATTTATTGAGTCATATAAATCATAATTTGGATATGGTTTGATATGTTGTTGGTGTTAAGCTCACGGAAGGCCTCCGTGAGCTTAAGAACACCGTAGTGTTACTCTTCATATTGAGATGCGGGTGTTGTTCTTCCAACAATTTCCAATGAATGAGATCATATCATCCAAAAATAAATAAAGGTTTCTAACTATGAGTGATGACTCCAAATTACAAAAAGTGAACTTAATATATATATGAGAAGGGTTAAAATAGAAGCATTGGAACCCTCTGATAATTAGAACTCGTAATTCTTAAATAATTATCAAGTGAATGGATTCTTCGTGTAACATGGATTGAATAAATCAAGTTGGTTCGGAAAAAAAAATCCTCCAAGTTTATTTTTGCAGCTGAGTTCAGGGTGAATGATTCGGTTATATATACTATATCCCAAAAATATATAGGACGTTGAGTAAATCTATGGGTTCTTAAGTTTAAGGAGGCCTTCCGTGAGTTTAAACCTAAAAACATATCAAATTCGAGTTTTTAAAAAACGTTTCACGTCTCTTAACGGTGAAGTAATGGTTTAATGTTTAAACAGAATTACACAGCCGTTAAATAAAAAAACGGCTACTCATTTTCTATATTTTTTTTCAATTAAAAAAAGTTAGACAATACATTCTCATACAATTATAATAAATATTTAAGTACAAGTAACAATTACAAAAATTGTAATTTCAAAATATTAAAATGTAAGACAATAGTAGCAAAGAGTTTAAAATTTTTTTATCGTTAATATGTTTTAAAGGCGTTTAAACGCCTCTAACACACAGATTTTAGGCTTAATTTTTGGTATACCCATCAAAATTTGCTAAATAGCTAATATCCCCATCAACCCACTCTAATAGCTTATATCCCATCAAATTTAACTTTCTTTCTTATATACCTTTTTATTTATAAAACCTATTATTTAACTTATATAAAATTGGAAGAGACCACTATACCTTTTCTGAAATCGTGAACTGCCTTAAATTTTCTGGCTAGATCGCAGTAAGAAACACTTGGTAGATATATTGACATATCTCCAAGTCAACAAGCTCCCGGTTTGTGTGTAGGCCTCCTGAACCCTTTGCCAGTTTTTCTCGAATGGTTTGCCAAAACTGTGCGGAGCAACGTTGTATATCCTGCTGATGTGTTGGACGGTATTTGTGAGTACCTTGAACCTAGGCATATATATAGTGCTTGTGGTCAAAGGAATACTGATTTCACTCGGTTGTGCTTGATTAATTCTCTGGTTGCCTCTCGAGTGAGAGAGCCATTATGTATGTACTGAGATTTGCCTATTTGTCTTGTCTAATGAGGAGGGATCCATTGATAATCCTTATAATGAAAAATTTATAATAATTCATAAAAAATTCTAAAAATGAAAAAACTTTTATGGATGCATTCTTTTACATATAGATTAACAGAGTTTCAAATTATAGTTTATCAAAATTTTGTACATTTTTTAACGGTTCAAATTTAACGAGCTTTAAAGAGCTATCAAACAATATCTCTATAAACTTTTTTCTATTTTTTAGAATTTTTAACTATTTTTACAAATTTTTCAAAATCCCCATTGTCAAGATTGTCAAGATAAGCATTGTCAAGGGATCTCTCCTCTTGTCTAATACAATGACCATGACCTCATTGGCTCATTTTCCTTTAAAGATAGCCTTGTTCCTCAATTTCTAAATTGTCCACGTAATATTTTGAAAAAGAGAGAATTGATGATCCTGTGCAGTGGCATGTTTGTAAGCAATCAGGATGAGAACGTTCAAGGTAATCCTGTAGTTCTTGTGACTTGAGATTAGAAGCAATGAAGCACGAATGCTAGATGAGACAAGAAAGAATTACTCTATAACCAACTTGGACAGCCATGAAGGATAAGAAAGTAATTTCAATATTGGTTAACAAATTAATAATGTGTCTTATAAATAAAAGGGGATAGAAGAAATAATGTTAAAATTTGATGGGGATATAAGCAATTAGAGTAAGTTGATGAAGATATTAGCTATTTAACAAGTTTTGATGGGTATACCAAAAATTAAGCCCAGATTTTCATGGTTTTAACTTTGTTTAAAACGATTTTTTCACAAATAATGGTTTTCTCACAAATACTTAATTTGAGAGGGTCCAAAACACGGTTTAACGGTTTAAACAGAGTTAAAAATAAGTTTTTTGAGATCTTTATCAATCTATATCTAAAATTTGATTTATGTAGTTTAATAAAATCTTTATATCAAAATTTTGTAACATACCAAAAATTCTCATTTTTAGAGATTTTTAAGTATTTATTTCAGATTTTTTAATACCAACTATACAATATTAATAAAATAATTAATATTTCATATAACAATTAAAAAATTCGAAATGAATACTTAAAAATCTCTAAAAATGAAAATTTTTTTAATGCCATATGATTTTGATATAAGAAATTTATTAAGTCATATAAATAAAAATTTAAATATAAATTAATATTGTTTTGAAGTTAAGCTCAGAGAAGGTCTTCGTGAGCTTAAGGACACTAGAGATTTTCTTTAAGATGATATCACATTCATGCGGAGTCAAGGAATAAATCGCATATCTCATTTCACAAATCCATTGGATTTTTGTAAAGGCTTCAAAAGGAAACATTATTTTTTTTTTGAAATAATTTCTAACGAACATATTTTGTGTGCAACAAAACTACGTTAATTAATTATATAAATCGTCCAACTGTAGTAGGTTTGGCAGCCCTATTTGGATTTTGGAGGGCAGACATCGATCAAACACTTGTTTAATTAATTTATTTCCAAAATTTATAAAATAACGTCACATTTTTGTTTAATTAATTACGTTTTAGAGAATTTCCTTGTCAACTCCATGTGGGAAACACTAAATGCCTTACCCAAAAGGCCGAACACAATGGAGGATGCCCCGACCATTTTTCGTGTTCCAGCTCATTTTCGTAAAAACAAAGAAAACTTAATTCAACCATGTGTGGTCTCCATTGGGCCATATCACTGCGGTAGCAAGCACCTTGCACCAATGGAGGATAAAAAATGGTTGTTGCTCCAAGACATGCTTTCTCAGTACAACAACAAGGTCACACTGAAGGCATGTGTAGAGAAAATCCAAGGTCTGCAGTTGCAGGCACGCAGGTGTTATAGTGAAAGAGTGGATATGAATGATGATAGTTTCGTCGAGATGTTGATTCTCGATGCGACTTTCATTATTCAATATCTTTGGAGATCTTATGATTGGTTCAAGAGGGAGACCATGCTGGAGAATCAAATACCGTTCTTTGCTGTTCAGAGTTTGTGGGATCTCTACTTTCCAAATGTACCACTAATAAATCTCGAAAACCTTGAAATTATCGTAAAAATATTTTGTTTTAATTTTACAATAGGAATACTACAATACCACAAAACGGATTCCATCACTTACTTCATCTCTGCCACCACATAGTGGTCCCTGATATGTCAGTACATGTAACGGTTCTAGCTGGATGTTCTTGTTTCAATCTATGCAAATGCATGAATTCTAAGCATGAAAACCCAAATAAACTTCCAGGTGCAACTGAGCTGAAAAACGCAGGAATCAAGTTTAAAAAGAAGAAGTCTTCATGTACAATGATGGAAATAACCTTCCAAGGGGGCACATTAGAGATTCCTTTTATTAAGATTTATGATGAAACCAAGCCCTTAATCATCAATCTTATAGCTTTTGAACAGAGTCGGGTTTTCTCTGTTCCAAGGCATCTCACCAGCTATGCCAGTTTCATGGATTCCGTAATCAACATAGAGCATGATGTAGTAATATTGCAGAGGCATGGTATTATAGCAAATCATCTTTCAGGTGAGGAAGAGGTTGCTCTCTTCTTCAACCAGTTTTGTGAAGGCGCTGTTCAAATTAAGGGTCATTACCTTTCTAACTTGATCAAGGAGGTGAATCGGTATTATGACTCAAAATGCCACAGGTATAGAGCTAAATTGATGCGTGACTACTTCAACAGTCCATGGTCACTAATCTCTTTTATTGCTGTAGTTATAATTTTGGGTGATCTTTCTTTTGCCCAGACATACTTTGCAGGTGATGCTTATTTCGATCCCTCCCTGAAATAAGTGTTGAAGAATAAAAGAAATTAGGAAAATAAAATGGGCATTAATTAAAATGACCATTGTATCATGTAGCTTCTTTCTATTTGGTCATCAAATGACCATTGTTGCATCATTTAGTTTCTTTCTATTCTAGTCATTTGACCATTGTCTCTACTGGCTATATAAGCCACATCCAAATGTACAAATCAATTAAGATTAATAAGAATTTTTCTATTGATCATCACAAAACCCACAAAATCTTCATGGTATCAGAGCACATCTAATCAAAACGCTTCCGCAAGCAAAACCAGTAAATCAACAACCATGACACAAGAAATCGAGTTGCAATTCGGCAATCAAAAAGCTCATTTGCAAATTAACAAACTCAGAAAAGAAAAGGCGACATTGCGAGTTGCTATGGGTACAACCGAACCGAAGGATGAGAAAAAGCATTTCGCTCTGCGAAGGAGGAGGAGATGAAAGGGGTGAATCGAAAAACTTCAGATCGACTCAATCGCATAGAGGAAATGCTTACTTCGCTCCTGGGTTAGAAGTTGAGTCAAGGTTTAATTAAAACTCAACATTGTTTATCTCATCCCACAAACAATAGGATAGGCTCTAGCAACCAATCAAACCAGCCCATTTCATTTAAAATGTCTAATGTTGGGTCTGGACCATAAATCATACAAGGAAAATATGCCAAATCTGAAATTGAGTTGTGAGAATAAATGTTTGAGTATTGATCATTGTACCAATATTGCACCAAAGAATAATGAGAAATGGGTACTTGATTCGGGTGCTACCGACCATATGACTAGAAATCGAAACCTATTGAGAAGCTTTCGAACCCTTGAAAATGACCAATATTTTACTGTTGCCAATGATGAAAGAATTAAGATTAAAGGATGGAGCATAATTAGCATTTTGAATAATAATTTTCTTCAAGATGTATTTTATGTTGAAAATTGCACCGTGAACTTACTTTCTATTAGTAAACTTACTAAGGAACTAAATTGTCAAATTATTTTCGATCAAGATAGTGTAGTTTTTCAAGATCGAATTTTCAAAGAAAAGATTGGTGAAGGTTTTTTAGAAAATGGTTTATATTTTTTGGATAGCAACAAGCATATTTTGAATACAAAACGAGATGAAGATTTAAGTAATCTTTTACATAAGCGAGTAGGGCATCCTTCCGACAAAATATTAAAAATGATGTTTGATTTTTCAAAAGATTTTTGTAACAAGTGTGATGTTTGTAAGTTTGCAAAACAAACAAAACTTCCTTTCAATAATTCAACCTCTAAGAGTAATGAAGTATTTGAATTAATTCATTCTAATTTATGGGGACCCACACCTATGGACTCTTATAATGATTTTTAATATTATGTCATTTTTATTGATGATTTTTTAACAGCAACATGGTTGTATTTAATGAAAAATAAAAATGAAGTTTTCTCTCATTTTCAAAATTTTGTAAATCTTGTTGAAACACAATATGACAAAAAGAGTAAAATTCTTCGTACGGACAATGGTACGGAATTTATCAATAAAACTTTGAGAATTTTACAAATTTAAAGGGGATAATTCATCAAACTTCTTGTGTGTATACCCCACAACAAAATGGGGTGTCAGAACGAAAAAATCGTCATTTGTTAGAAATGACAAGAACTCTTTTATTTCAAATAATGTTCCAAAAATTTTTTGGTCGGAAGCCGTTCTCACCGCCACGTATTTAATAAATCGATTACCTAGCTCCGTATTAAATTTTAAAAGCCCTTTTGAGATTATTTACAATAGAAAATTTAATTTTGACAATTTAAGAATATTTGGTTGTGCTTGTTTTATGTATAAAACTAAATTAGATAAACTAGTTATACATCAATTAAAGCTATTTTCTTAGGATATTCATCCCACCAAAAAGGATATAAATGCTATGACCCCAAAACAAAAAAAGTTCATATCTCAAGAAATGTTGTCTTCCTTGAAAATGATCCTTTTTATAAAAATGAGGAAGAAAAAGATAGCAATGATAATTCCTTGAATGAAATTGTGGTACCTGTTACTACTAATCAAGAGAGACAAGTAGTTGTTGTAGGAAATACAACTCAGGAAAATTTTGAAGAAAATGTGGAAGAGTCATCTCAAGAAGAAATTGAGAATGAAGAGATGGTGGAAATTCAAGAAGAGGATATGCCACTAAGAAGGTCAAGTCGTCAACCACAACCAAATCTGCATCGGAATAGCCACATATCTCATCAAAATAGCCACATATCGACGATCTACAACCGGTTTTTGCACATTCGTAGGCGGGAATCTAGTCACATGGAAAAGCAAGAAACAAAATGTTGTGGCCCAATCAAGCGCTGAGGCAGAGTATTGAGCCATGGCATCAACTGCAAGCGAGTTGGTTTGGATCAAACAACTTCTTACAGATTTTGGCATTCAAATTCAAGCACCAATGAAGATGTATTGTGACAATCAAGCCGCGAGACACATTGCTTCAAATCCGGTGTTTCACGAACGAACCAAACATATTGAAGCTTCATTTCATTCGAGAAAAATTCCAAGCTCAAGAAATTAAAACACCATTCGTCAAGAGTGAAGACCAATTGGCGGATGTATTTACAAAAGGGTTGAGTAGCAAATCTTTTGAAGACATAATAAGCAAGCTCGGGTTATATGATATATACACGCCAAACTTGAGGGAGGGTGTTGAAGAATAAAAGAAATTAGGAAAATAAAACGGGCATTAAATGACCGTTGTATATCATGTAGCTTCTTTCTATTTTGGTCATTAAATGACCGTTGTTGTATCATTTAGTTTCTTTCTATTCTGGTCATTTGACCGTTGTCTCTACTGACTATATATGCCACATCAATTAAGATTAATAAGAATTTTTCTATTGATCATCACAAAACGCACAAAACCTTCAGTAAGTCATATGATCAGGTATTTGTACCTTTTTTTTTAGGAAATACCCGTAGGAGGTATTTGTACTTGTTTAAGGTTTCTTTCTTCCTTGGCATTTGCGCATCTTTCCTGTGTTTTCTTTTGTTATTTTACTTTCAGCACAATCTTGTATCAGTTTGGATTTGGGGGAGATTATTTAAATGTTGTTGCCTCGCATAAATATTCTTCTTTACTGTCTTCTTATTTTATATACAAAAAATTCTATGCCATTAATTGTTACTTGCATCTTTGCAATATTGTTTCTTAAATATTGGTCGCAAATTTTTTTTTTGGTCAACTGAAGTAGATTGATATAGAGTCAAACTGATTCCCTTCTGTATTGTCGATGTATTGCACTAGGAAAAAATTTACATCGTTTGATTTTTAAGCCATTTTAACTTAGAGGTGGCAAATTTTGACACGAGCCGAAAAATCTGTCCGACCTGAAACCCAACCTAACCCAAGTTTTAAGAAAAGTCAAACTGATTTGAACCCGACCCGACACGTGTTCTAGGGAAAGTGAGACTGACCCGAACCCAACCCTTGTTTGAGGGAAAGTCAGACTGACCCAAACCCGACCCGACCAAACCCGACCCGACCCGGAAATAGAGATGCAAAATATGTGCAAAATCTGACCAAACCCGAAAAAACGTCGGCAGGCGTCAACCCGATACCCGACCCGACCCGACCCGAACCTTACAGTGTTAAGTGTTACTGAAATTAATAATGATTTTTTAATTAGGAGCATGGTAAATTTGCTACTGTGGCAAGAGATTTATAGCATTTGTGTAGCAGTAAACAACTAAAATAGCTGAAACTCTAAGTTATGTCACAAACAGTTGAACAATTCTATACAGAATTAATATATTCATTCCTTAAATACTGAACTAGGATATCTTAATCTGCCAATATACTGAAATATTTTTTTCCTTTTGCAAATTAAAAATTACATATGAGCGACTGGTTAAACACCAAAAGAACTGAAATCTACAAATACGCGATAAAGGCAACCGAATCTATTGAAGGACCCCGTGAAGGCTTTGTCAAACCAATAGAGGTCAACCAAAAGGCCACTGCAGCCCTAATTAAACATAACAACACAATTATTCAACTGCTGGTCAAGATAAGCGAAAACCTCGACTACTGTTTGGAGACAGTCAAAGATATTAAGAAGGTCGTAGCTGAGAAATCAGCTGGGATGTCTTCTAATATCTTCGCAAAAACCATTGAAGATCTGGAGAAGAACCTCCAAAAACTCACTCTAGGAGAACCAATTCGTAAGCCAAAACCAAAGCCTGCACCTGTCTACGTCTTTAAGGACCCACAAAAGGTCTTTGAAGAAGAAAAGCAAAAGGCATCAAAATGAGTAGAACTCAAACCCGAACAGAGATGGCGGCATGACCATCTATAAGCAACCAAGACCAACATAATCAAAACCGTGAACAAACCCCCACAGTAGAAGATCAAATAAGAGGCTACAGGCTTGGACAGCGAGCACAACACTCATTAAGCCGTGTGATGCCCAGGAGACAACGAGGGTATCAAAGAACACTCGAGTCCCAAATGAACCCAGATGCAGAGCTCAACCTGTCACAATTCAGAAGAGCACAAAATATTCCTGCTGGAGTACTTTACCAAGCAGGAAGTCTTTTCCAAACCCAGCATCAGGTTTATAAACACTATTCAGACCAAAGAATTTCAGTTGTAGACAACCAGCAACTGGAATTACCATTCATCACACAACAAGGATTTGAGAGACTGCAAAGAGAAGGCCTACAGCACCTCCACATGGGCCTGATCATGATCCGTCTCTTTACTCTCCACAGAGTAGCTGCAGGGGTCAATGCCCTTGTAGTAAACCAAGATACGAGATGGTCTGATGATAGATCCATAATTGGTACTATGGAAATGGATCTGACTCATGGGTCTCAATTGGCCTATATTGCCCCAAATATGATGCTATCCATAAGGGATTTCTATAATCATATCTGTTGGGATTTCATGTATAGCCTAGGGTCGAATTTTTAAAATTTTTAACCCCAAGTTCATAACTATACTAAAAGATCTTCGTTAATGCAACAATCAAACATCTAATTACATGGAAGAACACATGTAATTCTAACATATTACACAAAATAATTCTATCATGATTGCATGGGAGAACACATGCAATCCAATCATCTTCTCAATTAATTAAACTATAATTAATTCACAAAGACGACATAAGAATTGTACCTTGATTTGCGCAGAATTGATAAGGCGATTGGCTATTCTTCGTTGCTCGTTCTTCCTCTTCTCCTCCTGAATCAATCGACTTCAAGGCGAGGCAGCGGTGCGGAAGAGCCCTTAGTTCACCTTGAATCTACAAACAACTCGCGATCGGTGTTCACGATAGATGAACACCTAACCCTAGCACTCTCTAATGGAATTAGTTGTTCTTTAATTCTCAACACATGAGAAGAACAATGGAGGAAGAGGGAGGCTGAAAAATAACTACTAATTTTCGGATCATTGTTTGTGATCTGATCGCCTATATTTATAGGCGAAGATCAGAAAAACTTAATAATAGCACCAAACTAATAATAGCGCTCTTAATATTATTATTAATATATATATAGCATGGCCCTATTTTTGTTTCCCATTTCGGCATGACAAAAAAAAAAAACACCCCTATTTGTTTTATAAATTAAATTAGATAGTTAAAACCACCTCCAATAATTCCATCTAATTACTTTATAAAGTAATTTTAAAAAGTTAATTCTAATATCTTATCCTTATTATTTCAACCATGAAATAATCTATAAGATATAGAACCTAGTTGCTTCTTATTCATTTGGTGTGACCGTTTAGGGATTTATGTCATGTTGAAGTTATGATATAACTAGTCTATATCAAATGACTACAGAGGTTCTATCACTACATATAGTCCTTCAAATGACATAAATAATGCTGCACATTATTTTGCCAAATCCTCTAGTATTGTGTCTATCCTTGTCACGTGATATTCTAAATGCTGCGCAAAATAGGAACGTGTCATTTTTGCACTGCATTCGTTTTCTTGGTCTCTATAAGTGAATTATAATTATAACTGATACCAGTTATATTGCTAGCATTATAATTCCACTTTACCAAGGGGCCCAGTAATATCACTACTCATATTGAGTGACAATGATACTGTTGATACATAGATTTCTCCCGCACAAGTTTCACACAACGAACTATCGCTTTATCCTATAACATGATAGGGTTTAAATGATAATCACATCATGTGTTACTCATGTGAAAAATATACATATCTCATATCGTAGATTCAAAGACACAATGAAACATCAATGACACAAAACACAATCCATATGATGTTTCATTTAAATTGGTCATGCTCAATGTATAAAATATCCATCTAATTTTATACACTCATGTTTATAGTGATAAACTTTATATTTATAGAACTACAATATACTTTTATTAACATGATGATCTTACTGATAATTAATGTTCCTCTTTAATTATCAAGATCATGAGCTAATTTAGAAATACATATCCCATCTTTAGAGTTCTATGATTTAGGACCAAGAGTATCTTCCTTAATTCTTCTAAAGGAATGATATTATTAAATTTCAAGGAACATAAATGCATATCAAAAACACATTTAATCATAAACATGAATAACTTTCAAAACACATCCTTTCAATATCCAGCTGGTGATTCAAACTCATGGATATGACACATGGCGAGCTGGCGAAAGCAACTTGCTGCTGACGAGATCACTCATTGGGAGGCTTTCAAACACTAACTTCACGGGAATTAGATACAACATCAACAATGTATCTGATTATCTCATAAGTCATGGAGTTCAAGCCATCCCAGGGCAAAGGCATACCACTGCAGAATTAAGAGGAAGGTAGTGGGTACTCAGACCATTGCAGCAACCTGAAGCTCAACATCCTCAAAGAGCAGTGACATAAATGCGAAACGATGGTTCATTACTGCTCAGATTCACAAACTATAGTGCAACGCCGCCACCTCAAGAACAATCAAGGGGTGAATTTGATGAAGAACAATTAGAAGAAGAAATCATAGCAATGGTCCTTTGTTATGATGCAGAAGAAGAATCTGACAATGAGGATGAAACAGAAGATGACATTTTCTTGGGAGCCCTATCTGTCACTACGCGACTGATAGAAGGTCCAAAAGATGACTGTCCTATCTAGGATAGTTATAATGAAGCAGAAGCCGAAATGGATTTTATCAATCCATTTTCTGTGGAAGGTGGTGGGAAAGAACAAAAACAAACCGAAACTGTTTTCATGATGCATGATCAAGAAGAGGAAGAAACAGAATACCCAAAACTGAAACAGTTTTTACAAGAAAGAGCTTTTTCTAGTACAACATCTGGTGTTTATCATCCGCCCCCAGAGCCTATACACCGCTAGGCTCGAAGCTAAACATGGCGAAGCCTCAACCTCTCAGCAACCCGCATTAAGCTGGCAAAGACCCAAGAACTTGAGTTTACCAGGAGGAGTTGGTCATCACCATAATGAAATGTGGAATTTACCAGCAGCAATGCAACAACAAGGCGCTTTACTGGTATTACCCGAAGATATTGGTCTCTATAATGACACCATATCAAGATGGGAATCAATCACTCTAAATCTCTTGAGTGAAAGAACCTTTGATGACAACAAGGCCAAGATGATGTTCATTGAGAACCTCCTTGGTGAAACTGAAAAGAAGATTTGGATCTAATGGCGAATGGCGTTTAAAGAACAATACGCTATACTTACAAACATTGCTGATGACCCCCAAAATGTTATATCACAAATCCGAAGAGTAATGCTATTGGAGGATCCCTACCAAGGAACAACAGATGAACAAGATCGTGCATATCATGATCTTGAAAGATTGAGCTGTAACAATGTGAGAGATCTCTTCTCTTACATGAATGATTACAAAGTTCTAGCAGCAAAATCTGGGAGGATGTATGTAAATGAAGAAATCTCAGCCAAGTTTTTCAGAAAAATGCCCTCCCTTATTGGCAATGAACTTGAAGAGGCATTCCAGAGAAAATTTCCTGGTAATACAATTGGTGTCATGTCTAGAATACACTTCTCTTATCAGTATTTGGCAGAGATGTGTAAGAAGGCGGCAATGCAACACAGCCTTAAAGACCTAACCATATGCAGTCGTATACCAATACCAGGAGAATACCATAACAGCCGAAAGAAATATGGTCTTAGAAAAGCCAAGACCTACAAAGGAAAGCCACATGACTCACATGTACGAGTGTGCAAGCGAAAACATGCTGACTGAGTCCGCAAATGCGGAGAAGAAGGTCATTTTGCACGAGAATGCAAGAGGAATAGAGGAAACATTGCAAGAGCAGCGGTGTTGGATAATCTGGACCTACCAAATGACATAGATGTGGTGTCAGTTGATCTAAATGAACCCGACAGTGACGCCATATGCAGCCTCTCAGAAGGAGAAGCTGGCAACACGGAGGTCCATGTGTGAGCTGCAATTGAAGAAATCCCTTGGGAAGGCGCTATGATGCTGCAAATTGAGCATTATGGATGGAGAAGTAAAGTTCAGCTTCTTGAGAAGCAAGAACAGTGCCAACACCAATTCAACACTGAAGTCCGAATCGATGGGCACTGTAGTTTTTGCAAAATTGAAACAAACAAAAACTACAGGATAGGCTGTGAAGATTGCAAACTTCTAGCCTATGCCATGTGCTCACCATTCTATCTGGGAAAAGAAATACAACCGAAGACTCAACTTGAGCCCAGACAATACTCCAATAAAGATACCCTCATAAAAGAACTCATAAAATATGTTGAGTTCTTAGAAGCTGAAAATGAACGATTGCGAAAACTTCTACAAGAAACCCAGATACAAACTCCCGAAGAAGAGTTGGCAAAACAAGAACCTCTACAAGAAAACCAGATAAAAATCCTTGAAGAAGAATCGGCAGAAGAATTCAGAGAACTGGCAATCTCTGATAAAGGAAAGGAGAAAGTAACCAATCCAGAAGAACCAATAATGAAGGAAGATGATGAAGATGGAGAAGCTGCACTTGTAGTCTTCATTGACTATGCAGCATATAAAGCAGAAGTTCTAACACAAGTTCAACAGCCTAGATAGCACAAAAAGATTGATAATAGGTTGTATAACCTGGTAGTATCCATTGAAATTCCTGGAGTCAAGAGATTTGATATCCGAGCAATCCTCGATACTGGTGCATCAACTTGCTGTATCTGTTAGACCGCCATCCCAAATGAGGCACAAGAGAAAACATTATGCCCAGTCCAAATCACAGGAGTAAATTCACGATAAGTTGTCAATACAAAACTCAAGCAAGGACAACTCGTGATCGGAGAAAACAAGTTTCGTATTCCTTTCACATATTGCTTTCCAATGGGCATGCATGAAGGGATACAAATGCTCCTTGGGTGCAATTTCATAAGATCAATGGCAGGAGGATTAAGAATTGAAGGCAAGGTGCTTACATTCTACAAGAATGTAACAGAAATCCATACTACGACAGAAACAATAGCAGTTCCTGCTGCTATACAAGAATTGGATCTAGAAGAGCATGAATACCGACTAATCTAAGAAGCTGTCTTTTACCAAAACCCAATTACCAATAAAAATTTTGAAAAGAGGTTTGGTCCACTATTAGCCCGCCTAAAAGAACAAGGCTATATTGGGAGCAACCCACTTCAGCATTGGGCCAAAAACAAGGTTGTTTGCAAACTGGAGATCATCAACCCGGACCTTACAATTGAAGATAAACCGCTCAAACACATGACTCCGGCCATGAAGGAACAATTTGACCGCTATGTTAAAGCTTTACTCGAAATCGGTGTAATCAGGCCAAGCACAAGCAGACACCGAACAATGTCATTCATGGTCAATTCCGGGATTTCAATTAATCCAAAAACTGGGAAAGAGATAAAAGGCAAGGAGAGGATGGTTCTCAACTATAGAACCCTCAATGACAATACCTACAAAGATCAATACTCTCTGCCAGGTATCAATACAATTTTGAAAAAGATCAGTAATAGCAAGATCTTTTCGAAATTTGATCTGAAGAGCGGCTTTCATCAAGTCGCTATGGATCCGGTATCCATACCATGGACCACTTTCATAGTCCCTGGAGGATTATATGAGTGGTTAGTCATGCCATTCGGATTAAAAAATGCACCTGCCGTATTCCAAAGAAAAATGGACGACTGCTTCAGAGGAACAGAAGCATTCATAGCAGTCTACATAGATGACATTTTAGTCTTCTCACAAACAGAGGAAGAACACGCAAAGCATTTGGAGGTAATGCTTTCTATTTGTGAGAAGAATGGACTTGTGTTGTCACCCACAAAGTTCAAAATAGCTGTACCTGAGGTGAAATTTCTTGGTGCAACTATTAATCGGGGAAAGATTAAACTCCAAGAGCATATAATTAAGAAGATTATCAACTTTGATATGGAGTCTTTGAAAGAAAAGAAAGGGCTTCGCTCCTTTCTTGGTATTCTCAACTATGCAAGGGCGTATATTCCAAAACTGGGTACCAAACTTGGCCCTTTGTATTCCAAAACCTCTCCCCATGGTGACAAGAGGCTGAAACAGTCTGATATCAACCTAATTAGACAAATCCAGAATGAGGTTCAAAATCTTCCAGACCTGGAGTTTCCCCCGGAAAATGCCTATATTATCCTCGAAACTGATGGATGTATGGAAGGCTGGGAGGTGTTTGCAAATGGAAGCCAAAGAAGGCGGATCCTCGCTCAACCGAGAAAGTGTGTGCATATGCAAGTGGCAAATTTCCAGTCATAAAAGCAACGATAGATGCAGAAATTCACGCCTGCATGGAAACTTTAACGGCCATGAAAATCCACTATCTAGATAAAAGTGAAATAACACTTAGGACAGATTGTCAAGCGATTATTAGCTTTTATAATAAAACTGCTAACAATAAACCCTCTCGGGTCAGGTGGATTAAATTTACTGATTTTGTGACAGGAACAGGTGTGCATATCAATTTCGAGCACATTGACAGAAGGCACAACACCCTTGCAGATACACTATCCCGACTGACCACCTACTGCACAACAAGATGTCTCAACCCAGAGCAAACCGCGTTCATTTCCATGTTGGAGCCAGTTCTAGAGGAAATTCAGACTGGAATGCTAAACGACGCCAGCACTATGCTTCTATGCACTCGTATTCAGACAGTATTCCCCTGTACACAACTGCAGACATCCATGACATACACTACGCCAGAGAACGCAATGGCGGATCACTCACAAATGCCGCTATCCACAGAGGCGTCATGCGTGAAGTCAAGGAACTTCAAGCAAGGATGGCCTTTGCACAAATCAATGTACTGAAGACCATGCTTGAACGTGAGTATGAGACTGCACATCCATACAGAAACGTTGATTGCATGATGGGTGATACCTGTTTACTACTTGAAGAACAAATTCCAAAAATTAAGAAAATCGAGAAGGACCTTGACAACTTAATTACGCAATTTGTCAGGTGGTGAACGGTATTAAGGAGCGTGATGGACTCAACTACTGTCCTTCACAACTTTATCTAATAATTCAGTGTGATGAATAATCTGGTGGTGATCTACGGAAAACCACTATTTGCTTTGTGTGGAGTGCGCTCAATTATATGAGCATCTTTTCTTTTTCAAACTTTTGGCCTATCTGTTTTGGCCAGTAGTGTGCTTTTAAGTCAGTGCAATCCACTTTTGGTGGAGTGGTTGTACTATCTCTCTTTTTCTTTAATCAGTGCGCCTAACTTTTGGATAGTGGGTGTACTGAGTGGGAGACAAAGGATTGTGGAAATCCCTTTATTCACATGACGATGGGGCCCAATGAGCACCCGGTGTGATAATTGAGATTCCATTCCCGAGTCTATATAAGTGTGTTTTCTCAGAGTTGCAAGACATCGCTGAGTTCCAGCAAGTCTTACTTCTCTTTCTTTGTAAAATATTCTCTACTTAATAAAAATTTATTTCCTCTTAAACTTCTAGTCTAGTATCTTTTAGCAACGAAGTTTTGGAGTTGAGATCCTAAGAACGGGCGTTTTCCTACTGGTATCAGAGCGAGGTTCTCAAAATCTTTAGAAGAGAAGATTATAGGTATGGCAGCTTAAACCACCTTTAAGATATTCTAGTTAGTAGATTAGGAAAGGGTATATTAAAACTGTTAGGATCGTTTGATTGTTTGTCCAAAACAAAGATATTGCTTTATAGTTGTTTATAATGGTGTTGAACTTAAATTATGGAGTTCCATATACGAACGTGGTGCTTCATTAGGTGAAGTATAAAATCCGCTATAGTATATCATACTTCAAACAAATGTTGAAAGTAAAGACTGTGTAAATAAGAACAATTTGTACAAACTAGAACAAAATACCAAATTAGGTTATAAATCAGACCAAAACAAAAGACCAGAATAGGCCATAGATAGGCGCAGAGGCTTAGGAGCTGTTAAGCCTTGTTGGAACCCGTCTGGGTGAGTTAAAGTCTGTATTTGAAACTTGTTCGGATAAGTTAGAGTTTGTAAAAAAAAAAAAAAAAAAAAAAAAACCACAGCTGTCCAGCTTATTTCTCAAAATAAAGCTCAACTGAGCTCAGTCTTGTGAGACTGAGTCAGTCAAGGCTTATAATTAAAATTAACGGGTATTATATTAGTTCTCATTTCTCAATCAAGTAGTAATTACTATATATGCAATCACAGTACGTACGTATGACCAACTTACTGCATTGTGCCAATAAGATTCAAACTGAAAATAAACAAAACAAAATTTGATAATTTTCAGGTGGGCCGAAAAATACACAACTCCAAGCTAAGCCGTGACTCGTACCAATTGAAACAAGCAAAATTAACGAAGCATCATGAAAATAATTAAGGTGATATGGAAACAAGCAAAATTTCAGTACGTACTTGTTTGTTGTGGGCATGGTCACATGGACCGTTGGATCTTAGTTTGTTGTGGGCAGGGCATTATTGGCTTTTGGAAAGTAATAATTTAAGGGCCGGCAACTGGCATCCTAGCTAGAGAGATGCTTTTCTTTTGCAAAAGAAAGTTGTGGGCATTGCTTGCTGGGCAGCAATTTGGAATAATAATGAAGAAATTTATAAGTTCCTCTCCCTGCACTCAACTCAACTGGGGAGATCAGGCAGAGGAGATCGAGTACCTGTATATACTGGATCGGATTCACCATAATGAAGAAATTTATAATTAGTTCCTCTCCCTGCAACCAAAATTAAGGTGCTCTCTCCTCTCCAGTTAAGTGCTTCCACAATAAGAAGATGGATCCTTCATCTTCCACCGAGACTACAGCTTCTCTTCCAGGTATGCGTACGTATATTCATAATTTCATATTAAATTAAATTCCAATGAATGACATCATCTCATCCAAAAATAAATTAAGGTTCCTAACTATATAGGAGTGATGACTACTCGACATTAATTACAACAAGTTCATTTAAGCTTAAGGAGGCCCTCTATAAGTTTAACTCCAAAAACATATCAAATTATATCTAAATTTTAATTCATATAGTTTAATTAAATCTTTATATTAAATCTTGTAACATACAAAAAATTCTCATTTTTAGAGATTTTTAAGTATTTATTTCGGATTAGAAAAATATGAGATAAAAAGAAAATGGACATTTTTTTATTTTTATTTGAAATTAACATGAAGAATCTATGGAATAACATAGTTAATAATATGTGATTAACTTGAAGGGTAAATAAGAAACTAACTACAAGAATTTAGAGATAAATTAGAAATATTAAAGAGTAAAGGAAGAAATTAATAAGAGATAAATGAAGAGTACAAGGGTATATAAAAAATATTAAGCCTTTTTTTTACATACGTAGTTTGCGCTCCGACTAGGGGCGTCAATGGGTCAGATTGGGTTGGGTCACATTATTTTATTATTTTTTGTTAAAAGACCCGACCCGACCATTTGTATTTGAATATATTATTTTGGATGATTACAATATCATATGAGTTGACATGGTCTAGTGGTTCCATGGACCATGATGGTCTAGAGTTGTTTTGTTTAGGAGGTCTTGAGTGTAAGTCACAAGATCTGTTTTTTTTTTTTTTGTTCTATTTTATTTTATTTTTTATTTTATTATTGCACAAGTCATTGTAGTGTACTTTATTTTTGTTTTAGTCTTTTCTTTTTTTTTGTACAAGTCATTAATCATTTTTTTTCGCTTTATTTTTTTTTTTTTTTGAAAAGGTGGCAGCAGCTGCCATTTGGAATTAATAAGTAAATATGTACACAGTGTTTGGCGTATAGCCCTAGTAGCACACACTCTTGATTATACATTTTCGCTTTATTATTGCTTTACTTTTTTTGTGCTGGCATCACAAATATGTTTTGTTTATACCACATACCCTATTTAATTGAAAATATTATTTTGTAAAATTGAATATTTTATAAATACCATATATAAAATTAGTTTTTCCATTATAGGATACACTAATATATAGATTATACACATATTCTAAAACTTGAAAAAATTAATAATAAATAACTCTAACAATGTATTAAATAGAGGTGGCAGAACCCGACCTGACCCGAGAAACCCGCTCGACCCGATCCGACTCGAACCCGACCCGACCCGAAATTTTTCAGATGGTCAAACTGACCCGACTCGACCCGACCTGATCCGAACCCGACCCGACCCGAGATCAAATAGCATCCAATTCAACTCAAATCAACATACGATCCAAAAAAAGTAGATATTAAAATTGACCCGACCCGACCCGCCCATCACCCGACCCGACCTGACCCGAGATATTCTAGAAGGTCAAACTGACCCGACCCACCCGACCTGAACCCAAACCCGACCCGCCCGCCCGATTTGCCACCTCTAGTATTAAATAAATAACTTAAGATCAATAATGATGACTCAATGTTATATGCAAACTAAACAACCAATTAAGAAACTTATGACATGCATCAAAAATGATAAATGGAGGATGCAATTAACACACCTATTATATATGATGTTAAACTACAATTTGATTCAAAGGTTACTACACTGCCAACGTCATATATACACTCTCTACAAGATGTTAAAAACAAGATAAAACTAAAATTAATATTGATAGAGTTACGATTTTGTTAAATAATGTTAGATTCCAAAATAAACACAAAATGAGCAAAACTGAACGAGTCTGGTCAGGTTAACTCGTACCCGACTTGACCCATGGTCGGTCAAATAATATTGACCCGTATCCGACCCATTTAAACCTCGGGTCTCTTTGGGTCAATTCTGGTTTGAATCGGGTCGGGTCACGTTTTGACACCCTAAAACGCATGACATACCATGTATTTTCCATTTTTTTTTTTATAAATATATAGGAGCCTAGCTCCCAAAGCCATTAGTTTTGCAGTACGTAGATGGTCCAGTGTTTACACAAATTAGAATTAAGCCATCATATTTTCTTTAGCAAATTAATTAATTAATGTAGCTTTATTTAAATCAGATCTTTCATTCAGTCATTCCCTCATATGGTGTCTTACTGGAAACCAAGATCGATTAATTCGACAGTAAAGACTTCTCTCAAGTGCAGAATATTGATCCATTGTACTCATCATGTGATAGGTGAGATTTATTGTTATAAGAGGGTGATTTGGGTTTGTATATTGGGGTCTTAATGTTTGTTTTCTTTGTGGCTTAAGTTTTAATCCGTCTTAGGAAATATGAAAACACCCATGCACAACGCGTGGAAGAGAGATTCATTTTTGGTTTTTCGTTCATTACATGTACTGGCATTAAGTACTACTAGATCTTTTAATGATTTAACTAGAGACCGGGCATTCGTGTTGCTCCGTTGATTGTGCATATTAAGATCTTGAGCGCTTTATTAATTTCATGCATAGTTTGACCATTATACCCTTCTCAGCTAGGGGTGTTAATGGGTATGGTACGGATCGAGGGAGCGTTTTCACTATCATATCTGTTCAGAATTGGTCTTAGCCATATCTGACCCGTATCCTACCCATGCCCGTTAAAATTTGACATATCCATACCTTACCTTACCCATTAAATAAATGGACAACGGGTGAGTATCTGTACATAAAAAATAATAGTATGATACAATAATATGTTTATATTCTTATAACAAATTTTGTAGGAAAGACAATTCTTAAAGAGCAATATAGTATAAATTTTGTTTGGAAATAACATAAATTATAATAATATACATAAGAAAAAGTACAAAATTATTATCCATTAACTATATTATTTTATTTAGAAAAAGCAAAAAGTATATTTTATATATTACCACATAGGATAATAACTACAAAATTATTCTTAACCTTACCCTTATACGTTTGCTAACACAAAAAAAAATTTTATTCATATCCCATAAGCTAAAGGAAAAAAAAATCTTTACCCATATATACCTGGTTTACTGGGTACGATATAGATTAGATAGATAGATAGATAGAAAGGTATCATTAACACCCCTACTCTCAGCCTCTACTGCGGTAATTTTGATTTTTTTACAAAAAATCATCTGTCATGATCTAATGAATTTGGACCATTAAAATTGATAAAATATAATATCGTGTCTTTTGTCCATTTTGGTTTCAGAGAAATCTCTTGCTAGCTCCATGCGCCAAAGACTAAATGCCTTACCAGAGTGGCCAAACACAATAGATGGACCGACCATCTTTAGGATTCCAGCTAATCTCCGTAAGAACAAGAACGATTTTATTGAACCATCTGTGGTGTCCATTGGACCATACCACCATGGTAATAAGCGCCTAGCACTTATGGAGGAAAAAAAATGGTTGGTGCTCAAAAACATCATGTCTAAGCCGAAAACCAATGTCACACTGGAGGCATGTGTAGAGAAAATCGAAGGACTACTCTTGCAAGCACGCAACTGTTATAGTGAAAGTGTAAAGATGGATGATGATAGTTTTGTGGAGATGTTGATTCTAGATGGGACTTTCATTATTCAATTTATATCTAAATCTTTTGATTGGTTTAAGAGGGGCATTGGATGGTCCTCTAAAAATATATGCACTGACTTAATAATGCTGGAGAATCAGATACCATTCTTTGTTGTGGAGAGTTTGTGGGTTCTCTACTTTAAGAAACCAATAACTCTTGAAAACCTAAACAGATTCAAAGCTCGACTTTGTTCTTCACAATTTCAATCACAGGATATTACAATACCACAAAACGGATTCCATCACTTGCTTCATCTCTGCTACCATGTAATGGTCCCTGATATGTCAGCACATGAATCATTTCTGCCAGGATGCTTTTGCTTAGATCTTAGCACATGCATGAGTTCCGAGCATAAAAATACAAATGAACTAATTCCATGTGCAACTGAGCTGCGAGATGCAGGAATCAAGTTAAGAAAGAAGAAGTCTCCATGTAAAATGATGGATGTCACGTTCCATGGTGGCTTGTTAGAGATCCCTTTAATTCAGATTTATGATGAAACCAAGACCTTAATCATCAATCTCTTAGCTTTAGAACAGAATTGGGTTTCCTCTGTTCCTAGACATCTCATCAGTTATATCCATTTCATGGATTCTATAATCAACACAGAGCATGATGTAGCAATATTGCAGAGGCATGGTATTATAGAAAATTATCTTTCAAGTGAGGAAGAGGTTGCTCTCTTCTTCAACCAGCTTTGTATTGGCGCTTCTAAAATAGAAGGTGATGATTACCTTTCTGACTTGATCAAGGAGGTGAATCGGTATTATGACTCAAAATGCCATAGGTATAGAGCAAAATTGATGCGTGACTACTTCAACAGTCCATGGTCATTAATCTCTTTCATTGCTGCTGTTATAATTTTGGGTCTTACATTTGCACAGACATACTTCGCGGGTGATGCTTATTTCCATCCCTCCCCAAATTAAGTCAATCCATTGGGGTACCGATACTTGTGTTAGATTTCCTTCTTTAGCGCATATGTACTCCTATGTTTTCTTTTGTTATGTTACTTTTGGCACAATCTTGTATAAGTTTGGATTTGCACATTTGGGGGATTGTGTTTCGTTGTTGTTGCTTTCCTAAGATCAATAGATTTTTCCTGTTTTCTCTTTCTCTACATTTTATGCCATTGTAATTTGCTTCTTCTTTACAATATTGTTTCTTAGTTCTTAAATAAAACAAACATTTGTCCTCCAATTAAATTTTTTTGGTGGCTTCTTCAAAGCTATTTTAAAGTAGGTTGATAATATAACTCATCATGTTTTAGATTATTATATGTGTACATCGGTTGGTCAAAATTTAGGGTGTACAATTAATTAACATTAAACTGCAAAACTGTAAGAACAAACTCAATATAGATTTGCCATAATAGAAAATAGTTTTCAGACCATCTACAACAACTTCACTACATAAGTCCAAGGTTTAATGTTCTGTAGGTGCTTTTCATGCTTCCGGGTTTCAACGACATCAATAAATGATGTTTCTTTCTTGAAAAAATGAGCAAGTGAAGGCATACTTCTTGTATTTTGTAGGAGAAAAGCCTATTATGAAATTTTGTAGGAGAAAAAGACAATTTTATGTATTTGGACGGTTGTAATTTAACATATTCTTAAAAAGGTTATCAAACTTCGCTTAAATTGAATATAATAAAAAACATAATCAATTTATAAGTACTTAAGCAACACTTTTGTAAACTATTTTCTATTTTTGATAATTTTAAGAAATTTTTAATATTTTTTTATATTAAAATTTTATATTGTCAAAATTGTTAAGATAAAGATTGTCAATGAATCTCTCCTCTTATAAATTGTCAATTGATGTCTGCCGGTAATTACTCCCTATCCTAAACACAGTCCATAACACAGCCCAACTATGAGTTGTTTACTGTTTCAACCAAATTCTAGTGCTGGTGTGTAATTTCTAATCCCGGTAATTACTCTCTTATCATATTAAAACTTTGTAGTTCACATTCCAGCCCACTAGAGTGGAGTAATTAGCATGCATCTTCTAATGTACCCTGTAAATATAGCCCAGCAGAGCACATTAATTCCACTTGTTCTAATTTTCCCTGTTAAATACAGCCCATTTCGTACACCACTATATACCTATGGGCCTGTTTGGATTCCCCTAATTACAGCAACTCATATCATCAGCCTGCATCAGATGTTTAAAAAAAGGGCTACCCGACAGATTCCGCGTTCACGCGGCTTGCTTTTCGCGTGCTGGCCTGGCGTAAAAGAAATAATAAATTATGGGGGCAGATCTTGCAGCACTGTATCACGAGTGCTTATCCTCTAACGATTCCATATCCTCTGTAGCACGGAATGTGAACTGTTAGATCATCTCAAGATCTGTGTTAGCACAAATCTCGAGATCATCTAACGGTTCAAATTATGCACTACAGAGAATGAGCACTCATACCTTAACTTCCTGTTTATGACATGAGTCGTTGGATCGTTTCGAGATCTGAGATGGAATATGAAATCTTGTATATATCACTATCAAAAATATAATAGAGCGAAGATAGAGAAAGTGATGTGCACATGCAATGGGGAAAGTTGTCTGATTTTAGGACCTCGGGAACGTCTCCCAAAAGAAAATTAAGGACGTTACTTCCATACTCACACTCAAATAACTTTGTAACCGATAATTTTATCGGTTATAGATAAATCTCATAATGATGATTAATATTCATTTATAATCGTCAAATTGAAAATAAAATTTTTTTTGGGAATATTAGACAAAAATAAAAAAATAAAATAATAAATAAGTAAATAAAAACCACTTTGGGGGTGATGCTGTATGACAAATGGTTTTTCCGGTAGAGTTCTGAACTTATGCTGTATGACATATTTTTTGATACAAAGGTGGAAGGTCGATAGAATTATGAAAACTAAATTAGTTATCAATTAAATCAATAATTTTGGTATCAATTAATTGAAAATTACTTTTGTTATTCAAAATCGTTGGAAAAGTAATATTGATACTTAATCTTATTATATTATGCAAAAAATTCATTTTTTTTTTTTTTTTTTGAAGAACCAACAAAACCAGTTAATTGTATTAAAATTTATGAAATGTACATATATAAGAAATAAAACCAACAAGGTCCTGATCACAGGTAACTCTATCACAGAAGTATGTTATATTAAAATTTATAAAAATGTACGTATGCAAATTACATTTGTTATATTATATATACTAAATAATAAGTTATTAAGTAAACTAATCAAGAACTATCTATACAAGTTAATTGAGTTGCATAATGAAATTGTTAGTTTACATAATAACTCATCAAATCTGTATAATTAAGTTGTGCATTGACAAAGTTGAATAGTAGAAATTGACAAAGTTAAATAATAGAAATAATGTACAAAATAAGTTGCATATTAAAATCATTAATATTTGAATTAGTAAATAATGTACAAAATAATATGTACAATTAATAAAACCACTCATTTGCATAATCTATACCCCAGAAAGAGGGGTAGCTCTCCAAGCACCTCAACTATACCACATCATCAATATTATTAACCATTGATTTTGTTTAAAACTCTTCATCTACTTTGATCCAATGGTTTATATGTATTCTCTCTCCCCATTTAATAAGATGAATATGATATGTCTAAAATAAAAATTATTAACCTTAAGATGGTCCAATATTTATGTACTATTATTTGTAAATTATAGTATTATTATTCACATAAAAAAATTAAAATTTTGTTCCTTTTTTTTAAAATAAAGTATTTTAAATTATAAGTTTTATTATTTATTTGATATCATATTTCGAGGCGAAACCCGAGTTGCTGCTCTAGTAATTAATAACTAATTAATTAAACATCAGTTATTGTATATATATGTAACTCTATATCAATAAGTGTCTCTTGGTCCTGGCCATCAGAGCTGTTATAATTTATTAGAAAGCTTGATTAGATGCGTAACCGTTAAATTTGTTTTCATCGGATGGTTAATAGGCAAAATGAAATAGAGAGATGTAGATATCATGTAAAAGAATAAAATGTTCAATTCATACAGAAATCTGTCTTCGAGGTGAAAAAGCTTAATGAATTGGCCATCTCGAAAAAGGTTGTCTTTTCTATATTAAGAAATGACTGAGTTCAGAATTTGTAAATTTAAAACTGAGTCCGATGTACAGAGCACATGGCCATGTTCCGGTGGTCGAGAAAAACATGTATAATAACCATATTTACCATTGTAGACCTTCAAGTTTTCACTGTGTAAATTAAACACTAGTTGAGAGACGGTGATTATTGACTAGATTCACCAACAGTCAAAGCTAGTGTGACATAAGAATGTCTTCCCCTCATCATCAGGAAAACGCAGTTCCTCCTGTAAGCGAGAATGCAGGTCCTCTTGGAGACAAGGATGCGGCTCTACCTGCTGCAAACAATGCTGAAGGTATGCGTATTTCTTATCTTCTCTTTAAGATGAGGATTTTAAGTGTTGTACTCCAATTATTTGCAACGAATGAGATTAATTATCTCCAAAAAGGGTTCCAATGAGTGAGACCGTATGTGTTATATATAAATCGGACAAAACAATTAAAACCGGCTTATTAATTCTGCCGGATTTAGATCATTAATTAAAACCAGTGAAACTGCATGTGTATCTGAGAAAACCCGTTTTTTTTTTTTGTTGTATTAACTTCATTCTCCTCATCTCTTGAAGACAGAGATTCGTCCGATGAGAAAAGTGCTTCCATTGAGGCTGAGGAGACAGAACTTCCTCTTGAAGACGACGGAGATCCCTCCAATGAGGAAATTGAAGACGGAGATTCTTCCGCTGAGGAAAGTACTGAAGGTAAGTGCGAGTTTCTATATCATTTGACTAAGATGAGGGCTGGCCGGTACCCTTCAAAGATTGATATACTCAAACTCAGTTATTATGCATACAAACTCAGTTGATATGTACAATAGTTATTTTGTTTATGCATACTAGTCAACAGTGAATCGGATGAAAGGGTTAAGGATTGGTTGAAATTTGTTGAACCGGATTTTGAACCACATCTCAGTTACTTGATAACTAGTGTGCATAACAACCAGGGGCGGAGCCAGACTCTATTGTAGGGGAGTCCAACTTTTTCAATGGAACATAGTTCGTAACTATTAAAAAATTTAGGTACATTTTTGTAAAATTTTCAAGGTATATTTGTGTAAATAATTTTCATGGTAGGACTAATTTTGTAAATTTTTTTAGAAATTAAGTATATTTCTATAACATTTTCTCAAAAAGGGACATTTTTGTAAATTTTAAAGGTATATTTCTGCAAATTTTTCTTTAGGGGTGGGTCCGCGGCTCAGCGCCCACCCTGGACTATGTTGGCGTTGCCCCTTATAACAATTGAGTTTGCATGCACAGTTTCTAAGTTTGCATGCACAATATATTTTAGTTTGATTGCATAATAACTGAGTTTGTAGACATAACAATTGAGTTTCATTGTATAACAACTGAGTTTGCATATACAATAACTAAATTTACTTGCATACCAACACAACAAAAAAAAAATCTACATATCAATGATGGGAGTTGTGACGGGATGCTATAACATTTTCTAAGTACTAAATATTAAATGATTTAGACATGTAATTGCAATTAAAGGCCGTGGGCCGACCAAGCATTCATTTTGCTCCGTTAATTGTGCATATTAAGATCTCAAGCGCTTTATTAATTTCATTCGTCGATTGACCATTATACCTTTTGCACCCTTTAGTGCGGTAATTTTGGACAAACAAACCTGCTTAATCAAATATATTTAATTTGGACCGTTAAAAATTCTAAAATAATGTCATATTTTTTGTTCGTTTACATTCCAGAGGAATCCCTTGTTAGCTCCATGTGGGAAACACTAAATGCCTTACCCCAAAGGCCAGACACGCAGAACGGGCCCACAATTTTTCGTGTTCCATCTAATTTCTGTAAGAACAAAGAACATTTAATTGAACCATCAGTGGTCTCCATTGGACCATACCACCGTGGTCGCAAGCACCTAGCACCAATGGAAGATAAAAAGTGGTGGTTGCTCCAAGATATCCTATATGAGTGCAACAACAAGGTCACATTGAAGGTATGTGTAGAGAAAATCAAAGGTCTACAGTTGCAGGCACGCAGGTGTTATAGTGAAAGAGTGGATATGAATGATGATAGGTTCGTGGAGATGTTAATTCTCGACGGGACTTTCATTATTCAATTTCTTCTAGACCCTTATGGTTGGTTTAGGAGGGAAGCCGGATGGGCCTCTGATTGCATGCGGACCGACTTAATCTTGCTGGAGAACCAGATACCATTCTTTGTTGTTCAGAGTTTGTGGGATCTCTACTTTCCTGGTGTACTTCTAATTGATCCTGGAAAACTAGAAATTATCAGAAAAATTTTCTGTATTGATCTCACATCAGGGAATACTACCATACCACAAAACGGATTCCATCACTTGCTCCATATCTGCCACCATTGTGTGGTTCCTGATATGTCAGCACATGTAACGGTTCTTACTGGATGTTCTTGCTTCAATCTCTGCAAATGTGTGAGGTTTAATAATGAAACTCTGAATATACTTCCATGTGCAACTGAGCTGAAAAATGCAGGAATCAAGTTTAGAAAGAAGAAGCCTCCATGTAAAATGATGGATGTAACCTTCAAAGGAGGCATGTTAGAGATCCCTTTTATTAAGATTTATGATGAAACCAAGACCTTAATCATCAATCTCTTAGCCTTTGAAAATAGTTGGGTTTACTCTATTCCAAGACATCTCACCAGCTATGCCCTTTTCATGGATTCCGTAATCAATACAGAACATGATGTAGCAATATTACAGAGGCATGGTATTATTGAAAATCATCTTTCTGGTGAGGAAGAGGTTGCTCTCTTCTTTAACCACCTTTGTCAAGGCACTTATACAACCGAAGTTGATTACCTTTCTAACTTGATCAAGGATGTGAATCGGTATTATGACTCAAAATGCCACAGGTATAGAGCTAAATTGATGCGTGATTACTTCAACAGTCCGTGGTCACTAATCTCTTTCATTGCTGCAGTTATAATTTTGGGTCTTACTTTTGTCCAGACATACTTTGCGAGTGATGCTTATTTCCATCCCTCCCCAAAGTAAGTCAAGTCCATTGGGATACTGGTACTTGTGTTGTTACTTGTGTTAGGCTTCCTTCTTTCCTTAGCATATCTGTAATTGTAATTCTGTATTTTCTTTTGTTTTGTTACTACTAGCACAATCTTGTATTAGTTTGGATTTAGGGACATTGTTTTGTTGTTGTTGTTGTTTTTCTAAGATCAATGAAATTTCAAATATATTTTTTGTCTATGCCCAAAAAAATTTTGAATTTGCGATCTATACCCGCTTTTATAAGATTGTCCGGACTATGCCTATTTTTGAGCGAACAGCGTTCACAATTCATTCTAAACGCTGGCGGCCACAACAATCAGACAAAAAAAAAAATTCAATATTGGGCCTGACCGCCCCGGCCTACCCGCCGGTGGCCAGAGAGTGGCGTTCATAATATGTTTTTTTCTTTTTAGTTATTTCAGTCGCTGCCACAAATATTTCGGGCTGATATACATAATTATAAAGAGAAAAATAAATGAGTTATCGAGCACCTCGTGCTAGATAGCCTCATGGATGGTTATTGTGTGTGCACCGGCCTTTTGTATTTTAAATTCAATTTTGTTAGACATGTGCCCATGACAACTTCTATATATTAAAATCATAAGTTTTGTAATCTATCTAGCTGCAGATCACACAAGACAAATGGTAAATATCGCTCGTTATTTGATCTTTTAAGTCCATAACCAATTGGTTTTAACCGTGATGGAGAGCCTTTGATCTTTTAAGTCCTTGAGTGGTTTTAATGATGACCGAGTGCATGTCCGAAAGCACCGACCTTGACCCGGTGCACGTCGCAAACATTTGTACTCCAATTAAAACAATACTTTTTCTCACTACAAGAAACAAGCCATTTAACAACGCCTTGTTACAGCGATCATTCGGGTCATTCGCTAAAAGACCGCAGCTAAACAGTTTTACAGCGGTTATTTATTGGAAACCGTTGTAGAAGTTGACATATTAACATCGGTCTTTCACTGAATACCGCAGTAAAATATGATCAACAACGGTCCTTAATAGAGACCGCTGTTAAAATGAAACTTAACTGCAGTCCTTTATGAAGACCGTTGTTAAAATGTTACCTTCTACAGCTATTTTTAACATGGGACCGCTGTTAAGTTAAATTTTACAGCAGTTGTTGACTAATGACCGTTGTTAAACATTCTTTATAGTTTTTTCTTCTCTCCTTGCAGATCCCAATTGATTGAAATCCAAAACTCAGCAAACATTCGAACTTTCACTACTTTTTCGATCTCCTCCTCTCGACAAACCCTAACCTCCTCCCCGTAGCAGCCACTCCCTCCCGGCTGCCACTCCCTCCCATGCCGCTTCCTCCCACGCTGCTACTCCCTCCACGTCTTTCTCCCTCCGCTGGTCCTCTGCTCCCCGCGCAGCCCCTTCGTCCGCCTAGCCGCTGTCTCCACGCCGCCACTTCCTCCTTTGACCTTCACCTCTCGCACCAGCCGACGGACCTCTCCTCTCGACCTCTTCTTCCTCCACGTCTCTTCTTCCCCCGATGGTCCTCTTCTCTCGGCCTTCTCTCCCTCACTCACAAACACAACCAAGTGAAAGAAGCAACCAAGGAAGAAAGGAATGGCGGGTGGAGGTGGAGGAGGTGGAGGGGCTGCACCCAAGCAGGACGAGTTGCAGTTTCACCCAGTCAAAGATCAGTTGCCAGGGGTCTCTTACTACATCACCAGTCTCCCCCCATGGTGTCTGCTCCCTTTCCCTTCCCTTCCCTTCCCCCCCTTTCTTTCTTTTCTTTCAAATACTTTGTTTATTGTGCTCTCTGAGCTTTTGTCAGAATGTTATACATGTTATCCACTGCATTTGATTAATTATTAAATGCTTTCTTTTTACAGTGGAGGCGATTATGTTGGGATTCCAGCACTTTCTGGTAATGCAGAAAGTTTGAAAAGGTTAGCATATCTCTCATTAACTTTGTGAATGTTCAACAAATTTGTGATTATGGCTTGAAATTGGGATTATGATTTGAAATTTGAGATTATGGTTTGAAATTGTTTGAGCAACATTGAATCAGTTCTCCGAGTCACCCAAACTAATAGTGTATGGTAGGTGTTGTGATTTATAAAACTTGGAATTGGAATATGTTTCCTTAATTTATGCCTTCTGATATAGCATTATATGGCTTGCAACTTTGCAAGTAGCAGGCAGGAAACGTGAATCATCATCATCTGCTCAAGTTTTGATGTATTGTACTACTTGCAAGGAGGTTTCATCACTTCTGTACAAACAATTGTTCTGAGACCAGCTGAGTTAATATGTCTCACTTGACAATGTAGACTTAATTATTACCTCTTTATGTTGATTTATCATGTACTTGCATGTATGCTTCTTAAATTGATAGGCAAAACCCATCATGCAGCCAGCAAAGAGCTCAGCAGACCACTACTCGATACCAATATCAGCTCATGCAAGCAGGCTATGCCAATTAGGTGCAAACTGTAAGGTATTTACCAAGGCCATGCCAATTAGGTGCTTCTATCACATAGACACAACATGATGATTGATTTGTAATGCACGGTAAGGATTGGTTAAATAAATCAAATTAATCTTTATAATCAAGTTTTTCTGCCTTGATTAATTAGGTTTAGGAAAAGTTTTTTATTTCTAGAATCACTAGATGATGTGTTAATTTGAGCAATGCAACTTATTTTATTTTAATAGATGTCTATAAAACGTGATTAATGGGATTTTGGGAAAAAGATATGCCAAAAATTGCATCTAATGTTATAGTCGAGAATATGTAAAGAGGAGGGATCTATTGACAATGGTTATTTTGACAATATTGACAAAGTTGTCATTTAAAAAATTTATAAAAATTCATAAAAGATCTTAAAAATAGAAAAAATAACCATTGTCAAGATTGGCAATATAAGCATTGTCAATGGATCCCTCATATGTAAAATGTTTGATTGTAGTCGGAGATACTTGTTCTTCTTGTTATTTGATTGTAATTAGTGGGTTGTAGGCAAGAATTTGAGGTGCATAACTAGTATATCTTACTTGCCGATGGCTTCAACATATAGTTCTCTGGTTTTATTTTATATTAATTGTCTCTCACTTGTGATTTCTCAAGACCTTTCTGCAGGTATTATGAACTTAGTAATGGCCGACTAAATACATCAAGGTCCGATTCTTGATTACATTGGAACTCCTAATATATTTTATTTCGGGGACTATTATTTTATATTTCATTTTGATTCTCTGCAGAGTACAACCAAGTAGTATATATTTATGACGATGTGGGACCATCCAGAATGTGCTTGGAATTGTTGATGTTGTTGTGCATCAGGTAAGCACTTAGTTAAGTCACTTGAGTGTGGTTAATTTTGTCTCAGAATTTCGTTCCTCATATCTTTTTCCTTATATTTTTTCTTGTATTTTTGTGTCTTACATTAGTGGCAACTGGCAGAAGAAATCACTGAAGTCCTGACTTAATGCAGATATTATGTCATGTGGAACATTACTGATATAAACTTGCAACACTCTGACCCAACAAACAGAACTTCCAAAGGTATAATGTTTTATGTAATTGCTCAAGTAGCATATAGATTTACTTAGAATTTCAAAAGTATGAACCATTTATTCGTTTTTAGTTTGTAGGCTCTCAGATGCTGCCTTGTCGGCTAAGGAGTATGAGGAGGTAAAGACATGGTTGTTAGAATATTTAATTAGAAAGTTTTCCTGAGATTGTAAGATACATTGTTTTTGGATATTTGTATATATGTGTATACTTTTTGTAATGTGGTACTATACTTGGTTCGTGGATTATTTATGTTATGTTTCTCCACATTTGTGTTTTGATATTTGTGTGAATTGAATAAAATGAAATTGATTGTTGAATGCATTGATTGTAAATGTATTTGCTGAATTGAAAATTTGTGTATGGCCAGCAGCAGGCTGGTCACAGAATACAAATTGGAACCACAAAAGTGAACATCAAATTTAACAACGGTTATTAAGCTAAAACTGCTGTAGAGAGTTCAAACTCAACAACGGTTATTTACTAAAAACTGTTGTAGAGTTCAAACTTAGCAGCGGTTGTTTGTTAAAAACTGTTGTTGAGTTGCAATTCAGCAGCGGTTATTGACTAATAACAGCTGCAGAATAGGAATTCTACAGCGGTTGTTGAGTTGCAATTCTGCAGAATAGGAATTGTAACTCAACAGCGGTTATTAGTAAAGTTTAGCAGCTCTGACGATTACAGCGGTCGCATGACCGTTGCTAAACCTCAAAAAAGACCGCTGCTAAAGGCCTTTTTTCTTGTAGTGTCTTGCCATTAATGTAGTTTGCTTCTTCTTTGCAATACGTTTTCTTAATTCTTAAATAAAACAAACATTTGTACTCCAATTAAATTTTTTTGGTGACGAGCTTGATTCTTCAGAGCTATTTAAAATAGTGATAGTATAACTGTATAACTCATCCTGTCTTTCATTATGTGTATCGATTGGTCAAAATTTAGGTTGTACAATTAATATTAAACGACAAAAACGTAAGAATAAACACAATATAGATTTGGCATGATGATCCTATAAAAAATTTCAATCACTTGAATTAACTGCCTTACGAGGGATTTGTCTTAATCTTATGTAGATGAAAAATGAGCAACAACTTCACTATTTAGGGCCAAGGTTTAATATTTAGTCAGTGTTTTTTATGCTTCTAGGTTTCAACGACATCAATAAATGATGTTTCTTTCTTGAAAAAAAATGAGCAACTGCAGGCACAGTGCTTGTATTTTGTCAAAACTCACGACTGAAGCCTAATATGACATTTTGTAGGAAACAAAAAAAGCAATTGTGCAGTGCACTGCTGCAAAACATTAGAGTAGCAAGAAATAATTTACCAGTATACTCTATCAACATGTATTTTTCAGACCATCTGGTATAATACGAAGAAATAGGTACAGAGGATGCGGGGACAAATAATTTTGGAACTTCTAATAGTTTTCTGACGCTCCAACAAGTTGCTCATTTGTTCAATATGCAATACCAATATGACCAGTTTTCTACCATGTTCCAGTATCATCAAAATGAAAATAACAAAACACATGTTTCAAAATATTCAGGTCGGCTAGCAAAATGTACCTCCAAGCTCTCGAGTCGCGCTAACAGCAAAAGTAAGAATGATTGAACAAGCTATTTTTTAACCAGTACGTAAAATGAAGCATCACACAAATGCGATGATAGGGAACTCTGCCAGCTTTAAAAAAATCCAAATCAAATACTTAAACAACTCAAAAAATAGAAATTTTTTGTATCGTAGATGATTTTGATATAAATAATTATTGAGAATCTTAAATCAAAATTTGTGATGATTTAGTATGATTTTTTAGTTAGGAGCACAGTAGATTTGCAACTGAAATTGACAATGATTGTGTTAAGTCATAAGTGTTAACCATTACTAGTTCAACTTAATCACAGATAATTTTTTTGCCAAAATAATATACTTTATTATCTTAACAATGCAAATTGTGTCGCAAAAATCGAATAAGTAAATTTCTCACCGATCGTGAATCGCAGCTTGTGGCCCAAATTTAATTAAAATTACAAAAATTTGTATTTCTTATAACTTATGAGTTATGACAGATACAGATCGACTTTACCGGCTGGATCCTTGTTCGTATAAATTAAGCCCAAGTACAAGACGTTAGGGAGAGGATCTACAAACGTCTATTTATTGTTTTGACGAGGGTGGGCTTTCAGTCCTAAAGTTATAGGAATGTGCATAATTTGGGTATTTTATTAGTTCCCAATCAAGTAGTAATTACTATATATGCATTGCATTGTGCCAATAAGATTCAAACTGAAAATAACAAAACAAAGTTTGAAAATTTTCAGGTGGGCGGGAAAATACACAACTCCAAGCTAAGCCATGACTCGTCCCAAAATAAAGCTGATTGAAACAAGCAAAATTAACGAAGCATCATGAAAATGATTAAGGTGATATGGAAACAAATAAATAAAAGAATAAAGAAGTACCAAGATTTTAAGATTTTCAATGTTCTCTCATGAGTTTGAGGAACATCTTATGTCCACTAAAAAACCGTCTATACATATATAGATCATGTACAGAATGTAACAGATATATCCAGAAATGTAACAAATATGTTCCGAAATGTAACCTATAGATGAACGCTACGTAATATTACTCCATGAGTTTATTGGCTCGACTGGTCGACTGGATAAAGCTTATAAAATAGACAATTAAGCTGCATGACAGTCAGGTTTTTAAAGAGCTGACTTGAAGTCAACCGACATGCATGCTGCTTAACTCAGCGTACGGAAGACATATAATAGTGGGACTTGATTGATTATTACTCGAGTCCTATTGAGGTCCCATGCACGGCCCAGTCTTATTTGTCGTTATGCCATGTCAATAATTCATAGAAACAGCTAGCTATTTAATAGGAAACATTAAGTATCAACTCTATAGACATCTACAAAGTCACACATGTGAGTTTAAGTGTTACATATATATAGAACTACCGGGGTGCCATTTGACAGTTCATGTGCAACTTCTATTGATGTTCATAGATTGAACTATAAGTAGCACTCCTATTTAATTGACTGTGGTCGGTGAAAGTGTTATCGTTTCGTTTTCTAATATGTTATCGTTTTCTTATAAGTTATATAACGTCAGATACAGACCAAATTTCCCAGTTGGATTGAATGGATCTAGTTCGTATTAAATTAAGTCCACGTGCAAGACGTCAGATACAGATCGTCTATTTATTGTTTTGACGAGGGTGGGCTTTCAATCCTAAAGTTATAGAAATGTGCATAATTTGGGTATTATATTAGTTCTCGATCAAGTAGTAATTACTATATATGCAATCACAGTATTTTCAGGTGAACCGGAATAATACACAACTCCAAGCTAAGCCGTGACTCGTACCGATTGAAACAAGCAAAATTAACGAAGCATCATGAAAATGATTAAGGTGGTATATATAGAAATAACGGAAACTTTAACCGTCCATCTATGGACGGATCCATAGAGTGATGTGGCAGTCACACGTCCACGCGAGCACCCCGGTGGCAACCTCCAACCCCGCCGCTGCCCACCCCCGACGCCGCCCCCCTCCCCCCGCCGCCCCCACCCCTGCCGCCGCCCACCCCCGCCGCCCCCAACCTCGCTGCCCCCATCCCCCGCCGCCGCCCATTTTGAATGGAAATCCCACCCATTTTTGAATGGAAGTCCGTTGCACATTAATTGTAACAAACCAGTACGCTGGCTGTAACAAAACCAACACGTGACTGTAACAACTCTCCATCTCTGGTTTCAGTAATCACACACACACCCCCCCTCGTGCTGCTGGTTTTTTTGTTTGTTTTGAACGAAAATCCCGCTCATTTCGAGATTTCTGTGTCTGTCACATATTAATTGTAACAAACCAGTACGCTGGCTGTAACAAACACATAAGTTATGTGTAACAAAACCAACATGTGACTGTAACAACTATTTAAGAAGTTGTAACACCCCCAACAAGTGACTGTAACAATTTGGGGGCGGCGGGTGATTGGGGGTGGCGGGGGTAGCGGGAGGTCGGGGTTGGGGGCGCCGGGGGTGGGTGGCGCCGGGGTTGGGGCGGCGAGGGTTGGGGGTTGCCACCGGGGCGCTTGCGTGGACAAACGATCCATGATGATGTGGCGGTGATGTGGCTATCCGCACTGCCACATCACCCTATGGACCGTCCATACTATGGACGGTAGGTATCACTCTAGAAATAAATAAAAGAATACAGAAGTATACCAAAATTTTAAGATTTTCAATGTCCTCTCATGAGTTTATTGGCTCGACTAAATGAAGCTTAAAGAGTAATACCTAGCATCCATAGAAAAGCCGTTCATAGCGAACGTCCATTAGTATAGGTTACATTTGAAGATATATATTTGTTGCATTCTATAAATAAATGAATATATGAACGGTTTTTCAATGGACACAAGATGTTTTTCAAGCTTAAAATTAATTAATATATATACAAGCTGCATGACAGTTGGGCATTCTAAGAGCTGACTTGAAGTCAACGGACATAATGTTTAACTCAGCTCAGCGTATGGAAGACGTACATATAATAATGGAACTTGATTGATTACTTGAGTCCTATTGAGGTCCCACGTCCCAATCTTACTTGTCGTTATGCCATGTTTTTTTTTTTTTTTGAGTGAATCGTTATGCCATGTCAATAATTCATGGACAGTTAGCTATTTAATAGGAAACATTAAGTGTCAACTCTATAGACATCCATAGAATCATACATATGAGTGTAAATGTTACATATATATAGGCCTATATAGGTCCCATTAGACAGTTTACGTGTAACTTCTATAGATGTCCATAAAGTGAAATCTAGATATTTAATTGACTGTGGACGGTGAAAGTGTTATCGTTTCGTTTCCTAATGTGTGAAGTGTTATGGTTTCGTCCTGTCCTGTGTGTGGGACAATATCATGAATACAGAGTAATTAGCTAGGAGTACTGGTGGTAATTATATATGGGTAGTTGTTGGAGGACAGCATGCATTAACTCGGATCATTAGGTTTACATTATAAGGTGGTGGTCATGGAGTTAACTGGGAGGAACATGGACAATCTTCATCCTTTTCCCTACTCACATTCTCTGTAGAGAGCAGAGACGGTACCAGTGATTAGAATATTCACCATTAATAGTGCAAACTTAAGCTGCTCCACTCCCCAAGTGCTGATACGGTTCATTTTCCACTGAGGAAAGATCTCCTTCACACGATGATCAAGGTATGCGTATTTTCATCTTAAAATGCGAGTGCACGTAGTTGTTCCAAAAACTTCCAATGAATGAGCAGATCATTTAGAAGCATGACATCAAATTACAAATAATGAAGTTGTTCTAGAATATATGTATTTTATTTTAATAACTAAGGTAGGGTTTGGTGTCCCCCCTTTTTAATTACTCAATGTATTATTGTTACAGCAATGGAGACAGTGCTCCAAAGTAAGAAAAAAAACAATTAATGGAAAAATAAAGTTAAAAAGAAAATGAAAAATGTGTGAGAAGCCAATATGCGGAGATTACATGAACCGCTGTTACTATGCACTCAGTATATAACAAAATGTTGCATAGTATCCATGTAGTAAGTGAGAAGAATTAATATGATACAAAATCTATATTTCCGTAGCTTGCGTACCAATGTATAAATTGAGATGACTTCGAGGTGACAAAAGCTCATGATCAATAAAAATTGGCCATCTCAAAAAAGGTTGCATTTTATAGATTAAGAAATGACTGAGATGGAATTTGTAAATTAATTAGAACCGACTCCAATATACGGAGCACATGGCCATGCTCCGGTGATTGAGAAAAACATATACAATAACCATATTTACCATTGTAGACCTTCAAGATTTCACTATGTAAACACTAGTTGAGATGGTGATTATTGGCCAGATTCTTCAACGGTCAAAGCTAGTGTGACATAAGGAGATGTCTTCCACCGATGAGAACGCAGTTCCTCTTGCAAACGAGAACACAGTTCAGCTTGGAAACGAGGAAATAGTTCCTCTTGCAAACCAGAATGCGGTTCCTCTTGCAAACCAGAATGGAGTTCCTCTTGGAGACGAGAATGCGGTTCCTCTTGCAAACCAGAATGTGGTTCCTCCTGCTGCATACAGTGCTGAAGGTATATATGGTACTTTTAATCTTTTCATTATGATGCTAATTTGACGTGTTGTATTTCCAAATATTCTGCAGCTTTTCATTAATTAAAACCAGTGAAATTGTATACTCAAGAAAGCCTGTCTTTTGCGAGTCAGATTCTGGTCGGTTTTGCCTTTTTTTCACCCCCTTCGCTTCTATAATTAAAACAATTGAAACGAAAATACAAAATTATTTGGAGCTAATTCCAGATTCTGAGAAACTATGTTGTTTTTGAGTGTCTTTCTATACACGGGCACCATCAGTAGCCCAAGGTCGTACTTTAAAGCTCAAGCAACAACACTTTCAAGAGAAGGGCACGGAATATGTAGATTAATTTTGCACTTAGCTATTCCTAATTCTTAATCAAATGACTGGATGGTATATATGTATGAGGAGGGATCCATTGACAATTCTTAATTTGACAATCTTGACAATTTGATATTTCAAAAAATTGTAAAAAAATCATATAAATTCTCAAAAATAGAAAAAAGTTCACGGAATTATTTCTTAACTTATAGATTGATTATGTTTCCGATTATATTCAATTTAAGTTATATTTGATAGCCCTTCAAAGATCCGTTAAATTACAACCGTTAAAAAATACACAAAAGTTTGATAAGCTATCAAACGATGTTCAAATTGATTGAAATTTGGAACACTATCGATCTACAAGTTAACAAATGCATCCATAAATATTTTTTCAATTTTAAGAATTTTTATGAATTTTTATAAATTTTTAAAATGTTCAATTGTTAAGATTGTCAAAGTTAGCATTGTCAAGGGATCCCTCCTCTATATGTATATCATCTGTATGGGAACTCATAATGCAAACGTCACTTGAAAAACTAATTTTTTGAAATATACTCTTGAAATAGTAGAATGCTCAGTTTGATAAAATGATCAGACCAAACTGTAAACGAGCATTCATTTTGCTCCATTAATCGTGCATATTAAGATATTTAGCGCTTCATTAATTTCATTTGTAGTTTGACCATTATACCCTTCTCAGCCTTTACTGTGGTAATTTTGGACTAGAGGTGGCAAAAGTTGACCCGACCGAAATAGTCCGCCCGATAAACCCGATGATCGAACCCAACTCGGATTTGTTAACTTATGAAAACTGAATCAACCGAACCCGTAATTGACCGAATCCGAAAATATCCGAATCTGAAAAAAACCCGTAAACATTAAGAATCTGAATACAAATTATCCGAACCGATGCGACCCGCTACCCTATAAAAACTCAAACCCGAAGCGATCAGGATTCATGTGACCCTAAACCGACAATTATCCGAATCTGAATCAACCCGAACCGAGAGTGATTAATACCCGAGATGTGATAAAAGTACGAATTAATTGTTTATATTATTTGCATTAATTTATTCAGAAATGTGCATATGATTTTTTAAGAATTAATCCATGCATGATGCACACAAATAAAAATGTTACTTCAAATGATTGATTGGTTTACATTAAATTATGAACTTATATTCCAACAACATAAACCCGAATAAAGAGCCGATAAGACCCGAAAAGGTATGATTTGAATCATATAATTTATAATATTATATGCAAAAGTTATCCGAGGGATTGATAAGTTAACAAGTTAACCCGAATAAAGACAAAACCCGACCTGCTCGATTTGTATCCGGAACCCGCACCTCAAATATCCGTAACCCATATAGGTCCGATTAAGAAGAATCCGGCACCTGAGCCAACCCATATCCAGATTGGCCCGAAAACCAATAAGATCTACACCCGTAAATCCAAGCAATATAGTCTCGACTCATCTTTGTACCGAACCCGAATTTAATCGATCCGACAGAATCCGAATCTGATATCTACTTGAATCCGAAAACAAACTGAATCTTAGTTTATCCGACCCAAATACATGACCCGATCCGCCTGATTTGCCAGGTCTATTTTGGACAAACGTCATATGTCTGATAAAATCAATTCGGACCATGAAAGTTTGTAAAATATTCTCATATCTTTTGTCTCTTCACATTTCAGAGCATCTCCAAGAGACTCCCTAAAAATGGATCCCAATATACCTATATTGGGTGTCATCCTAAATTTTTTGGGAGCAAATTTCACCTCAATCTCCAACAAATTCCCAAAATATAGATCCCAATACATTTAAACTAGGCCAAAATACGGATCCCAATACATTTGAACGGTTTGGATTTGGCTCTGGTTTTGGGAAGTTGGATTGGGAGTGCCCAAAAATGCTACCAAAATAGCTAAACTTGGTTCTTATGTTGGGAGTCCCAAAAATAGGGATAGCTCTTTAGGAATCTGTTGGAGACTGTTTTCTCTCCTTAATTCCCAATTTTTTGTTTTAGGAGTGTTTTAGGGAGTCTCTTGGAGATGCTCTCAGAAAATTCACTTGCTATCTTCATGAGAGAAATTTAATGCCTTTCCTTTGATAACAGACACAATAGAAAGGCCGACCATTTTTCGTGTTCCAGCTCACCTCTGTAAGAATAAGGAAAATTTAATTGAACCATCTATGATCTCCATTGGGCCATACCACTGTGGTAAGAAGCACCTAGCACCTATAGAGGATAAAAAATTGTTGATGCTCAAAGACATAATGTCTAAGCCCAACATGCTGGACGCATGTGTAGAGAAAGTCAAAGGTCTACAGTTGAGAGCACGCAACTGTTATAATGAAAGAATGGATATGGATGATGATAGTTTCGCCGAGATGTTGATTCTTGATGGAAATTTCATTATTCAATTTCTTTCCCAGACTATTGATTTGTTGAATAGGGAGAGTGAATGGGCCTCTATTAGTATAAACACCGACTTAATCTTGTTGGAAAATCAGATACCATTCTTTGTTGTTCAAAGTTTGTGGGATCTCAACTATCTTACTTTACCAGTAAATCCCAAAAACCTCTCAAATATCGGAGCAATTTTATGTTCTGATCTCACATCACCGTTTTTTACAACACAACATATGGAATTCCATCATTTGCTTCATCTGTGCCACAACGTTGTGGTCCCAGATATGTCACTACATCAAGCAGTTCTGCCCACATGTACTTGCTCCAATCTCTGTACTATGTGCATCTGTCATCGTTTACAGCCAATACGTGAACATTCACAAGACTTTGAAAAGTTTACATGTGCAACTGATCTGGAAGAGGTAGGAATAGAGTGTAGAAGGAGGTCTATTTATACAATGATTGATGTAACATTCCGAGGAGGCACGTTAGAGATCCCTTCTATCAGGATGCTAGGAAACTTCAAGGCCTTGTTCATTAATCTCTTAGCGTTTGAACAGTTTCAGGTTTTCTCTGTTCCAAGGCACATCACCAGCTATGCAACTTTAATGGATAGCTTAATCAGTACAGAACATGATGTAGCAATATTACAGAGGCATGGTATTATCGGAAATATTCATTTAGAAACTTAACCTCTTTGGACATTGCTTCCATACTCACACCCAGATAATTTTACTAGTTACAAATTAATCTCATAATAGGTAATATTCATTTATAATCATCAGATCGAAAGAAACTTTTTTTGGTGGGAGTATTGGAGTAAAATTCATTTTTGTATTATATATATCGTCCAGTGCCTACACAAAATTAGTAATAGGGTCATATAGAAGAGGAGGGATCCATTGACAATGCTTAATTTGACAATCTTGACAATAGGAATTTTAAAAAATTTGTAAAAATTCACAAAAACTCTTAAAAATGAAAAATAGTTTATGGATGTATTATCTAACTTATAGATTGATAGTGTTTCAAATTTCAATCAATTTGAACATCGTTTGATGCCTTATCAAAATTTTGTGTATTTTTTAACGGTTCTAATTTAACGGATCATTAAAGAGCTATCAAATATCGCTCAAATTCAATATAATCGGAAACATAATTAATCTATAAGTTAAATAATACTTCCGTAGGTTCTTTTCTATTTTTAAGATTTTTTATGAATTTTTATAAAATTTTGAAAGAAATGATTGTCAATATTGTCAAAAAACCCATTGTCAATGGATCCCTCCTCCATATCGAATGTCCTCAATATTAGTGTCTAGATCTTCATGTATATATTGGTATAAAATATAAGTGAAGGGTTACCAATTTTGTGTATGTGTAGACATGTGGATAGTTAAAATGAGGACACATGAAAAATTCTTTAGCAACAAACCATTATCTTTTCTGTAGAAAATTAATCAATCCACTGATCTTTCATTCGGTCATTAATTCCCCCCTTAGGAAATATCAATACCCAGAAGACAGATTCATGTAGCTTGTAATTCTCCGCGGCTTTCTTCGTTCATTACATGTACTGGCGTTAAGTACTAACAATTTAATGATTTAAATGGAGACGTGTAATTGTAATTAAAGGCAATTGGCTGACCGAGCATTCATTTTGCTCTGTTAATTGCGCATATTAAGATCTTAAGCTGTTAGAATAAATCGGTAAGAGCGTGGCCGGGGAGGTCGGTCCTAAGGTTTTGCAAGGAGATAACAAGAGAAGAAGAGGGCCAAATTATGAAAATACTATCTCTCATATTCTTAGTTTTTACATAGTAAATAAAAAGGAACAAAGATACATGACCCGTGATTTCATATCCTCTGTAGCGCTGTATTGTGTAGCGCAGGATGTGAGTTAGATCATCTTGAGATCTGTGCCAGATCAAATCTCGAGATGATCTAACGGCTTACATCTTGCGCTATGCAATGTAGCGCTACAGAGTATTAGCACTCATGACTTGTATGCGACCTATTTTTTAAAATAAAAAAAGAAAAAAAATCTTATTTTTAAAAGTAAAAAAGAAAAAACTTATTTTCAAAACTAATAAAACCAGGTCCGGGAAACCCGGCCCAGGCCGGGTCCTGGAAACCCGGCCTAATGCCTGAAATTTTTTTTGTTCTTAGATATTTTCTTTAGATAGATCTCGTTGTTAGCTTTTCGTAGCCGTGATGTTTGCTCCGATCGGAGTTTCCTATCAAAAGTTATGCCGGTTTGAATGTTGAGTGCCCGAAATATATGATAAGATTCAGTATAAAATTCAGAACAGAATTTAGAAATATTTTCGATGAATAATATTATAAATAAATATTAAATATTACAAATAATATTAGAAAAAAGAATATAAATAACAAATCTAGGACCCGGCCTGGGCCCGTGGGCCGGGTTTCCAGGACCCGGGTTTACTAGTTTTGAAAATAATTTTTTTTCTTTTTAACTTTTAAAAATAAGATTTTTTCATTTTTTATTTTAAAAAATAGGCCCCCGTATGCCCAAAATACAATTATGGTCATATCTAACAATCTCCACCTTGGACCGAATTATACCAAAACAAACTAAGCATAAAACTAACATAAACAAACTACGAAAATATAAAAGATAACTAGCACAAAGTTAGAACCAAAGCAAAATAGACTCCAACATCGAGTCACAACAAACAACCTCGAACAAACTCCACTTTAGCCGAAATAATGCTCCAAGCAACATGCTAAACCAACACCAACAAAAGCAACACCGAAGAAAGTACCTTAATGCAATCCGTAAGAAGACTCAAGCAAGGACATCCACTCTCTTAGTCTCGATTGATTGCCATAAACTCGAATTTGGTGTCCTCGAAGCTAACGGTGAACAAACGAGTTGACATCTGAATTGCTCAACCTCCGAAGTGACAACAACATAGTCTCAAGATGCAAAACCCCAATCGATGGCACAAACTCCAAATCACATTGAGCACCTAAATCTCAAATCCGAGACAACAATGGTACCAATCCAAATCTCCAAATCACATGGAGCATCCAACATTCCAAACACCGGGACAATAAGGTACCATCAACCACACCAACAGAGACTATGTCAAGCCGGAACGTCCGACCATACTAAACATCACTCCTTCAAAACCGAAATGGAGGCCGCAACAAACATCTAAGTACCCGAACCACAAAAGGATACATGATGACAAACTCTCTTAACACATAAGCCAACCCAATAACTCTACTTTCGTGATAGCTATCTCAACTCCTTAATGGTTGGTACACATGCAAAACTTGCCTTAATAACCAACCTAACAAATGTTGAACCTAGTCACATAAACCATATGGTGGCAAACAATTGGCTTCACAAAAGAGAGCATACAAATGTCGACATACTAGAAAGCACCAAAACGTAGATCAAGTTCTTCAACAAACCCGGGAGGTACCCCGCTCTAGCCAATACGGAACACCCGTCATGCATCATAATCATTAACATGCCAATACCGGCCCAAAGATGATTATTGCACAAAATAACTTATCTACAAGTCGGCTCAACCGGGATCATACACAATATCCCGAAACAAAACCCAAATCCAAATGCCTTCAAGAAATTATTTGCAACAAACAATATAAATTACCAAATTCTTGGAGCTTCCAAAACCTCATTAATTTACCCAATTTTATATCTCTATCTCAAATTCACAAACACCAATCAACCCAATAATACTGTAACTCCAAGCAAACCACCACTCACGACCTTGACCACAAAAATTAAAGTGAAGAGTAATTGAAGACCTCAACCTTAATTGTTGCGTGGTGTATGCCAGTAACCAGCTTGGAGATTAAATACTTGGCTCACTGGACGCGAGTCATCAAGGAAACGCAAAAGATCTGGAGAGACGAGTTATTTTGATAGCCTCACCTCCTGATCTTGTCTGATGATCGCACACTGACTCACCTAAATAAATTCGCCGGAACAATAATTGAGCCGTTCACAGCAGTGGAACAAGAACACAAAATAGACAAGAACGGACTGATCGAACGAGTTCGGCGATAACGGTGAAACCAAGCTCTGATACTAGTTTGTTAGAACAAATAGTGAGAGCGCGGCTGAGGGGAGGCCGCCTACCGACCTCCCCGGCGATCTAGGGTTTTGCAAGGAGAGAACAAGAGGAGAAGAGAGCCAAATTCTGAAAATACTATTTCTCTCTCATATTCTTCATTTTTACATAGTAAATAAAAGGGAACAAAGATACATGACCCGTAGGCCTAAAATACAATTCGGGTCAAATCTAACATAAGTGCTTTATTAATTTCATTCGTAGTTTCACCATTATACCCTTCTCATTAGCCTCTAATTTTGAACAAACGTCATTTGTCTTTTAAAATGAATTTTGGACCGTTATTATTTGTAAAGTATTCTCATATCTTTAGTTTGCCTGTTACATTTCAGATGATCAATCAGATGAATCCATTATTAGCTCCATGTGGGATTCACTAAATGCCTTACCCAAGAGGCCAAACACTATAGATGGGTCCACCATCCTTCGTGTTCCGGCTGATCTCCGTAAGAACAGAGAATACTTAATTGCACCATCTGTGGTCTCAATTGGGCCATACCACCGTGGTCACCAGCGCCTAGCTCCTATGGAATATAAAAAGAGGGTGTTCCTCCAGGACATCCTGTCTGGACTAGACGGCAAGGTCACGCTGAAGGCATGCATAGAGAAAATCAAATGTGTACAGTCGAAAGCGCGCAACTTTTACAGTGAAAGTGTAGATTATATGGATGGTGATAGTTTTGTGGAGATGTTAATTCTTGATGGGACTTTCATTAGTCAATTTATTTTAAAATCCTTACCTTCTCTCATGAAGGAGATGGGATTGGCCTTTAATTCTATATCGACCGATTTAATCTTGATGGAGAACCAGATACCATTTTTTGTTGTTGAGATTTTGTGGTCTGTCTACTCCAAAAGACCACTAAATTTCAGAGACATTCAAAGGATTGTGATGAGGCTTGGCCTTCCTTGGACTAGTACTGAAAGCATATTTGAGCATGATGAAACTTCGGTACCAAAGAACAGATTCCATCACTTACTCCATCTATGCCACCATGCTCCGGTTCCAGATATGCCAGCACATCCATCAGTGCTACCAGAATGTAGTTGCTTCATACATTGCATAGGCATGAGTTCTCGACATGATATTCAACATGATACTATATTTCCATGTGCGGCTCAGCTAGAAGAGGCAGGGATCAAGTTTAGAGAGAAGAAGCATCCACGTACAATTGTGGATGTGACCTTTCATGCAGGCAAATTAGAGATTCCTTTTATTCCAGTGGGGAATAGCAGCATGCGCTTATTCCATAACCTCTTAGTTTTTGAACAGTGTCGAGAAATGTCATTCCCAAGGTACTTCACCAGCTATGCTATATTCATGGATTCCATAATCAATACTAAACATGATGTAGGAATATTGCAGAGGCATGGTATTATAGGAGAGATGATTTCAAGTGAGGCAAAGGTTGCTGGCTTCTTCAACCAACTTTGTGAAGGTGCTTATATTAGTGAATGTGATGATTACCTTATTGGAGTGGTCGAGGAAATGAATCGGTACTACCATTCAAAATACCATAGGAATTGTTCACAATTGATTCGTAACTACTTCAACAGTCCATGGTCTATTATCTCTTTGTTTGCTGCATGTATACTTTTAGGTCTTACTTTTGCACAGACATATTTTGCGGGCTATGATTATTTCCATCCCTCCCCGAAGTAAGTCCATTGTGGAATTTGTGGTTATTGTACTAGTGTTGTTTTTCCTTATTTCCTTGGCATGTGAACATTTATCCTGTATTTTTTTTTTTTTATGTAACTTCTAGTACAATATTCTTGTATCAGTTTGGATTTAGCTAGGGAGACGTACTGTTTTGTTGTTGTAGCTTTCCTATGATCAAAGAAATTTCCTGTTTTTTGTTTCTTTAAATTTTATGCTGTTTGTAATTTGCATCTTCTTTGCAGTACTGTTTCTTAATTCTAAAATGAAACATAAATTTGTTCTCCGAGCTTAAACTAGGTTGATAATATAATTCATCCTGTCTTCTATATTATGTGTATCGATTGGTAGAAATTTTGGGTGTACAATATTAAACCCCAAAACTGTAAGAACAAACACAATATAGATTTTTCATAATGATCCTATCAAAATTTAAACACTTGAATTATAACTGTCTTACAAGGAATTTGTCTTAATCTAATATAAAGAATTGGACAATGAGCACGAGCTTCACTATTTAGGGCCAAGGTTTAATTTTAGTCCGTACGTGCTTTTCATGCTTCTGGGTATCAAAACATCAGTAAATGATGTTTCTTTCTTGAAAAAATGAGCAACGGCAGGCATACTGCTTGTATTTTGTCACAACTTACGAGAGGTGCCTATTCTGAAATTTTGTAGGAAAAAAAAAAGAAAGTTTCATGTACTTTTTTAACTGTTGTAATTTAACATATTTTTAAAAATTATCAAACGTCGCTTAAATTGAATATAATCGAAAATATAATCAATTTATAAGTTAAGCAACACTTTTGTAAACTATTTTCTATTTTTGATAATTTTTAAGGAACTTTTAATATTTTTTTTTATTTTGAAAATTTTTATTGTCAAAATTGTCAATATAAATATTGTCAATGAATCTCTCCTCTAATAAATTGTCAATTGATATCTGCCAGTAATTACTCCCTATGCTAAACACAGTCCTCAACACATAGCCCAACTATGAGTTGTATACTGTTTCAACCAAATTCTAGTGCTGGTGTGTAATTCTAGTCCCGGCAATTACTTACTGTCTGTCATTTAAAACTTTGTAGTTCACATTCCAGCCCACTAGAGTGGAGTAATTAGCATGCATCTTCTAATGTACCCTGTAAATATAGCCCAGCAGAGCATATTAACTCACTAGAATTTGGTTAATACAGCCCATTTCGTACACCACTATATATCTATGGGCCTGTTTGGATTCCCCTAATTACAGCAACTCATATTCTCAGCATGCATCAGACGTATTTGATGTTCATACCTACGCATCGAAAATTCCGTGTAGACCATCCAAATTTCATGTTTTGGTGATTGATTATGTTATGTCTAGTCCAATATTCTGTGTTTTAGTGAATGATCGTCTGCCCTAACTTTCGTGTTCACACTGCATTCAGTCGGGTGTTCATATGTGTTGCATCAGAGTGTTCATACCTTATGTACTAGAGGTACATAAACAGATAACGTTTTTGGGAGATTTTTGTTGAGCTATAGTTAGCTTTCCTTAAAAAAAAAAATGAGAGAGAGAGAGATATCATGTAGTAAAAAGAATAAAATGTTCAATTTATTATACAAATCTGTCTTCAGGGCGAAAAGCTCAATAAATTGGCCATCTCGAAAAAGGTTGTCTTTTCTAGATTAATAGATGACTGAGATCGATCAGAATTTGTAAATTTAAAACTGACTCCGATGTACAGAGCACATGGCCATATATCATATATGCCCATGCTCCAGTGATCGAGACAAAAAACATGTATAATAACAACATTACCCCATTGCCGACCTTCAAGTTTTCACTATGTAAATTAAACACCAGTTGAGACGATGATTAATTACGGACCAGATTCACCAGCAGGCAAAGCTAGTGTGACATAACTACATAAGAATTAAGAATGTCTTCCCCTCATCATGAGAACGCACATCCTCTTACAACTGAGAACGCAGCTGCTCTTGCAGACGAGAATGCAGTTCCTCCAGCAGACGAGGATGCTCTTCTACTTCTACCTGCTGCAAACAATGCTCATGAAGGTATGCGTATTTCTTAATTATATTTTCTTTAATTAAGATGCGGATTTGTCGGGTTGCAATTGTACGTACTCCAATTATATATTTGCAACGAATGAGACTAATATTTATCCCCGAAAAAGGGTTCCAATATGTGTTATAATTAAATCGGCCAAAATAAAACCGTCTTATTAATTCCGCCGGTTCCCATTAAGGCTTAATTTCTTGTATACCCTCCAACTCTTCTTGAATTTCTTATTTCTCCCTTAACTCTTCAATATATCTTATATGCCACTCAACTCTTCAATCTCTTTCTTATTTACTCTTTGATTTATTACGATGTTATTAGTTCTAGTATAATCAACAAATTTGCTTTATTGAAGAATATAATGACTATTTTACCCTTTAAATGGATCATTCTCTTCCATTTGTGGTTCATTATCTTCATTTCGTTCATTCAGCGTCTCGGCTTATGTATATGCTATCAATCCCAAATAGTATATACGTAGCATACAGTATAGGGAAATTTAAACATCTCTTCAATTCCAACTTATATTTAATAATTTTCATCTTCGTCGTTGTTCATGAGTTAAGCTCTCCCATAGTTCCACTTGAGAAAACATAATTAAAAAAAGAATTTGATCCAATTATCATGAACTATAGTTTACTACAAAAATTATCATAAACTACGATATCAAGCATATTCTTTTACTTTCCATTTTCAACATATATTTACGAAGAATGATTATTAATATCCGTTTAAAACAAAGAATCTCACTTATACTAATATAATATATGCGTCTATACCAGTATCAGTTTTGTTTTATGTCATCCTAAAATAATCGAGAGTATGTCTTTGCTTTATGGATGAAACTTTAATTGGTGTGATCTAAAAATAAGAATGGTAATATTATAATCCTTTAAAATTTCAAATTATGATCGACACTTCCTAAACGAATCAGGTATAATATATGAGAGATTTTATGAAACTAAAAAACAGTATAATGATGGAGGGTATAATTAGGAATTATAAAATTTCAATGCTAAATATTCATTGTAAATTGTTAATGGGTAAATAAAAAAGAGATGAATGAGTTAAAGTGTATATAATATATATTTAAGAGTTAAGGGAGAAATAAGAAAATGGAGAAGAGTTGAGGGGTATATAAAAAATTAAGCCTTTCATTAATTAAAACCAGTGAAACTGTGTATCCGAGAAAACTGGTTTTTTGAGAGTCAAATACTCAAATTCCAGTGTTTTTTTTTTTGGTTGTATTAACTTCATTCTCTTTGTCTCCTAAAGACAGAGATTCTTCCGATAAGAACGGTGCTTCCATTGAGGCTGAGGAGACAGTACTTCCTCTTGAAGATGGAGATCCTAATTCCGCTGAGGAAAATGAAGACGGAGATTCTTCCTCTGAGGAAAGTACTGAAGGTACGCATGCGACTTGCGGTTTTTTATCTTTTGCAATGTTATCAGAACCGGACCGGACGTCGACCCGGTAAAGAGTCCGGTCACTAGTTTATTGGTCCAACCGTCGGGTCAACTGGTTCAACCGCTGGTTTTTAATACATATATATACAATAAATATTGTCATATAATAGGATTTGTAAAGATATTCTTACATAGTATTACAAAGCAGACATACTAATTTAAGTTGAAAAATATAACATTTTTTATAATATAAAATTGTATCTATAGTGTTCTATATTTAATATTCAAATGAAATGAAAATATTTGTATATTTAAAAAAATTATCGTTTTTAAGTGATAAAACATACTATATCAACTTTTATTTTTATTTTGCTCAATACAAAAAATCTGAACATATATTATATTAGTTGGAACAGATGAGAAATAATAATTAATTACGGTTATTATAGTTAACGTAAAAGTAAAATTTATAACTTTATAATATCTATAAGTAGTATAGTTAAATGCCTTCTCTAAGATATCTATAAAATACAAGGTCTTTTATGTAAATTACAAGAAGCATGTGACCTACTTGGCCTAGCAGTAGTACAAAACCGGGTTCTCTAACCAAACCGAGTCAGTGGTTTTGAGAAAAAAACCAGATAAAAAACTAGTTATTGCTGGTTCACTTGCATGTACGGTCCTTTAACTGAACCAAACCGGATAGGGGGCCGGTTCCGGTTTTTTTGGTTGAACCGGCCGATCCGGTCCGGTTTTGATAACAGTGATCTTTTGAGTAAGATGAGGGCCGGTCGGTGTGGATCGATGTGTTGTTGTTCCAATAAATTTCATTGGGTGCGTTTGGACGGTGCAAAGACTAGTTCAAGATTAGTGATATTTGGGTTGGTAATTGAGAATAGTGTAAGGTTAGTGCCAAATCAAAAAGCATACGAGTAAAACTAACTTTTGACTATTCCGGTTAGTAAAATATTGTTTGAATGGTAACTTTGGAGTAGTAATGGAGAAAATAAATAAAATAATGAATTCTTTTTTTATTTTCAAATAATCATATTTTTATCACAATACTACATTTCTATCAATAAAAAAATGATTTCTAAATATATTTTATTATTATCATAATTCTCACTCATGAGTTGTTTTACTAAACCAACATCTTATTGATTTAGTAGAATAGTGCTACACAACAACTAACCAAATTGGGATTTTTTTATTAATAAAAAAATAAAAAATCAAAATTACAAAAGTGAAAAATAGTTTTGAAAAATTGCAGAAATAAAAAAACCGCGACCTGAGGTCGCGGCCTAGTCCCAGACTAAGCCGCTACCTCAGGCCGCGGCCTAGTCCCAAACTAAGCCGCTACCTTAGGTCGCGGCTTAGTCTGGGACTGGCATATCACCCCTTTCTTTCTTTCTTTCTTTCTCTCTTCTCTTCTCTTCTTTCTTTTCTTCTCTTCTTTCTTTCTTTCCTCCTTTCTGTCCGACCCAGCCCCCCCCAGCCCCCCCCCCCCAGCGCCCCCACCTCCCCCCCCAGCGCCCCCCAGCCCCCCCCCCCCGGCGCCCCCCTGCCGGACCCCGCAGCCCCCCGCCCTGCGCCCCCCGGGACCCCGCAGCCCCCGACCCGTCTTCTCGGAGTAGCGGTGAGATTATTGTCTTGTTTTGTAGTTTTATTTTAGGAAATGTATGTTGACATGTTCAATTAGTTGAAAATTGTCGTAGAATTGGTGATTGAATTGTTGAATTGTCGTGAATTTGGATTTAAATTATTGAAGGGTTGTTCACTTGTAAAATTTGTAGGAAATCATAAAAATTCCCGAAAAATGTGAAATCTTGTCGGGAGCACCCAAACATTATAGAAAACATGCTCGCGATCTTAGACTTGTGTGTTATATTCAAAATTTGGGAAAAAAAAATCAATTTCCGCTGCTGCTGGTACCGGCAGCACCAGTATCACAGAAAGTTCGAGAGAGGAATCAGTCCGGCGTTTAAAATTTTTGTTAAAAACAGTTCAATTTTATTTGACGAGCATTTGGAGAGGTGTTTTGGGAACACTTCTCATGTATAACATTTTTCGATTTGGTGCATTTTTAATGTACTTTTAATCCAATTTCATCGGGAGGGTAGTTCTGGAAACTGTTTTGCAATTTGCTTAAAACATTTAATTGGAAGACTTAGACTTGGAGTTTGTCAATAAAATTTTTTGTACAAGCACTACTCGATGTGTACTTCAAGAATATAAAATAAAATGTGGTAGTCCAATGCATAGATTTGTACAGTTTTTCATTTCTTTCTCTGCGTACCAGTATTGTAACAGTAAGGACCGATATCGGTTTTCTGGTTTGACTTCGGAAATTCATAACAATTCACAGAAAATTTCAAAAATAGTAAAATTTTGACAGGACGTTTTTTTGTGTGTTGTTTATATGTGATAAAAATCTGAGAATTTTTAGACAACCAGAACCACATGTTTTCATTTTTTTTGTGAGTGATGGTCATAAGTAGTGGTGCTGGAAACAGTGCTGCCGGTTTATTAAAATATTTATTTGGGGGCCTTAGACTTGGAATTTTTCGGTGCAAATTTTTGTAGAAGCAAAACTTGATGTTTATTACAAGAATATAAAAAAAATGGGGCAGTCCAATTTACGGAATAGAGCAGTTTTTTCATTTGAAAAAGAAGCAAAACTTGACGGTTTGGTTTTCTGGTTGTCATTTGAAAAATCGTATTAATTCACAGAAAAATCAGCAAAATGTAAAATTTGGTCGGGACCTTCATTTAGGTGTTATTCACATGTCCTGAAAGTTTGAGAATTTTTCGACCACCAGAGTTGCTGTTTTCCATTTTTGTGTGCACCATGCGCAAAATGGTGTTGTTTTTTTTAAGTTTGATATCTTTTTAGATTTTTGCGACTAAATTTGAAGTTACTAATCAAATAATGGCAACAGATGTCGACTGGCAGAGGCCACGATGGTGCTGGACCGTCAAATGCGCCAACAACAGGTACATTGTTGCAAGTACCCGAGGAATGTCACCGCATGCGTGACATCGCCAATGAGGTAATTCCCTTTATTTCTTATGAAATGTTAAATTTTGACAAGTAATAACCTGACACTCCCCATATATTGCATGCGTTGTAGGATATTAAACCCCTCTCCATGAGGCAGTCCTGACGAAGAATCCCGCACCACGACTACTTTGATGACAAGCTAGTTCAGATGGGGTTGTATCAGGTCGACCAGATGGAAACGTTCGACCTTGATTGGGCATTAATCACAGCCCTTGTGCAGAGGTGGCGTCCTGAGACGCATTCATTTCATATGCCAACGGGCGAAATCACTATCACGTTACAGGTATAAACAACATACCAACTTGTGTAGCCCTATTTCTTTGTTAATGGATGTGCAACACCATTTTCATTATGCCGATTAAATATTATGAATACATTGCAGGATGTAGCTATTCTGTGGGGATTGCCGATTAAAGGTGAGCCCGTGACCGGAGTGACGGACATAAACTGGACACACTCTCTCGAGAGTGTGTTCGGCCCGGGGGTTGGGGACGATGCATTCAAGCGCAAGAAGGTCACGAGGAAGGACGGTTCGTCTTATTATAGAGTGTCCAAGTACCATCTCAGGTAGTTTCACTAATTAATTTCCAATTGTACACGTTCATATGTTTTGGTGTCGTGTTGTTTATATGGGTTCATTAAAATGATTTTAGGTTGCGTTGGTTGGCCGAGAGATTTGCCGAACTTCCAGAGAACGAGGATCTGTTGCATCAGAACCTGGCGGGGTACATCATGGAGTTGATTGGAACCGTTCTCCTACCCGACGGCTCAGGTGACTGCATGCCGTCGATGTATTGCCAGTTCCTCCAAAATTTGGACCAGCCGGTCGTGTACAATTGGGGAGCAGCTGTCCTGGCATGCCTGTATCGGAACCTCTGCCGGGCTTCGTGGGCAAATGCAACGTCCATCGCCGGACCGCTAGGTTTTCTCCAGAAGTGGGTGTGGACTCATTTTTATATGGGTAGACCGGAGGTCGTGTCCGATTATTTTCTCGGAGGTCCAGATCCGGAGAGACGGCACGCGTACGGGATCGTATGGTGCGGCAGCAGAAAGTTCAACGACAACCCGCACGGCAAGGTCAGTTTCTATGTAAAAGCCATAGAAGAATTGCGGGAAGGTGATGTCAACTGGGAGCCTTATACAGAGTTGCTGGACGAGGATGGTGTCGAGTTATTGCCTACGCGAGTGCTCGAGGAGTCCGACGCGTGGTGGGCTAGGATCCACTTGGTCCATTTTTGGATGGTCGAGTGCCATTACCCGGATCGGGTCATGCGACAGCTAGGTGCAAAACAGCCATCACCCCCGCCGGCTCCAGAGTCGTGGGAAAAAACTTGCAGGCTTCATGTTCTTGATCACGGCCCGCAAGATCATCTGCGCCCGCCAAGATGGGAGGATGTTCACGACACTTACATCAAAGAATGGGTCGAGATCGACCGATATGTTGTTGACCACTCTGAGGTGTACGATCCGAGCGATTACCGTGACTACATGATATGGTTTTCACGAAACGGGTGTATCACCGTGCACACGCGAGAGAGGATCCTAGCGAGATTTTCCGAGCCGCTGCCGTTGCCTTCCCAGCCAGTGAGTTCGATGCCTGTCCCGCCTAGACATGATGTTACCCCGCGCTTGGTACGCATTCTCTGTTGACCTTTTTTTTTTGGTGTTCAAATTAAGAATATCGCTTATCCAGTTGTTATGCAGGTTCAGCGCATGCTTAGGCAAGTAGCGTACGGACTTAGATTGATGGTCTCCAAGACATCCAAGAAGGTGGGAAAGTTCATGTTAAGTACGTGTCGCGGAAGTCTAGATGACGTTGGGCAGGGGTATCGCTTGGACGAGTTACTACAGGCACGTGGACTCCCTATGGACATTGACAGTCGGCAGTCAAGCGGAGAAGATGACCAGTCGTCGGACCCGACGCCAGACCCGCCAACAATGGAGGACATGGAAAACTTTTACACGGATTACCTTCCATGTTCCGGAGGACGTGTTGACGACACGCCCATTGATGTCGGACCGAGTGACGATGCCGGTACTTCGGCATCTGCCGATGTCGTTTTCGGTCCGGGTGCGGAGTCGACACCGATGCCAGTCACCCAGGCGGCTCAAACACATCGTCGCCCTTATGTGGTTGGATCGACCACCCAGCGTATGTGTAGCTGTTGTACCAATCGGATTTCGTACATATAAATTATTTACTCTTTAATTTCGTTGATTTTCCGTTTTTGCATATAAATTGCGTGCCAATCGAATTTAAAATGAATTCTTTGCTCTTTAACAGGTAGAATAGAGGAAAGACGTACTCGACCGAACCGTGGGGAGCCACCAGAGAGATACAGAGACTTTGTATAATGCTTGACTTTGTTTAACTGTTGTAAACTTGTTCTAAATTGATCTCGCTCGTGCGAACTTATTTAGTGGACTTGGCTAATTTAGTGGACATTTTCTTTTTCTTCCATTTGTATGGTTTGCTTGCTTGGCTTGCCTAGTCTCGGTTTTTTTTTTGTGTTTTATTATTACTGTTATTATTATTATTATTATCATAAATTGTCTCATATATCTCATAGAAAATACAATCACACTTAATATCTAATACAATATCGATAATACCTATAATCATAAGTAACATCTCACATACATTTTCCAAAAAGTACACTCACACTTAATTTCTCATACAATAGTTCAATAATACATTACGCATGATACATTTTCGGATTGTCAGATAAATGCTACACAAGCCGGCTAAACCACCTCTTCACCCCTGCAAGTGTCTTTTTGCTGACCTTTGTCTTTCCTTGACGTGTACTCCCTACAAAAATAAATAAAATGCGATAAGATAATAAATATGGATATATGTAAGAACGGTTTACAAATTATACTACGTACCCTGACTTGGTTCTTGTTGTTGATTGTCCTGTGTAGGTAAGTCTGTTGGTCTCGGAACGCCACTCACCTAGTGACGTCCGCTCTGCCTGCGGCTTGGTTCAGGTTCCACACTATCTCTTGTCGGTGGTCTCAGAACGCCACTCACCGAGTGACGTCCGCTCTGCCTGCGACTTGATTCTGGTTCCATACTGTTTGTTGTCGAAGGTCTTCTAACGCCACTAGTCGAGCGACGTCCGCTCTCCCGCCCTGATTGATATGAAATTGTAGCGGTACTGATTAGTACTAAATTTAGATAGTTGTTTGTGACTGCAGGAATGAAAGGAAAAATAATTACCCGGAAGAAATTCGTTCAATATATGAGCATTTGCAGGCCTTGAACGTGGTGCGGATTGGTCGGTCTCATGGGCAGAAGGTGCTCGACATTTCCTTTTATTATGACCTAGGGCGCCACATCTGGAACACTTGTTCTTTCGCTTGTTTACCTGCTTCTGCATTTCATCCATAGTCATTGGAATTCGGTGATGTTTTCTCCTACCTCGCTTCACCTTGCTCGGGTCTGGGACAAATTGCACACCGTTGTATATTGGCCACGCCTCAATTGTTCCAGCTGGTTCGAACAAAGGCTGCCATGTTCTGAAAAGATATTCCGCACTGTAATATGGAGAGACATAATCCTTTATGTCGAGATTCCGTTCGCTCAAAACTGCAATCACGTGCCCACAAGGAATCCCTGTAAGATTTGGTTTCTGGCATTGACATGTCGAACCATTAGGCGGCAAGAGCTGGACCTGATAGGCGTACCATTTTTAATTTCCTTTCTTACCCTCCTTTGCCCTCACCTCATACATATACCTGGACCAGCTCTTTGTTCTTATCTCCATTGCATGAGACTTCATTGTTCGATTTTCAATTTTGGCGTGCACTTTCGGTGCCCAAGGTTTGCTCAAATTCATATTTTGTCGAGCAAGTTCTCTTCGATCGGCAAACCACTGCATTGATTTGTAAAAGGTTACCTCCACCAGAGCAGTAACAGGCAAGGCACGTGCGTCCTTGTACACCATGTTTAGAGACTCTACACCGTTAGTTGTCATGATTCCCCACCTGTGCTTGCCACCGTCGTGACTAAGAGCCCATAGATCCGTTCGTGGGGGTTGCTCTGCCCTCCGTTCTCTGTTACCGGTTTTTCCTATATTCATTATGTAGTCCCATGCTTCGCTATGCAACTCCTTTAAATTTTTCATTGGATCGTCGTATTTTCTCATCTTACTGGCATATGCGGCTGCGTCGAAGAGTGTAAGCACACCCGCATTATTGAATGTCTTGTGTATGTTTTCTTTAATATGGCGACCACAAAAACGATGTTTGCACTCCCCTTTCGCCTCAGACCATCCTGAATCAACGCGCAAAAAAACATTTCGGATGGCAGGATGTCGGTCAGAAATGACGGTGTATGTTTCCACTCCGGGTGGTATTACTTCTTTCCGCACCCACTTCATCCACCAGTTCCATGCATCACCGTCCTCCTTATCCACCAAGCCATAAGCAAAAGGAAACAACTGGTTGTCTGCATCGTATGCCGTGGCAACAAGGAGTCTACCTTCGTACCGATCGCTAAGAAAGGTGGCGTCGATGCCAAACACCGGCCGGAGGTACCTCAATGCTCTTCGGCAAGGACCAAACGACCATGCAGCTCTTTTGAATACTTTAATACCGTCGCGATCTCCGGGCTCTCCTTCGATTTTTATCTTTGTCCCCGGATTTTTTTGACGATACGCTTCCAGTAATCGGGGAAGAATGGAATAAGACCCAGACCAACTGCCCCACTCTGCAGCGATGGCCTTCTCTTTAGCACGCCACAATTTACTATATGACGGTTCCTGATGAAAGACCTTACGAACCACATTGCGCAGGTCCTTCATGGAAACAGCTGGATTGTCTTTTACCGCTTGGCCGATCTCGTCTGCGATAAGTGACGTAGTTAACTGTTTATGATCACGCCTTGCTATTTCAACCGTACATGAGTGGTCCAATGGGTTTGTTTTGATAGTAAATGATGACCCATCCTTACTTGCGGCATACAATCGCCATTTACATGTCACGTACTGCTCACATCTTGCAACGTATTGTACTTTATTGCTGCTCACAACCTCAATTTGTCGGTTCTTTTCGAGGTGCCACTTTCCAACTGCCTTTGTTAATTCATATTTCGAAGCGAAGGTACGACCGACCGCTAAGGGATGATGGAAAACTTTCTTACCGCCAACCGTCCACGAGTCGGCTTCTATTGCAGTCGGACATTGGTTAAATGTGCGCACTGGGTGCTCGGGTCCCCGATCAGCAAAAACGTGTGGCTTCCAAAAATGTTTGCCATAAGTGGTTTCGGAAGCCGGTTTGTAACCACTGTTCTCATTGGCATCGCTACTATCGCTACTACCGCTGCTATCGCTATCGCTGTCATCCTCTTCTGCTGCCATTGCTTCTTCGTCGTCATCTTCGCTATCATCATCTTCCTCATCTTCATCTTCATCTTCGATATCGTTAACTTCGATATCGTTGTCTACTGTCGTTGCTTCTTCGGCCTCGGTATCATTATCCTCACCTTCCTGTATACACGACGGGGAAGAGTATTGTGGTTGGTACCGCGGGGGGGACTGCGGTTGGTACGGAGTGGGCGACTCAGGCTGAAATCGCGGCTGGTAACGTGGGGGGGACTGCGGTTGGTACGGAGTGGGCGACTGAGGCGGAAATTGCGGCTGGTACCGCGAGAGGGACTGCGGCTGGTAATGCGGGGGGGACTGCGGCTGGTACTGCGGGGGGGACTGCGGCTGGTAATGCGGGGGTATTGCGGGGGGGACTGCGGTTGGTACTGCGGCTGGTAATGCGAGGGGTATTGCGGGGGGAACTGCGGTTGGTACTGCGGGGGGACTGCGGTTGATACGGCGGCCGGTACTCTGAGGTGTTCCAATATGTTTGGGAACTGCTACCCGGTAAATTGTCACCCGTCGGCACATATGCATCACCGGAGTGGTGTGGGACAATTTCCACGAATAACTCAACCATCGACAAAAACGGACACCTTATGGTCTGTGCAATTGCAGCTTGCAATCTACGATCATCATAAATCTGAACTGGGCTGAAGAAGAAACTGCCACGATCCGCTGTATTCATTTTGCCCTGAATATTTAGTGCGAATTCGTTTTCCATCAATCCCAAATGCCGGTATATCATTCGTTTTAAATTCTCAAATGACACATTGGCCTCTGATGAAAACACAAATCTTGGTGGTTGGTTATAACATACACCCATCGGGCCAACAAATATGCAACCACCGACATGAACACCGAATGACACGGAAGTCATTGAACTAGACCTACATATGTACAGTACATTTAAAAAACTGTTTCAATATCTCACAAATCTTTAAGAATAATAATAAATTGATTTAAATTTTTCCCAGAATAATTTATAAGTGGAATCTTAAATTAGTGGATGGTGTTTAAAATAAGTCTGAACAGTGTTTCATAATATATTCAGAAATTAAATATATAAGTCCTAATTTTTTTTTGGATTTAAACAACTGTTTCATATACCGTACAATTGGTGGATGGTGTCTAAAATAGGTCAACGGAATCTTTAATTAATATGGTACCAATAGTATCCTACATAAATTAATTAACAGGGTTATATTTTTTATTAGCAATCCGGTTAAACTATTATATTAGCAACCAAATTAAAATGTAGAACAATTTTAAGGGTAATATAAATCCTTAACATGGTAATATTTTTTATAATAAGATAATGTATTACTTGACAATATCTAACCTTCGGCGAACATGGCAGATTAGCGGAATATAACAAAGCAGCAGCAGCAGGCCATAGCGGTGCCAGCGAGTACCAAAGGGGAGCTTCTACCTCAATATAACAAAGCAGCAGAGCTTCTACCTCAATATATAGCGAAGTGAAACCAGAGCTGCCTGGTAGCTCCACCAAATCCTTCAGCGCTACCAGAGATTCAGCGCTACCAGAGCTTCAGCGCATGAAACAGGAATACTAAGCCGCTACCTGAGGTCGCGGCTTAGTCTGGGACTAGGCCGCTACCTCAGGTCGCGGCTTAGTCTGGGACTAGGCCGCTACCTCAGGTCGCGGCTTAGTCTGGGACTAGGCCGCGACCTGAGGTCGCGGTTTTTATATTTCTGCAATTTTTCAAAACTATTTTCAACTTTTGTAATTTTGATTTTTTATTTTTTTATTAATAAAAAATTCCCAACCAAATTCTCCAATTTATGTTTAGATTGTGTTGTTGTTTGGGTCAGTATGCTACTAAAAGGATAGTATTAATCTTAGGAGATCCAAACAGACCCGTTAAGATTATCTCATGAAAAAAGTACACCAACTTCCAAATACAACAATATAAACAATATTTTTAATAAAAACTTTTCTATTTTTAGGATTTTACTTTTTTAGATTTTTTTTTTCAAATAATTTCAAAATTCCAATGTCAAAATAGATATTGTCAATTTAAGTGGTCCCCTTCAGAAATTAATAATATACTCTAGTGACAAAGAATGATACAAAATATATCTTTACGTATTGCGTACCGATATAACAACATATATGGTATACCATCAATTTTTGGAGTACCCATCCTCCAACGTAATTGCAATTAAAGGCTGTGGGCCGACCAAGCGCTTTATTAAGGCAGTGTAATTGCTATAACATTCATTTTGGTCTGTTAATTGTGCATATTAAGATCTCAAGCGCTTTATTAATCTCATTCGTAGATTGACCATTATACCTTTCGCACCCTAGCCGTCTTTTGAAATCCTAACCGTCTATACCAACAAACCTTTCGGTGGGGAGAGGCATCCCGCCTCTCCCCCGCCACCCCTCTTCTATTCTAGTTCTTCTTTGCTTTCAACTTTTGTTTGTTTGTCAACTCTTCATTGGTTTCTTTGTCTGTCTTTTCGTCCATTTTTCGTCTGTCTCTTCGTCGCCCTTTTTACTCTAAGAAGGGTCTTTGACTGTTCTTCATTTAAGAAGGTTATGTTATTACTTGAGAATGGATTTTGCTCCCGCTTCAACAAATTAAAATGATGCTTGAAGAAATGAAGATTTATGGAGTGCCTACGAAGTTTTTCAATCATTCCAAAGACGATGAACTCATTACATTTTGATGATGCGCGGTTAGATAGTCAAGGTGTAAATAGCCTCAATAAGGATGTATTTCCATTTTGATTTTTACATTTTTTACTTTTTGTGCCAAACTGTTTGATTAATGAAAACAGCAACCTATGTTTGCTCCTCAAAAAAAAAAAAGACGATGAACTCATTACAACTAAGACGGTAACTTTAAAAACAAATTGTGTGCTTCTTCAAAATTTGTCTCTCTATGTTAGTTTATCGGGACAAAATTAGTTAGATAATTGTTGTAGAAGGGTTTGGTTGACATTTTGCATCATTTGGATTTAGATTGAGAAATTATTTTATTTTTTTCTTGTGGATGTAACATTTTAAGTTAATGAATTAGTTGTCCTTTAATGTTAAAAAAAAAATACCTTCCGCACCCTTTAGTGCGGTAATTTTGGACAAACAGACCTGCTTAATCAAATATATTTGAACCGTTAAAAATTCTAAAATAATGTCATATCTTTTGTTCGTTTACATTGCAGAGGAACCCTTGTTAGCTCCATGTGGGAAACACTAAATGCCTTACCTCAGAGGCCAGACACACAGAACGGGCCCACAATTTTTCGTGTTCCGTCTAATTTCCGAAAGAACAAAGAACATTTAATTGAACCATCGGTGGTCTCCATTGGACCATACCACCGTGGTCGCAAGCACCTAGCACCAATGGAAGATAAAAAGTGGTGGTTGCTCCAAGATATCCTGTCTGAGTGCGACAACAAGGTCACACTGAAGGTATGTGTAGAGAAAATCAAAGGTCTACAGTTGCAGGCACGCAGGTGTTATAGTGAAAGAGTGGATATGAATGATGATAGTTTTGTGGAGATGTTGATTCTCGATGCCACTTTCATTACTCAATATCTTTGGAAATCTTATGATTGGTTCAAGAGGGAGACCGGATGGGCCTCTTATTGTTTGAAAACAGACTTAATCATGCTGGAGAATCAAATACTGTTTTTTGTTGTTGAGTGTTTGTGGGATCTCTACTTTCCTAGTGTACCACTAATAAATCCCAAAAACTTGGAACTTATCAGAGATATTTTTTGTTATGATTTCATATTAGGGAATACTACAATACCACAAAATGGATTCCATCACTTGCTTCATATCTGCCACCACATAGTGGTCCCTGATATGTCAGTACATGTAGCAGTTCTACCTAGATGTTCTTGCTTCGGTTTCTGCACATGCGTGAGTTCTAAGCATGAAAATCTAGATAAACTTCCATGTGCAACAGAACTGAAAAATGTAGGGATCAAGTTTAAAAAAAGAAGTCTTCATCCAATATAATGGATGTAACCTTTCAGGGAGGCAAGTTAGAGATCCTTTTATTAAGATTTGGGATGAAACCAAGCCCTTCTTCCTCAATCTCTTAGCTTTCGAACAGACTAAGATTCTCTCTATTTCAAGGCATCTCACCAGCTATGCCATATTTATGGACTCCATAATCAATACAGAACATGATGTAGCAATATTGCAAAGGAATGGTATTATTGGGAATATGCTTTCAGGTGAGGAAGATGTTGCTCTCTTCTTCAACCAGCTTTCTATTGGTGCTTCTGAAACAGAACGTCATTACCTTTCTAACTTAACCAAGGAGGTGAGTCAGTATTATGACTCAAAATGCCATAGGTATAGAGAAAAATTGATGTGTGACTACTTCAACAGTCTATGGTCGCTAATTTCTTTCATTGTTGCAGTTATAATTTTGGGTCTTACTTTTGCCCAGACATACTTCGCAGGCGATTCTTATTTCCATCCCTCCGCAAATTAAGTAAGTTCATTGGGATACTGGTACTTATGTTAGCTAGGTTTCCTTCTTTCCTTACTATCCTTAGCATATGTACTCCTGTGTTTTCTTTTATTATGTTACATTGGAATACTGGTACTTATCTTGTATAAGTTTGGATTTGGATTTAGGGGGATTGTGTTTTGTTGTTGTTGCTTTCCTAAGATCAATGGAATTTTCCTGTTTTCTCTTTCTTTAAATTTCATGCCATTGTAATTTGCTTCTTCTTTGCAATACTATTTCTCAGTTCTTAAATAAAACAAACATTTCTTCTCCAATTACATTGATTTTGATGGTGAGCTTGATTCTTCAGAGCTACATAATTAAAGTAGTGATAGTATAATTCATCTTTCTAGGTTGGTCAAGATTTAGGTTGTACAATTAATATTAAACCGCCAAAATGTTAATTTATTATAAAGAGATGAACAATCACAATATAGAATTGCCATGATGATCCTATAACAAATTTTAATCACTTGATTTAACTGTCTTATGAGGAATCTGTCTTAATCTATTATAAAGAGATAAACAATGAGCAACAGTTTCACTCTTTAGGGCCAAGATATAGTTTTTAGTCGGTGCTTTTCATGCTTCCGGGTTTCAACAACAATAATACATGATGTTTCTTTCTTGAAATAGTGAGCAACTGCTGGCATATATAGTGCTTGTATTTTGTCAAAACTCAAGACACAAGCCTATTATGAAATTTTGTAGGAAAAAAAGGCAATTGTGCAGTACACTGCTGCAAAACATGAGTAGCAGGAAATAATTTACCAATATACTCTGTCAACATGCATTTTTCAGACCATCTGATATTATAAGAAAGGAATTGGTACCAGGGAGGCGGTGATAAAATGAGAAGTCTCAAAAAATTAATTGAGAAAGAATCATTAATTTCATGTCCATTTATCTGAACGTATCGAGGATTCTTAAGTGGTGCCTGGAAATTTGATTCGATTTTGTAACCATCATTATTGATTGGGTTTCCTCTCTCATTTCAGCTATGCCACAGACTGTAGAACTGTCGTTGCTTTAAATAAAGCCTGCTGAACTGTTCATTCATCAGGTTGTAAGTTTTCATAGTTGATATAACAGATACAGACTTCACTAGTATTACTGTATTAATCTGTTAATTTTTATGCATACTTTGATATGATGAGGTGCACTTTGAGTCCTAAAGTTTTTTGAAAATTTTGAATAATTTTGGAACTTCTAAGTTGTCCAACGCTCAAACAAGTTGCTCATTAGTCACTATATATATATGCAATACTAGTATGACCAGTTTTCTGCCATGTTCCAGTATTATCAAAATGAAAACAAACAAAATACATGTTTCATAATAGTTGGGTCGGTCAAAATATACCTCCAAGCTCTCGAGTCATGCTAACAGCAAAAGGAAGAATGATTGAACAAGCCATTTTAACCAGTATAATGAAGCATCACACAAATGCGATGATAGGGAACTCAGCCAGATTTTAAAAAATCCAAAACAAATACTTAAAAAGTTCAAAAAATGAAAAATTTTTGTATCGTGGAAGATTTTGATATAAAGAATTTAATGAGAATCTTAAATCAAAATTTCATGATGATTTAGTATGATTTTTGAGTTAGGAGCACGCGAGCACGGTAGATTTGCTGCAGAACGATTGTGTTAAGTGTAAACCATTACTAGTTCAACTTAATCACATATAATATTATTGCCAAAATAATACTACCTCTGTCCCATTTTAGATGGATTTTTTGTAGTTCAAATGAACTACAAAAAATCCATCTATTTTGGGACAGAGGTAGTATATTTTATTATCTTAACAATGCAAATTGTGTCGCAAAAAGCAAATAAGTAAATCCCTCGCAGATCATGATTAAAATTACAAAGTTTTGTGTTTCTTTTGGACTAATTGAATCAAGTTCGTATAAAGCCCACGTACAAGACGATAGAGAGTGGATCTGCAAACGTCTATTTATTGTTTTGACGAGGGTGGGCTTTCTGTCCTAAAGTTATAGAAATGTGCATAATTTGGGTATTACATTAGTTCTCATTCAAGTAGTAAGTAATTAATATATATGCAATCACAGTACGTACGTACGTATGACCCCAGCTTACTGCATTGTGCCAACAAGATTCAAATTAACTGAAAATGAACAAAACAAAACAAAATTTGAAAATTTTCAGGTGTGCCGGAAACTACACAACTCCAAGCTAAGCCGTGACTCGTACCAAAGTACTAAAGCTAATTGAAAAGGCAAAATGAAGCATCATAAGAATGATTAAGGTGATATGGAAAACAAACAAAAGAGTAAAGATGTACCAAGATTTTAAGATTTTCAATGTTCTCTCATGATCAGTTTATTGCCTCGATTGAATGAAGCTTAAAGCGTAATACATACCAAGCATCCACAGAAAAAGCGTTCACAGCGTACGTCCATAGGTACGTTTGAAGATATATATTAATTCGTTACATTGCATAGATAAATGAATATATGAACAGTTTTTCAATGGACACAAGATGTTTCTCAAGCTTAAAATTAATTAATATGAGTGCAGATACAGTGCACCAAGTTTTTATTCCATAAAAGCCTTAAAGTTATGTGAACCGTTGGATGTAGAAAGGGTACTTTGGAATTAAAAAGTTATTGGCTGACACATTAATTAGGGTAGATAGAATTCCATTAATTGTTTTGATCACTTGTTCAATTTTTTATCTTTTTCTCCGGCGCCTTGGAAAGGAAAACTAGAAATTTATTGGCTGACTCATAAGCGCATATTGATTAGGGTAGTTATAATCCTATTAATTGTGTTCATTACATTTTCAGTTTTTTCCCCTTCTCTTCTCTTCTCCAGCGTGTTCGAAACAAAAAAATAAGAATTTATTTTTGCTATGATACAAGTATATGATTAATTGTATGTAATGTATGTAGGCATATGACATTTGTAACTTGTTTTTATATATTAAGAATTCATATGCAAAAAATTATTTGCATTTAATAGAAATATAATATGGATTACTATTTTATTTGTATATAATATGATGAGTTAGACTATTTGTATATAGCATTTCAGACTAAAATGCTAACGCTTCAAAATTTATGTTATCGTGTCCGAAATTATGATTTATGGTGCTTAATAAATTATTTATATGAAAATATTGGGGAATACAAAATTTTTGTATTTTTGAAAATAGCATGTACAAACATCAACATTTTAATAATATTTATATTTATGAGCTCTTCTAAAATTCAAAACAAATACTTAGAAAACTCTAAAAATAAAAAAATATATTCCTTAATTAATATTTTCATATAAAAAATTTATTGAGCACCATAAATCGTGATTTGGACACGATAAAATAAAATTTGAGGCATTAGCATTTCGGTCCGAAAATACTAACATTAGTATAATAGTCTAACTCATAATATGATATATTATATGATTTTATGTATACGTTCACCTTACAATCCAAAATGTGACAACAATGGCAATGAGCTCTCAAATAAATAATAAAAATTCTCTAAATTAGAAAATTTTTTTGCAAACATATTCTTGAGTATATAAATTGGACATGTTTCAAATTTTGTATGATTTGAAAGTCATTTGATGCTCCATCAAACTTCGTAAAATTTGAACAATTGCAAACGTCCAGTAAAATTTAATAACATGTGATGGAATATAAAATAACACTAAAATCGCACTACATAAGCAATCAATAAGTTTAAAAACATGTTTGTCACTTGAACGTAGATTGCCAAATTTTGCTACTGACCTCTGCGAAGTGTATAGACTTTTAATACCCTAAATAATGCCCTTGATCGCAAGCGTACGATCGCAGTATAGTCGGGATCGAATCCATAGGGACGGAAATTATCTCTAAACCAGACTTTAGACTCTATCCTAGTCCTAAAAGAATATTTTTGGTATTTTGGTATAAAAGTTGGGGAGGTTTGTTTGAGATTGGTTTCCTAAACAATTAACAGATGCAATAAAGTAAATAACAGTAAATAAAATAAAGGACTTAAACAATTACTAGATAAGCATTTCCAGGGTTTTCAAAATCAGTTTGCTGTCTGGATCAATTGCCTACGGCCCGCAAGGGTTAGCATACGGTCCGCAGGGTATATAAATTTTGCTTCTCTTTCGGTTACCAACTTAATGGTCTACAGGGTTAACTGCGGTTCGCAGATAACTGTCCGAGAGATAGATTCTCTGTCAGTTACTTGCTTTTGCGGTCCGCAACCTATCACTTTGCGGTCCACAAGTAGCTGAGAGAGATCAGTTTTGGTTCAGATAAGTTGACTAAAGTTACCGATTCCTAACTAAACCAAAACAATTACAAGTCCCTCAACTCTCGTTTGTTGGCACTTTTAACACTTTTAGATCAATTAGAAATCTTTAGAATTATTTCTAACCTAATTTCAATTCACTTTTATTCTAGGGTCCGGTTTAACTCTCGTTACAACCGCAATTTCACCTTTCGGGTACTTTTGGACAACAGGTTATCTACCCAATTAGCACAAGTATCAATTCTTGATCGGATGATGTTACATTAACCAACTAGATCGAGCCCTAATCTACAGGTTCTTACCAAACGAATAAGAAACAATTCAAGTACAATTATTATTAAGCGCAAAGCAAATTGACAATAACTTTAATTCTTAAACATGAAAAACAAGTATTCAATTAATCCATACAAACAAACATCATCTTAAACCCTAAGAACAAAGACTACTACTCAGACATGACTAAAGAAAACATAATAAATAAAAGAGAAATAACATAAAGAATAAAGCACCGATAAAGGTCGAGTAGATGAAGCTTGACGGCGCTAGAACCTTCTTCTCCGAGTAATCTCCCTCTTCTTATCAACTCTAAACTAACTCTAGACTCAAAATTAAAGACTCTCAATTCAACTAAAACTAACTCTCAAAACTAAGACAAGACTAAGACTAACACACGATACTCTATGATATGATACTAAAACGATAACAAGATACTAACACCATAACAAGATACATGAATCTCTCAAGAGACGATGTTTTTATAGGCATTGGATGCTCCCAGAAATAAGCTTCTTTCCTCTGGAACCGACCTCTAATTTCTGGAACGAAGAATAGAATTAGATATCTTCAATTGAAACTGCTCCAGAAAGTAGAGGTCCAGTCGGTTTTGTTCTTCTTGCGGCCTGGGCTTCAGTCAGTGCAGATCGCACTCCCTAGAAATAGGGAGTTGGTTGCTCCAAAAGTGGATTTTCGGCGGTTCTGCTCAGCCCAGATTTAGATGCTCCAGTTTTGATTTGAGTGCGTGCGGACTGTACACTCGAGATTGCGGTCCGCACTCTGTGGTCTTCTATGTGCTCTTTCGCCTATTTTCGCATCTTCTCCAAATTGGCTCCTCAAAAACTCAATTTACTCAAATTTAGACATCTAACTAACTAAATACAACTAAACCTAAGAATTTTAAGTAAAAATAAAGGTACAACCCTAAAAATATGTAAATATAAATGCGATGCATCAGCTACAATAGTTTGAGTCGTCTGATCATGCTTTTGAAATTGTGCTTGTACATGTTGTTGGATGATGAAATATACAAGAAACAAGATATTTTAATAGAAAATTTATTTATTAGCACAAATCTTAAAGGTGGTCAGACGACCAAAAATGTTATAGCACAATCAGTAATTATATGCATATACAATAAATTACTCCTGATATGTATATACATCATTTAACATCACATCAAATTATCTATAATGCAATGCAGGTTAATTATATATTTTCAAATACTTATATATAAATTTTTCTTGAAAATTATTAGAAATGGCAACATGAAACTATCCAATTTCCTCAAATTTTAAATTAGTCAAATTATGCCATATATTTTCTAGTAAATATTCAAATATAATTTCCATTCGATGTATTAAAATATATCTAATGATTGTCTAATATCCAAATTTCCTCAAATTTTATATTGGTATGCCTCATTCAATTGACAAGATAACATCATTTGAACAAAAAAAAAAAAAAAACGCCACTCCAAAAAGAAAAAATTGAAAGTAAAGTGAATCATAATGTGAACCAAACCATATAGTTTAAGAACTAAATTGAATAAAAAGATAGTTTAAGGATCAATTTAAATTAAATGCAATATTCAATGACAAACTTGAACCAATCACAATAGTTTAGTTTAACAAAAAGATGGTTTAAGAACCAATTTGAATCAAATGTAATAGTTCAGGGTTGAAAATCAAACTTTTCTCTATAAATTATATATACTTTATAGAGTGATTCTATGGATTAATAGGAGCTAGACTGTTGTGCTAACGTTAGAAATGCTAATGCATCAAAAATTGTGTTTTCGTATTCGAAATCATGATTTATGGTGTTCAATAAATTCTTCATATGCAAATACTAAGGAGTACAAAATTTTTCTATTTTTGAAGTATTTTAACTATTTGTTTTGAATTTTTGAAAAGAGCTCATAAATAATAATAAAATATTGATGTTTGTTCATGCTTTTTTTCAAAAATACAAAATAAATACTAAGAAAACTCTAAAAATAGAAAATTTTTGTCTACCATAATATTTTCATATGAAGAATTTATCAAGAACCATAAATCACGATTTCGGATACGATAACCTAATTTTTGAGGCGTTAGCATTTTAGGTTGAAATGCTAATGTTAGTACAATAGTCTAACTCCTATTAATAGTACAAATTGTGTTGTACTATTGGCTCATATCTCTAATTTTAAAATATTAATAGTTGATTTAAACCGCTCATTATGATCTTCATATGCAATTTTACTTGTAAACCAAATTTTATATTTTTCAGAATTTTTTATTGTTTTTTTTTTTTAGATTTTTTGAAATGTTACTTGCTTAAAACATTATGAGCCATCCAAATAAGTGACATTTCAAAATATCTTACAAAATAGTAAAAACATTCTAAACAATATAAAATTTGGTTTACAAGTGAAAGATCATAATGAGTGGTTTAGATCGATTATTAATATTTTGAAATTAGAGATATGAGGCAATAGTACAACACAATTTGTACTATTTTATAGTACCATAGACTCACTCTACATTATATACTACATATTTAAACAACGTAAACATGCTTTTGATTTTTTTTTTTTGAAAAAAAATTACAAAAGTAAATTATTAAATAATTATATTTATTTTTTTTTTAAGCCGCCTAGTTACTCTTTATTTTCCCTATTTTCTGATGCCTACATTTAATTGGCATATAAGCTATGATTCCATACAATACAATCTATTCAGTCACATTTAATTGGTATAAGCAGGAGTCTTTAGAATAAGCAGCAGTCAAAGGTCCCTTGCATGCTTGTCATCAAAATAAGAGAAGCATTAAAATGTTAATGGATGACGTGATTTAAGAAAAGAGATAATTAATAGGGGCAATTGAGTCAGTGAATTAAATTATACCTCGTGACAATAAATTTCAGCCATTGGATCAAAGAGTTTCTAACCGTTCATTAATTTTATGGTGCACTGTATCTTGATTCAATTAATATATATACAAGCTGTATGACAATTGGGCATATTCTTTGAATTGAAGTCAACCGGCATACTATTTAACTCAGCTCAGCATACGGAAGACATAAATATATAATGGAACTCGAAATTGAATCCTATTGAGGTCCCACGGCCCAATCCTATTTGTCATTAATTATGCCATGTTAATAATTCATGGACTAGCTAGCTATTTGATTGGAAAGTGAAAATGTTTTCGTTTCTAATCAATGCGTGAATGCATTGAAGGGATAGAAAGCTCACTCAGAGCTGTGTGTTGCAAGACGTACTGCATGGCCATGATTAGGAAGGAGCTAGCTTGTGGTAGTATGTAGTACTTGTTAGTTGTTGTGGGCATTGGCTTTTGGAAAGCAATAAATTAAGGGCCGGCAATCGACATCCCAGAGATGCTTTTCTTCTTCAAAAAAAAAAGGTGTGGGCATTGCTTGCAGGGCAGCAATTTGGAATAATAATGAAGAAATTAAGTTCCTCTCCCTGCACTCAACTGGGGATCAAGAGGCAGAGGAGACTACTTATATATATTGGAACGGATTCACCATTAGTTAATTAATTAATAGTGCAGAATTAAGGTGCTCTCTCCAAGTGCTCCCACAATATATAAGAAGAATAGATGGATCCTTCATCTTCCACCGAGATTACAGCTTCTCTGCCAGGTATGCGTACGTATATTCATATTAAAATTCCAATGAATGATATCATCTCAGAAAAAAATAAATTAAGGTTCCTAACTATATACGAGTGATGACTACTCGAAATTAATTACAAAAAGTGAACTTAATATATGTCATACTTATAACTCGTAATTCTTAATTATCAAGTGAATGGATTCTTCGAGTAACATGAATTGAATAATTCAAGTTGATTCGGAGTGAATGATTCGATTATACTATATCCCAAAAATATACAGGACGTTGAGTAAATCTACGGGTTCTTAAGCTCAAGGAGGCCGTCCGTAAGTTTAACACCAAAAATATATATCAAATTATATCTAAATTTTGATTTATTAGCAAGAAATTAACCCTCCCGTTGTGCGGACGTTTTAAATTTTGATCTCATACTGTGTAATACATATAACGTGCTTTTGGTTTTTTACTAATTATTTACCATTTAAATTTCATATTTACACTAAATTAACTCATTGAATGTTAGAATATAAAGCATTAATTTCTCATTAATATAAATTCTAATTAACATTGATGCCTTTCCATACTCAGATTAATATCTTTCCATTTTTGTAAAAACCAAAATGGAGAGAAAGTTGAGAACATCAATACCTTTGAAATCAATGTATACTGATTTGTACCGTTGATTAAGGGGTAGAATGAGAATTAAAACAATTTGAAGAAGGAGAAAAAAAATGGAGACGTCCAATACTTACGTGCTTTATAATATAGTATATAGATATAGTTTAATTAAATCTTTATATTAAATCTTGTAGCATACAAAAAATTCTCATTTTTAGAGATTTTTAAGTATTTATTTCGGATTAGAAAAATACGAGATAAAAAGAAAATAAACATTTTTTTTATTTTTATTTGAAATCAACATGAAGAATCTATGGAATAACATAGTTAAAAATACGAGAAGCGTTGTTTTCATTTTTTTAGGAATGGAGCGGCAATAAATTAAAAACGCATTTCCGTAAATAATGGAGAGTAGCTTTTAATTTTTAGTTTTCATTTTATATATCCGCTATATATGTCTCTTCCGACTGCCCTTCTCCTTCTCGCCAACATAAAAATGTGTAGTAATATCTCCTGTCTCAAGATCAAAGCCCGTGGCAAATATAATTCCACGTACTCTTCCAACTATCGTGAGATTAATTTAATTATATTTTCTTCCTCTCCAGTAGAGTTAAGAGGTTTGATTGGGCTCTAGATTAGCTTTGCTGGAAAGAGATTTGATAAAAGTTTTGACTTCAATGTTTCATCATTTTCATAGGTTCATATTATTTGGTTCATAATTTAGTACCAAAATTCTCATATCAAATAGTTTGGTTTAACTTTGACTGTAAGTCTGTAACAAATGTTCTTTCTTTCTCTAAGATAATTAAATAGCTTGCTGCTTCCAAATTGTGATTATATCTACTCAACTTTAACAGACGTTCGTTTCATTACTGGGGTTTGATGCAATATATATGAATTTTTTTTTTTTTTCCTTTTTGTATGATGTTCATTTTCTAATAAAATTTAGTCTTCAGCCATGAGCGGATGAGCTCGTGAGAGTTGCCTATTTTGTTCAAATAAATGTTACGATTAAAATATTAAACATCATACAAATAATTGTCCGTCGGAAATTACTTATGTATGGAAAGATGTCAACTTTCCTTTTCAAAATAAAAACGAAAGTTTAAAAAGTACAAATGTAGAAAAAATCGAAAACTTGTTTACTGTTTTTGAAAAACAAAAAACGAAAAAATAGAAATGATACCAAACGATGCCTAAGATTTTCAATTCTCTCTCGTGAGTTTATTGGCTAAACTGAATAAAAAGCTTAAAGAGTAAAACCTAGCATACATAGAAAAACCGTTCATAGCGTACGTTCATACTTCATAGGTAGATTACATTTCAAGATATATATTTGTTACATTCTGTACATATTTATGGATGTATGAACTATTTTTTAATAGACACAAGATGTTTCTCAAGCTTAAAATTAATATATACAGAAGTTGCCTGTCATCACATGCTAGCTAAGAGCTGAGTTGAAGTCAACCGACATACTGTTTAACTCAGCTCAGCGTACGGAAGACAGATAATAATGGAACTTTGAGTCCTATTGAGGTCCCACGGCCCAATCTTACTATGTCGTTATGCCATGTCAATAATTCATGGACAGCTGGCTATTTAATGGGAAACATTAAGTGTAACACTTACATATGACTGAGACCTAGCGTCCATAGAAAATTTTGTTTATAGAAAATGTAACACAAAATGTAAGAAAATGTAACATAAAAGGTAAAAAAATGTAACAACTGTGAAAAATAATGTAACCCCCCAGTATGTAACATAAAAGGAAAGAATAATATTCATAATAACCACATTTATAATACGTTGACATTTTTCGTTTTACTATATAAACACTAGCAGAGGAGGTGATTAATTAGATTCAACAATCATACAAAAAAGTTGCTCAAGTGCTGATAGAAGTGGACGATGGATCATTCACATTCCATTGATATTGAGGCGCCGGCAGTTTCTCTTGAAGACAGAGCTCCTTCCAATGAGGAGATTGCTTCCGGTGAGATTGAGGCGGCAGCTTCTCTTGCAGGCGGAGATTCTTCTAATAAGGGAAGGGCTAAAGGTATATATGCATGTCTGTTTCTATATATATATATATATATATATGAGGATGGATCCATTGACAATGGATAACTTGACAATCTTGACAATACCTCATTTAAAAAATTTATAAAAAATCATAAAAAATCTTAAAAATGAAAAATGATTTATAGATGTATTACTTGACTTATAGATTGATAGTGTTTCAAATTTCAATCAATTTGAACTTCGTTTAATGACTTATCAAGTTTTTGTGCACTTTTCAACGGTTATAATTTAACGAATCTTTAAAGAGCTATCAAACGTTGTTTAAATTGAATATAATCAGATACATAATCAATCTATAAGTTAAGCAACACTTCCGTAAACTGTTTTCTATTTTTAAGATTTTTTATGATTTTTTATAAATTTTTAAAAAGTGGGATTGTCAAGATTGTCAAATTATCCATTGTCAATAGATCCCTCCTCTATATATATATATATATATATATATATATATATATATATATATATATATATATATATCTTTTGATTAAGATGAGGGCCGGTGTTGACGTGTTGGTGTTCCAATAAATTTCATTAAAATTATCTCAATAAAAAAGTTGACCCACTTTTATATAAATACAGTCAATATAAAATATAACAACATTTTTAATGAAATTAATTAAGCTAATCTATTTTTACGTTATTTAAAGAATCTTTGTCAAATGTTTTCAAAATTCCATTGTTAAGATTGGTTTTGTCCCTCACCAAAATAAAAAGTATTTTCAATGAAGTCATCCCCTGTAAAGATTAAAATACTTCATGCCAGAGAAAATATGATAGAAAATCTATTTTTCCGTAGTTTTTTAGATGTATAACAACACATGATAAGTTATTATCTTTTCTTTAGGAAATTAATTATGTAGCTTATTTGAATCAGATATCTCATTCGGTCGTCATTCCCTCATCATATATTGTTTTCCACAGTAAAGCCAGATTAATTGATTGATAGATGATTTGATCAAATGCAGAACATTGACACTAGCTATAGTACTCATCGTATGATAGATAATTTGATTGGGTTTCTATGTGGAGGGTCTTAATGTTTGTTTTCTTAGAAAGTTCTCAGCCTTAGCTAGTGTAGTAATTTGGGACTATGATCTGCCTGATCAAATGAATTTGGACCGTTAAAATTATAATATAATCTCATATCTGTTGTCTATTTACATTACAGAGGCATCCCTTGTTGGCTCCATGCGTGAAACACTAAATGCCTTACCCCAATGGCCAAACCAAAGTATTGGGCCCACCATTTTTCGTGTTCCATTTTATCTCCGTAAAAACAGGGAATATTTAATCGAACCGTCCGTTGTATCTATTGGTCCATACCACCATGGACACAAGCACCTAGCACCAATGGAGCATACAAAATGGTTGTTGCTCAAGGAGATCTTGTCTGGGCACAACAACTCAGTCACATTGGCAGCATGTGTAGAGAAAATCAATAATCTACAGTTGTATGCACGCAATTGTTATAGTGAACAAGTAAATATGGATGATGATAGATTTGTAAAGATGTTAATTCTCGACGCGACTTTCATTATTCAATATTATATGAAACCTGCTGATTGGTTTATGAGGGAGATTGGATGGTCCCGTAATAGTGTAAGAACTGACTTAATCATGCTGGAGAACCAGGTTCCGTTCTTAATTGTTGAGACTTTGTTTGGTCTCTACTACCCTGGTTTACAACGGTATTGTAATTTCCTGGAATTACTGGGAAAACGGTTGTGCCCTCGAGAAATAAAATCAGAGAATATTGCACTAACACAAAAAAAGTTCCATCACTTGCTCCATCTCTGCCACCTCATAGCGGTCCCAAATATGTCAGCACATGTAACAGTTCTAGCTGGATGTTCTTGCTTCGACCTCTGCAAATGCATGAGTTCTAATAATAAAATTCCAAATATACTTCCATGTGCAACTGAGTTGCAAAATGCAGGAATCAAGTTTAGAAAGAAGCAGCCTCCATGTAAAATGATGGATGTAACCTTCCAAGGAGGCATCTTAGAGATCCCTTTAATTAAGATTTATGATGGAACCAAGACCACAATCGTCAATCTCTTAGCTTTTGAACAGAATCAGGTTTACTCTGTTCCTAGGCATCTCACCAATTATATCCATTTCATGGATTCTATAATCAACACAGAGCATGATGTAGCAATATTGCAGAGGCATAGTATTATAGAAAATTATCTTTCAAGTGAGGAAGAGGTCGCTCTCTTCTTCAACCAGCTTTGTATTGGCGCTTTTAATAGTAACGTTGATTACCTTTCCGATTTGATCAAGGAGGTGAATCGGTATTATGACTCAAAATGCCATAGGTATAGGGCTAAATTGATGCGTGACTACTTCAACAGTCCATGGTCACTAATCTCTTTCGTTGCTGCAGTTGTAATTTTGGGTCTTACTTTTGCCCAGACATACTTTGCTGGTGATGCGTATTTCCATCCCTCCCCATAGTAAGTTCATTGGGATACTGGTACTTGTGTTAGGTTTTCTTCTTTCCTTAGCACATGCATCTGTACGCCTGTATTTTGTTTTGTTATGTTACATGTAGCACTATCTTGTATAAGTTTGGATTTGGATTTAGGGGGATTGTGTTTTGTTGTTGTTGCTTTCCTAAGACCAATGAAATTTTCCTGTTTTCTCTTTCTTTAAATTTCATGCCATTGTAATTTGCTGCTTCTTTGCAATATTGTTTCTTAGTTCTTAAATAAAACAAACATTTTTACTAAAATTACATTTTTTTTTTGGTGGCCAGCTTGATTTTTGAGGGCTATTTAAAGTAGAGATGGTATTACTCATCATGTCTTTCATTATGTGCATCGGTTGGTCCAAATTTAGGTCGTATAATTAAAATTAAATGACAAAAATGTAAGAATAAACACAATATAGATTTGTCATGATGATCCTATAAAAAATTTTAACCACTTCAATTAACTGTCTTACAAGGAATTTGTCTTAATCTTAATATAAAGAGATAAACGATAAGCAACATCTTCACTATTCAGGGCCAAGGTTTAATTTTTAGTCAGTGCTTTTCATGCTTCTGGGTTTCAACGACATTAGTAGTTGATGTTTCTTTCTTGAAAAGATGAGCAACTGCAGGCATAGTGCTTGTATCACAACTCACGACAGAAGCCTATTATGAAATTTGTAGGAAAAAAATAAAGGCAATTGTGCACGCAGTGCACTGCTGCAAAATATTTGAGTAGCAGAAAATAATTTACCAGTATACTATTGTCAACATGCATTTTTCAGACCATCTGGTATAATACGAAGAAATAGGTACAAAGGATGCGGAGACAAATAATTTTGGAACTTCTGATAGTTGTCCGAAACTCCAACAAGTTGCTCATTAGTCACTACGCAATACCAGTATGACCAGTTTTCTGCCATGTACCAGTATCATCAAAATCATGAACATAAACAAAACACATGTATGTTTCAAAATAATCTGGTCGATGCAGAGTTTACATCCAAGCTCTCAAGCCGTGCTAACAGCAAAAGGAAGAATGATTGAACAAGCAATTTTAACTGGTAAAATGAAGCATAATGCAAATCCTCAAATGATGGAAATGAATTGAAAAAATAGATGAGAACAAACATATATAATTACCAATTTGTAAGATTTTCATGTTCCCTTAATAAGTTTATTTGTTCCACTAAATGAAACTTAAAATATTGGAGACCAGGCTTCACAGATAGGCACATTAACAGCTCACTTGATTAATGAAAATATGAGGGGGAGAACAAAACTGTTTTTTGGAATTAACCATCCAGGAAAAAGAAATGACAGGGAAAAAATAATATGCACATTGGCACAGACTATACATATATACACACCAAGGTTGATGTTTTACCATTTTTTTTTCTAACTTTTTTCTCTCTGTTTTTTTATATTATTATTATGTTGTATCAGTTGCCTCCTCCCTTCTTTCAATACTCAAATCACTCTGAGCAACAGAACTCGTCCGAGCTGTTACATCATGGTTGGCAAAGGAATTATTTCGTGATATGGCCCTCGACCTCGGTGTTCTCGGGTGGTAGTTTTTGAGACCGCCTTCTTCCTCATCGTCGCTTGGCACTCGACATTTCTCTCCTAATATGATCGTCTTTTTCCAGATCATATCCTCTCCAGGCTCGGCATGATCCTTTTTCTCCCTCCTACTAGTTCGCATTATCTCAGGCAACTTTTTACTGAGACTAATCGATAACCGTCTCTTCGACATTGATTTTGATGAAGAAGAGGCAACACAGTTGGTGCGATAGGCACCCCCAAAAATCACACTGAAATTACACAAAATTAAAATACTATTAATTAGATCTGCTGATAAAAGGACACTACATTACTTTCTAACTTCTAAGCTTCCAGAAGAACAAGAAGCGAGACATTGCAGAAGGGACGGTTGGGAAGGAGAAATTAAAGCTGGGCAACCAACGAAGTGGATGCAGAGCAGATCAAACATGTTGATCGGAGACTGAACAGCTGGAGACTCGCTCCGTTTCCCCGTTCCCTTTCCCTCTCTCGCCGAAGTAGATTCTAGAATTTCGTTTTCCTCTCTCCATTTAGGATTTTTTTGGGCGCCAGAAAATGTAGTGATCTAACCAACCACCTAAAGCTTTTAATGTGAATAGAATCATATATATATATAACGAGTTAGATTATTATACTAACATTAGCAATTCGGACCGAAATGCTAACACTTCAAATTTTATGTTATCATGTCCGAAATCACGATTTATGGTGCTCAATAACTTTTTTATATGAAAATATTAGGGAATACAAAAAAATTTTATTTTTAGAGTTTTCTAAGTATTTTTTTTTTAATTTTAGAAAAGACATCATAAATATTAGTAAAATATTGATGTTTGTACATGCTATTTTCAAAAATGCAAAACAAATACTTAGAAAACTCTAAAAAGTAAAAATGAAAAATTTTTGTATTCCCCAATATTTTTATATAAATAATTTATTAAGCACCATAAATCGTGATTTCGGACATGATAACATAAAATTTGAGGCGTTAGCATTTCGGTCCGAAATGCTAACATTAGTATAATAGTCTACTCTATATATAACATGTTCATAAACTTGAGTGATTGTGTTTAAAATATGATTCAATTTGGATTTTTATTTGGTACTTTATGAAAACTCATTAAATTTAGACTCTTGCAAATATCATGAAATTTTGATTACTTTTGATAAACAAATAATATCGATGTTAAATGATACTTGAAATACGAACATGTTTGTAAATAAAATATATGTTTTATGATTTTATTCAAGGTTGGTTGTCAATTGTCAAATTAAATAGTTGTGAAAATAATTAGAGTGGCAGAAAATAATTCACCAATGTACTCTGTCGACATGCATTTTTTAGACCATCTGATATTATATGAAGAAATAGGTACCGGGGAGGCGGGGACAAAATAAGAAGAAGTATCAAAAAATTAATTGAGACAGAATCCGTTCTGATACGGCCCAATTAGATTGAGCCCAAAATGGCAATCAAGGTCCACAACTCATTATTAGTTATTGGACTTGAAACATGTTTGCAGTACAGATGACCGCATGGATGACGCCACAGATAACTTTGTTAGATCATGTATAGGACTATAAATAGTGCTGAAATCTAGAACATAGGGGCTGGATTCTTGTCTTATTTTCCCCAACATTCTCTCTCTGTCTTTTCCCACTAAAATTGTACTTGATTCTGGACTCAGGCTCATTACTTTCATGTCCATTTATCTGAACATATCGAGCTTTTCTACACAGATAGAGTTCTACCCATTTTGATCGCATTTATGGGTTTCTTCTCATTTCAGCTATGCCACAGACTGTAAAACTGTCGTTGCTTTAAATAAAGCCTGTTGAACTGTATCATTATTTCATCATCTGTATTATTCTGTTTATTTATTGGATGCATACTTTGATATGATGAGGTGCACTTTGAGTCCTAAAGTTTTTGAAAATTTCGAATAATTTTGGAACTTCTAATAGTTGTCCGACAATCCAACAAGTTGCTCATTAGTCACTATGCAATACCAGTATGACCAGTTTTCTGCCATGTTCTAGTACCATCAAAATGAAGATAAACAAAACGCATATATGTTTCAAAATATTCAGGTCGGCCAGCAAAATGTACCTCCAAGCTCTCAAGTCGTGATCACAGCAAAAGGAAAGAATGATTGAACAAGCCATTTTAACCAGTAAAATGAAGCATCACGCAAATGCGATGATAGGGAACTATGCCGTCTTTAAAAAATTCAAAACAAATTCTTAAAAAACTCAAAAAATGGAAAATTTTTGTATCGTAGGAGATTTTGATATAAAGAATTTAATGAGAATCTCAAATCAAAATTTCGTGATGATTTAGTATGATTTTTTAGTTAGGAGTACGGGAGTTCTTTAGGAGCACAGTAGATTTTGCTACTGAAATTGACAATGATTGTGCTAAGTGTTAACCATTACTAGTTCAACTTAATCACATATAATATTATTGCCAAAATAATATACTTTATTATCTTAACAATGCAAATTGTGTGTCGCCAAAATCGAATAAGTAAATTTCTCACAGATCATGAATCGCAGCTTGTGGCACAATTTAGAATAACAAAATTTTATGTTTCTTAGAACAGATACAGATCGACTTTGCCGGTTGGACCGAATGGATCTAGTTCGTATAAATTAAGCCCACGTACAAGACGTTAGAGAGTGTGGATCTACAAACGTCTATTTATTGTTTTGACGAGGGTGGGCTTTCTGTCCTAAAGTTATAGAAATGTGCATAATTTGGGTATTACATTAGTTCTCATTTAAGTAGTAAGTAATTAATATATATGCAATCACAGTACGTACGTACGTATGACCCCAGCTTACTGCATTGTGCCAACAAGATTCAAATTAACTGCAAAATGAACAAAACAAAACAAAATTTGAAAATTTTCAGGTGGGCCGGAAAATACACAACTCCCAGCTAAGCCGTGACTCGTACCAAAGTACTAAATTAAAGCTGATTGAAAAAGCAAAATGAAGCATCATAAGAATGATTAAGGTGATATGGAAACAAACAAAAGAATAAAGATGTACCAAGATTTTAAGATTTTCAATGTTCTCTCATGATCAGTTTAATTATTGCCTCGATTGAATGAAGCTTAAAGCGTAATACGTACCAAGCATCCACAGAAAAAGCGTTCATAGCGTACGTCCATAGGTACGTTTGAAGATATATATTAATTCGTTACATTCCATAGATAAATGAATATATGAACAGTTTTTCGATGGACACAAGATGTTTCTCAAGCTTAAAATTAATTAATATATATACAAGCTGCATGACAGTTGGGCATATTCTTTGACTTGAAGTCAACCGGCATACTATTTAACTCAGCTCAGCGTACGGAAGACATATAAATATATAATGGAGCTTGAACTCGAGTCCTATTGAGGTCCCACGGCCCAATCCTATTTGTCATTAATTATGCCATGTTAATAATTCATGGACTAGCAATTTGACTGGAAAGTGAAAATGTTTTCGTTACTAATTAATGCGTGAAATGAATTGAAGGGATAGAAAGCTCACTCAGAGCTGTGTGGTGCAAGACGTACTGCATGGCCATGATTAGGAAGGAGCTAGCTTGTGGTAGTACGTAGTACTTGTTAGTTGTTGTGGGCATGCAGGGCATTGGCTTTTGAAAAGCAATAAATTAAGGGCCGGCAATCGGCATCCCAGAGATGCTTTTCTTCTTCAAAAAAAAGGTGTGGGCATTGCTTGCTGGGCAGCAATTTGGCATAATGAAGAAATTTATAAGTTCCTCTCCCTGCACTCAACTCAACTGGGGAGTGGGGAGAGGAGATCGAGTACCTGTATATGGAAAATGCTATGGGGATACCGCAAAAGATACCGTCGGGATACCACCATACAAAGTTAATTTAACGTTAATCTGCAACATGTTGCGATCAAAATGAAACATCTATAAAGTTAATCTGAAACTTAATGAAATTAAAATGAAACACAAATGATATAATTTTCTCTTTTGTTGCTCTTTCACTTCATCTTGGTCATATACGTTCTCTCAACAACTTTAAGGTAATATTTATGTTATTTAGTAGTGATTCAAGTAGATGATTTAATTTATGATTTGTATTATTCAACTTAATACGTTAATTGTTTCAAGATAATTTGTTAATGTTTCAATTTGGATATATTTTACATCATAACTGGTATCTATTTTGGTATCTTTTTTGGTATCTGTATATCTGGACCGCCTGTATATATTGGTAGAGGTGACAAAAGTTGACCCAACCGAAATAGTCCACCCGATAAACCCGATGACCGAACCCGACTCGGATTTGTTAACTTACAAAAACTGAATCAACCGAACCCATAATTGACCGAATCCAAAAATATCCGAATCCGAAAAAACCTGCAAATATTAAGAACCTGAATTCAAATTATCCGAACCGATGCGACCCGCTACCTATAAAAACCCAAACCCGAAGTGATCCGGATTCATGTGACCATAAATCGACAATTATTCGAATCTGAATCAACCCGAACCGAGAGTGATTAATACCTGAGATGTGATAAAAGTACGAATTAATTGTTTATATTATTTGCATTGATTTATTCAGAAATGTGCATATGATTTTTTAAGAATTAATCTATGCATGATGCACATAAATAAAAATGTTACTTCAAATGATTGATTGGTTTACATTAAATTATAAAGTTGTATTCCAACAACATAAATCCAAATAAAGACCCGATAAGACCCGAAAAGGTATGATTTGAATCATATAATTTATAATATTATATGCAAAAGTTATCCGAGAGATCGATAAATTAATAAGTTAACCCGAGTAATGACAAAACCCGACCCACTCGATTTGTATCCGGAATCCGCACCTCAAATATATGTAACCCATATAGGCCCGATTAAGAATAATCCGGCACTTAAGCTAACCCGTATCCAGATTTACCCGAAAACCAATAAGATCCGAACTCGTAAATCCGAGCAATATAGTTGTCCCGACCCGTCTTTGTACCGAACCCGAATTTAATCGATCCGACAGAATCCGAATCCGATATCTACCTGAATCCGAAAGCAAACCGAATCTTAGTTTATCCGACCCAAATACAATCCGACCCTCCCGATTTGCCAGGTCTATATATTGGATCTCCATAATGAAGAAATTTATAATTAAGTTCCTCTCCTGCACTCAAAATTAAGGTGCTCTCTCCTCTCCAATTAAGTGCTCCCACAATAAGAAGATGGATCCTTCATCTTCCACCGAGATTACAGCTTCTCTTCCAGGTATGCGTACGTATATTCATATTAAATTACATTCCAATGAATGAGATCATCTCATCCAAAAATAAATTAAGGTTCCTAACTATATACGAGTGATGACTACTCGAAATTAATTACAAAAAGTGTTGAATGGATTCTTCGAGTAACATGAATTGAATACGGAAACATGTTGTTGCGTCCATCCTTGAAATTCCACCATAGACACAAAAGTGTGACAGGTGAGACCCACCATGTGACACTTTTTGTCTATACTTGAATTTTCACGGATGGACGGAAGGTTGCACTCAATTGAATAAATCAAGTTGATTCAGGAAAAAAAAATCCTCCAAGTATATTTTTGCAGCTGAGTTCAGAGTGTGAATGATTCGGTTATAATACTATCTCCCAAAAATATACAGGACGTTGAGTGCATCTATGGGTTCTTAAGCTCAAGGAGGTTTTCCGTGAGTTTAACCCCGAATACATATGAAATTATATTTAAATTTTAATTTATATAGTTTAATTAAATCTTATAACATACAAAAAATTTCCATTTTTGGAGATTGTTAAGTATTTATTTCAGATTTTTAATAGCAACCATACAATATTATAAAATAATCAATATTTCACATATAACATTTAAAAAATCCGAAATAAATACTTAAAAATCTCTAAACATGAAAATTTTTTGCGTGCCACATGATTTTGACATAAGAAATTTATTAAGTCATATGAATAAAAATTTGAACATGATTTCATATATTTTCGGAGTTTAGCTCACGGAAAGTCTTCGTGGGCTTAAGAACACTGCAGATTTACTCCAGGATGATATCACAATATTCATGCGGAGTCAAAGAATAAATCGCATATCTCATTTAAAAAACCCACCGGATATTTCTAAAGGCTTCAATAGGAAACAATTTTTTTTTTAAATAATCTCTAATAAAGTAATAATCATATTGTGTACGTGCAACAAAACTACTTTAAATAGTCATATTAATTGTCCAACTGGAGTAGCTTTGGCAGCCCTATTTGGAGGGCTGACATCGATCAAACGTTTGTTTGATTTATTTCAAAAATTTATAAAATTGACACATTTTTGTCTAATTAATTACGTTTCAGAGAATTTCCTTGTTAGCTCCATGTGGGAAACACTAAATGCCTTACCCAAAAGGCCGAACACAATGGAGGATGCCCCGACCATTTTTCGTGTTCCAACTCATTTTCGTAAAAACAAAGAAAACTTAATTCAACCATGTGTGGTCTCCATTGGGCCATATCACCGCGGTAGCAAGCACCTTGCACCAATGGAGGATAAAAAATGGTTGTTGCTCCAAGACATGCTTTCTCAGTGCAACAACAAGGTCACACTGAAGGCATGTGTAGAGAAAATCCAAGGTCTGCAGTTGCAGGCACGCAGGTGTTATAGTGAAAGAGTGGATATGAATGATGATAGTTTCGTCGAGATGTTGATTCTCGATGCGACTTTCATTATTCAATATCTTTGGGGATCTTATCAATGGTTCAAGAGGGAGACCGGATGGGCCTCTTATTGTTTGGAAACAGACTTAATCATGCTGGAGAATCAAATACCGTTCTTTGCTGTTGAGAGTTTGTGGGATCTCTACTATCCAAGTGCACCATTAATAAATCCCGAAAACCTGGAAATTATCAGAAAAATATTTTGTTCTAATTTTATATTAGGGAATACTACAATACCACAAAATGGATTCCATCACTTGCTTCATCTCTGCCACCACATAGTGGTCCCTGATATGTCAGCACATGTAACGATTCTAGCTGGATGTTCTTGTTTCAATCTATGCAAATGCATGAATTCTAAGCATGAAAACTCAAATAAACTTCCAAGTGCAACTGAGCTGCAAAAAGGAGGAATCAAGTTTAGAAAGAAGAAGTCTCCATGTAAAATGATGGATATAACTTTCCAACAGGGCACGTTACAGATCCCTTTAATTAAAATTTATGATGAAACCAAGACCTTAATCATCAATCTTTTAGCTTTTGAACAGAATCAGGTTTACTCTGTTCCAAGACATCTCACCAGCTATGTCAGTTTCATGGATTCCATAATCAACACAGGGCGTGATGTAGCAATATTGCAGAGGCATGGTATTATAGGGAATAATCTTTCAGGTGAGGAAGAGGTTGCTCTCTTCTTCAACCAGCTTTGTGAAGGCGTTGTTAAAATTGAGGGTCATTACCTTTCTGACATGACCAAGGAGGTGAATCAGTATTATGATTCAAAATATCATAGGTATAGAGGAAAATTGATGAGGGAATACTTTAACCGTCCATGGTCACTAATCTCTTTCATTGCTGCAGTAATAATTTTGGCTCTTACTTTTGCCCAGACATACTTTGCGGGTGATGCTTATTTCCATCCCTCCCCAAAGTAATTAAGTCCAGTCCATTGGGATACTGGTACTTGTGCTGTTACTTGTGTTAGGTTTCCTTCTTTCCTTAGCATATCTGTAATTCTGTATTTTCTTTTGTTTTGTTACTTCTAGCACAATCTTGTATAAGTTTGGCATTTGGTTTTAGGGACATTGTTTCGTTGTTGTTGCTTTCCTAAGATCAATGAAATTTCTTGTTTTCTCTTTCTTTAAATTTCATGCCATTGTAATTTGCTTCTTCTTTGCAATGTACTATTTCTTAGTTCTTAAATAAAACAAACATATGTACTCCAATTACATTTTTTTTTTATGACGAGCTTGATTTTTCAAAGCTATTTAATGTTGTGACAGTATAATTTTATAACTCATCCTGTCTTTCATTATGTGTATCGGTTGGTCAAAATTTAGGTTGTATAATTAAAATTAAACGGAAAAACTATATAACAAACACAATATAGAATTGCCATGATGATCCTATAACAAATTTTAATCCCTTGATTTAACTGTCTTATGAGGAATCTGTCTTAATCTAATATAGAGGGATGAACAATGAGCAACAGCTTCACTAATAGGGCCAAGGTTTAATTTTTAGTCGGTGCTTTTCATGCTTTTGGGTTGCAATGATATCAATAGATGATTTTTGTTTCTTGAAAAAGTGAGCAAATGCAGGCATACACTCACGGAGCTAGGGGGGTGTTGGGAGGGTCACCCCCCCCACCCCCCACCCCCCAATATTATCATGAAAAATTTTGCCCCCCAATAAATATTTTCTGGCTTCGTTACTGCAGGTATAGTGCTTGTATTCAGTCAAAACTCACGATAGAAGCCTATTATAAAATTTGTAGGAAAAAAAGGCAATTGTGTAGTGCACTTCTGCAAAACATTAGAGTAGCAAGAAATAATTTACCAGTATACTCTGTCAATATGCATTTTTCAGACCATCTGGTATAATATGAAGAAATGGGTACAAATTAAGTATGCGAGGACAAATAATTTTGGAACTTCTGATAGTTGTCCGAAGCTCCAACAATTTGCTCATTAGTCACTATGCAATACCAGTATGACCAGTTTTCTGCTATGTTCCAGTATCATTAAAATGAAGATAAACAAAACATATGTATGTTTCAAAATAATCAGGTCGACACAGAGTTTACATCCAAGCTCTCAGGCCGTGCTAACAGCAAAAGGAAAGAATGATTGAACAAGCTATTTTAACCAGTACATAAAATGAAGCATCACACAAATGCGATCATAGGGAACTCTGCCAACTTTAAAAAAATCCAAAACAAATACTTGAACAACTCAAAAAAATGGAAAATTTTTGTATCGTAGATGATTTTGATATAAATAATTAATGAGAATCTTAAATCAAAATTTTGAGATGATTTAGTATGATTTTTTAGTTAGAAGCACGGTAAATTTGCAACTGAAATTGACAATGATTGTGTTAAGTCATAAGTGTTAACCATTACTAGTTCAACTTAATCACAGATAATTTTTTTGCCAAAATAATATACTTTATTATCTTAACAATGCAAATTGTGTCGCAAAAATCGAATACGTAAATTTCTCATAGATCACGAATCAATCGCAGCTTGTGGCCCAATTTAAAATTACAAAATTTTGTGTTTCTTATAAGTTATAACAGATACAGATCGACTTTCCTGGCTGGACTGAATGGATCTAGTTCGTATAAATTAAGCCCACGTACAAGACGTTAGAGAGTGGATCTACAAACGTCTATTTATTTATTTATCGAGGGTGGGCTTAATTCCAGTCCTAAAGTTATAGGAATGTGTATAATTTGGGTATTATATTAGTTCTCATCCAAGTAGTAATTACTATATATGCAATCACAGTACGTACGACCCCAGCTTACTGCATTGTGCCAACAAGATTCAAATTAACTGCAAAATGAACAAAACAAAACAAAATTTGAAAATTTTCAAGTGGGCCGGAAAATAACTCCGCCTATGTTGTTGCAATTGTTTCAATATAGCCGGTCCCAAGCCCGGGTAAAGGAGGAGGGTTGCGATAGGCTTGGCAAGCCAGCTATAAAAAAACCCCGCCACTCTTTATGGAAATGAAACCAAACAGAATATCGTTGGGGCGTAACCCTCTTAGCGACGCGCCATATCGGAACCCGGATGTGGTGTCAAATGAGCAAGGGCCGGGTCGTCACCCCTTTAGTGGCGCGCTGTATCCTGATCTGAGTGCAGTGCCAAATGAAAAGCTAAGATCGGGTTGCCGCTCCCTATGTGGTACACTGCACCGGCGCCCGGGTGTAGTGGGAAATGAGCAAGGGTCTTCGCATTTCACTCGACGGGTGCGAGGCGTAAGGAAGTTAGCCGAGCCGTGTAGGATTCGTATATGTAGTTAGAACGTAGGGTCTTTAACGGGAAAGTTGCGAGAGTTAGTTGATACAGCGATTAGGAGACGTGTAAATATTCTATGCGTACAGGAGACCAAATGGACGGGTCAGAAGGCAAAGGAGGTGGAGAGTACCGGGTATAAGTTATGGTATACGGGGACAGTTCGGAGTAGAAATGGAGTTGGCATCCTGATTGACAAGAACTTCAGGGATGGAGTGGTTGAAGTCAAGAGACAAGGGGATAGGATCATTCTAGTCAAGTTAGTTGTTGGTGACTTGGTTTTGAATGTCATCAGTGCATATGCCCCTCAAGTAGGCCTTAGTGAAAGTGTCAAGATGCAATTTTGGGAGGATCTTGATGATATCGTGAGAAGTGTGCCTGCTGGTGAGAAACTTTTCATAGGAGGAGATCTCAATGGTCACATCGGTACAACTAATGAGGGGTTTGAGGAGGTGCATGGAGGTTTTGGATATGGCGATAGAAATCAAGAGGGGGAAGACATCTTGAACTTTGCTATAGCCTATGACCTAATGGTCGCTAACACCTGGTTTAGAAAGAGAGAGTCCCATTTAGTGACCTTCCATAGTGGTCAACACTCTAGCCAGATTGATTTTGTCCTTACTCGAAAGGCTGACAGACGAGCCTGTCTAGATTGTAAGGTAATACCGGGGGAGTGTATTGTTCCACAACATAGGCTAGTGGTGGCTGACTTTCGCTTTCGTATATGTGCGCACAAGAAGAAATGTGCTAACATCACGAGAACAAAGTGGTGGAAGCTTAAAGGAGCAGCATCACAGGTCTTTAGGGATAAATTGATTGAAGAAGGACCATGGACGGACGACGACGATGCAAATACCATGTGGAAGAAGATGTCAAAATGCATTCGGGATGTGGCTGCAAAGGTGTTTGGGGTGACTAAAGGAAACAAAAGGGAACCTAAAGACACTTGGTGGTGGACCGAAGAGGTGCAACAGGCGATCAAGGAGAAGAAAGAATGCTACAAGCAGTTACATCATGACAAAACAACTGAAAACGTGGAGAAGTACAAAGTAGCCAAGAAGAACGCGAAGCGAGCTGTGAGTGAAGCAAAGAGTCGAGCTTATGATGACCTTTACCATAAGCTAGGTACGAAGGAAGGCGAAAAAGACATCTATAAGATGGCTAAAATTCGTGAGAGGAAGACAAGGGATTTGAACCAAGTCAAATGTATCAAGGACGATACGGATCGACTTCTCGTGAAAGATGAGGAGGTCAAGATGAGGTGGAAGGAGTACTTCGACAACTTATTCAATGGCGACACTGAAAGTGCCACCATTGAGTTAGATGATTCCTTTGATGACGCCAACAGACGTTTTGTCCGGAGGATTCAGGAGTCCGAGGTAAAGGAGGCGTTAAAAAGGATGAAGGGAGGCAAAGCGATGGGACCTGACAATATCCCTATCGAGGTGTGGAGATGCCTTGGGGACGTAGCAATAGTATGGCTAACTAAGCTGTTCAACCACATTTTTCAGTCAAATGAGATGCCTGAAGAGTGGAGGAAAAGTATATTAGTACCAATCTTCAAGAATAAAGGAGATATTCAAAGTTGTACTAATTACAGAGGAATTAAGCTGATGAGTCATACAATGAAACTATGGGAGAGAGTGATTGAACATCGTCTAAGACGAATGACAAGCATCACAAAAAACCAATTTGGTTTTATGCCGGGGAGGTCGACTATGGAAGCGATTTTCCTGATACGACAACTTATGGAGCGATATAGGGAGCAGAAGAAGGATCTACACATGGTATTTATCGATATGGAGAAAGCATATGATAAAATACCAAGAAATGTCATGTGGTGGGCACTGGAGAAACAAAAAGTCCCAACAAAGTATGTTAATCTTATCAAGGATATGTACAATAATGTTGTGACTAGTGTCCGAACATGTGATGGGGAGACTGATGCTTTTCCCATTAAGATAGGACTACATCAAGGGTCAGCTTTGAGCCCATATATTTTTGCCTTAGTGATGGATGAGGTTACGAGGGATATACAAGGAGATGTCCCTTGGTGTATGCTTTTTGCTGATGATGTAGTGCTAATTGACGAGAGTAGGGCAGCTGTCGACACGAAACTGGAGTTGTGGAGAAAGACGCTGGAGACGAAAGGTTTTAGGCTTAGTAGGACTAAGACCGAGTATATGAGATGCGACTTCAGTGATGGGAGATCTGAGAATGGAGATGTTAGTCTAGATGGACTAACAGTGCCAAAGAAGGACACATTTCGATATCTGGGCTCCATGCTACAGAGTGATGGGAATATTGATGCAGATGTTGGCCATAGAATTAAGGCGGGTTGGATGAAATGGCGACAAGCATCTGGTGTTCTCTGTGACAGCAAGGTCCCACAAAGGTTGAAAGGTAAATTCTATAGAATAGCCATTAGACCTGCAATGTTGTATGGGGCAGAATGTTGGCCTACTAAAAGAAACCATATCCAGAAGATGAGTGTAGCGGAGATGCGTATGCTACGATGGATGTGTGGCCACACAAGAAAAGATCATATCAGAAATGATGACATACGTGACAAAGTAGGGGTGGCTCCGATTGAAGAGAAGATAGTCCAACACCGATTGAGGTGGTTTGGACATGTTCAACGGAGACCTCCTGAAGCACCAGTACGTAGCGGTGTCCTAACCCGTACCGAAAACACGAAAAGGGGTAGAGGTCGGCCAAAACTGACATGGGAGGAAGCTGTAAAAAGAGACTTGAAGGCATGGAGTATATCCGAAGAGCTGCTCTTGGATAGGGACGCGTGGAAGTTAGCAATCCACGTACCGGAACCATGACCAACAAATCAAACCCCTAGCGGCTACTATTATATTACTATTATTACTATGACTACTATTTCACTATTATTACTATTATTATTACTATTATTATTATTACTACTATTATTATTATTAGTATTATTACTACTACCATTATTACTACTATGTAGTATCATCATTATTATCATTCATATTAGTATTATGTAGTATCATACTCATCATCACTATCATTCATATTAGGACTAGTTTTTCACTATTACCATTGTTATTACTGTTCTTTCTTTATTTATCTATTTTATCTTTCTTACGATCATGATCATCATTGGATTTTACTTGGTTTCATTTCTAGCCTACCCCAACTTGTTTGGGACTAAAGGCTTGGTTGTTGTTGTTGGGCCGGAAAATACACAACTCCCAGCTAAGCCGTGACTCGTACCGAAGTACTAAATTAAAGCTGATTGAAAAAGCAAAATGAAGAATCATAAGAATGATTAAGGTGATATGGAAACAAACAAAAGAATAAAGATGTACCAAGATTTTAAGATTTTCAATGTTCTCTCACGATCAGTTTATTGCCTCGATTGAATGAAGCTTAAAGCGTAATACGTACCAAGCATCCACAGAAAAAGCGTTCATAGCGTATGTCCATTGGTACGTTTGAAGATATATATTAATTCGTTACATTCCATAGATAAATGAATATATGAACAGTTTTTCCATGGACACAAGATGTTTTTCAAGCTTAACATTAATTAATATATATACAAGCTGCATGACAGTTGGGCATATTCTTTGACTTGAAGTCAACCGGCATACTGTTTAACTCAGCTCAGCGTACGGAAGACATATAAATATATAATGGAGCTCGAACTCGAGTCCTATTGAGGTCCCACGGCCCAATCCTATTTTTCATTAATTATGTCATGTTAATAATTCATGGACTAGCTAGCTATTTGACTGGAAAGTGAAAATGTTTTCGTTTCTAATGAATGCGTGAATGATTTGAAGGGAAAGAAAGCTCACTCAGAGCTGTGTGGTGCAAGACGCGCGTACTGCATGGCCATGATTAGGAAGGAGCTAGCTTGTGGTAGTAAGTAGTACTTGTTAGTTGTTGTGGGCATGCAGGGCATTGGCTTTTGGAAAGCAATAAATTAAGGGCCAGCAATCGGCATCCCAGAGATGCTTTTCTTCTTCAAAAAAAAAGGTGTGGGCATTGCTTGCAGGGCAGCAATTTGGCATAATGAAGAAGGGTATTAAGTTTCTCACCCTGCACTCAAATGGGGAGAGGCAGAGGAGAGTACTTATATATATTTGATCGGATTCACCATTAATTAATTAATTAATAGTGCAAAATTAAGCTGCCCCCCCTCCACACACTCTCTGTAGTACTTATATCTTCATCCTTTTCCCTACACACACTCTCTGTAGATCACCGGTGATTAGATTCACCATTAATAGCGTAAAATTAAGCTGCTCCCCCTCCCCAAGTGCTGTGCTGATACGGTAAGAAGATGAATCCTTCATTTTCCACTGAGGAAAGATCTCCTTCACACCATGATCAAGGTATGCCTATTTTTCATCTTAATATTATGCGAGTGTAGTTGCTCCAAAAAATTCCAATGAATGAGGTCATTTAGAAACATGCATGACATCAAATTACGCAAATAATGAACTTATTCTAGGATATATATATATTTTTTAATAACTAAGGTAGGGTTTGGTGTCCACCCTGTTTTAATTACTCAATGTATTGTCACAGCAATGGAGTCAGTGCTCCAAAGTAAGGAAAAAAAAAAAAAAACAAGCAATGGAAAAATAAAGTTAAAAAAGAAAATGAAAAATGCGTGAGAAGCCAACATGCAATCCAATTTAAATTAACCTACGATCCAAAAAAAACACCATAATTAATTTGATTCGATTGGAAGGTTAAACTGACCCGACCTGTCCGACCTGAACTTGATCCCGACCCACCCACTTGATTTGCCACCTCTAGTATCCTTCTCATCGATCATTTAGTATATGGTAATTTTGAAGAAACATTAACCGTCTGATAAAATGAATTTGAAACTCCAAATTTTGTAAAATATTCTCATATCATTTGGCTATTTACATTTCAGAGAATTCCCTCGTTAGCTCCATGAGAGAAAAACTAAATGCCTTACCATTGGAATAAGTACGGGAAAAGAGAGATTTTTGAGAACACATAGATTCTCGTTTTTGAGAAAAACTAAATGCCTTACAACTGTTTTGCAAAGGACATGACGACTACTTTATATAGAAAAAAAACAAAACCCTAAAAAGACAAATTAATGCAAAAGGTACTAAATACCCGTAAAACTGTAAAAAAAAGGCCCAAAAGTCTATAAAGGAAGACTCGGATCGTAAATCGAGGTCCGAGCTCGTAGCTTAATATTATTTTTTATATTACAATAAATAACTACAACTAAAATAAATATCATTTTCTTTTTTTGAGGTCACTTCTTTCATTTTTAAGTAATTTCTATCATTTTAACAACAACATTTTTTTTTAAATCTGTAGATCGAGAGATTATGAAAGAGAACAATCGCCCAATAGTTTCTCATCAGCTATGATTTTATAGTATGTTATCATGTAAATATAGTAACGGTAAAATGTTCAATTCGTCAAGGAAATTCACTGGAAAGGAGAAAAACATTAATTTTATTGACCATCTGGAACCATGTGTCTGGATTCTGATTAAAAAATGACCATATTTATAATACGCTGACATTTTTCGTTTTACTATATAAATACCGGTAGAGATGGTGATTACATTCATCAATAATGCAAAAAAGCTGCTGCTGAAGTGCTGATAGAAGTCGACGATGGATCATTATTCACATTCCATTGATATTGAGGCGGCCGCGGCAGTTTCTCTTGAAGACAGAGCTCCTTCAAAAGAGGAAATTGCTTCCGGTGAGATTGAGGCGGCAGCTTCTCTTGCAGACGGAGATTCTTCTAATAAGGGAAGGGCTAAAGGTATGCATGTCTGTTTCTATATATATCTTTTGATTACGATGAGGGCCGGTGTTGACGTGTTGGTGTTCCAATAAATTTCATTGCAATTATCTCAAAATAAAGTTGAACCACTTTTATATAGGGAATTGATATGGCGATACCGATGAAACTTCCGTCGACGATACCGAACGCGGTTTACCATCCGATTCAATGACCGGTTCATCGCTTCTATTGTTTTCTAATATAGGAAGTCATATAATTTTTTTGGTCTTTCTCTTCCGTCTCTCCTCTGTCGATTTTTTCCTTGCATCTCTCACTTTCTCCCTAAACCCATGGCAGGGACTTAATTTGCTTTCTCCCTCTCCCATTCCTTGTCTCCCTCCCTATCTCCCTCCCTCCCTCCCTCTCCCTCCCTCCCTCTCTAAGTCTCTCACTCCCTCTCTATGATTTCTAGACCTTTCATTTTTATTCCTTTTATATTTTTTCGGTGAATTCCCATTTGCTTTCGGACAATAAGAGTTCATGGATTGTGAAGAAAATAAGGTTTTCTCATACCCAAGACCCGTCTTATCATTAGGCTTTTGGCCTATGTACATTTGCTCATGATTATACTTTGTGCTACTAGAAGCAAAAGATGATCTTAATGCCCTATTTTCGGTTTCCAAATTTTGAATTCTTACTTTTGAAATTCCTATCTCACCCGAATGGGTTTGACAATTGTTTTCAAAAACCGGTTTTTCATATTCTTTTTCAAGATCCTTAATTTTTGCCTCAAAAATTTTAACTTAGATTTAAGAACATTGACATCACTTCTTAATGATCTAATAATAGCTTCTTTCCTAAATAATGTTTTGTTGGACTCTTCAAGAAGATCCTTAAACCTATTCAATTTATTTGTCATAAGTTCATTGCTCAAGGTACGTAGTACTCTTTTCATAGATGGGTTGTTCTTTTTGGTCATCAATGACATTAATACCCTTGGTCTCAATTGTATTATCACTATCACAATTTGAACTTTCATCACTATCTTCACAAAATATAGTTCTTAGATATACCTCGCTTTCCAAGTTGGATGTTGTAGAGGTTGAAGCATCTTCCTTTGGTTTGCGCTTTTCTTCCTTCATCAAGGCAACCTTCTTGAGAGCCACAATGGTCAACTCATCGGTGATGTTCTTGCTTGAAATGATTGCTTCCATCTCTTCAACATAGTTGACTTCACTAACTTCCGCCACAAGAGCCAAGTTTTCTTGCTCCTCACTTTCTCTTGTTCACTTTCATCCGATTCACTACCATCAGAATCAATACATCGAGATGCTTGCATGGCCTTAGCTTTCTTCTTGCCTTTGTATCCCTCCTTTCGGTAACTAGGCTTGCGCTCTTGGTTCTCTTCATAATTTCTCTCCTTTAATTCTAGAAAGATTTTGAAGCAATTGTGGATGGTGTGACCTTCTTTGTGGCATGACAAATACACCACCTTCTTGTTTTTGGATGCCCTTTCCTTGTTATACTTCTTGAGAGAATTTGGTATTGGAGTTTTGAGGGAATGCTTCTTTTGATTGAGAAAAGTTGGTCGAGTTTTTGTGCTTGAAGTTTTGTGCAGAAAAAGGCTACGATTTTGGATTCTTGTTTTAACTTTTCGGCTTGTCGAAGAGGCTTCCTCAAAGCTTCTAAGACATGTATACACTTCATCCGAAGTGAATGTCTTGTTGGCTCCTTGCATTGCCTCCAACGAGCTCACATAGGCCTCCCACTTCGGCTCACACAACAAGGCTCGCAACATCTTTTCTACAATTCTTTCATCATCAAGTGGTTCTCCAATATTAAAGAATTCATTTTGTATGCTCATTAATCTAGAATACATTTCATTAATGGTTTCGCCATCCTCTACCCTAAATGACTCGAATTGACTATTTAAATCAGACCTTCTGGTTTTCTTAATATGTGAATTGCCTTCATAATGACTTATGAGTGCATTCCACATATCATGAGCACTATTCATGTACTTACTCATGCTCAAACATTTCTAACCGATTCACTAACCGAGTAGTAAATGGCATTTGCAGCATTCAATTTTTTGCCATCATCAGTTAATTTTGGTTCATACCTTTTTTCAATAATATCCCGAACATCAAGGATGCTTAGGTAATTTACCATTCCAAGTTTTCATTGGGCAAAATTGTTGGTCTCTTTACCAAATACTGAGGGTTTTATAATATTACCTGGAGGTGCCATTTTGGATCTAAGCAATTTCAAATTAGACAAGACCTAATTTGACTTTACCCGCTCTGGTACCACTTTGTTGTCTGTTCACTCGAAAGTGCACTACTTTTAATTATCCCTACTAAACTGCAAATCATTCGCAAGCGTACGACTAAGTTGTAGCGTAGTTAGGGTTGAATCCACAGGGACAGTTGGCAAAACCGGACTAGACTTTGTTTATCCCTAAAACTAGGGTTTGTTCACAAGCAGGGGTATTTTTGGTATTTTTCCTAGATTAACAAACAAAACAGTAAAGGTCTAAAACAGTAAGATACAAGAAGGTGTTTCTAGGACTTCGGACTAGTCGTCACTCAGCCTCGGGCCACGCTAACTGCACCTGTCACGTACAATTCATATGACTACTGAACCGCGCTCTCGCGTCTATCAGATAGCAGTGTACCAGCCGTCGCTCTCGCGTAAGACTGGTGCGCAACACAAGTGAATCGGTATTTATGTGTTCTTATTATTAACACGTTTAGTTCTAATTTCAAACAATATCAGGCACCAAACCTCAGCTCTCGCTTATTGGCCTAATCCTTAACACAGTTCTAACCACCAAAGGTATAGATCGCAGCTCTCGCTTGTAAACCTAACCTAAGTTCTAGTATAGGTGCCCCAAAGTGTACCTCCCTCTCGGGTAATGTAAGATTCAGCTCTCACGTTTTGTCCGGTTGCCCTCTCGGATCTCTAACCCACTCTGCATACAAACTAGGCCCGGTCACATGCGTACTAAGGCTTAAAACCTAGGGTATGGCCAATACCTACGGTTACCTGTTCGAGCACACAACCCAAACATAGAATGCAGTTTCAATCATTACACAGTATACAGAGAACTAAAATAACAAATGACCAAGCAATCACATAAATACCAAAAACCAAGTTCACAACATCATCCTAATCCTAGATACTATGAGTCTAGCCAGACATGGCTCTAATAGCAATAAACAAGCAAGTACAACAAGTAAAACAAGTCATCATGCAACCAAATAACAACCAATCAGTCACAAGAAAGAGTAAGAGAAAAAAGAAAACAAATATGAAGATCAGCTCCAATGGTTGCACGCGCGTGTCTCGCTCGTCCCCGTCAAGTCCCGATCAGCCCCCTCGGCTCCCCTTGGCTTCTCGTCCAAGTCAAGCTCTGTCTTCCTCTCAATGGCTGATGGAAGGTATTCATGATTGTCCCAAAAACGGCGGCCAAAGTTGAGTATATAAGCATCCAAACAGACCTAGAAACCCTCAGCCAAATCTGCTAATTCTGCTCGAAATTCCAGTTTTAGACCTTGTGGTCTGTAAGGATTCCGTACGGACCGTAAGGGTTGCAGTTTCTGCACAGTGAACAGTGTTTTCAGCTTTTTGGACAATCCGTGTGGAGATTTTCGACGTTCTAGGGCTTGGCGCTAGAGGGGGGGTTGAAAATGGTGCATTTATCAATTTTAACATTTTTCGCACAATTAACAATTTTGGCCAAATCCTAAATGCAATTCAATTCTAAGGCCAATCAAGTTTACAATAAATTAAATAGGAAAGATTAAGAGAAAGCAAACACAAAAAGGTGACACGGGATTTGTTAACGAGATTCGGCTAATCGGCTTGATTCGCAAAGATTTAGCAAACTCAAGCTCCAATACTAAACTGCAAATCATTCGCAAGCGTACGACTAAGTTGTACCGTAGTTAGGGTTGAATCCATAGGGACAGTTGGCAAAACCGGACTAGACTTTGTTTATCCCTAAAACTAGGGTTTGTTCACAAGCAGGAGTATTTTTGGTCCGATGGCCATCGGACCTACCCCTCTCCCATCCATTATACCCTCCTCAGCCTTTAGCGTGGTAAATTATTGAACAAACGTACATCATCTGTCTGATAAAATGAACTTGGACCGTTATAATCTCTAAGGTATATATTCTCATATATTTTGCCTGTTTACATTTCAGAGAATTCCCTTGTTCACTCCATGAGCGAAAAACTAAATGACTTGCCGAATAGGCCGAGCACAATAGATGCGCCCACCATTCTTCGTGTTCCAGCTGATCTCCGTAGGAACAGAGAACACTTAATTGAACCGTCTGTGGTTTCCATTGGGCCATACCACCGTAATCGTGCGCACCTAGCACCAATGGAAGATAAAAAATGGTTGTTGCTTCGAGAAGCATTGTCTCAGTACAACGGCGTCTCGCTGAAGGAATGTGTAGAGCAAATCGAAGGTGTACAGCTTCTTGCACACAACTGTTATAGTGAAAGTGTTAATATGGATGATGATAGTTTTGTGGAGATGTTAATTCTCGATGGGACTTTCATTATTTAACTTATTTTAAAATCCTTACCTTCTCTCATGAAGGAGATGGGATGGGCCTTTAATTCTATATCGACCGATTTAATCTTGATGGAGAATCAGATACCATTTTTTGTTGTTGAGATTTTGTGGTCTGTCTACTCCGAAAGACCACTAAATTTCAGAGACCTTCAAAGGATTGTGAAGAGGCTTGGCCTTCCTTGGACTAGTACTGAAAGCATATTTGAACCTGATGAAACTTCGATACCAAAGAACACATTCCATCACTTGCTCCATCTATGCCACCATGCTCTGGTTCCAGATATGTCAGCACCTATGTCGATATCATCAATGCTACGGCAATGTCCTTGCTTGAATCTTTGCGTATACATGCATTCTCAACATAATATTCAATATGATGTTATAGTTCCATGTGCAGTTCAGCTGGACGAGGCAGGGATCAAGTTTAGAAAGAAAAAGTATCCACATACAATTGTGGATGTGACCTTTCATGCAGGCAAATTAGAGATCCCTTTTATTCCAGTGGGGAATAGCAGCATGCGCTTATTCCATAACCTCTTAGTTTTTGAACAATGCCGAGAAATGTCATTCCCAAGGTACTTTACTAGCTATGCTATATTCATGGATTCTATAATTAATACTAAACATGATGTGGGAATATTGCAAAGGCATGGTATTATAGGAGAGATGATTTCAAGTGAGGCAGAAGTTGCTGGCTTCTTCAACCAGCTTTGTGAAGGCGCTTATAATGTTAGTGAAAAAGATTATTACCTTGTTGGAGTGGTCGAGAGAATGAATCGGTACTACCATTCAAAATACCATAGGAATTGTTCACAATTGGTTCGTACCTACTTCAACAACCCATGGTCGATAATCTCTTTGTTTGCTGCATGTATACTCTTAGGTCTTACTTTTGCACAGACATATTTTGCGGGCTATGATTATTTCCATCCCTCCCCGAAGTAAGTCCATTGTGGTTGTACTAGTGTTGTTTTTCCTTATTTCCTTGGCATGCGAACATTTATCCTATATTTTTATTTGATGTCACTTCAAGCTCATTATTCTTGTATCAGTTTGGATTTAGGGAGACTGTTTCGTTGATGTAACTTTCCTATGATCAATGAAATTTCCTGTTTTCTCTTTCTTTAAATTATATGTTGTTCTAATTTGCATCTTCTTTGCAGTACCGTTTCTTAATTCTTAAATGAAACACAAATTTGTTCTCCGAGCTTAAAGTAGCTAGGTTGATAGTATAACTCATCTTGTCTTCTATTATGTATATCAGTTTGTCAAAATTTAGGTTGTATAATTAATATTAAACGACAAAATTGTAAGAATAAACACAATATAGATTTGTCATGATGATCTTATTAAAAACTTTGGTCACTTGAATTAACTGCCTTACGAGGAATTTGTCTTAATCTCATATAAGAGATGAACAATGAGCAACAGCTTCACTTTTTAGGGCCAAGGTTTAATTTATAGTTGGTGCATTTCATGCTTCTGGGTTTCAACGACATCAATAAATGATGGTTCTTTCTTGAAAAAAATGAGCAACTGAAGGCATATATAGTGCTTGTATTTTGTCAGAACACAAGACCGAAGCCTATTATGAAATTTTGTAGGAACAAAAAATGCAATTGTGCAATGCACTGCTGCAAAATATTAGTGTAGCAGAAAATAATTTAACAGCATACTCTGTCAACATGCATTTTTCAGACCATCTGGTATTATACGAAAAAATAGGTACCGGGGAGGCAGGGACAAAATGAGAAGTCTCAAAAAATTTATTGAGACAGTCATTTCATGTCCATATATCTGAACATATCGAGGATTCTGCACAGATAGAGTTCTACCCATTTTGATCAGATTCGTAAGTGGTGCTCGGAAATTTCATTGCGATTTTGTAACCATCATTAGTTGATTGGGTTTCCTCTCATTTCAGCTATGCCGCAGACTGTAGAACTGTCGTTGCTTTAAATAAAGCCTGTTGAACTGTATCATGCATTCATCATCTTGTAAGTTTAATTTCATAGTTCATAAATTTACAGATACAGACTTCAATAGTAGTACGTATGTTTATTTATTGGATGCATACTTTTGATAGGATGAGGTGCTTTTTGAGTCCTAAAGTTTGAAAACTTTTAATAATTTTGGAACTTCTAATAGTTGCCCGATGCTCCAACAAGTTGCTCATTAGTCACTATGCAATACCAGTATGACCAGTTTTCTGCCATGTACCAATATCATCAAAATGAAGATAAACAAAACACATGTATGTTTCAAAATAGTCAGGTCGGCCAGCAAAATGTACCACCAAGCTCTCAATTTGTGCTCACGGCAAAAGGAAAAATGATTGTCAAGCCATTTTAACCAGTAAAATGAAGCATCACGCAAATGTGATGATAGGGAACTTTGCCATCTTTAAAATATCCAAAACAAATACTTAGAAAACTCAAAAAATGAAAATTTTTTGTATCGTATGATATTTTGATATAAAGAATTTAATGAGAATCTTAAATCAAAATTTCGTGATGATTTAGTACGATTTTTGAGTTAAAAGCACAGGAGTCTTTTAGGAGCACATTAGATTTGCTACTGAAATTAATAATGATCGTGTTAAGTGTTAACCATTACTAGTTCAACTTAATCATGTACAAATAGTATTATTGCCAAAATAATATATTTTATCATCTTAACAATGCAAATTGTGTGTCCCCAAAATCGAATAAGTAAATTTCTCACAGACCATGAATCGCAGCTTGTGGCCCAATTTAAAATTACAAAATTTGATGTTTCTTATGAGTTATAACAGATACAGATCAAATTTCCCAGTTGGACTGAATGGATCTAGTTCGTATTAAATTAAGCCCACGTACAAGACGTTAGAGAGTGTGGATCTACGAACGTCTCTTTATTGTTTTGACGAGGTTGGGCTTAATTTCAGTCCCAAAGTTATAGGAATGTGCATAATTTGGGTATTATATATATTAGTTCTCAATCTAGTATAGTAATTACTATATATTCACAGTACGTATGACCAGCATACTGCATTGTGCCAATAAGATTCAAACTGAAAATAAACAAAACAAAATTTGAAAATTTTCAGGTGGGCCGGAAAATACACAGCTCCAAGCTAAGCCGTGACACGTACCAAAATAAAGCGGATAATTTGATAATTCATGGACTAGCAATTTGACTGGAAAGTGAAAATGTTTTCGTTTCTAATTATTGCGTGAATGAATTGAAGGGATAGAGAGCTCGGACTCAGAGCTGTGTGGTGCAAGACTGCAAGGCCATGATTAGGACCTAGCAAGCTTGTGGTAGTAGACTTGTTAATTAGTTGTGGACTTGTGGGCAAGGCATTGGCTTCTGGAAAGTAATAAATTAAGGGCCGGCAATCGAGTGCACATCCACTGGAATGATCAGATTACCTCAAATTATGGAGTGGTCAGAAATTGTATAGAAAATTGTATGTACTACTGTAGCGGGTAATTTTAAAAACCGTGCACAATAACTTTTTATGGGGATTTTTGACAATTCTGCTGTGGAATACCCCAGATGATTTCTATTCCGGCAATCGGCATCCCAGAGATGCTTTTCTTCTTCAAAAAAAAAAAAAAAAAAAAAAAAAGGTGTGGGCATTGCTTGCAGGGCAGCAATTTGGAATAATAATGAAGAAATTAAGTTCCTCTCCCTGCACTCAACTGGGAGAGGCAGAGGAGACTACTTATATATATTGGATCGGATTCACCATTAATTAACTATATAATTAATAGTGCAGAATTAAGGTGCTCTCTCCATTAAGTGCTCCCACAATATATAAGAAGATGGATCCTTCATCTTCCACCGAGATTACAGCTTCTCGTCCAGGCGCAGGTACGTATGTATATTCATATTGAGAGTAAAACTAACGGTGTTTTTAAGTTTACGGAGATCTTCGTGAGCTTAACATAAAAAACATACTAAATTATATCTAAATTTTAATTTATATGACTCAATAAATTCTCTATATCGAAATCATATGGCACGCAAAAAAATTTCATTTTCAGAGATTTTTAAGTATTTATTTCGGATTTTTAAATAGCAACTATACAATATTAATAAATAATCATTGTTTCATATGTAACTTTTAAAAAATCCGAAATAAATACTTCAAAAACTCTAAAAATGAAAAAAATTTTTTGCATACCATATGATTTTGATATAAAGAATTTATTGAGTCATATAAATCATAATTTGGATATGGTTTGATATGTTGTTGGTGTTAAGCTCACGGAAGGCCTCCGTGAGCTTAAGAACACCGTAGTGTTACTCTTCATATTGAGATGCGGGTGTTGTTCTTCCAACAATTTCCAATGAATGGGATCATATCATCCAAAAATAAATAAAGGTTTCTAACTATGAGTGATGACTCCAAATTACAAAAAGTGAACTTAATATATATATATGAGAAGGGTTAAAATAGAAGCATTGGAACCCTCTGATAATTAGAACTCGTAATTCTTAAATAATTATCAAGTGAATGGATTCTTCGTGTAACATGGATTGAATAAATCAAGTTGGTTCGGAAAAAAAAATCCTCCAAGTTTATTTTTGCAGCTGAGTTCAGGGTGAATGATTCGGTTATATATACTATATCCCAAAAATATATAGGACGTTGAGTAAATCTATGGGTTCTTAAGTTTAAGGAGGCCTTCCGTGAGTTTAAACCTAAAAACATATCAAATTCGAGGTTTTTAAAAACGTTTCACGCCTCTTAACGGTGAAGTAATGGTTTAATGTTTAAACAGAATTACACAGCCGTTAAATAAAAAAACGGCTACTCATTTTCTATATTTTTTTTCAATTAAAAAAAGTTAGACAATACATTCTCATACAATTATAATAAATATTTAAGTACAAGTAACAATTACAAAAATTGTAATTTCAAAATATTAAAATGTAAGACAATAGTAGCAAAGAGTTTAAAATTTTTTTATCGTTAATATGTTTTAAAGGCGTTTAAACGCCTCTAACACACAGATTTTAGGCTTAATTTTTGGTATACCCATCAAAATTTGCTAAATAGCTAATATCCCCATCAACCCACTCTAATAGCTTATATCCCATCAAATTTAACTTTCTTTCTTATATACCTTTTTATTTATAAAACCTATTATTTAACTTATATAAAATTGGAAGAGACCACTATACCTTTTCTGAAATCGTGAACTGCCTTAAATTTTCTGGCTAGATCGCAGTAAGAAACACTTGGTAGATATATTGACATATCTCCAAGTCAACAAGCTCCCGGTTTGTGTGTAGGCCTCCTGAACCCTTTGCCAGTTTTTCTCGAATGGTTTGCCAAAACTGTGCGGAGCAACGTTGTATATCCTGCTGATGTGTTGGACGGTATTTGTGAGTACCTTGAACCTAGGCATATATATAGTGCTTGTGGTCAAAGGAATACTGATTTCACTCGGTTGTGCTTGATTAATTCTCTGGTTGCCTCTCGAGTGAGAGAGCCATTATGTATGTACTGAGATTTGCCTATTTGTCTTGTCTAATGAGGAGGGATCCATTGATAATCCTTATAATGAAAAATTTATAATAATTCATAAAAAATTCTAAAAATGAAAAAACTTTTATGGATGCATTCTTTTACATATAGATTAACAGAGTTTCAAATTATAGTTTATCAAAATTTTGTACATTTTTTAACGGTTCAAATTTAACGAGCTTTAAAGAGCTATCAAACAATATCTCTATAAACTTTTTTCTATTTTTTAGAATTTTTAACTATTTTTACAAATTTTTCAAAATCCCCATTGTCAAGATTGTCAAGATAAGCATTGTCAAGGGATCTCTCCTCTTGTCTAATACAATGACCATGACCTCATTGGCTCATTTTCCTTCAAAGATAGCCTTGTTCCTCAATTTCTAAATTGTCCACGTAATATTTTGAAAAAGAGAGAATTGATGATCCTGTGCAGTGGCATGTTTGTAAGCAATCAGGATGAGAACGTTCAAGGTAATCCTGTAGTTCTTGTGACTTGAGATTAGAAGCCATGAAGCACGAATGCTAGATGAGACAAGAAAGAATTACTCTATAACCAACTTGGACAGCCATGAAGGATAAGAAAGTAATTTCAATATTGGTTAACAAATTAATAATGTGTCTTATAAATAAAAGGGGATAGAAGAAATAATGTTAAAATTTGATGGGGATATAAGCAATTAGAGTAAGTTGATGAAGATATTAGCTATTTAACAAGTTTTGATGGGTATACCAAAAATTAAGCCCAGATTTTCATGGTTTTAACTTTGTTTAAAACGATTTTTTCACAAATAATGGTTTTCTCACAAATACTTAATTTGAGAGGGTCCAAAACACGGTTTAACGGTTTAAACAGAGTTAAAAATAAGTTTTTTGAGATCTTTATCAATCTATATCTAAAATTTGATTTATGTAGTTTAATAAAATCTTTATATCAAAATTTTGTAACATACCAAAAATTCTCATTTTTAGAGATTTTTAAGTATTTATTTCAGATTTTTTAATACCAACTATACAATATTAATAAAATAATTAATATTTCATATAACAATTAAAAAATTCGAAATGAATACTTAAAAATCTCTAAAAATGAAAATTTTTTTAATGCCATATGATTTTGATATAAGAAATTTATTAAGTCATATAAATAAAAATTTAAATATAAATTAATATTGTTTTGAAGTTAAGCTCAGAGAAGGTCTTCGTGAGCTTAAGGACACTAGAGATTTTCTTTAAGATGATATCACATTCATGCGGAGTCAAGGAATAAATCGCATATCTCATTTCACAAATCCATTGGATTTTTGTAAAGGCTTCAAAAGGAAACATTATTTTTTTTTTGAAATAATTTCTAACGAACATATTTTGTGTGCAACAAAACTACGTTAATTAATTATATAAATCGTCCAACTGTAGTAGGTTTGGCAGCCCTATTTGGATTTTGGAGGGCAGACATCGATCAAACACTTGTTTAATTAATTTATTTCCAAAATTTATAAAATAACGTCACATTTTTGTTTAATTAATTACGTTTTAGAGAATTTCCTTGTCAACTCCATGTGGGAAACACTAAATGCCTTACCCAAAAGGCCGAACACAATGGAGGATGCCCCGACCATTTTTCGTGTTCCAGCTCATTTTCGTAAAAACAAAGAAAACTTAATTCAACCATGTGTGGTCTCCATTGGGCCATATCACTGCGGTAGCAAGCACCTTGCACCAATGGAGGATAAAAAATGGTTGTTGCTCCAAGACATGCTTTCTCAGTACAACAACAAGGTCACACTGAAGGCATGTGTAGAGAAAATCCAAGGTCTGCAGTTGCAGGCACGCAGGTGTTATAGTGAAAGAGTGGATATGAATGATGATAGTTTCGTCGAGATGTTGATTCTCGATGCGACTTTCATTATTCAATATCTTTGGAGATCTTATGATTGGTTCAAGAGGGAGACCATGCTGGAGAATCAAATACCGTTCTTTGCTGTTCAGAGTTTGTGGGATCTCTACTTTCCAAATGTACCACTAATAAATCTCGAAAACCTTGAAATTATCGTAAAAATATTTTGTTTTAATTTTACAATAGGAATACTACAATACCACAAAACGGATTCCATCACTTACTTCATCTCTGCCACCACATAGTGGTCCCTGATATGTCAGTACATGTAACGGTTCTAGCTGGATGTTCTTGTTTCAATCTATGCAAATGCATGAATTCTAAGCATGAAAACCCAAATAAACTTCCAGGTGCAACTGAGCTGAAAAACGTAGGAATCAAGTTTAAAAAGAAGAAGTCTTCATGTACAATGATGGAAATAACCTTCCAAGGGGGCACATTAGAGATTCCTTTTATTAAGATTTATGATGAAACCAAGCCCTTAATCATCAATCTTATAGCTTTTGAACAGAGTCGGGTTTTCTCTGTTCCAAGGCATCTCACCAGCTATGCCAGTTTCATGGATTCCGTAATCAACATAGAGCATGATGTAGTAATATTGCAGAGGCATGGTATTATAGCAAATCATCTTTCAGGTGAGGAAGAGGTTGCTCTCTTCTTCAACCAGTTTTGTGAAGGCGCTGTTCAAATTAAGGGTCATTACCTTTCTAACTTGATCAAGGAGGTGAATCGGTATTATGACTCAAAATGCCACAGGTATAGAGCTAAATTGATGCGTGACTACTTCAACAGTCCATGGTCACTAATCTCTTTTATTGCTGTAGTTATAATTTTGGGTGATCTTTCTTTTGCCCAGACATACTTTGCAGGTGATGCTTATTTTGATCCCTCCCTGAAATAAGTGTTGAAGAATAAAAGAAATTAGGAAAATAAAATGGGCATTAATTAAAATGACCATTGTATCATGTAGCTTCTTTCTATTTTGGTCATCAAATGACCATTGTTGCATCATTTAGTTTCTTTCTATTCTAGTCATTTGACCATTGTCTCTACTGGCTATATAAGCCACATCCAAATGTACAAATCAATTAAGATTAATAAGAATTTTTCTATTGATCATCACAAAACCCACAAAATCTTCATGGTATCAGAGCACATCTAATCAAAACGCTTCCGCAAGCAAAACCAGTAAATCAACAACCATGACACAAGAAATCGAGTTGCAATTCGGCAATCAAAAAGCTCATTTGCAAATTAACAAACTCAGAAAAGAAAAGGCGACATTGCGAGTTGCTATGGGTACAACCGAACCGAAGGATGAGAAAAAGCATTTCGCTCTGCGAAGGAGGAGGAGATGAAAGGGGTGAATCGAAAAACTTCAGATCGACTCAATCGCATAGAGGAAATGCTTACTTCACTCCTGGGTTAGAAGTTGAGTCAAGGTTTAATTAAAACTCAACATTGTTTATCTCATCCCACAAACAATAGGATAGGCTCTAGCAACCAATCAAACCAGCCCATTTCATTTAAAATGTCTAATGTTGGGTCTGGACCATAAATCATACAAGGAAAATATGCCAAATCTGAAATTGAGTTGTGAGAATAAATGTTTGAGTATTGATCATTGTACCAATATTGCACCAAAGAATAATGAGAAATGGGTAATTGATTCGGGGCTACCGACCATATGACCAGAAATCGAAACCTATTGAGAAGCTTTCGAACCCTTGAAAATGACCAATATTTTACTGTTGCCAATGATGAAAGAATTAAGATTAAAGGATGGAGCATAATTAGCATTTTGAATAATAATTTTCTTCAAGATGTATTTTATGTTGAAAATTGCACCGTGAACTTACTTTCTATTAGTAAACTTACTAAGGAACTAAATTGTCAAATTATTTTCGATCAAGATAGTGTAGTTTTTCAAGATCGAATTTTCAAAGAAAAGATTGGTGAAGGTTTTTTAGAAAATGGTTTATATTTTTTGGATAGCAACAAGCATATTTTGAATACAAAACGAGATGAAGATTTAAGTAATCTTTTACATAAGCGAGTAGGGCATCCTTCCGACAAAATATTAAAAATGATGTTTGATTTTTCAAAAGATTTTTGTAACAAGTGTGATGTTTGTAAGTTTGCAAAACAAACAAAACTTCCTTTCAATAATTCAACCTCTAAGAGTAATGAAGTATTTGAATTAATTCATTCTAATTTATGGGGACCCACACCTATGGACTCTTATAATGATTTTTAATATTATGTCATTTTTATTGATGATTTTTTAATAGCAACATGGTTGTATTTAATGAAAAATAAAAATGAAGTTTTCTCTCATTTTCAAAATTTTGTAAATCTTGTTGAAACACAATATGACAAAAAGAGTAAAATTCTTCGTACGGACAATGGTACGGAATTTATCAATAAAACTTTGAGAATTTTACAAATTTAAAGGGGATAATTCATCAAACTTCTTGTGTGTATACCCCACAACAAAATGGGGTGTCAGAACGAAAAAATCGTCATTTGTTAGAAATGACAAGAACTCTTTTATTTCAAATAATGTTCCAAAAATTTTTTGGTCGGAAGCCGTTCTCACCGCCACGTATTTAATAAATCGATTACCTAGCTCCGTATTAAATTTTAAAAGCCCTTTTGAGATTATTTACAATAGAAAATTTAATTTTGACAATTTAAGAATATTTGGTTGTGCTTGTTTTATGTATAAAACTAAATTAGATAAACTAGTTATACATCAATTAAAGCTATTTTCTTAGGATATTCATCCCACCAAAAAGGATATAAATGCTATGACCCCAAAACAAAAAAAGTTCATATCTCAAGAAATGTTGTCTTCCTTGAAAATGATCCTTTTTATAAAAATGAGGAAGAAAAAGATAGCAATGATAATTCCTTGAATGAAATTGTGGTACCTGTTACTACTAATCAAGAGAGACAAGTAGTTGTTGTAGGAAATACAACTCAGGAAAATTTTGAAGAAAATGTGGAAGAGTCATCTCAAGAAGAAATTGAGAATGAAGAAATGGTGGAAATTCAAGAAGAGGACATGCCACTAAGAAGGTCAAGTCGTCAACCACAACCAAATCTGCATCGGAATAGCCACATATCTCATCAAAATAGCCACATATCGACGATCTACAACCGGTTTTTGCACATTCCTAGGCGGGAATCTAGTCACATGGAAAAGCAAGAAACAAAATGTTGTGGCCCAATCAAGCGCTGAGGCAGAGTATTGAGCCATGGCATCAACTGCAAGCGAGTTGGTTTGGATCAAACAACTTCTTACAGATTTTGGCATTCAAATTCAAGCACCAATGAAGATGTATTGTGACAATCAAGCCGCGAGACACATTGCTTCCAATCCGGTGTTTCACGAACGAACCAAACATATTAAAGCTTCATTTCATTCGAGAAAAATTCCAAGCTCAAGAAATTAAAACACCATTCGTCAAGAGTGAAGACCAATTGGCGGATGTATTTACAAAAGGGTTGAGTAGCAAATCTTTTGAAGACATAATAAGCAAGCTCGGGTTATATGATATATACACGCCAAGCTTGAGGGAGGGTGTTGAAGAATAAAAGAAATTAGGAAAATAAAACGGGCATTAAATGACCGTTGTATATCATGTAGCTTCTTTCTATTTTGGTCATTAAATGACCGTTGTTGTATCATTTAGTTTCTTTCTATTCTGGTCATTTGACCGTTGTCTCTACTGACTATATATGCCACATCAATTAAGATTAATAAGAATTTTTCTATTGATCATCACAAAACGCACAAAACCTTCAGTAAGTCATATGATCAGGTATTTGTACCTTTTTTTTTAGGAAATACCCGTAGGAGGTATTTGTACTTGTTTAAGGTTTCTTTCTTCCTTGGCATTTGCGCATCTTTCCTGTGTTTTCTTTTGTTATTTTACTTTCAGCACAATCTTGTATCAGTTTGGATTTGGGGGAGATTATTTAAATGTTGTTGCCTCGCATAAATATTCTTTTTTACTGTCTTCTTATTTTTTATACAAAAAATTCTATGCCATTAATTGTTACTTGCATCTTTGCAATATTGTTTCTTAAATATTGGTCGCAAATTTTTTTTTTGGTCAACTGAAGTAGATTGATATAGAGTCAAACTGATTCCCTTCTGTATTGTCGATGTATTGCACTAGGAAAAAATTTACATCGTTTGATTTTTAAGCCATTTTAACTTAGAGGTGGCAAATTTTGATACGAGCCGAAAAATCTGTCCGACCTGAAACCCAACCTAACCCAAGTTTTAAGAAAAGTCAAACTGATTTGAACCCGACCCGACACGTGTTCTAGGGAAAGTGAGACTGACCCGAACCCAACCCTTGTTTGAGGGAAAGTCAGACTGACCCAAACCCGACCCGACCAAACCCGACCCGACCCGGAAATAGAGATGCAAAATATGTGCAAAATCTGACCAAACCCGAAAAAACGTCGGCAGGCGTCAACCCGATACCCGACCCGACCCGACCCGAACCTTACAGTGTTACGTGTTACTGAAATTAATAATGATTTTTTAATTAGGAGCACGGTAAATTTGCTACTGTGGCAAGAGATTTATAGCATTTGTGTAGCAGTAAACAACTAAAATAGCTGAAACTCTAAGTTATGTCACAAACAGTTGAACAATTCTATACAGAATTAATATATTCATTCCTTAAATACTGAACTAGGATATCTTAATCTGCCAATATACTGAAATATTTTTTTCCTTTTGCAAATTAAAAATTACATATGAGCGACTGGTTAAACACCAAAAGAACTGAAATCTACAAATACGCGATAAAGGCAACCGAATCTATTGAAGGACCCCGTGAAGGCTTTGTCAAACCAATAGAGGTCAACCAAAAGGCCACTGCAGCCCTAATTAAACATAACAACACAATTATTCAACTGCTGGTCAAGATAAGCGAAAACCTCGACGACTGTTTGGAGACAGTCAAAGATATTAAGAAGGTCGTAGCTGAGAAATCAGCTGGGATGTCTTCTGATATCTTCGCAAAAACCATTGAAGATCTGGAGAAGAACCTCCAAAAACTCACTCTAGGAGAACCAATTCGTAAGCCAAAACCAAAGCCTGCACCTTTCTACGTCTTTAAGGACCCACAAAAGGTCTTTGAAGAAGAAAAGCAAAAGGCATCAAAATGAGTAGAACTCAAACCCGAACAGAGATGGCGGCACGATCATCTATAAGCAACCGAGACCAACATAATCAAAACCGTGAACAAACCCCCACAGTAGAAGATCAAATAAGAGGCTACAGACTTGGACAGCGAGCACAACACTCATTAAGCCGTGTGATGCCCAGGAGACAACGAGGGTATCAAAGAACACTCGAGTCCCAAATGAACCCAGATGCAGAGCTCAACCTGTCACAATTCAGAAGAGCACAAAATATTCCTGCTGGAGTACTTTACCAAGCAGGAAGTCTTTTCCAAACCCAGCATCAGGTTTATCAACACTATTCAGACCAAAGAATTTCAGTTGTAGACAACCAGCAACTGGAATTACCATTCATCACACAACAAGGATTTGAGAGACTGCAAAGAGAAGGCCTACAGCACCTCCACATGGGCCTGATCATGATCCGTCTCTTTACTCTCCACAGAGTAGCTGCAGGGGTCAATGCCCTTGTAGTAAACCAAGATACGAGATGGTCTGATGATAGATCCATAATTGGTACTATGGAAATGGATCTGACTCATGGGTCTCAATTGGCCTATATTGCCCCAAATATGATGCTATCCATAAGGGATTTCTATAATCATATCTGTTGGGATTTCATGTATAGCCTAGGGTCGAATTTTTAAAATTTTTAACCCCAAGTTCATAACTATACTAAAAGATCTCCGTTAATGCAACAATCAAACATCTAATTACATGGAAGAACACATGTAATTCTAACATATTACACAAAACAATTCTATCATGATTGCATGGGAGAACACATGCAATCCAATCATCTTCTCAATTAATTAAACTCTAATTAATTCACAAAGACGACATAAGAATTGTACCTTGATTTGCGCGGAATTGATAAGGCGATTGGCTATTCTTCATTGCTCGTTCTTCCTCTTCTCCTCCTGAATCAATCGACTTCAAGGCGAGGCAGCGGTGCGGAAGAGCCCTTAGTTCACTTTTTTTTTGAATCTACAAACAACTCGCGATCGGTGTTCACGATAGATGAACACCTAACCCTAGCACTCTCTAATGGAATTAGTTGTTCTTTAATTCTCAACACATGAGAAGAACAATGGAGGAAGAGGGAGGCTGAAAAATAACTACTAATTTTCGGATCATTGTTTGTGATCTGATCGCCTATATTTATAGGCGAAGATCAGAAAAACTTAATAATAGCACCAAACTAATAATAGCGCTCTTAATATTATTATTAATATATATATAGCATGGCCCTATTTTTGTTTCCCATTTCGGCATGACAAAAAAAAAAAACACCCCTATTTGTTTTATAAATTAAATTAGATAGTTAAAACCACCTCCAATAATTCCATCTAATTACTTTATAAAGTAATTTTAAAAAGTTAATTCTAATATCTTATCCTTATTATTTCAACCATGAAATAATCTATAAGATATAGAACCTAGTTGCTTCTTATTCATTTGGTGTGACCGTTTAGGGATTTATGTCATGTTGAAGTTATGATATAACTAGTCTATATCAAATGACTACAGAGGTTCTATCACTACATATAGTCCTTCAAATGACATAAATAATGCTGCACATTATTTTGCCAAATCCTCTAGTATTGTGTCTATCCTTGTCACGTGATATTCTAAATGCTGCGCAAAATAGGAACGTGTCATTTTTGCACTGCATTCGTTTTCTTGGTCTCTATAAGTGAATTATAATTATAACTGATACCAGTTATATTGCTAGCATTATAATTCCACTTTACCAAGGGGCCCAGTAATATCACTACTCATATTGAGTGACAATGATACTGTTGATACATAGATTTCTCCCGCACAAGTTTCACACAACGAACTATCGCTTTATCCTATAACATGATAGGGTTTAAATGATAATCACATCATGTGTTACTCATGTGAAAAATATACATATCTCATATCGTAGATTCAAAGACACAATGAAACATCAATGACACAAAACACAATCCATATGATGTTTCATTTAAATTGGTCATGCTCAATGTATAAAATATCCATCTAATTTTATACACTCATGTTTATAGTGATAAACTTTATATTTATAGAACTACAATATACTTTTATTAACATGATGATCTTACTGATAATTAATGTTCCTCTTTAATTATCAAGATCATGAGCTAATTTAGAAATACATATCCCATCTTTAGAGTTCTATGATTTAGGACCAAGAGTATCTTCCTGAATTCTTCTAAAGGAATGATATTATTAAATTTCAAGGAACATAAATGCATATCAAAAACACATTTAATCATAAACATGAATAACTTTCAAAACACATCCTTTCAATATCCAGCTGGTGATTCAAACTCATGGATATGACACATGGCGAGCTGGCGAAAGCAACTTGCTGCTGACGAGATCACTCATTGGGAGGCTTTCAAACACTAACTTCACGGGAATTAGATACAACATCAACAATGTATCTGATTATCTCATAAGTCATGGAGTTCAAGCCATCCCAGGGCAAAGGCATACCACTGCAGAATTAAGAGGAAGGTAGTGGGTACTCAGACCATTGCAGCAACCTGAAGCTCAACATCCTCAAAGAGCAGTGACATAAATGCGAAACGATGGTTCATTACTGCTCAGATTCACAAACTATAGTGCAACGCCGCCACCTCAAGAACAATCAAGGGGTGAATTTGATGAAGAACAATTAGAAGAAGAAATCATAGCAATGGTCCTTTGTTATGATGCAGAAGAAGAATCTGACAATGAGGATGAAACAGAAGATGACATTTTCTGGGGAGCCCTATCTGTCACTGCGCGGCTGATGGAAGGTCCAAAAGATGACTGTCCTATCTGGGATAGTTATAATGAAGCAGAAGCCGAAATGGATTTTATCAATCCATTTTCTGTGGAAGGTGGTGGGAAAGAACAAAAACAAACCGAAACTGTTTTCATGATGCATGATCAAGAAGAGGAAGAAACAGAATACCCAAAACTGAAACAGTTTTTACAAGAAAGAGCTTTTTCTAGTACAACATCTGGTGTTTATCATCCGCCCCCAGAGCCTATACACCGCTAGGCTCGAAGCTAAACATGGCGAAGCCTCAACCTCTCAGCAACCCGCATTAAGCTGGCAAAGACCCAAGAACTTGAGTTTACCAGGAGGAGTTGGTCATCACCATAATGAAATGTGGAATTTACCAGCAGCAATGCAACAACAAGGCGCTTTACTGGTATTACCCGAAGATATTGGTCTCTATAATGACACCATATCAAGATGGGAATCAATCACTCTAAATCTCTTGAGTGAAAGAACCTTTGATGACAACAAGGCCAAGATGATGTTCATTGAGAACCTCCTTGGTGAAACTGAAAAGAAGATTTGGATCTAATGCGAATGGCGTTTAAAGAACAATACGCTATACTTACAAACATTGCTGATGACCCCCAAAATGTTATATCACAAATCCGAAGAGTAATGCTATTGGAGGATCCCTACCAAGGAACAACAGATGAACAAGATCGTGCATATCATGATCTTGAAAGATTGAGCTGTAACAATGTGAGAGATCTCTTCTCTTACATGAATGATTACAAAGTTCTAGCAGCAAAATCTGGGAGGATGTATGTAAATGAAGAAATCTCAGCCAAGTTTTTCAGAAAAATGCCCTCCCTTATTGGCAATGAACTTGAAGAGGCATTCCAGAGAAAATTTCCTGGTAATACAATTGGTGTCATGTCTAGAATACACTTCTCTTATCAGTATTTGGCAGAGATGTGTAAGAAGGCGGCAATGCAACACAGCCTTAAAGACCTAACCATATGCAGTCGTATACCAATACCAGGAGAATACCATAACAGCCGAAAGAAATATGGTCTTAGAAAAGCCAAGACCTACAAAGGAAAGCCACATGACTCACATGTACGAGTGTGCAAGCGAAAACATGCTGACTGAGTCCGCAAATGCAAGTGTTTTATATGCGGAGAAGAAGGTCATTTTGCACGAGAATGCAAGAGGAATAGAGGAAACATTGCAAGAGCAGCGGTGTTGGATAATCTGGACCTACCAAATGACATAGATGTGGTGTCAGTTGATCTAAATGAACCCGACAGTGACGCCATATGCAGCCTCTCAGAAGGAGAAGCTGGCAACACGGAGGTCCATGTGCGAGCTGCAATTGAAGAAATCCCTTGGGAAGGCGCTATGATGCTGCAAATTGAGCATTATGGATGGAGAAGTAAAGTTCAGCTTCTTGAGAAGCAAGAACAGTGCCAACACCAATTCAACACTGAAGTCCGAATCGATGGGCACTGTAGTTTTTGCAAAATTGAAACAAACAAAAACTACAGGATAGGCTGTGAAGATTGCAAACTTCTAGCCTATGCCATGTGCTCACCATTCTATCTGGGAAAAGAAATACAACCGAAGACTCAACTTGAGCCCAGACAATACTCCAATAAAGATACCCTCATAAAAGAACTCATAAAATATGTTGAGTTCTTAGAAGCTGAAAATGAACGATTGCGAAAACTTCTACAAGAAACCCAGATACAAACTCCCGAAGAAGAGTTGGCAAAACAAGAACCTCTACAAGAAAACCAGATAAAAATCCTTGAAGAAGAATCGGCAGAAGAATTCAGAGAACTGGCAATCTCTGATAAAGGAAAGGAGAAAGTAACCAATCCAGAAGAACCAATAATGAAGGAAGATGATGAAGATGGAGAAGCTGCACTTGTAGTCTTCATTGACTATGCAGCATATAAAGCAGAAGTTCTAACACAAGTTCAACAGCCTAGATAGCACAAAAAGATTGATAATAGGTTGTATAACCTGGTAGTATCCATTGAAATTCCTGGAGTCAAGAGATTTGATATCCGAGCAATCCTCGATACTGGTGCATCAACTTGCTGTATCTGTTAGACCGCCATCCCAAATGAGGCACAAGAGAAAACATTATGCCCAGTCCAAATCACAGGAGTAAATTCACGATAAGTTGTCAATACAAAACTCAAGCAAGGACAACTCGTGATCGGAGAAAACAAGTTTCGTATTCCTTTCACATATTGCTTTCCAATGGGCATGCATGAAGGGATACAAATGCTCCTTGGGTGCAATTTCATAAGATCAATGGCAGGAGGATTAAGAATTGAAGGCAAGGTGCTTACATTCTACAAGAATGTAACAGAAATCCATACTACGACAGAAACAATAGCAGTTCCTGCTGCTATACAAGAATTGGATCTAGAAGAGCATGAATACCGACTAATCTAAGAAGCTGTCTTTTACCAAAACCCAATTACCAATAAAAATTTTGAAAAGAGGTTTGGTCCACTATTAGCCCGCCTAAAAGAACAAGGCTATATTGGGAGCAACCCACTTCAGCATTGGGCCAAAAACAAGGTTGTTTGCAAACTGGAGATCATCAACCCGGACCTTACAATTGAAGATAAACCGCTCAAACACATGACTCCGGCCATGAAGGAACAATTTGACCGCTATGTTAAAGCTTTACTCGAAATCGGTGTAATCAGGCCAAGCACAAGCAGACACCGAACAATGTCATTCATGGTCAATTCCGGGATTTCAATTAATCCAAAAACTGGGAAAGAGATAAAAGGCAAGGAGAGGATGGTTCTCAACTATAGAACCCTCAATGACAATACCTACAAAGATCAATACTCTCTGCCAGGTATCAATACAATTTTGAAAAAGATCAGTAATAGCAAGATCTTTTCGAAATTTGATCTGAAGAGCGGCTTTCATCAAGTCGCTATGGATCCGGTATCCATACCATGGACCACTTTCATAGTCCCTGGAGGATTATATGAGTGGTTAGTCATGCCATTCGGATTAAAAAATGCACCTGCCGTATTCCAAAGAAAAATGGACGACTGCTTCAGAGGAACAGAAGCATTCATAGCAGTCTACATAGATGACATTTTAGTCTTCTCACAAACAGAGGAAGAACACGCAAAGCATTTGGAGGTAATGCTTTCTATTTGTGAGAAGAATGGACTTGTGTTGTCACCCACAAAGTTCAAAATAGCTGTACCTGAGGTGAAATTTCTTGGTGCAACTATTAATCGGGGAAAGATTAAACTCCAAGAGCATATAATTAAGAAGATTATCAACTTTGATATGGAGTCTTTGAAAGAAAAGAAAGGGCTTCGCTCCTTTCTTGGTATTCTCAACTATGCAAGGGCGTATATTCCAAAACTGGGTACCAAACTTGGCCCTTTGTATTCCAAAACCTCTCCCCATGGTGACAAGAGGCTGAAACAGTCTGATATCAACCTAATTAGACAAATCCAGAATGAGGTTCAAAATCTTCCAGACCTGGAGTTTCCCCCGGAAAATGCCTATATTATCCTCGAAACTGATGGATGTATGGAAGGCTGGGAGGTGTTTGCAAATGGAAGCCAAAGAAGGCGGATCCTCGCTCAACCGAGAAAGTGTGTGCATATGCAAGTGGCAAATTTCCAGTCATAAAATCAACGATAGATGCAGAAATTCACGCCTGCATGGAAACTTTAACGGCCATGAAAATCCACTATCTAGATAAAAGTGAAATAACACTTAGGACATATTGTCAAGCGATTATTAGCTTTTATAATAAAACTGCTAACAATAAACCCTCTCGGGTCAGGTGGATTAAATTTACTGATTTTGTGACAGGAACAGGTGTGCATATCAATTTCGAGCACATTGACAGAAGGCACAACACCCTTGCAGATACACTATCCCGACTGACCACCTACTGCACAACAAGATGTCTCAACCCAGAGCAAACCGCGTTCATTTCCATGTTGGAGCCAGTTCTAGAGGAAATTCAGACTGGAATGCTAAACGACGCCAGCACTATGCTTCTATGCACTCGTATTCAGACAGTATTCCCCTGTACACAACTGCAGACATCCATGACATACACTACGCCAGAGAACGCAATGGCGGATCACTCACAAATGCCGCTATCCACAGAGGCGTCATGCGTGAAGTCAAGGAACTTCAAGCAAGGATGGCCTTTGCACAAATCAATGTACTGAAGACCATGCTTGAACGTGAGTATGAGACTGCACATCCATACAGAAACGTTGATTGCATGATGGGTGATACCTGTTTACTACTTGAAGAACAAATTCCAAAAATTAAGAAAATCGAGAAGGACCTTGACAACTTAATTACGCAATTTGTCAGGTGGTGAACGGTATTAAGGAGCGTGATGGACTCAACTACTGTCCTTCACAACTTTATCTAATAATTAAGTGTGATGAATAATCTGGTGGTGATCTACGGAAAACCACTATTTGCTTTGTGTGGAGTGCGCTCAATTATATGAGCATCTTTTCTTTTTCAAACTTTTGGCCTATCTGTTTTGGCCAGTAGTGTGCTTTTAAGTCAGTGCAATCCACTTTTGGTGGAGTGGTTGTACTATTTCTCTTTTTCTTTAATCAGTGCGCCTAACTTTTGGATAGTGGGTGTACTGAGTGGGAGACAAAGGATTGTGGAAATCCCTTTATTCACATGACGATGGGGCCCAATGAGCACCCGGTGTGATAATTGAGATTCCATTCCCGAGTCTATATAAGTGTGTTTTCTCAGAGTTGCAAGACATCGCCGAGTTCCAGCAAGTCTTACTTCTCTTTCTTTGTAAAATATTCTCTACTTAATAAAAATTTATTTCCTCTTAAACTTCTAGTCTAGTATCTTTTAGCAACGAAGTTTTGGAGTTGAGATCCTAAGAACGGGCGTTTTCCTACTGGTATCAGAGCGAGGTTCTCAAAATCTTTAGAAGAGAAGATTATAGGTATGGCAGCTTAAACCACCTTTAAGATATTCTAGTTAGTAGATTAGGAAAGGGTATATTAAAACTGTTAGGATCGTTTGATTGTTTGTCCAAAACAAAGATATTGCTTTATAGTTGTTTATAATGGTGTTGAACTTAAATTATGGAGTTCCATATACGAACGTGGTGCTTCATTAGGTGAAGTATAAAATCCGCTATAGTATATCATACTTCAAACAAATGTTGAAAGTAAAGACTGTGTAAATAAGAACAATTTGTACAAACTAGAACAAAATACCAAATTAGGTTATAAATCAGACCAAAACAAAAGACCAGAATAGGCCATAGATAGGCGCAGAGGCTTAGGAGCTGTTAAGCCTTGTTGGAACCCGTCTGGGTGAGTTAAAGTCTGTATTTGAAACTTGTTCGGATAAGTTAGAGTTTGTAAAAAAAAAAAAAAAAAAAAACCCACAGCTGTCCAGCTTATTTCTCAAAATAAAGCTCAACTGAGCTCAGTCTTGTGAGACTGAGTCAGTCAAGGCTTATAATTAAAATTAACGGGTATTATATTAGTTCTCATTTCTCAATCAAGTAGTAATTACTATATATGCAATCACAGTACGTACGTATGACCAACTTACTGCATTGTGCCAATAAGATTCAAACTGAAAATAAACAAAACAAAATTTGATAATTTTCAGGTGGGCCGAAAAATACACAACTCCAAGCTAAGCCGTGACTCGTACCAATTGAAACAAGCAAAATTAACGAAGCATCATGAAAATAATTAAGGTGATATGGAAACAAGCAAAATTTCAGTACGTACTTGTTTGTTGTGGGCATGGTCACATGGACCGTTGGATCTTAGTTTGTTGTGGGCAGGGCATTATTGGCTTTTGGAAAGTAATAATTTAAGGGCCGGCAACTGGCATCCTAGCTAGAGAGATGCTTTTCTTTTGCAAAAGAAAGTTGTGGGCATTGCTTGCTGGGCAGCAATTTGGAATAATAATGAAGAAATTTATAAGTTCCTCTCCCTGCACTCAACTCAACTGGGGAGATCAGGCAGAGGAGATCGAGTACCTGTATATATTGGATCGGATTCACCATAATGAAGAAATTTATAATTAGTTCCTCTCCCTGCAACCAAAATTAAGGTGCTCTCTCCTCTCCAGTTAAGTGCTTCCACAATAAGAAGATGGATCCTTCATCTTCCACCGAGACTACGGCTTCTCTTCCAGGTATGCGTACGTATATTCATAATTTCATATTAAATTAAATTCCAATGAATGACATCATCTCATCCAAAAATAAATTAAGGTTCCTAACTATATAGGAGTGATGACTACTCGACATTAATTACAACAAGTTCATTTAAGCTTAAGGAGGCCCTCTATAAGTTTAACTCCAAAAACATATCAAATTATATCTAAATTTTAGTTCATATAGTTTAATTAAATCTTTATATTAAATCTTGTAACATACAAAAAATTCTCATTTTTAGAGATTTTTAAGTATTTATTTTGGATTAGAAAATATGAGATAAAAAGAAAATGGACATTTTTTTTATTTTTATTTGAAATTAACATGAAGAATCTATGGAATAACATAGTTAATAATATGTGATTAACTTGAAGGGTAAATAAGAAACTAACTACAAGAATTTAGAGATAAATTAGAAATATTAAAGAGTAAAGGAAGAAATTAATAAGAGATAAATGAAGAGTACAAGGGTATATAAAAAATATTAAGCCTTTTTTTACATACGTAGTTTGCGCTCCGACTAGGGGCGTCAATGGGTCAGATTGGGTTGGGTCACATTATTTTATTATTTTTTGTTAAAAGACCCGACCCGACCATTTGTATTTGAATATATTATTTTGGATGATTACAATATCATATGAGTTGACATGGTCTAGTGGTTCCATGGACCATGATGGTCTAGAGTTGTTTTGTTTAGGAGGTCTTGAGTGTAAGTCACAAGATCTGTTTTTTTTTTTTTTTGTTCTATTTTATTTTATTTTTTATTTTATTATTGCACAAGTCATTGTAGTGTACTTTATTTTTGTTTTAGTCTTTTCTTTTTTTTTGTACAAGTCATTAATCATTTTTTTTCGCTTTATTTTTTTTTTTTTTTGAAAAGGTGGCAGCAGCTGCCATTTGGAATTAATAAGTAAATATGTACACAGTGTTTGGCGTATAGCCCTAGTAGCACACACTCTTGATTATACATTTTCGCTTTATTATTGCTTTACTTTTTTTGTGCTGGCATCACAAATATGTTTTGTTTATACCACATACCCTATTTAATTGAAAATATTATTTTGTAAAATTGAATATTTTATAAATACCATATATAAAATTAGTTTTTCCATTATAGGATACACTAATATATAGATTATACACATATTCTAAAACTTGAAAAAATTAATAATAAATAACTCTAACAATGTATTAAATAGAGGTGGCAGAACCCGACCTGACCCGAGAAACCCGCTCGACCCGATCCGACTCGAACCCGACCCGACCCGAAATTTTTCAGATGGTCAAACTGACCCGACTCGACCCGACCTGATCCGAACCCGACCCGACCCGAGATCAAATAGCATCCAATTCAACTCAAATCAACATACAATCCAAAAAAAGTAGATATTAAAATTGACCCGACCCGACCCGCCCATCACCCGACCCGACCTGACCCGAGATATTCTAGAAGGTCAAACTGACCCGACCCGCCCGACCTGAACCCAAACCCGACCCGCCCGCCCGATTTGCCACCTCTAGTATTAAATAAATAACTTAAGATCAATAATGATGACTCAATGTTATATGCAAACTAAACAACCAATTAAGAAACTTATGACATGCATCGAAAATGATAAATGGAGGATGCAATTAACACACCTATTATATATGATGTTAAACTACAATTTGATTCAAAGGTTACTACACTGCCAACGTCATATATACACTCTCTACAAGATGTTAAAAACAAGATAAAACTAAAATTAATATTGATAGAGTTACGATTTTGTTAAATAATGTTAGATTCCAAAATAAACACAAAATGAGCAAAACTGAACGAGTCTGGTCAGGTTAACTCGTACCCGACTTGACCCATGGTCGGTCAAATAATATTGACCCGTATCCGACCCATTTAAACCTCGGGTCTCTTTGGGTCAATTCTGGTTTGAATCGGGTCGGGTCACGTTTTGACACCCTAAAACGCATGACATACCATGTATTTTCCATTTTTTTTTTTTTATAAATATATAGGAGCCTAGCTCCCAAAGCCATTAGTTTTGCAGTACGTAGATGGTCCAGTGTTTACACAAATTAGAATTAAGCCATCATATTTTCTTTAGCAAATTAATTAATTAATGTAGCTTTATTTAAATCAGATCTTTCATTCAGTCATTCCCTCATATGGTGTCTTACTGGAAACCAAGATCGATTAATTCGACAGTAAAGACTTCTCTCAAGTGCAGAATATTGATCCATTGTACTCATCATGTGATAGGTGAGATTTATTGTTATAAGAGGGTGATTTGGGTTTGTATATTGGGGTCTTACACTACTAGAAAAAACAGCAACTACGTCGTAAGGAAATTCAATTTGCGTGCAAATAGATGGGAAGCACGCAACCTGAGGAGTGGTGGGTCCCCCAAGTTGAAGCCAGGATGGGTGGTCGCACGCAGGTGGCTAAACACGCAAAAAATTTTAGAATTAAGGACGCAACGGAAGGGAGACAAGCACGCTGATCCAAATCCATTCCGAGCATTATTATTTTGCTATATTATATTCAAAGATCACGTTACCTCTCCCAACTTGTGCACGCTACCAAATAGGCACATGGTTCCTTTTAATATCTTTATATATAATTATATGTTTCCAGCATTAAAATTCTCATCGTGGGCATATAAGATTTTTGTTCTTTTGTGTAATTTATATGATTCTAATTGCAAGCTTCTATGTTTCATTAAAATCAAACTTTGATATGTTACAAGTACTCAAACCTCTGGATATTAATATTTCACATTTGGAGGGAGAAGATAGACAAAAGTTTCACTTGCCAAAATTTCTATAAAAATGGCATCAATCAAGTTTAGACTGAAATTCATGAACAACATATTCATTTGAACCAATATCACCGCAAATTCATATGGACTAACACCAAATCAACTAAATAGATATCTTAACCAGTGAAACTAACATGTACCAGATATTTAATAAAAAAAAACATGTACCAGCTAAAGTTTTTTTCAAAATAAAAAATGACATAAACTAAAATTCAAATTACACATTTATAAGCATTGCATACTTCATATGATGCCTTTTTAACTAGACAATTACAGCCCAACAAAGGGCTTAGAATTTGCCACCCACCCGTGAGAGCTCATAACCTATATATTTCCACTTCATTTAACAAAGACTTGTCTACCTCACCGATGGATGTCTCTTTCTTGTGGTGCCAAATCATCAAATTCATCTACTAATAAATCTCCAATTTTACTTACAGCTGCATACCAGAGAAATGAAAAGAAACATGATTAGGCTTAAGCGTGTAAAACTAATTATCTCAGTACAAATTAAGAGATAAGAAGGAAACATAATAAATCTCCTTTTTTTTTCCAATGTTAACAAAACATTGAAGAACCAGTTGAGATTTCTACGTATCACAGCATCACCCAGTCAGCAAATACAAGTAACAGAACCCAAGCTACTGATTGCGATTTCTAGAAATTTGACATTTTAAAATTGTCAAAATGGACATATACTGGCATTATTCCTCATCTGACTATATTTAATTCAACCACAAAAGTAAGTACGTGTTCGTTACGCATTTCTCTGTAAACCACAAAGAAAGAATTGCTAAAGCAGAATAAAGAGAGCAATTTAATTAGATCGTTCAGCAAACCGCTCGGCACGTGGGTCATGGTTAAGATTGATACCCACCATGGCCTCCCCCAACCCACAACTGATCTCAGCCAGTACATCAGGACCATTGTAGTGAGTCACAGCCTGTACTATAGCACGAGCCCGGCGAGCTGAGTTAGAGCTCTTAAAGATTCCTGACCCGACAAAGACACTGTCACAACCTAGTTGCATCATGAGAGCAGCATCAGCTGGGGTGGCAATGCCACCGACAGCGAACTGGACAACAGGAAGACGGCCCATCTGCTTTGTCTGCATCACCAGGTCATACGGTGCAGAAATTTGCTTTGAAAGAGTAAAGACCTGCATTCGGATCATATTGTATCATATGCAAAAGCTAGATATAGTCATATAGACATGATTTGACTCAAAAAGGAATAACTTTGGAATACTCAGACAGCTGAATAAGAAAAAAGATTTAAAAAAGAGGCTGAAATAGGATTCTAAATAGAAGGGTTATATGATGATTTTATCTGTTAGAAGTCACGACTCATAGTTAATAATTTGCAGATTGCAAGTAATATTCCTGCAATAAACAGCTGATATAATGTTTCTTTAAACTCATCGTGATTGCAAGGACAGCCTTAAAAAGTAACCCACATCTTATTTGCTTCTAATACAACTATACAATAGCTGAACCATGTAGCAGGAAATTGGGAGAGGGAAGTTATATTCCGAGTACAATTGAACAGAACAGCCACCCAAGGGATTTGCCAATACACCATATTTCTCAGTCTTATTAGGTACTAAGTTCATTTCTTGCATTGCAGGATAGGATGTAAATTCAAAATTTCCAGGAAGTAGAGAAGAACAAAATAACAGCTGCTTGTCAGAAATAAGGAATCAATTCATCTAAAATATATATTTTTTTTCATTGCAGGTGGCATCTATAATTTTGTAGACTTCAAAGTATCCTATAGCTAGACCAGAAGCCAAAACAATGTATAAGAATGAGCTATAGGTTGCTCATCATCATCCATATATATTGCGGAGAGAACGGATCTCACCCATGACAGAGCGAACATGGCATACGGCTTCAACAACGTTGCCACTGCCAGTTTCTCCCTTTGTACGGATCATCGCTGCACCCTCCCGGATCCGTCGGAGTGCCTCTCCTAGGTTACGGCATCCACAAACAAATGGAACCCTGAAGTTATGCTTGTTGATGTGGTGATCCTCATCAGCCGGTGTCAGTACCTATTACATAAAAACAATGTTACTATAGCTTGGAATGTAACATTTAGGCCAAGAAAACAATTCACTTGCAAAATAATTCAATAAAGAAAGAACATACAACTGCGAACAGCATTCTACTCATAATATTTTGAGAACCATAATTTAATTATTGCATTTCATGATGTAAGTACAGAAAAAGGATAAAAGCTGGTTAAAATTGAAAGTAGGTACACAATGCCCTCAAAACTGGTATTCTAACTAATATCTTCAGAAAAACCAGCAATTCACGACTGGATTGAACTAATGGACACAGTGAGAACCAAAACCCATCATGGAAAAGAAAAGGTTGGAGGGTTACAACTGAACTGAACTCAGGTTTTGACCAAATTTGAACAAGATTGAGTTTATTGATTAGCCAATCTAACAAACTAATTTCAATTTAGAGTTGATATGGGTCCAAATCACGATCAATGAAAAAGAGGTACCACATACATCTTTGCCAAGGGGATTCCAGCTGATCGGAGGTGGATCTTGCTGGTCCGGGTCTTCGGAGCTCGGGCGGGCGCATCGCCGGCGACGCTGGTGGCTGGACCGACTGGCGACTCGCTATCAGTGAAGGAGGAAAGGAAGGAGGAGAAAGAGTCAGGCCGGGCAGAGCGACTGTGGCATCCATGCGTCCAGGCACTTATCATTCGACAAAGAGGGTCGGATCAGAACTTGACGATGAATGGAAGATGGGCCTTTGCCGATCGATCGCCGGAGCCCTAGTGTTTGGTCTAATTTTCTGTACGGAGGTTAGGAGAGAATAGGAAGAAGAAGAAGAAGTTGGTGGGTGTCTAAATTAGATGCAGAATTTTTTGAGGATTTTCGCTCAAGTTCTAGATCTCTAAAGGGTATATTATTGATGTTTACCGGGGTTTTTGAGGGTCTTCTTCTCCTTTAAGATGGAAATGGAGGCGTCCATGGACAGTGATAGCCATCTGATTGACATCCAACAGAGCAAAATGAGCAAAAACTTAAAAATGTGTATAAAATAGAATAAAATATCTAAAAAATAAATAAAATTGATAAACTTAAACTCTATGCTCAAATTTACTAAAATATTGAATATTGCTCCAATTTGAGTTAATTTTGTTGGTCATATACATCAAAATTTTTAGGACCGTTAAATTTTAACGAAAGATCAAACGGTGAAACATTATCCGATTAGATAATTTTTTTGTGATATATGATCAGAGAAGTATGTGCTACATGACTATGGTGGTTACACCGTCTGATACATTTTTTAGTTCCTTGATCCATTGCGAACAATTTATGTTCGTTTAATTATGTGTTTTTAAAGTTCATTGATCAACACCATCCAAGGCTTCGAACTTAACAAAAATTTTGTGGCGCACGATCAAGATGATTACTTAGTATGTGAGCGGAACGGATCGTCGAAACTATATTGTTTTGTTCCCACCATGTCATTATGCCCACTTTGTTTGATACATGTTACATAATGAACTAGTAGTGGTTTGTGAATGTGTATGCATGAATAAAAATATTATAAGTATATTAATTACAAATCCTATCAAATTTGATGTTATGATTGTTACTCACTATCACTAATAGTCATAACTAACTTTTGTTTACATTTTAAAATATCTTAAGCATCAAATTAACCCATTAAACTACTTTTTATGCATGTTCATTTAATGAAAAGTGTTTAATTAAAATTTTTTTTTGTCATATACTGAAATTTCTTATATAATTATTTGATACGAAATACAATTCCTACTAAAATTACTAATTGCTCATAATTTAAGATCACTTATCATGTGATCTAATATTTATGACTAAATTATATGATAACATTGTATAAAAAAATTACAATATATAAATGAAAAAGAAACAAACAACTAGCTGTGTGCATTTTGGCGCACAGGTTTTGGTAAATTCCCTCTCAAAAATTTCATGGCAGATCCGTAATGACGCATTTCATTACTTGCAATCAATTTTCAATGTGATATCTTCTGATTGTATGACATTGTATGGCTAGCTTTTTCATTATTCGGCTCCTCTGGAATTTAAGCGGTTGACCCAAATTTGTATCGCCCACCCCAGAACTAATCCAAAAACACCAAGTATTTCGCACTGTACAGCAACCCATTCTCCCCTTTCATTATTCTTAGGGTTCCTCTCGTCTCAAATCCGGCGGCAACCAGGGAGCACTCGCTGGCCTTCCGCGTGATGCGACTGAGCCGGCTGGCGATGCATCGTGGAGGAGGTGGTGCTGCGCGTCCGCTCGGACGATCTCTTCGCCGGCGAGGATCTGGTCTCCGACGCCAACCCCCAGGTTGAGCGACAGACCTGCTGGATCTCCCACCCGGCGCTGCCTCCTCGCACCTCCCTCTCCCTATCCACGCGCGTCATGTCCAGCCACTTCCACCACCACCACCTGGACGAGCTGCTCACCCGCGCCGACGGCATTCTCTACACCCTCGCCGACGCGGCCGTGGAGGCCCACATCCTTGTACTGGTACAGCAGTTGGTAACATTTTCACTCCATCTACTGTGTTTCCTGGAAGAGATTAGAAGCTCCTGATCCCCACAACATGACACCTTCCGGAAGCGGCTGTTCGTTGATGATCCGACCGATGCCACGGGGCTCTCGGGGTTCCTTCTCCTGCCCCAATCGTTCGGGTGCGTAGATGCATAACTTCCATTGTTCCTTCTCCCTCCGCAACAACAGCAGTGGTTTCAATATGTTGGCCCCCTAGTCTCTTGCTTCTCTTAAGTCTCTCTCCAACCATTCCTGTCAAGATCCACTGCTGAATACCGGTAAAAATTAGCCCAGAGAAGTAAGGGATGGGGATTGGCTCCTCTCGCTTGCTCAACCTTCCTGGCTCTGCCCTTTTGAATGATGGGTTTGGTGGTTTGAATCTTAAGTAATAATTGTGAGTCTTGTTAGTTATATCTAGTGCAATGTGCATTAATTGTGAGAAGGTTGTCTTCAATAATAACCAGCAATAACACCTACACATATGCCTCAGCCTTGAATAATTGGCTGGACCTAATTACCAGATAATCTTATCAGAGAATATACTTATGTAATGTTATTCTACTTATTGGTCTGAACTGTTGCTGGAGAGTAAATCCTCTTAATGGTTTACATATATAACATGTCTCTATGTAATGTTGAGATATAAACTACATTACCGACCACAAATTGTTATGAATTGGACTCTCTAAGAACCATTTTTAGTTTACCTGCTTAGCGATGTCATGAATCTAGTTGAGATTTTGATTATCATAATTAAAATAATTATGTTTCTTATTAAAGGAAATATGGTGCACCGAGCGGTTTATGTGGTCTGTGGCACAGCGGAGTTGCTTCTGGACCCTGCCAAGATCGCTGAGTCTTTAAATAGGCACAAGTATCTCACAAAATGTTTTATTAATTGTCATCAGTATTGTGTATTAGGAAGCATTGAATCAAGAACACTTTGTCATTAGGACGCATATAATCAGTTATATCCCACATATTCTCCTTGATCTTATGCACTAATTTTTTTTTTCATAGACTAATGACTTCAACACTCATTTAATGAGGGTACGATGGACTCTCTGTATGCGGCCAACTCTACAGCTCCTAGGTACGAGACACAAAATGTTCTAATTTCTATATGTCCTCAGACTTAGGGTTTAATTTCTTCATTTTATTTTAGGTAGCTAAAATTGTTTTAATTTCTCGTACTTAGTTGGTTAATGTGGGTTTTAAATCTATGCAAATTAAAGAGCTTTTTTAGTTTCTCCTTTAATTGGTTTGAAAATGCTAGTTGCTTTTATTCAAATGGTTTTTGGATTTTGGCAAAAAAAATGCATAAATTGACTAACTTATGTGGTGCTCAGCTGTAATTATGAAAGATGTTTTTCAAGGCTTTACACTATTTAGAAATCATATGTAATCAGGTTAGGTGAGGTTAAATTTTAAAATATTCTAAAATTAGGTTGGTTTCTTTCAATGTTATTGAGTTCTTGACTTCTATTCCTGTACTTAATATTGTATCTGAAGATCAGGGTCATGTACTTCTTCTAGAATCAATAGCATCTGAGTATTATATCATGAAAATTAGTCACATGTCAAGTTTGATATAACCATGACCAGTAAAGTTATATTAAGTCAAATATCAGTAGAATTAAAAATTAAAGAAGTTTCTATATGTATGATGCAGAAATATTGCAAAAGGATAAATTTCGACCTTGCTGTGTATCACCTTCGCACTGATATTCCCCAAGTATGAAGTATCTTTTGCTGTATTTAGTGCTAAAGTACATTTTACCAAACAAATACTTTGCATTATAAATTCATACGAGTTAAATCTGTGATAGGATTCTCCTATCACCTGACTAATTGATTGTATCATGTGATGCCTCTAATTGAGCATGAGAATTGCGTAAAGGCACCATATATATTCAGCTGATCCGATTTTGTTTTGTTTTCTTTTACATTTGTAACAATGGCCGGGTGCCTCACTAAGTAATTCCTAGTTAACTTTGAACTGGCCAAACTCAATAATTGCAGTGCTATTATGTTGTCCTCACAATGACAGGTCTTCTGTCATTGCTTTCCTCTCATACACTACTGACTCAGTTATCTTCCCTCTATTGTTCTGAAATCATGCTTTATGCTCTTATGCAAGGGTTTAGGGTGAAGTCTTCGTATGCGGTCAGCTTTGCGGCTTGTAAGTACCACTAAGTATCAAGTAAGTTACCCTCTTTTGTGGTGTTGGTGTGATGTTACCCTTTCTTAGGGACTTATTTGCATAAGTGGTTGGGCCTTAATGTGATATTGTAGTGTTAGACCTTATCAACTAAAAGTATAGGTTTAATAACAAAAGGTTTAGGGCTTTCATCTTCTGTCTAAGCTTACTAGCTTGCTGTGTATTTAGTACCTACAAGTTAGTCTTTAGTCAGTTTGGGTAGCACACTGTTGGTTTACTAATACTAATCAGCTAATAAAATTAATTCAAATTTGTTATCTTCTTTAACAGTAAAGATTTGATCATATAGCAACAACAATTACATTAAGAAAATACTCTATTATATAATGCAGGAAAATTGAAAACAAGATTTGGAAGGTGCTCTTGGTGATGAAAATATTTTCAAGTGAAATTTGAAGATATTTGTCAGGAGAAAACACATGTCGATTTTGATGACTACCATTGCATGCGATGTGCACCATAGGGTGACAGTTTTACAGAATAAGGAACTCTGCATTTATTCATTATCCCATAAGCATTTCTTTGGTTTTATGGATCAGAATATAGTGCCATATTTTAGTATGGCGAAACTATAATAATCAGTGGTGAATTGAATGGCATGTCAATATGATAGTCAACTTGCAAAAGACAATTTATCTTTTTATTAGTTTTCTTTGGATATACAATTACAGTTCACAATGTTTATTTTGATACATTTAATATGATGTATTGGATGTAAAATAAATGTATTATTTTTTGTTGCTGATATATTTTTCATATAGCGCATATGTGAATTCTAGCACAGGTATGAATGAATGTCATACAAGCGGATAATATAATATATTTACGATATGCATCATTTAATTGGTGGGTCCCTCTTATAAATTAGTGGACCAGCATTGCTCAATATATTATATTACGATATGCATAATTTAATTGGTGGGTCCCACTTAAAAATTTAGTGGGCCAGCATTGCTCAGGTTCATGTCAGATTATGCGTGCAGAGGTTCACGTCTCTTGTACAAAGTTTACCACGCTAGGAGGGGTAAGCTGAGCTGTCAGTTCAAAAAATTTTGCGTGCATAGCCCCATGTGAGGCACAAAATGCACCCACCTAAAACAACGATTTGCGTGCATGTTCACGTAGGTGATATCATCTGCATCGAGCGTAGCTACGTGCTAAACTTAACGTGGGTAGGTACACGCAATTCAAGTTTAGCGTGAACCTATGCACGCAGAAAGACCTTTTTTTAGACACCCAGATGCTGTTTTTTCTAGTAGTGTTAATGTTTGTTTTCTTTGTGGCTTAAGTTTTAATCCGTCTTAGGAAATATGAAAACACCCATGCACAACGCGTGGAAGAGAGATTCATTTTTGGTTTTTCGTTCATTACATGTACTGGCATTAAGTACTACTAGATCTTTTAATGATTTAACTAGAGACCGGGCATTCGTGTTGCTCCGTTGATTGTGCATATTAAGATCTTGAGCGCTTTATTAATTTCATGCATAGTTTGACCATTATACCCTTCTCAGCTAGGGGTGTTAATGGGTATGGTACGGATCGAGGGAGCGTTTTCACTATCATATCTGTTCAGAATTGGTCTTAGCCATATCTGACCCGTATCCTACCCATGCCCGTTAAAATTTGACATATCCATACCTTACCTTACCCATTAAATAAATGGACAACGGGTGAGTATCTGTACATAAAAAATAATAGTATGATACAATAATATGTTTATATTCTTATAACAAATTTTGTAGGAAAGACAATTCTTAAAGAGCAATATAGTATAAATTTTGTTTGGAAATAACATAAATTATAATAATATACATAAGAAAAAGTACAAAATTATTATCCATTAACTATATTATTTTATTTAGAAAAAGCAAAAAGTATATTTTATATATTACCACATAGGATAATAACTACAAAATTATTCTTAACCTTACCCTTATACGTTTGCTAACACAAAAAAAAATTTTATTCATATCCCATAAGCTAAAGGAAAAAAAAATCTTTACCCATATATACCTGGTTTACTGGGTACGATATAGATTAGATAGATAGATAGATAGAAAGGTATCATTAACACCCCTACTCTCAGCCTCTACTGCGGTAATTTTGATTTTTTTTACAAAAAATCATCTGTCATGATCTAATGAATTTGGACCATTAAAATTGATAAAATATAATATCGTGTCTTTTGTCCATTTTGGTTTCAGAGAAATCTCTTGCTAGCTCCATGCGCCAAAGACTAAATGCCTTACCAGAGTGGCCAAACACAATAGATGGACCGACCATCTTTAGGATTCCAGCTAATCTCCGTAAGAACAAGAACGATTTTATTGAACCATCTGTGGTGTCCATTGGACCATACCACCATGGTAATAAGCGCCTAGCACTTATGGAGGAAAAAAAATGGTTGGTGCTCAAAAACATCATGTCTAAGCCGAAAACCAATGTCACACTGGAGGCATGTGTAGAGAAAATCGAAGGACTACTCTTGCAAGCACGCAACTGTTATAGTGAAAGTGTAAAGATGGATGATGATAGTTTTGTGGAGATGTTGATTCTAGATGGGACTTTCATTATTCAATTTATATCTAAATCTTTTGATTGGTTTAAGAGGGGCATTGGATGGTCCTCTAAAAATATATGCACTGACTTAATAATGCTGGAGAATCAGATACCATTCTTTGTTGTGGAGAGTTTGTGGGTTCTCTACTTTAAGAAACCAATAACTCTTGAAAACCTAAACAGATTCAAAGCTCGACTTTGTTCTTCACAATTTCAATCACAGGATATTACAATACCACAAAACGGATTCCATCACTTGCTTCATCTCTGCTACCATGTAATGGTCCCTGATATGTCAGCACATGAATCAGTTCTGCCAGGATGCTTTTGCTTAGATCTTAGCACATGCATGAGTTCCGAGCATAAAAATACAAATGAACTAATTCCATGTGCAACTGAGCTGCGAGATGCAGGAATCAAGTTAAGAAAGAAGAAGTCTCCATGTAAAATGATGGATGTCACGTTCCATGGTGGCTTGTTAGAGATCCCTTTAATTCAGATTTATGATGAAACCAAGACCTTAATCATCAATCTCTTAGCTTTAGAACAGAATTGGGTTTCCTCTGTTCCTAGACATCTCATCAGTTATATCCATTTCATGGATTCTATAATCAACACAGAGCATGATGTAGCAATATTGCAGAGGCATGGTATTATAGAAAATTATCTTTCAAGTGAGGAAGAGGTTGCTCTCTTCTTCAACCAGCTTTGTATTGGCGCTTCTAAAATAGAAGGTGATGATTACCTTTCTGACTTGATCAAGGAGGTGAATCGGTATTATGACTCAAAATGCCATAGGTATAGAGCAAAATTGATGCGTGACTACTTCAACAGTCCATGGTCATTAATCTCTTTCATTGCTGCTGTTATAATTTTGGGTCTTACATTTGCACAGACATACTTCGCGGGTGATGCTTATTTCCATCCCTCCCCAAATTAAGTCAGTCCATTGGGGTACCGATACTTGTGTTAGATTTCCTTCTTTAGCGCATATGTACTCCTATGTTTTCTTTTGTTATGTTACTTTTGGCACAATCTTGTATAAGTTTGGATTTGCACATTTGGGGGATTGTGTTTCGTTGTTGTTGCTTTCCTAAGATCAATAGATTTTTCCTGTTTTCTCTTTCTCTACATTTTATGCCATTGTAATTTGCTTCTTCTTTACAATATTGTTTCTTAGTTCTTAAATAAAACAAACATTTGTCCTCCAATTAAATTTTTTTGGTGGCTTCTTCAAAGCTATTTTAAAGTAGGTTGATAATATAACTCATCATGTTTTAGATTATTATATGTGTACATCGGTTGGTCAAAATTTAGGGTGTACAATTAATTAACATTAAACTGCAAAACTGTAAGAACAAACTCAATATAGATTTGCCATAATAGAAAATAGTTTTCAGACCATCTACAACAACTTCACTACATAAGTCCAAGGTTTAATGTTCTGTAGGTGCTTTTCATGCTTCCGGGTTTCAACGACATCAATAAATGATGTTTCTTTCTTGAAAAAATGAGCAAGTGAAGGCATACTTCTTGTATTTTGTAGGAGAAAAGCCTATTATGAAATTTTGTAGGAGAAAAAGACAATTTTATGTATTTGGACGGTTGTAATTTAACATATTCTTAAAAAGGTTATCAAACTTCACTTAAATTGAATATAATAAAAAACATAATCAATTTATAAGTACTTAAGCAACACTTTTGTAAACTATTTTCTATTTTTGATAATTTTAAGAAATTTTTAATATTTTTTTATATTAAAATTTTATATTGTCAAAATTGTTAAGATAAAGATTGTCAATGAATCTCTCCTCTTATAAATTGTCAATTGATGTCTGCCGGTAATTACTCCCTATCCTAAACACAGTCCATAACACAGCCCAACTATGAGTTGTTTACTGTTTCAACCAAATTCTAGTGCTGGTGTGTAATTTCTAATCCCGGTAATTACTCTCTTATCATATTAAAACTTTGTAGTTCACATTCCAGCCCACTAGAGTGGAGTAATTAGCATGCATCTTCTAATGTACCCTGTAAATATAGCCCAGCAGAGCACATTAATTCCACTTGTTCTAATTTTCCCTGTTAAATACAGCCCATTTCGTACACCACTATATACCTATGGGCCTGTTTGGATTCCCCTAATTACAGCAACTCATATCATCAGCCTGCATCAGATGTTTAAAAAAAGGGCTACCCGACAGATTCCGCGTTCACGCGGCTTGCTTTTCGCGTGCTGGCCTGGCGTAAAAGAAATAATAAATTATGGGGGCAGATCTTGCAGCACTGTATCACGAGTGCTTATCCTCTAACGATTCCATATCCTCTGTAGCACGGAATGTGAACTGTTAGATCATCTCAAGATCTGTGTTAGCACAAATCTCGAGATCATCTAACGGTTCAAATTATGCACTACAGAGAATGAGCACTCATACCTTAACTTCCTGTTTATGACATGAGTCGTTGGATCGTTTCGAGATCTGAGATGGAATATGAAATCTTGTATATATCACTATAAAAAATATAATAGAGCGAAGATAGAGAAAGTGATGTGCACATGCAATGGGGAAAGTTGTCTGATTTTAGGACCTCGGGAACGTCTCCCAAAAGAAAATTAAGGACGTTACTTCCATACTCACACTCAAATAACTTTGTAACCGATAATTTTATCGGTTATAGATAAATCTCATAATGATGATTAATATTCATTTATAATCGTCAAATTGAAAATAAAATTTTTTTTGGGAATATTAGACAAAAATAAAAAAATAAAATAATAAATAAGTAAATAAAAACCACTTTGGGGGTGATGCTGTATGACAAATGGTTTTTCCGGTAGAGTTCTGAACTTATGCTGTATGACATATTTTTTGATACAAAGGTGGAAGGTCGATAGAATTATGAAAACTAAATTAGTTACCAATTAAATCAATAATTTTGGTATCAATTAATTGAAAATTACTTTTGTTATTCAAAATCGTTGGAAAAGTAATATTGATACTTAATCTTATTATATTATGCAAAAAATTCATTTTTTTTTTTTTTTTGAAGAACCAACAAAACCAGTTAATTGTATTAAAATTTATGAAATGTACATATATAAGAAATAAAACCAACAAGGTCCTGATCACAGGTAACTCTATCACAGAAGTATGTTATATTAAAATTTATAAAAATGTACGTATGCAAATTACATTTGTTATATTATATATACTAAATAATAAGTTATTAAGTAAACTAATCAAGAACTATCTATACAAGTTAATTGAGTTGCATAATGAAATTGTTAGTTTACATAATAACTCATCAAATCTGTATAATTAAGTTGTGCATTGACAAAGTTGAATAGTAGAAATTGACAAAGTTAAATAATAGAAATAATGTACAAATTAAGTTGCATATTAAAATCATTAATATTTGAATTAGTAAATAATGTACAAAATAATATGTACAATTAATAAAACCACTCATTTGCATAATCTATACCCCAGAAAGAGGGGTAGCTCTCCAAGCACCTCAACTATACCACATCATCAATATTATTAACCATTGATTTTGTTTAAAACTCTTCATCTACTTTGATCCAATGGTTTATATGTATTCTCTCTCCCCATTTAATAAGATGAATATGATATGTCTAAAATAAAAATTATTAACCTTAAGATGGTCCAATATTTATGTACTATTATTTGTAAATTATAGTATTATTATTCACATAAAAAAATTAAAATTTTGTTCCTTTTTTTTAAAATAAAGTATTTTAAATTATAAGTTTTATTATTTATTTGATATCATATTTCGAGGCGAAACCCGAGTTGCTGCTCTAGTAATTAATAACTAATTAATTAAACATCAGTTATTGTATATATATGTAACTCTATATCAATAAGTGTCTCTTGGTCCTGGCCATCAGAGCTGTTATAATTTATTAGAAAGCTTGATTAGATGCGTAACCGTTAAATTTGTTTTCATCGGATGGTTAATAGGCAAAATGAAATAGAGAGATGTAGATATCATGTAAAAGAATAAAATGTTCAATTCATACAGAAATCTGTCTTCGAGGTGAAAAAGCTTAATGAATTGGCCATCTCGAAAAAGGTTGTCTTTTCTACATTAAGAAATGACTGAGTTCAGAATTTGTAAATTTAAAACTGAGTCCGATGTACAGAGCACATGGCCATGTTCCGGTGGTCGAGAAAAACATGTATAATAACCATATTTACCATTGTAGACCTTCAAGTTTTCACTGTGTAAATTAAACACTAGTTGAGAGACGGTGATTATTGACTAGATTCACCAACAGTCAAAGCTAGTGTGACATAAGAATGTCTTCCCCTCATCATCAGGAAAACGCAGTTCCTCCTGTAAGCGAGAATGCAGGTCCTCTTGGAGACAAGGATGCGGCTCTACCTGCTGCAAACAATGCTGAAGGTATGCGTATTTCTTATCTTCTCTTTAAGATGAGGATTTTAAGTGTTGTACTCCAATTATTTGCAACGAATGAGATTAATTATCTCCAAAAAGGGTTCCAATGAGTGAGACCGTATGTGTTATATATAAATCGGACAAAACAATTAAAACCGGCTTATTAATTCTGCCGGATTTAGATCATTAATTAAAACCAGTGAAACTGCATGTGTATCTGAGAAAACCCGTTTTTTTTTTTTTTTTGTTGTATTAACTTCATTCTCCTCATCTCTTGAAGACAGAGATTCGTCCGATGAGAAAAGTGCTTCCATTGAGGCTGAGGAGACAGAACTTCCTCTTGAAGACGACGGAGATCCCTCCAATGAGGAAATTGAAGACGGAGATTCTTCCGCTGAGGAAAGTACTGAAGGTAAGTGCGAGTTTCTATATCATTTGACTAAGATGAGGGCTGGCCGGTACCCTTCAAAGATTGATATACTCAAACTCAGTTATTATGCATACAAACTCAGTTGATATGTACAATAGTTATTTTGTTTATGCATACTAGTCAACAGTGAATCGGATGAAAGGGTTAAGGATTGGTTGAAATTTGTTGAACCGGATTTTGAACCACATCTCAGTTACTTGATAACTAGTGTGCATAACAACCAGGGGCGGAGCCAGACTCTATTGTAGGGGAGTCCAACTTTTTCAATGGAACATAGTTCGTAACTATTAAAAAATTTAGGTACATTTTTGTAAAATTTTTAAGGTATATTTGTGTAAATAATTTTCATGGTAAGACTAATTTTGTAAATTTTTTTAAAAATTAAGTATATTTCTATAACATTTTCTCAAAAAGGGACATTTTTGTAAATTTTAAAGGTATATTTCTGCAAATTTTTCTTTAGGGGTGGGTCCGCGGCTCAGCGCCCACCCTGGACTATGTTGGCGTTGCCCCTTATAACAATTGAGTTTGCATGCACAGTTTCTAAGTTTGCATGCACAATATATTTTAGTTTGATTGCATAATAACTGAGTTTGTAGACATAACAATTGAGTTTCATTGTATAACAACTGAGTTTGCATATACAATAACTAAATTTACTTGCATACCAACACAACAAAAAAAAAAAATCTACATATCAATGATGGGAGTTGTGACGGGATGCTATAACATTTTCTAAGTACTAAATATTAAATGATTTAGACATGTAATTGCAATTAAAGGCCGTGGGCCGACCAAGCATTCATTTTGCTCCGTTAATTGTGCATATTAAGATCTCAAGCGCTTTATTAATTTCATTCGTCGATTGACCATTATACCTTTTGCACCCTTTAGTGCGGTAATTTTGGACAAACAGACCTGCTTAATCAAATATATTTAATTTGGACCGTTAAAAATTCTAAAATAATGTCATATTTTTTGTTCGTTTACATTCCAGAGGAATCCCTTGTTAGCTCCATGTGGGAAACACTAAATGCCTTACCCCAAAGGCCAGACACGCAAAACGGGCCCACAATTTTTCGTGTTCCATCTAATTTCTGTAAGAACAAAGAACATTTAATTGAACCATCAGTGGTCTCCATTGGACCATACCACCGTGGTCGCAAGCACCTAGCACCAATGGAAGATAAAAAGTGGTGGTTGCTCCAAGATATCCTATATGAGTGCAACAACAAGGTCACATTGAAGGTATGTGTAGAGAAAATCAAAGGTCTACAGTTGCAGGCACGCAGGTGTTATAGTGAAAGAGTGGATATGAATGATGATAGGTTCGTGGAGATGTTAATTCTCGACGGGACTTTCATTATTCAATTTCTTCTAGACCCTTATGGTTGGTTTAGGAGGGAAGCCGGATGGGCCTCTGATTGCATGCGGACCGACTTAATCTTGCTGGAGAACCAGATACCATTCTTTGTTGTTCAGAGTTTGTGGGATCTCTACTTTCCTGGTGTACTTCTAATTGATCCTGGAAAACTAGAAATTATCAGAAAAATTTTCTGTATTGATCTCACATCAGGGAATACTACCATACCACAAAACGGATTCCATCACTTGCTCCATATCTGCCACCATTGTGTGGTTCCTGATATGTCAGCACATGTAACGGTTCTTACTGGATGTTCTTGCTTCAATCTCTGCAAATGTGTGAGGTTTAATAATGAAACTCTGAATATACTTCCATGTGCAACTGAGCTGAAAAATGCAGGAATCAAGTTTAGAAAGAAGAAGCCTCCATGTAAAATGATGGATGTAACCTTCAAAGGAGGCATGTTAGAGATCCCTTTTATTAAGATTTATGATGAAACCAAGACCTTAATCATCAATCTCTTAGCCTTTGAAAATAGTTGGGTTTACTCTATTCCAAGACATCTCACCAGCTATGCCCTTTTCATGGATTCCGTAATCAATACAGAACATGATGTAGCAATATTACAGAGGCATGGTATTATTGAAAATCATCTTTCTGGTGAGGAAGAGGTTGCTCTCTTCTTTAACCACCTTTGTCAAGGCACTTATACAACCGAAGTTGATTACCTTTCTAACTTGATCAAGGATGTGAATCGGTATTATGACTCAAAATGCCACAGGTATAGAGCTAAATTGATGCGTGATTACTTCAACAGTCCGTGGTCACTAATCTCTTTCATTGCTGCAGTTATAATTTTGGGTCTTACTTTTGTCCAGACATACTTTGCGAGTGATGCTTATTTCCATCCCTCCCCAAAGTAAGTCAAGTCCATTGGGATACTGGTACTTGTGTTGTTACTTGTGTTAGGCTTCCTTCTTTCCTTAGCATATCTGTAATTGTAATTCTGTATTTTCTTTTGTTTTGTTACTACTAGCACAATCTTGTATTAGTTTGGATTTAGGGACATTGTTTTGTTGTTGTTGTTGTTTTTCTAAGATCAATGAAATTTCAAATATATTTTTTGTCTATGCCCAAAAAAATTTTGAATTTGCGATCTATACCCGCTTTTATAAGATTGTCTGGACTATGCCTATTTTTGAGCGAACAACGTTCACAATTCATTCTAAACGCTGGCGGCCACAACAATCAGACAAAAAAAAAAAAATTCGATATTGGGCCTGACCGCCCCGGCCTACCCGCCGGTGGCCAGAGAGTGGCGTTCATAATATGTTTTTTTCTTTTTAGTTATTTCAGTCGCTGCCACAAATATTTCGGGCTGATATACATAATTATAAAGAGAAAAATAAATGAGTTATCGAGCACCTCGTGCTAGATAGCCTCATGGATGGTTATTGTGTGGGCACCGGCCTTTTGTATTTTAAATTCAATTTTGTTAGACATGTGCCCATGACAACTTCTATATATTAAAATCATAAGTTTTGTAATCTATCTAGCTGCAGATCACACAAGACAAATGGTAAATATCGCTCGTTATTTGATCTTTTAAGTCCATAACCAATTGGTTTTAACCGTGATGGAGAGCCTTTGATCTTTTAAGTCCTTGAGTGGTTTTAATGATGACCGAGTGCATGTCCGAAAGCACCGACCTTGACCCAGTGCACGTTGCAAACATTTGTACTCCAATTAAAACAATACTTTTTCTCACTACAAGAAACAAGCCATTTAACAACGCCTTGTTACAGCGATCATTCGGGTCATTCGCTAAAAGACCGCAGCTAAACAGTTTTACAGCGGTTATTTATTGGAAACCGTTGTAGAAGTTGACATATTAACATCGGTCTTTCACTGAATACCGCAGTAAAATATGATCAACAACGGTCCTTAATAGAGACCGCTGTTAAAATGAAACTTAACTGCAGTCCTTTATGAAGACCGTTGTTAAAATGTTACCTTCTACAGCTATTTTTAACATGGGACCGCTGTTAAGTTAAATTTTACAGCAGTTGTTGACTAATGACCGTTGTTAAACATTCTTTATAGTTTTTTCTTCTCTCCTTGCAGATCCCAATTGATTGAAATCCAAAACTCAGCAAACATTCGAACTTTCACTACTTTTTCGATCTCCTCCTCTCGACAAACCCTAACCTCCTCCCCGTAGCAGCCACTCCCTCCCGGCTGCCACTCCCTCCCATGCCGCTTCCTCCCACGCTGCTACTCCCTCCACGTCTTTCTCCCTCCGCTGGTCCTCTCCTCCCCGCGCAGCCCCTTCGTCCGCCTAGCCGCTGTCTCCACGCCGCCACTTCCTCCTTTGACCTTCACCTCTCGCACCAGCCGACGGACCTCTCCTCTCGACCTCTTCTTCCTCCACGTCTCTTCTTCCCCCGATGGTCCTCTTCTCTCGGCCTTCTCTCCCTCACTCACAAACACAACCAAGTGAAAGAAGCAACCAAGGAAGAAAGGAATGGCGGGTGGAGGTGGAGGAGGTGGAGGGGCTGCACCCAAGCAGGACGAGTTGCAGTTTCACCCAGTCAAAGATCAGTTGCCAGGGGTCTCTTACTACATCACCAGTCTCCCCCCATGGTGTCTGCTCCCTTTCCCTTCCCTTCCCTTTCCCCCCTTTCTTTCTTTTCTTTCAAATTCTTTGTTTATTGTGCTCTCTGAGCTTTTGTCAGAATATTATACATGTTATCCACTGCATTTGATTAATTATTAAATGCTTTCTTTTTACAGCGGAGGCGATTATGTTGGGATTCCAGCACTTTCTGGTAATGCAGAAAGTTTGAAAAGGTTAGCATATCTCTCATTAACTTTGTGAATGTTCAACAAATTTGTGACTATGGCTTGAAATTGGGATTATGATTTGAAATTTGAGATTATGGTTTGAAATTGTTTGAGCAACATTGAATCAGTTCTCTGAGTCACCCAAACTAATAGTGTATGGTAGGTGTTGTGATTTATAAAACTTGGAATTGGAATATTTTTCCTTAATTTATGCCTTCTGATATAGCATTATATGGCTTGCAACTTTGCAAGTAGCAGGCAGGAAACGTGAATCATCATCATCTGCTCAAGTTTTGATGTATTGTACTACTTGCAAGGAGGTTTCATCACTTCTGTACAAACAATTGTTCTGAGACCAGCTGAGTTAAGATGTCTCACTTGACAATGTAGACTTAATTATTACCTCTTTATGTTGATTTATCATGTACTTGCATGTATGCTTCTTAAATTGATAGGCAAAACCCATCATGCAGCCAGCAAAGAGCTCAGCAGACCACTACTCGATACCAATATCAGCTCATGCAAGCAGGCTATGCCAATTAGGTGCAAACTGTAAGGTATTTACCAAGGCTATGCCAATTAGGTGCTTCTATCACATAGACACAACATGATGATTGATTTGTAATGCACGGTAAGGATTGGTTAAATAAATCGAATTTTAATCTTTATAATCAAGTTTTTCTGCCTTCATGCCTTGATTAATTAGGTTTAGGAAAAGTTTTTTATTTCTAGAATCACTAGATGATGTGTTAATTTGAGCAATGCAACTTATTTTATTTTAATAGATGTCTATAAAACGTGATTAATGGGATTTTGGGAAAAAGATATGCCAAAAATTGCATCTAACGTTATAGTCGAGAATATGTAAAGAGGAGGGAGTTATTGACAATGATTATTTTGACAATATTGACAAAGTTGTCATTTAAAAAATATATAAAAATTCATAAAAGATCTTAAAAATAGAAAAAATAACCATTGTCAAGATTGTCAATATAAGCATTGTCAATGGATCCCTCATATGTAAAATGTTTGATTGTAGTCGGAGATACTTGTTCTTCTTGTTATTTGATTGTAATTAGTGGGTTGTAGGCAAGAATTTGAGGTGCATAACTAGTATATCTTACTTGCCGATGGCTTCAACATATAGTTCTCTGGTTTTATTTTATATTAATTGTCTCTCACTTGTGATTTCTCAAGACCTTTCTGCAGGTATTATGAACTTAGTAATGGCCGACTAAATACATCAAGGTCCGATTCTTGATTACATTGGAACTCCTAATATATTTTATTTCGGGGACTATTATTTTATATTTCATTTTGATTCTCTGCAGAGTACAACCAAGTAGTATATATTTATGACGATGTGGGACCATCCAGAATGTGCTTGGAATTGTTGATGTTGTTGTGCGTCAGGTAAGCACTTAGTTAAGTCACTTGAGTGTGGTTAATTTTGTCTCAGAATTTCGTTCCTCATATCTTTTTCCTTATATTTTTTCTTGTATTTTTGTGTCTTACATTAGTGGCAACTGGCAGAAGAAATCACTGAAGTCCTGACTTAATGCAGATATTATGTCATGTGGAACATTACTGATATAAACTTGCAACACTCTGACCCAACAAACAGAACTTCCAAAGGTATAATGTTTTATGTAATTACTCAAGTAGCATATAGATTTACTTAGAATTTCAAAAGTATGAACCATTTATTCGTTTTTAGTTTGTAGGCTCTCAGATGCTGCCTTGTCGGCTAAGGAGTATGAGGAGGTAAAGACATGGTTGTTAGAATATTTAATTAGAAAGTTTTCCTGAGATTGTAAGATACATTGTTTTTGGATATTTGTATATATGTGTATACTTTTTGTAATGTGGAACTATACTTGGTTCGTGGATTATTTATGTTATTTTTGTCCACATTTGTGTTTTGATATTTGTGTGAATTGAATAAAATGAAATTGATTGTTGAATGCATTGATTGTAAATGTATTTGCTGAATTGGAAATTTGTGTATGGCCAGCAGCAGGCCGGTCACAGAATACAAATTGGAACCACAAAAGTGAACATCAAATTTAACAACGGTTATTAAGCTAAAACTGCTGTAGAGAGTTCAAACTCAACAACGGTTATTTACTAAAAACTGTTGTAGAGTTCAAACTTAGCAGCGGTTGTTTGCTAAAAACTGTTGTTGAGTTGCAATTCAGCAGCGGTTATTTACTAATAACTGTTGCAGAATAGGAATTCTACAATGGTTATTTTCACTAAATAACCGATGTAGAATTGTAACTCAACAGCGGTTATTAGTAAAGTTTAGTAGCTCTGACGATTACAACGGTCGCATGACCGCTGCTAAACCTCAAAAAAGACCGCTGCTAAAGGCCTTTTTTCTTGTAGTGTCTTGCCATGAATGTAGTTTGCTTCTTCTTTGCAATACTTTTTCTTAATTCTTAAATAAAACAAACATTTGTACTCCAATTAAATTTTTTTGGTGACGAGCTTGATTCTTCAGAGCTATTTAAAATAGTGATAGTATAACTGTATAACTCATCCTGTCTTTCATTATGTGTATCGGTTGGTCAAAATTTAGGTTGTACAATTAATATTAAACGACAAAAACGTAAGAATAAACACAATATAGATTTGGCATGATGATCCTATAAAAAATTTCAATCACTTGAATTAACTGCCTTACGAGGGATTTGTCTTAATCTTATGTAGATGAACAATGAGCAACAGCTTCACTATTTAGGGCCAAGGTTTAATATTTAGTCAGTGTTTTTTATGCTTCTAGGTTTCAACGACATCAATAAATGATGTTTCTTTCTTGAAAAAAAATGAGCAACTGCAGGCACAGTGCTTGTATTTTGTCAAAACTCACAACTGAAGCCTAATATGACATTTTGTAGGAAACAAAAAAAGCAATTGTGCAGTGCACTGCTGCAAAACATTAGAGTAGCAAGAAATAATTTACCAGTATACTCTATCAACATGTATTTTTCAGACCATCTGGTATAATACGAAGAAATAGGTACAGAGGATGCGGGGACAAATAATTTTGGAACTTCTAATAGTTTTCTGATGCTCCAACAAGTTGCTCATTTGTTCACTATGCAATACCAATATGACCAGTTTTCTACCATGTTCCAGTATCATCAAAATGAAAATAACAAAACACATGTTTCAAAATATTCAGGTCGGCTAGCAAAATGTACCTCCAAGCTCTCGAGTCGCGCTAACAGCAAAAGTAAGAATGATTGAACAAGCTATTTTAACCAATACGTAAAATGAAGCATCACACAAATGCGTTGATAGGGAACTCTACCAGCTTTAAAAAAATCCAAATCAAATACTTAAACAACTCAAAAAATAGAAAATTTTTGTATCGTAGATGATTTTGATATAAATAATTATTGAGAATCTTAAATCAAAATTTGTGATGATTTAGTATGATTTTTTAGTTAGGAGCACAGCAGATTTGCAACTGAAATTGACAATGATTGTGTTAAGTCACAAGTGTTAACCATTACTAGTTCAACTTAATCACAGATAATTTTTTTGCCAAAATAATATACTTTATTATCTTAACAATGCAAATTGTGTCGCAAAAATCGAATAAGTAAATTTCTCACCGATCGTGAATCGCAGCTTGTGGCCCAAATTTAATTAAAATTACAAAAATTTGTATTTCTTATAACTTATGAGTTATGACAGATACAGATCGACTTTACCGGCTGGATCCTTGTTCGTATAAATTAAGCCCAAGTACAAGACGTTAGGGAGAGGATCTACAAACGTCTATTTATTGTTTTGACGAGGGTGGGCTTTCAGTCCTAAAGTTATAGGAATGTGCATAATTTGGGTATTTTATTAGTTCCCAATCAAGTAGTAATTACTATATATGCATTGCAAAGGTTTAAATAGCGCTCATAGCGTCCGCTATAGCGGCCGATATAGCGTTTTGGAAGCAAAACGCTACGATGCTATCGGGTTTTTTCCGCTATTTGATACTTTATATATAGTAACATATAAAATATAGTTAGAATCGTCAAAATTTTCAATTATTTTATTATATCTAACACTTAATAGTTGTTATTTATGTTTTGCAATTGTTTAACACATAACTAATTGGATTTATAAACAACAATCAATGTTATATTAACTTAGTATCCACATAAGAAAAATAGTGGGATTGATTAGTGAAAATGAAAGTCATATACTTGAAATCCATTAAAATGTTATATAATCAGTAAATATTTTTTTACATAATGTTTTATCATAATTTGTTTAAAATTTTCCTATCATAATTTTTAGATTCTAACTTTTTTCTTGAAAAATGACAGATAGATAATTTATTTTTGATAACTTCATAATCCATTCAATTTTTTAAAATTTAGGAAAAATAATTACTCAATGATTCAATCATAAATCCTTTTGATAAAAACAAATTAATAATACTTGTGCATTAAAAGACTGACCAACATGTTATAATACGTCAATATATCTAAATAAGAATACTTTAGTTTCAAGAGTAATACAATAATTATATAATTTTTAAACAATTTGGTTAGAAAATTTTATACATTATTCTAATTATTCATCATTTTTATTAAATATCTTAGCTCATGAACCAATAAAATTGTTAAAATATTCTACATAACCCAAACCGGTAGCGCCCGCGATAGCGCCGATATCTGATATCCGCTATGAAATATACCCTACCGCAACGAGTCCGCTATCCGCTATTTAAATCTTTGATGCATTGTGCCAATAAGATTCAAACTGAAAATAACAAAACAAAGTTTGAAAATTTTCAGGTGGGCGGGAAAATACACAACTCCAAGCTAAGCCGTGACTCGTCCCAAAATAAAGCTGATTGAAACAAGCAAAATTAACAAAGCATCATGAAAATGATTAAGGTGATATGGAAACAAATAAATAAAAGAATAAAGAAGTACCAAGATTTTAAGATTTTCAATGTTCTCTCATGAGTTTGAGGAACATCTTACGTCCACTAAAAAACTGTCTATACATATATAGATCATGTACAGAATGTAACAGATATATCCAGAAATATAACAGATATGTTCCGAAATGTAACCTATGGATGAACGCTACGTAATATTACTCCATGAGTTTATTGGCTCGACTGGTCGACTGGATAAAGCTTATAAAATAGACAATTAAGCTGCATGACAGTCAGGTTTTTAAAGAGCTGACTTGAAGTCAACCGACATGCATGCTGCTTAACTCAGCGTACTGAAGACATATAATAGTGGGACTTGATTGATTATTACTCGAGTCCTATTGAGGTCCCATGCACGGCCAAGTCTTATTTGTCATTATGCCATGTCAATAATTCATAGAAACAGCTAGCTATTTAATAGGAAACATTAAGTATCAACTTTATAGACATCTACAAAGTCACACGTGTGAGTTTAAGTGTTACATATATATAGAACTACCAGGGTCCCATTTGACAGTTCATGTGCAACTTCTATTGATGTTCATAGATTGAACTATAAGTAGCACTCCTATTTAATTGACTGTGGTCGGTGAAAGTGTTATCGTTTCGTTTCCTAATATGTTATCGTTTTCTTATAAGTTATATAACGTCAGATACAGACCAAATTTCCCGGTTGGATTGAATGGATCTAGTTCGTATTAAATTAAGCCCACGTGCAAGACGTCAGATACAGATCGTCTATTTATTGTTTTGACGAGGGTGGGCTTTCAATCCTAAAGTTATAGAAATGTGCATAATTTGGGTATTATATTAGTTCTCAATCAAGTAGTAATTACTATATATGCAATCACAGTATTTTCAGGTGAACCGGAATAATACACAACTCCAAGCTAAGCCGTGACTCGTACCGATTGAAACAAGCAAAATTAACGAAGCATCATGAAAATGATTAAGGTGGTATATATAGAAATAATGGAAACTTTATCCGTCCATCTATGGACGGATCCATAGAGTGACGTGGCAGCCACACGTTCATGCGAGCACCTCGGTGGCAACCCCCACCCCCGGTGCCGCCCCCACCCCCGGCGCCGCCCGCCCCCACCGCCCCCACCCCCCCCCCCCCCCCCCCCCCCGCCCACCCCCGCCGTCCCCAACCCCGCTGCCCCCATCCCCCGCCGCCGCCCCCCATTTTGAATGGAAATCCCACCCATTTTTGAATGGAAGTCCGTTGCATATTAATTGTAATAAACCAATACGCTGGCTGTAACAAAACCAACACGTGATGTAACAACTCTCCATCTCTGGTTTCAGTAATCACACACACACCCCCCCGCTCGTGCTGCTGGTTTTTTTGGTTGTTTTGAACGAAAATCCCGCTCATTTCGAGATTTCTGTGTCCGTCGCATATTAATTGTAACAAACTAGTACGCTGGCTGTAACAAACACATAAGTTATGTGTAACAAAACCAACATGTGACTGTAACAACTATTTAAGAAGTTGTAACACCCCCAACAAGTGACTGTAACAATTTGGGGGCGGCGGGTGATTGGGGGTGGCGGGGGCAGCGGGGGTCGGTTGGGGGCGGCGGTGGGTGGGCGGCGGCGGGTGGGGGGCGCCGGGGGTGGGCGGCGCCGGGGTTGGGGGTTGCCACCGGGGCGCTCGCGTGGACGAACGATCCATGATGATGTGGCGGTGATGTGGCTATCCGCGCTGCCACATCACCCTATGGACCGTCCATAGGTATCACTCTAGAAATAAATAAAAGAATACAGAAGTATACCAAAATTTTAAGATTTTCAATGTCCTCTCATGAGTTTATTGGCTCGACTAAATGAAGCTTAAAGAGTAATACCTAGCATCCATAGAAAAGCCGTTCATAGCGAACGTCCATTAGTATAGGTTACATTTGAAGATATATATTTGTTGCATTCTATAAATAAATGAATATATGAACGGTTTTTCAATGAACACAAGATGTTTTTCAAGCTTAAAATTAATTAATATACATACAAGCTGCATGACAGTTGGGCATTCTAAGAGCTGACTTGAAGTCAACGAACATACTGTTTAACTCAGCTCAGCGTACAGAAGACGTACATATAATAATGGAACTTGATTGATTACTTGAGTCCTATTGAGGTCCCACGGCCCAATCTTACTTGTCATTATGCCATGTTTTTTTTTTTTGAGTGAATCGTTATGCCATGTCAATAACTCATGGACAGTTAGCTATTTAATGGGAAACATTAAGTGTCAACCCTATAGATCCATAGAATCATACATGTGAGTATAAGTATTACATATAGGCCTATATAGGTCCCATTAGACAGTTTATGTGTAACTTATGTAGATGTCCATAAAGTGAACTCTAGATATTTAATTGACTGTGGACGGTGAAAGTTTTGTCGTTTCGTTTCCTAATATGTGAAGGGTTGGAGAGCCGTCCTGTCATGTCCTGTCCTGTGTGGGACAATGTCATGAATGAATACAGAGTAATTAGCTAGGACTGGTGGTAATTATATATGGGTAGTTGTGGGAGGACAGCAAGCATTAACTCGGATTGGGTTTACATTTTTCGTTTTACTATATAAATACTGGTAGATATGGTGATTACATTCATCAATAATGCAAAAAAGCTGCTGCTGAAGTGCTGATAGAAGTGGACGATGGATCACTCACATTCCATTGATATTGAGCCAGCAGTTTCTGTTGAAGACAGAGCTCCTTCCGATGAGGAAATTGCTTCCGGTGAGATTGAGGCGGCAGCTTCTCTTGCAGACGGAGATTCTTCTAATAAGGGAAGGGCTAAAGGTATGCATGTCTGTTTCTATATATATCTTTTGATTACGATGAGGGCCGGTGTTGATGTGTTGGTGTTCCAATAAATTTCATTACAAATATCTCAAAAAAAGTTGAACCACTTTTATATAAATAAAAGCTAATCTATTTTTACGTTATTTAAAGAATCTTTGTCAATTGTTTTCAAAATTCCATTGTTAAGATTGGTTTTGTCCCTCATCAAAATAAAAAGTATTTTCAATGAAGTCATCCCCTGTAAAGATTAAAATACTTCATGCCAGAGAAAATATGATAGAAAATCTATTTTTCCGTAGTTTGCATGTATAACAAGTTAACAACACATGATATATATATAGAACATTATTTTTTTAAGTAGATCATCGTCCAATGCTTGCAATTAGTAATAACTAATAAGCTATTATCTTTTCTTTAGGAAATTAATTGTGTAGCTTAATTTGAATCAGATATCTCATTCGGTCATTCCCTCATTATATATATCTTGTTTTCTACTGGAAAGCCAGATTAATTGATTGGTACAGTAAATCTTCCTAAATGCAGAATATTGACGCTAGATATCGTACTCATTGTATGATAGATGATTTGATCTTAAAAAGAGCGATTTGGGTTTCTATGTTTAGGGTCTTAATGTTTGTTTCCTTTGTGGCCTAAAGACTTAAAGTCTTAGAAAGTTCTCAGTCTTAGGTAGTGTGGTAATTTCAGACAAATTGATCCTCCCTGATCAAATGAATTTGGACCGTTAAAATTATAATATAATCTCATATCTTTTGCCAATTTATATTTCAGATGTATCCCTTGCTGACTCCATGTTGGAAACACTAAATGCCTTACCCCACAGGCCAAACCAAATGACTGGGCCCACCATTTTTCGTGTTCCATCTTATCTCCGTAAAAACAAGGAATATCTAATCGAATGTTGTCTGGGCGCAACAACTCAGTCACACTGGCAACATGTGTAGAGAAAATAAATGGTCTACAGTTGTATGCACGCAATTGTTATAGTGAACAAGTAAACATGGATGATGATAGATTCGTAAAGATGTTAATTCTCGACGGGACTTTCATTATTCAATTTTTTATCAAACCTGTTGATTGGTTTATAAGGGAGATTGGATGGGCCCACTTTTGTGTAAGAACCGACTTAATCATGCTAGAGAACCAGGTACCGTTCTTAATTGTTGAGACTTTGTTTGGTCTCTACTACCCTGGTTTACAACGATATTGCAATTTCCTAGAATTACTGGGAAAACGGTTGTGCCCTCCAGAATTAAAATCTGAGAATATTGCACTAACACAAAGCAGATTCCATCACTTGCTCCATCTTTGCCACCTCATAGCAGTCCCTAATATGTCAGCACATGTAACGGTTCAAGTTGGATGTTCTTGCTTCGATCTCTGCAAATGTGTGCATTCTAATAATGAAATTCCAGAGGCACTTCCATGTGCAACTGAGTTGCACAATGCAGGAATCAAGTTTAGAAAGAAGAAGTCTCCATGTAATGTGATGGCTGTAACCTTCCAAGGAGGTATCTTAGAGATCCCTTTAATTTAGATTTATGATGGAACCAAGACCTCAATCATCAATCTCTTAGCTTTTGAACAGAATCAAGTTTTCTCTGTTCCTAGGCATCTCACCAGTTATATCCATTTCATGGATTCTATAATCAACACAGAGCATGATGTAGCAATATTGCAGAGGCATAGTATTATAGAAAATTATCTTTCAGGTGAGGAAGAGGTTGCTCTCTTCTTCAACCAGCTTTGTATTGGTGCTTCTACAACTAAAGGTGATTACCTTTCTAACTTATTCAAGGAGGTGAATCGGCATTATGATTCAAAATGTCATAGGTACAGAGCCAAATTGATGCGTGATTACTTCAACAGTCCATGGTCAATAATTTCTTTCATTGGTGCCCTTATAATTTTGGGTCTTACATTTGCACAAACATACTTGGCGGGTGATGCTTATATCCATCCCTCCCCAAAGTAAGTCCATTAGGATACTGGTACCTGTGTTAGGTTTTCTTCTTTCCTTAGCGCATGTGTACTACTGTATTTTCTTTTGTGCAGCTGAATCTTGTATAATTTTGGATTTAGAAGGATTGTGTTTCGTTGTTGTTGCTTTCCTATGATCAGTGAAATTTCCTGTCTCTTTCATTAAATTTCATGCCTTTGTAATTTGCATCTTCTTTGCAATATTGTTTCTTAGTTCTTAAGGAAAACAAACATTTCTTCTCCAATTACATTGATTTTGGTGGCGAGAGCTTGATTCTTCAGAGCTATTTAAAGTATTGATAGTATAACTCATCTTGTCTTTTACTATATATATGTATCGTAGGTCAAAATTCAGGATATACAATTAATATTAAACGGTAAAACTGTAAGAACAAACACAATATAAATTTGTCATGATGATCCTATTAAAAAATTTAATCACTTGATTTAACTGTCATGAGAAGAAATTGTCTTAATCTTGTTTCCATGCTTCTGGGTTTCAACGCGGATTGAGTTCTACCTATGTTGATTTGATTCAAATGGTGCTTAAAAATTTTGCTAGCCATTTTGTTAACCATCACTAGGTCATATATATAGCAGATATTTAATGCAGGCTTCACAGTTGATTGGATGGGCCGATATAGTTCGCCCAAAGCCCATGTATAAGTTTTAATAGTTGATATAGCAGATCGATATAGACTTCACTGCTTATACTGCATGATCAGTTTACTGCTATGTTCTAGTACCATCAAAATGAAAATAAACAAAGTACATATTCCAAAATTGTCATGTCGGCCGGCAAAAAGTAGCTCCAAACTCTTAAGGGTGCTCACAGCTTAAGGAAGAATGATTGAACAAGCAATTTTCACCAGTAAAATGAGGCATCGCACAAATTCTCAACTCAAGTGATGGAAAAAACAATGAATGAAACCATACGTAATATGCCAATTTACTCCATAATTGGTTTTTGGTCTAGAGGCTCTATGTGAGAGGTTGTGGGTTCAAAATCTAGATGAGAGGTTTTTTATAGATAATTAAATTTTAATGGTTTGACCTTTATCTTTTTTTAAAAAAAAAAAAAAATTACACCAATTTACTTGTTAGTCTATTTTTTATACAAACTTAGTGGCATAGGGCTCGTGTCTTTCCGTTCCGATTTAATCTAGTTACAGATCAACTCTCCGTTAGAATCTACTATTTGTTGGAAATTCAGACAGGATTGTGGATTTTGGTTTTTATTTGAGAGGAGCTTAACAGTATTGATCAATTTTATTCTACAAACTTCCAAACAATACAACAAACGTTTCTTTTCTGTTGTTAATATTCTGTCTACTGTACATTATATCATGGGCCAATTTATACAAACAAAAAAGTCGGTTATACAAATATCTGGACCTACAGACATAGATGTACATTTTCGGGAAATTACATACATCTATAGATTTCTACTAAGTCGGTAAATACAATTTAAAAGTGATTCAAAACTGATCCAGTATATTGGGCTTGAGCTGTCTCTTGCAGACTCCTAGCATTTCCTGGATATCTTCAAGAGAAGAGTATTTTGGGCCTGCTCATGGGTTTTACAAAATTTAATTTCAGCTCCCAAAATATTATTAAAGATAATGAACTATACTAAATTGTACCATAATTTAATTAAGGAGGTGCCGCCTTCAACACGTACCATTTCCGGTCCTTTTAATTTCAATCTCACTTCACGGATAATACTCACCACTCCGCCCTTTCAATCCTGTCTCGTGTGGCCAACGGCCCAGCACTAACTTCTGGTCCTTTTCAACTCTTCTGAATACATATATGATAATGTAAAATGATCTTTGTCCTCCTTAACTTTCTCTGTTATTTGCCTCTCTAGTTGAATTGATTAATACTACCTCTTTCTTTTTCATGCTCTTTCAATTTTTTTACTCTTTCCCATTCCATCGTACTCATACATGTGTGAGTGTTTTGCACAGTTGTGTCATGACCATAAAAACTGTTTGTTGCATATATATCAAAACTAATTTTTAACTAAAATATTTTTTGGGTTTGCATAATGGGGATTTTTAAGGAAGACGATTATCATCAGCCTATGATGATAATGCATTCTTCAATGTTGAGAACTGTAAATTGATTAAAATTATGCACATTTGACTTGCCACATGCATCGATTGAAGACATTGGTTGAGATTTGCGCTAATTAATTTGCGCATAGTTCTACGTACTTCACATGGACTGTTAATCTGTCATCCAAACCATAGCACTTGTACATGAATGATCGATTAAATATTTAAAATCAACGGTTTAGATAGATTATAATGATGTTCACTCGGGCCTTTTGCTCCGGTACCCTAGCATGCGAATAATCAGCTACTTTTCTTTTGAAAAACATATATAGTTCATCCTATAAAAGATCATGCATTCACTTTCTGTTACAGTCTGACACACTCACATACTTCTACACACTTATCATAGTTGCATAAATATTAACTATAAACCTTAATGTATTTGTTTACTGGAAAATGATATCTATTAATCAAAAAGATATAAAAAATTGTATTGAAAAATGATGTTTGTTAATTGAAATATATTACGTGGAGGGGTCTACAACAATGAAAGGTGAACTCTACTGGCCTATTGCTCTTTTCTTTTTTGTGAGGTCTCTTATTATATTCGCTTTTAAGATCTAACTCCTTTATATGTAAGTAATTCTATCCTTTTGACAACAACATTTTTATAGATCAGTTGAGAGATTATGAAAGACAACGATCACCCAAAATGTTTCTCAGCTATGATTCTTTAACATGTTATCATGTAAATATAGTAACGGTAAAATGTTCAATTCGTCAAGGAAATTCACTGGAAAGGAGAAAAACCTTAATTTTATAGGCCATCTCGAACCATGTGTATATTTGACTTCTGATTAAGAAATGACTTAGATCTGAGTTTGTCATTTAGAACTTACTCCGATACATGCTACAGATCCGTTGATCAAGGAAAAAATAATATATATTTATAATAATCATATTTACAATCCGTTGACATTTTTCTTACTATATAAACACTAGCAGAGATGGTGATTCTATACACCAATCATACAAAAAAGTTGCTCGATTGCTGATAAGAGACGATGGATCTTTCACATTCCGTTGATATTGAGGCGGCAGTTCCTCTTGAAGTAGACGGAGATACTTCCGGTGAGAACAGTGCTCAAGGTAATGCTCGCGTTATTTTCTTTCTTAATTTATTTAATACTCATTTCATTAAGATGAGGGTGTTTAATTACTGTTGTTTCCAATAAATTTCACTAAGATTATCTCAAAAGAAAAGTACACCCACTTTTAAATCCACTCAATATAAAATAAAATTTAACAGCATTTTAATTAGAAGTTTATCTATTTTTACGTTTATTAAAGATTCTTTTTCAAATATTTTCAGACTTCCATTGTCAAGACTCAAGATAGGTATTGTCCCTTATCAATAAAAATACATATATATATTAACTATTTAGTATATAAAAATTAGGTTTTGTCACTGAAAAATTATGTATTGTCAATTAAGTGATCCCCTTTAAAGGTTAAGATGCTCCCGTGACAAAGAGTGAGACAAAATATAGTAAAGCAATTATCTTTTCTTTAGGAAATTAATTAATGGGACGGGTTGGGGGGACGAGTTTGTAGATCGTCCGCGTCCCATTTGGTCATTCGGGTTTGTACATCTTTTCTAATCAGTCTTAAGAAATATTCAAAATTCCAATGAATGAGTACGCCGGGAAGAGAAATTCATGTGCTTGTAATTCTGCTATTTTTTTTTCGTTCATTATTACATGTGATCACTACTGACGTTAAGCACCGAATATACAGAGGAGGGATTCTTGACAATTTTGATAATGGTTCATTTCATAAATCTGAAAAAAATATTTAAGAAATCTTAAAAATAAAAAATAATTTGTAGATGTATTTTTAAACTTATAGATTGATTATATTTTTTACAACATTTGATGTAAGCATTGTTTAATAATCCGTCAACATCTCTTTTAAATTTCAACTGTTAAAAATAGCTCAAAATTTTGATAATCTATCAAATGACACTCAAATTGATTGAAATTTGAATCACTGTCAATCTATAAATTAAAAAATAAATCTATAAACTTTTTTTTAGTTTTAAAATTTTTTAAATATTTTTTTAAATTTATGAAATATGTCATTATGAAGATTGGTTTAGGGTTCATGGTCGGGTCGGGCGGGTTTGTCAGGTCAGGTCGGGTTCTGCCACCTCTACAAATAGCTCGTAATAATCTTGACATAATTAAGTTGGATGATGCTCTTAAAACAATAAACAATAAATTAATCTTGTATGCCAATCTTTAAAAAATCATTAAAAATTGCTAAAATTTTCTAAAAATGAAAAATTTTGGGATTCTACAAGTTAATTATGTCAAGATTATTATAAGCTATTTAGATTAAATTTTCGGACATCGGATCCTCGAATTCGAACTATAAGCGTTTTGGTAAAATGTGTCATGTTTTTATGTATCATTTAAAAAAATCTAGAATAAATACTTACAAATCTCCAAAAATGAAAAATTTTTGTGTGCTATAAGATTTAATATGAAGAATTTATTGAACCATATAAATCGAAATTTGGAGGTGATTTGATATGTTTTTGGATCCTGACTCACGGAGCAACCCGTGAGTCATGACTCATTTTAGCAAAACTATATATATATATAGAGAGAGAGAGAGAGAGTAAAACTACCGTGTTCTTAAGCTCATGGGGGCCTCCCGTGAGCTTAACACAAAAAAAAGTATCAAATCACATCCAAATTTTGATTTATATTGATTCGTATGGCTTAATAAATTCGTTATATCAAAATCTTATAGCATGCAAAATTTTTTTATTTTTGGAGATTTTTAAGTATTTATTTCGGATTTTTTAGTAGCAACTATAGAATATTAATAAAATAATCAAAGTTTCATATGTAACTTTTAAAAAATCCGAAACAAATACTTAAAAATTTCTAAAAATGGAAAATTTTTACACATCACATGATTTTGATATAAAGAATTTATTGAGCCATATAAATCAAAATTTGGATATGGTGTGATACGTTTTTGAAGTTAAGTTTGCGGGAGGCCCCCGTGAGCTTAAGAGCACGCGAGATTTACTCATATATATATATAGAGTCCGGCTACGGTGCTTCCATAAGCATTTCGGACCGAAACGCTTACGGTCGAAATTTAAAAATCCATCCAACTTAATTATGTCAAGATGATTATGAGCTATTTAGATTAAAATTTCGGATGACGAATTTTCGAATTTCAACCGTAAGCATTTCGGTCCGAAATGCTTATGGAAGCACCGTAGCTGGACTATATATACATATAGAGTTGGGTTACGGTGCTATGCATAGCAAAACGACATTTTTGCTATGCGCTCGTATCTCAAGAACCGTAACTCGGATGCCCGATCTGATTCAACCGTTGCGTTCTTCATATTGAAATCTCATACGATACTAATTTTTTCTATTTTTGGAGATTGCTAACTATTTTTAAAGATTTTAAAAAATGATCCTGAATATGAGTTCCAAATAGATTACTTTATTATTTTTTTTGTCCATCTTTCAAAAATCTTTAAAAATAGTTAGCAATCTCCAAAAATAGAAAAAAATAGTATCCTATGAGTTTTCGATATGTAGAATGCACCGGTTGAATCGGATCGGCCATCCGAGTTACGGTTGTTGAGATACGAGCACATAGCAAAAACATCGTTTTGCTATGCATAGCACTGTAACCCAACTCTATATATATATATAGAGTCTAGCTACGGTGAGTCATGACTCACGGGCTGCTCCGTAAGTCACGATCCAAAAACCTATCAAATCACCTCCAAATTTTGATTTATATGGCTCAATATACATGTGCTAGCTGAAAATAACAATGGAGATGGATTTATAACTCGTATACATGTACTAGCTGAAACAAGCAATTTCTTTTCTTTTTTCATAAAATTAAAATAATTATGTCAATTTATTAGTATGTACAAGTACAATCAAAATTCAACAAGGTTTTTGCTATTTCCTTCTGCAAGCCAAATTGTTATAAAACCAGCTTTCTCAAAATTGGTTTTTATTTTTATTTTTTATTTTATTTTTAGTTTATTTAAGATTTAGTTAATGTAACCAATATATTTTTTGTTAAAGTAATACAAAAAAAAAAAAAACCATCTATTGTACCGGTGATATATTTTGGATTAGAAGAAAAATGGAAGGAGCAATATGGTCTTTACATACTAAAAACATATATTTTCTTTTTAAACTAAACCTTAGGCGCTATTGATCCTACCATGTCACCAAACAACTGCTCCTCAGTGGGATCAAATTATTGATAAAAAAATTAGTTTTTTGAAAAACTAATTTTTTTACATACACGTTGAATAACACAGTGCTCACAAGATGTTTGATAAAATAATCCGACCAAACTGTAACTGCTTCAGTAATTTCATCCGTAGTTTGACCATTATACCCTTATCAGCCTTTAGAATGGTAAATAAGTAATATTCGACAAACTGACATGTCTGATCAAAATTGTTAAAAATTCTAAAAATAATGTTATTTCTTTTGTCTATTTACATTTCAGAGGAATCCCTTGTTGGCTCCATGTGGAAAACACTAATTGCCCTACCCCAGAGGCCAAACACACTGAATGGGCCCACAATTTTTCGTGTTCCATCTAATCTCCGTAAGAACAAGGAAGATTTAATCGAACCAACTGTGGTCTCCATAGGGCCATACCATCATGGTCGCAAGCACGTAGCACCAATGGAGGATAAAAAGTGGTGGTTGCTCCAAGACATTCTATCTGAGTGTGACAACAAAGTCACGCTAGAGGCATGTGTAGAGCAAATCAAAGGTCTACAGTTGCGTGCTCGCAACTGTTACAGTGAAAAGGTTAATATGGATGATGATAGTTTCGTCAAGATGTTGATTCTCGACGGGACTTTCATTATTCAATATATTTGCAAATCTTATGATTGGTTCAAGATAGAGACCGGATGGGCCTCTTATTGTTTGAAAACAGACTTAATCATGCTGGAGAATCAAATACCGTTCTTTGTTGTTGAGAGTTTGTGGGATCTCTACTATCCTAGTGTACCACTAATAAATCCTGAATTCCTGGAAATTATGAGAGGAATTTTATGTTATCATTTCATATTAGCGAATACTACTGTACCACAAAATGGATTCCATCACTTGCTTCATATCTGCCACCACATAGTGGTCCCTGATATGTCAGTACATGTAGCAGTTCTACCTAGATGTTCTTGCTTCGGTTTCTGCATATGCGTGAGTTCTAAGCATGAAAATCTAGATATACTTCCATGTGCAACAGAACTGAAAAACGCAGGGATCAAGTTTAAAATGAAGAAGTCTCCCTCCAATATAATGGATGTAACTTTTCAGGGAGGCAAGTTAGAGATTCCTTTTATTAAGATTTGGGATGAAACCAAGCCCTTCTTTCTGAATCTCTTAGCTTTTGAACAGAGTAAGGTTTTCTCTATTCCAAGGCATCTCACCAGCTATGCCCGTTTTATGGACTCAATAATCAACACAGAACATGATGTAACAATATTGCAGAGGCATGGTATTATAGGGAATATGCTTTCAGGTGAGGAAGAGGTTGCTCTCTTCTTCAACCAGCTTTGTATTGGTGCTTCTGAAACAAAAGGTCATTACCTTTCTAACTTAACCAAGGAGGTGAGTCAATATTATGACTCAAAATGCCATAGGTATAGAGCTAAATTGATGCGTGACTACTTCAACAGTCCATGGTCATTAATATCTTTCATTGCTGCAATTATAGCTTTGGGTCTTACTTTTGCGCAAACATACTTCGCTGGTGATGCTTATTTCCATACCTCCCAAAATTAAGTCCGTTGGGATATTGGTACTTATGTTAGGTTTTCTTTCCTTACTATCGTTAGCATCTGTACTCTTATGTTTTCTTTTGTTATGTTACTTGTTGCACTATCTTGTATAAGTTTGGATTTGGATTTATGGATATTGTGTTTCGTTGTTGTTGCTTTCCTAAGATCAATGGAATTTTCTTGTTTTCTCTTTCTTTAAGTTTCATGCCATTGTACTTTGCTTCTTCTTTGCAATATTGTTTCTTAGTTCTTAAATATAACAAACATTTGTACTCCAATTAAATATTTTTGGTGGCCAGCTTGATTCTTCAGAGCTATTTTAAAGTAGAGATAGTATAACTCATCCTATCTTTCATTATGTGTATCGGTTGGTCAAAATTTAGGTTGTATAATTAAAATTAAACGGCAAAATTGTATGAAACACAATATAGATTTGTCATGATGATCTTGTAAAGAATTTTAATCACTTAAATTAATTGTCTGTTGACCCCTGAAAAGGGTCACCTTTGAAAAAGCAAAGTCAAAAATGCTGATCAAGAAACTCAGAAGCAAAACAAAGAAAAAGGGAGAAAAGAAGAAAGGACTGATGACAGAGAGATTCAGTGAAAAGACCAAGCTGATGACAGAGAGATTCAGCCGGAAAGATTCTTCAAATAGGTCGATGAAAGAAGCATTCGACTGAAAATTCCTTAAAAAGACAAAAAGAAAGTCAACCGAGGAAAGCTGTTAACAAAGTTCAGCTAAAGAATTTGACCAATGGTCAACTACTTGTTGCTATGAGAGAAAACAAATGTCTCTCATAACTTCAAAAAAGTTTATTTAACTCAGCATATTGGGATTCTCCTCCAAATCCTGGGAATTCTGATATGCTAATTATAAAAATCTGAGTTTTTGAGCTCAAGAAATGTAAGAAATAAGTTAGCAGCCAATAAGTAGCCAAACAGACAGCAGGCAACTGAGTCAGGAACTAGAACCGGAACAGAGTCACTCAAGCGCTTCAATAGTCCCACATCTACTATTCTGACAACAATCAAGAACATATACATTGAGACTTTGTGTTCCGAATCAAGCAGTTCGGAGACACCAGAAGATGTCAAGAATATAACAACTCAAGACATCTGCTGGTGCCCCCAAACTGCTTTTGTCACAAACCAAAGGGAGAGATGAAATGGGAGGGATCATGTTAATCTACACGAAATTCTGATAATTTTGACATATCATTCGTAAAATTCTGAGCACCAGAGCCCAAGATATGCAAATTCATAATCTGGCCAATCAGGAGGTGACACGTGGCAGTCAAAGTCAGGTCAAACTAACAAGTGGGGCCCACATGCCAGCAAGGAAAATAGAAAAAAATCAGATTTATCAACCAATCAGGAGGCGACACGTAGCAGTCAAAGTCAGGTCAAACTGACAAGTGGGGCCCACATGTCAGCAAGGAAAATAGAAAAAAATCAGAATTTTCAACCAATCAGGAGGTGACACGTGGCAGTCAAAGTTAGGTCAAACTGACAAGTGGGGCCCACTTGTCAGCAAGGAAAATAGAAAAAAATCAGATTTATCAACCAATCAGGAGGTGACGTGTGGCAGTCAAAGTCAGGTCAAACTGACAAATGGGGCCCACTTGTCAGAAGGGAAAAACAGAAAATCTAATTTAATTTTGGGCCAGAATTGATTTCTAGGCCGGATGTTTAAATTGGGCCGAATCGATATATAAGGAATTAGATGAAACTAAGAAATAGGCCCAGTTTCCTAAATCAGCCCAAAGACCCAACAGAATTCAGAAAGGAACTCTGACAAGTGGGGCCCACCTGTCATGGACAGAACACAGAAGATCTGAGAGAATAATAGGAAAATGTGTGGCATATCTCTGTGACCCATCTAAAGCCTAAAACCTACCCTCTACACCAAAAGCTACACAGTTCTATTCACAGAATAAATAAAGAGCTGGGATTTGAATTATGGGCTGGTTAATGGGCTAATCAAGTTAATTAGCCAAATGGACCAATCATGGGCCGACACCTGTACAAATCAGATTAATCATTCCACTAATTGAATTTCTGACACATGGGGCCCACCTGTCAGTTCAATAATGGGGCCCATCTGTCAGATAAAAGAGAAGAGAGGAATCTCTCCTTCGCCGCGCTGCCACCACCTTCTCCGGCCAAATTCTCCCAACTCCGACCACCATTTCAAGCAAATAATATACCAATCGAATTGTCTATTCAAGCTCTATCCAATTATGCCCTAATTACAAGCTATTGTGCACTGTACAAAGAATGGTGACATGAGAACCAGAAAAGGGGGAAAACTAACCTGAGATGCTCAACTCCGGTGATGGTGGTTGCTGAGCTCAATTGATGCTTGCCCAAGCTTGCCTACACCTCCACGATGATGTTCAATGTCTCAAATGTCCTTCTCCAAGCTCCTAGCAGTGAGTTCGACCCCCAAAGCCTCTGACAGCCCTTCAAATAGTAGCTCAAGGCTCGGGCTCAACTCTAAAGCTTCAATTGACCAAAACAAACCTCAAAGAATCAATAAACATGATCTAATAATGATGGGTAACATGTTAATTGATTAAACAACATGTCAATTGAGTGAAAAATTAAAAATCAAGATGAAACAGTAACCTATATCAAGTTCAGTCCCAAACTGAGCCCAAGCTTCAAACTTTCTTCGATTGATTGATCCCCTGAGCATCAATTAGAGTAGAGAAGATGTTAAAACATGATCTCAAACATTAAAAACCATGAGAAGAAATGAATTGATGAAACTGATATTGAAACAGTGAAAGAAATTGAAGAATTCACCTCCAAATCGATTCAATTGAAAAAGAGAGGGGATGAGTATAGAGGAGTGAAAAGGGGTGTTTTATACTTAGGAGTTGAGTAGAAAGGGGTGAGAACTCGTGCTCTCAACTGAGTAACAGAATTTCAAAGGAAAATGACCACAATGCCCCTGCAGCCTTGAAATTCAAACTAAATAAATAATTGGACTTAATTAGGTTGATTAAAGGGTTCAATTAGACTCAAATAAGATCCATTAAGGGCCAGGAAAGGATTCAAGGCATGAAACAAACTCTGAAATTACTGTGGGACCCTAACAGTAGCTGGTTTCTTAGATGGAATCAGTGCAGCAAGCACCAAGCATCACAGCAGCACTCTCCACTGCATTGCCTCACTGCTCCATGCTCAATTAAGTCCCCCTCACCTCCCAGAAGGGATCCAAGGCACCTGAGCTCAACAGAAAAGCTTCTAGAAGCTGCTAGAAGCTGTTCCAGTGCTGAAACAGTTTTCAGCTGGAACTGGTTCATACCAACACAGCTCAAATCACTCCAAATCACTGCAGCAACCTCATAGACCATGTGCAGTATCAGAGAATTGATCTTTCAATCGATTTAAACCTCTCCAAAGCCCCAAACTTGGCTGAAATCAGTGCATGACCAATTATGACTGGAAAATAGGCCAATCTTTACCAGATCACACAAACCAAGTCCAGGGTTGATTCTCAAGCCATTTGAACATTGCCCAGGCGCCAACTAACTCCCCCCAAGCTGCCAAACAGATCCAAGGGCTGAAATTGAATAAGAACACATCAAAATCAAATCCAAGGGCTAAAATTGAAATAAAACAAGCTCAATCCATGGGACACGATCCTGACCAATCAGAGAAGGTTCCTTCCCCTCTAAGCATCATCAAATCATCCCTATAAATACCCCCTCTTATATCAAAAAGAGGGAACACAAAAAAAAAACCCACTGAAACTCTGCCAAAATTTACCAGAATTTGAAATTGAGTTGAAAACCTATCCAAATCATCTCTCCACTCTCTCAAACCTGTTAGGTTAGCCTCAAATCACTGTAATCCAGGTGTTAGAAAGTGTAATTCAAGAGAAAAAGGTGATAAATTAAGTGTAAAGCTGCTGTTATGAAATGAAAGAAATAAACAGTAAATCAATTACTGTTTTCTTGTGTTTTGAGCAATAAATTTGTGATTCTCTTGATTGTTTGAGTAATTTAATGCTTTAAGATGCATAGATATTGATCTGAACTGCTTGATTCTTGAATTTCTTGCATAAGAACATTGATCTCTTTCAAATAAATTGATTTTCTGAGATTAATGGATCTGAAATGCATTTGCATCAATTCTTTTGCTTTATTTCAGTTAAATAAGATAAATTAAGTTCAAATGCAGCTAACATGAGTTGCCTTGTGCTCTCATGACCTCTTGTGAGCTTGCTCGAAGAGTGAGTTGCTTTAAAAGTTAATAAACAATTGAAATCAGCACACATGAGCTTGCTTAAGCAACTCATGACCTCTTGTTGAGTTTAACTCCACTCTGGCTTAATTACTGTGTTGAGCATGCTCCACAGGGTGACTCTCATAGCAAAAGCATGAGAGGGGGGGTTGAGCTCAACAAAAGCTGCTGCCCCCCCAGTTTCCTGAGAATTGAGTGAATAACTCATTCTGGAAGCTTATTTTGACATCAAATTCTCCTTTCACAAGGGGAAATGCTGCCAAAATTGCTCCAGGATGAGTTATGAACTCAAGGAAACCTTTTTGAAAAGATTTCACCTACAAAATATAGGGGAAATGCTGCCAAAATTGTTCCAGATTCAAGAAACTGGAAGAGTAACAGAAATTTTGCTAAGATCAACTCCTCTCTGTGGATTTATGTTCATAACATAATTAAGTCACATTTTCTATATGTCCATAATGAAGTTATAAGCATTTCTCATGTAAAAATTGTTGTCAAATTTTGTGTAGAAAAATTCATATGAAAATCATAAGATCTCCTGCACAAAATGACAGAAAATGCCCTTAAACTGAAAATTTATTGAAACATTGGCCTTCCTGATTTAAAAGTTGTACAAATTATACACCAAAATGCTCACAACAACATGCACTAACTCACTGTTAAGGTTGTTTAAACACTCATGTTCAAAAAAATATCATACAAGTCCAAAATCAGTAAATCTGACTGTCTGTAACACTGAATTGCAAGTCTGAACTTCAAAGAACTGATCTTGATGCATATTTTTTGTTCTGGATGTATATTTCAAATATTTTATATGAAAAGATCATGATTTCCTGAAAAGGTTTCATGTATAAAGTTTGACCTAATTCTCTGTAAATAAATTCTCATAAAAATGACAAACTGACAACTGCATCAGCTCAGTTTTCTGTCCCTTCTCTGGAAATTTTAATAACAAATTGATCACATTTTTCTGCCTTCACAATGCATATTTTTGATAATTTTAATACATTCCTGACATGATTTTAAGCAACTTTCATGTTTTACACTTGATCTGATTCATTGTAAATAAATTCCTACAAAAATGTGAAATTTCTGACAAGTTCTGTGAAAGTTTGCAGATTTAACCCTGAGAACAAGAATTTCAACAACATTGTGTACAAATTGGAATTAGAACATTTGATAAATATAAAAGTTGTTTCTAACATCTTAATGAACATTTCTGTTTAAAAACATTGAACTGTCACATTCAAAATATTGCAAATAAATCAAACTGGTAATTTACCAGTTTTCTGTCAATTTCTACACAACTGATAAACTCAAATTCAAATGTGAAATTCAAGTTGCTTTGTGAAGTAAGTGGTGCCAATACACTGCACACACTGTAAATAAATTGCTTGCATGATTTAAACGAGTTTTCATGTGTCAAATTCATGCACTGATATTCAAAAAACTAAAATCTGGTACCAAGTTCACATCTGTTGTACAGTCCAAATTGATTTAAATTAAATGTACATACATGTTCTTCACATCAAGACGATTCAAACAAACCAAACCTCACACAAATTGGTTAAGAATTGAGTTAGAATTTTGAAATCGAAATCCAAGTCAGAACTTGACACAGCACTTCAAGAACGAGCTCATTCGAGTTAAATCTGAGCCCCCTCAGCTCAATCCAACACCGTAGATGTGTTCCCCTTGATGAAACGATCCCAATGGTGTTGGCCGATCAAAAATCCGACCATCCACCGCCGAGATCCGCCGCGCACAGCCACCGACGGCCCAGATGAGCCCAGTTCATATCAGGAGCAGCACGAATCTTAATGTCAATCCCACAGATCTCATTTCTGTCAGTAGCACGAATCTTGATGCAGATCTAAGAACAACACGAATCTTGATGCAGCCTCAGGAAAGGAACAGGCCAATTCAAAATTAAAAGTTGGCCCAAAATCCAAATATGTCCCAAAATTAAAAGTTGGCCCAAAACCCAAATTGGCCCAGAAATTAAATGTCGGCCCAAAACTAGAATTCAGCCCAAAATTCAAAGTCGGCCCAAAACCAGAATTGGCCCAGAAATTGAAATCTGGCCCAAAATCCTGTTAAAGTGATTTATCCCGGATTTTCAATAAAAATAATTCTAAAAATAGTTCCCGAACTCCAAAAATTTCGAAATAAATTTGAAAATTCATAAAAAAATATTTTTGATTTTTTCATGTAAAAACATTTTTTTCATTTAAAATTCGAATTTTCAGATATAAATTCAAGTTCAAATTTGAAAGAGAAAACATCCTTTCTTAAAAAAAAAAGAAGAAAAAAGAAGAAAACAAAATCTTTTCGAATCAAAGGGCAAAATCCAGATTTGAAATCATTGAACACCTGAATGTTAATTAGGCCAACCGGTTACTAGTTCGTTGTTCAGACAACTGATGAAAGCAATACCAAGCTACCAAACGGCAACGTCTTGCACTTCAGTTAGGAGATCTGACGAGAGAAAAATTCTCGGGACCACCAGAGTCGATTCCAGATTTCCTCCAATTGACGGTTGATCATACCCCGACAGAGAGACCAGGCGTGAGGCTGTAAATTGGATCCTCGGTTGCAGATAGACTACCAGTTCTGATCTGACGATCGCAGATATCGCTCGTAGTGATTAAGAAGCCAAATTTCACACTCGAACGATTGCTGCTTACTAAGTCGTAGGAGGCCTGAAAGAGACATAAGCGTCTCCGAGACCATCAAAACGTGTCCGAGGTTTCCCCGCTAACATAAACCTGAAAGAGACATAAGTGTCTCTGGGACCATCAAAACGTGTCCTAGGTTTAATCTACTAACACTTATTAACATTCACTAACGAAATAAATGACAATCTTGACGTTTAAAAGTGTGCATTCATTCATGCATATCATTTAGATTGTTTCCTTTGTTTTGTACAATAATTGCACACATTTTAGCATTTTCCTATTCTTAATCAGAGGTGCCTGGATTTAACAGATTCAGGGTAATTAACGATGAGGGCTTGCGCTCATTAGAATCCAAGACCCCACAATCATTTGAAAATAACAAAACCCTTGCACGTGAGTGTCTGAGAGTAAGTGTTTCGCAACGTCTACTAATAAACGCATGCGTACAGGGGTGACCGTGTCCTTTTCCCGACGAAAACGTTGTCTCTTTAGAGAGCGCCTCCTCGGGCGGCGAAAGGGGTGGCACATTGTCTTACAAGGAATTTGTCTTAATCTAATATAAAGAGATGAACAATGAGCAGCAGCTTCACTATTTAGGGCCAAGGTTTAATTTTTAATCTAGGCTTTTCATGCTTCTGGGTTTCAACAACATCAATAAATGATGTTTCTTTCTTGAAAAAATGAGCAACGGCAGGCATATGTAGTGCTTGTATTTTGTCAAAACTCACGTCAGAAGCCTATTACAAAATTTTGTAGAAAAAAAAGGCAATTGTGCAGTGCATTGTTGCAAAACATTAGAGTAGCAGGAAATAATTTACCAGTATACTCAGTCAACAGCATTTTTCAAACCATCTGGTATTATACGAAGAAATAGGTACCGGAGAGGCGGGGACAAAACGAGAAGAAGTCTCAAAAAATTAATTGAGACAGAGTTCTTTCATGTCCATCTATCTGAACATATCGAGCTTTTCTGCACAGATAGAGTTCTACCCATTTTGATCGGATTTATAAGTGGTGCTTGGAAATTTGATTGCGATGTTGTAACTATCGTTAGTTGATTGGGTTTCCTCTCATTACAGCTATGCCACAGACTGTAAAACTGTCGTTGCTTTAAATGAAGCCTGTTGAACTGTATCATTATTTCATCATCTGTATTATTCTGTTTATTTATTGGATGCATACTTTGATATGATGAGGTGCACTTTGAGTCCTAAAGTTTTTGAAAATTTTGAATAATTTTAGACCTTCTAATAGTTGTCTGACGATCCAACAAGTTGCTCATTAGTCACTATGCAATACCAGTATGACCACTTTTCTGCCATGTTCCAGTACCATCAAAATGAAGATAAACAAAACACATCTATGTTTCAAAATATTCAGGTCGGCCAGCAAAATGTACCTCCAAGTTCTCAAGCCGTGCTCACAGCAAAACGAAGTATGATTGAACAAGCCATTTTAAACAGTAAAATGAAGCATCACGCATATGCGATGATAGGGAACTATGCCATCTTTAAAACATTCAAAACAAATTGTTAAAAAACTTAAAAAATAGAAAATTTGTGTATCGTAGGAGACTTTGATATAAAGAATTTAATGAGAATCTTAAATCAATATTTCATAATGATTTAGTATGATTTTTGAGTTAGGAGCACTGTAGATTTGCAACTGAAATTGACAATGATTGTGTTAAGTGTTAATTATTACTAGTTCAAATTAATCACATATAATATTATTACCAAAATAATATATTTTATCGTCTTAACGATGCAAATTGTGTATCGAAAAAGTCGAATAAGTAAATTTCTTACAGATCATGAATCGCAGCTTGTGGCCCAATTTAAATTACAAAATTTGATGTTTCTTATAAGTTATAACAGATACAGATCGACTTTGCCGGTTGGACTGAATGGATCTAGTTCGTATTAAATTAAGCCCACGTACAAGACGTTATTAAAGAGTGGATCAACAAACGTCTATTTATTAATCTCGTATACAATTTACACTTTTTATTTGATGATGGTGGGCTTTCAGTCCTAAAGTTATAGAAATGTGCATAATTTGGGTATTATATATATTAGTTCTCAATCTAGTATAGTAATTACTATATATTCACAGTACGTATGACCAGCTTAATTACTGCATTGTGCCAATAAGATTCAAACTGAAAATAAACAAAACAAAATTTGAAAATTTTCAGGTGGGCCGGAAAAATACACAGCTCCAAGTTAAGCCGTGACTCGTCCCAAAATAAAGCTGATTGAATCAAGCAAAATTAACGAAGCATCATGAAAATGATTAAGGTATATATAGAAATAAATAAAAGAATACAGAAGTATACCAAAATTTTATGATTTTCAATGTTCTCTCATGAGTTTATTGGCTCGACTAGATAGAAGTATCTGTTATATTTCGAAATGTATTTGTTACTTTCATATAAATCTATGAATGTATGAACAGTTTTTTCGAAATGTACGGAAGACAAATCAATGTAACTATATAATTTTGGAAGAAAAAAGCAGCCATCCAAGAGTGCGACATCACCCTTTCAATACACGGTTTCTCATCTCAGAATTCTCATCCAGCGAATTTAAGAAAAATAAAAAATAAAAAAATGAAGAGACGCTTCACTTCCTTGAGTTCCTTTCCTTCTATTCATTTCTCTCCAGTCACCATGAAGGGGCGCTTCTTCTTCTCTTTTATTCTTTAGAAAAGCTTCACAGCGGCGACGCTTCTTCTCCCCAATCGACAGAAAGAACGCTACTTTCTTCTTTTCCGCTCGCCAGAACGCCCATCTTCTTCTACTCTCCGCTCGCCAATCGTCTTTATCCACCCTCCTCTCCGGTCACATTTATCTTCTAGAAGTTTTCACTCAATAATTAAACCTTTTTTAAAAACTCGATCTTCACTCTAAAATCTTAATCGTTTTTTCAGGAAACCGGTTTGGAAATATTGCCGTTGGTGCATCGCATGACATAATTCGCACACTGTTGCAGACCAGTATCAGACTATTTCCGATTGAGAAGTTACAATATTGACCAGCACTTCAGGTACAATTTATTAATTCATACTTAATTGATTGAAACTGTACCTTTGTGGCATTAAAACATTCTAATATGATCAACTTCATATCTTAATGGCAATGGCAATGAATGAAAGATAGTTTTGTTGTCTTAATTAGAGTTTTAATTGGAACTGTATCTCAGTTTTTCACGTAACTTACTTTTATCTAAAGAATTCACATGTTCTATTTGGTATGCAATCTAACAAATTTATAATTAGATGGTAATAAGTTTTCATCATATGATTTTTCCAAGAAAATTGTTGCTCTTTGAAATCAGCCATTCATCAAGACAAAACAAAAACAAGGTAAATTCTATCAACATCTCCCCTTTTACTCCCTATTACATTGTTAGTCCGATAGCTTGGTGCACTCCTTTGAACATCAGTAAATGTTGGTAGTAACTTCTTAGTTCTTACCTTATTCTATGATTGTGAAGTATGAGTAGGAACTTTCCTGCACCTTTTCGCAAGTTAAATAAGATAGGAATTTCTAAACAATTTCTTCCCAATTCAACCAATTTTAAAATTTCTCATGTTTTCCCACTATATAAGCATGATTGCAAAAACAATTTGTGTAGCCTAACCATGATTTTTAGTAATTTCTATGAACTGTTTCTTTCAGCAAGAACAATTTGCCTCCAAACTATTTAGTACTTTCTGGTCATAAATTCGTATAGTCTAACCATGATTTTTAATTTTCACATTTACAGTTACATTGGACTATTGATTTAGGTACTTTCCATTCATCCAATAATATTTCAAAGAGGAAACATTATTACTGATTGCTTTCTGTAAAAACATAAGTGCAATTGGAGCATTATTCCTTTTCAAATTCAAGAATAAGGCTTATATTTGTTCAATTAGTGCTTTGTCAATTGAAAATTCTACAAAGAAAAGTGGTTTGTCAGTTTCTAATTTGTGCCAAAACTAGAAACAAGGGATTAAACTATACCCACTATAACTAATACCAATTGATATCTGTATCAAGCTAACAGTAGTATTTGATATCAGTATCAAGCTAACAGTAGTATAACTAATACTAATACTGATTTGTTTTCATGTTTTCTTTATATTCGGTTTCATCTCTGTACGACTATGTGCAGTCTGAAGATGAAGTAAAGATCATAGACAAGTTCTGATGGAGAGAGGTGGGGCATCTATCTTCCTCTCAAAATTAAAACTACAACATTATCAGCAATTATTAAGGATATCTATTTTCTTAACATTGAGTATCACTGTAAATTAAATGATGCTTGAAAAGTTGCTTTAAATCTAGAGAGCAGCCCCTCGATAGAACTGTAGACAGCCGTGATATAAACAATTTACAGGCAATAAAACTTGCTAGATTGGAGAGAAGAGTTCATGCCCTCTCATGGACCAATGCTCCTTAGTCGGAAACACAACCAAAAGGATCGTCTACTGGTATTCAATCTCCCATTATTTTTTTTTTTTTTTGTGCTTCAAATTTTCTTATCCATCGATATTCAAATTCCCACTAAGTTCTACCGTACTTTAAACATTCGGTTCATCAATGGGGTTTCCTTTTTTTATTTCTACAGATTGCTGAACAAAAATATTATGGAGTCATCCGCAATCTAATTGGATCTCACATACCACTAAAAATTATTTAAGGTGCCATTCATCCTCTCAACTTTAGTAATCAGACTTTGCTAATATGCCTAAACTGTCTTATTTATTAACATGATATCTTTGCTGTGTTTAAAGTTTAGAGCCACCAGAAAAACCAACAAGTAATTGTCTATTCATACTTTTAAATTCCTCCAATTTTAATTTGGCTTGATTGTATTAATTTAATTTCAACCAATCTTGGTAAACAAATTTTTTACTTAAATATTGGTTATCTTTTTGCAATGTTATAGCTTTTTGACCAAAAACCTTTCCTTGAATCTAATATTTCCAATTAGCAATGCAATGAAAGTCTTCCATAAATTTAAGCACAGAAATGTTGAAGAAACACCATAGCAACAGAAGTAAAAACTTATAAGAAAAAGGCGGCGGTTTTAGGAAGCCTATCCAATCTTTTGTTTGAAAGCTGTTCAGTTACAAAAGACCTTTTGTGCGTAGTCTCTCCACTCCAAACAAGCAAACGGGGAAAAGTAAGTTTTTGTTCATTTCATTGCAAATGAAACTCTGTTCAAAATATGACGACAACAATATGGTGCATCTCTTGCAAATCTGTAGCATTAATCAACATAATTTTCACCTCAATTCCTATGCGGCATATGCCATTTACCAGTAAGAGTTATGCATCTTCTCTTTCTATTGTGACTGCTTTCTTTTGAAATTTCTTCAATATCAGTCTACATGGATGGGCTTCAAGTTGTCACCGCCTTCAAAACTAATGAGAGCAAATAGAGGGTTATACATATTTGAAGTTGGCAACTGTTTTCCTCTGGATTTTAGTGAAGTGATGTTTTTGTTATTTATGTTATTGTTACTATGTGTAACATCTCCAAATTTTCGGCAATTACAAAAATATTTTAATCGAAAAATTATTGGCAAAATAATAAAAGAACGATGGAATATGGTGAATAGTAATTAAGATTTCACTAATATTTTCTAAGAAAACAATTGAAATTAACCAGGGTTTTGAACAATTACTTGTAGGAACAAGGAAATTAAAAATCGTGTCAACAATTATGATATGTAACAAGTAATTAATATTGGTTAAGAAATTGATTAAAGGTATCAGACATTTAACTAATGATATATAATGAAAAGACTGCATTAAATTAAATTGCTCAATCAAAACTAGTGACAATCGTAAGGAAATCAAATAATTCTTAAAAAAAAAAAAAAAAACAAAACCAGAAAATTCTTTCCCTTCTCATTATTTCTTTCTTTCTTTTCGTTCCTTCCTTTTTCTTTCTGTATACGGAGGCAGGAGGCAAGCAACAGCAGCCCCTCCACTTGTCGACGCCAGTGCCACCTCCACTTCGCCGGACGCCAGCGCCGCAATCGACTCGCCCCGCCGCTACGCTGCCCGCCCTCCTCCCTTGCCCCTCCTTTCCTCCTCTCGGCTGCAACAGCCCCCAACCCGACCACCAAAATCCACCTCCGGCGCCGCCCCATTCCGGCCACCCCACCGCCGACCGACACCACCATTCAATTCCTCTCATCCTCCTCTAGCCACTTCTCTAACCAATTTCACAAACCCACCACTCCTTCCCCTCTTCCCTCGTCAACCCTAGAACCGTCAAAAACCGACGTCGCCGGAAACCGACACCAACCTTCAAATTACCAGCACCTACACCATCTCCACTACTCCCGTAACCTATTCCACCAACTCTCCACCGCCAATTTCACTCCGAGCCGCCACTTTCAGCAACCCGGTCATACAACCTTTTTACCGAAATTGACGTGGGCAAATCAAAAGAAGCTGCCGGCCGAGCAAAGCGAGCACGCGGGAGCGGAAGCATCGGAGGAGGAAGCTAACTAACGAGGTCTCTCGGAACACGTCATCGATAAGGTAGCGGCCGTACCGACTTTGTTTCCTTCCTCTTCTCTTTGAATATCCAGTCCATCTTGGCACTTAGATGCAATTAATACATACACCAGTAGTATGAATAAGATATAAACGTAATTTATAAGATAGCATCAGGTTCTGCGCACTGATGCAGAAAATTGAGTAGTTACCAGTAAAATAGAGTGTATGGTGCTGCTGGAGAAAACATAATTCGAATTAGAGTGATAGATGATAAACTGTGACATGTTATACACAAGTGGTGCCTGGTCAGTTGGTCCATGTATGCCTATAATATAATTAAAATATTAATTAAGAGATGTCATGTAGAACCACGGCTCAAGTACTTCTGCTGGAGACAAATTCATTCTTGGAAATTTGGTTAAATCTTAGTCTCCAGTCAAACTACTATATCCTGTTCATTTTCATATCCAATTTATATGGAGTTTGATTCATTTGATTCATTTGACCGATATTCAAGGTTCAGAAAGATAAGATGGGTGTCAGGTTTCTAATAAAAGATAAAAAGGGACAAATCATTACATGATATTACATATTTTACTAATAGTTTTAAAAAATGGTTAATTTCCTTATCATCATTATACAAGAGAATAGTCTGAGTTGAATGAAATTGTTTTAATTAATTAAGTAGTTAGTAATTTAATTATTCTTTCATAATATGGATTTCGGTTTCAGCTTAATATTATATGGTCTGAACAATAATCAAATATTTCCATTTTCTAATAAATTACAGAAGGATTTAAAGAATTTGAGGGGACATTACGCTTAACTAAATTATACAAATAACCAATTGATCAATCGGCTTTTCAGTTTGATAGGATATATATTCTCGGATCGGCTTCCAAATCTAACATGTCAAGATCAATTCATGTATTCATTCTGAATTTGGAGTGTCAAGTATTATTCAACTATCCTTCCAGTGTCGGTCATAAATCAGAATCCTTCGTATCAGGTAACCGGACTTCTCTATGACTCGATTTACTGTTTAGTAGTTAATTGTTATTTTCAGTTCTTAATGTTAATTAGTTTGTGCATGTGATTTGATCTTGAAAATGTGAATTTGTTATGTGCATAGAAATGTATTCTTTGAAAATGGTTTGTGGCATGAGAAAGGGATTTATGCATGAAATTGGTTTGTCATAGTAATTGTTACGTGCATGAAAAAGGATTTGGGACTTTGTGGGATTTATGACGGTGTATTTATCGAGCCGATCGTCGGTTTTATAGTTCTGTGACACGACGGTTCATGGAATCGCCAGAAAGGCCAGAAAATGATTCCTGTAAATGACGGTGTACTGATCTGAGAGACCGACGATTGATTCGGTAAATATGCGGGAGTAAACGTTACATGTCCCGTGCATCAAATTATTTCAATTGTTAATATTGAAATTGAATGCTCTTTCAAAGATTCTGGAACAAAATAGATTTGCAACAGATACAAGATTAATGTTGGTTTGTATGTGCATATGTGTTTACTGGTTTTGCAATAGGCAATGATGTATAGGAAATAAAGTTTTCCTAAAGGAAATTAAGAATAATAAAATTTACTAAATGTCACTTCGGGAATATACAAAAGGGTCGGATATTATATCACGATTATATTCCCATTATTATGGAATCTTAAGTACTTAAGTGAACGTCCCTTACAGTGCCCATACTAGTCGGGTTAGGGAACGGACGGTGTGACATACGGGACATATTATCTTTAAAAGAAATGTATTTAATCGGACATAACTGAACTTCAGTTCAGTACGGGACAGATTACAACTTTCTACTTGATGGTTTTCTTTTGAATTATAAGACAAACTTCTTTTTATGATAAAATCTATTTAATCAGACATAACTGAACCTCGGTTCGATATGAGACAGATTTAAATGTTTTCAATCGATAGATTTTCTTCAAATTCAATAGTTTGATACTATTATATACATATGTTGTGAGAAATGCATCGCATGACATGTTTAGTTTTATTTCTCATTATTGTATATGTAAAGTACTTTGGTATTAAAAGCTTGTCATAGAGAAGCGCGTCGTTAAATAACCGGTTATTGAGCTTTTTAGCTAACTCCGTTTTGTTGTTTTTCTTTCTTTTTGTTTGCGACGTAGGTCGACGGACCGTTGGATGAATGCACATGATACCGCACCGTAGCGCCCCGTGTCGGGGCGTTACACTATGAAATACTAAAGACCTTTAGAAAAACTAGGAAGCGTGAGCACGCACCAATGTCGTTTTTGTATTTTGTTTAATTTTAAACTGTCTTTCTTTCTTTCTTATACTTTATGGGCGAGGTAAATAGACAGAGAAATTATAGTCATATGATTTGTTACATTTGCTGTTATTTACAATTTTTATTTCTTATGATGAAAGATGGTTTATGCAATAATAAATCAATCTTAGTTTCATATAATTTTAAACTTTGGTTTCCACTGTATAACAAATGCCAATAATAAATAGATGTTAATGTGGTTCCGATTTGGTTAACAACTTTTTATGACAAATGCCAATGTTCAAATCATAATTAACGATAATTATGTCATTTCAATTACGTGCGTTTTGAGTTTCATTGAACTTCTCTCTGACCTTCATATTTAATTATTTCCTAAATTGACATATACTTTATATTTAGTCTTTATGAAACTTCATGACAAGTTATTTCAAAATGTATATACATATAAAATAGATATATGTTCAAAAATAAAAAATCAACAAAACAAGACGATAAAACTAAATTTCAAATAGATTCTTTTAATGTTTATTGAAGAAAAAGTATTATGACATTTATTCAATGAAACTATGGAAATTACGACAATCCTGTGCATTGGACAGGTTAAATGCTAGTTAATATATAATAATGGAACTTGAGTCCTATTGAGGTCCTACGGCCCAATCTTACTTGTCGTTATGCCATGCCAATAATTCATGCACAGCTAGCTATAAGCTATTTGACTGTGGACAGTGAAAATGTTTTCGTTTTTAGTGGGTGAATTAGGGGTAGAGACTAGAGAGAGAGCTGTACTGCGGTCCGGTGCAAGGCCATGATTAATTAGTTAGGAGCTTGTGGTAATATATATATATATATACTGGGGAGAGGGCGAGAGAGCAGTCACCACTAATATAATTGTAACGCCCCGGCACGGGGCGCTACGGTGCGGTATCCTGTGCATCCATCTGACAATCCGTCGACCTACGTCGTCAACAAAAAAGGAAATAAAACAACAAAACGGAGTCAGCTAAAAAGCTCAGTAACCGGTTATTTAACGACGCGCTTCTCTATGACAAGTTTTTAATGACAAAGATACTTTTCAAATGCATTAAAATATGATGCACAGGACCTGTAACATTTAAAAATAAAACTAAACATGCCATGCAATGTATTTATCACAACATATATATATACAATATCAGGCTATAACATGACATCCAATATTTTTACCACAAGTAAAATGCCTATATAACATATATTATCAATTTATTTTAAGAACTCATCCATAGAAAAAAATTTGTCTAATACCAAATAGAAGAACAGTTATGTCAGATTAACAAATTTTTATCGGAAAAAGCAGCTTATCTTGTAATTTAAAAAGTCATCAAGTAGAAAGTTGTAATCTGTCCCGTACTGAACCGTAGTTCAGTTATGTCCAATTAAATATATTTCTTTTAAAAATAATCTGTCCTGTACTGAACAAAGTTCAGTTATGTCCGATTAAATACATTCCTTTTTTAAAAATAATCTGACCCGTATGTCACACCGTCCGTTCCCTTACCCGACTAGTATGGGCACCGTAAGGGACGTTCACTTAAGTACTTAAGATTCCGTAATAATGGGAATATAATCGTGTTATAATATCCGACACCGTCGGTATATTCCCGTAGTGACATTTAGTAAATTTTAATTATTCTTAATTTCTTTCAGGAAAACTTTATTTCCTTTACATCATAGCATATTGCAAAAGAGTAACACATGCACATACAAACCAACTATAATCTTGTATCTATTGCAAATCTATTTTGTTCCAGATTCTTTGAAAAAAAAAACATTAAATTTCAACTTTAACTAATTAAATAAAATTGATGCATGGGACATATAACATTTACTTCCGCATATTTACTAAGTCAATCGTCGACCTCTCAGATCAGTACACCATCATTTACTTGAATCCCTTTCCGGCGATTCCATGAACCGTCATGTCACCGAACCATAAGACCGGCGATTGGACTCGATAAATACGCCGTCATAAATCCCAAATCATTTTTCATGCACATAAAAGAAATACCATGACAAAACCAATTTCATGCATAAATCACTTTCTTATGTCACAAACCATTTTCCATACAACATATTTCTATGCACATAACAAATCCACACTTTCAACATTGAATCACATGCACATACTAATTACCATAAAATCGATGCACAGGACATGTAACATTTACTCCTGCATATTTACTGAGTCAATCGTCGATCCCTCAGATCAGTACACCGTCATTTACTTGAATCCCTTTCTGGCGATTCCATGAATCGTCGTGTCACAGAACTCTAAGACCGGCGATTGGACTCGATAAATATACCGTCATAAATCTGAAAAAAACCCAAAATCATTTTTCTTCATGCACATAAAAGAAATACCATGACAAACCAACTTTATGCACAAATCGTTTTCTCATGCCACAACCATTTTCCAAGAATATTTTTCCATGCACATAACAAATTCTATTTTCAAGATCAAATCATATGCACAAGTAATTAATAACTGAAATTAACAATTAACTACTAAACAGTAAATCGAGTCATAGAGAAGTCCGGTTACCTTCAATCGGAGAAAGACAACAAATCGACAATTGAATCAACTCAGTTTCTCTAGCAACATCGACAATTCAGCTTGTACTCTTTTTTTCTGTTTTAGATCAATCGGAGAGAAGCAAAACTGATCAGAGGTTTAATAACGGAATGGTGCTCATTTTGATCAAATTGAACAATGTTCGCAATAGAGTAAACATCGGGCAAATCAGTCCTTTATTCGAAAACTTTGTTAACAACAGCCCAATTTTATTTTACAGACATTTGGAGGGGTGTTTTGGAAATATTTTTTATGTTGAGACCATTTCATATACATTTGAGTCAATTTCACAAGTAGGGTCAAATCTGGAATTTCTGCTGCCATTGTCTTTACCAATTTATTTGAAGGCTTTGAACTTGGAGTTTTCTAACCAAAATTTGTGTTCAAGTTCAAATCAATGTGTTCTACAAGGATATAAAATAAAATAATATGGTCCAATTCACCGAATCGTACAGTTTTGTCATTCATTTGTGTACCAGCCCCTGTGACAGTTTTGGCCCAGTTTGGTTTTTGGTCGAACTTTGGAAAATCATAACAATTCACAGAAAATTCGGAAAAATATGAAATTTGGACCAAAACTTTTATCTGGTTGTTATCTACATTTTCTGAAAATTTCAAGGCATTTGAACAATTAAAACTTGCCTTTTTCATTTTTGGTGTGAATTATACTCAAGAAAGGTGCTGCTGCTACTTCTGACGACTGCTGCTTCTGCTGCTGGTGGCGGCGCGAAGAGGAGCAGCAGGAGGTCGAGAGGGGCGGGGCTCGGGGCTGCTGCTGGTGGGGCGCTGGTGGCGGCCCGGAGAGGAGGATGTGCGGGGCGCGGGGTTGGGGCCGGGCTGCGTGGCGCGGGGGTGGGGGTGGGGGTGGTGTTTTGGTGGCTGTACAGCCGAGAGGAAGAGGGGACGGGGAAAACGGAAGGGGGCGGGGGCTGCCGGCGCTGCTGCTGGTGGCTGCTAGCGGCTCGGGGGCTGCTGCAGGTTGGGGGAGCCGCGAGGGCTGCAGGTGGCGGCGCGGAGGGGAGGAGGCGCGGGGGCGGCGGTCGGGGGTGCGGGGGTGGGGCTGCGTGGTGCTGCTGGTGGTGTTTGGGTTTGGGTTTGGGTTTGGGTGAAAGGAGAAGAAAGGGCAGGAGAGGAGAAGAGGAAAAGAAGAAAAGAAAAGAAAGAAAGAAAGAAAGAAAGAAAGAAAGAAAATAAAGAAAAACAAAGGAGGAGATGTCTGATTGATCCGGTGTGGCTCAGTGGACGCGGCCACTTATATAGCTATTTATTTTTCAGTGATATGATTGATCATATCGTTAATTTTGTTATTGCATTTTGTTGGTTATTAACGTCTAATTGAACAAATTAGTTGGTTAGCTATTTACATCTTTAATCAATTTCTTATTTGACGTTAAATTAATTATAAGGATTTGTCCTTCACTTATTCCATCTAAGATTTAAGACATTTATATTGTCTTGCTACAAACTCAAGGTTTTCTTAGAAAATATTAGTGTCATTCACCATATTCCATCATTCTTTAATTAGTTTGCCAATAATTTTTCGATTAAAATATTTTTGTATTTGCCGAAAATTTGGAGATGTCACAATAATAGTGCAAAATTAAGCTGCTTCGATCCCAATAAGTACTGATACAATTATAAGAAGATGGATCCTACGTTTTCAACTGAGATTAATTCAGTTTCGCTTGAAGCCGGAGGTAGTTCTTCGCATGAGGACAGATCTCCTGCACACGATGATGAAGGTATGCGTATTTTTCATTTTAATTAAAATGCGAGTGTAGTTGCTCCAATAATTTCCAATGAATTGAGATCATGCATCTAGAAACATTACTTCAAATTATAAATAATTAACTTGTACAATCCCAAAATTTTTCATTTTTAGAATATTTTAGCTATTTTTAATGATTTTTTAAAGATTGGCATACAAAATTGATTTATTTTTAATTTATTTTAAGAGTCATATTTCAAAAAACATTAAAAATAGTAATAAAATTCCTAAATTGGTAAAAATTGGCATCATCCAACTTAATTATGTCAAGATTATTATGAGCTATTTGGATTAAAATTTCCAAAGACGGATTTTCGAATTCGGACCGTAAGCGTTTCGGTCCGAAATGCTTACGTACGGAACCACCATAGCCGGACTCTATATATATATATATAATATTTTTAATAGAAGCTTTCCTATTTTTACGATTTTTTTAGATATATTTTTTAAAGAATTTCAAAATTCCAATGTCAAAATAGGTATTGCCAATTAAATGATCCCCTTAAAGATTAAAATACTCGTGACAAAGAATGATACAAAATCTGTTTTTACGGATTGCGTACCGATGTATACACTTGTACAGTACAACAACAACACATGGTAGACCATTAATTTTTGCAGTAGATTGTCCCATACTTACACAGAATTAATAATAAGCCATTATCATTTCTTTAGGAAATTAATTAATGTAGCTTATGTAAATCAGATCTCTCATTCGGTCATTCCCCTCATATTGTGTCTTCTACTGGAAACCCAGATTAATTCGTAATTTCGTACAATAAGAACTTCTCAAGTGCAGGAATATTAATTGATACTGTACTCATCATATGATAGATGAGATTTGATCTTAAAAAAGAGTGATTTGGGTTTGTATATCGGGGTCCTAATGTTTGTTTTCTTTGTGGCCTAAGTTTAATCATTCTTAGAAAATATCAAAACACCCATGCATGACGTCCGGAAGAGAATTCATTTGCTTGTAACCCTCTGGTTTTTCGTCCATTATATGTGATGGCGTTACGTTAAGTACTAGATATTAAATGATGGGAGGGATCCATTGACAATGGTTATCTTGACAATTGCACTTTTTAAAATTTTGAAAAAAAATCAATTAAAATTCTCAAAAATAAAAAAAAATTTACTGAAGCATTTCTTAACTTTTAGATTGATTATGTTTCCGGTTATATTCGATTTAAGCGACGTTTGATAGCTATTCAAAAATCCGTTAAATTACAACTGATAAAAATTATACGAGTTTTTGATAGGTCATCAAACAATATTCAAATTGATTGAAATTTGAAACACTATCAATCTACAAGTTAAGTAATGCATCCCTAAATTATTTTTCATTTTAAGACTTTTTATTAATTTTGACAAATTTTTAAAATGTATCATTGTCAATATTATCAAAATAAACATTGTCAACAGATCCCCTCGTCTTTAATGATTTAACTGGAGACATGTAATTGCAATTAATGGCATTGGGCCGACCGGGTATTCATGTTTCTCTGTTGGTTGCATATTAAGATGAGTACTATCTAAAGTCCACACTATGGAAATCTATAAAAGTCACACATGATCTGTCAAATGAGGCCGATGTAGGTCTTTGTGTAACACTTATACTCACATGTGTGACTCTATGGATATTCATAGAGTGGATACATAATATTTCCCTATCTTAAGCGCTTTATTAATTTCATTCGTAGTTTGACCATTATACGTACCCTTCTCAAGCCTTAGCGTCTAGTGCGGTAATTTTGAACAACTAACTTCATTAGTTTGATAAAATGAATTTGGACCATTAAAAATTGATAAAATAATCTCGTGCCTTTTGTCTGTTTACATTTCAGAGAAATCCCTTGCTAGCTCTATGCGCCAAAGACTAAATGCCTTACCCGAGAGGCCAAACACAATATATGGACCGACCATCTTTAGGATTCCGGCTGATCTCCATATGAACAAAAAAGAATTTATTGAACCATCTGTGGTCTCCATTGGACCATACCACCGTGATCACAAGCGCCTAGCACTTATGGAGGAAAAAAAATGGTTGTTGCTCAATAACATCTTGTCTCAGCCAGAAACCAAAGTCACACTAGAGGCATATTTAGAAAAAGTTGAAGGTCTATTGTTGCAAGCACGCAACTGTTATAGTGAAAGTGTAAATATGGATGATGATAGGTTCGTGGAGATGTTAATTCTGGATGGGATTTTCATTATCCAATTTCTTCTGAAACCTGATGATTGGTTTATGAGGGAAGTCGGATGGGCCTCTATTTATATACGGACCGACTTAATCTTGGTTGAAAACCAGATACCGTTCTTTGTCGTTAAGAGTTTGTGGGACCTCTACTCTCTTGGTGAATCGCTAATCAATCCCAAAAACCAAGAAATTATCAGAAAATTTTTTTGTCCTAGTATAACATCAGGGAATACTACAATACCACAAAACGGATTCCATCACTTGCTCCATCTCTGTCACCACTATGTGGTCCCTAATATGTCAACACATGTAATGGTTCTACCCGGATGTTCTTGCTTCGATCTCTGCAAATGCATGAGTTCCAAGCATGAAATTCCAATAAAACTTCCATCTGCATCTAAGCTGCAAAATGCAGGAATCAAGTTTAGAAAGAAGAAGTCTCCATGTAATTTGATGGATGTAACCTTTCAGGGAGGCACATTAGAGATCCCTTTTATTAAGATTACTGATGATATAAAACCCTTAATTATCAATCTCTTAGCTTTTGAACAGAATAGGGTTTACTCTGTTCCAAGGCATCTCAGCAGCTATGCTATTTTCATGGATTCCATAATCAATACAGAAAATGATGTAGCAATATTGCAGAGGCATGGTATTATTGAAAATTGGCTTTCAGGTGAGGAAGAGGTTGCTCTCTTCTTCAACCAGCTTTGTGTTGGCGTTTCTACAAATGAAGTTCATTACCTTTTCGACTTGATCAAGGAGGTGAATTGGTATTATGCTTCAAAATGCCATAGGTATAGAGCAAAATTGATGCGTGACTACTTCAACAGTCCATGGTCACTGATCTCTTTTATTGCTGCAGTTATAATTTTGGGTCTTACTTTTGCCCAGACATACTTTGCTGGTCATGATTATTTTCATCCCTCCCCAAATTAAGTAAGTCCATTGGGGTACTGGTACTTGTGTTAGGTTTCCTTTTTTAATTTCCTTAGCGCATTTGTTCTCATGTATTTTCTTTTGTTATATTACTTGTAGCAGAATCTTGTATAAGTTTGGATTTAGAAGGATTGTGTTTCCAAACATTTTCGTTGTTGGATCAATGAAATCTTCTGTTTTTTCTTTTGTTATATTACTTGTTGTTGTTGCTTTCCAAACATTTTGTATTCCAATTACATTTTTTTTGGTGACGAGCTTGATTCCTCAGAGCTATTTATAGTAGTGATAGTATAACTCATCATGTCTTTCATTATGTGTATCGGTTGGTCAAAATTTATGTAGTACAATGAATATTAAATGGCAAAAATGTAAGAATAACACAATATAAATTTGCCATAATGATCCAATAAAATTTTTAATCACTTGAATTAACTATCTTACAAGGACTTTGTCTTAATCTAATATAGAGAGATGAACACTGAGCAACAGCTTCACTATTTAGGGCCAAGGTTTAATTTTAAGTCGGTGCTGTTCATGCTTCTGGGTTTCAACGACACCAATAAGTGATGCTTCTTTCTGAAAAAATGAACAACTGCAGGCATAGTGCTTGTATTTTGTCACAACTCACGACAGAAGCCTATTACAAAGTTTTGTAGTAAAAAAAGGCAATTGTGCAGTGCACTGCTGCAAAACAATTCGAGTAGCAGAAAATAATTTGCCAGTATACTCTGTCAACATGCATTTTTCAAACCGTCTGGTATTATACGAAGAAATATGTGATATCTGAATTTCGACACTTAGAAATTAAGATATTTTTTATGCTCCTTCCAATTGTTCTTAAATTTTAAGAAATTTAGCTAGCGCATGAGAATAATTGGGTGATTAATATTGAATTCTTGATGTATTATCAACATGGGAGAAACAAAATTTGATTGTGAAGTACTCGATCTTACATTTAAAATTTTGATCTAATATTATCATGAAAAACAAATAAGGTTTGATATTTGCATGTACACAACATGTTGCTCTATCTATTAATTAAGAGAATGGAGAAAATACATTATTAGGAATGATAACAAATATGTACAAGTCATGTGGTCATTAATTTCAATAAGAGGGTATGTTCATTATTGTACAAACTTTAAAGGTCAAAGCTGCAAATATACAATTAAAGGGGGTTTGTTCGTGGTTATCTCCTATGTATTGGATTCCTTGGGAAGATTCGGCAGCCAGATGAATAAGCTGCTTGCTTGACGGTGTTAATTAAATGGGTCTAGATACGGAGATATCATTGAGGATGCTATTGAGGATACCATATAGTTTGACCATTCCTATTAATTGAATTTTCAGAGGATTAATTAAAGCTCTTAGTGGTTGGTTACTTGCATGACCAGTACGACCATAGAGATGGATTAATTATGGCGTTATTTTATTATTGTCTTTTTCCTTCTTATGTTGCTTCAGATCATGAGATAATAAGGTGGTCTATTAATTGGTAATTATTGAATCAACTTATAACAGAACGTTAATTATAGCTTGACTATAGTATTTCTATTATTAATATTACTTTGAATATTCCTTACTTGTAAGGTAGTCTCAGCTTATTGATGCATGGGTTGAATTCATATAATCATATGATTAAGATACAACAAGGGGGTATTGATGAATATGCATTCTTAAACCCATTAAAATCAGTCCTTACATCGGTTAGTGTTATATAGGTAGTTGATGTTAGAATATTCAGTTATTCTGTAAATATAAATCTAATTACATATTCTAACATTACTCTCACTTATTCAGTAATTCGTAATGAATATAACTTTAATAACATATATGAACTTTAAGACTAGTGATATATAAATGTCGTATATTCCATAAGTTCGGTATAACATAATGTTTATCCTTAACTGAAACCAATACGAGTCATGGCGGTTGTGAGTCATTATATCGACTCATTCCCTTCCATTACCACAATATTAATCCCAATTAATATAAACCATAAGGACTTTAACTTTAATGATCCCTTTAATTGTTCTTGTAAAGAATTGATTATTATTCAAATACAACAATAAGGTATACCTACATAAGTAGATAATAATCACACAGAAACAAACAAAACAATCAAAGAAAGGCGCTGTGTGACCCTTTTCCGCGCCGCCTCCCGGCAGAGAGAGGGGCATGAAAGAGGACACGGTATTTAGAATTTAGTTTTTATCAAACGATTGTGTGGGACCATGATTCCAGTGAGCGCAAGCCCTCGCTGTTAATTACCTCGGGCTTCGAACACTGAGAACCTTTGATTAAGACTAAGTAGAGTGATTAGATATGGGCAAATAAGTAGATGCAACTTGATGACTAATTGACAGTGTCACATTTTATTTGGGTTGGATTTGTGTTTGACTTCAATGTCACATTTGATTTTGATTGACTTCAAGGTCACTATTTGGTTGACTTCAATGTCACGGTTTCGTCGACTTCAATGTCACGGTTTGGTCTTCGTTGACTTCTAGGTCACATTTGAGTTTAGTTGACTTCTAGGTCACGTTTAGCTTTTTGCTGACTTCTAGGTCGTGACTGCATTTGATTGACTTCTAAGTCATGTTTGGATTTGGGTTGACTTGTAGGTCACGTTTTGGTTTTGGTTGACTTCTAGGTGACGGCTTGGCTTTGGTTGAATTCTTGGTCATGATGTGGTTTTTGTTGACTTCTAGGTCACGTTTGAGTTTGGTTCCAAACTGTGAATGTGATGCGCTATGCCAATCCACAATCCGAGAACAGATATCGGGGGCAGGGGGGATTTGACCCTCTTGGTATGCTTCCTCGATCTTCCAAGCCGTAGACGTGAAGCGCTATGCCAGTCAACAACCCAGGTTGTGTTCCAATTCAATTGACTTCCATGTCGTATTGGAGCTTGGTTGACATTAGGGTCATGATTGTGTTTGGTCGACTTCAGTGTCACGTTTAGACTTGGTTGACTTCGGGGTCACGTTTCGACTTGGTTGACTTCGGTGTCACGTTTCGACTTGGTTGACTTCGGTGTCACGTTTCGACTTGGTTGTCTTCGGTGTCACGTTTCGACTTGGTTGACGTCGGTGTCACGCTTGGACTTGGCTGACTTCGGTGTCACGTTTCGACTTGGCTTACGTCGGTGTCACGTCTAGACTTGGCTGACTTCGGTGTCACACTTGGGCTTGGCTGACTTCAGTGTCATGTTTCGACTTGGCTGACTTTGGTGTCACGTTTGCGCTTAGCTGACTTCAATGTCACGTTTCGACTTGGCTGACGTCCGTGTCATGTCTTGGACTTGGCTGACTTCGGCGTCACGTTTGAGATTTGGTTGACTTCGATGTCACATTTGAGTCTTAGTCGACTTCTATGTCACGTTTGAGGTTTTGAACTTGATCCAGTCTAAAATGGCCAGGTCGATTGGACCTTTGAATCGAGTCTTGGGATTTGGGCTTTGACTTGAGTTTTAGGCATTTGATCTTTGAATTTAGGCTTTGGGTATGGTAATCGAGTCACGGATTTGAGGTTTGATCTTTGGATCTTAGTATTTGGGCTTTGGATTTGAGTTTTGGGTATTTGGATTTGATCTTTGGATTTGAGTTTTGATTTTGTGGTACTTGTGCTTTGGTATTTGAGTTTTGAATTTGAGCTTGGGTACTTGGGTCTTGGATCTTGCACATGAGGTTTTAATATTTGAACTTTGGTATTTGACGTTGGGTCTTGACTTGGCCTAATTAAGACATGGGTCAAGTGCGACGAACCTTTCAGTATGACTCGAGACCAAGTTCGTGTTCAAATTCATTTGTGTCAAAATCATGTTCGTTTGATTATTTGACCGAAAGTGAAACATTTGACCAAATTTTGATCTAAAGGTTTGAATTCAAATTTAAAATACCAATTTGGACATAATTTGATAACAAACTGTCATTTAAAGTCATTTCATGATTTTGTGGAAGTTTCGAGGGGTTTATATAATTTTGGTTTCATGAAATAATTTTAAATAACAAATTTTGACTAAAAAGTCAATGTTTGTTCAAATGATGTCCATTTCGGTTTTAAATTTAAATTCAAACTTTTAAGTTATCAAAACTTGATTTTGGTGTTTTATAAAATTCTATTTGAAATTTGTGAACTTTTGAAACAGATTTTGTGAAATTTGGACTTGAAATGGTTTGTCAAATGTTCATTTTAGTTTTGGGATCATAAAACAATTTGACAAATCGAATTTGGGCCAAAATTGGGTTTTCTCTTTCTCTTTTGCTTTGTTTTCTTTCCCTTCTCTGCTGGGCCGAAACTGGGCCGCAGAAAGGCCCCCTTTTTTCTTTTGGGTCGAGCAGAGGTCTTTTCTTTTTTTTTTCCTTCTTTTTCTGGTTGGGCCGCAGGGGGCTGGGTTCCTCTTTTTTGTTTTGGGCCGCAGGGGGGCTTCCCTTCTTTTTGTTTTGGCTTGGGCTGCACAGTAAGGGAATGAATTTATTTCCCTTTTGTTTGAGCTGCGCAAGGGGGTTTGGATCGGGTACGATTGGGTTGTGCATGGGTAAACATCCTGAGCCGTCTGATGATGATCCAAGGGTTGTTAACTTTCGTCTAATCTTTTGAAATACCCTGCTTCGCTAGGGGACACGTGGCAGCATCTGGGCCGTCGATGATTAATTTCCGACGATGCGTCGTCCAATCACTTGTAAAATTCATAGAAAATCATAAAAATTCCAGAAAAATATGAAACGTTGTCAGGAGCTCTCAAGCATTATACAAAACATGCTCGCAATCTTAGATTTGTGTGTTTTATTCAAAATATGGGAGAAAATTAAGGTTTTCAGCTGCTGCTGGTACCGGCAGCACTGGTACAGCAGCATACTGGGGAGAAATCAGTCCCTCGTTTAAAATTTTTGTTAAAGACAGTCCAATTTTATTTGACGAGCATTTGGAGGGGTGTTTTGGGAACACTTCTCATGTAAAACACTTTTTGATTTGCTGTACTTTTAATCCAATTTCGTTGGGAAGGCAGTTCTGAAAACCGTTCTGCAATTTTCTTAAAACATTTAATTGGAAAGACTTAAACTTGGGAGTTTTTCAATGAAATTTTTTGTACAAGCACTACTCAAGGTGTACTTCAAGAATATAAAATAAAATGTAGTAGTCCAATTTATAGATTTGTACAGTTTTTCATTTCTTTCTCTGCATACCAGTATCGTAACAGTTAGGACCGGTATCGGTTTTCTGGTTTGAATTTGGAAAATCATAACAATTCACAGAAAATTCCAAAAATTGTAAAATTTTGACAGGATTTTTGTTTGGGTGTTATTTACATGTGGTGAAATTTTGAGAATTTTTGGACAAACCGAATTTCTTTTTTCATTTTCTGAGTGAATTATGGTCAAAATGGTGCTGCTGGGAATGTTTGCACAATGTTGCAAGGAAAAACAAAATTGTTTGCTCATTTCCTATGCACATTATTACAAGAAATCTCATTGCAAATTTTATAGAAATTTTGGCAGCTTCTAGGGGTTATCCATGCCTTGAGTCCTTGCACTAACCGTGCAAAGGAATTGGTAGAAGATTGGTGCTAACCGCACACAACCCTTGCAATTAGATTTCCCGCACTAACTGTGCCAGGAAATTGCAAACAAACTTGTACTATCCGCACAAGATTGAGCAGAGGCAATGCACAGATCGTGCACGCCCTTTTACACTTAAGTTTGCATCCTTGTACAAACTGTACAGAGGATACTTACCCTTTTTATTTTCTTGATGACCTAAGGTTGGTGCCAACTGCACAAAACCTCAAGCCACCATGGTGACAGCCCTTTATTATTTTTGTTTTACTGACCATTTTTGCAATGCTACTCACATAAGTTGTGGAACAGAAAAGAAGAAAGGGAGTGCTATCTGCACATCCCCTCACTTCAGTGTGTGTGTGTGTGTGTTTGTTGTTTTTTTTTTGTCGTTTGCTAACCAAGTTGTCAAAAATAATCAACAGGGAAAGAAAAATAACAAACTCAACCAAAGAAGGGAGAATAAAAAATAAAAAAAAAAACAACACAGCCAGATTGCCATTGCACTGAAAGTTCATTTACAACCATGTTGAAGCTATCAAGAGGCATTGACTCACCCCTGGTCGACTCAGGAACACTATCCGTGCTCCTCCAGACCTTGCCGCCATGGTGACAAGGCTGGTGAGATGGCCAGCAGTGAACCAATACCCCCTTCTGCCCCTCTTTATCTTTTTACAATCTCACCTTTCCTATTACAATTTCTGATCTCTAATTTGCTTCTGAACTGTCACTGATTTTTTTTACAGAACAGAAAGAAAGAGGGAGAGAGCGTACACTGTGTATGTGGAGAGCTTGGAGGGGGCAGGCGAGAAGAAGGGGGGTTCGAGCTGCTGCCTCTGCTGCTTCTTTTATAGGCAGAAGAGGGGGGCTGCTCCTGGCACTGATGACATGGCACGAGCTACTGTGTCTCCTTCAATTCCTTTTGACTTCGGTGACCAACTCCATCGCCTTTGGGTCTTGTCACTGGCAGAGGCGTGGGGCAGCAAGGCATGGCTGCAGTGGCTTGTACCGGCGCCAATGGTAAGGGATGACGTCCGACCTGGAGCTTCCCGTCGCTTCACCATTAAGAGCTAGACTTTCCCCCTCTTCACTCGTCACTTGCTGTCAGAGGTGTCGAAGGGAGGGAGCTGGGCGAGCTGGGCTCGGGTGGAGAGGAGAAGCAGCAGCCCAACCAAAGAGAAGAGAAGGAGCAGCTCAAATTCAAGTTGTTGTTTCTGTTGCTATTGTGTTATCCTCCCCTTCATTTTTGGGTTTTGATCAGACCAGATAATGGGCCAGCAAAATTGCAAGCATGCCGAATGACATGCTGGAGCCCATCGTTCAAATTGAGGAGCAGTTCAATTTGGGCTTTGGGTTCATTCGTTTCTCCTCTTTTTTTCTTTGTTTTAATACAAACCAGGTAGTTTAATTAATTAAACCAAACCATTAGTTTAACTAATTAACCTAATTAATTCAAAACACCTTGATCTCTTGGACTATCATATGCCCCTCTCAGATTCTTTTTACACACGACTTGTGTGTTCTTATGACATGCGGATCCCACTTGTTGGACATTATCTGAGCAATTGTGAAGGTCGAGAATGTGCTTAGCTAGCTTTAGTATTTTCAAGGTTCAGTACCCGACAAGGTTACGGGATAAGCAAGCACTCAGGACATTCTATCCCGAATCGGGATTTTCTTTTGAGATTGAAAATTTTGCTTCTTGTCAATTCATTTTTTTTTTCAGTGTTATACCCGTAGCCATTTCAGGGGTAAACAGGTGCTACAAGAAGTTCACAATTATTAGAATTTATCCATACTAATATATGTGGTCCTTTTAACATCCCCTCCTTTAGTAAAGATAAGTACTTCATCACATTCATCGATGATTATTCACATTATAGGTTCATTTACTTTTTGTATGAAAAGTTTTAATCAGTTGATGCTCTCGAAATTCTCGTCACTGAGGTTGAAAGGCAACTCGAACATAAAGTGAAAATCATTAGATCTAATTGGTGTGGTGACTATTATGAAAAGCATGATGAATCGGGTCAAAACCCGGGTCCATTCGCCAAATATTTAGAGAAGCGGGGCATTGTTGAGCAATACACAATGCCAGACACACCACAACAAAATGGTGTCGCTGAACGTAGGAATCGTACCTTAATTGAAATGGTTAGGAGCATGTTAAGTCATGCCAACGTACCCAACTATTTGTGGATGTTCACTCTAAAGACAGCCATGTATTTGTTGAACAGAGTTCCTAGTAAATCCGTTCAAACTACTCCTTTCGAGTTGTGAACGGGAAGGAAACCAAGTTTGAGACATTTACACGTACGGGTCTGTCTAGCGAAAGTAAGAATTTACAATCCACATGAAAAGAAATTGGATTCTAGAACCATTAATGGTTACTTTATTAGTTATCCAGAAAAATCAAAGGGGTATCGTTCTTATTGTCCTAACCATAGTACGAGGATTATAGAATCCGAAAATGCTAAATTCATTGAAAATGATGAAATTAGTGGGAGTTCCAGTCAATCAAGTGTTGACATTCAGGAGATCACGCGGCAAGACATTGTACCTACCACAGTACAATTGCCCTTGATTTCGAAAAGAGTTGCTCCGCAACTTAATGTCAATTTGGAACAACAATCTGAGAATGGTGAAATTCCCAATAATGATGTCGTTAACGAAGAGATAGTACAAACCCAACCAATTGAATTGAGACGCTCTACAAGTGAGTGTAGACCAACTCAAATGGTTGATTATGTGTACTTCATTGAATCAGAAATTGATTCAAGTATTGACGATCTAATTTCCTACTCTAAAGCCATACAAAGTGAAGACTTAGAACATTGGGTCAATGCTATAAAAGAAGAGATAAAATCAATTGATCAAAATCAAGTCTGGGATCTCGTTGATTTGCCTCACGATTCAATGAAAGTTGGATGTAAATGAATCTTCAAGATCAAACGTGATGCTAAAGGCAATATCAAATGATTAAAGCTAGACTTGTTGCCAAAGACTTTACTCAGAAAAACGGCATTGACTATAATGAAACTTTTTCACACATTTCAAAAAAAGGGTTCTCTTAAGATAGTCTTGGTTTTGGTAGGTCATTATGTCTTAGAGCTACATCAAATGGATGTAAAGACAGATTTTCTAAATGGTGAGTTAGAGAAAGAAGTATCTTCTTTGGATCAGCCCAAGGGCTTTTCAATTGGGGTGAAGGAACACATGGTTTGCAAATTGAAAAGGTCGATGTATGGGCTGAAACAAGTCTCACGACAATAGTATCTTAAGTTCAATGATGTTATTACATCTTTTGGTTTTACAGAAATTGTTGACCGTTGTATCTATACCAGAGTCAGTGGGAGTACGATAATGTTTCTAGTCTTATATGTTGACGATATTTTGTTAGCCACTAACGGTCTTGGTATGTTATATCAAACCAAGAAATTTCTCTCAAAGAATTTTTGAAATGAAAGATATGGTGAGGCAAATTATGTGATAGGAATTGAAATATTCCCTAATATATCACAAAGATTGTTAGATTTGTCTTATAAAACATATATAAATAAAATTCTTAAAAGATACAATATGGATAAATGCTCAAGTGAGTCAGTGCCAATTCAGAAAGGGGACAAGTTTGGATTATTTCAATGTCCTAAGAATGAATTGGAGAAACCATAATTGAAAAACATCCCTTAGAAAACGGTAAAGAAACCATAATTGGTTATAACGGAATGGCTCTGTGATTGGTTAAAGCAACTCAAACTCCATGTTCTGTTATAACGGAAACTCGGTTCCGTTATAACGGAACTGAAGTCTGAGCTGCTGGGCTGGCTGTTTCGGGACCCATATAAATACCTTTCTTCCCCAAATCGAAAAAGAACTTTTCCACACTTCTAAATCAGCTTAGAAAGACGAAAACCCAAGAACCAAACTAGCCATTGTTGCTGATAAGTCGGTATTTTATACCATTTTATAAGGAAATTATTTCAAAAACTCAACCAATTTTAGTTAGATTTTGTTTGAATTCACTTTGTTTCATGTCAAGATCAAGATACTGCTGCGATTTCACTTTTATTTGCAGATTTGGAGCAATTTGAAGCGATAACGGATCAAAATGCCAAAACTGATCATGATGTGTTGGATGAAATTATTCTATCATATCCATGTTGTAGAGCTTGTTTCAAGCTTTCCAAAGAGCTTTGAATCGTCCAATTTGGAGTTAAAATGAGAAAGTTATGGCCAAAATAGTAACATGGACGAACCAGAACTGTCAGGGGTGGTCCGCCCAGACTTCCCGGCAACCCGCCCTGCTGCGCATCTGATTTTCTGTTTCTTCGGCGGTCCGCCCCAAAAGAACGCAGAAAGTCGGTTTTCAATATTTTTAGTGGCTTTTGGTCTGTTTTTAGGCTGGTTATATATAGGAACTCCCTTCTTTTCCAAGGGGGATTTGGCTAGCACTCTTGGGGATTAAGTTAGAATAGATCTAGGGTTGAAGAGAAGAACTTGGAGCGAGAATTGAAGATTGAAGCGAGGATCCAAGCGAAAAACTCGGTGTTTGGTTTCTTTCTCCTTTTCTCTCTTTTGTTTGTGATCTTGAACATGAAACCTTGTTGTTTTCTTTTGTATCCATGAGAGGCTAATCCCTCTCTAGGGATGTAGGTTTTAGTTGAACTTGTAGTTATTAATTTTACTTGGAGAATGTTTTTAATTGCTATGTTATGATTTTATTTCTTTGTTTAATTTCTCATGTGTTGCTTAATTGTTGTGCATGAAATCTTAGAAACTAGGGTTAGGATTGAACCAATTCAACTTTAGTTTTGGAATTGAAGAAATAAAATTAAGTTAGGCGAGATACTTAACCGTGAAGCATTAACTTAAGAGATCCCGGTAATTGACTATTAATTGTGCGAGGTCCCGGTAATTGACTATTAATTGTGCGAGGTACTTAATCGTGAAGTATGATTTAGGAATTTTACCAAATTGTATCAAGAACTTAATGAACCATAGACTTGTAGGGTGAGGAACTTAATCGTGAAACCGGAGAGTTTTGGTACGGTATTAAGCCAAGAAATTGTAGTTTAGTACCAATATTTATTGATACCCTCTCACAACAATTCAATTAAAAGTGTTAGTCGAGTAAATTGCATCTACAAGGGATATGACACCGAAGTCCCTAGATCATGTTTTATCGAGTTCTTCCAATTGTTGCTAGTGTTTATTTTGTTTTAGGTTTAATTTTCTTACGTCAACCTTGATAATCAAATTGTCTAGATCGGTAATTTAGGTAGGAATCAGTGCATTACGTGTTGTCCCTGTGGATTCGACACCTGAGTACTACATCGGTAGGTTCATGCGCTTGTGAACCGAACCAATTTAGTATTAGGGAATTATTAGCAGATATTTCACATCAGTTGCTTGAGCTTTTCATAGCCAAATCTTTGTGAATCAAGCCTCAACTACACCAAATATTTTTGTATCTTGTAAGAGTGTTAGCTTGTGAGCTATTTTCTTTTTGGAGCTTGAGTGTTGTCTCTCCTCCAAACTTGGTGACAGCCCATTTCTTGTGTAAGGGATCACCGAGTCGTTGTAATCCTTTCTTAGCGGGTAATAGGAAAGGCGCACCACCGAGTTGGTAGCGTTACCCCGGGGACGTAGGCCGATTCGCCGAACCTCGTTAACAAACCGCGTGTCTCCTCTCCTTGTTTGAATTTTCTCTTACTCATCTCTATTTACTTTATTGCAAACTTGTTTGGCCATAGAATTGAATTGCAATAGGATTCGGCCAAAATAATCAATTGGGCGAAAATTGCTAAAATTGTTTAAGGCACCGTATTCACCCCCCCTAGGCGCCATTAGGGACAACACATTGCATGCAAATCTTTGACCCCCAAACTTCCTATCTCCTTAGGAGAGATTACCTTTTCCCAAGCAATCAATGACATTCCATAGCCCTTCTCTTTGTGGCCTCCCCATAAGAATCTTCTTCTTATTTTGTCTATTTCTTTGATTACCGACTTGGGTAACATGAAAGTAGACATATAAAAAATAGGCATTGCTGACAAGACTGCATCAATAAGAATGAGTCTTCCCCCAATTGACAGTAGAGCACATTTCCATCCCGGCAGTTGGTGTTGTATTTTATTAATAAGGTCCCTGTAGTGCTCCTCAATTTTTTATTTGACAATGGCATTCCCAAATATCTGAAAGGGAACTTGGATGCTTTACAACCAACAGCGGAGGCTAGAGTCTGAATTTCTTCATCATCCATTGCAGTCACCAGAAGTTCCGATTTTTGCAAGTTGACCGTCAACCCCGAAATGATTGATAACAGACTGAGTTGTGAGGTCAGGACATTTAATTGTTGTGCATCCGGTTTGACAAAGAACAAGGTATCATCCGCATACAGTAGGCATTGTGTACATTGTGGAAAAGGTTTTTGCAATATTTGTTGTTGAGCTAATTTATCTATCCAATTAGGAAGGAAATCCATGGCCAAGATAAATAAATATGGGGATATTGGGTCTCCCTGTCGCACACCCCTCTTTAAAATTATCTTCCGACCTGCCACTGAATTTAACAATACCTGTGAGCTGCCCGGTAGTATCGCTCCGTGTATCTATCGGATCCAGTTTTGTGGGAAGCCTTTTGCATGTAATACATGTGCTATAAATTCCCAAGAGAGGGTGTCAAAAGCTTTGTAAATATCTGCCTTGAACAAACAAATCTGGTCTTTCTGTGCAGTTGCCATGGTGACCACTTCTTGTGCATAAATGAAGCCCTCATTGATGTGTCTGTTTTTCATGAAACCAGTCTGTGCAGGATGAATGATCTTGTCCATTATTGTTTGCAGTCGATTTGCCAAGGTTTTTGAGAAGCACTTCTGGAATATGTTGATCAAGCTTATTGGTCTGTAATCTGTCATGCACATTGCCGATGTCTTCTTAGGTAGTAAGACAATGTAAGAGTCATTCAACCCCTCCATTGTCTGATCATCCGAAGTAAGAATGTTGTTGTAAGTCTGTAGCATATCCGACATTAATAAATTGCTGAATTTCTTCAAGAATTCTGTGTTGAAACCATCTGGGCCCGGTGATTTACCATTTGGTAATGATTGAATGACTGTATGCAATTTAGTTTCTGTAATTACCCCTTGAATGTCGTGCATGAGATCTTGTCTTGGTGTGAAAAGGGAGTTGAGATCCACCATTTGTTCAGTTGTATGTTCACTGCCCATAAGCTCACAAAAATACCTGTGCGCAATGGATGCTTTTTGATGATGTTCATGATATGCCTGTCCCTCGTCCATCATTATGTCAATATTGTTAGCTCGTTTTTGTTGTGAGTCCACCTGATGAAAATATCGAGTGTTTCTGTCTCCCTGCAGCACCCACTGTCGTTTTGCCCGTTGCCTCCACTTGTCATCCTGCTGATCGGACAACTCCTGAACTCTTGTTCAGATAATTGGACGGATCCATTTTTCTATCGGATTAAGTGATCTCCCCTCTGCTTGTGTATCTAGCCACCGTAAACACTCCAAACAGTTGCGCAGTTGTTAAGCCCATATGTCGTTATGCTCCTTCTTCCATTGAATTATAATCTTTCGAAGTCCCCTCAATTTGCGTTGTAACTCTGTGCTGTTACGGGCAATGGGTTGTGTCTGCCAATAGTCAGTGACCAGCCGGTTGAAATCATCCATTTTGAGCCAGAAATTTTCCGTTCTAAATATATTTGGACAGGGAAATCTTGTTTTAGCAATACACATGATGGGGCAGTGATTTGATGTCACGTGCGGCAGAGCCTTCTGAGTCATGTTGGGGAACTGTGCTGCCCAGTCCAAGGAGACCAAGAATCTATCTAGCCGAACAAAAGTAGGTTGATCTCTTTCACTACTCCATGTGTATTTTCTGCCCTGTAGATCGAGATCCATTAACTGTAAGTTATTTACCTGAACCTGGAATTGTCTCATATCCTGCTGAGAATGAAGTGTATTGGATCTATCTTGTGGGTTTAAAGTGACATTGAAGTCTCCAAATACCAACCATGGTAACTGTTGCTCAGGTTTAGTCTGCTGTAGCTCTTGATAAAATGTCATTCTCTGATTCTGCTGGGTTGGTCCATATACATTCGTCAATCGAATGACTTCAGTTCCCTCATTGAAAGCCAAGTCAACTGTAAGCGTTCTTTGTCCCTCCCTTTGTGCCAATTTGGTGAACATGGTAGATTTCCATGCCAACATGAGCCCTCCAGATGCACCTACAGCGTCCACCGTTAGAAACTAATCATAAGTTCTCCCTGCTATCTCTCTGAGATGCACTTCATTAAAATTACCCATTTTGGTCTCCTGGAGAGCAATGATGTGAGGCTTGTGCAAAGTGATGTGCATTCTAACATTATTTCTCTTCTCTCTGTCATTTATACCCCTTACGTTCCAGGTGAGAATTGAGAGTGTTTTTGTTTCAGCCATATTGCACGAGCTCTGACAACGAAACATTTAATATCCAAAAGGAGGAAGATCTGATTACAAAGCACACAAAATGCACTGTCTTCCTTACACTAGTCCGGCAACCCTCATGACCCTTAGCGACATCCCCTGACTGCGTCCCCCAAAATGTTACTACCAACATTACCCTAATAACTAAGATAAACTGACCTACTTCCATCCAATTGACGTTACAAACAACCATACAGACTATTTTTGGACTATCCATAACCCTCCCCCCTGGCTTCCAGCCTTGCAGCAATCCGTAATCAGCTTTATCCATGACAGACCCCATTGTCTTCCAAGCAGTTGGCATTGGCATGGTGGTCAGCAAGGTCCTTCATGATAATTGCCTTCCTGAGCTCCTACCGCGCTTGATCCGAGCACACAATCCCCATCGCTGGTATTGCTGCGTCTGCCATGGCCTCATCAAAAGGAGCCCGTCTGTTAGAGATGTTGAGCTTGGATGGCTTGATCGATCGTGGCTTCCTTTCACATGGATCAGCCTGATCAGGGTAGGAGACCCTTAGTGCTCTGTCCTGGGCCGAAATATACGGGCCCAAATTCTTCTTCTGGAGCCTGGTGCTTCTCCTAGGTGTGAATCCCTGCATGACATCAACAGAAAGGGCCTTTGTACTGATTTGTTGGTCCGATTCCAGGCGGCTCGGTGCTTCTGGATTGTGTGCTGGGATAGTCATGTCAATTGGGCCTTCAATGTACTGTTGATTGCGGCCCAAATCCTGTTCCAGCTGGCACCTCATAATTGGGCCTTCAATTGCATATGACTATGAGAGGCGCGTCATTCCAATTTCTAATTTCGTTCTAATTTTTTGCTGAAAATTTTGGGGGGAAGACGAGAGTGGGAGCAGCGGCGCCATTTACATAATAATTTTGGGAATGTCTTGATTGGATGCATTCAGTTATGAACATGACTACAAGTTTGATCCGTTAGATCTTATCATCACAAAAAAAAATATTAGATCCAAAGAGAAGTTATGAACCTCTTATAGCTTATTTGCAAACCTTACTATAGAGGTTCCGTGTATTAGTTATTTTATAAGATCTGTCGTTAATTTTTGGAAGGAACGATATAGAACTAAACTGACATAATTAACGGTGAAATTTTTATTAAAAGTTTCAATTTTTAATCTGCACATACTATTTAAGTTAGATTATTGTTCCTGTATAGTTTGATCGGGTGTGCATTTTTTTTGGCTGCATAAAACATAGTTGTTAATTTATAACCATTTATTTTTAGAATTTCTTTTTCATGTAATCGGTTGTCATATTAACTTCAAATTTGATCGTGTGTTGTTTTTGTACGATCTATATAGTTTCCTTGAATTTAAACGGTTTGGATTGATCATATGTCATTTCTTAAGCACCTCAAAGCATTTTGACTTGTAGTTATGATATTAATGCATAAAACATAAACTCCAAGTGTCCACTTATATGTATTGTAAAACTTAAAATGTACCAACTTATCGATCTGTTCTGCTCATATGCTAAGTAATCATCTTGATTGTATACCAAACAAGTTTCGTCAGGTTTGAAGCTTCGGATGATGTCGATTAACTAACTTTAAAAACACATAATTGTATGGACATAAATTGTACTCAACATATCGAAGAATTAAATCAGGTGTAAGATCAAGTAACCATCATAACCGTATTGTATGTAATTTTATGATCATATACAAAAAACTTGCTATCCAATCGGATAACATTTTACCGTTTGATTTTTCGTTGAAATTTAACGGTCTTAAATATTTTGATGTATTTGACCAAACAAATTAAATCAAATCCGAACAAAATTCAATACATAAGTAAATATGAGTATAAAGTTTTGATTTATTAATTTTATTTATTTTTTAGATATTTTATTCGATTTTATAAGCACGTGTTTAGCTTTGTGGTCATGTGGTCCGTTAGATTTTAATCAAAGAGCAATCATTCGTCAAGGAAGCCTCCATTTCATTTAAAAAGGAGAGGAAAACTTTTTTACACACACAAAGTTATACAATACAGCCAACATGGGATCGGTTGTTGTTGGTCTTTATTTTTTAGAATTAAATACAATTTCTCACTCTTACGTGGAATTGAAGACCCAAAATTTCCTTTGCGTGGTTGCAGAAATCGGACTTAGCGTGCACTTGTCCACCCGGGCATTGAAAGGGGGGTCCCACTGCTTCTAAATAGGTGCATCTCAAAATCTTGCACGCAACCAATATTTGTTAAACACGCTGATGCTATGTTATTCTAGTAGTGATATGAGACCCAACAGAATATATACCACCTTTAATTGCAGTAATGATGTAGGTCGTAAAATTAATTTTAAAATAGGTTAATTAAATCACTCTACATAAGACCAACTACAGTGCAAGATTAAGGGTTATCCCTACAGTCCTACACTGATCGGAAATTAATGGAGCCACCAGTAACAAGCAATGAGGCCATTCCATTGGAGGTTTCCCTAAAACAAGAGCTTGACAAAACCACAAAATGGGAAGGTTTCGCACCTTTCACCCTCTCACGTTTACCGAGCGTCATCCGCGAGAGCCACAGGGACCTCTACGAGCCGTGAGTCGTCTCGATTGGCCCATTTCACCGCGGCAAAGAAAGCCTCGGTGCGATGGAAGCACACAAGGTGCGATGCCTCGTTGACTTCCTCGACAGAAACTCCAGCATTGGCTTGGAGGTGTACATCCAAAAAGTTCATGAATTAGAGGATCGCGCTCGTCATTGTTACAGCGAGGCGATTAACATGAGCAAAGAGGAATTTGTTCGGATGTTACTGCTCGACGGCTGCTTCATCTTGGAGTTCTTCTTCAAGATACGTGCAAGGGAGCCGCACATGCTCCTCGATGTCGGCTGGGGAGTAAGGACTACAATCTCGGACTTGCTCTTATTCGAGAACCAGATCCCTTTCTTCATCATCGAGACGCTATATGCCGTTGTCACTAATTATGAGTGTGATAGAGATTCGCTTCTCTACGTCCTTCAACCCTTGTCGGTATTACCTGATCTACCGGCAGGGGATACGATCTTTCACTTGCTCCATCTCTATTACCAATGGTTCACACCCGGTCGCATCTCAAAGTCCAAAAGCAGCAGCTCCTTTCCATCTCCACGGTCGAGGCTCGGCTCATCATCAGAACTAAGTGTGCGGTCAAAACAGATTCCATATTGGCTGAGGATAAGCAGTGTCCTGAGCGAAAAGGGTTACAAACGACCAATGCGGTCGATCCCTTGCGCAACTGAGCTTCATGAGGCTGGCATTACCTTCAGGAAGAAGGAATCCCCTTGCGATGCATTCGACATTACCTTCGAGAAAGGTGTCATGGAGATGCCAACATTTCTGATCGATCCCTTCCGGATAGTCTTCTACCTAAATCTTGCAGCCTTCGAGCAGAGCAGCAGCGCGATGGATCACGAGCTCATGGGCTATGTTGCTCTGATGAACGCGCTCATCAAAACTAACAAGGATGTGGCCTTTCTTCAGCTCTGCGGGATCATCAACAGCATGCTTCTTAACGAAGACGAATTGGCCGCATTCTTCAGCCAGTTCGGAGGCTGGATCACGTTATATTCCGAGCAGCACTATTTTTCACCATTGTTCGCCGATGTGCAGAGGTACTGCGCGTCAAGGTGGCACAAATATCGCGCTGGGCTGATGCATGATTACTTCAATAATCCCTGGTCAGTTTTGTCAGTCATTGCTGCCATAGTGCTGCTAATCTTCTCTGCTATACAAGCCGTTGGTACCTTGCTATCAAGGAATTAATTAATAATTTAATATTCATCAAGAGCTGAAGGGTACTTTACTAATCATATCGTGTAATCCCTTGTATATTTTTTATATTTACTTTTTTGCTTTTCTGAAAAGTGCTGATGAGGAATTGATCTTTCTGCTATTTTTCTTTATAAAATTTATTGTCATTAATTTTCAACATGTTCATATGCCGGTTGGTTGTGCACTTGTGCTTCTTGGATATGAAATCTGGCTATATATATATATATATATATATATATATATATTAGAACCGAATAATTGGATTAGTTGGTATATGTTTTGAGTATATCAAGTTTTATGTGAGAAAGTAAAGTTGAAGCATTCTATGTTATATGATGGATGGAAAAGTACCAATTTTTGGTATGTAGTTGGTATTAAATTCTAGCCAAGGATGCTCTCTTTCTAAACAAAAGGGGATGACGTCAAATTAGTATAATGTAATTTCAAAAACTGAGGTTCTTAATTTGATCATTATACATGACCAAGGCAGTCAGAGGCGGAAGGCGCAATTAAGGCGCAAAGGGTCTCAATTGCCTGAGGCGCAAGGTGCAGAAAAAAGCGCTCGCCCGAGTAACAAGAGGCGCACAACTAATATATTAAAATTATATATACTAAAGTATGTGTTGAGTTATAAATTAATTATAGTAACAATAATAATTATTGTTATAAGTAATATAATAATTTTATTGGCAATAAAATAAAATTTACTATTAATTTTTTTATTTAACATATTCTTTTATATATTTTCAGTGCAATATATATACAAAGAAAATATTTGTCTAATTAATAAGAAGAATAATTTTATTACTGTTGAAACATTAATCCATGTGTGCCGAAATTAGTTTTTATTTCGACTTTGCATAAATAATATTCATATGCATTAAAATTATATGTAAACTGTAATTATGTTGTTTAGTTTTATACTATTAAATACGAACATTTGTTTTCTTGTTACATGTAACATGGCAAATTATTAAATGTACAGCGCATGCATAATATACAAAAACGACAAGATATATGTGTTGGTGGGATGTAAATTTGGACTGTAGTACCGCTTATTAATTCTGAATATATACCATTGGAACCAAGAAGCGATCGCCTCGTCTCGCTTTTTTTGCGCTTAAGCGCACAGAGTCGCACTGAGGCGCTCGCCTCAAGACCGTCGCCCGCCTCTCCACTCTAAAAGCGTTAACCTTTGATCTCGCTGCGCTTTTGCGCTTAAGCACAAGAGGCGCGCGCCTCTGACTGCACTAATATGACTACATAATTTTTGAACCATCTACAATAATATTGGTCTTGATGTATCATACGCTTCACAAAATGGAAAAAAAAAAAAAAAATGGCTGTCAAGGGTAATCGATTTATTATAAAATAATTGATTAATAATTAGTTTGTCGAAATAAATTTTGAGGACCAACACTTGACTAAATGTGCTTGTAGATAATGTTGTTGTTACTGTTGTTGGATATTATTGTTGCTGGATATGTGTTAGAAAATTAATTAGAAATAATTAATTTATATATATTTTAAGATTTAATAATATGCAATATAAGTTTCAACTTAATTAAAATATTGATTAATATATTACGGTTAGGGATGCATGAATTGTGGGCTGGCCACCCATGATGAGTTGTCATCATTAATACAAATGTGAATACATGTTAATGGAATTAATTAATGACCACTCAAAAGAGTATAGGCTTTTAAATTATCCTAAGTAAACACTCGATCGCAAGCGTACAATCTCGTGTAGTACAGTCGGGGTCGAACCACAAGGACGGATTTAATTCTAAACTTACTCTAAATGCAATTCAAAGTTCTAAAAGAGATATTTTTGATCTTTTTGCATAAACTGGGGGGGATTTTGTCAAATGTTGGATGTACGAATAGTATAACAAGTAAACAGTAAATAACAGAAGTAAATACTCGAAAACAGATGATAAACGGGCGTTCCTAGGGTTTACAGGATCAGTTTGGTCTTTGGATCAATTGCTTGCAGCCCGCAGGAAGTTCTCTTGCTGGTCGCAGGAGGTTGGTTAGAAGTTCCAAAACAGTCTGCTGCCCACAGAATGTCTCTTGTGAATTGCAAACAGTTTCGTAACCTCTGTCTTACACTTTCTACAGGTACTTGCGGGCCGTAAGTGTTTCTCTTGCGGTCCGCAGATACCTGACGGAGAGCAGTTTCAGTTATGGTTCAGTGTTTCGACTCACGTTATCAATTCATATTCAATTCAGATTTGGTATAAGTCCCTCAGTTTTCACGTTTTGGTCCTTCTAACACTTCCAAGTCAACAGGAATTCATAGAAATATTTCTAAACTACGTTCAGTTCACTTTTTACTCTAGGATTCGGTTCGATTTTCATTGAAACCGCAGTTTCTCCTCACGGATACTTTTGGACAGAATTCTATCAACCCAAGTTGTGCAAGTAACAGTTCTTGTAAAGATGATACTCTATTAACCAACTAGATTTGCACGTAATCTATAGGTTTACCATACAAACAAGCAAAGTCACAAACACGTTATGATGAAAATTGCAAGTAAACTGAAAACAGCGTAAGTCTCAACAACATACAATCAATCCATAAACAGAAACATCATCATAAATCCTAGAAACTAAAGTTCTACTCGCTCATGGCAAGAGAAAACAAATAAAACAAGAAAAGAGAAGAGTTCATGGTAAGAAAAACCGAAGAAGAAACTAGAATCGACTCGATCTTCGTCTTCTCGGAAGAATCCTCGCGAGTCCGTCCAAGGAAGCGATGAAAGCAAGCCCAAGCACGTCCTCTCTGGTCTCCTCTGGCGGCTAGGGTGAAAGGCAGAAGGTAAGATGCCAAAAACGTCCAAAAGGACGCTTTAAATAGGTCAAAAGGCGGCAGAAACAGAAAACTGCGCAGCCCGTGTTTGCGGCCCGCAAGCAGAGGGCTTGCGGCCCGCATGAAGTTCATTCCACCGTCAACTTGCTCTTTAATGCTCTGAATCGCGTCCAAGTGGCTCCAAAAGCCCAATTTACCTGAAATATGGACAAAAGTAAACAAGTAACTGGAATCTAAACATCCTAACACTAAAATGCACATGAACTAAAGAATTTTAGGCCAAAAATGAGGTACAAGTCTGGTAAAATGCAGATATGAATGCGGTGCATCAATTAATATCAATGAATCATAATTTTGTATCCGTTGTAAATATACTCAATAATAGTAAATGAGTGTACTCGGTCAAATTAGAAGAATAACGTTACACTCATTTAATCTACTAGCAAAAAACCCGCCCGTTGTGCGGGTCTTTTAAAGAATAGATTAATTTACATTTTATATATCAGATTTCGCTGCATAATAAAGCAAAAAAAAAAAAAAAAAAAAAAATTGGTTGTGTGCATATCAACGAAGAGAGTTCCGTCCGTATCACCATAGTGTTTCCCTTCTACAAATAGCCAATAGCTAGCTAGTTAATCATATCAACTATCAATCAATATACATATCCTTGTATAACATCATAACTCATAAGAATGGAATGAAAGCAAGAACTGATCAGCAATTACAATTAAATCTGCTGTATATAGGTCCTTTTCAATGCGTTTAAATAAATTCCATAAATGACGTCACACAGTTGGAAACAAATGTACCCAACAATTACAATTAAATTGAATTATAAATTCTATAAGTGACATTAAAAATTTATAAAAAAAAAAAAAGATGCCCACCATTTACAAATCGACAGAAGTGTGCACTGCCCCATAATGGCAACAACTAATATGACGCAAATAACTATGCCATTAGTGCACCTACGGGTTTCCTCTCAAAAAAAAAAAAAAAACTATGCCATTAGTGATTTCAAAAGTAACATGAAAAATTACAACACACGACAATGAATATCAGCATAGATTAAATGAAAAATTAACACATCCAATAAGCATCATAAGTAGATAGCAGCTGAGAAGAACCAAGGTGACAAACTGGACAATTATATTTTTCAGCCAAGTCAACTGCAAAAGCCTGCTCCCCTTCAACACGGTGAAGCGAACAACCTATAACGCCAGGATATACTATTTCAAATATTATCCAAGGAAAAATGATAAGAAAAAACGAACCCAGCACCAAATTCCATGAAATCTCAAATGCAACAAATTATTTTGGTGACCAATTCAACAAAAACAAAAAAAGGGGGGAAAAGGTAAATCCTGAAAGACAAAAAATCATACAAAAAACACAAACCCTAAGAAACTCCAAACTCAAATCAAAAGAAAAATATAATTGGATAATAAAGGGAAAGTCATACTTGCTTCTGTAAAAGACCCAAAATGAGATAAATTGACAATATATGCATAATTTGCTTCCGTAAAAGGCCCAACAAATTAATATTGTGCCGGGACTACTCAATGAGCTTCATTTGTTCTACTTTCAACATGTTCACAACAACAGGTAGTGATTTACTGATTTTGCACTTTCAGATGTAACAAACAACAAACAATAACCCAATTGGTGAAATGACAACACAGTCCCCCCTTTCTGATAGACAACCATCTCAGTTTCACTGCAATCTAACTGTCATAAACTTACAATGGGAGGAGAAGCTGGCTGGGATTCCATCGGCTCGGTTGCTGCTCATAGATGTGTGCGCAGCACCAATCTCACTCGTGCCGGCGTCATTGATGAACACATTTATCCTCTCGATTGGGTTGCTTTAAATTGACATACTCTCTTTGTCAGCTGCAACAGAACAAAAAAAACAAAAGAAAAAGAAAAACAGATTATAACCAAAGACAGCGTTGCAGTAATCTATAAAAGAATACTTTCAAATAAATGTGCAGTCGTTACCTTTAATTTCATCTTGATGATCAGGTTCCTTCATCTTTTCGGTGTTGTTTTTTGCTATCCATTTTCTTTACAGAGAATTTGGTGAAAAAAAAGGATGGTGTAACTCATTGATTTATGTGAAAGACAATAAGAAAAGTTCTGAAATATGCATTAAAATCTACCATAAATGCAAATTCTTAATGACAGATTACAAAAGATTTCAAAAAATCGGTTTTTTTAATGATAGATTCCAAATATGTAATGACAAATCTATAGGTAAAATATGGAAAATCTGCCATAAATACAATTGTCCAAAAATGTTACAAAACTGGAATTAAGATGATATCGAATAGTACTTGGTATGTTCTTTCCTTTCAAGTTTCCACGTATATAAGAAAGATTTTATCTTTGTGTACAACATCATCAGAGATAAAATAACATAAATAGAATTAAGATGTTATGCATAAGCAGTGTAATTCACAAGTTATTTACTTTGTGAATGATCTCCCAGAGGAATCATAACAAAAATCTGAAGTGAAACATGACAAACTCAAATAAAAACCAGCCTATTGATCTCAAAGAATTAAGGCGCAGAAGCACCGGAACCCAGCAAGAGTGAAGAACAGACTTATAGTATTAATCCCTGAGATGACCGAAAAACGAAAATCTGAAATACCCTTGAGCAAACCAGAACAAAAAAAAACCCGATCCTTTATCTCAATCTTCTAATTAACATATGTTAATTCATACTTAAGTGCCAATTTGCATAAAGCTGCATGCAGGCATCCTCTTACCAAGTACAAGGGGAGAGAATTTTTTAAAATCATAAACCATAACTATTCAAGTATTCAGGTGTATCAAAATTTTTTTTCTGTTTTGAAGCTGAACAGCATGAACGATTAATAAATCCCCTTTCGTGTCCATTCAATCACTCGCAAATCATGCAATCAATGAAGCAAGGAAAACAGCTAAAATGAATTGAATTGAATTGAGATCCGGACAGTTCAACTCGATCAGTCCTCAGTAGTTACCAATCCCCACTTGGATCTACCACAAAAGCTGCCCCAAGTAACCTCATACTTACTCACTACTGAGAGAGAGGAGAAGAAGAGGGTTAGGTTAGGGCACTCACGAGATTGCTACTGCACCGATCGAGATCGAGGCACTTGACGGCGACGACATCGTTGGAGGGTAGGTGGCCCTGTAGACGACTGCTTTGGCCCCGTAGCCGACCTCCTCCAGCAGCTTGTAGTCTTCCTCCGCTGCCCTGTACACTCCTCTCCTCCTACTCCCACTCCCTGCGAAGGAGTTGAAAAGAGGTAAGACCCAAACGAAGAGGCAGCGTTGAAGGCGAAGGACGGGCGGCGCGGGAGCGGGTGCGTGAGGGAGCGGGGTGGAAGCGGCTGCGCAGGGACGGCTGGAAATAAACAAATGTCGTACCGTTTCTTCGTATTGTGAGCCGCACATGATGCATCCCAGAGAATGGGGCCACCCCTTTTTCTTTAAGTTGTCTCCCGTCATCAATCTGTTCATTGACAACAGCCGGGTCCGTATCTGCTGCCATTAAAAACAATGGCAGGGTCCTGCCATAAGACACTGACAGGTGGGACCCACAAAATAAAGGACCCACCTGTCAGTGTCCTATGGCAGGACCCTGCCATTGGAAAACTAGCCAGCAGATACAAATCCGACAACAGCCATACAAAAATTTTAATTTTCATGGGTGTCTTGGCTTTCCAAAGGACTACAGCAATGAGTGATCTCAATCCAGGATCAATTAGGAATCCATATGCGGACTTGGATGTGAATGCCCCAGTAACCTGCTAATTCCAGGAGATGTCGCTGTTGTCAGCCACTGTTATGGAGCATCTAAATAATGACCATAGCGAAAGAAGATCTCGCATGAAGGAGTAATATTGGGTTGTGTCTCTCAAACAAAAAAAAAAAATAAATATATATTGGGTTGTGTCTGGAGGGTGGATAGTTAAAATGAGGACGCTTGGAAAATTCTAGTCAGTGTTTTTGATGTTTCTGGGTATCAACTACATCAATAAATAGAGCTGTCAACGGGGACGAAAATTTGCGTCCGATCGTTTCGTTTCGTGGCTACGAAACAATCTGCGCTAGAAAAAATTGTGGCGTCCGCTGAATGCAACGACGAATGAAACACGATAATCTCCCGTTACTCAAACACAACAACAGACGAAACTGCTGTCTTTCGTTACGTTCTCTTGCGTTTTTTCGTGCATCATTCTACCTAGCTATAATTGTTTGGATTGTAGAGAATAATTGAGAGGGGTTTGCTAAAAATCTAGCAGATGGGTACCACTCACCCCATCCCCCATCTTTCCCCATTTCCCCTTTTCTACTGTAGCCCCATCCTTTTCCATCCCCAATCAATCTGTCTCTCTCTTGCATACGAAGGCTGCCGGCGAGTATGGGTGGATTGAGGCGAAGGCAGCGGACGCTCGGGGTGAAGACGACGTGAGGAGGCAGCAGGCACTCGAGGCGAAGACAATGTGAGGAGGCAGCGCCGCTCGAGGTGAAGTCGCGAGAGGAGGCAGCGGCGCTCGAGGCAAAGGCTGCGGGAGGTAGCGCCGCGCGAGGCGAAGGCAGCGTGAGGTGGCAGCGCCGCCGTTCGAGGCAAAGGTTGTGCTGCAACTCGGCAAGCCACAACAATCACTTCAGATTACAACTAATTGGTTATAATTGTTGTTCAATTTTAGGAATTAGGAAATGATTTGGTACTGATTTGATTGTTTTGGGTTGCGAATTTGATAAATAAATGGAATTTTGCTTTTCACATTTGTTGGCAGTGGTCCTAGCTGGAGTTTTGATTTTGTTTTGTGTACTGGTAAATGAAAATTTTGTATCTACCAGTAAAAAGTTGCAGTTATTGTACAGATTCTGATGTTACAAATGTTATACGTGTTTCCGTTCCGTTTCGTTTTCTTTTAACAAAACAATTAACGCAAACTAAATTTGGTACCGTTTGATTAACGCAACAAAAGACAAAAGTTTATTTTTTTTCGTCTGTCAAACGGAACGATCGACGAAAGCTAGTATTTTCGTGATCGTTGTGAACGTTTGACAGCCCTATCAATAAATGATGCTTCTTTCTTGGAAAAATGAGTAACTGCATGCATAATGTGTTGACTTAGATCAAGAGGAAGAGAAGAGACACTTGTATTTCAAAACTCTTATGTATTTATTTTACATTGCGACAACAAATTACAACCCTTTATATAGGGTTAAACATCAGATAACTCTAGAAATTCACATTAAAAACAGAATACCAAACAAACTCTGTTTCAGTTGACTCCCTGTCACTAAAACAGTCATAACTCTCTATAGGGATCACTAAACGCCTTCAAACCAGAACCATCAGAAACTAGACTTCAAGAGCTTTCTATCGATATGTCACTTACTCAAATCCACTTTCATTTGACCCTTCAAATCCCTTCATCAATCAGCCTCAAAAATCTGGTTGCTGCTAGCTGCTGCTGTACTCAAATATTTTCCACTATATTCTCAATAAACCTAACATTATTATCATAATTAAGTTTATATTTTCAACACTCTCTCTTAAACTTAATTATTACAACTTATATCTCTTTTTTTCATTTTGTGCCGGCTGCTGTCTATTTTCATTTTTTTGTTTGTTGTAACTTGTCACTTGCATTGAATCATCTCCGCCTTTCATTAATGGTTTTCTCATCTACTCTTTGAGCTAGCTATCATCTTTGCTCGTTGCTTGCTCGAATTGATACTCTCAAGTCATGGTCTTTTTCTTCTGCCATCCATCTGCCTGAAACTTCATCTCAGGTCATATTGTGAGCTCCACACTCACAATGCGGCTCCACACCGCTTCTTGTGTGGCTCAATACCATATCTTCTGGTCTTCAACACTTCTTCTAGCAACCTTCTCTTTGGTCACTAATTCTTCTTCTCCTGGCACACATTGCACTGGTTTTCTTCTCATGTGAGTCATTGCTCACATCGACTTCACTCACCGACTCCTTCGAAGACCACTGGCAGAAACTTCACCATGACATTTCTTGTTAACATTTGCTATTCGAAACACAATATTGACAAGCAAACTTATAACATCTCAACAACTATCTTCTTTAACACAAGAAGAAACCAATATTTTTTTTCTCTCTCTCTGTTTTTTTTAATTCGACACACATTTTTTTAAGCTCGACACATTTTTTTTTCTCTATTTATTTTCATTTTTTTCTTTCTCTTCTTTCTTTCATCTTTTTTCTCTCTCTGTTTCTTTATCATTTTTTTCTTCTTTGTTTTTTTCTTCTTTTTCTTTCTTGTCATGGTTGCTCCCTCTTGATCGCCTAACTTAGAACTTGGCTCTGATACCACTTTGTTGACTTAGATCAACAGGAAGAGAAGAGACAATTATATTTCAAAACTCTTATGTATTTCTCTTACATTGCAACAATAGATTACAACCCTTTATACAGGGCTAAATATCAGATAACTCTAAAAATTCACATTAAAAATAGAATACTAAACAAACTCTATTTCAGTTGACCCCCTATCACTAAAACAGTTATAACTCTCTATAAGGATCTCTAAACGCCTTCAAACTAGAACCATCAGAAACTAGACTTCAAGAGCTTTCCATCCATACGTATCTTACTCAAATCCACTTTAATTTGGCCTTTCAAATCCCTTCATTAATCAGCCTCAAAAATCTGGTTGCTGCTGGCTGCTGCTGTACTTTAATATTTTTCACTATATTCTCAATAAACCTAACATTTAAGATAATGCTTGTATTTTGTCAAAACTCACGACAGAAGACTATTATGAAATTTTGTAGAAAAAAAAAAGGCAATTGTGCAGTGCAGTGCTGCAAAATATTAGAGTAACAGAAAATAATTTACCAGTATACTTTGTCAACATGCATTTTTCAGACCATCTGATGTAATACAAAGAAATAGGTACTGCAGAGGCAGGGACAAAATGAGAAGTCTCAACAAATTAATTGAGACAGTCATTGCATGTCCATATATCTGAACATATCGAGGATTCTGCGCAGATAGAGTTCTCCCCATTTTGATCAGATTCATAAGTGGTGCTTGGAAATTTGATTGCGATTTTGTAACCATCATTAGTTGATTGGGTTTCATCTCATTTCAGCTATGCCACAGACTGTAGAACTGTCGTTGCTTTAAATAAAGCCTGTTGAACTGTATCATGCATTCATCATCTTGTAAGTTTAATTTCATAGTTCATAAATTTACAGATACAGACTTCAATAGTAGTACGTATGTTTATTTATTGGATGCATACTTTTGATATGATGAGGCGCTTTTTGAGTCCTAAAGTTTGAAAACTTTTAATAATTTTGGAACTTCTAATAGATGTCCGATGCTCCAAAAAGTTGCTCATTAGTCACTATGCAATACCATGCCTTTTTTTTAATAATAAAAAATCAAAAATCAAAAATACAAATTAATAAACAAAAGTTAAAAAATTACAAAACTAGAAAAACCGCACTTTCAAAATGCCGGCTTACCTTAAATTTAAGCCGAAACAAAATAATAATGAAAATTAAAAAAATTAGGTAAGCCGCACTTTGAAAGTGCGGCTTACTTATTATTTTTTATTTTTATTTTTTCTCATTTTTGTTAATTCATTATATAGATCTCGTCGTTAGCTTTTTGTAGCCGCGTAGACACTACGCCAAAATGGTGCTATGGCAACGAGATAATGCAACCAGAGGCTTAACTGGATGCGATAGGTTAGGCATATTGCTCCGAATATGACCGGTTGCATTAAAGTCTGCGTATTGCAACCAGTTAATCCTTTTCGCATCTGAATCCAGTGGTTGCCCGACAAATCGCTATTGCTACGAAATAAATGATTAATGCAACCGAATAAAACTCTCTTTCCTTTAGTTCCTTCCTGCAGGCCCCACCACATCTCTCCCAATTATTTCACAACCCTTCAATAGATCCAAACCGTTCGATCCAAGAACGGCCCAGATTAATTTTCTTACCTAGACGATAGACGATAACCTTCGCTCCCTGCCGTCTCTCTCTACGGCGTCTGCGCCGAGGAGAATGATCCGATCGGCCTCTTCTTCCATCTCCCGATCGATCGGTGCCTCGCTCCGACGCGGCTTCAGCTCCTCCGGCAACAGACAGGCGGAGAAGATCGTCGCTGCGGTGCTGTTCGAGCGGCTGCCGGTGGTCATCCCAAGGTCGACCCCGCTGTCTACGCCTTCCATGAATTCTCGTGAGTGATATATGTATGACTGGTACCTTTTTTATGGCAGTTTTGCTGTTTATGTTTGATTGTGTTAGTGAGAAGTTGGGAATTTAGGTTTCAGTGGAGGCAGCAATACAGGAGGAAGTACTCTGATGATGTTTTGCAGAAGTCCAGTTCCAAGGTTTTACCAGATTTGCCTTACTGATTAGATTTTGTTTTAATGCATTAAGTGAAGGTTTTTGGTGAATTAGTTGCAGCGATTTAGTACAAATTTGTTAATGTTGCTAGTGATTTGTTTGGTCCTGTTTAGTTACATTGAAGTTCACACAATTTCTTGAAATTGTTCATGCACACAGTACAAATTGACTAATGAAAATAAAAGTTTGTAAATTAACCAATCAAATGGTCTTGAGATTCTGAGCTTTTCCGTTGAAATTTTTTATTTACAAAGCTCCATCTATTAAAAATGAGACCCACAGATAACCTCTCCAGTGGTTTTCCATGGAAAGATTGACCCATTCTTCTTGCCAATTCGCTAGCTTATGTGAGCTTCAACCAATGATGTGAGCTTCAAACAATACTTTCAACTGGCCTTCTAGCTGCTCGATGTAATGTTTCAACCCAAGGATTAGCCCTGTTGATCTCCATGATGGTACTCTCTCAAAGTCACATGTTTGAAATGTACCAGAAACTTGCAATTAGAGAAGATGATAACCTGTTCACCTCGATCTGAGAGCGCCACCCAATCATTCACTGCTATCTGAATCGCCCTTGCTTCTGCGATGGCAGGGTCTGAGAATTGAATGACCTCATATCTGATAGACACCAACTAGTCCAGCGGCGAGTATAGTTGATATGCAATTCCTGTTGTACCATGCATGGTCATCCCGGGAGGCATCAACCAAGATCATGGCAGCACCCTCTTTGACCTGGTACTGCTCCACACTAGCCTTGTTAGGAACATTAACAATTCAAACCATGGCAGCCTGAACATGCTTTACATGATAGAGGATTTTGCTGTCTAGTTTGCACATGTGGATGAAAAGAGAACTTTAATTGAAGTATTTATGCTAGATAATTTGTTGCTATGTGCTACGTGTGCCAAATTAAGTTTTATTCATTCTTTGCTGGCATGAATGTTGATGAGTTATTTTCCATTGTTAGTGTGTGATCTTTTTATGCTCCTTCCAACATTAATTGCAATCTAGTTGCACGCTGAAAGCTAAACCAGCATATGCCAGTTTCCAGTTTGATTGATTGTCAAACTTCTAGCTTAACTTTTGACTGGCCTTAGATGGGTTTTTGTAAAAAGGTTGTGGGTTGACAGGTTTGTACTCTTCTGATCAAATTGCATATAATTAGTTTCTTTTTTCTTGGTTTAGCATAAATACCTTAAACAAATATTGTATTTGGCAATCAAAAGCTTAATTAGTTTTTGTTCTTATTATTTGCCAGTAAAAAATTGGCCGAACAAACAGCAGGCATGTCGTCTATTGCGACTTCTCTATGCTACCTTCAGTCCAGAAATATCATTATTGATCGGTCTCCCCATTTTACCAGAGGCATGCAAACCTATGATGGCACTGAAGCCCACACTTGCACTGCTACCAGTCATAGGAAGAATAAATGAAGGGCATTTTCCTTGTAACAAACAACATATGATACCTCCGTTAGTGCATCCCATGAAGTTAATGATGCCTGCCCGTTGCTCACCTTTGTTTCGAGTTTTTAGTGCCTAAAGGTTATTATAGCAGAGAGAATGTCAGGAGTAGAAATTAGGAATTAGTAGCACACTAACCTGTCATCGATGGATTGGAGATTACAATGACAGGTTGGAAGAGTGAAAGACAAGTTGGTGGCTGGACCTCCTTATTGGCTGCACCAAGAAAGACTTTTTTAATTTTTTATCAATTAAGGTTAATTAAGGTTATTGCAGGATGCTTGTCAGAGGAAGAGATTCAAGTTTGAAAGCATATTTTTAAGGATAGCGGGATGATAACACTAGATAGGTTGAGGCAAGAGTTAACGGAACAATGCATGACTAGAGGATCATAGATGCGAAGGACTGTTCTACAACTATGAACATCTAACCTAGAATTTCATTTTTAAAAGAGCAGAGTTTGCTTTTACTGAGATGTAAAAACAAAAAATTAACTTCTAAGAGATGGATAACATGAGTAGATAAAAAGAGTTATTTTTCTTTGTTTGATGTAATTTGTAAGATAAAAGGTTTGTTTGGTGTTAATCTTGAGAATTCTTAATCTATGAATCTCTATCTGACTCAATTGAACAAATCGGAGATTAATCCTTATTGTTTTCTTCTTTTATTTTTCTTCCTGTAACGATTGATTGCTTTGATATAGTAAAGATTGTATGATAATTCATGCCAGGGTTGTACACATCTAGGCTGCTTGCTATTGTTAAAATTTTTCATCTTTCCTTTGGGCATAGAGAAAATGCAATAAGGATACCCAAATAGCCCTTGCATTTATTATTCTGCGGACAAGATGGGAGGTTTAGAAATCTCAAACTTTGTTGAAAGGATTGCATAATACCATTATCTGGAGTAATACAATTAGTACATGGATTGCATAATACTAGTATCTGGATTAATACAATAAGTACCTGGATTGCATAATACCAGTACTTGGATTGTTTGGTACTAACAGGGAGTGTTTTTCTCTTTATACAATTGATGTTCGTTTTTACTGAGCTGTGGTGTGGTGTTGGATGCTAACATTTGGTGTTTTCAGGGTTGGTTCGAGCAAATACATAGCTTTTTAGAATTTTTTTTTTTTTTTTGAACTGATGCAATGTAATATTGGTTTGACCAGAGTTTGAGTATTATTGATTTTTGAAGGCTGAATTTACAAAAGTGTAGGAAGCTACAATAATGTTTGAAGCTAGTGAACTATTAGCAGGTGTACTTCATATTCTTACAAGTGCTTGCGAAGTTTCAGAGGAACTGAATAAGATAATAATTTTTCTTTGAATATAGAGCAGAACGATCCTGTTGTTTCTAGCTGGAGCAGCCGATAGCCTCATCTCATGTAATCAAAGAAAATCAAAGCACTGAGAATCAGAAAATGCATTTGCTAGAGTTGGTATTAATATAATTTTGAATAGTTGCTGTTTTTTCATACGTAATGGATTGAGAATTATTGATTGTTTTCAAAATGGACAGATTTGCCCCTGTACCATACCAGCAAAGCTGTAATCACTTTGATTGGTTTCTAAAATTGTCAGCCAAGATACCATTAGAAAAAACAAAACCAGACTAAGGTAACAATCCATCATATCAACACATAATCTTTGATGTGAAGCAAATTGAATGAAAAAAACCAAGAAACAAAGAACTTTAAGTTGAAAGTTGAAACTAAACTAAAATAGAAAGGAAAACATACATAAACAACAGTTATCATAAAACACCTAATAGCAACCATCCAACAGTTATCATAAAACACCTAAATAGATCATCCAGTCTTTGATCATAATAAAAGCAGGAAAAAAAAACAACAGATACAGATACATGCTCCATGTGTTGCTCACATGACATATATTTGACTACTCATTTGGTCGAACATTATTTCTTGCAAATGCAGACCAAATCTGCTCACGAACACTTTCACGAATGTTTTCACTGATTGAACCCCATTTCCGTTGCTCGTGTAGCATGTTCTTCTATAAGCACAGCTTCCAGGCTATGATTTTGCTCTTGAACCTCCTCCACCAAAACAGTAAGTTTCTCATTGGTCTCTTTTTGCTCCTTAAGTTGTTCAAGCACATCTTCATTTGAGTTGGAAAAATTTGCCATGTGTACCCACGACCCGGCAAATAATCAGATCCAAATCCACCGCTAGCAACATCATGAAATATGTCATTTTGCTCAGTAACTGACAATAGTTCTCCTATTGCATCTTCTTTCTCCTCAATTTTCTTCAACACATTTTTCTATACAATAGATGTTAGTTAAAAATGCAATAGATGCTTTTGGTAAATTATTCTTTCTCAGAAAAAACCATTTGAAAAATTATACATTTTATTTACTTTCCATAGACAACCTATCAACCACACTATAATGTACTGTTAACTAGAAATTTCATACATGTTCTTTTTGTCATGTCTCTGGACTATTTTGCAAAATATTTCGAGGGTGTATGCAAAAGTTTCACTGTTCAAAATCTGTCACACAGAACTATTTCCAAAAATATCCATGCTTCATATCTTTTTAATATTTCACTTTACTCCACACCCTTCATGGGTTGTCTACAGTTCAAGGACTAACTTGGAAACAAATTATAAGGTGACTGAAAAAAGTGAAATTTATATATGATAACTAACATATAATTCTTTTGATGAAGAATCCAACCAATTGCCATTCCTACTATGGGTCAGCCTCCATAAATCTAACTCACTAGGTTCCTCTTTTGTTTCCTTGTCACGCTGTTGTCAAGGAAAGAAAAATAAATATAGGTTAAGATATTTTCTAAGATCATATAAAAAAGGCATTAGCAACTGATTTAGCAACCAAAAGAAAAAAGGTAGAAGTAATTATTATATACATTTTCATAGCTCAATTGTGAGAAGGACTTGCTTCCACAACCGTGATTGAACCTCTTTTTCTTTCTATTTGCTGCATTAGTTGCACTCTTTATCTAAAACCATGAACAACAAATAGTTAGCTTGCAAAATTTAGTAAGTTGGACAATAATTATGAACATACTAGTAGGTTCCTAATTGCTAAGAAGCTAATTCAACACATAAGTTATAACTGATAAATAAGAATTGAAACAGAAGCGTACAAGTGTAGGATTTTGTAACTATAAATATTACCTTAAATTTTTCAGTACCAAAATAGTAAATTAGGTGTTTCCACTCGGCCATATCAATCTCTTCAGGCTTGTGTTTGAGGCGTTCTTCATCACTTGCATAAGCTCGGTATGTGGCTGCTAAGTTGGAACGCCAATTTTTGTACCTTTCACGAGCAATTTTCAGTATCTTCAATTTGGTACTGTCATCATCTTTCAATTCATAGCGATCCTGTAAAAGGAATCATAATCATGGTATTGAAAGAGATAATTTTACCTATAGTAACTTGTATGGATATGCACTGTAAACGTAGAAATGATTTATTGCAAAAAAGAAAAATATTTACAAGCACTTTCTTGACTATATCCCCCTTCTTTTCTTTTGGAACTTGACTCCATGTTTCAACTCCTATGAGTGGTGTATTTTGCCGCATATGTACCACAATTTCATCAACAAAAGATCGCCTATTAACACCACCTGCACCGCCAAGCCTTGTCGAGAACTGAATTGGTAGTTTATCCTTGTTACTTAAGATCCTCTTTCTGACTGCTTTATAGCCCCTAACAGCACCTCGAGCTTTTCTTTTGATTGTTGAACCTGAAAAAAATATAAATATCAGATTATATATATTTTGACAAAATCACAACTCTGAATGTATATAGTCAAAGTGATACCACTACTAAAATATAATATGCATGCAACTGTATCTGAAATTACAAGCATCAAATATCTATAGATAGTAAGACGTATCTACATACAATTTATATAAATTCTAATATTAGAGGAGGGAATAAAGATAAAAATGAAGACTACCATCCCCTTCATGATTGCCATCTCTGGCACATCTAGCATGTGAGGGCAGATTCGGTCTTTCATCTCTAGGCATATCTTCACCATCAGAATTTGGTTGTTCAACTAAAATACGTCCACTTGCCATTTTTATAGATCTGCAATCAAACATGAATACTAATAGCATTAAGGAAATCAAAATGATTGAACTTATTTCGTTTGCAATTTAGAATTTTGCAGAAAGTACCAACAAATCTACCAGAAGACTATTATAAAACATGCTGATTCAATTAAGTAATAAAGTACAAAATCTAATTCAATTAAGTAATAAGTACAAAAGGCACAATTTCCACAAATTCATTAACAGATCACAAGAACGACAGTTTCTATAACACAGAAATTACAAAAATTTAAAGAAACTGCTGAGCATAATGGTATGAAAGACGTTGGTTTAGTTAAGTAACAAAGTGTAAAATCATCAATAAATCAAAATTTGCAACACACGATAAAATAATTTTCGAAAATCTCCTACAAAATTTTGGTTGCCCGACATGGTTTTTGGTGTTCTAGAACACTCCAATTAGAGTTTCCAATCAAAAGTTATGGCCGTTTGAATATTTGATTCGAGTCGGGATTTTACTGACTTAAAAAACTCAAATGTATTTTTTTATATTTTATGTGATAATTTAAACTTATTTATAATGATTTGTCGTACATAATTAATTTTAGAGAATTTTATAATAAAATAATTTTTAATTAACTTTTGTGAATTTTAAAGGATTTTATCAAACAATTTTTAATTAATTATTTTTTATGAATTCCAAAATTAAAGTTTAACAACTAATTAGATATTTAATTATCAATAACAAATCATATAAATGGAATTTCAGTTATCACATGAAATATAAAAAAAAAGTATATTTGAGTTTTTTAAATCAGTAAATTACCGACTCGCATCGAATTTTCAAACGGCCATAACTTTTGATTGGAAACTCTGATTGAAGTGTTCTACGTGGCCACGTAAAGCCAACGACATGATCTATATAATGAATTAACAAAAATGAGAAAAAATAAAAATAAAAAATAATAAGTAAGCCACACTTTGAAAGTGCGGCTGACCTAATTTTTTTAATTTTTATTATTATTTTGTTTCGGGCCGTATTTTGAAATTGCGGCTTAAGTTTAAGGTAAGCCGCACTTTGAAAGTGCGGTTTTTTTAGTTTTGTAATTTTTTAACTTTTGTTTTTTTATTTGTAATTTTGATTTTTGATTTTTTTGTTATTAAAAAAAGGCCCAATACCAGTATGACCAGTTTTCTGCCATATTCCTGTATCATCAAAATGAAAATAAACAAAACACATGTTTCAAAATATTCAGTTCAGGCCAGCAAAATGTACCTCCAAGCTCTCGAGTCGTGCTAACAGCAAAAGGAAGAATGATTGAACAAGCCATTTTAACCAGTAAAATGAAGCATCACGCAAATGCGATGATAGGGAACTCTGCTATCTTTAAAAAAATCCAAAACAAATACTTAAAAAACTCAGAAAATGGAAAATTTTAGTATTGTAAGAGATTTTGTTATAAAAAATTTAATGAGAATCTTAAATCAAAATTTCGTAATGATTTAGTATGATTTTTGAGTTAGGAGCACGCGAGCACGGTAGATTTGCTACAGAACGATTGTGTTAAGTGTTAACCATTACTAGTTCAACTTAATCACATATAATATTATTGCCAAAATAATATATTTTATTATCTTAACAATGCAAATTGTGTCGCAAAAAGCGAATAAGTAAATCCCTCGCAGATCATGAATCGCAGCTTGTGGCCCAATTTAAAATTACAAAGTTTTGTGTTTCTTACAAGTTATAACAGATACAGATGGACTTTCCCGGTTGGACTAATTGAATCCAGTTCGTATAAAGCCCACGTACAAGACGTTAGAGAGTGGATCTGCAAACGTCTATTTATTGTTTTGACGAGGGTGGGCTTTCTGTCCTAAAGTTATAGAAATGTGCATAATTTGGGTATTACATTAGTTCTCATTCAAGTAGTAAGTAATTAATATATATGCAATCACAGTACGTACGTACGTATGACCCCAGCTTACTACATTGTGCCAACAAGATTCAAATTAACTGCAAAATGAACAAAACAAAACAAAATTTGAAAATTTTCAGGTGGGCCGGAAAATACACAACTCCAAGCTAAGCCGTGACTCGTACCAAAGTACTAAATTAAAGCTGATTGAAAAAGCAAAATGAAGCATCATAAGAATGATTAAGGTGATATGGAAACAAACAAAGGAATAAAGATGTACCAAGATTTTAAGATTTTCTATGTTCTCTCATGATCAGTTTATTGCCTCAATTGAATGAAGCTTAAAGCGTAATACGTACCAAGCTTCCACAGAAAAAGCGTTTATAGCGTATGTCCATAGGTACGTTTGAAGATATATATTAATTCGTTACATTCCATAGATAAATGAATATATGAACAGTTTTTCAATGGACACAAGATGTTTCTCAAGCTTAAAATTAATTAATATATATACAAGCTGCATGACAGTTGGGCATATTCTTTGACTTGAAGTCAACCGGCATACTATTTAACTCAGCTCAGCGTACGGAAGACATATAAATATATAATGGAGCTCGAACTCGAGTCCTATTGAGGTCCCACGGCCCAATCCTATTTGTCATTAATTATGCCATGTTAATAATTCATGGACTAGCTATTTGACTGGAAAGTGAAAATGTTTTCGTTTCTAATCAAAGCTTGAATGAATTGAAGGGATAGAAAGCTCACTCAGAGCTGTGTAGTGCAAGACGTACTGCATGGCCATGATTAGGAAGGAGCTAGCTTGTGGTAGTACGTAGTACTTGTTAGTTGTTGTGGGCATATATGCAGGGCATTGGCTTTTGGAAAGCAATAAATTAAGGGGGCAATCGGCATCCCAGAGATGCTTTTCTTCTTCAAAAAAAAAAAGGTGTGGGCATTGCTTGCTGGGCAGCAATTTGGCATAATGAAGAAATTTATAAGTTCCTCTCCCTGCACTCAACTCAACTGGGGAGTGGGGAGAGGAGATCGAGTACCTGTATATGGAAAATGCTATGGGGATACCGCAAAAGATACCGTCGGGATACCACCATACAAAGTTAATTTAACGTTAATCTGCAACATGTTGCGATCAAAATGAAACATCTATAAAGTTAATCTGAAACTTAATGAAATTAAAATGAAACACAAATGATATAATTTTCTCTTTTGTTGCTCTTTCACTTCATCTTGGTCCTATACATTCTCTCAACAACTTTAAGGTAATATTTATGTGATTTAGTAGTGATTCAAGTAGATGATTTAATTTATGATTTGTATTATTCAACTTAATACGTTAGTTGTTTCAAGATAATTTGTTAATGTTTCAATTTGGATATATTTTACATCATAACTGGTATCTGTTTTGGTATCTTTTTTGGTATCTGTATATCTGGACCGCCTGTATATATTGGTAGAGGTGGCAAAAGTTGACCCGACCGAAATAGTCCGCCCGATAAACCCGATGACCGAACCCGACTCGGATTTGTTAACTTACGAAAACTGAATCAACCGAACCCATAATTGACCGAATCCAAATCCGAAAAAACCTGCAAATATTAAGAATCTGAATACAAATTATCCGAACCGATGCGACCCGCTACCCTATAAAAACCCAAACCCGAAGTGATCCGGATTCATGTGACCATAAATCGATAATTATCCGAATCTGAATCAACCCGAACCAAGAGTGATTAATACCTGAGATGTGATAAAAGTACAAATTAATTGTTTATATTATTTGCATTAATTTATTCAGAAATGTGCATATGATTTTTTAAGAATTAATCTATGCATGATGCACACAAATAAAAATGTTACTTCAAATGATTGATTGGTTTACATTAAATTATAAAGTTGTATTCCAACAACATAAATCCGAATAAAGACCTGATAAGACCCGAAAAGGTATGATTTGAATCATATAATTTATAATATTATATGCAAAAGTTATCCGAGAGATCGATAAATTAATAAGTTAACCCGAATAATGACAAAACCCGACCCGCTCGATTTGTATCCGGAACCCGCACCTCAAATATCTGTAACCCATATAGGCCCGATTAAGAAGAATCCGGCACCTGAGCCAACCCGTATCCATATTGACCCGAAAACCAATAAGATCTGAACCCGTAATTCCGAGCAATATAGTTGTCCCGACCCGTCTTTGTACCGAACCCGAATTTAATCGATCCGACAGAATCCGAATCCGATATCTACCTGAATCCGAAAGCAAACCGAATCTTAGTTTATCCGACCCAAATACAACCCGACCCTCCGATTTGCCAGGTCTATATATTGGATCTCCATAATGAAGAAATTTATAATTAAGTTCCTCTCCCTGCACTCAAAATTAAGGTGCTCTCTCCTCTCCAATTAAGTGCTCCCACAATAAGAAGATGGATCCTTCATCTTCCACCGAGATTACAGCTTCTCTTCCAGGTATGCGTACGTATATTCATATTAAATTACATTCCAATGAATGAGATCATCTCATCCAAAAATAAATTAAGGTTCCTAACTATATACGAGTGATGACCACTCGAAATTAATTACAAAAGGTGTTGAATGGATTCTTCGAGTAACATGAATTGAATACGGAAACATGTTGTTGCGTCCATCCATGAAATTCCACCATAGACACAAAAGCGTGACAGGTGAGACCCACCATGTAACACTTTTTGTCTATAGTTGAATTTCCACGGATGGACGGAAGGTTGCACTCAATTGAATAAATCAAGTTGATTCAGGAAAAAAAATCCTCCAAGTATATTTTTGCAGCTGAGTTCAGAGTGTGAATGATTCGGTTATAATCAAGGTTCTAAATCGCGATTATAGCGTCATCGCGGCGGGTCTTCGGAAAAGCTATCGCCGCTATAGCGTGCTATAGCGAAAGCTATCGTACGTAGCGTGTCCATTAATTTTATGAATTGTATTATATTTTTGTATTAAATTTCAACATTACTAAGAATTCTTAGAATTCTATAAGAATTCTGTAGAGCAAATCAAAACAAAATAATTAACAAACTAATGTTTTTGCATTAAACTAGTACAAAGTCCGAGTTGCTATTCAAAATATCTGATATAGGATTGTTTTCTATATAAAATGATCTAAACTGTCACAAGTTGTGTCATTTTCTGCACAAAAAATGTCATTTCCTGGATTCCTGTGCAAAAGAGTCATTAATCCTAAGTCATTTCCTGCACAAAAGGTCACTAATCATATTATCAACCCTATACAAAATATCATATATATCAGGTTTTACTCTAATTTCAAGTCAAACTATATATTATTCTATAGATTCTTCAAACACTTCATTATCTGTTGGCTCAGTATCAGAGTTAACTGGCGGCTCATTATCCTCATCTTCTGAAAAAATATGTTATGTAGCATAGCGCGCTATTTTGACGCTATCACGCTATGCGCTATAGTGCACGCTATTTACGCTATTGCCGAAATAGCGCAACTTGCACAGTGTTGGCCAATAGCATCGCGTTTTGGGTCCAGAAAACGCTATAGCAACGCTATAGCGCGCTATTTAGAACATTGGTTATAATACTATCTCCCAAAAATATACAGGACGTTGAGTACATCTATGGGTTCTTAAGCTCAAGGAGGTTTTCCCTGAGTTTAACCCCGAATACATATGAAATTATATTTAAATTTTAATTTACAGTTTAATTAAATCTTATAACATACAAAAAATTTCCATTTTTGGAGATTGTTAAGTATTTATTTCAGATTTTTAATAGAAACCATACAATATTATAAAATAATCAATATTTCACATATAACATTTAAAAAATCCGAAATAAATACTTAAAAATCTCTAAACATGAAAATTTTTTGCGTGCCACATGATTTTGACATAAGAAATTTATTAAGTCATATATATAAATAAAAATTTGAACATGATTTCATTTATTTTCGGAGTTTCGCTCACAGAAAGTCTTTGTGGGCTTAAGAACACTGCAGATTTACTCCAGGAGGATATCACAATATTCATGCGGAGTCAAAGAATAAATCGCATATCTCATTTAAAAAACCACCGGATATTTCTAAAGGCTTCAATAGGAAACAATTTTTTTTTTTTAATAATCTCTAATAAAGTAATAATCATATTGTGTACGTGCAACAAAACTACTTTAAATAGTCATATTAATTGTCCAACTGGAGTAGCTTTGGCAGCCCTATTTGGAGGGCTGACATCGATCAAACATTTGTTTGATTTATTTCAAAAATTTATAAAATTGACACATTTTTGTCTAATTAATTACGTTTCAGAGAATTTCCTTGTTAGCTCCATGTGGGAAACACTAAATGCCTTACCCAAAAGGCCGAACACAATGGAGGATGCCCCGACCATTTTTCGTGTTCCAACTCATTTTCGTAAAAACAAAGAAAACTTAAATCAACCATGTGTGGTCTCCATTGGGCCATATCACCGCGGTAGCAAGCACCTTGCACCAATGGAGGATAAAAAATGGTTGTTGCTCCAAGACATGCTTTCTCAGTGCAACAACAAGGTCACACTGAAGGCATGTGTAGAGAAAATCGAAGGTCTGCAGTTGCAGGCACGCAGGTGTTATAGTGAAAGAGTGGATATGAATGATGATAGTTTCGTCGAGATGTTGATTCTCGATGCGACTTTCATTATTCAATATCTTTGGGGATCTTATCAATGGTTCAAGAGGGAGACCGGATGGGCCTCTTATTGTTTGGAAACAGACTTAATCATGCTGGAGAATCAAATACCGTTCTTTGCTGTTGAGAGTTTGTGGGATCTCTACTATCCAAGTGTACCATTAATAAATCCCGAAAACCTGGAAATTATCAGAAAAATTTTTTGTTCTAATTTTATATTAGGGAATACTACAATACCACAAAACGGATTCCATCACTTGCTTCATCTCTGCCACCACATAGTGGTCCCTGATATGTCAGCACATGTAACGGTTCTAGCTGGATGTTCTTGTTTCAATCTATGCAAATGCATGAATTCTAAGCATGAAAACCCAAATAAACTTCCAAGTGCAACTGAGCTGCAAAAAGGAGGAATCAAGTTTAGAAAGAAGAAGTCTCCATGTAAAATGATGGATATAACTTTCCAACAGGGCATGTTACAGATCCCTTTAATTAAGATTTATGATGAAACCAAGACCTTAATCATCAATCTTTTAGCTTTTGAACAGTGTCAGGTTTACTCTGTTCCAAGACATCTCACCAGCTATGTCAGTTTCATGGATTCCATAATCAACACAGGGCGTGATGTAGCAATATTGCAGAGGCATGGTATTATAGGGAATAATCTTTCAGGTGAGGAAGAGGTTGCTCTCTTCTTCAACCAGCTTTGTGAAGGCGTTGTTAAAATTGAGGGTCATTACCTTTCTGACATGACCAAGGAGGTGAATCAGTATTATGATTCAAAATGTCATAGGTATAGAGGAAAATTGATGAGGGAATACTTTAACCGTCCATGGTCACTAATCTCTTTCATTGCTGCAGTAATAATTTTGGGTCTTACTTTTGCCCAGACATACTTTGCGGGTGATGCTTATTTCCATCCCTCCCCAAAGTAATTAAGTCCAGTCCATTGGGATACTGGTACTTGTGCTGTTACTTGTGTTAGGTTTCCTTCTTTCCTTAGCATATCTGTAATTCTGTATTTTCTTTTGTTTTGTTACTTCTAGCACAATCTTGTATAAGTTTGGAATTTGGTTTTAGGGACATTGTTTCGTTGTTGTTGCTTTCCTAAGATCAATGAAATTTCTTGTTTTCTCTTTCTTTAAATTTCATGCCATTGTAATTTGCTTCTTCTTTGCATGTACTGTTTCTTAGTTCTTAAATAAAACAAACATATGTGCTCCAATTACATTTTTTTTTATGACGAGCTTGATTTTTCAAAGCTATTTAAAGTAGTGACAGTATAATTTTATAACTCATCCTGTCTTTCATTATGTGTATCGGTTGGTCAAAATTTAGGTTGTATAATTAAAATTAAACGGAAAAACTATATAACAAACACAATATAGAATTGCCATGATGATCCTATAACAAATTTTAATCCCTTGATTTAACTGTTTTATGAGGAATCTGTCTTAATCTAATATAGAGGGATGAACAATGAGCAACAGCTTCACTAATAGGGCCAAGGTTTAATTTTTAGTCGGTGCTTTTCACGCTTTTGGGTTGCAATGACATCAATAGATGATTTTTGTTTCTTGAAAAAGTGAGCAAATGCAGGCATACACTCACGGAGCTAGGGGGGTGTTGGGAGTGTCAACCCTCCCCCCCCCCCCCCCCCCCCAATATTATCATGAAAAATTTTGCCCCCCAATAAATATTTTCTGGCTTCGTTACTGCAGGTATAGTGCTTGTATTCAGTCAAAACTCACGATAGAAGCCTATTATAAAATTTGTAGGAAAAAAAGGCAATTGTGTAGTGCACTTCTGCAAAACATTAGAGTAGCAAGAAATAATTTACCAGTATACTCTGTCAATATGCATTTTTCAGACCATCTAGTATAATACGAAGAAATAGGTACAAATTAAGTATGCGAGGACAAATAATTTTGGAACTTCTGACAGTTGTCCGAAGCTCCAACAAGTTGCTCATTAGTCACTATGCAATACCAGTATGACCAGTTTTCTGCTATGTTCCAGTATCATTAAAATGAAGATAAACAAAACACATGTATGTTTCAAAATAATCAGGTCGACGCAGAGTTTACATCCAAGCTCTCAGGCCGTGCTAACAGCAAAAGGAAAGAATGATTGAACAAGCTATTTTAACCAGTACATAAAATGAAGCATCACACAAATGCGATCATAGGGAACTCTGCCAGCTTTAAAAAAATCCAAAACAAATACTTAAACAACTCAAAAAATGGAAAATTTTTGTATCGTAGATGATTTTGATATAAATAATTAATGAGAATCTTAAATCAAAATTTTGTGATGATTTAGTATGGATTTTTAGTTAGAAGCACGGTAAATTTGCAACTGAAATTGACAATGATTGTGTTAAGTCATAAGTGTTAACCATTACTAGTTCAACTTAATCACAGATAATTTTTTTGCCAAAATAATATACTTTATTATCTTAACAATGCAAATTGTGTCGCAAAAATCGAATAAGTAAATTTCTCATAGATCACGAATCAATCGCAGCTTGTGGCCCAATTTAAAATTACAAAATTTTGTGTTTCTTATAAGTTATAACAGATACAGATCGACTTTCCTGGCTGGACTGAATGGATCTAGTTCGTATAAATTAAGCCCACGTACAAGACGTTAGAGAGTGGATCTACAAACGTCTATTTATTTATTTGACGAGGGTGGGCTTAATTCCAGTCCTAAAGTTATAGGAATGTGTATAATTTGGGTATTATATTAGTTCTCATTCAAGTAGTAATTACTATATATGCAACCACAGTACGTACGACCCCAGCTTAATGCATTGTGCCAACAAGATTCAAATTAACTGCAAAATGAACAAAACAAAACAAAATTTGAAAATTTTCAGGTGGGCCGGAAAATACACAACTCCAAGTTAAGCCGTGACTCGTACCAAAGTACTAAATTAAAGCTGATTGAAAAAGCAAAATGAAGAATCATAAGAATGATTAAGGTGATATGGAAACAAACAAAAGAATAAAGATGTACCAAGATTTTAAGATTTTCAATGTTCTATCACGATCAGTTTATTGCCTCGATTGAATGAAGCTTAAAGCGTAATACGTACCAAGCATTCACAGAAAAAGCATTCATAGCGTATGTCCATTGGTACGTTTGAAGATATATATTAATTCGTTACATTCCATAGATAAATGAATATATGAACAGTTTTTCAATAGACACAAGATGTTTCTCAAGCTTAACATTAATTAATATATATACAAGCTGCATGACAGTTGGGCATATTCTTTGACTTGAAGTCAACCGGCATACTGTTTAACTCAGCTCAGCGTACGGAAGACATATAAATATATAATGGAACTCCAAATTGAGTCCTATTGAGGTCCCACGGCCCAATCCTATTTGTCATTAATTATGCCATGTTAATAATTCATGGACAAGCTAGCTATTTGACTGGAAAGTGAAAATGTTTTCGTTTCTAATCAATGCGTGAATGAATTGAAGGGAAAGAAAGCTCACTCAGAGCTGTGTGGTGCAAGACGCCCGTACTGCATGGCCATGATTAGGAAGGAGCTAGCTTGTGGTAGTACGTAGTACTTGTTAGTTGTTGTGGGCATATATGCAGTGCATTGGCTTTTGAAAAGTAATAAATTAAGGGCCGGCAATCGGCATCCCAGAGATGCTTTTCTTCTTCAAAAAAAAAAAAAAAGGTGTGGGCATTGCTTTCAGGGCAGCAATTTGGAATAATAATGAAGAAATTAAGTTCCTAGCTCTCCCTGCACTCAACTGGGGATCAAGACGCAGAGGAGACTACTTATATATATTGGATCGGATTCACCATTAGTTAGTTAATTAATAGTGCAGAATTAAGGTGCTCTCTCCAAGTGCTCCCACAATATATAAGAAGAATAGATGGATCCTTCATCTTCCACCGAGATTACAGCTTCTCTGCCAGGTATGCGTACGTATATTCATATTAAAATTCCAATGAATGATATCATCTCAGAAAAAAATATATTAAGGTTCCTAACTATATACGAGTGATGACTACTCGAAATTAATTACAAAAAGTGAACTTAATATATGTCATACTTATTACTCGTAATTCTTAATTATCAACTGAATGGATTCTTCGAGTAACATAAATTGAATAATTCAAGTTGATTCGGAGTGAATGATTCGATTATACTATATCCCAAAAATATACAGGATGTTGAGTAAATCTACGGGTTCTTAAGCTCAAGGAGGCCGTCCGTAAGTTTAACCCCAAAAATATATATCAAATTATATCTAAATTTTGATTTACAAGCAAGAAATTAACCCTCCCGTTGTGCGGACATTTTAAATTTTGATCTCATACCGTGTAATACATATAACGTGCTTTTGGTTTTTGGCTAATTATTTACCATTTAAATTTCATATTTACACTAAATTAACTCATTGAATGTTAGAATATAAAGCATTTATTTCTCATTAATATAAATTCTAATTAACATTGATGCCTTTCCATACTCAGATTGATATCTTTCTATTTTTGTAAAAACCAAAATGGAGAGAAAGTTGAGAACATAAATACCTTTGAAATCAATGTATATTGATTTGTACCGTTGATTAAGGGGTAGAATGAGAATTAAAACAATTTGAAGGAGGAGAAAAAAAATTGAGACGTCCAATACTTACGTGCTTTATAATATATTATATAGATATAGTTTAATTAAATCTTTATATTAAATCTTGTAGCATACAAAAAATTCTCATTTTTAGAGATTTTTAAGTATTTATTTCGGACTAGAAAAATACGAGATAAAAAGAAAATAAACATTTTTTATTTTTATTAGAAATCAACATGAAGAATCTATGGAATAACATAGTTAAAAATACGAGAAGCGTTGTTTTCATTTTTTTTGGAATGGAGCGGCAATAAATTAAAAACGGATTTCCGTAAATAATGGAGAGTAGCTTTTAATTTTTAGTTTTCATTTTAGGGGAAATCAGATATATACCCTTCAAAACTTAGCCTAATTAGATATTTACCCATCAAAGTTATAAATTTAGATATTTACCCATCTAAACTTCATTTATTTAGATATATATCCACCACGTAGCTAAGTTCTAGTTATGTCACAAAAACTTGAACATTCTTATGTGGGATTGATATATTCATTCCTGAAATACTAGAGTATCTTAATCTGCCAATATACTGAAATCTTTTTCTTTTTGCATAATTGAAATTACGTATGAACGACTGGCTTATCACCAAGCGAACTGAAATTTATAAAGACGCGTTAAAGGCAACTGAATCTATCGAAGGACCCCCTGAAGGCTTTGTTAAACCAACAGAAGTCAGCCAGAAGGCCACCGTAGCCCTGATCAAACAGAACAACACAATTATCCAACTACTTGTCAAGATAAGCGAAAACCTCGACGACTGTTTGGAGACAGTCAAAGATATTAAGAAGGTCGTAGCTGAGAAATCAGCTGGGACGTCTTCTGATATCTCCGCAAAAACTATTGAAGATCTGGAGAAGAACCTCCAAAAACTCAGCCTCGGAGAACCGATTCTCAAGCCGAAACCAAAGCCTGCACCTTTCTACGTCTTTAAGGACCCACAAAAGGTCTTTGAAGAAGAAAAGCGAAAAGCATCAAAATGAGCCAAACTCAAACCCAAACAGAGATGGCAGCACGACCATCTATAAGCAACCGTGACCAACAAAATCAAAACCGTGAACAGACCCCCACAGTAGAAGACCAAGTAAGAGGTTACAGACTTGGACAGCGAGCACGGCACTCATTAAGCCGTATGATGCCCAGGAGACAACAAGGGTATCAAAGAACACTTGAGTCCCAGATGAATCCAGATGCAGAGCTTAATCTGTCACAATTCCGAAGAGCACAAAATGTTCCTGCTGAAGTACTTTACCAAGCAGGGAGCCTCTTCCAAACCCAGCATCAGGTTTATCAACACTACTCAGACCAAAGGATTTCAGTTGTAGACAACCAACAACTGGAATTACCATTCATCACACAACAAGGATTTGAGAGACTGCAAAGAGAAGGTCTACAACATCTCCACATGGGCCTGATCATGATACGTCTCTTTACTCTCCACAGAGTAGCTGCAGGGGTCAATGCCCTTGTAGTAATCCAAGATACAAGATGGTCTGATGATAGATCCATAATTGGTACTATGGAAATGGATCTGACTCATGGGTCTCAATTGGCCTATATTGCCCCAAATATGATGCTATCCATAAGGGATTTCTATAATCATATCCAGCTGGTGATTCAAACTCATGGATATGACACATGGCGAGCTGGCGAAAGCAACTTGCTGCTGACGAGATCACTCATTGGGAGGCTTTCAAACACTAACTTCACGGGATTTAGATACAACATCAACAATGTATCTGATTATCTCACAAGTCATGGAGTTCAAGCTATCCCAGGGCAAAGGCATACCACTACAGAATTAAGAGGAAGGCAGTGGGTACTCAGGCCAATGCAACAGCCTGAAGCTCAACATCCTCAAAGAGCAGTTACACAAATGCGAACCGATGGCTCACTACTGCTCAGATTCACAAACTATGGTGCAACGCCGCCACCTCAAGAACAACCAAGAGGTGAATTTGACGAAGAGCAATTGGACGAAGAAATCATAGCTATGGTCCTTTGCTATGAGGCAGAAGAAGAATCTGATAATGAGAATGAAACAGAAGATGACATTTTCTGGGGAGCCCTAGCTGTCACTGCACAGCTGATAGAAGGTCCAAAAGATGACTGTCCTATCTGGGATAGTTATAATGAAGAAACAGAAATGGATTTTATCAATCCATTTTCTGTGGAAGGTGGTGGGAAAGAACAAAAACAAACTGAAACTGTTTTCATGATGCATGATCAAGAAGAAGAAGAAACAGAATACCCAAAACTGAAACAGTTTTTACAAGAAAGAGCTTTCTCTAGTACAACATCTGGTGTTTATCATCCACCCCCAGAGCCTCTGATGGGACAAGTGTCCTATACACCAGCTAGGCTTGAAGCTAAACATGGTGAAGCATCAACCTCTCAACAACCTTCATCAAGCTGGCAAAGGCCTAAGAACTTGAGTTTACCAGGAGGAGTTGGTCATCACCATAATGAAATGTGGAATTTACCAGCAGCAATGCAACAACAAGGCGCTTTGCTGGTATTACCCGAAGATATTGGTCTCTATAATGATACCATATCAAGATGGGAATCAATCACTCTAAATCTCTTGAGTGAAAGAACCTTTGATGATAACAAGGCTAAGATGATGTTCATAGAGAACCTCCTTGGTGAAACAGAAAAGAAGATTTGGATCCAATGGCGAATGGCGTTCAAAGAACAATATGATATACTCACAAACATTGCCGATGATCCCCAAAACGTTATATCACAAATCCGAAGAGTAATGCTATTGGAGGATCCCTACCAAGGAACAACAGACGAACAAGATCGTGCATACTATGATCTTGAAAGATTGAGCTGTAACAATGTAAGAGATCTCTTCTCTTACATGAATGATTACAAAGTTCTAGCAGCAAAATCTGGGAGGATGTATGTAAATGAAGAACTCTCAGCAAAGTTTTTCAGAAAAATGCCCTCTCTTATTGGCAATGAACTTGAAGAGGCATTCCAGAAGAAGTTTCCTGGTAATACAATTGGTGTCATGCCCAGAATACACTTCTCTTACCAGTATTTGGCAGAGATGTGTAAGAAGGCAGCAATGCAACGAAGCCTTAAAGACCTAACCATATGCAGCCGTATACCCATACCAGGAGAATACCATAACAGCCGAAAGAAGTATGGTCTTAGAAAAGCCAAGACCTACAAAGGAAAGCCACATGACTCACATGTGCGAGTGTTCAAGCGAAAACATGCTGACCGAGTCCGCAAATGCAAGTGTTTTATATGTGGAGAGGAAGGTCATTTTGCGCGAGAATGTAAGAGGAATAGAGGGAACATCGCAAGAGCAGCGGTGTTGGATAATCTGGACCTACCAGATGACATAGATGTGGTATCAGTGGATCTAAATGAACCTGACAGTGATGCCATATGCAGCCTCTCAGAAGGAGAAGCTGGTAACACGGAGGTCCATGTGCGAACTGCAATTGAAGAAATCCCTTGGGAAGGTGCTATGATGCTGCAAATTGAGCATTATGGATGGAGAAGTAAAGTTCAGCTTCCTGAGAAGCAAGAACAGTGCCAACACCGATTCAGCACTGAAGTCCAAATCAATGGTAACTGTAGTTTTTGCAAAATCGAAACAAATAAAAACTACAGGATAGGCTGTGAAGATTGCAAACTTCTAGCCTGTGCCATGTGCTCACCATTCTATCTGGGAAAAGAAATACAACTGAAAACTCAACTTGAGCCCAGACAATACTCCAACAAAGATACCCTTATAAAAGAGCTCATAAAATATGTTGAGTTCCTAGAAGCTGAAAATGAACGATTGCAAAAACTTCTACAAGAAACCCAGATACAAACTCCCAAAGAAGAATTGGCAGAACAAGAACCTCTACAAGAAAATCAAATAAAAACCCTTGAAGAAGAATTGGCAGAAGAATTCAGAGAACTGGCAATCTCTGATAAAGGAAAGAAGAAAGTAACCTATCAAGAAGAACCAATAATGGAGGAAGATGATGAAGATGGTGAAGCTGCACTTGTAGTCTTCATTGACTATGCAGCATACAAAGCAGAGGTTCTAACACAAGTTCAGCAGCCCAGGCAGCACAAAAAGATTGATAACAGGTTGTATAATCTGATAGTATCCATTGAAATCCCTGGAGTCAAAAGATTTGATATCCGAGCAATCCTCGACACTGGTGCATCAACCTGCTGTATCTGTCAGACTGCCATCCCAAATGAAGCACAAGAGAAAACATTATACCCAGTCCAAATCACATGAGTAAATTCACGACAAGTTGTCAATACAAAACTCAAGCAAGGACAACTCGTGATTGGAGAAAACAAGTTTCGCATTCCTTTCACCTATTGTTTTCCAATGGGCATGCGTGAAGGAATACAGATGCTCCTTGGGTATAATTTTATAAGATCTATGGCAGGAGGATTAAGAATTGAAGGCAAGGTGCTTACATTCTATAAGAATGTAACAGAGATTCACACCACAACAGAAACAATAGCAGTTCCAGCTGCTATACAAGAATTGGATCTCGAAGAGCATGAATACCGACTAATCCAAGAAGCTGTCTTTTACCAAAACCCAATTACCAATAAAAATTTTGAAAAGAGATTTGGTCCACTATTAGCCCGCCTAAAAGACCAAGGCTATATTGGAAGCAACCCACTTCAGCATTGGGCCAAAAACAAGGTGGTTTGCAAACTGGAGATCATCAACCCGGATCTTACAATCGAAGATAAACCGCTCAAACACGTGACTCCGGCCATGAAGGAACAATTTGACCACCATATTAAAGCCCTACTCGAAATTGGTGTAATCAGACCCAGCACAAGCAGACACCGAACAATGGCATTCATGGTCAATTCCGGGACTTCAATTGATCCAAAAACTGGGAAGGAGATAAAAGGCAAGGAGAGGATGGTTCTCAACTACAGAACCCTCAATGATAACACCTACAAAGACCAATACTCTCTGCCAGGTATCAATACAATTTTGAAAAAGATCAGTAATAGCAAGATCTTTTCGAAATTCGATCTGAAGAGCGGCTTTCATCAAGTCGCTATGGATCCAGCATCTATACCATGGACTGCTTTCATAGTCCCTGGAGGATTATACGAATGGTTAGTCATGCCATTCGGATTAAAAAATGCGCCTGCTGTGTTCCAAAGAAAGATGGACGACTGCTTCAGAGGAACCGAAACATTCATAGCAGTCTACATAGATGACATTTTAGTCTTCTCACAGACAGAAGAAGAACATGCAAAGCATTTGGGGGTAATGCTTTCCATTTGTGAGAAAAATGGACTTGTGCTGTCACCCACAAAATTCAAAATAGCTGTACCTGAGGTGGAATTTTTAGGTGCAATTATTAATCGGGGAAAGATCAAACTCCAAGAGCATATAATCAAGAAGATTATCAATTTTGATGTGGAATCTTTGAAGGAAAAGAAAGGGCTTCGCTCCTTTCTTGGTATTCTCAACTATGCAAGGGCGTATATTCCAAAACTGGGTACCAAACTCGGCCCTTTGTATTCTAAAACTTCTCCCCATGGTGACAAGAGGCTGAAACCGTCTGATATCAATCTAATAAGACAAATCCAGAGTGAGGTTCAAAATCTTCCAGACCTGGAGTTTCCCCCGGAAAATGCCTATATTATCCTCGAAACTGATGGATGTATGGAAGGCTGGGGAGGTGTTTGCAAATGGAAGCCAAAGAAGGCGGACCCTCACTCAACCGAGAAAGTGTGTGCATACGCAAGTGGCAAATTTCCAGTCATAAAATCGACGATAGATGCAGAAATTCACGCCTGCATGGAGACTTTAACGGCCATGAAAATCCACTATCTAGATAAAAGTGAAATAACGCTTAGGACAGATTGTCAAGCGATTATTAGCTTTTATAATAAAACTGCTAACAATAAACCCTCTCGGGTCAGGTGGATTAAATTTACTGATTTTGTGACAGGAACAGGTGTGCATATCAATTTCGAGCACATTGACGGAAGGCACAACACCCTTGCAGATACACTATCCCGACTGACCACCTACTGCACAACAAGATGTCTCAACCCAGAGCAAACCGCGTTCATTTCCATGTTGGAGCCAGTTCTAGAGGAAATTCAGACTGGAATGCTGAACGACGCCAGCACTATGCTTCTATGCACTCGTATTCAGACAGTATTCCCCTGTACACAACTGCAGACATCCATGACATACACTACGCCAGAGAACGCAATGGTGGATCACTCACAAATGCCGCTATCCACAGAGGCGTCATGCGTGAAGTCAAGGAACTTCAAGCAAGGATGGCCTTTGCACAAATCAATGTACTGAAGACCATGCTTGAACGTGAGTATGAGACTGCACGTCCATACAGAAACATTGATTGCATGATGGGAGATACCTGTTTACTACTTGAAGAACAAATTCCAAAAATTAAGAAAATCGAGAAGGACCTTGACAACTTAATTACGCAATTTGTCAGGTGGTGAACGGGATTGGGAGCGTGATGGACCCAACTACTGTCCTTCACAACTTTATCTAATAATTAAGTGTGATGAATAATCTGGTGGTAATCTACGGAAAACCACTATTTGCTTTGTGTGGAGCGCTCAATTATTTGAGCATCTTTTTCTTTTTACTTTTGGCCTACCTGTTTTGGCCAGTAGTGTGCTAATTTTGAGTCAGTGCGATCCACTTTCGGTGAAGTGGTTGTACTATCTCTCTTTTTCTTCAATCAGTGCACCTAACTTTTGGATAGTGGGTGTACTGAATGGGAGACAAAGGATTGTGGAAATCCCTTTATTCACATGACGATGGGGCCCAATGAGCACCCGGTGTGATAATTGAGATTCCATTCCCGAGTCTATATAAGTGTGTTTTCTCAGAGTTGCAAGACAGCTGAGTCCCAGCAAGTCTTACTTCTCTCTCTTTGTAAGATATCTTCCGCTTAATAAAAATTTCTTTCCTCTTAAACTTCTAGTCTAGTATCTTTTAGCAACGAAGTTTTGGAGTTGAGATCCTAAGGAACGGGCGTTTTTCTTACTGGTATCAGAGCAAGGTTCAGAAACTCAATTATTGAAGAAAAGATCATAGGTATGGCAGCCTAATCCAAAAAATTAAGATATTCTAAATAGTAAGGAAAGGGTATATCAAAACTGCTAAGATTGTTTATTTGTTTGTCCAAAACTAGATCATCCAGAAAGACCTAAAAGTGATATGTTTAGGTTTGTAACAAAAGCACCAGAACAGGCCATAGATAGGCGCAGAGGCAAGGAGCCGTTAATGCCTTGTTGGAACCCTTTTGGTTGAGTTAAAACCTGAACAATAGACCACAATGGGCATATACCAAAACATTTGAAGAATTCATGGGTATATATATAAAAAGCATAGTTTTTGATGGGCATATATCTAGATTCAAAGATTTCATAGGCAAATACCTAATTTACCAAGTTTTCATGGGTATGTAGCAGATTACCCCTTCATTTTATATATCCGCTATATATGTCTCTTCCGACTGCCCTTCTCCTTCTCGCCAACATAAAAATGTGTACTAATATCTCCTGTCTCAAGATCAAAGCCCGTGGCAAATATAATTCCATGTACTCTTCCAACTATCGTGAGATTAATTTAATTATATTTTCTTCCTCTCCAGTAGGGTTAAGAGGTTTGATTGGGCTCTAGATTAGCTTTGCTAGAAAGAGATTTGATAAAAGTTTTGACTTTAATGTTTCATCATTTTCATAGGTTCATATTATTTGGTTCATAATTTACTACCAAAATTCTCATATCAAATAGTTTGGTTTCACTTTGACTGTGAGTCTGTAACAAATGTTCTTTCTTTCTCTAAGATAATTAAATAGCTTGCTGCTTCCAAATTGTGATTATATCTACTCAACTTTAACAGACGTTCGTTTGATTATTGGGGTTTGATGCAATATATATGAATTAATATTTTTTTTTCCTTTTTGTATGATGTTCATTTTCTAATAAAATTTAATCTTCAGACTTCAGCCATGAGCGGATGAGCTCGTGAGAGTTGCCTATTCTGTTCAAATAAATGTTACGATTAAAATATTAAATATCATACAAATAATTGTCCGTCGGAAATTACTTATGTATGGAAAGATGTCAACTTTCCTTTTCAAAATAAAAACGAAAGTTTAAAAAGTACAAATGTAGAAAAAATCGAAAACTTGTTTACTGTTTTTGAAAAACAAAAAACGAAAAAATAGAAATGATACCAAACGATGCCTAAGATTTTCAATTCTCTCGTGAGTTTATTGGCTAAACTGAATAAAAAGCTTAAAGAGTAAAACCTAGCGTACATAGAAAAACCGTTCATAGCGTACGTTCCTACTTCATAGGTAGATTACATTTCAAGATATATATTTGTTACATTCTTTACATATTTATGGATGTATGAACTATTTTTTAATAGACACAAGATGTTTCTCAAGTTTAAAATTAATATATACAGAAGTTGCCTGTCATCACATGCTAGCTAAGAGCTGAGTTGAAGTCAACCGACATACTGTTTAACTCAGCTCAGCGTACGGAAGACAGATAATAATGGAACTTTGAGTCCTATTGAGGTCCCACGGCCCAATCTTACTATGTCGTTATGCCATGTCAATAATTCATGGACAGCTGGCTATTTAATGGGAAACATTAAGTGTAACACTTACATATGACTGAGACCTAGCGTCTATAGAAAACTTTGTCTACAGAAAATGTAACACAAAATGTAAGAAAATATAACATAAAAGGTAAAAAGATGTAACAACTGTAAAAAATAATGTAACCCCCAGTATATAACACAAAAGGTAAGAATAATATTCATAATAACCATATTTATAATACGTTGACATTTTTCGTTTTACTATATAAACACTAGCAGAGGAGGTGATTAATTAGATTCAACAATCATACAAAAAAGTTGCTCAAGTGCTGATAGAAGTGGACGATGGATCATTCACATTCCACGGATATTGAGGCGCCGGCAGTTTCTCCTGAAGACAGAGCTCCTTCCAATGAGGAGATTGCTTCCGGTGAGATTGAGGCGGCAGCTTCTCTTGCAGGCGGAGATTCTTCTAATAAGGGAAGGGCTAAAGGTATATATGCATGTCTGTTTCTATATATATATTATATATATATATATATATATCCCTACTCCTTTACTAAGCATGCAATGTCCTGATCCTGCAACGGTCAGGATTGTGCATTTCAGCATGTCGACGGTTCAGATTAAACAAACTTTTTTCGGAGCTCATCTGAGGCGTTGATCGCCTTTGTCCCGATCCTGGGACGGCTGAGATCACTCGTTTTTCTCTTGACAAACCCTCGCACCGCTCGTCCTGTTCTCTCCCCGACCAGGCCTCTTTCATTCCCAAACCCTCATCATTCCTCCCGTCTGCTTTTCTCAGATTCATCGCCCTTGCTCCTGCCTCAGCCTTCGCCTCACCAAACCCTCCAGATTCGTCGTCCCCTTCTTCGGTCTCTGCCCTTCGTCCCCAGCCGTTCGTCCCCGTCGCCCTCCGAAGTCTCTCCTCTGCCATCGATAAATAGAGAAACCACTGCAACCACTGGGCCGCGTCAGGAGCCCCTCTATCGCCGGCCAACTTGACCAGTGCCTTCGGCATCGCCGCCCGCTACTCGCCGCCGCTGGTGCTCTCGTAATCGCTGTATGACGCAACTCTGCCATGGCAGTCGGCCCCGCTTGACCCGTGCCTCCGGCGTCACCGCACGACTTGACCAGTGCCTTCGGTGTTGCGGCCTGCTGGTTCTTTTGGCGTCGCCGCACGATTTGACCCGTGCCTTCGGCGTCGCGGCCCGCTGCTTCGCCGCCGCTGGTGTTCTCATGGTTGCCGCACGCCGAAACTCTGCCATGGCCTCGGTCCCGACAGCCGCCCCGCCAGATCCGACGTGCGACCAACTCACACCGCCGTTGCTTTTAAGTTTTGTCCGGTTTCCCTATTTATTCTGTGCTCTTTACAAGGGATTGGGGTTTTCTTCTCTGTAAGATACTCCCTTCTGGCCAATTTGTTTCTTATTTTGTGGACTTAAGGAAATTGATAGGAATCAAATTGAGGGATCCAACTAAAAAGCAAGAATCAACATAATTTTGAGGTATCAGACATTGTTTGTGAGTCAGTTTGTCAAGCAGTTTCTCAATTTAAGTATTTTTCGGATCGTAATGAGATAAAGTGGATCCCCAGTATATACTTGTGTTACTAAATTAGAGTGACGTGCAATTTTATCTCAACCTTTTGATATTATTTGTTTGACTGTTTTATGTTTAATGAAGATAGTATTATTGAATAATTTGTGATGTTCTTATGTATGTTGATTGGTTGCTTTGTACTGATTTAAATTTGCATTGTTTCTAATCTATAGATTTCAATTGGGCACTGTGTCTATTCTATACTCAGTTACAAGAGTCGAGAAGAACATCCATACTATAAAGTATAAACTACAGCTCCTGAGTATGTTTCTTATATATCTTAGTATTGTTTTCTTGATTTAATAATTGATACATTGATGACAGTATCGACATCGTTACCTTACATTGTGCATGTTTACATGATTTACATCACCATATGGAAATATTTTTGTTTTCTGAAATATTTTTTATTTAAATTCAAATTTAAAAAAATATGCCCTTTTGATACCATTTTTTAATATGCATTATTTGGTAAGAATATCCTGATCTTTTTAATTTATATTTTTGACAACAATTTTAAATTTGTCATTCAAAATATGCATTTATGATAAATTTTAGTGCAATAAAAATCTGTCATCTAATGAAATACACTTTTGCAATTGGGTTAATCTGTACAATGTAATTTTTGACATCAAAGTGTGTAATGATGCTAAATTTTAATGCATATTAATTTTATGACAGATTTGTAGGATGCAATTTTAGTAACACATGATTACATAATATTGTGTTTGTAATCTGTCTCAAATCTGCTTTTATGACAAATTTTAATGCAGGATGAAATTGCCAGTTTAACATATGCACTCTTGGTAATTAATCGCAATACATAACAATGCATTTCTGGGAGTCATTCTCATTTGTCATTCCAAAAAATAAAAAAAAAACATTTATGGAAATTTTAAATGCAATATTGATCTGTCTGTCTGACAGCGGGATACATTTTTGGTAACTATTAATTCTAAAATTTTGTAACCTATTTTGACAGTTGCGGCTGGGCATAAATATAAGTTAAACCAAGAGAGCAATTCTGAGGGTTGCACCAATGTCGACCAAAGGCATGAGGAATAACAGATTCCTTTGAGGTCTGCACCAATGTCGACCAGATGCCTCTCTACACAAAAATATAGTGTAACGGGAGGTCTTGAACGATGAATGACAGGTATAAATTATATTATTTTGATTCTTGATTTATTTATTTTTTGTTCTCATACTGACTAGCTTTGGTTTTAACTTTGCAGTTATCAATTTGGTCTTGATTTATTTATTTTAGTTCTCTACTGACTAGATTTGAGTTTAACTTTGCAGCAATATGTGGTAGGACATGAATGTTTGAGTGCAAAGTTGGAGTCAGCCACTTAAGCAGACTAATTTACTTATTGAAAATCATATTTTTCTCAATAACATTTTTTTTTCTTTGCTATTGTTTTTCTTTTTTCTTTTTTTAGGAGTAGGCAGCGACTGCTTTTTTCTTTGCTATATACTTTATTATGAACATATATTATTCATGAAGCTATTTCACATTATCAGCCCAAAATAATCTAGGTGTCATGATTTTTAAATTAAAATCATTTGATAAAGTTTTATATAAATCACCCGTTGCAACGCACGGGCCTTTTACTAGTATATATATATAGAGTTAGACTATTATACTAACGTTAGCATTTCAGTCCGAAATGCTAATGCCTCAAATTTTATGTTATCGTATCCGAAATCATGATTTGTGGTGCTCAATAAATTCTTTATATAAAAATATTGGGGAATACAAAAATTTTCATTTTTAGAGTTTTCAAAGTACTTGTTTTGAATTTTAGAAAAAAGCTCATAAATATTAATAAAATATTGATGTTTGTACATGTTATTTTCAAAAATGCAAAACAAATACTTAAAAAACTCTAAAAATGAAAAATTTTTGTATTCCCCACTATTTTCATATAAAGAATATATTAAGCACAATAAATTGTGATTTCGGACACGGAAATATAAATTTTGAGTCGTTAGCATTTCGGTCCGAAATGCTAACGTTAGTATAATAGTCTAACTCTATATATATCTTTTGATTAAGATGATGGCCGGTGTTGACGTGTTGGTGTTCCAATAAATTTCATTAAAATTATCTCAATAAAAAAGTTGACCCACTTTTATATAAATACAGTCAATATAAAATATAACAACATTTTTAATAAAATTAATTAAGCTAATCTATTTTTACGTTATTTAAAGAATCTTTGTCAAATGTTTTCAAAATTCCATTGTTAAGATTGGTTTTGTCCCTCATCAAAATAAAAAGTATTTTCAATGAAGTCATCCCCTGTAAAGATTAAAATACTTCATGCCAGAGAAAATATGATAGAAAATCTATTTTTCCGTAGTTTTTTAGATGTATAACAACACATGATAAGTTATTATCTTTTCTTTAGGAAATTAATTATGTAGCTTATTTGAATCAGATATCTCATTCGGTCGTCATTCCCTCATCATATATTGTTTTCCACAGTAAAGCCAGATTAATTGATTGATAGATGATTTGATTAAATGCAGAACATTGACACTAGCTATAGTACTCATCGTATGATAGATAATTTGATTGGGTTTCTATGTGGAGGGTCTTAATGTTTGTTTTCTTAGAAAGTTCTCAGCCTTAGCTAGTGTAGTAATTTGGGACTATGATCTGCCTGATCAAATGAATTTGGACCGTTAAAATTATAATATCATCTCATATCTTTTGCCTTTACATTACAGAGGTATTCCTTGTTGGCTCCATGCGGGAAACACTAAATGCCTTACCCCAGTGGCCAAACCAAAGTATTGGGCCCACCATTTTTCGTGTTCCATTTTATCTCCGTAAAAATAGGGAATATTTAATCGAACCGTCTGTTGTCTCCATTGGGCCATACCACCATGGTAGCAAGCACCTAGCACCTATGGAGAGTAAAAAATGGTTGTTTCTCAAAAACAGACTGTCTCGGCGAAACACCAAGGTCACACTGGAGGCATGTGTAGAGAAAATTGAAGGTCTACAATTGGAAGCAAGGAGCTGTTATAGTGAAAGCGTAGATATGGATGATGATAGTTTTGTGAAGATGTTAATTCTCGACGGGACTTTCATTGTTCAATTTCTTTCCATTCCTTTTGATTTGTTTAAGAGGGAGATCGGATGGGCCGAAATGAATATAAAGACCGACTTAATCTTGCTGGAGAACCAAATACCGTTCTTTGTTGTTCAAAGTTTGTGGGACCTCTACAATCCTCGTGTACCACTAAACAATCTCGAAAACTTGAAAATAATCGGGGAAATTTTATGTTTTAGTCTCAAATTAGGGAATTTTACAATACCACAAAATGGATTCCATCACTTGCTCCATCTCTGCCACCACCTAGTGGTCCCTGATATGTCAACACATGTAACGGTTCAACCCGGATGCTCTTGCTCCAGTCTCTGTAAATGTGTGAATTCTAATAACGAAATTTCAAAAATACTTCCATGTGCAACTGAGCTGCAAAATGCAGGAATCAAGTTTAGAAAGAAGAAGCCTCCTTGTAAAATGCTGGATGTAACCTTCCGGGGATGCACGTTAGAGATCCCTTCCATTGTGATGTACGATACCACCAAACCCTTATTCATTAATCTCTTAACTTTTGAACAGAGTCAGGTTTACTCTATTCCGAGGCATCTCAGCAGCTATGCTATTTTCATAGATACCATAATCAATACAGAAAATGATGTAGCAATATTGCAGAGGCATGGTATTATTGAAAATTGGCTTTCAAGTGAGGAAGAGGTTGCTCTCTTCATCAACCAGCTTGGTATTGGCACTACTATTATAGAAGATCATTACCTTAATAACTTGTTTAAGGAAGTAAATCTGTATTATAATTCAGAATGTCATAGGTACAGAGCTAAATTGATGCGTGATTACTTCAACAGTCCATGGTCAATAATTTCTTTCATTGGTGCCCTTATAATTTTGGATCTTACATTTGCACAGACATACTTCGCGGGTGATACTTATTTCCATCCCTCCCCAAATTAAGTAAGTCCATTGCGTTACTGGTACTTGTGTGAGGTTCCCTTCTTTCCTTGGCGCATGCATATGTACTCATGTATTTTCTTTTGTTATGTTACATGTAGCACTATCTTATATAAGTTTGGATTTGGATTTAGGGGCCGGGATTGTGTTTCGTTGTTGTTGCATTCCTAAGATCAAAGAAATTTCCTGTTTTCTCTTTCTTCAAATTCCGTGCCATTATAATTTGCTTCTTCTTTGCAATACTGTTTTTTAGTTGTTAAATAAAACAAACATTTGTACTCCAATTAATTTTTTTTTGGTGGCCAACTTGATTCTTCTTAGCTATTTAAAGTAGTGGTAGTATATGATGCAGTTGTGCATCAGCTGCCAGCGGGCGGTCAGATTGATATGCTGTGGTATTTTGAACATAAATTCCTTAATACAAGTCCAAATAAGGTGATTCAAAATTCTATAGAAAGATAAAGAATTTAGCTACAACTTTCATGTTTTGCGTTTTCTCAGAATCGGAAGGAATCCCAGTCGAAATTGCGAATTAATACAGCATGGTCTTCGGCGATCCGCCCCCGAAGCTGGGTGGTCCACCCCAGTGAAGTTCCTGCGCTCTGTTGGGCGGGCGGTCCGCCCCCAAATGGATCAAGTTGCGTCTTTTGGAATTTTCTTGCGTTTTTAGACTGTTTTCTTTGTTTCTTTCTTTGTTTTCTTTAGAAGGGTTATTTCTATTTTCTTATATAAGCAAACTCAAGCCTTTTGGGCAGGACAAGTTGTTATTTTGTATCCAAGTTATAAAAAACCTAGAATTCTATGTGAATTCTCAAATCTCTCAAGTGCTTTCATGTTCGTTTGATTGTCGTCTCCTACCGTTCGTGCATCAGTATAACTCACCATGTCTTTCTTTTCTGAGGAAGTAGGCGACAGCTCTACTTGATTTCATTAATAAAGAAGTTTTACATAAAAGAAAAGGAAAATAAAACACGGCAAGGCTCATCCTATTTATTTACATGTGACTACCTTTACTTTATTCTTAGTATTTAGACTCTAACAGTGTAATTTCCAAGCCCTGACTTCTCCCGCAATGCTATCTTTTAGTATCCTTGGTGGCTTTGATTTATTCTGAACTCACCTTGTCTTTCATTATGTGTATCGATTTCTCAAAATTTAGGTTGTATAATTAACATTAAACGGCAAAAATATAAGAATAACACAATATAAATTTGTCATGATGATCCTATAAAATTTTTTTGAAGAGGTAAGCAACCGCTTGCTTGCTTGTCTATTTCATTGATATGAATTATATTTACAAAAGAGAAGGAAAAAAGAAAAACGATACAGGAGAAATGTGCAGGTATGTGAGTTTGACTGTACAAGTTGCATCTTTGCCTGTGCGTATGCTACCCAATTAGCTAATTCCGAAAGGATTAATCCCCTTAAGAGTATATATGAATTTGCTTTGCGTTGGAAGATTCTTCGGTTTCTTTCCTTCCAGATATTCCACATTGTTACAAAGCATGCCTGGTCCCATTTTGCTCTATGATCCTGAGACGTTCGACGTCTGATTTCCCACCAGAACTGGCGCATTCATGGTTGAAAGTCCATCCCCTCGAGCAATTTGGGAAGCAGTCCTGCCATACTCAGATGGCATGGGGGCAGGAAATGAACAAATGTCATGCCATTTCTTCGTATTGTGAGCCGCACATGATGCATCCCGGGGAATGGGGCCCTTTAAGTTGTCTCCCGTCATCAATCTGTTCATTGACAACATCCATACAAAAATTTTAATTTTCATGGGTGTCTTGGCTTTCCAAAGGACTACAGCAATGAGTGATCTCAATCCAGGATCAATTAGGAATCCATATGCGGACTTGGATGTGAATGCCCCAGTAACCTGCTAGTTCCAGGAGAAGCCGCTGTTGTCAGCCACTGTTATGGAGCATCTAAATAATGACCATAGCGAAAGAAGATCTCGCAAGGAGTAATATTGGGTTGTGTATGGACGTGTGGATAGTTAAAATGAGGACGCTTGGAAAATTCCATTATAGAGATCGAGATGAACTATGAGCAACAGCTTCACTATTTAGGGCCAAGGTTTAATATTTAGTCAATGTTTTTGATGTTTCTGGGTATCAACTACATCAATAAATGATGCTTCTTTCTTGGAAAAATGAGTAACTGCAGGCATAATGTGTTGACTTAGATCAAGAGGAAGAGAAGAGACACTTGTATTTCAAAACTCTTATGTATTTCTTTTACATTGCGACAACAAATTACAACCCTTCATATAGGGTTAAACATCAGATAAGTCTAAAAATTCACATTAAGAACAGAATACCAAACAAACTCTGTTTTAGTTGATCCCATGTCACTAAAACAGTCATAACTCTCTATAGGGATCACTAAACGCCTTCAAACTAGAACCATCAGAAACTAGACTTCAAGAGCTTTCCATCCATATGTCACTTACTCATATCCACTTTCATTTGACTTTTCAAATCCCTTCATCAATCAGCCTCAAAAATCTGGTTGCTGTTGGCTGCTGCTGTACTCTAATATTTTCCACTATATTCTCAATAAACCTAACATTATTATCATAATTAAGTTTATATTTTCAACACCAGCTCTTAAACTTAATTATTAGAACTTATATCTCTTTTTTTCATTTTGTGTTGGCTGCTGTCTAGTTTCATTTTTTGTTTGTTGTAACTTGTCACTTGCATTGAATCATCTTCGCCTTTTCATCAATGGTTTTCTCATCTACCCTTCGAGCTAGCTATCATCTTTGCTCATTGCTTGCTTGAATTGATACTCTCAAGTCATGGTATTTTTCTTCTGCCATCCATCTGCCTGAAACTTCATCTCAGGTCATATTGTGAGCTCCACACTCACAACACGGCTCCACACCGCTTCTTGTGTGGCTCAACACCATATCTTCTGGTCTTCAACACTTCTTCTAGCAACCTTCTCTTTGGTCACTAATTCTTCTTCTCCTGGCACACATTGCACTGGTTTTCTTCTTATGTGAGTCATTGCTCACATCGACTTTACTCATCGACTCCTTCGAAGACCACTGGCAGAAACTTCACCATGACATTTCTTGTTAACATTTGCTATTCGAAACACAATATTGACAAGCAAACTTACAACATCTCAACAACTATCTTCTTTAACACAAGAAGAAACCAATATTTTTTTTCTCTCTCTCTGTTTTTTTTTAATTCGACACACATTTTTTTTAAGCTCGACACATTTTTTTTCTCTATTTATTTTCATTTTTCTTCTTTCTCTTCTTTCTTTCATCTTTTTTCTCTCTCTGTTTCTTTATCATTTTTTTCTTCTCTGTTTTTTTTTTCTTTTTCTTCTTTTTCTTTCTCGTCATGGTTGCTCCCTCTTGATCGCCTAACTTAGAACTTGGCTCTGATACCACTTTGTTGACTTAGATCAACATGAAGAGAAGAGACAATTATATTTCAAAACTCTTATGTATTTCTCTTATATTGCAACAACATATTACAACCCTTTATACAGGGTTAAACATCAGATAACTGTAAAAATTCACATTAAAAACAGAATACTAAACAAACTCTGTTTCTGTTGACCCCCTATCACTAAAACAGTTATAACTCTCTATAAGGATCTCTAAACGCCTTCAAATCAGAACCATCAGAAACTAGACTTCAAGAGCTTTCCATCCATATGTCACTTACTCAAATCCACTTTAATTTGACTTTTCAAATCCCTTCATCAATCAGCCTCAAAAATCTGGTTGCTGCTGGCTGCTGCTGTACTTTAATATTTTCCACTATATTCTCAATAAACCTAACATTATTATCATAATTAAGTTTATATTTTTAAGATAATGATTGTATTTTGTCAAAACTCACGACAGAAGACTATTATGAAATTTTGTAGAAAAAAAAAAGGCAATTGTGCAGTGCAGTGCTGCAAAATATTAGAGTAACTAAAAATAATTTACCAGTATACTTTGTCAACATGCATTTTTCAGACCATCTGGTATAATACGAAGAAATGGGTATTGCGGAGGCAGGGACTAAATGAGAAGTCTCAAAAAATTAATTGAGACAGTCATGATGCGCTGAAGCAGCAGACCCCAGCAGTAGCAGATAGTAGCAAACTGCCAGAGGGCGGTCCGCCCCAGAGTTCCGGCAACCCGCCCCAGAAACACGCAGAATCCAGTTTTAGGTTCTGGATTCTCGGCGGTCTGCCCCCTCTAAAGGATTTCGGCACTGTCTTATGGGCGGTCCGCCCTAGATGCTAGGCGATCCGCTCCAGACGGTTCTGGATTGCGTTTCTGAGTTTTTTATTTGCGTTTTTTAGAGATCTTGTGGTAGTTGTTGCTTTATGTTATTTTTAGGGTTCAGTTTTTGTTTTCTATATAAGTAGACTCATGCCCTTTAGGCAGAGGTAGTTTTAGTTTTGGAATTATCTTTTGTATCAAGATTGCTTGTTGTATCAAGTTTTCAAGAAAAGGAATTCTGTGTGAATTCCCAAAATCTCTCGTGTTTCTTTCAATTGCTCTCTCCCCCTACCGTCCCTGCATCAGTTGGTATCAGAGCAGCCAGGTTGATGGCGGATGTGTACCGTGGTCATGGTAGAAGTTGGGACCGTAGTCGGGGTCGTGGAGTCGATCTTGAAGACAAATAGTCGCCTAACCACCATCGAGACCAGCGGGATCTAAAGATTGCAACAATGAGAAGACGGATCTGAGAGTTAGAGCGCCAACTCGCAGAGGCAAGAATGGGCTCTACCAATGGAGAAGAAGAGGAGTCAGATTTCTTCGACTCTTCTGCAGGAGGCGGTGATGATGAGGAATTCAGCCCGTGGGGGATTCCGAATCAAGGGCGAAATCACAGGCTTCATCATGAGCCTGATCAGTCCTTTTAAAACCTTGGGATGGAGATTGAACTTCCGGAGTTTGACGGTCATCCTAATGAGTTTACGGTGATTATTCCAACGGAAGAACACCAACAACAATCGAGTGGGTTTGTTAATCTGCTCAATATCGTGGATGAAAGTGAAGATATCATTTTTTATTCTCCACCAATCTTTGATGACTATCCCGAAGAGATCGAGGGTGTCAAAAACTTTGTTGGTGAGTCCCAAACGATAACCAAACCTTTTGAAAACTGTCCAGCATTTGGCAAAGATCCATTTCTCAAAGTTTGTTTGATCCAACCTTGGCGGAAACAATATTCTTTGTTGATCTGTTAAGGAGAATGATGAACAGAAAAGTTATTTGTTTCATTAGCAACATTGGATTTCTTCACAATGTTTTGTTGTTTGTGCTCATGTTGTTCAATTTATAAGAAGTCTACAAAGACAAAACTCCGGGACGAGTTTTTTTCTTAAAGGGGGAGAATGATGCGCTGAAGCAGCAGACCCCAGCAGCAGCAGATAGTAGCAAACTACCAGAGGGCGGTCTGCCCCAGAGTTCCGACGACCCGCCCCAGAAACACGCAGAATCCAGTTTTAGGTTCTGGATTCTCGACGATCCGCCCCCGGGGCCCGGCGGCCCGCCCCCTCTGAAGGATTTCGGCACCATTTTATGGGCGGTCCGCCCCCTCTGAAGGATTTCGGCACTGTCTTATGGGCGGTCCGCCCTGGATGCTAGGCGATCCAGTCCAGACGGTTCTGGATTGCGTTTCTGAGTTTTTTTATTTGCGTTTTTTAGAGATCTTGTGGTAATTGTTGCTTTATGTTATTTTTAGGGTTCAGTTTTTGTTTTCCATATAAGTAGACTCATGCCCTTTAGGCAGAGGCAGTTTTAGTTTTGAAATTATCTTTTGTATCAAGATTGCTTGTTGTATCAAGTTTTCAAGAAAAGAAATTCTGTGTGAATTCCCAAAATCTCTCGTGTTTCTTCTAATTGCTCTCTCCCCCTATGGTCCCTGCATCACAGTCATTTCATGTCCATATATCTGAACATATCGAGGATTCTGCGCAGATAGAGTTCTCCCCATTTTGATCAGATTCATAAGTGGTGCTTGGAAATTTGATTGCGATTTGTAACCATCATTAGTTAATTGGGTTTCATCTCATTTCAGCTATGCCACAGACTGTAGAACTGTCGTTGCTTTTAATAAAGCCTGTTGAACTGTATCATGCATCATCATCTTGTAAGTTTAATTTCATAGTTCATAAATTTACAGATACAGACTTCAATAGTAGTACGTATGTTTATTTATTGGATGCATACTTTTGATATGATGAGGTGCTTTTTGAGTCCTAAAGTTTGAAAACTTTTAATAATTTTGGAACTTCTAATAGATGTCCGATGCTCCAAAAAGTTGCTCATTAGTCACCATGCAATACCATGCCTTTTTTTTAATAATAAAAATCAAAAATCAAAATTACAAAATTAATAAACAAAAGTTAAAAAATTACAAAACTAAAAAATCGCACTTTCAAAGAGCGGCTTACCTTAAATTTAAGCCAAAACAAAATAATAATGAAAATTAAAAAAATTAGGTAAGCCGCACTTTGAAAGTGCGGCTTACTTATTATTTTTTCTCATTGTTGTTAATTCATTATATAGATCTCGTCGTTAGTTTATTGTAGCTGCGTAGAACACTCCAATCAGAGTTTCAAATCAAAAGTTATGGCCGTTTGAAGATTCGATTCGAGTCGAGATTTTACTGACTTAAAAAACTCAAATATATTTTTTTATATTTTATGTGATATCTTAAACTTATTTATATGATTTGTCCTACATAATTAATTTTAGAGAAATTTATAATAAAATAATTTTTAAATTAACTTTTGTGAATTTTAAAGGATTTTATCAAACAATTTTTAATTAATTATTTTTTATGAATTCCAAAATTAAAGTTTAACAACTAATTAGATATTTAATTATCAATAACAAATCATATAAATGGAATTTCAGTTATCACATGAAATATAAAAAAAAAAAAAGTATATTTGAGTTTTCTAAATCAGTAAATTACCGACTCGCATCGAATCTTCAAACGGCCATAACTTTTGATTGGAAACTCTGATTGAAGTGTTCTACGTGGCCATGTAAAGCTAACGACGAGATCTATAGTATAAATTAACAAAAATGAGAAAAAATAAAAATAAAAAATAATAAGTAAGCCACACTTTGAAAGTGCGGCTTACCAAATTTTTTTAATTTCTATTATTATTTTGTTTCGGGCCGTATTTTGAAATTGCGGCTTAAGTTTAAGATAAGCCGCACTTTGAAAGTGCGGTTTTTTTAGTTTTGTAATTTTTTAACTTTTGTTTTTTTATTTTTAATTTTGATTTTTTATCTTTTTATTATTAAAAAAAGGCCCAATACCAGTATGACCAGTTTTCTGCCATATTCCTGTATCATCAAAATGAAAATAAACAAAACACATGTTTCAAAATATTCAATTCAGGCCAGCAAAATGTATCTCCAAGCTCTCGAGTCGTGCTAACAGCAAAAGGATTGAACAAGCCATTTTAACCAGTAAAATGAAGCATCACGCAAATGCGATGATAGGGAACTCTGCTATCTTTAAAAAAATCCAAAAAACAAATACTTAAAAAACTCAGAAAATGGAAAATTTTAGTATTGTAAGAGATTTTGATATAAAGAATTTAATGAGAATCTTAAATCAAAATTTCGTGATGATTTAGTATGATTTTGGAGTTAGGAGCACGCGAGCACGATAGATTTGCTACAGAACGATTGTGTTAAGTGTAAACCATTACTAGTTCAACTTAATCACATATAATATTATTGCCAAAATAATATATTTTATTATCTTAACAATGCAAATTGTGTCACAAAAAGCGAATAAGTAAATCCCTCGCAGATCATGATTAAAATTACAAAGTTTTGTGTTTCTTTTGGACTAATTGAATCAAGTTCGTATAAAGCCCACGTACAAGACGATAGAGAGTGGATCTGCAAACGTCTATTTATTGTTTTGACGAGGGTGGGCTTTCTGTCCTAAAGTTATAGAAATGTGCATAATTTGGGTATTACATTAGTTCTCATTCAAGTAGTAAGTAATTAATATATATGCAATCACAGTACGTACGTACGTATGACCCCAGCTTACTGCATTGTGCCAACAAGATTCAAATTAACTGAAAATGAACAAAACAAAACAAAATTTGAAAATTTTCAGGTGGGCTGGAAAATACACAACTCCAAGCTAAGCCGTGACTCGTACCAAAGTACTAAAGCTAATTGAAAAAGCAAAATGAAGCATCATAAGAATGATTAAGGTGATATGGAAAACAAACAAAAGAATAAAGATGTACCAAGATTTTAAGATTTTCAATGTTCTCTCATGATCAGTTTATTGCCTCGATTGAATGAAGCTTAAAGCGTAATACGTACCAAGCATCCACAGAAAAAGCGTTCATAGCGTACGTCCATAGGTACGTTTGAAGATATATATTAATTCGTTACATTGCATAGATAAATGAATATATGAACAGTTTTTCAATGGACACAAGATGTTTCTCAAGCTTAAAATTAAATTATATATGTACAAGTTGCATGACAGTTGGGCATATTCTTTGGCTTGAAGTCAACCGGCATACTGTTTAACTCAGCTCAGCGTACGGAAGACGTATAAATATATAATATTGGAGCTCGAACTTGAGTCCTATTGAGGTCCCACGGCCCCAATCCTATTTGTCATTAATTATGCCATGTTAATATATAATTCATGAACTAGCTAGCTATTTGACTGGAAAGTGAAAATGTTTTCGTTTCTAATCAATGCGTGAATGAATTGAAGGGAAAGAAAGCTCACTCAGAGCTGTGTGGTGCAAGACGCGCGTACTGCATGGCCATGATTAGGAAGGAGCTAGCTTGTGGTAGTATGTAGTACTTGTTAGTTGTTGTGGGCATATATGCAGGGCATTGGCTTTTGGAAAGCAATAAATTAAGGGCCGGCAATCGGCATCCCAGAGATGCTTTTCTTCTTCAAAAAAAAAAAAAGGGTGTGGGCATTGCTTGCAGGGCAGCAATTTGGAATAATAATGAAGAAATTAAGTTCCTCTCCCAGCACTCAACTGGGGATCAAGACGCAGAGGAGACTACTTATATATATTGGATCGGATTCACCATTAGTTAATTAATTAATAGTGCAGAATTAAGGTGCTCTCTCCAAGTGCTCCCACAATATATAAGAAGAATAGATGGATCCTTCATCTTCCACCGAGATTACAGCTTCTCTGCCAGGTATGCGTACGTATATCCATATTAAAATTCCAATGAATGATATCATCTCAGAAAAAAATAAATTAAGGTTCCTAACTATGAGTGATGAAAACTCGAAATTAATTACAAAAAGTGAACTTAATATATGTCATACTTATAACTCGTAATTCTTAATTATCAAGTGAATGGATTCTTCGAGTAACATGAATTGAATAATTCAAGTTGATTCGGAGTGAATGATTCGATTATACTATAACCCAAAAATATACAGGATGTTGAGTAAATCTACGGGTTCTTAAGATCAAGGAGGCCGTCCGTAAGTTTAACCCCAAAAATATATATCAAATTATATCTAAATTTTGATTTACTAGCAAGAAATTAACTCTCCCGTTGTGCGGACGTTTTAAATTCTGATCTCATACCGTGTAATACATATAACGTGCTTTTGGATTTTGGCTAATTATTTACCATTTAAATTTCATATTTACACTAAATTAACTCATTGAATGTTAGAATATAAAGCATTAATTTCTCATTAATATAAATTCTAAATAACATTGATGTCTTTCCATACTCAGATTGATATCTTTCCATTTTTGTAAAAACCAAAATGGAGAGAAAGTTGAGGACATCCATACCTTTGAAATCAATGTATATTGATTTGTACCGTTGATTAAGGGGTAGAATGAGAATTAAAACAATTTGAAGAAGGAGAAAAAAAATTGAGACGTCCAATACTTACGTGCTTTATAATATAGTATATAAATATAGTTTAATTAAATCTTTATATTAAATCTTGTAGCATACAAAAAATTCTCATTTTTAGATATTTTTAAGTATTTATTTCGGATTAGAAAAATACGAGATAAAAAGAAAATAAACATTTTTTATTTTTATTTGAAATCAACATGAAGAATCTATGGAATAACATAGTTAAAAATACGAGAAGCGTTGTTTTCATTTTTTTAGGAATGGAGCGGCAATAAATTAAAAACGGATTTCCGTAAATAATGGAGAGTAGCTTTTAATTTTTAGTTTTCATTTTATATATCCGCTATATATGTCTCTTCCGACTGCCCTTCTCCTTCTCGCCAACATAAAAATGTGTAGTAATATCTCCCGTCTCAAGATCAAAGCCCGTGGCAAATATAATTCCGTGTACTCTTCCAACTATCGTGAGATTAATTTAATTATATTTTCTTCCTCTCCAGTAGGGTTAAGAGGTTTGATTGGGCTCTAGATTAGCTTTGCTGGAAAGAGATTTGATAAAAGTTTTGACTTTAATGTTTCATCATTTTCATAGGTTCATATTATTTGGTTCATAATTTAGTACCAAAATTCTCATATCAAATAGTTTGGTTTCACTTTGACTGTAAGTCTGTAACAAATGTTCTTTCTTTCTCTAAGACAATTAAATAGCTTGCGGCTTCCAAATTGTGATTATATCTACTCAACTTTAACAGACGTTCGTTTGATTACTGGGGTTTGATGCAATATATATGAATTTTTTTTTTTTCCTTTTTGTATGATGTTCATTTTCTAATAAAATTTAATCTTCAGCCATGAGCGGATGAGCTCGTGAGAGTTGCCTATTTTGTTCAAATAAATGTTACGATTAAAATATTAAATATCATACAAATAATTGTCCGTCGGAAATTACTTATGTATGGAAAGATGTCAACTTTCCTTTTCAAAATAAAAACGAAAGTTTAAAAAGTAAAAATGTAGAAAAAATCGAAAACTTGTTTACTGTTTTTGAAAAACAAAAAACGAAAAAATAGAAATGATACCAAACGATGCCTTAGATTTTCAATTTTCTCTCGTGAGTTTATTGGCTAAACTAAATAAAAAGCTTAAAGAGTAAAACCTAGCGTACATAGAAAAACCGTTCATATCGTACGTTCATACTTCATGGGTAGATTACATTTCAAGATATATATTTGTTACTTTCTGTACATATTTAGGGATGTATGAACTATTTTTTAGTAGACACAAGATGTTTCTCAAGCTTAAAATTAATATATACAGAAGTTGCCTGTCATCACATGCTAGCTAAGAGCTGACTTGAAGTCAACCGAGATACTGTTTAACTCAGCTTAGCGTACGGAAGACTGATAATAATGGAACTTTGAGTCCTATTGAGGTCTCACGGCCCAATCTTACTTGTCGTTATGCCATGTCAATAATTCATGGACAGTTGGCTATTTAATTGGAAACATTAAGTGTAACACTTACATATGACTGAGACTTAGCGTCCACAGAAAATTTTGTCTATAGAAAATGTAACACAAAATGTAAGAAAATATAACATAAAAGGTAAAAAGATGTAACAACTGTAAAAAATAATGTAACCTTCCAGTATGTAACACAAAGTAAGAATAATATTCATAATAACCATATTTATAATACACTGACATTTTTCGTTTTACTATATAAACACTAGCAGAGGAGGTGATTAATTAGATTCAACAATCATACAAAAAAGTTGCTCAAGTGCTGATAGAAGTGGACGATGGATCATTCACATTCCATTGATATTGAGGCGCCGGCAGTTTCTGTTGAAGACAGAGCTCCTTCCAATGAGGAGATTGCTTCCGGTGAGATTGAGGAGCTAGCACCTTCTCTTGAAGACGGACATCCTTCCGCTGAGGAAAGTACTCAAGGTATGCATGCGTGTTTCTATATCTTTTTATTAAGATGAGGGTCGGTGTTGACGTGTTGGTGTTCCAATAAATTTCATTAAAATTATCTCAAAAAGAAAGTTGACCCACTTTTATATAAATACAGTCAATATAAAATATAACAACATTTTTAATAAAATTAATTAAGCTAATCTATTTTTACGTTATGTAAAGAATCTTTGTCAAATGTTTTCAAAATTCCACTGTTAAGATTGGTTTTGTCCCTCATCAAAATAAAAAGTATTTTCAATGAAGTCATCCCCTGTAAGGATTAAAATACTTCATGCCAGAGAAAATATGATAGAAAATCTATTTTTCGGTAGTTTGCATGTATAACAAGTTAACAACACATGATATATATATAGACCATTATATTTTGAAGTAGATCATCGTCCAATGCTTACAATTAGTAATAAGTTAATAACTAATAAGCTATTGTCTTATCTTTAGGAAATTAATTATGTAGCTTATTTGAATCAGATATCTCATTCGGTCGTTCCCTCATCATATATATCTTGTTTTCTACTGGAAAGCCAGATTAATTGATTGGTACAGTAAATCTTGTCAAATGCAGAACATTGACACTAGCTATCGTACTCATTGTATGATAGATGATTTGAACTTAAAAAGAGTGATTTGTGTTTCTATGCGGGTCTTAATGTTTGTTTTCTTTAAAGTTCTCAGCCTTATAATTAGCTAGTGTGGTCATTTCGGACAAATTGATCTCCATATGAATTTGGACTGTCATTATTTATAAAATAATCTCACCTTTGGTCTCTTTATGTTTCAGAGGAACCCCTTGTTAGCTCCATGTGGGAAAGAACAAATGCCTTACCCCTGAGGCCGAACATAAAAAAAGGGCCAACCATTTTTCGTGTTCCATATAATCTCCGTAAAAACAGAGAAAACTTACTCGAACCATCCGTGGTCTCCATTGGACCATATCACCGTGATCGCAAGCATCTAACACCTACGGAAGATAAAAAATGGCTGTTGCTTCAAAACGTTCTGTCTCAGTGTAACAACAAGGTTACGCTGAAGGCATGTGTAGAGAAAATCAAAGGTCTACAGTTGCAAGCACGCAGCTGTTATAGTGAAAGAGTAGATATGGATGATGATAGTTTCGTGGAGATGTTGATTCTCGATGGAACTTTCATTATCCAATTTCAAGTCAAACCCTTTAAATGGTTTGAGAGGGAGATTGGATGGGCCTCCACTTGTGTGCGTACCGACTTAATGTTATTGGAGAACCAAATACCGTTCTTTGTTGTTCAGAGTTTGTGGAATCTCTATACTGATATGCCAATATATGACTGTCTGAATGACCGCTTCATAGCTAAATTTCTTCAAGGTCTCGTATCAGGGAATATTACAATACCACAAAACGGAATCCATCACTTGCTCCATCTCTGCTACCTCTATGTCGTCCCTGGTATGTCAACATATCAAGCGGTGCTACCCGGATGTTCTTGCCTCAAACTTTGCACATGCACGAGTTCAAAGCATGAAAATCGAAGTAAACTTCCATGTGCAACTGAGTTGCAAAACTCAGGGATCAAGTTTACAAAGAAGAAGCCTCCATGTAAAATGATGGAGGTAACCTTCCAGAGAGGAACGTTAGAGATTCCTTTTATTCAGATGGTGGATCGGATCAAACCAATATTCATTAATCTCTTAGCTTTTGAACAGAGTAAGTTTTTATCTCTTCCTAGTCATCTCATCAGCTATGCCAGTTTCATGGATTCTATAATCAACACAGAACGTGATGTAGCAATATTGCAGAGACATGGTATTATTGGAAATCAGGTTTCAGGTGAGGAAGAGGTTGCTCTCTTCTTCAACCAGCTTTGTACTGGCACTTATATGTACACGGATCATTACCTTTCTAAATTGGTTATTGAAGTAAACCGATATTGTGATTCAAAATGCCATAGGTACAGAGCTAAATTGATGCGTGACTACTTCAACAGTCCATGGTCACTAATTTCTTTCATTGCTGCAGTTATAATTTTGGGTCTTACTTTTGCCCAGACATACTTTGCGGGTGATGCTTATTTCCATCCCTCCCCAAATTAAGTCTATTGGGATACCGGTACTTGTGTTAGGTTTCCTTATTTCCTTAGTGCATGCATTTGTACTCCTATATTTTCTTTTGTTATGTTACTTCTAGTACAATCTTGTGTAAGTTTGGATTTAGGGACATTGTTTCGTTGTTGTTGCTTTCCTATGATCAGTGAAATCTCCTATTTTTTCTTTCTTTAAATTTCATGCCATTGTAATTTGCTTCTTCTTGCAATATTGTTTCGTAGTTCTGAAATAAAACAAACATTTATACTCCAATTACATTTTTTTGGTGACGAGCTTGATTCTTCAGAGCTATTTAAAGTAGTGATAGTATAACTGTATAACTCATCCTGTCTTTCATTATGTGTATCGGTTGGTCAAAATTTAGGTTGTACAATTAATATTAAATGGCAAAAACGTAAGAATAAACACAATATAGATTTGGCATGATGATCTTATAAAAAATTTTAATCACTTGAATTAACTGGCTTACAAGGAATTTGTCTTAATCTAATATAAAGAGATGAACAATGAGCAACAGCTTCACTACTTAAGGCCAAGGTTTAATTTTTATTCGATGCTTTTCGTGCTTCCGGGTTTCAACGACATTAGAAGATGTTTCTTTCTTGAAAAAGTGACCAACTGAAGGCATATAGTGCTTGTATTTTGTCACAACTCAGGACATAAGCCTGTTATGAAATTTTGCAGGGAAAAAGGTCAATTGTGCAGTGCACTGCTGCAAAATATTAGAGTAGCAGAAAATAATTTACCAATATACTCTGTCAACATTCATTTTTCAGACCATCTGCATGGTGACAAAATGAGAAGAAGTCTCAAAAAAAAATTAATTTAGACAGTCATTTCATGTCCATTTATCTGAACATATCGAGGTTTCCTGCGCAGATAGAGTTCTCTACCCATTTTGATCGGATTCATAAGTTGTGTTCAAAATTTTAATTTCGATTTTGTAACCATCGTTAGTTGATTGGGTTTCCTCTCATTTCAGCTATGCCACAGAGTCTCGAATTATCATTGCTTTAAATAATTAAAGCATGTTGAACTGTATCATTCATCATTTTGTAAGTTTTAATAGTTGATATAACAGATACAGACTTCACTAGTATTACTGTATTAATCTGTTTATTTATATGAACACTTTGATATGATGAGGTGCACTTTGAGACCTAAAGTTTTTGAAAATATTGAATAATTTTGAAACTTCTAAGTTGTCCAACTGATGGGTTTTGAACCTGTCGCTAATAATACCATAAATAAACTCAATTTGATCGCAAGCGTACGACTGTGTCAAGTAGTAGTCGGGGTGTCGAATCCACAGGGACAAACTCGTAAATTACCGGTTCTCGCTTTTTCACTAATCTAGACAAACAATTGTTGGCTGGGTTGCAAAATAAACTAAACAAACAAATGAAAATGGTTGTTAAACAACAATAATAAAGATTCTAGGGGCGTTGGCATTCATATCCATTAGGGTATTAATCTACTTGGTTTGTTATTAACTCAGGCTTAGTGCGGTTTTACCTAGTCTAAAATGGTATTAGCACTCATGGTTCATGGGCTACTACCGTACTCTAAATTACATCCGACTTCACGGTTAAGTACTTCATCCTATTAATTCAAAGTAATAAATATGTGTAGGTCCTAGTTGTACAAAGTTAAAGTTACCTAAGCACAACTAAAGTTATACCGTCTAGACTATTGGTTTCATCGCTAGATACTTCACCTCTAATCTAGTTTTGTTCTTTTGGTCAGGATTTAAGCAAGTGATTGTTGGTCAGTTACATAAATTCCTAAGGCATGAGTTGACACAGTTGGTTAAACCACGCAACTCAAGCATTCAACAATTATTAAAAGAACAAATCACATAAGCCATCAAATCAACAAGCCAAGTAAAGCACCTAATTTCAATTCTACATGCCTAACCCCTAGAAGAGGGTCTAGCCTTCCATACTAAACAAACAACAATCCAAAAATACCGAAACAAACATCTCTAAACAAATTAAAAGAAAAAGAGAAATACAACCAAATTCTTGCAATCTTGAGAAGAGATGCCTGCCACCTTGCACCAATGAAAAGCTTGCCCGTCGCTCCGGAAGACTTCAACAATGGGAAGAGGAAAAATTGGATTTTACTCGGTCGAGCCAGAAAGCATCACCCAAGTGAGATGAGAGAAGTGGAGAATAGGATGTCTAGAATGGGATGTGTTGAATGGGGTTTTAGATGGGGGGTGCCAAGGCCTTTTATAGATGAGCCAAGCGATCTTGAGAAATCAATACTTGATTATGAAAATTTGTATCCGGACAAGGCAACTTTGGAAATGAATTGCTCGGCAGCAATCCGGCATCAAGAATTGATCAATTCACCAATTTGCTTCCTTTCCTGGCTTTGACGTGGCTAGCAAGGAGCATCATGAGAATAATTTGTTTCCATTCTGTGTTGTGCGTGGCTCGCAAGGAGGGCAAGTCTTCATGCTGTGCACACCTGCCTGGATCAATTTCCATTCATGTCATGCGTGGCATGCAAGTCCACAGCATGTCATCGTTTATTCCAGGTTGGATTTGGGCCAAGAGTCGAATCATAGAGGTTTATGCAACATGAGAAATGTTCAACGGGTCACGGAATGGGTCAGCCGTTTAAGTGCTCCAATCTTGCTCCAAAATATGCAATAAAAATATGAAATGCACAGTAACTGACATCTTGACAGCAATTGCAAGAAACAAACTAAAAATAAATAAAAATGCAATGAAACAAAACAATTGGTTCTGATTTCCGACTCAATCATGCATTAAATCGTAGGTCAAAATATCACTTATCAAATTCCGCCAAACTTGAACTTTGCTTGTCCTCAAGCAAAAATCTAACCTAAGTCAAAAGACCGGTTTCCCCAAACCAACTGTACTTACAAAAGTCCTGTATGCAAAAAGGTCGTGGATGACTTTACAAAACTAAGGATTACTCTCAAGGGTCACGCACAAGTTCATTTCATGAGTTCGGGTTTATAGAATTCATCGTGGTAATTCTCGGTTGTTTTCCTTTTCACTCCACAGATGTCTTACTCTCGAAACAAAATTTTCCAAGCCTCCTTCATGAGTCATGTCATGTAATTTTCTCAAAATGATAAGCCATCAACTTTCTTCCCCCCCGTGTGATCCTAACCTACTCTAAGGAAACCCACTAAAAGAAGAAAAAGAAAAATGTGATGTTCATCCTGAACCTCGCGCGGGATTTAGGTTTGTACCCATGCGCTTATGAGGCTGCCTCGTGTCAATGTTGGACAATGGTACCCTTGGCTAGGCCTGACACTTATTGGAGGCTTAATTTTTCACTTTATTCTACTCTTTTCTTTTTGTTTTTTTTTTTTTATGTGCGAGTGCGTGTGTACTGACATCTTTGAACCGTGATAGACTCACTACTACCTTTGGCTTTGATTGCTTTAGACCCCATGACAGAGTCGAGATTTGAAATTTGAAACTTTGACTTCGAAAAACTGCAACTCCCCGGTCATCAGCCACACACAACACCCTCGTTGTCATAAGATTGTCACGTTAAAGAAAAATAAAAATCCTAAAAGAAAGGTCATGGGTTCCTTATTCGATATAAAATCACACGGAAAGGCCAAAAGTCAAAAACTCATCATGCAAAGAATATCACATATCATGAACTTCAATTTGAAACAAGGGTTCCAATTTATTACATAGTGGGTTAGATTGAAAAATGTTGCACAATTCCCTTTCTTAATTCTACAAAAACCCGTAAAAGATATACAAGTACCACTCAATCAATTCCCTTGCTTAATTTCCCTCTTTGAATTTTCCAAAATCATGCATTCATCCACTAAAATTTTAAGCAAAAAAAAATAAAAAATAAAAGAAATGCAATCATGACATGAAAAATGCAGATACAATCTCCCAAAATTCCCCCAAACTTAAAATGTTGCACTGTCCCCAGTGCAATCAAACAAGAAAGAGAGATAAGAGAGACATGAACTAACTTATTGAGAAGGGAAGTGGCTCTGGCGCTGATGAGATCTGAGGTAGACTCGTGCTTAGTGTCAAAGGTTCATCGTAATGCAGCCTGGCTTGGTCAATCTTTCCAATCAATTTCCCATACTTTATCCTAAAATGCAGAAAATCAAAGAAATGAGTAAAATCTTTTTGCTTTTTTTTTTTTTTTTTTGAAAAGAGTAGGAGAAGAAAATTTTGGGTTTCCCCATTAGTTCTCAGTTTAAGGTCGCGAGCTCGACCCTCTTGTCTCATTAAGGTGGTTTTTGATGAGGTGGATCTGGTGAGATAGTGCGGGGCATTGGGGGCACATGTGTCATTTCCTCCCCAGTTGATCCTCCTTGCCAGCAATTCTTCCACTTTCTATTAATCTTAAGAGCATCAAATGGCTTGCTCTTAGACATCAGTTGAAAATTTCCATGAGTTGCTCGGAGGGTCTTCTCCATGGTTTGGTCTGAATTCAATAAACCATTTCTCTTTGCATCCTGGAATGAGTTGTCAGGCGGCTTCGGATCCAAATTTGTAGTCTTGGATCCATAGGGTTCTCAAAGGTCAATCCCATCAGGTCATCCATGACAATCTTTTTGCATCTATCCTTCATCATATACTTGAGAATATCAATCCTGCAGTAAGAATTGTCATTAGAAGGATTCTTATTAGATTTTTCAATATTAAACACAACCTTATCTTCTCCAAAACTTAGAGAAAGTGTTCCACTTTTGACATCATTAATGGCACCGGCTGTAGCTAAGAAGGGACGACCTAAAATGATTGGAACTTGGGTGTCCTCCTTCATATCTGCAACCACAAAATCTATCGGAACAAAGAATTTTCTCACTTGAATTGGGAAGTCCTCAAGAACCCAAGTGGTTGTCTAACCGAGTGGTAGCAAGTTTTAATGAAATTTTCGTCAGTTTCAAGTCTCTTATTCCTAACCTTTCAAAGACCGACTTTGGCATAAGACTAACACTTGCTCCTAGATCACACAAGGCATTTTTGAATTTGGTATTGCCAATAGAACAAGGTATGGAAAAACTACCAGGGTCCTTGAGCTTTGGAGGCAGTTTGTTTTGTAAAATGGCACTATACTCCTTTGTCAATGTTACGTTTTTTACCTCATCAAATTCTTTCTTATTGGTCAAAGTTTCTTTCAAAAATTTGGCATAATTGGGCATTTGAGTCATGACTTCGGCAAATGATAAATTGACATTCAATTTTTTCAACAAATCCACAAATTTACTGAATTTACTGTCACAAGTTGCCCTAACCAACCTCTAAGGAAAAGGAACAAACCTGAGCGGAGGTACGTACCTTGAGGGATACGACATTACCTGATTTTGAGATTTTGTACCATTCTTGAGGCTTTGAATGTCAGTTGTGTATGTCCTGGTTTGATTCTTTGCCAGCTCAGTCTTACTGTTCAATGGGCGTTCATCATTGTCATCATCATTCACCAAGAAAACAGCCTTCGCATGCTCTTTTTGACTTGATTCCGGTCGGCTAGCAGGCATCTCTTGTTGGCGTGAAAGTGATGTAGCCTGTTGAGCTACTTGGTTCTCCAATAACCTGTTTTGAGTTGCTAGCAAATCTATTTTGGCACTCAAATTGTTCAATGAATCAATTAGCTCATTGTTCTTCTTATTTTGGGCCTTAATGAAATTTTCCATCATTTTCTCAAGATTTGACTTTTGAGGCCCACTAGACTCAAATTGATGTTACCCAAAACCTTGATTTGGCCTAAATTGATTTTGGTTTGTTTGGCCTTGATCATTGCTTTTCCAAGAGAAATTTGGGTGGTTCCTCCAACCAGGATTGTAAGTGTTTGAGTAAGGGTTGTTTTGTGGTCCAAAATTGTTCAATGAATTGGCCTGTTCCCAAACACCATCACTTGACATCCCCACATTGCAATTAATTGCCAAATGATCTACACCACCACAAATAGAACAAGGGTTGAATTGACTTACAGCAGACACGCTCATTTTGTCGAACTTTCTTTCCATTGCGTCCATCTGTGCTGCAAGCTTTGTCAATAAGTCGGTCTCTTGGCGTCCTAAGATGCGAGTGGGACCTCTTTCATTTGAGCATTGTGTTTGATTGAGCATCATCTCTTCAATGAGGTTGTATGCATTATGTTGATTTCTGCCCATCAAACTTCCACCTGAAGCAGCATCAAGAGTCATTCTAGTGTCATAAGTCAATCCATCATAAAAAGTTTGCAAAATAAGCCATTTTTCAAGACCATGATGGGGGCACAAACACAACAATTCTTGATATCTATCCCATGTCTCACTAAGTGACTCTCCTTCTTTTTGTTTGAAATTTGTGATTTGATTCCGCAAAGCAGCAGTTTTAGAAGGAGGAAAGTATTTAGAGAGAAATGCATTAGACATTTGGGCCCATGTGGTAATTGATTCTTGAGCTAATGACCTTAACCAGTTTTTCGCCCTACCCCTAAGGGTAAATGGAAACAACCTAAGTTTGATGGCATCCCTAGAAACACCATTCATTATTATACTATTGGTAATTTCCTCAGAGTTTGTTAAGTGCTGGTTTGGGTCATCATGTGGTGAACCGGAAAATTGGTTTTGAGAAATCGTATTTATCAAGGCCGGCTTAAGCTCAAAGTTGTTTGCTTCAATGGTTGGAACAGTGTAGCCCATGCGAAGTGTAGTCGCCCTTGGTACTGTAAAATCTCTCAACGGTCGGTTATCATTGTTCGCCATTGGTGCCTCTTCATCGAAGTTCAGCTTCCGAGATTTGAGTTCTCCTTGCAAATTTGCCTTCTTCGCCCTTCTGTAAGTGAATTTTCTCTTATAAACCAATCGAGTGGATCTCACAGCCAGATTTGATCCTATAAGAAAGAAAAAGATGAGTGAGTTTCGAGAAATAAATGAAAAGAAAAGAAAAGAAATGTCTAGTCTCAATTTCAAAGTTTGAACTAATATTCAACGCTGTCCCTGGCAACGGCGCCAAAAAGCTTGATGGGTTTTGAACCTATCGCTAAAAATACCCTAAATAAACTCAATTTGATCGCAAGCGTACGACTGTGTCAAGTAGTAGTCGGGGTGTCGAATCCACAGGGACAAACTCGTAAATTACCGGTTCTCGCTTTTTCACTAATCTAGACAAACAATTGTTGGCTGGGTTGCAAAATAAACTAAACAAACAAATGCAAATGGTTGTTAAACAACAATAATAAAGATTCTAGGGGCGTTGGCATTCATATCCATTAGGGTATTAATCTACTTGGTTTGTTATTAACTCAGGCTTAGTGCGGTTTTACCTAGTCTAAAATGGTATTAGCACTCATGGTTCGTGGGCTACTACCGTACTCTAAATTACATCGGACTTCACGGTTAAGTACTTCATCCTATTAATTCAAAGTCATAAATATGTGTAGGTCCTAGTTGTACAAAGTTAAAGTAACCTAAGCACAACTAAAGTTATACCGTCTAGACTATTGGTTTCATCGCTAGATACTTCACCTCTAATCTAGTTTTGTTCTTTTGGTCAGGATTTAAGCAAGTGATTGTTGGTCAGTTACATAAATTCCTAAGGCATAAGTTGACACAGTTGGTTAAACCACGCAATTCAAGCATTCAACAAATTATTAAAAGAACAAATCACATAAGCCATCAAATCAACAAGCCAAGTAAAGCACCTAATTTCAATTCTACATGCCTAACCCCTAGAAGAGGGTCTAGCCTTCCGTACTGAACAAACAACAATCCAAAAATACCGAAACAAACATCTCTAAACAAATTAAAAGAAAAGGAGAAATACAACCAAATTCTTGCAATCTTGAGAAGACATGTCTGCCGCCTTGCACCAATGAAAAGCTTGCCCGTCGCTCCGGAAGACTTCGACAATGGGAAGAGGAAAAATTGGATTTTACTCGGTGGAGCTCGAAAGCATCACCCAAGTGAGATGAGAGAAGTGGAGAATAGGATGTCTAGAATGGGATGTGTTGAATGGGGTTTTAGATGAGGGGGTGCCAAGGCCTTTTATAGATGAGCCAAGCGATTTTGAGAAATCAATACTTGATTGTGGGATTAATGAAAACTAGCACTTGACCCGTGACATGCACGGGAAAGCACCTAATATGTGCTGTTAAGTGTTCCATTTAGACACATTACTCCATGTTATTAAATTACACTAAAAAGTAGTATGACTGAACGAAAAACAAATTATAAATATATCGCTATTAGAAGAAATTCATTTGCCCGTGGATATGAATCACATTTAAATGTGCTAATGTTCATAACTAATACCAATACTTAATTGTGCAGTACCAATGCAAGTCATATCTCTAAAGATATACAAATTCTTAAAAGAAAAAAATAATTTCACGTACAAACTGAAAATTTAGTATTATATATGTAACTATATTGGTAAGCAAGAGCTAAATGCAAACTATTAGTATTTATTAGAAACTTAATTGATTATCTGCCACTTTACAAAGTGCTAAAAGAGAATTTATACATTGGTAAAATAGAATGGCGCCCTCATAATTCATTTAATCAATCACCAAAGAGTGATCTATTATGTAAAAGACTTTATAATTATGTACATATATAATAGTTAATAAAAGAAAGAGAATGAAATCCCATGATACAATGGTAAGAGCAAGCAATTGTTATAACCATAAGCTTTCCGGAAGCATTCATCTAACCAGGGAACCATTCTATTATGCTCCTTCACGATCTCTCGTGCTGGTGTGAACACATTTTTTTTATTGTTCTGCAAATATTTGCCAACAACATTCCCTCCAAATTGCAATAGTCACGATGTGCTTGCAGCAATTATTGTTTTGCTGTAACAATTTGCACAACTGAAATTTTCAAAACATGCATATGTTATCTTCAAAACTTTATTGAAAGAAGGCAATTCAGCCACAGGGAAAACCTGGTGTATGACCAAATCTGTGAGCAATCTTGTGTGGATTGTATTTCTATAGAATCATCATATCACCTAAGTGAAGTAGCAGTCACCAGTAATGCTTATTAAAAATCCAGCACATGTACAATGAATCTGTTACAGAAATGGAAGGACTATCAGTTTGATATAGAAGATTAATCTACAATAAATTTCTTGTCTGGGCAAATGAGCCTGTTTTAAAAGAAGCAAGTATTGTTCTTTTAAAGTGAAATTTATTTACATTGACATAACTTATTGATAATCCTTCTCTATAATTTTAATAGAAGTTATTTGTTTATGAATAATTATGATTTAAATCTAAAGTTTAAAAATATTCTCATATTTTGTAAAACAATTAAAGCTTTCAGTAATAGTACTGGTATGTACATATAAATTTGATCTAATCATTTAAATACCATATTAATCACGGATAGCCAAAGTAGACCAAGTTTATTTGATAATTCGTATTTTGTTACCATATACCTGTAATTAAATAAACTCAATTGATAAGTAGTATGTACTTCATGCATTGTGTAACTGGTACCAAGATAGACCCAATTGATTTAATTGACTATACCAAAAATCGCCATATTAACATTTTCCTGTTACAAATGTGCAATTTATGCAAAGTTAATAATTTTTTGACCAGCTAATCTTCTACCATGTTCTTATCATAGCCATAATCCTCTTGCAGCAAACTTTAAAAATTGAAGAAGGAAAAACATACCACTATAATAGGTATCTTAGTCATAGTAAGGCAAGCAACTTATTCTTGTACTGTGCTCGAGAGCACTTAAGGGAGTATTTAGACGTGTTAGGATCAGTACCTAGATAAATTATGTGGTCCATGCTTTTTGTAACTATCCTCCTTGTCAGACTTCCTTAACATCTCTTAAAGCATTGTTCTCTAAACTGTTGTTGATACTGTAAGTTCTACTTGTGAAAAGAACCTCATTAGTTCTGGCACAAATCATGAGAAAAGTGACTATAATCCAATCATTATTAAAAGAAGACAATACCACAATTGTGAAAATTAAAAAATGGAAAATAACTAAGCCATCAGAGATGGACAGGGAGAGAGTAGAAGAGAGAAAGAGAGAGATCTGTTTGAGAGAAATTGCAGTTGCCTTCCGACTGAAGAGAAGGAAAATAGTAGGGAGCATGTACTGTTTAAGAAGAGGGGTGGTGGAAAATTGGAAGCAATGGGTTGTGAGGAAAAAAAGATAAGAGAGGAGCAATCAGAGGATTAGAGAAATCAGAAGCCAGAGGCGTCGTTCCATCTGTGTAGAAGAATGATATTGATCACGATCGTTCATCACTTCAATGAAAAATGAAATTTAATCAAAATTAACAACTTACTATGTCTTAGGTGTTATGCAAGCATAAAAGACTGGACTACCACTGGTTTTTTTATTTGAACAGAACTTACCTTGAAGCACTACCCTTTCAATCAAAGACTTGACACCATTAAACCAACAACAAAATACAGATATGATAAGCATTCACAGGTATGACTATAAACTATAAAGTAACGGAAAAATGACACAAAATTAGGGAATCCAACAATTTCAATCAGAAATGCAACTAAGAAATTGAAAAACTGTAAGACCTTGTGATCCAAATTACAGAGAAGCGGAAACCTCTTCGTAGGAGAATTCATTGAGAAGTGATGATGTGGCACTCTAAAATTGCAGTTTTTTCTTCTGGAATTGTATAGTAACATAGATTAAGGCAAATGGAAAAGCAGAATTCATTGTTGGCCACTTGGCCTCCGATTAAATCGAACCAAAGATCAGTAATCTGTTCATCATTCATTACACAATTTCTTCAGAACAATGAAAAGTATAAGGAAATTTTAAAGAGAATAACCTTTAAGATTTTGATTTCACGGCATGAGGAATCGGCCTTCATAGAGTGACGGATGCGAAGGGCATGTCATGAGTAGGGGCAGGACTGCTTTCCTCTCAAGAAATCAGTGCTTCCTCAGCGACATTAATTCTTTATCATTTAACCCCTTCTATTTTCTCTTGCGCCTCTTTACTACCGCCTCTATCCCAAAACCATTTCCCCAGCCGTCAACTCAACGCGATCCTCCTGACGTCCTCCGCAAAACCGCAAACCTTCTCAATCAGTACCACTTTCGGCAGACTTTTATTCTCCCGTCTCCGTCTACGTCTCTCATCCGCGTCGTGTTCAGAGAGGAGGAGATGTTCAAGTTCAACCACCGTGAGGTTAGCCCTTGATTCTTGCTCATTTCCTCCTTTGCTCCTTGCCTCCATGATAACTAACTGCCCATAGTGTGAAAGCACAATGAAGAGAAAGTGAAGCAGAAATGCAAAGTCGAAACTTTTGTTTGCAATTTGAAGCGGAGGAGAAGCAGATCTATCAAAAATCGAGGGTTACCTGATTGTGGAAAAGCAACTGCTCCTCTCATGAACTCCATATGCGGATGAGAGTCGGATTTGGAGACGGAGAGTCGGGAGAGAAGAGTCTGTCGAAAATCCACTTGGCCTGGAATTCTGGATTTGGAGACGGAGAGAAGGGTCGGATTTGGAGACGGAGAGAAGAGACGTCGTTCGGAGGATTGTTTCGGTTTGGAATTCTGGATAAAGGTGGAACTGAAGGTGCAGTCAGAGAGAAAATAGAAGGGTTGTCGCTGAAGGAAGCACCTCTTCGCGTCAATTCTTAAGTCTTAACCGTACAAACTTTCGATCGGACGGTATGTATTAAAACACGTGGCTACGTAAAATCACTTCTTGCGTCAAACGTTTTTGTATACTACAGTAGATTTGTATCCGGACAAGGCAACTTTGGAAATGAATTGCTGGGCAGCAATCCGGCATCAAGAATTGATCAATTCACCATTTTGCTTCCTTTCCTGGCTTTGACGTGGCTAGCAAGGAGCATCATGAGAATAATTTGTTTCCATTCTGTGTTGTGCGTGGCTCGCAAGGAGGGCAAGTCTTCATGCTGTGCACACTTGCCTGGATCAATTTCCATTCATGTCATGCGTGGCATGCAAGTCCACAGCATGTCATCGTTTATTCCAAGTTGGATTTGGGCCAAGAGTTGAATCATAGAGGTTTATGCAACATGAGAAATGTTCAACGGGTCACGGAATGGGTCAGCAATTTAAGTGCTCCAATCTTGCTCCAAAATCTGCAATAAAAATATGAAATGCACAGTAACTGACATCTTGACAACAATTGCAAGAAACAAACTATAAATAAATAAAAATGCAATGAAACAAAACAATTGGTTCTGGTTTCCGACTCAATCATGCATTAAATCGTAGGTCAAAATATCACTTATCACCAACGCTCAAACAAGTTGCTCATTAGTCACCATATATATATGCAATACTAGTATGACCAGTTTTCTGCCATGTTCCAGTATTATCAAAATGAAAACAAACAAAATACATGTTTCATAGTAGTTGGGTCGGCCAAAATGTACCTCCAAGCACTCTAGTCGTGCTAACAGCAAAAGGAAGAATGATTGAACAAGCCATTTTAACCAGTAAAATGAAGCATCACGCAAATGCGATGATAGGGAACTCTGTCATCTTTAAAAATCCAAAACAAATTCTTACGAAACTCAAAAAATGAAAAATTTTTGTTTCCCAGGAGATTTTGATATAAAAAATTTAGTCAGTATCTTAAATCAAAATTTCGTGATGATTTAGTATGATTTTTTAGTTAGGAGCACGGTAGAATTGCTACTAATATTAATAATGATTGTGTTAAGTGTTAATCATGACTAGTTCAACTTAATCGACATATAATATTATTGCCAAAATAATATATTTTATCATCTTGATAATGCAAATTGTGTGTCGCCAAAATCGAATAAGTAAATTTCTCACATATCATGAATCGATCGCAGCTTGTGGCCCAATTTAAAATTACAAAATTTTGTGTTTCTTGTGAGTTATAACAGATACAGATCGACTTTCCTGGCTGGACTGAATGGATCTAGCTAGTTCGTATAAATTAAGCCCACGTACAAGACGTTAGAGAGTGTGGATCTACAAACGTCTCTTTATTGTTTTGACGAGGGTGGGCTTTCAGTCCTAAAGTTATAGGAATATGCATAATTTGGGTATTATATTAGTTCTCATTCAAGTAGTAATTACTATATATCAATGTTATCAGAACCGGATCGGACCGCCAGTTTAACCAGAAAAAACCGGAACCGGAACAGTTTCCGAGTTGATTTTTTGATTGGACCGTACATGTAAATGAACCAGTAAAAAGCGTGCTAACCCCGGTTAATTTGCCGGTTTTCAGAAAAAACCATACGCGGTTTCCGGTTTCTGAAGCTGGCACCCGTGAATGAACTCATCGAGGGGAGAGATGTAAATCCAATAAAAAAAAAGGCTATGAGCCTTAGATGTTACAGCTTATGATCTCACAAACAGGTCTCAAGACTCCAATTTTTTTTTTTACTTTTTCGAATTTCAAGAAAACATAGTTGTTTGTAGCATACAGTCATACATAGACACATTAATCATACATGATTCTATAATAAAAAACTAGGGTTATTTTTAGTTACTGTGTACTTTATTTGAAGGTTCAAAATTTTCAAAAAAATAAAAAAAGTTACATTTTTATTATTCATGACCATAATATTAAATAATTTCAAGAATGATATAATTATCACAGAAAATTTGGATCTTTGTTTATAAGCTGATATTGTAATCTATTTTACAAGTAATTTTATTGATGTTTGTGGACAAATTCAACGTTATATTCACTATTTCAAAATATATATAAGTAGGTTTTTACATATACTTATACAATAAAAATAATTATTTTATAACAATCTTTAAGTCTAATATCTCATAAGTATATTTGAGAAAACCAGCGGTTGAACTGGTTGACTCAGCGATCCGACCAATGACCCATCGACCCGAAGCTTTACCGGGTCGATGTCCGGTCCGGTTATGATAACATTGCTATATATGCAATCACAGTACGTATGACCCCAGCTTACTGCATTGTGCCAATAAGATTCAAACTGAAAATAAACAAAACAAAGTTTGAAAATTTTCAGGTGAGCCGGAAAATACACAACTACAAGCTAAGCCGTGACTCGTACCAATATAAAGCTGATTGAAACAAGCAAAATTAACGAAGCATCATGAAAATGATTAAGGCGATATGGAAACAAATAAAAGAATAAAGAAGTACCAAAATTTTAAGAGTTTCAATGTTCTCTCATGAGTCATGAGTTTATTGGCTCGACTGGTCGACTGGATGAAGCTTATAAAATAGACAATTAATTAAGCTGCATGACAGTTAGGTTTTTATTTTTTAAAGAGCTGACTTGAAGAACCAGTCATTGGTATAATGGCTAAGGGCAATGCTCTCCGTGTAGGAGGTTGCGGATTGGAAACCCAGATGGAGGTTCTTTTATAGACATTTAAATTTGAGTGGCTTGACCAGCCCTCATCTTTATCTCAAAAAAAAAAAAAAAAAAGAGCTGACTTGAAGTCAACCGACATGCATGCTGCTTAATTAACTCAGCGTAAGGAAGACATATAATAATGGAACTTGATTGATTATTACTTGAAACCTATATTGAGGTCGCATGGCCCAGTCTAATTATTTGTGGTTATGCCATGTCAATAATGCATGGAAACAGCTAGCTATTTAATTGACAGTGGACGTACGGTGAAAGTGTTATCGTTTCGTTTCCTAATATGTGAAGGGTTGGAAAGCCGTCCTGTCCTGTGTGGGACAATCAACAATGTCATGAATATATACAGAGTAATTAATTAGCTAGCCAGGACTAATGGTAATTCTGGGTAGTTGTGGGAGAGGACAGCATGCATTAACTCGGATCATTAGGTTTACATTATAAGCTGGTCATGGAGTTAATTCGGAGGAACATGGACAATCTTCATCATTTCCCTACTCTGTAGATCACCGGTGATTAGATTCACCATTAATAGCGCAAAATTAAGCTGCCCCCCCTCCCCAAGTGCTGTGCTGATACGGTGAGAAGATGAATCCTTCATTTCCACTGCATGTGGAAAGATCTCCTTCACACTATGATCAAGGTATGCGTATTTTTCATCTTAAAATGCGAGTGTACGTAGTTGTTCCAAAAACTTCCAATGAATGAGATCATTTAGAAACATGACATCAAATTACAAATAATGAACTTATTCTTTTCCCAGGTAGGGTTTGGTGTCCCCCATTTTTAATTACTAAATGTATTGTTACAGCAATGGAGTCAGTGCTCCAAAGTAAGAAAAATAAACAATTAATGGAAAAATAAAGTTAAAAAGAAAATGAAAAATGCGTGAGAAGCCAATATGCGGAGATATCATATATGAACCGCTGTTACTATGCACCCAGTAACGAAATGTTGCATAGTGTGACATGTAGTAAGTGAGAAGAATTAATGTGATACAAAATCTATATTTCCGTAGTTTGAGTACCAATGTATAAATTGAGATGACTTCGAGGTGACAAAAGCTCATGATCAATAAAAATTGGCCATCTCAAAAAAGGTTGCATTTTCTAGATTAAGAAATGACTGAGATGGAATTTGTAAATTTAGAACCGACTCCAATATACAGAGCACATGGCCATGCTCCGGTGATTGAGAAAAACATATACAATAACCATATTTACCATTGTAGACCTTCAATATTTCACTATGTAAACACTAGTTGAGACGGTGATTATTGGCCAGATTCTCCAACAGTACTCAAAGCTAGTGTGACATAAGAAGATGTCTTCCACCAATGAGAACGCAGTTCCTCTTGCAAACGAGAACACAGTTCAGTTTGGAAACGAGGAAATAGTTCCTCTTGCGAACGAGAATACAGGTCCTCTTGCAAACCAGAATAATGGGGTTCCTCTTGCAAACCAGAATGCGGTTCGTCCTGCTGCATACAGTGCTGAAGGTATATATGCTACTTTAAATCTTTTCATTATGATGCAAATTTAACACTTTCAAGAGAATTAATTGAATGTTAAAATATAAAACATTGATTTCTCATTAATGTAAATTCTAATCAACATTGATGTCTTCTATACCAAGATTGAGATCTTTCCATTTTTGTAAAAACCAAAATGGAGAAGAAGTTTTTTAATTGGAGAATATCAACATCTTTGAAATCAATGTATTTTTGATTTGTACCGTTGATTAAGGGGTAGAATGGAAATTAATGAAATTTGAAGGAGGAGAAAAAAAATGGAGACGTCCAATACTTACGTGCTTTTTAATATAGTATAGATATAGATAAGTTATAATACTCCAGCGACTCTAGTATGATGTAGTCAGGGTATTTAGTAGTAGTGTAACGTGTCTAATCTCTCTTCTTTCTCTCAAACTGATCTTATGTATTCCTATTTTGATTCTATTTTTTAATGAAAATATAGTAGGCGATTGCCTGCTACCTCAAAAAAAATACTCCAGCTAGCGACAAAAAAAAATGATACAAAGTATATTCTTAACAAGACATGATAATAGACCATTAATTTTGCAGTATATTCTCGTGTTGTTGTCCATATTATTCAGTTCTAAAACTAATCACGTTTCCGCTGTGCTACTGTAATATATAATTATTTTCGTAAACCAAATAATCCTGCATATTTCACGAGCACGTATATATAAAAAGAACACTGCAAAGTTAACTAATTTGTAAACATATAACTCAGTCATATAGCAATGCACTAACAACCGTATAACCGTCTTCCAATATCCAAAGATTCGTAACCTTTTAGAGTACTCAACAATACTCTAAAATATACCATATAGTCTCGTTACTCAATCTCAACAGCGTTCAACCTTTTTCTTTCTCGTTTTCGAATAGTTCAAAAGCATCATTCGAGTCAAGCAAGTACACTTTTGTACACGTCACACAGTACTTATCCACTTACCTTGTAGAGGCATAGAGGCATAGATGAATATCTATTTTGAGGAGGAATTTACCGTCTCCTGAAAATAAAATGAAATAAGTTTTCTGGATTGAATCCGCCTGTACCACAGTGTCAAAGCAAATCTTTTTCTTTCCAGATAGTCAGTCTGAAAAGAAATAGAAGTTCTCTTACACTGCAGATCTGTGTCAAACACTGATGACTAGTCAGTATTGACCCAAACCTTTGTACCTTCAAACATGTTGGTGAAGTATTTGGCACTTCTACAGCTCCAAATTCTGCAAATGTCTGCAAAAATTCTTTGCAATGCTGGTATTTTTTTGTGATCGAGAAAGCTCATCTCCTAAGGCATTTGTTGTGAAATCTGGTTACATGCTTTGAATTGGTGACAATCCTCTCAGACATGCATTAGTCAAATTACCTTCAATTATGTCATTGAAGTTTCTGAAACTCACAGTAGATCCTTGAAATATCTTCATCAGGTCTTACCAGATTCTGGTTTTCTGAATGAAAGAGAAATTTTCATTCTTCAAGCTTACCTTATCTTTTAATCTGAAGTTCTGAACACATACCGGATGTATGCTTTGGTAACATGAGTCTCTTGTATTCTTCCTCCTGGCATCTCTTACCGTTTGTTCCAATGGCATTGCATGATCTCTTGGAGAATCTGAATCAACCAGGCTGTTTTGAAATTTTATGAAATTTCAGGTTATGAAGCTTGCTCATCCAAATTAACTATCATCTGCTGGTGCAATATGAACATCTCTGACAATCCATGCATTATCTTCTCGTCTTGCACAACTTCAGTACCATCCAAGTTGTTGACTTTTAAATAGCACAATAATGATGTTGTTGATGAGTAGTGTGATGCCCTTTTGAATAGCACAATTACCCATTAAGTGAAGGATAATTGATCTTCCAAGCCCTTTTTATTGTTATGCTTCAACTAGTTTCATGAGAGCTCCAATGACACACAACACTTATTTGGTTTGCTTGTATGGCCTAATTATGCAATTTTGTTTGATCGGCAATTTGGTCTAAATCCACAGGCTTTCTTACATTTGAATTACTTGCTTAAGATGACATTGATAAATAATGAAGAGCCTTTCTTGATGCAGCTCCATCTGAATTACTAATGACGCACATTTTACAACTTTTGCTCTCTTGTATGACCGAGCTAGGCATGTTATTTTTGGACTGGTTAGGCAAAGATTACTTTGAATTTTGTCTTGGTTTCTCAGCATTATCCAGGAGTATCGGATCAAAATTTGATATATGCATTTTAATATATATATATATATATATATATGAGCGAATATACCGTGAGCTTAACCTCCAAAAACCTATCAAATCACCTCCAAATTTCGATTTATATGGCTCAATAAATTTTTTATATCAAAAACTTACGGGATACAAAAAATTTCCATTTTTAAAAATTTTTAAGTATTTGTTTAAGATTTTTTAAATGTGATACATAAAACTTGATTATTTTATTAATATTGTATAGTCATTTTTAAAAAATCTCAAACAAATACTTAAAAATTTTCAAAAATGGAAAATTTTTGTATCCCGTAAGGTTTTGATATAAAAAATTTATTGAGCCATATAAATCGAAATTTGGAGGTGATTTGATAGATTTTTGGAGGTTAAGCTCACGGAAGGCTCCGTGAGCTTAAGCTCACGGTATATTTGCTCTATATATATATATATATATATATATATATATTTAGTGCTGACTCATCCATCACTATATTATTAGTGTATACCATATATGTAGATAAATGACCTTATGTCTCGTTAATCAATTTATAACTTAGGACATTTCTGTAATTAATTTTATGTACAAGTATATGCGAACAAAAACATACATATGATACAATTTATAAGTTATAACTGCATCAAAAATCTACGTATAAGTATGCCCATAGTATGCTTGATAAATCAGTTGGCAAAAATTAATTTGATTAACCTTATGATTTTATCTTTTAATAGGATTCCATCTATCATATTTGCGTTCATATGTTATGACAGATCTTACATTTATATATGTATAGCTGCAAAATGTTCTTAAGACAACACTAATAATATTTCCTATTACGGATAATTAACAGAAGAACTTGTACATATATAGAAGTACATTTCAAGTGCTTATCCAATTAATTACTTGATCAATAGGTACTCTTGTATAGTTTATACATGCAAGTGCTAATTTTGAAACAAGCAGTTAATTCTCTTTTATTATTATTTTTTTTTCTTCTTCTACTCAATTAAAGGATTAATTGGTTTCTCTGTACTTGTGCAATACATATACTGCTATAGGCACCCTATAGGCACCAATAACCTTTTTGATATGCATGTATCCAAAGGTATGAGTTATTAGATTACAATGAATAAAATATTTTTAGTACGTATGCAGCAACCTTTAATTTATTTATGTTTATCATGAGATTCTATATATAAATATGTACAACTTTTGCTATCAATGACTCTCAACATTTAGAAACACTACTGTGTTTATTAACATACAAGAATTAATTAGGTTAATATACAGTTCAAGACACATATAATATACTGATATCTAGTATATATATATATACTAGCTTACTATTAATAAAATTAAGTATTGTCATAGTATCGACCTATATATTTATATATAATAATTTCTTTTTAAGGTTGCATGATATGCCTTTAGCTTTTATATTCTAAATTTCTAATATATGAAGACCATGCAATTCAAATAGAGATACAAAATTCTAGTCGTAATTACTCATATCATATACGTAACATCATCCACACCAGAAAGTTTTATCTGTCCAAACCCAACACCAACGTGTTGTATATCCCGAACATTTTTCATCCTTGTCATTATCCAATGACAATATTCAGTTACTGAATTATTTACTAATAATCATTCAAACATTGTAACCGTCTATTCTCATCAACCCACTACTATATAGTATGCAAACTTCACATGTTCAAAACAAAGAACTTTTGGATCATTGAGAAAAGTATAAGCCAAGCCGCACTCAGTTGTACACTCATACCCGTTATTGGTAATGCATATTCTTGCTCTGATACTACTAAAACTGTAACATCCCACAAAGCAGGAGGAACAGTAGCCGTGCTGACAAGTACAAAGGTATAAAATATGCAACAATATACTTTACCAATAACAAGTAAATAGCAATAAATTTCCAAATATCCAACCCCCAGGTCCCAAACCCTTTGTACAGTGGAATCAAATAATATAATAAAATCCCACGAAAACCCAAGTGGCAATTTCCGCAATCTTTTTCCTCACCCCAAGTCGTCCTTTCATCGCAAACTTGTAACCTGGAACCCACAAAAAGTGAAACGGGTGAGAGTCTGAAACACTCTCAGTGCGGTATTTAGTTCCAACCGGTGGTATTTATCAAATCCACTAGCTAAACTGAATACCAGTTAAATAAGCACTTTTAACAATAACATAAATCAAGTTTATCAAATAATAAAACTGTACGTCAGTGACGATAATAACTATCCCTGCAACTAATAAAGAATTAGACGTCAAGTCGATAAATACATTCCAATTTCCTTTCAAAACTAGTTCAACGCCTTCCCTGCAAAACCACATGTACCAGTTTACTATCTCACATCAAACCAAAGCAAATACCGAAACATAGATACAAGCAACACAAACCTGTACCAGAAATCCAAATATCACATATATCACACGAACCTGTCTCTGAAGAAATCACAGACAACCTGCATATCCCGTGCATACCAGCACGTATCACATACCAAGTCAAACAAACACAATCCCGTGCACCAGCACGTATCATATACCACAGAACAAATAAACACACAAACCCATGCATACCAGCACGTATATCTTCATGTACCTGACGAACCCAGAGATCCAAATATATAACCCGTACATGCCTATACAAGCATGTCCGTAAACCATAGCGCTATAGTGAGGTAGCTAACCTCCTGCCGGTATCTCTATCCAGGTACATGATCAACAAGCACAACAACAACAACAATATCAACAGTATCTACAAACACACATAAAAATGCATAATACCATATATGCAATCACTTACCTTTTATCCAGTCATGCACACATGCAAGCAATTCAACGCATAATCAGTATATCAAGAATATAATCAATCACACAGAAACATAAATAAAGTATTCAGTTTAATTCATAGATTTGATAAATAACCGGAACCCGCACCTGTTTGACGATCTCTGACAGCGCGTGAGTCTAAAACCGATGTCTGATATCACATCATCATCCAATCCGTTAACAAGCACTCCAATCAAATATAATTCTGAACATCCCAATATAGTTATAGCCTAGCAGCCAGATACAATCATATAATTTCGATTAGTTATTATTATCTAAAGAATAAGTTGCATTTCTCATTGCCAAAGGAAATTGATTAATATACACACCACCTAGCATATATTTACATAACCCTTTTTTTATAATTAACTGCCCCAAGGAATTTACCATCCAATTTAACTAGCTAGCTTACAACTTATCTAAATTGACTTAGTATGTTTTCCCCAAATTCATTTCACCATGTATATATACAGAAGACCTGCAGGTTGCTCGGTATCAAATCAATCATTAATTAATTTGTCTGTTTAAGAGAACACTCAACAGTTACCGAATCTTTATATTTATGTAAATTCTCATGCTATCACGCAAATTCTCTAATATCATATAACCATATAAATAATTTAACTGACTTTGACCCCTTTAAATCATCCAGTAAACGAAAGACCCTAAAACTGTCTGACTGCTGTTGCAGATTCATGCAATTCAATGGAAGAATAACTTATCATGGCACTATCAGATATACTGTTTAATTAGCACTAACTACCCACTAATACCAGACCTGTGTTGCCATCAACTTCAATTTAAACTCATGATATTATAATCGGAAGGGAGAGGAGCAGAGGCAGTAAAGTTACCACAACTTCTGGAAATGCTTTGCAACTCCATGAAATTCATCCATGAACAATTTAACTCCCTACACATTTACTCAAAAGCATGGAGAGGAATACTAAATCCTAACCCATGTTTCAAACTGAAGAGAAATACGAAATTGGAACATTACATACAAGGTCTTGATCTGCTTAGAAATGCAAGCACTGAGAACCGACTTTGATTTAATCTTCCAATAGAATAATAACACGTTTTTAAGTTAAACTAGCATTAGACCCGTGCAATGCCCGGGATTCAAGAATGAAATAATTATTTAATGTTAATTATTTTTTTTAAAGATTGGAACGGCTGTGAACTACATATTTAATTATGATAAAGTACTTAGACAAAAAAAAGATTGAAGAATTCTCATTTATTTTATGACCGATATTCATTGAAATACATGTAAAACATATAAATATATGTAATTACTTAGACCATAAATATAGCAGCTTTGTACGAAAATATGAGGTGTAACAAATTCACTAATTGAATTTCAACAATCCAATAAAAGTAATATAGATAAAATTAAACCTATAGAAATAACCTTTTTATCATCAAAGATAACAGTTAGTCCCATGCATGAATTAGTGTTAGGGCTGATGCCATCCCATACTCTTGTTGCACGGCAGATCAAATTGTGTGTGCTATCTTCATCCAGGTCTTCAATGAAAGTCCTTTTTAATAATATTTTCATTTTTGCTTTTTTTCTTCATCCTGGAAAAAAATTAGAATAGAAGACACCAATAATTAATTTGAAGTTCAAAATAATGGGAAATTGTATAACTTAAATGAATTAGAACTATAGAAAATGTAAATAAAAAATAAAATTGAACCAAACTTGGTCCAAGAATTTCAATACAAAGAAAATTTGCTTAATGCAATAAATTAAATTTTTGATGATGCCTCTTTCTACATTAAAATGTTGTTTTGTTGTTGTCAGTCAGTAATCTGGCCTTTTTTTTAATGTTTTTATTATCTGATCTTAAATTTTTAGTTGCTACATGTACTGACAACAACAGTTAAACGTTTTTTAAAAGCTTGAGCTTAATATTTCTTAATAATGAATAATCCACATATGTGAGATGTCAGTACATGTAGCAATGAAAACTATTAGGAAGAACATCATTTATGGTAAAAATTAAACATAATTCTATCATATCTGATACAAAACTGTGTGCAGTTTACAAAATGGACGAAATGAATTAGTAAGTACATAATTGTTAGGGAAAGAAAACCTATAAATTAACAACAGAATTGAAATGGGGTAATGGAAAGGAAAAAAAAACTGAATAGGAGTGAAATCAGAAACAATTTAATGGCAATTTAAAGGAGAATTGAAAATTGCAATAAATTAAAAACCATTAGTGAAGAATTAAATGAAGAGAAAGGAAACATGTGTAAGAAAAAAAAAAGAAAAATGGTTCTCATCCAATAAGAGATTGAAAATAGGACATGAATAAGAACTTGTAGCATTGAAGAAGAAGGCAGTGACAAACCTGTTATTTGAAGAAGATGAAGTAGGATGCGCTGAAAGAGATATGGTCAGTTGTTCAGAGGGCACCAAAAGAGTCCAGTTTTTTCTTGATTTCTGGTGAAAGACTGGTGTAAAGACTGGTGAGGAAGGAGTAAGAGACGCATAAGTCTATTAATAAAGCAGACAAACGGATGCATCTGTTAATAAAGCAGATGAAGGGATGCTTTACAATAGATAAAATGAAGCGGTGTGTGGAAATGACGTGGCATCCTTTAGAGAGCTCCAATTTCTTCCGCTTTTCTTTAAAAGAAGAGATTGGAGAGTTTCTCTCCTTCAGCCACGCAATTACAGGGAGGAGCTACTAGAATGATGACTCAAGACCCCATATTAATTAAATGCCACCTTGCACTTTGAGCCCTACAAACATTTAGATTTATGGAAAGACCCTTGTCCTTTTTAAATAATTGAATTCATTCATAATCAAGGATCATCCTTTAATTACAAAGCCTTTCCAAAACAAGGTATCACATACATTTCATATCAAGATTAATTAGCAAAGATCGGTTCCTTAATTTATAATTCTAGCGTAACAGAAGATGTACAAATTTTAATACCAAAATCTTGTCTCTGACCATTTAGTTACATTTTCACTGATAATTAAAATATTTGAACTCCGTATATCCAACTTCATTGTACAATTTAAACTACGGATGGTTGAACTATGAAATAAAATATATCTTAATTTTTTGTCAAAAATTCAGATATCACACACATATTTCCAGTACATCATATGTTCCAACTGCCGACAATTTACCCGGCAGCAGCAACCAAGCCAGCTGGAACGTACCACAATACCAACCCTATAACATACCACAATACGAATACCAGGCTGAACCGCAGTACCCACTAGGGTACGAACCTCAACCAGCAAACCCTTATTATCAAACTACTTGGAACGCTCCACAGTACCAGCCACCGAACGTACCGCAGTATGAATGTCAGGCCCAACCAGACTATTCATATTATGATACCCCGCCACACTGCTCGGCACAACCGCCACCAAACATACCTGAGGTTAGCATTCCGCAAGAAAGAAGTGCCGAGCCTAATGCAAATGAGCCTACTGTTCGTGGTGCTGCCGAAGATGACGTCGATCCTGGAGAAGATTTATACGACAGTGAGAACGAGTCACCACTTTACGATACTGATAATGAAGAAGCGGAGAGAATGGCAGAGGAAGACAAAGGAGGAGATGACAGCAGTTCGAGTAGTGACGACGACAGCACTCCGTTTCCCGTAGGCGGCGGGCCGTCGACGCAAGTGTCACAACCCTTTCTAAACAGAGGCAATGAGCAACCATTTCGCTTTTTCCACTCCAGTGCGACAGAAGAAGTAGAAGCAGATTCTATCACCTACGACGTAAAGAAGGTGTTTGACCATCCCTTAGCCATAGGTAGAAAATTCGCTCATAAAGAGGCACTTGTACAGGTTGTTCAAGAATATCATATTAACGAGAACAGACCGTACAAAACCACTAACAGTAGTAAAACGATGTATGTTGCCGAGTGCGAGCACGCATCGCTGTGTAAGTGACGTCTGTATGCCGTTTCGAAGGACAAGAAATCATTTACCATCAAAACCAATCCGTACAAACATTCATGCGAAGTAATCATTGGTCGGCGAGATCATAGGCAACTAACCGCTAAATTTTTGGCGAAGGTACTGTATAACGCCGTTGCTGCAAATCCTGGTGTATCTATGCGCGACCTTAGTTCTGTTGTGGAAGTCAAGTTTGACCAAAAACCCAGTTACAATAAGCTATGGTATGCCAAGGAGAAGGCAATTGCGGCAGCCTTCGGTAGCTAGTCTGAGGCCTACGCTCTCCTTCCCAACCAATTGGAAGTGTATGCTCGGAAGAATCCGGGAACAAGGTATGTTGTGCAAGGTGACCGAATTTCACCGACCGAACACCTTTTCATCAGGGCCGCATGGTCTTGGGGTGCATGTCGAGAAGGTTTCAGACATTGCCGACCGGTATTTGGTGTTGGCGCCACCTTTCTCACCGGGCGGTACAAAGGTAAACTTTTGGTTGCCACATCATATGATGCAAATAATCAATTGCTTCCCTTTGCATACGGCTTGGTGGATGCAGAGGACGACGAATCGTGGCCTTGGTGGATGGGGTGGCTGCGTCGTAATGTGATCGCACCTGACGTACGCTTCACCGTTATATCGGACAAACATGCTAGCATCCGAAATATTTTTCTGAGGACTGACAAGGGTTACTGTGAGGCCAGGTCGGAGGCACTTCACCGTTTCTGTGTACATCATATCAGCGAAAACGTGAAGAAATCTTTTGACAAACGGTCGAGCGAATTATTCGAGGGCACGGCGTATACCAAAGGGATCCAAAGACACCACGATGCATTTGACCTGCTGAAGGAACACAATAAGCGTGCATGGTGCTATGTGTACGACATCGGAAAAAGAGGTACCAGATATGAGAGGGCATTGGCAAATCCACGGAAAGATTTGTGGGCATGTAGTCATGATGGCGGCACAAACCGGTGGGTATCATGACAACCAACGGTCCGGAGTTTCTAAACAAGGTCTACAAAGATGCTCGCACCCTGCCTGTTACTGCTCTGGTAGATGAAACATTTTCAAAGACACTGGAGTGGTTTGCCGACCGGAGAGAGCTTGCAAGAGTAAATCTTGCATCCGGTAAACAGTGGGCGCCGAAGGTTGCTGATAAAATCCAACGACGGACCCGCAAATCCCAAGCTCACAAGGTGAAGACGGTGAAGCTCGACCAACTGATGTGTCTAGTAACTGGAAAGGAGGGAAAACCCGGTCAAGAGAAGCGGTTCAAGTACAACGTGAAGCTTTTTCCTAGCCTCCATCGCTCATCATGCGACTGTCAGAAACCCGATCTGACAGGCTTACCTTGCGCACATGTAATTGCTGTTCTTAGTAAGCGACGCTACAGTACCGCCGAATTTGTGTCGTGCTACTACAGTGCGGAGTACCTGTTCAATACATGGGCGCCGCTACTTATGCCATTCAGTACTGCCGAAGATTACCCAAATATGGGGGGGCCGAGGTATGTGCCGGATCCTACAAAGGTTACGAGAGGACGACGGAAGCATCTTTGGTTACCTTCTTGACCCCATTCCTGAAATCAACAAACATACCACAATTTTCACCTTCTTATCGTAGAAGGACTATACCTTGGAGCTGGCTCACATCGACCCGCCCTCATAGCTCTCTGCTTCTTGGCGGCACCTTCTTGACCCCATTCCTAAAATACTGCAATTGCTTACGGAGGACACTTAAACATCCCTTGGCTTGGTCCAAAAACCTCTTTGGACCACTCCACTTGATCCCGTATGCGTGCCTCACATGGACGTCAGGACCACCGAACGCTTGGCGAGGATGCCCAGCTTTCATGACCGGACGAGCCATTGCGAAGTGCTCCCATGACCATATCTGCACAAACCGCAAAAGTCATATCAATTCACGTTAATTCATCACACAAACTGCACAAGTCATAAAAAGTAAAATGGAAATGATAATATGTATGGTACCTGCAGAAAATACAAGGGGCCGGCAATGGATCTAGTATTACGACGGCTGGCATTGCACAGGTTCTGGTACAGACATGCTAGCAGGGCGGAGGCCCAGCTGTACCGCCGCGGTTGCTCAAAGCTTATGAACTGTGCGTACATGCTCGACGCACAGTCCTTCGAACTGTCCGGGACAATAAGTGTCCCGATCAGCTCCATGATAAAAGCTGCCGTGCGGGACTGCATTTCAACCTCGTCGTTATGATTGTAATTTTCATTACCGAACCGTTCTTTTAAGTACGCGAGCCTGTAGTCAACATGAGAAGAAACAAAAGGAATCAGTTTATATTAACCAAACTTTTAAGATATATTAAAATATTTTACTACATAAGAAAATTTGGTACCTCAGGGAGTAATACGAAAGCCTCCTACTATCTGAACCATCCTTTTTCGTTCCAACCTTTTTGTTCTTAAAAGCACTTGTCGGTAGTTGGACACCAAAAGCGTTGGTCAGGTGTTCAACCAGATCCACATCACTGTACCCAGTCACCGGCGGACCGCCGACAGGTAGGCCCCAGATGATAGCCACATCTTGCAAGGTCACTGTGATCTCACCGGTGGCCATGTGAAATGTGTGAGTTTCTGGCCTCCACCGCTCTACCAGAGCGGTGATCGGAGCATGGTCTAGCTTGTCGTGGGCATCTATTTGGCCCACTTGCCACAACCCCATTGCCACGAGAACATTCCGCATGTTCTCGTGATAATTGACATATCTCTTGTGACCTTGCATCGACAGAGGCACCGCGTCCTGAAATTTCATAAAGATTATAAGAATTCCATAAATCAACACAACGTCAACGGAAATTGAAATAAAAGTGTATAGAATTACCGGGTCAGTGACATTCCACAACTGATGGTCCTCATCTGCGACCCGCAAAAGTAAATCTTGAGGATTTTCCGATGTTCCCTCACCGGAGGACATCGTGAAGCACTACAATGTCATCACAATTACAACACATTTATAATTGAAAATTTTTTTTATGATAACAACACATTTATAATAAATTGTTCACCTCTACTCATTTCAAATTGTTCAACAATTATAACAAGCAATTAAAAAAAAATTACAACAACTCTATTATCATCACAATGTTGTATTACAAATCTATTATCCATTCAATTACCATCATTGTGCATAATGAACCAACATTTATTCAATTTCAACATATTTACATAATAAACCCTCATCTACTAACTATTACAACACAAACCCTAGATTTACTCTAACTCTAAAATTATCAATCCTAATACAAGTTTCACAAAAATAGTTGCAATACATTTGCTAGAGAGACAATACGCACCTAAGTAGAAAAGATTGTCCGGTAGCCGCGTCGAAAATCATGAAACCTCGAAATGCCGGTGCCACAAAGCGAGAGAGGACCAAAAATTCGGGTCTAGAGGGTGAGGGGAGGGAGGAGAGGAGAGGGGTGTGCTTTTTTTTGGGGTGGGGGGCGGGGTTTTGGGGTGTTCTTGGGCGGCACCGCGCGGGTGGAGAGCAGGCAGAGGAGAGGCAGAGAAAGGGAAGGGAAGGAAGGGAAGAAGGAAAGAAAGAAAGGGACCCGGGTCAATTATTGGATCTAGGCCGGCTCCCCCAAACCCGGCCTCGTTTTCTCAGGCCGGGTCCCCCAAAGCCGGTCTCGTTTTCGCAGGCCGGGTAACCAGGAGCCGGCCTACTTTTGGTAGGCCGGATTCCAGGAACCCGGATTTACTATTTTTCAAAATAAGTTCTTTTATTTTCGAAAATTAAAAATAAGATTTTTTTATTTTTTATATATAAAAATTGTCCCGTATTGTCACCGAGGCTACGGCCTAGTGGTTGTGACATGGGCTCCCACTGTGGAGACTCGGGATCAAGTCCCAGCAAGGGCTGGGTTGGAGATAATTGGGGGGTTTGCCTACGGGCTCTGTTCAAAAAAAAAAAAAAAATAGCTACGTATTTACTTCTTATTGTTCAGATTGGTTTACCAAAAATAATTCGATGTTATTAGTCATTTGTTCGTTCAAAATTTTAGTAAGAAATAATTTATTAGCCCCCCAAAACAAGTATAGGAACTAGGATAATGTTAAGATTAAATTTTTTTTCTATCCCTAAAAAAATAACAAATCTTAAAACTATCCCTCTTTTGAAACAAATCTTAAAACTATCCCTATTTTACTGCGGTCACGGCCACAGTTCAATCTGGCCGCAGCGGTCAGAAGAGTAAAAACTTATCAAATTTGTAAAAAATTCGCGTCTGACCGCAGCGGTCAGACAAAGCTTCTGGCCGCAGCGGTCAGATATTTTAAGATTTTTATTAATGGCATTGACCGCGCGAACGGGTATAGGCTTTTAAACCTCTATAAACAACTCGATCGCAAGCGTACGATCTCGTTGAGTATTTGAGGGTCGAATCCTCAGGGACGGAGTTAACACCAGATTTTACTTTACTCTAGCTCTAAACCCTAAGAGAATTTGGATTAAAGAGGGAATTGTTGGGGGGTTTTAACAGGGTTGGTTGACAAACAAGTAAAACAGGACTAAAACAAGTAAATAACTGAAAAGACAATTAATTAAAGGCGTTCTCAGGGTTGGCAGAATCAGATTGGTCTCGGATTGACTGCCCGCGTTCCGCAAGATATCTCTTGCGGACCGCAGGAGGTGGTTATTTAGCAGTTATAGAACTGTCTGCGGATCACAAGTGTCCCTGTAACCATCAGGCGATCCACAACTACTGTCTTACACTCCTGGTAACTAACTGCGGACCGCAAGATGACTCTTGCGGACTGCAAGAAGAAGAACCAAGAGCAGTTTTGGTTCTGGTTGTGTTTCGACCGATGTCATCGATTCCTATCAATTCAGTTCTGGTACAATTACAACAATTCTCACTGTTGGTCCTAATAACAGTTCTAAACTGAATCAAAATCCGTAGAATACGATATAAACTACAATCATGTCACTATGGTTCTATGGTCCGGTTTAAGGTTAATCAAACCGCAATTTCGCCTAACGGGTACTTTCGGATACAATATCAACCAAGGCTGTGCAAGCAATCAAATCTGGTCAAAAGATACTACATTAACCAACTAGGTCTGGCCACAACCTACAGGTTTATCAATCGAATCAAACAGAATGCAAACACATTAAAAAGCAAATCTCAAGTGATCATGAAAACGACATAAATCCAAACATACAGTCAATCTGTCGACACAATCATCATCATTCAAACCCTAAGAACATTAAACAACTACTCACTCATCGCACAAACAGAAAAGCAAAACAAAGAAGAAGAATTCATTATGTAAAGAAACCGAAGAGGATGTCGGGGTTGACACGATCGTCGCGTGAGAAGGCGTTCTCTCGAATCTCCTCCGCCGGGCGATGAATCGGCCAAAGCCTCTTCCTTCTCTGCCTTTGGACACTCTGAACTGAAGGGGTGTGAGAATGAAAATGAGTCAAAACGTCCATGAAACCGTCCAGGGCGCTGGTCCCTTTAAATAGTAGCCTGGCCATAACTCCCTGCGGTCCGCAAGAACGGTGTTGCGGTCCGTAGGACGAAGGGAAATGACGGTTTTTGCTGCTCTGGAAGTTTCTGGCGCCCTTTGGATGGTTGAACATGCTCTAACCGACGTCTGCTGGCCGCAGGAAGTGACTTGCGGTCAGCAGGAAGCCGAATCCAGTCCCGCCTTGCCATCTAAAGCTCCAAATCGCATTCAATTGGCTCCAAAAGCCTGATAAACCTGAAATATGGACAAAAGTAGACAAGTAACTGGAATCGAGACATATTCCTAACCAAATGCATGCAAACTCGGGATTTTCAGGCCTAAACACTAATGCAAGTCTGGTAAAATATATATATAAATGCATGGCATCAGGCATCATGTAGGTCTCATCGTTAGTTTTCCATCGATAGGTCATATGCTCAAATCGGAGTTTTCTATCAAAAGTTATAAGTGTTTAAATATGCATTCTGACATTGTGTCTGTATACAAAAGCAACTCTCTTGATAGAAAATTGTAACTCTGTATTCAGTCGTTGTGAGTATATACACATTCAAATACTTATAACTTTTGATAGGAAACTCCGATTTGGGCATATGACCTATCGATGGAAAGTTAACGACGAGACCTACATGATGCCATTAATAAAAATCTTAAAATATCTGACCGCTGCGGCCAGAAGCTTTGTCTGACCGCTGCGGTCAGACTCTGCGGTCAGATCTGCGTTCAGACGCGAATTTTTTACAAATTTGATAAGTTTTTACTCTTCTGACCGTTGCGGCCAGAATGAACTGTGGCCGTGACCGCAGTAAAATAGGGATAGTTTTAAGATTCGTTTCAAAAGAGAGATAGTTTTAAGATTTGTTATTTTTTTAGGGATAGACAAAAATTTTTTTCTAATGTTAATGGCTGCAATATATTAATAAAGACATATAATGGTGATGATTAAATGATAACGTATTCTCCGATGGTGAGAACTTGAAATTTGTTAAAACTATGCACATTTGACTTTAGGCCATACATGCAAAGATGATAGATCGATCCAAGACATTGGTCGGCAGATTTTGACCCAATTATATACCCATACATCTAGGTGCTTCACATGGGCTGTTTATCTGTCATCCAAACCACATATATCACTTGTACATAATTTGATTAAAATCAACGGTTCAGATGAATTATATATAAATTTTAACGTGTAAATTAATTCAATCGATTGATGTTCACTCGGGCCTTTTTCTAGCATGCCAATATTCAGCTATATACTTTCTATCTGTGAGGTCACTTCTTCATTTTAAGATCTAACTTCTTTACACTTAAGTAATTCTATCCTTTTGACAACAACATTTTTATAGAAAGAGAACGATCACCCAACACTATGATTTTATAATTATATGTTATCATGTAAATATAGTAACGGTAAAATGTTCAATTCACCCAGGAAATTTACTGGATAGGAGAAAAACCTTAATTTTATTGGCCATCTCGAAACATGTGTTTGGCTTTATCTGATTAATAAAACACTGAGATCTGAACAGAACTAACTCCGATACAAATTAAAGCACATGCAATAGATCCGTTGATCAAGGAAAACTAATATTCATAATAGTACCATATTTACAATCCGTTGACATTTTTCTTACTATATAAACACTGGTAGAGATGGTGATTAGATTCACGAATAAAGCAGAAGTTGCTGCTGAAGTGCTGATATAAGACCATGGATCATTCACATCCCGTTGATAATGCGCTGCCAGTTCCTCCTGAAGACAGAGATTCTTCCAATAACGGAAGGGCTGAAGGTATGCGTACGTCTTTCTATATCTTTTTGATTAAGATGAGGGTCGGTGTTGACGTGTTATTTATTGTTTGAGTGAATTTCATTAAGATTAATTATCTAACTATTAAATACAATCCATACAAAATTTTATCAACATTTTTAAGTTTTAATAAAAGCTTAGCTTTTCTATTTTTTACGTTTTTTAAAGATTTATAATTTTCAAATGTTTTCAAACTTCCATTCTTAAAATAGGTATTGTCATTTATCAAAGAAAAATAAATATAAATTAGATAGGTATTGTCAATTAACTGATTAATTAAGTGATCCCCTTCAAAGATCATAGAGAAAAGTCCAATTTTGGGCCCTGAACTCTTGCATTTGGTTCAAATTGGTTATGAACTCTTTTTTTGGTTCAAAATTGGTCCCTGAACTATATATTGGATTTTGTTCAAATTGGTCCTTAAACTATTTTTTGGTTCATTTTGGTTCCTAAACTATATAGTTTGATTGGTATTACTCCCCATTTTACTTCCATTTATGCTAACTGATATAGTTAAGAATGAATTTTAGTATCAATTAGCGTAAACAAAAGTACCTGGGAGGGATTATATATACCAAACCTATAAGTTTAAATGATCAATTTAAACAAAAAATAATTCAATGACCAATTTGAACCAAATGCAACAGTTCAGGAACCAATTTGAACCATAACATAGTTTAGGGACCAATTTAAACAAAATACAATATTTCTATATTTCTGAGACCAAAATCAGACTTTTCTAAGATTAAAATACTCCAGTGACAAAGAATGATACAATCGCACTCAAGGTTTTTCAAAAAGAAACAAAAAAAAAAAAAAACAAGAAGAAGAAGATAAAAAAATGATACGAGATATATTTTTACCTAGTTTGTGCACCGGGAGCGGAGTAGGTACATCCACGAGTACACCATTAGATTGTGTACCCACGTTTTAGACCGTCTGATCTAACTTCATTCAATGCTTCTCTCTTTTGAACTTACCGAGCAACCTTTCTTCACTCTCACACAGCACAACTGAGAAAATTAAAGTGGAAAATAAATAATAATAGTGGGGCCCGCAAGTAAAAAAGATTGCCCAGTAACCTGATGAAGCTCAACATTGTGTTAAACTAGTATAGTGCCCACGCGTTGCAGTGGGGTATCAAACTATCAATATTTTTTATTTGTATTAATTTAAATTATTGAATAAAAAAATTAAAATAACATCTAACCTCCTAATATATCACAATGACATAATCAAGAACTTAAATTACTTAAATATTAGTTTTTCAAGATATAGAGAACAATAACAATAACAATAATAATAATAATAAATGATATAACCATAAAAAAGATTATCTCATGCTTCCTGCACACAACGGATGAGTATCTAATCGTGTCCTTGAGTAGCTCTTTTGCTAAGGTTTCCAGCAAGAACTCCCTCCTCACACAACGGATCTCCAGCTTTCTACTTCATGGATACAAAGAGAACAAAAAAAAGAGGCTGCACCATAAGTCTTTGATGTTATGCAATTACGCATAAACATACAAATGAACATATTTTTCACATCAATTCCCTTTTTGAGCCTGTATGAATATTAGCTGATTAAAGAAGTGTGCTTTGTGAGAATGAAGTGGTGGGTATTAAACTGACCAGGTGGTTTAAAATGATGAGTCTGAACCTCTAGGTACTTTGTAAAGTTTGTTCTTCTTATTTGCTCCAATATAGTTAATTCAGATTCATTGATTGAAGTTTCAATATTTTTATCCGACCACAAAAGCATTTTTGCAGCAGACCTGTATTACTTCAGGTTGAAAAGGGCATATGTTTTAGCTCTCATGTTCGGTCATGTTCGGTTACCGTTAGGTGAAAAAAAAAGAAGATTAGTTTATTCTTACACTTTTCCTTCGATTCCTTCAAGCCTCATTTCTCTTAAAGTGGCACCTGAAGATGGCGATAGCACTACAAGCCTACAAGAAATCACAAGAAACTTGAATATTTCAATAGAGAAGATGTGCAGTTTCAATTGTAAAGAATAAACATACTGGTATTGTACAGTATGGCCGAAATTCGCTAAAATCCACGAATTAAACCTGTACCTTTCAACCGAAAAATGATGCTATCTGACTATGTTTCCCACCCGAGAGCATCCAAGACACACCATGCATTTTTCCACATACCTAGTGCAAATCCAGAGCTACGCAATGTCGGTGACGACTCGAGCACCAGGCTCTTAACTCCTTTACTGCACATTAATTTCTTTTATGTATTAAAGATAAAAGTAGTGGAAAGTGGAAACTCATACCCAAACAATTATAATCTTGTCATATTGCCTCAATTAGAGATGATAAATTCAAGTTATCCAAAACAAATTCAAATTAATGGAAATTAAATTAAATTAAATGGTACACATCTGAATATATTATGAAACAGACAAGCAGCCAGGTTCAAAATCAGTAGAACCTTTTAAGTCAGGCTTCCTCTCAACCTTTGTCTTGTTCAATCTATTGACAATCTCATTTATCCTCTTTTCTACCCTTACCGTGCGTACCTAGATAATATATCAAAAATATTTTATAAAAAGTAGATATACTACACTGCAGCCAACTATCAGCTACCAGCTGATTCAATAAAACATGAAACAGAACTTCTTCCAGCTTCTGGCTGCTATAGAGGTATCAAGAATTTATTGATAGAGTTCTTTACCATCTTTGGATTGTGAAAGCCAACTTGACCAACTTCCATTGAAGGAGTCTTCTTCAAATTAAACCAGGGCGTGTAAACAACATCCACATTATTCACCTTATTTCCTGAAAAAAATAATCACTCTCCTATCTTTATTCATACAGGTCAAAGCTGAAATAAATAAACTCTTGAGCTTTTCCATCAATAATGGTGACAATTATTCCAAAACCACAAGTTGCCAAAAAATTTTCTTGTACCTGAGGGTCCTTGTAAAGTTGAATTCGAAGGAAATACAAGAAAAGTACTTCTGAGGGACTGCACACTCTTACACTTTATACATTTACACTTAATGTAGCCCCAAATCAAAGTAGGGAACATGGTCAGCTTTAGCAAAGCTGGCACATTACATAAGCATTATGCAAATGCAAACTTAAATGGTATCTCAACGTCTGGGTTACACAGGGGATATTAAAAAGGATGATCTAACCTTGAATAAATTGTCCTTAACAAGCTGAAGCACAATCTTCAAGCAAACCCTCACTAATGTCATCAATTGTCTGGCCTTTGTTGAATCTCACATAGACATGAGCAGATGACATCTTATCAATGTGAAACCTGCATTTTTACCAAAAATTTATGAACTTGATTGCATAGTACTGGTATTTACCAATATTTTCATACCAACATATACAGATATACTGGTACGTTTGTGTACGACATATACATACAACACAGGTACGTTTGTGTACAAAATTCCCATATGGGACTAACATAACAAAATAATTTAAATCTTATGTTCAAAGCATATAAGAAAGTATCTTGATTTCATACCCTCATCTTCCAAATTCTATCTATTAATAAGAAACCATATATAAAGGAAGAACATCAGTGTTACCAGATTCAGAAACAGCAACTTCATCAACAAACCTCTCAACTGTGCCTAACACATCAATTTTCAAGAATCAGGCTCGATCTTACCACATTAATTTTCAGAATTTTTATAGAACTCATATAATACCTCTTGCCACTCTTCTGATTGTGGTGCCTCAATAAGTCTCCGAACTTCATCCGGTGTCAAGGCAAGCATAGTGTCAATCTTGCCGATGGCTTGCACTCGAGAACTGGTTTTACGGATCGGCGCCATCTTGATAACTAACAAGTTCAGAAATTCACAAATCATAAGCAATATGAAGTTCTGAAAATCTAGAAAATCGAATTAAACCCGATTTTTCTGCCAAATTAAACTGCAGACCCTACTAAGTTCAGAAAACAAGATTTTTCTGTCAAATTCCGAAAAAACCAGAAAATCGAAGAAAAATTAAACAAATTAAACCCTAGATGCAAAACCTAGAAAAAGTACTTATTAAACTCGAATTTGATGTCAAATTCCTAACAAACCTGAGATTGGGCGGTGATTTCTAAACTCCAATTCGAAGCCTCGGTCCTCAGCAGGTGGCCGAGCTGATTTCTAAACTTGAACTCCATTTATGGAGTCTGCGGAGAGGCGAGGCCTTCAATCTGCGGAGAGGAGAGGCGAGGACCTGAGGCGTCGCGCCAATGGAAGGGCCGAGACGCTGTAAATGCAGTGATCCTGGGAGGGGAGGGAGTCATCACGGACGATTTTCTTAAATGGCCCTCGGCCCAATCTTATCTACACTAATGGCCCTCGGCCCAATCTTATCTACACCAATGGCCTTGGGCCAAACAAATTTTCACCGATGGCCCTGGCAAGGACGCAACTTCAAGTTGCGCCCTTGAAGCCCCAGAATAGCCTGACCCCTCCTGCCCGAAATCTATCGGACCCACCATGCAGTGTCACATAATGTTTGGGGCGCAACTTGAAGTTGCGCCCTAGAGTTCCCTGGTTTTATTATATTGGCCCCACCTGTCATTGAAACATAATAAGCTAAGGGCGCAACTTGAAGTTGCGCCCTTGCTTTTGCCAGTTTTTAACCCATGATCCCTTCCTTTCTCCTCCCTTCCTTCTCCCTTCCTTCTCCCTTCGCCCGTAATCCAATCAAGACGACCAAATAGTCTCTCGACATCCGTATCCCAATTGTCATCCGCAAATCCAATTACAGGCAACCCATCAATCGGTAAACCCCAGAGGCAGCTCACATCCTCCAATGTGGGAGTCATCTCGCCCACGGGGAGATGGAACGAGTGAATCTCACGTCTCCACCTCTCGCATATCGCAGTAATTAGGTCTCGATCAATTTGTATATTTCCAAGCCTCGCCAAAGCATCTAATCGAAATCTTTCTAGTATTGGCATAATACGGTCATCCAAAGTGAACCGCACACTACTGGCTCTCGTAGACATAGTCACTAGAGGCTGATTCGGATTTATTTAAATAAAAATAAAAACATTTTGTTATTTCCTCAAAGTTATGTTATTTAAAATAAAAAAATTAATTCATACTTTTAATAAAAGATTTAGAGGTAAAACTTACATCGTTATATGCACGATTCGAGTTGTGAATTTCATTACGTGTTAGTAGCGACCCACCGTACACTTCAGCTCTAAAATCGGGAGGTTGACTCCCATAAACAGGCACACCACCACGACCACGACCCCGACTCCGACTCCGACCCCGACCCCGAGCACGACCCCGACCACCTTCGCCTTGAGCCATTACAAATATCTACAACAATGACATCAAATACTCGTTAATGCATATTTCATTCTCTAATATAAAACAACCATAAACACTACTTGTGACGATAATTATCTATTCCATAATACAAAATCAAAATACTCCACACTAATCTACTAACATTTCCATTTACAAACAAAAAACACTTATCTAGTAATCATCCATTCCATAATACAAAATCAACATACTCCACACTAATCTACTAATTACAATTAGCAATTCCGGCCTACTATTTCCATTACAATTTCGGTCTACTATTTCTAAAAATTTTCAACAACAAAATTAGCAATAAAACAAACATATTAACAATAGTACAAACCTTAAATCAACATACTCCACACTAATCTACTAATTACAATTAGCAATTCCGGCCTACTATTTTCATTACAATTTCGGTCTACTATTTCTAAAAATTTTCAACAACAAAATTAGTAATAAAACAAACATATTAACAATAGTACAAACCTTAAATCAAGTCTCGTCGAACTCTATCCTCAAATCCCGGCCTTCTACGTGTTTTTTATCAAAACCGAGTTGTGAGGATGAGGGAGAGAAAGGGAGGAAGAGGAATGGTGAGTGTGGCTATTTGGGGGGAAATGGGAAGTGGGAATGGTGTATAGTAGTTGGGAGCGACGAAATGGTGGATTTGGGGAGGATTTTGAGGTTTTTGGGGGATGGATTGGTGGTTTTGGGGAGGGGGGGCGGCGGTTTGGCGGAGGAAAGAAAGAAAGGGCGAAGGGAGAAGGAAGGGAGGAGAAAGGAAGGGATCACGGGTTAAAAACTGGCAAAAGCAAGGGCGCAACTTCAAGTTGCGCCCTTAGCTTATTATGTTTCAATGACAGGTGGGGCCAATATAATAAAACCAGGGAACTCTAGGGCGCAACTTCAAGTTGCGTCCCAAACGTTATGTGACACTGCATGGTGGGTCCGATAGATTTCGGGCAGGAGGGGTCAGGCTATTCTGGGGCTTCAAGGGCGCAACTTGAAGTTGCGTCCTTGCCAGGGCCATCGGTGAAAATTTGTTTGGCCCAAGGCCATTGGTGTAGATAAGATTGGGCCGAGGGCCATTTAAGAAAATCGTCCTGGATTGAAGGCTGATCCGAGCGATGAGATGGATCGAGCAGTAAATGCAACGATCCCTCACGCAGAAGTTCAGTAATCGGATTTGGGAGAGGAGACCCAAACAACAGATCGGTATATTAAATAGCTATGGACGGTTGAGATTATCCGATCTAACGGTCAAGAATGGTTCTAAACAAATAATCCTTTTGGGTCTCAAAAAAAGTCCTCCTTTTATTATTAGTAGAGATAGAGATTATTTTATTTTAACTATACGCATATATACCCTACGAATTAGATTCTTATGGTATTTGAGGACCAAGTAATATTTATTGCTTAAATTACGCTTTAAGCTTTTAAAAAATGATAATATTTTTTAAAACATTGAAAATTCCAAAATGAAAATATGTTGTAACAGTTTAACTCTAAATAGAATTTAATGATATTATATTTTTCTTTCATTGAATGCAATTATTTCATATAAAAGAAAGTAAATTAATTTTCCCAAAAAAGAGTTCTGTTCAGGACTTGAACATTATTGGTCATGTTTAATTAAAAAAAAGTTCTTTAGAGTTACATAAGACACTCAGTGCGAGCAAATTATTATTAAAATGGAAAAAGGAACTATAATCTTTTTTATTACATGATTTATTAATACATTTCAAAATTAAAAAAAAACATACATGTACAAAAAATTTTGGACTTTACATATAAATTGCCGGATAGCACTTTATAGATAATTTTTAAAGAAATCTTTTGGTCATAAATAATGAAAATTTTTAATATTTACATTAAGAGTTCGGCTACGGTGCTATGCATAACAAAGTTTTACCGTGTTATGCGATCCTTATCTCTGTTTCTAGTGTCCAAAAAGTTAATCCGAACCGTTAAACTTAATCTTTATATCAAAATATACTAACAAACCAAATTTTTGAATTTTTAGAATTTTTTTTGCTATTTTTAATGATGGGAAAAAAATAACTACATCCAAGGACTCTGATTTATACAAAAATATCTCCCCATCATTAAAAATAGCCAAAAAAAAAATCTAAAAAATATAAAATTTGGTTTGTTAGTATATTTTGATAAAAATATCATGTTTAACGGTTCGGATCGACTATTTGGACACCAAAACTAACATACAGACTGCCATAGCACAGTAAAACTGTGATATGCACATCACCGTAGCATAATTCTTTACATTAATATATAATATTCAAAATAATTTTAAATGTAATCAAGTTATTAGGATAATTTTATCTCTTAAAAAAATGTAGTTTTCTTAAGTACTTTTTTCCATTCAAAATTATAAAATCAATGTAGTTTAATAGTTGGCTCGTGAAAATTACATTAGAATATATTAATTTTTTTTTTTGAAGAAGTCAAATATATTAACTTTTTAGTTATACAAAATTTTCGAAGTTTTATCTGCGATGATGGGTTTCCTTTTATGTATACAATGGTACAAACTACAAAGTTATATTTCTTAAGAGTTTTAAAAAAGTAATAGTAAATTGGATTGCTTGCATTATTTTATTATAAAATGGGACCCAGATAATTGCCACTAGGGACTTGTTGCGGTTGTTTTTTCGTTAAACTCAGCACGGAAACCCATAAGGATGATTCTGCACATAATTTGAAAGAGAGAGAACAACTACTTCCTCCGTCCACAATTAAATGAAGTTATACTCTTTACAACTTGTCCACAATTAAATGAATTTATACCCTTTGTTTGAATCCACTTTCTTCCTCAAAAAAAAATATATATATTACGAAATTCACAAAATACTCATCGTCTCCTTCCAAGAATGTTCACTTTTCTACTAATTGAGAGCATAAAAGTAATTTCACTCTCCCACTATTTTCTTTGACTTTTACTACAAATTCATTCTTTTGTGGACAGAGGAAGTATTAAATATGAACATATGGACGGTATGGGACGTGGGTGCACAATCTAATGGTGCACTCGTATGTGTACCCACCCCGCTCCCTTGTGCACCAACGTATAACAACACATGACAGACCATATATCTTTGCAGTAAATCGTCCAATGCTTAATACACGGCGTTAGTAAATAGTAATAAGCCATTATCTTTTCCTTAGCAAATTGAACTACCCATCCATCAAATTTTTTCAATAAAATGTCTTTGTGGGACCATTTACTTGTTTATTGCCTTTTATTTAATTTCCTCCTCTCCGTTCCATCACTTCCTTTTTCCTAATCCATTTACATATTTTGAAAGCTTTAATTTTTAATTTTCACTATAAAATTCTTAACATATTATAATTTTATAAATAAAAAGGCTTGATATTTCAAAATAAATACATAAAAGTACAATATATTTGCATATACGATTTTGTATGTAAGTTTCTAAATGTCATCTGATTGTTTAAGTTTTAAGTTTAAGATATTAAATTGAATTATTTGAAATTACAAGAAAAGTAATTGAAAAATAAAAAGTTAGTTGAACACTAAGATTTAAACTTTTCTTTTCTTTTCTTTTCATTGTTGATTTCATGGATCAGCATAAAAAATATTGAATGATACAACTTTCTTTACATACATTATCAATTTTAACTTATTTGTCCATTATTTGTTTTGTTTTTTTTTTTTGGAAATTTGTAAAACGTTTGTATTTCTCTCCGAAATGTTGTGACGTCCAAAATTTTGATTTATGGTTCCCATTAAATTTATCATATGAAAATACGAGGGGAGCAACAAATTTTCATTTTTGGAGCTTTTTAAGTATTTGTTTTGGATTTTTTAAAATCCATATACAAACAAACACTATTTTATTAATATTTTAGAGTCATTTTGAAAATCTAAAACAAATATTTAAGACTCCAAAAATGGAAAATTTTTGTATCCCTAGTATTTTCATATGATAAATTTAATGAGAACAATAAATTGAAATTTCGAATGTGACAAAGCATGATTTAGACCGTTAGCATTTCAGAGCGAAATGCAAACGTTCTCATATTAGTCTAGCTCCTGATTAAATGTATAATATTGTATCGTAAATATGATCATTTGGTAAATGAAGACAACCAAATTTTTATACCTTAAATATTTAAATAAAAGCAACTTGAAGATATTCAAAATTTAAAATGGCAAAGTTTTTCAGCTAAAGAATTTTTTATTATGGAAATTTAAGATTAAAATTTCTAATATGAAAATGATATTGGAAATATGTGAGATGAAATGGGAAGAGAAGATGAGTGAAGAGTATTAAACAAGCACATCTGCACATGGGTCTTACCTACAACAAGCAAATGGGTCCTACAAAGACATTTTGTTGAATTTTTTTTTTTGAAAGGAAAAATTGCCCACGTTAAGTACTAATTATAAATTGAAGAATTAGATTATGTCCAAATCCATTTGGACGGTCTAAAAGATTGCGAGAGCCGTACGATATAATTGTTGACAATTGATCAATTGTGATTTAGTTATGTAGGCGTTAAAAATAGGAACAACATACATATGTATTGTATGATGGTTATATTTAGACTGATGGGATCACATATTATCACTGTTGATGAATACATAAATTGAATCGAACGGTTTAGTCGTAGCTTTGAATGGAGACTGTCCAAATGACTTTGGACAATATTCCAAAGGCAGTGGACCGACCGAGCATTCATTTTGCTCCGTTAATTGTGCATAGTAATTAATGATCTTATGCGCTTTATTAATTTCATTCGTAGTTTGACCATATACCCTTCTCACCATTTAGTGCGGTAATTTTGGACAAACTGACCTGCCTATCAAATGAATATGGACCGTTAAAAATTATAAAATAACTAGATTACTCGTTGCGGCGTTGCCGTAACCATATTGGTTGTGTTGTGATATCGTTTGTATGATAAATTTTGAGAATACGATTTGGTTTTTGTAACCATATTGTCAAGGAGTTAAAGAGAAGAAATAATAATAATATGTAATGAACATTAAGAACGTGGTACTATATTCTTATGCTGTATATATAGTAATAATTATAGATCCATATGAACTATTTATTTATCTCAATAACCATGACAACCATACTCAAATAAAAAAATCTTAAAAATATAAAATTTTTCATAAATATAATTATATACTTGTAGATTGATTGTGATTTTCAAAAAAAGCATCCAATTTGAGTATTATGTATTGGTCCATCAAGAATCATTAGATTTAGATCATTGTAATTTTATATAATTTTGATGGTTTTTTTATAGAGTATATAAATGTGTCTAAACAACAATTAGTTTGAATGAAATTTGAAACACAATTATTCTATGAGTATATAAATGTGTCTAAATTTTTTTTTGCAATATTTTACATTATTTATGAATTGATTTAAAATTAAATGTCATGCTTGTCAAAATAAATAATTGTCATGGGATGGTGTACATTGCCTATAGGCTTAAAAAAAGAAGAAGAAGAAAAAAAGAAAAAAAAAAAAAAAGAGATGACACTATTCATTGCCATTTTCAATTGAGGTTTTATAAATTTTTTTTTGCAATATTTGACATTATTTATGAATTGATTTAAAATTAAATGTCATGCTTGTCAAAATAAATAATTGTCATGAGATGGTGTGCATTGCCTATAGGCTTAAAAAAAAAAAAAAAGAAGAAAAAAAGAAAAAAAAAAAAGAGATGACACTATTCATTGTGTACTATTCATTACCATTTTCAATTGAGGTTTTATAATGTCAAATCTTATGTGCAGTGCACAGCTGCAAAACATTAAAAGTAGCAGAAATTCACCCAATAATTACTAATATACTTGGTCAACATGTGCATGTTGTAAAACCATCTGGTACTATATAAAGAATTATGTACCGGGACAAAATGAGAGAGTCCCATAAATTTAATGGAGACATACAGACTTACAGAGTGTAATCAAGTCCATTTTATTTGAACATCTCGAGGTTTTCTTCGCAGATTTGAGTTCTACCCAATTGGATCGGATTTACAAATAGTGCATGGAAATTTTGGTAGCCATTTAGTTAACCATCACCAGGTCACATATATATAGCTAGCAGATATATCTAATACAGGCTTAACAGTTGATTGGATGGGCCTAGTTCGCCCAAGGCCCATGTATAAGTTTAAATTGTTGATATAGCAGATCGATACAGACTCCACTGCTTGAAAAAAGTCTGTTCATTTATTCGGTGCAGTGTATGCATGCATTTTTTTTATTTTGAGAAGGGATCATTGACAATAGTTATTTTCACAATCTTGACAATTGTAATTTTTAAAATTTACGAAAAATCGATAAGGAAATTATATGCCGAATTTACTGTGAACTCGGTTGATCCCTGATTTGTATGAATCAGAGTTCCACCAACCTCCCGCTGGACTAGTGCCCTGAAAATGCTCCATAGCTTGAATAAGTCCCTTAGAAAGAAGGATTGGAACTTGATTTCACAGGAAAGATCGAGGATTGGATCTGGGAGGATATATGTATCGTGTAGTCTCTCTGCTAATAATGACGATCTCTCCTGATATATGTATCCGGTATCCTTCTGGTGGACCGTCAGAGGAAAGCTCGAACCTCAACACAGGAAGGCATGGGATCTCACAAGTATTTCTCTCATATGGAATGTGTGGAAGGAAAGAAATAGAAGGATATTTCAGGGCCAAGCCAAGTTGGTGACAGTCCTCAGATTACTCATCAAGGAAGAAATACGCCTATGGGGTAAAGGGATAGTTAGGGAGTAGATGAGTATTATACGAAATAAGAGGAGGGTGCATAGTCATAAGTAAAATGGTGTTACAAACCTCCTCCATTTTCTTTTCTCCTTTTTTCTCTTCTAATTTTTCATTTTTCTTTAATCCTTGTAATTTTTACCAACCTTTTATCAATGAATCAAGCATGCTTTGCCTGCTTCTTCAAAAAAAAAAAAAAAATTATGAAAAATCACAAAAAATCTTAAAAATAGAAAAACTTTAGGAAGTATTACTTAACTTATAGATTGATTATATTTCCGATTATATTCAATTTAAGCGACATTTGATAGCTTTTAAAGACTCGTTAAATTAGAACCGTTAAAAAGTGGATACAATTTTGATAAGACATCAAACGATATTCAAATTGATTGAAATTTGAAACATCATCAATCTATAAGTTAAATAACGCATCCATGAATTTTTTTTTAATTTTAAGATTTTTTATGAATTTTTATAATTTTTTGAAAAATCTCATTATCAAGATTGTCAATGGATCCCTCCTCTTTTATTTTATGAGATGAGATGGGCGTTGCTCGGTATGCAATGACAGTACGTATGATCAGTTTACTGCTATGTTCCAGTACCATCAAAATGAAAATAAACAAAGTACATATTGCAAAACAGTCAGGTTGTGGTCGGCCGCCAAAAAGTACCTCATAACTCTTAAGCCGTGGCTCACAGGAAAAAGGAAAAACGATTGAACAAGCAATTTTTACCAGTAAAATGAAGCATCACACAGATGCTCATCAACTGACGGAAAATAATAATTGAAAGTTCGAAACAATGAATGAAACCATATTTGGGTAGAAAATCCAACCGCGAAGTCTGTATCTGTAACAACCAAAGGTTTAAATAGCAGACAGCGGGCTCATCGCGGTGGGGTATATTTGATAGCGGATATCGGATATCGGCGCTATTGCGGGCGCTATCGGTTCCTGTTATGTAGAACATTTTAACTATTTTATTGGTTCATAAGCTAAAATATTTAATAAAAATGATGAATAATTATAATAATTTATAAAGTTTTCTAACCAAATTGTTTAAAAATTATATAAGTATTGTATATCTCTTGAAACAAAAGCATTCTTATTCAGATATATTGACATAGTACAACATGTTGGTCAGTCTTTTATTGCACAAGTATAATTTGTTTCTATCAAAATGATTTCAAATTGAATAATTGAGTAATTGCTTTTCCTAAATATTAAAAAATTGAATGGATTATTGAAGTTATCAAAAATAAATTATCTACCTATCATTTTTCAAGAAAAAAGTTAGAATCTAAATTATGCTAGAAAAATTGTAAACAAATTATGATAAAACATTATGTAAAAAAATATTTATTGGTTATATAACATGTTAATAGATTTCAAGTATATGACTTTCATTTTCACTAATCAATCCCACTATTTTTCTTATGTGGATACTAAGTTTATATAACATTGATTGTTGTTTATAAATCCAATAATTATGTGTTAAATGATTGTAAAACATAAATTAATAACAACTATTAGGTGATAGATATCATAAAATAATTGAAATTTCAGATGATTCGAACCATATTTTATATGTTACTATATAAAGTATCACATAGCGGGAGAAAACCGATAGCGTTGTAGCGTTTTGGTTCCAAAACGCTATATCGACCGCTATAGCGGCCGATAGCGGCGCTATTTAAACCTTTGGTAACAACTAATTAATGAATAATGATGGTTAACAAAATCACTATCAGAATTTCGTACCACTCCCTCCGTTTGACAAGTGTAGTAAGTTAAAGTGGAGTAAAATGTTAAATCACCTTAAATCAGTGGTGTTTGGTGGTAGTGAAGTAAATAGATGAAGTAAAGTTGATGTTATGTGTAAAAGATGTGAAATGTTGGTGATTTAGTTTACTACACCTATATAGCTGCGTTAACTTACTACACCTTAAATCACTTCCGTTTGGTGACTTAAAATTGATTTAAGAGCTTAAATCAATTTTACTACGGCTATATACCAAACGCAGGGACTGTTTGTAAATCCGGTCAAATTTGGGCAGAACTCAAATCTGCGAAGAAAACCTCGAGATGTTCTGATAAATGGACTTGAAATGCCTCTGTAAATGTCTCAAGTAATTTTTTGATACTTTTTTCTTATTTTGTCCCCGGTAAGTATTTCTTGATATATACCAGATGAGATGATTCGGAAAGTTGCATAGAGAAATCGTTGAGGATTTTGGTAATTTATATCTTTTACTGCAAGTTGCCATTTTGTTTCCTAAAAAAGTTCATAGTATATGTATGCTTCTGTCGTGACAATACAAGCCCTATGCTAGCAGTTACAATACTCGTTTTTTTCCCGAAAGAAACATCATATACCAATTTCGTTGACAGTTTGAAACCCAGAAGGATGACAAGCACGAACTGGAAACTATACCTAATTTGCCCTAAATATTAGTGAACTTGTTGTTCATGATTCATTGTCTTTATATTAGATTAAGACCAGTCCTTCATAATACAGTTAAATCAAGTGACCCATAAGGGTCTTTCTGCTATTTGCATTGCCAGTGAAAAGCTTTTGGCCAGTTCATACCACTACATATAGTACCCAGCTGTTACAGTCCCCTCTTTCTGAGCGTGTTATTAATTTATTCTTACATTTTAACCAACAGATCGATATATACATATATAATACACGAAATAATGAGTTGTATAATTAACCTATTTGAGCTCTGAAAAATCAAGCCTGCCACCAAATAAATCAATTTGAGCGTAGAAACACGTATGTGTTTTAAGAATTAAGGAACAATATTGCAAAGAAGCAGCAAATTACAATTGCATGGAATTAACTTAATGCATAGGAAAGCAACAACAACGGAACAATCCCCTTAAATCCAAACTGATACAAGAATGTGCTAGAGCTTACATAGTAAAAGAAAATATAAGATAATTGCACACTGGCAAATTGCTAAGAACCGAACACAAAAAAAAAAAACCCCCAATATGATGGACTTACTTTGGTGAGGGATGGAAAAAATCAAAGCCAGCAAAGTATGTCTGGGCAAAAGTAAGACCCAAAATTATAACTGCAGCAATGAAAGAGATTAGTGACCATGGACTGTTGAAGTAATCGCGCATCAATTTGGCTCTATTTCTATGGTACTTTGAATCACAATACTGATTCACCTCCTTGATCAATTTAGAAAGGTAATGGCCAGGTATTTGAATAACGCCTTCGCAGAGTTGGTTGAAGAAGAGAGCAACCTCTTCCTCACCTGAAAGATGATTTGCTATAATACCATGCCTCTGCAATATTGCTACATCATGTTCTGTGTTAATTATGGAATCCATGAAACTGGCATAGATGGTGAGATGCCTAGGAACAGAGAAAACCTGACTTTGTTCAAAAGCTAAGAGATTGATGATTAATGGCTTGGTACCATCATAAATATTAACAGAAGGGATCTCTAATTTGCCTCCCTGGAAGGTTACATCCATCGTTCTACATGGAGACTTCTTCTTTCTAAACTTGATTCCTGCGTTTCGTAGCTCAGTTGCACCTGGAAGTTTGTTTGGATTTTCATGCTTAGAACTCAGGCATTTGCAAAAGCAAGAACATCCTGACAAAATCGTTACATGTGCTGACATATGAGGGACCAGATAGTGGTGGCGGAGATGAAGCAAGTGATGGAATTCTTTTTGTGCTACTATCGTATCACCTGATATGACATTATTACAAAGAAAACTTGCGACATCTTTCAGAAATTCGGGATCTGTTAGAGGTGGAGCAAAACAGTAGAGATCCCACAAACTCCGAATAACAAAGAACGGTATCTGATTCTCCAACAAGATTAAGTCGATCCTTATGCTATTGGAGGCCCATCCAGTCTCACGCTGAAACTATTCATAAGGTTTGGTAATATATTGGATAATGAAAGTTCCATCAAGAATCAACATCTTCACGAAACTATCATCATCCATATCCACTCTTTCACTATAACAGTTGCGCGCTTGCAACTGTAGACCTTTGATTTTTTCTGCACATGCCTTCAGTGTGACCTTGTTGTTGCATCGAGACAACATGTCTAGGAGCAATGACCATTTCTTATCTTCCATTGGTTCTAGGCGCTTGCTGCCGTGATGATATGGCCCAATGGAGACCATGGATGGTTCAATGTAGTGTTCTTTGTTCTTACGGTAATTAGCTGGAAGACGAAAAATGGTGGGCCCATTCATTTGGTCTAGTGACTTTGGTCTCTTATGTAAGACATTTAGTGTCTCCCACATGGAGCTAACAATGGATTCCACTGAAATGTAAATAGCCAAAAGATATATATGAGAACATTTTAAACAAATTGTAACGAACCAAATTCATTTTAATTATTAGACAGATGACGTTTGCTCAAAATTGGCACACTAGAGGCTGAGAAGGGTGTAATGGTCTAACTATGAATGAAATTAATAAAGCGCTTAAGATCTTAATATGCAGTTGTGTACAGAATAACAGAGCAAAATGAATGCTCCGTCGGCCCACTTACGGAGTTAAATCATTAAGGCCCTGTTCGGTGTCCATGATTCCCATGGGTACACGTTGGAACTCTGACCCAATAGAAAACTTTTCTGGTTTGGTGTTCGGCAACAAGGGTGCCCATTCCCATTTGGGTATCGATACCCATTCCAATCCCCCAAAAAGCACATATTCCCTGAGAAAAAAAAAATTACCTCCAACCTAATTTTTGATTTCCCACATACTCTCTCTTCTCTTTTGAGTCAAATAATTAAGCTTATATAAAAATTGAGTTAAATAGTAGAAGAATAATTAAGCTTATAAAATATTGGACGATAATTTGTATTTCTGATCTTCTACCTTCCAAACCTTTTTATAGTGTCTAATCTTTTAACAATGTAACTATTATATAAAATTGAGTTAGTCAAGGAATATTTATGTTTCTTCTCAAGTAATTTAACGTTGGCCAAATATTTTTCATATTTTTTTAAATGAGTTAGTCCAATCAATAATTTGTTTCTTTGATCTTCTTAAGTACTATTTTTTAATATTGTAAAATAGGTCTTTCAAAAACTATCAAACATCACTTAAATTGAATATAATCAATCAATACGTTAAACAATACTTCAGTTATTTTTTTTCTATTTTTGAAAATATTTATTTATTTTTATTAAATAAGTGTCTCATTGTCAAGATTGTCAAAATAAGCATTGTTAATGGATCCCTCGTCATGTATATATTCTTTGTATATATGTGAAGCCAATGGAAATATATATATGAATGTTACAGCAATGTCCTGATTAATAGAAAGTTTAGCATTAAGCCAATTTTAATAATATATATTTATAGTATTTTTTATTCTCATTCTCATTCCCATTCCCATTCCAATAGACCACCGAACAAGTATTTGAAAAATTCCTATACCCATTTCCATTTCAAAGTTTCCTATAGATGTGTTTTTGAATTCCCATTCCCAAATTTTCTTATCCCATACAATTCCGCGTCCGCCGAACACGCCCTAAATATTTAGGGAAAATGTTACAACACTGACCCAGGCGAAGAAGGTCAAGCTTCTATGAAACATGAAGTTCCAGTAAAAGCTAGAAGTCTCCAATTAAGAATTATATAAATAATTCAAGATATTTCTAGTTACTGTAATCATATCGGTTAGGTGGTTAGAAAAGAATATTGTACATATATCATTTGTGCGTCCGATTCCGCTGTTTGTCCACCGAGGACAAACAGGGCCCTGCTTGTCTACTCGGCACCGTCGGATTAAAATGGACGGATGAGATCTGTTCGGGAAAACTCTTTTTAACTTTAAAAACCGAACTTTTGCGCTGAATCTGAACCGTTCGATGTGATCCGACGGTGCCGAGTGGACAAGCAGGGCCCTGTTTGTCCTCGGTGGACAAACAGCGGAATCGGACGCTATCATTTGTATATCAAGATAGTACATCGGAAGGTTTCTAACCATGCAACTTAGTCAATGTATAAATAGGCTATGGGCCGGTCGTATGAGTGAGATGAACTAATGCCAGTTATTTAGTTCCAGTAAAACATGAAGTTCCAGTAAAAGCTAGTGAATGATAAAAACAGAGAGTGAAGAGAGCCACAGAGATACTGTAACCGGTTGTAAACTTTTGATTGATAATAAAAGAAAGTTTATAATTAAAATCCTCTCTGATTTTTTTTGAAGAAGATAATTAAACTCCTCTCAAGTTATATAATTAAACAACAATCCCAGTTATTTAGTTCCAAACGTGGTGTACTTTTTTTGAGATAATCTTAATGAAACTTATTACTAAAACAACAAGAAGTTAACACCAACCCTCATCTTATAAAGAGAGAGAGAAACACAAACGCATACCTTCAGTACTTTCCTCAGCGGAAGAATCGCCATCTTCATTTTCCTCATGGGAAGAAATCCCTTCTTGATCAAGAGGAACTGCCGCCTCAATATCAAAGGATTGTGAATGATCCATCGTCTTTTTCACAGCACTTCAGCAGCAGCTAGCTTTTGCATTGTTGGTGAATCCAATCACCGTTTCTACTAGTGTTTATATAGTAATTAAGAAAAATGTCGACGGATTGTAATATGGTTATTATGATTATTATTTTTTTCCTTGAATATAACGGATCTATTGCATGTGCTTTGTATCGGAGTAAGTTCTAATTAAATTTCGAATTCAGATCCAAGTCTTTCCTTAATCAGAAGCCAAACACATGGTTCGAGATGCCAATTAATGAATTCAGGATTCTCGCCTGTCCAGTAAATTTCCTTAATGAATTGAACAATTTACCGTTAAAAAAATGTATATATATATATCATAGCTGAGACACATTTTGGGTCATCATTTTCTTTCATAATCTCTCTACTGATTAATAGGAAATGTGTTTCTTAAAAGGATGGAATTACTTAAAAGTAAAGAAGTTAGATCTTACAAACGAAGAATTAAGTGACCTCACAAAAAGAAACAATATATAGCTGATTATTATTTGCATGCTAGAAAATTAAAGAAAAGGCCCGAGTGAATATCAATCGGTGGAATTAAATTACATGTTACTTTTCAACATAACATTAATTATAAACTTATAATTGATCTGAACCGTGATTGGAAACATCAATCGATCATTTATGTACAAATGCTATGGTTTGGATGACAAATAAACAGCCCATGTGTACTTAGAACTGTGCGTAAATTAATTAATATATAGGGGCAAAATCTCAACCAATGTTTTCGATCTACGCATGTGTGTCAAGTCAAATGGTGCATGGCATTAATCAATTTACAATTCTCACCATCGGAGAATGCATTATCATTTATCACCATTATATGTATATATCTCTATTAATTTATTGCAATCATTGTAAATTAATTATACATTATCCTGGTCACTATAATTGTTATGGCTAGAGGTGGTTATACCCGACCCGACCCACCAATCTAGCTTGAATATCCAAACCTGAACCCATCCGACCCAATCTTTTTAGAAAGCTAAACTTATCCAAAACGACCCGACCCTAATCAAGATTTGTAATTGAAATTGGTAAGTACACCGTAGACGGAGGCGGTCAACTAAGTCGCAATCGGTTTCCAATCATAAACTCGGACTTATTTTGCTTTTTTTTATTAAAAAATGGAAAAAAAAGTTAAAAGATCGATATTGTCAAAACAGCATGCATATCACACTCATGACTCATCTAATATAATAATTGAATGAGTAAGGCTATTATGCTTTGCAAATTGTAAAGCGTAGCGATTTCAAATAGTCATTTCAAGCCACTCAACGCAATCTACGTATTGAATCTTGTGGATTACCGACTTTTTTTTTTTTTAACAATTTTGTTTTAGATTTTTGAAAGTTGTATGGAAAATGCACCAAAATTTGTACATAATTAAAAAGAGTCGTTTTTAAAAATCTAAAAAATATTTTAAAATTTCTAAATAGAAAAAAAAAACGGTAATATACAAAGCTTTAATATGTAGATTGTGTTGAGCAACTTGAATTGACAATTTGAGCTATAGTTATGAGATATTTGGCCGAACCGCACTACCTCCCTACACTTTGCAAAGCGCAATAGCCTCAGTTTTTTTTTTTTTACAATCACGATTAATCAAATAGGAAATTCTTTTTTTTTTTGTAAAAATGATTAATATTTGTTTAAAATTGGAAAACAATAATAAATTAAATTCTTTTATGGAAAATATGGGAAAAAAATATTTCAGCTTAATCAGAAGGTGTCCACGTGTATTCTTATATTGTGCCTTTAAGAGTTCATAGCATCCATAAGTTGCATTTTGGAATACATTTGTTACAATTCAGGGTGTATCTGTTACATTCCGTACATATCTACGACTGTATGGATGATTTTTCAATGAACACAAGATATTTCTGATCTAATTAATTGTCTATGAATAAGCTGGCCTTTCTTCTTCTTCCCAACATTCACACGACTGTTTTGTGATTTTCTCACAAAATCGTCCGGATTTTAATTAATCTCTCGAATTGGAATGTCTCGATGCGATTGTGTCTTCTTCTTTCGTGAAATTTGGCTAAATTAGTAATTAAATGGTCTTCATTAGTCAATTTCGTTCAACATTTTGGATGAATGAGCAACCTCTTTCACGATTTCATGGGAAAGCTACTAGGCAAGCAATTTGGGTCTAAATTGGTTCGGCTCCGGCTGATTCCTATATGAATCGGCATCCGAGTCAACTCGGACTCTGTCGGGTTTGCGAATCATACGCCAATATCAAGCTCTTGATTTCTTTCATGGTAAGTTCAGGGTGATATATACCTAACGTTCATTATGGGTTTTCCATAACACATTATTTGTAACTGTTATATCTAATATATAACTGTTATACCTCTTTATGTTTTTATGGACTTATACTCAGGTATAATACCCAATGAACGCATGATGTTTCCGTAGTTCAACTTTGTTAGAATAATAATAGCCACTGTATTCAAATTGGCTTAAATGTATGGTCCTGAATCCTGAGTCTTGGCCCTTGCTAATTTGCTCTCAAATCAATAATTGCAAATACATAGATCAATCAATGCAGGCCACTTGGGAAAAGAAAATACAAACACACAAATCAATCAATTGAGGACCCTTGGGAAAAGAATATAGTTAATGTGAAATTGAAGTAGAGAAAACTTGAAGTCCATTCATATATATATATATATATATTAGTTATTACAACGTACGAATTTCATGTGGATAATTAAATTAATATTCGGTATGTGAGCTGGATTGGTCGAGGATCGATAGAGATATCTTGGTGACATCTGAATTAGAAATTTGGAATTTACTCCGATACAAAAACATGGCTACAGCTAGATTCGTTGATCAAGGAAAATTAAGTTTATATATACTAACCATATTTAATTACAAATTGTTGATTTTTCGTTTTATTGTTGATGCAGGACGGTAGGGGGTGAGAGCAATTGGAAGAAACACGAGAGATTTTGGGAATTCACACATAATCCCTTTTCTTGATAACTTGATACAATAAGCAATCTTGATACAAAAGATAATTTCTAAACTAAAACTGCTTCTGCCTAAAGGGCATGAATCTACTTATATAGAAAACAAAAACTGAACCCTAAAAATAACATAAAGCAACAACTACCACAAGATCTCTAAAAAACGCAAATAAAAAACTCAGAAACGCAATCCAGAACCGTCTGGAGCGGATCGCCTAGCATCCAGGGCGGACCGCCCATAAAACAGTGCCGAAATCCTACAGAGGGGGCAGACCGCCGGGCCCCGGGGGCGGACCGCCGAGAATCCAGAACCTAAAACTAGATTCTGCATGTTTCTGGGGCGGGTTGCCGGAACTCTGGGGCGGACCGCCCTCTGGCAGTTTGCTACTATCTGCTGCTGCTGGGGTCTGCTGCTTCAGCGCATCATTCTCCCCCTCTAAGAAAAAAACTCGTCCTCGAGTTTTGTCTTTGTAGACTTCTTGTAAATTGTACAACATGAGCACAAACACCAAAACATTGTGAAGAGATCCAATGTTGCTCATGAAACAAATAACTTTTCCGTTCATCATTCTCCTTAACAGATCAACAAAGAATATTGTTTCCGCCAAGGTTAGATCAAACAAACTCCGGAAACTTGTAATTGTTGGTTCTTTTCTCAGTTTGAGAAATGAATCTTTGCCAAATGCTGGACAGTTTTCAAAAGGTTTGGTTATCGTTTGGGACCCACCAACAAAGTTTTGACATCCTCGATCTCTTCGAGATAGTCATCAAAAGATTGGTGGAGAATCAAAAATGATACCTTCATTTTCATCAATGATATTGAGCAGATTAACAAACCCACTCGGTTGTTGTTGGTGTTCTTCCGTTGGAATAATCACCGTAAACTCATCAGGATGACCGTCAAACTCCGGAAGTTCAAACTCCATCCCAAGGTTTTGAAAGGACTGATCAGGCTCATGACGAAACCTGTGATTTCGCCCTTGATTCGGAATACCCCATGGGCTGAATTCCTCATCATCACCGCCTCCTGCAGAAGAGTCGAAGAAATCTGACTCCTCCTCTTCTTCTCCATTGGTAGAGCCCATTCTTGCCTCTGCGAGTTGGTGCTCTAACTCTCGGATCCGTCTTCTCATTGTTGCAATCTTTAGATCCCGCTGGTCTCGATGGTGGTTAGGCGACTCTTTGTCTTCAAGATCGACTCCACGACCCCGACTACGGCCCCAACTTCTACCACGACCACGGTACACATCCGCTATCAACCTGGTTGCTCTGATACCAACTGATGCAAGGACGGTAGGGGGTGAGAGCAATTGGAAGAAACACGAGAGATTTTGGGAATTCACACAGAATTCCTTTTCTTGATAACTTGATACAACAAGCAATCTTGATACAAAAGATAATTTCAAAACAAAAAATGCTTCTGCCTAAAGGGCATGAGTCTACTTATATAGAAAACAAAAATTGAATCCTAAAAATAACATAAAGCAACAACTACCACAAGATCTCTAAAAAACGCAAATAAAAAACTCAGAAACACAATCCAGAACCGTCTGGAGCGGATCGCCTAGCATCCAGCGCGGACCGCCCATAAAACAATGTCAAAATCCTACAGAGGGGGCGGACCGCCGAGAATCCAGAACCTAAAACTGGATTCTGCGTGTTTCTGGGGCGGGTCGCCGGAACTCTGGGGCGGACTGCCCTTTGGCAGTTTGCTACTATATGCTGCTGCTTCAGCGCATCAATTGTATAAATACTAGTAGAGATGGTGATTACATTCACCAATAATACAAAATTACAAATTAAAGCTGCTGCTGAAGTGCTGATAGAAGTGGACACTACAACAGATTGGGCCTTTAGCAAGACGTTCAAGTTTTGCATAAAGCTCATATACATGTGGCTAGGTTTCTCAGCAACACGCCTTTAGGTCAGGGTGAATGCAGTCTAGCAAGGGTCTATAGCAAAAGTAAATCATGGTGTGGGTGAAGATAGGAACCGCTGTGTTGCAAGTCAGCCACACCAGTTGTCTTGACCTCTAGCAAAACCGAGTGGTCTTGCTGATTAACTTTTCCAGTTGTAAGTCCAGTGGCAAAAACGTCATTTCACATTATTTTTTTATTTTTTTTTGCGAGATCTAAAGAATATTACAGCAGCATATAAATGCATGTGGTCCCCACAAAGTAATATATTTGACACACGTTTCACACTGCAGCCCATTAACAATTAATTATAATAAACAAAAGCTGGAACTTTCAAATTATATTAGAGCAAATAAATTGTTTTACAAAAATATTCCAAATTAATAAAAAAAAAAAGTAACATGTAACAATATCTCACAAGTTCTAGACATAATTTACATGTTCATCATCCCCAACTATTAGTACTATCAAGAGTTTTAGGTTGAACATCATCAAGAAAAGCACCTTACATCCGACAGTACCCAATTGTGACTTGAACTAGCACACATCTTTGAATAAAGCGGCATGGTAAAATTGATGTCCTACATCTTCCGACACTTTCTCATCATTTGATCATAAACATCTTAAGGGTTTGCTCCTGTGGAAGCATACCAATCAGGACTTACTTGATCTCTGAAAAATAATTGCTCAGTTCATGCTCTAGTTTCTTCCTGTGTGAAACAAATGTGAGAAAATTTACTAATGTGAAACCATATCCATCTTTTTCAATACCCCTTCCTAGTGTGACATCGACCCCAATCACACTTTGAATAATACAACACCAAAGCTTCACCTATAATCTAATTCAATAATTTTTTTCAGTCTCCCATAATAGGTCATATCACTCAGAATACCATTTATAACGAGCACGTCATAATTTATAACCATTTAAATTGTAGTTCTATACATACAACTTCATGTGGTCCTTTCATGAAATTTGGCTAAATTGTCTTCAACTTCGTCAATTTCCTTCAACATTTTGGATGAATGAGCAACCTCTTTCATGATCTCATGGAAAAGCATTGGTTGAGTAACTTGGGTCAAAATTTGTTCGCCTCCGGCTGATTCCTATCCGAATCGGCATTTGAGTTAACTTGGACTCTGCCTAGTTTGCGAATCATACCCCAATATCAATCTCCTGATTTCTTTCCTGGTTGTTCAACTATGTTAGAATTAATAATAACCACTGTATTCAAATTAGCTTAAATGTATGGTCTTGACCGTTGCTAATCTACTCTCAAATCAATAATTGCAAAATACTTAAATCAATCAATGCAGGCCACTTGGGAAAAGAGAATATACAAATACATAAATCAATCAATTGAGGGCCCTTGAGAAAAGAAAATATATAGTTGTTGTCTACCTAGAGTTGGTAACTCAGTTGGCTAGGAGAGAAAGTCCTAGAGTTGTTGTCTACCTAAAGGTCGAGAATTCGATACCCGCCCATGCAACTTTGCAGCTGCTACAAAGATTTCGAAAACTTGAAGTCCTTTCATATATATATATTAGTTATTACTTATTAGTTTATTACAACGTACGAATTTCATGTGGATAATTAAATATTCGGTATGTGAGCTGGATTGGTCGAGGATCGATAGAGATATCTTGGTGACATCTGATTAAGAAAATACTTACACCGATACGAATTAAGCACATGCATGGCTACAGATAGATTCGTTGATCAAGGAAAATTAAGTTTATATATACTAACCATATTTAATTACAAATTGTTGATATTTTTTGTTTTACTGTATAAATATGATGCATCGCATTTATATATGCATTTTTAACAGACTTGCACTTTTATTTTAACCTAAAATTCCTAAGTTCATGTACATTTAGGTAGTAGAATGTCTAGATTCCGGTTACTGCTTTGCTTTGGTCCAATTTTCAGGTAAATGGAGCTTTTGGAGCAATTTGGATGGGGTTTGGAGCATGGAGCAGCAAGATGGCGCTGGAGCACATTCCTTGAGGGCCGCAACCCTCACTTGCGGGCTGCAAGCACTAGTGAAACTGCAGTTTCTACCTCTCGCTGGCGCTGGCAACCGCTTGCTGGGTAGCAAGCACTATTTCAAGCACCTTGCGGGCCGCAAGACCGACCTTGCGGGCCGCAAGACCGACCTTGCGGGCCGCAAGACCGACCTTGCGGGCCGCAAGACCGACCTTGCGGGCCGCAAGACGGTTAAATCTGCAGTTCTTCCTATTTTCTGGCGCCCTAGCCTATTTAAAGCAGACTTTTTAGGTCTGCCTGGAGGATCAGAGAGGAGAGCGCCGTCCAGAGACCAGAGAACAGCGGTTACTTGCTTGTTTCATCAACCTTGAAGGAAGAATTTGAGAGAATTCTTCCTCCAAATTGAAGATCAAGTGGATTCTAGTCATTCTTCGGTTCTATCATCATGAACTATTTCCTTTACTTGTTTTCCTTGTTTTCTTTAGTCATGACTGAGTAGTTCTTTAGTTCTTAGGGTTTAGGATGATGTTTGTTTGTATAGATTAACTGTATGCTTGTTTTACTTGAGTTGTTTTCAATTTACTTCGCTTTTCATGAAATTGTACTTGTATCATTGCTTGTTTGTATGGTAAACCCGCGGATTAGGCCAAATCCGGTGTGGTTAAATATATTATCTGACCAAGAACTGTTATTTGTACTAATTGGGTTGATAGTTTTCTGTCCTAGAGTATCCGAGAGGAGAAATTGCGGTTTGATGAAAGTTGAATCGCATCCTAGAACAAAAGTGAATTGAATTTAGTTTTAGAGATAATCCTATAAATTTCTATTGAACTAAAAGTGTTAAAAGTATCAAAACATGACAATTGAGGTCCTTATAACATCTCAGGTTTAGTTAGAAATTGATAACTCGAGTTAAAACACCAGAAACCAGAACAAACCTGCTATCTGCCAGCACCTTGCGGACCGCAAGAACGACTTGCGACCCCGCAAGCATCTGCAGACAGTTGTAAAACAGAGGTGCAGTGCTGATTGCGACGCAAGAGACATCTTGCGGCCAGCAAGCAGCGGTGAACCCCTGACATTACCCCCTGTGACCCCGCAAGCAGTCGATCCATACAACAAATTGATTCCGAAAACCCTGGAAACGCCTTTTTAGCATCTGATTTGAGTGTTTACCTGCTGTTATTTACTCTTTAGCATCTTTAATTGTTTAGGATACCAATCTTTCATAAACCCCTCTTTTATACCAAAAACACCAAAAATACTTTATTTTAGGATTTAGAATTGAATTTAGAGTCTTGTTTAGATTTAATTTCCGTCCCTATGGATTCGACCCCGACTATACTGTATGAAGATCGTACGCTTACGATCGAGTACATATTTAGGATATTTAAAAGCCTATACCGATTTCCGTGATCAAAATAATAGGAGAGATGGTCATGATTACGTTCACCAATATATAAAGCAAAAGCTGCTGCCAGAGTTGTGATAAAAGACGATGGATCTTTCACATTCCATTGATATTGAGGCGCCGGCAGTTTCTCTTGAAGACAGAGCTCCTTCCATTGAGGAAATTGCTTCCGGTGAGATTGAGGAGCTAGGAGCTTCTCTTGAGAGCATCTCCAAGAGCTTCCCAAAAAATGGATCCCAATATATCTATATTGGGTGTCTCCCTAAATTTTTTGGGAGCCAATTTTATCTCAATCTCCAACAGATTCCCAAAATATGGATCCCTATAAATTCAAAAGGTGGGCCGGTGGTGACTGGGCATTAGACCTATTCAAACAGACGATTTGAAAGTTGTAGAAGCTGTTGCATTAAACCTATTGACAACCCTGATCCAACAGTTCAAGTCAATTGTTTAACCTGGCTTTGTTGTGTGATTGGGTTATTTAAACTACTCAAAAAAAAAAATGTTTATATAAACAACAAACTTATAAAAAAAAATACAAAAAGAATATTAGAGAAATGAAATGTTGTACCTGCACTTTGTTGTGGATTAATGCCTACACCATCTGAACATTAAGAAAATAATTATTGTAGTTAGACAATTAACCTAATTACGGATTTGCTAAATCATACATCACATAAAAAACATTGATATATACAAATGAGTTTTTGGGAGTGTGGAGAAGTGAACAAAAATAGGGAGTTTTTGGGTGGATTTGGGGATAACCCAAAATTTGGGAATGGTTTAGAGAAACTATTGGAGTTCAAATTTGGTCCCTAATTCCCAATACTAGAGCTGTAACTCGGGCTTCGCCCCGAAACATGATAACAAATAAATAATAAATCTTATAAATTAAAAATATTTATTTAAAAAAATTAAACATAATTTTAAAATTTTGATGGGAACAATAATGATGATATAATAATTTATAAATAATAGCACATAAATATTGGACCACTTTAAGAGTTAAATTTTGTCTTAGACATATCATATCATCTTATTAAATGGGGAGAGAGAATACATATAAATCATTGGATCAAAGTAGATGAAGAGATTTAATTAAACAAATTAATGGTTAATAATATTGATGATGTGGCATAGTTGAGGTGCTTGAAGAGCTTCCCCTCTTTCTAATTTATAGATTTGGTTTTAGGGATGGTTTTGGAAAGCTCTCGGAGATGCTCTGAAGACGGAGATTCTTCCGATGAGGAAAGTGAAGAGACAGATGCTTCCGCTGAGGAAATTACTGAAGGTGTGGCTGCGCGTTTCTATATCTTTTGATTAAGATGAGGGCCGGTGTTGACGTGTTGTTGTTCCAATAAATTTCATTAAGATTATCTCAAAAAAAAAGTTGACCCCACTTTTATATAAATCAAAGGTTTAAATAGCGGATAACGGACTCGTAGAGGTGGGGTATATTTGATAGCGGATATCGGATAGCAGCGCTATCGCGGGCGCTACCGGGTCCTATTATGTGGAATATTTTAAATATTTTATTGGTTCATGAGCTAACATATTTAACAAAAATGATGAATAATTAGAATAATGTATAAAGTTTTCTAACCAAATTGTATAAAAATTATATAATTATTGTATTATTCTTGAAACAAAGCATTCTTATTCAGATATATTGACATAGTACAATATGATAGTCAGTCTTATATTGCATAAGTATTATTTGTTTCTATCAAAAGGATTTCAAATTGAAATTACTTTTCCTAAATATTAGAAAAATTGTATGATACAACATTACTTAAAAAAAATATTTATTGACTATATAACATTTTAATGGATTTCAACTTTTCAAGTATATGATTTTCATTTTCACTAATCAATCCCACAATTTTTCTTATGTGGATACTAAGTTTATATAACATTGATTGTTGTTTACAAATCCAATTAATTATGTGTTAAACAATTGTAAAACATAAATAACAACTATTAAGTGTTAGATATCATAAAATAATTAAAAATTCATATGATTCTAACCATATTTTATATGTTACTATATAAAGTATTAAATAACGGGAAAAAAACCGATAGCGTCGTAGCGTTTTGCTTCCAAAACGCTATATCGACCACTATAGCGGCCGCTATGAGCGCTATTTAAACCTCTGTATAATACGAAGAAATAGGTACAAAGGATGCGGGGACAAATAATTTTGGAACTTCTAATAGTTGTCGGAAGTTCCAACAAGTTGCTCCTTGGTCACTATGCAATACCAGTATGACCAGTTTTCTGCCATGTTCCAGTACCATCAAATTGAAAATAAACAAAACACATGTTTCAAAATATTCAGCTCAGGCCGGCAAAATGTACCTCCAAGCTCTCAAGTCGTGCTCACAGCAAAAGGAAAGAATGATTGAACAAGCCATTTTAACCAGTAAAATGAAGCATCACGCAAATGCGATGATAGGGAACTCTTTCATCTTTAAAAATATTCAAAACATATACTTAAAAAGTTCAGAAAATGAAAAATTTTTGTATCGTGGGAGACTTTGATATAAATAATTTAATGAGAATCTTAAATCAAAATTTCGTGATGATTTAGTATGATTTTTGAGTTAGGATCACGGGAGGCATCCGTGCTCTTTAGGAGCATAGCAGATTTACTACTGAAATTGATAATGATTGTGTTAAGTGTTAACCATTACTAGCTCAACTTAATGACATATAATATTATTACCAAAATAATTTATTTTATCATCTTGACAATGCAAATTGTGTGTCGCAAAAATCGAATAAGTAAATTTCTCACAGATCATGAACCGCAGCATGTGGCCCAATTTAGAATTACAAAATTTTATGTTTCTTATAAAATTGGGTGGTCTAGATTTCAAGTCAAAAGCCCACAAACGGTTGAGATCAAAATGGAGGAACTGTTGATTCTTCCGTTGAGGATTTATATATACATTAGAATGTGTATAATTTGGATATCATATGAGTTCTCAATCAAGTAGTAATTACTATATATGCAATCACAGTATTTTCAGGTGGGCCGGAAAATAAACAACTCCAAGCTAAGCCGTGACTCGTACCAAAATAAATAAAGCTGATTAAAACAAGCAAAATTAACGAAGCATCATGAAAATGATTAAGGCGATATACATAGAAATAAATAAAAGAATAAAGAAGTGCCAAAATTTTAATATTTTCAATGTTCTCTCATGAGTTTATTGGCTTGACTGGACGAATGGATGAAGCTTAATTATAAAATAGACAATTAATTAAGCTGCATGACAGTTAGGTTTTCAAAGAGCTGACTTGAAGTCAACCGACATATGTACTGTTAACTCAGCGTAAGGATCGAAGACATATAATTATGGAACTTGATTGATTACTTGAGTCCTATTGAGGTCTCACTTTATGGACATCCATAGAATCACGTATGTGAGTTTAAGTGTTACGTATAGGTCTACATAGGTCTCGTTAGACAGTTTATGTATAACTTCTACAGTGAACTCTATATATTTAATTGACTGTGGACAGTGAAAGTGTTATCGTTTCGTTTCCTAATATGTGAAGGGTTGGAGAGCCGTCCTGTCCTGTCCTGTCCTGTGTGGGACAATCAACAATGTCATGAACATATACTGATCAGTAATTAATTAGCTAGGATCCTAATATGTTCAAGGGTTGGAATTTTTTAGAATCAACTCAAAATAATAATAAAATAATGTATAAAACTATGTCATCTTTAAAAAATACAAAATAAATACTTAAAAATCTCAAAAAAATGGAAAATTTTTGTATCCTATGACATTTTGATATAAAGAATTTAATGAGACTCATAAATCGAAATTTCGAGATAGTTTAGTATGATTTTTGAGTTAGGAGCACGAAAGGCTTCCGTGCTCCTAGGAGCACCATAGTTTTACTATATATATAGAGCTAGACTATTACGCAAACGCTAGCATTTGAGACCAAAATGCTAACGACTCAAAATTAGCGTTATCATGTTCGAAATCACCGATTTATGGTACTTAATGTATTATTCATATGAAAATATTAGGGAATACAAAAATTTTCTATTTTTAGAGTTTTCTAAGTATTTGTTTTGAATTTTAGAAAAGTACTCATAAATATTAATTAAAAATTGATGTTTGTAAAAGCTATTTTCAAAAATACAAAACAAATACTTAAAAAATTCTAAAAATGGAAAATTTTTGTATTCCCCAATATTTTCATATAAAGAATTTATTGAGCACCATAAATCGTGATTTCGGATATGATAACATTAAATTTAAGACGTTAGCATTTCGGTGCGAAATGCTAACGTTAGTATAATAGTCTACTCTATATAACATGAACAATGGCGTGAATAATATAATATATGGAGGTTGGTTTTTTTATCACGTACCTCTATTACATTTTTGAGTGCAAGACTTGAAATCGATCGATCGAGTGTTTAACTCCGTGTACGGAAGAAATATATTAATTAATTAATGGAACCTAGCTTCATGTTGGAATATTTTTAGAAAGGAAAACATCTTGCGTCCATACATGGACTGTTCATAAAGTCACATTTGTGACACAAGTTGTTAAGTTGGAGTCCACATGAGTCCCATTTATCATACAACTTTGTGACTTCTATAGATTTTCCATGTATGGATAGTAGGTATGACTCTTTTAGAAATTCGGTTAGTAATTGAATCAGATCAAATCAAAATAGAGTTACCCGGAACGTACGTGCATGAACACTATTCTTAGGACTAGAATTTGGTTCAAAGCCATTTGGACGGTCTCCGTCCAAAGGCATGACTAAACCGTTTGATTCAATTTATATGTTTATCAACGGTAATAGCGTATGATCCCATCATTCTAAACATAACCAGCATACTATTTTTAGTACCTACATAAACAAATCACGGTCGATCAATTACCAACAATTAGATCGTGCGGTTATCCGAATCCTTTAGACCGTCCAAATGGCTTTAGACCATATCCGATTCCCTATTCTTAAACAAATTCCATCTGTACCGGTACCGTGCTGACTGGAATCAAAACCAAGATACTCAAGGAGAGAGTGTGCTTGAAACAGCAAAGCGCCTCTTCATTGGTAAATTAACTGATGACTTGGTCAACTTAAGAAGTTTATATGATGACTCGGTCAAATACTAAATTTTCAGTTCGACCCTTCTATTATTAAATATTATAACTTGAGACTTAAAACAAATTAAAGTCATTAAAATTAAACTTTTGAGTTTCCAAGTCAACATTTTTAACACTTCTTCAGTCCCATTGAGGTCCCACATGGCCCAGTGATTTATGACAGTATTAAGTGTTTTCGTTTTTTATGCGTCAAGGGATAGAGAGCTGTGTGGTGCAAGGCCAGATTAGGAGCTTGTGGCACTAAATACGTATACTTGGTAATTGTGGGGAGGGCAGCATTGACTTCAATTATATTCATGGAGTCAACTGGGAAGAGGGAGGCAATTCGCCTGCTCTATAAAAAACTGGGAAGAGGGACAGGAGTACTTAATTATCTATCGCACCTTTTCTCCATCCACACACTCTCTGTAGAGACTAGAGAGACTGTACTGTGATTGGATTCACCACTAATACTGCAAAGTAAATTAAGCTGCTTCCCAAGTGTGCTGATACAATAAGAAGATGCATCCTACGTTTTCAACTGAGATTAGTACAGTTTCGCTTGAAGCTGGAGGTTCCTCCCATGAGGACAGATCTCCTGCACACGATGATGAAGGTATGCGTATTTACTTTTCATCTTAATTAAAATGCGACTGTAGTTGCTCCAATAATTTCCAATTAATGAATGAGATCATCTAGGAACATAACTTCAAAGTTCAAATTATAAATAATGAACTTATTCCATGATAATATAATCGAAACTCGAAATTGTTATCAATATATACTTACATAGTGAATGGATTCTTTGGGTAAAACAAAACAAATCGAAAAAATCAAGTTGATTCGAATTGCAAACCTCGGTATTTATTTGAGCATATGCAGCTGATCGAGGCCTGCAGGAGTGATTCATTCGGTTATATTATATTTGTATATCCTAGGATGTTATCTCATCATGCATGCGGAGTCAAAGAATATATGTATCTCACATATCAATTCAAGGCTTAAAATGGAAAAGTAACCCCAATAATTTTAAAGGCTTCAATATAATAGAACATAATAAGTTATTTTGACATAACTTGTGAGAATTGTAAATTAATAAAAACTATGCACATTTGAGGACTTGCCACACAAACGTAGATTGAAGACATTGGTTGATAGAATTTGACCCTATTTACGCTTAGTACGCACGTACTTCACATGGGCTGTTCACATTTAGATGGCTTAGCATTTTAGAACTGTTGCATGATATAATACGCTTAATAAGGAGAGAAGATTCGATCTTAAAAAAAAAAATATCAGGGCTTAATGTATGTTTTCCTTGTGGCCTAAGTTTTAATCAGTCTTAGCAAATATCAAAACACCCACGCATGACGCCCAGAAAGAGAGAAATTCATGTAGCTCGTAATTCTCCGTTTTCTTTGTTCATTACATGTACATGTACTGGCGTTAAGTACTAACTATTTAATAATTTAACTGGAGACGTGTAATTGCACATCTGTAATTGAAGGCAGTGGGTTAACTGAGCATTTATTTTGCCCCGTTAATTGTGCATGTTAAGATCTTAAGCGCTTTATTAATTTCATCCGTGGTTTGACTATTATACCCTTCTCAGCCTCTAGCGTGGTAATTTTTTGGACCGTTATAATTTGTAAAGTATTCTCATATCTGTTGTCTCTTTACATTTCAGAGAATTCCCTTGTTCACTCCTTGAGAGAAAAACTAAATGCCTTTATAAATGACACAATCGATGGGCCCACCATTTTTCGTGTTCCAGCAAATCTCCGCAAGAATAGGGACCTAATCGAACCATCTGTAGTTTCCATTGGGCCATACCACCATGGTAGCCGGCTCCTAGCACCTATGCACCATGTTTGGTTAGATCATAAGTGAAGAATAACTGCTCTATTCCTCTTTTAAGGAGTCAAACATAAATAATATGAGGCTCTCTAAAACGGAATAGACATATTTTTGGGCTCCTTAACTTATTGAGCCTATTTGGGTGGTATAACTTATTCCGTCTGAGCTATGCCTCTGTGGACCCCAGTATTCAATAGAAAAGCTATATGTTATTAATATCTTGGTTCTTTCTCCTTCTTCCAACTCTTTCTCCTTCTCCCAGACGTCTTTTTTTTCCCAACTTTTGTATTCATTTCACTTCTTCATATGAAACACAAAAACCAGATCACTAAATCTCGGTTAGTAATATTTTGATCGATTCAACACAGTAAAAATACTTGCCTCCTTTTCCTCTTTCCATTGACATCAGTCATGGGGGTGTTTCCATCTTGGTTCGACATATCTGCAATGCTCGAGGCCATAAAAATGGTGGTAAGACGGTTGGGGTGAATGGAAACAATAACGGTGAACCGGAATCAGATGGTGTTAATTGCGATTGGCAAATTTTGGGGAAGTATAGACAAATTTGAAATATTTTTATGTGAGCTGTTCTTGGACAAGAGCTCGATATTAAAAATTAGAGTAATGACAATTTTGTAATTCCGAGTGTGTCAAGGAGCTCTTAACGCAAGCTCTCAAGGATTAAACAGTATGAAATTTTTTTTTTCTCATTATCGTGTAATGTTGAAGGATGGGGTGTTGTTAAAGAACTTCAATGTATTACTCTCTCATAACCAAACATGAATAAATTTTGATGACATAAGTATACATAAGAAATTAAAGAGTCGTAACTTTAAGCCTCAACCAAACATGGTGATAGAGAATAAGAAATTGTTGTTGCTCAAGGACAAATTGTCTTGGCCTAACACCAAGGTCACACTGGAGGTATGTGTCGAGAAAATCAAGGGTCTACAGTTACGATCACGCAACTGTTATAGTGAAAGAGTGGATATGGATGATGATAGTTTTGTTCAGATATTAATTCTCGATAGGACTTTCATTGTTCAATCTCTTTCCAAACCTTTAGATTTGTTTAGGAGGGAGATCGGATGGGCCGCTATGTGTATAAGGACAGACTTAATATTGTTGGAGAACCAGATACCGTTCTTTGTTGTTCAAAGTTTGTGGGACCTCTACAATCCTTCTGTACCACTAATCAATCTCGAAAACCTAAGAATCATGGGGGAAATGTTATGTTCTAGTCTCAAATCAGCGAATTTTACAATACCACAAAATGGATTCAATCACTTGCTCCATCTTTGCCACAACCTAGTGGTCCCTGATATATCAACACATGTAACGGTTCTACCCAAATGTTCTTGCTTCAGTCTCTGCAGATGTGTGAATTCTAATAACGAAATTTCAAAAATGCTTCCATGTGCAACTGAGCTGCAAAATGCAGGAATCAAGTTTAGAAAGAAGAAGCGTCCTTGTAAAATGATGGACATAACCTTCCAGGGAGGCACGTTAGAGATCCCTTCCATTGTGATGTACGATCCCACTGATGTCCTAAAACGTATAGGCTTTTAAATTTGTAACTCGAAGCAAAACACTTGATCGCAAGCATACGATCTCGTGTAGTACAGTCGAGGTCGAACCACAAGGACAGAAATTAACTCTAAACCGGACTCTACTCACAATTCAAATCCCGAGTGAACAAAAGTGGGGGGGATTTCTGAAAGATCAGTTTCAACAGTTCAAAGTGCAAAAAGCAGTAAACAGCAAGTAAGTTTTCGGAAACAAGTAAATAAAAGGCGTCCTCAGGGTTTTCTGAATCTGTTTGGTCTCTGGATTAACTTCTTGCGGCCCGCAGGAAAGTCTCTTGCGGGTCGCAGGGGTTGGTTAGAGATTTCAAAACTACCTGTTACCCACAGAATAACTCCTGTGAATTGCAAACAATTTTGTAATCTCTGTCTTACACTTTCTGCAGATCCTTGCGGGCCGCAGGATGTCTCTTGCGGTCCGCAGGAAATCTGACAGAGAGCAGTTCTGGTTCTGGTTCAATGTTCAACTCACGTTATCAATTCTGAATCAAACCAGCGACGGTACAAGTCCTCAACTTTCGTATTTTGGTTCTTCTAACAATACCGGTTCAACAGAAATTCGTGGATCTATTTCTAAATCTACGTTCAAGTTACTTTTATATCTAGGATTCGGTTCAACTCTCGTAAGAACCGCAATTTAACCGTTCGGTTACTCTTGGACAACAAGTTATCAATCCAAATAGTGTAAATAACAATTCTTGCAAATATGATACTCTATTGACCAACTAAACTTTGTGCCTAATCTACAGGTTTACCATACAACAAGCATGATATTCTATTAACCAACTAGATTTTGCTCGCAATCTACAGGTCTACTACATCAACAAGTTAAGTCAAACACACATAATCATGAAAATCACAAGTAACATGAAAATAACGTAAGTCTCACAATAAGAAGTCAATCCATTAACACAAACTTCATCATCTACCCTAAGAACTAAAAGACTACTCGCTCATGGTGAGGGAAAACAAAACAAACAACAAAAGAGAAGAAGTCATGATAAGAAAAATCGAAGAAGGAACTCGTATGAACTCGATCGTCGTTTCCTCGGAAGAATCCTCTCGAAAACGTCCAAGGAAGTGCTCCAATCTCGTCCCTACTCGTGCTCCTCTAGTCTCCTTCAATCCTTTTGGCAGCCAGGGTGAAAAGGTAGATAGTAAGATATATATGGAGAGATGGCAGAGGTGCGGTACTGTAGCGGTGGCCCTGTAGCGCCGACACTGTAGCGCGGCACTGTAACACTCGGGTTTGGTGGCTAGGGTTTTGAGAGAGATGGTAAGATACCAAAAACGTCCCAAGGAAAGAGTTTAAATAGCCTAGAGTGGCCAAAATAGAATCTGCTCCGCACCATCCTGCGGCCCCGCAGGAGAGTCCTGCGGCCCGCAGGGCCTTGTCTGCTGCCAGCAGACAGCTCGTTCCAATGCCAAATCACGTCCAAATGGCTCCAAAAGCCCAATTTACCTGAAATTTGGACAAATGCAAAGAAGTAACTAGAATCTAAACATACTAACACCTAAATGCATATGAACTTAGGAATTTTAGGTCAAAAACAACGTGCAGGTCTGGTAAAATGCAGATATGAATGCGGTGCATCAAATCTCCCCAAGCTTAAAGTCTTGCTTGTCCTCAAGCAAAACCTAGAACCTAAGAGATAAACCGTACCTAGACCTAAATCCCCAAGTAGACCTAAATGCAAAGAAAAACTTTGGGAGAATGCTAAACCGAGAATGCATGGGCAAGTTTGAATTTTGAATTGTAAATAATTATGCATGATAATTCCACAAAACATGGGCTATGGCACAGAAAATCAAGACGAGCGACTCTTGTTCCATGAAACGCAACCTGAATTGCAAGTAGGACTATCGTACTTGTCGAACCCTAGATCTTTCAATCAAACTACAAAGTTGGTATCTCAGTTGTGTTTAAAACCCACAGTGAACATCTTTCTCATCCTTTCAATTCCATGGACTTGAAATGCTTTAATTCGATTATGAAGAAATGGAGCCCGAATCAGTCGGATAAAGAAAATAAAAGTACATACGTCCTGCCTGATCGCGACTCCACCCCTCTTTTTAGTCATTCAAGGACCGGTCAGTCGGATGAAAGAAAAGTAAATGGTGCACTCGTCCTACCTGACCGCGTCCTCGAGATGCTCATTGATTTGGTTTTTAAAACATTTCATTCCTTTTTTGAAATTCAGACGTTCAAGACCCAAGTCAGTCGGATGACAAAAATAAAAAAAGGGGTGCACTCGTCCTTCCTGACTGCAACCTTGAAACGTCATTTTAAAATTTTAATGCATTCTAGGCCATGACTTTCCACATTTCCAAACCAAATTCACATAGGTACCACAAACTGAGAAGTTACTCTTCGCTCTCAATCAGATTTTCGGTTTGCGACTTTTTCCAATTAGTACCTACTTTATTCATGAAACTAGACGCTACAGAACAAGATTCTCTGACCTTAACACAAGTCCCATGAAGTTATCAAGCACAATTTTTCACAATTCAAACGTCAAAAATTCCCATACGCCCTTGAATTCAACATTTTCCCAAAATTTTGCAAACATGAAAATGAAAAAGAAGAAACAGAAAATGAAAATGAAAACCCTAAAACTCAGATTTACTCTATCCTCCCTCCCCAAGCTAATCCATGCACTGTCCTCAGTGCATAAAACATAGATGTGAGAATAAATGAGAGAGAGAAAGAATACAACCTGAGGGAATGACTATGCAAAATCGTCGGAATCTCCCCAAGCTGGCTGCTGCTGTGCCGGCAGCGGAGTGGAGGCAGCAGGGGTGCGGGGGTGGCGAGAGAGCTGCAGCTGCCGGTGATGTTGCATTCCTTGCAGGCCGCACTAATTGCCTTGCGGGTCGCAAGCAGCTGTCAGAACCTCGTTTCTTCTCGCTTTTGCATTCCGTCTTCAGGTTTGACTCCTGAGACTGCACAGACATAACTAAAAATACCTTATGCAAAATGAGGATGAACTATCATGCAAAATAAATGATGCAAAAGAAATAAAAGAAAAGATAAAAGAAAAGAAAATAAACCGAAATCCTTGGGTTGCCTCCCAAGAAGCGCTTGTTTTAGGTCCCGAGCTTGACCTTAATGCCTCTAAATATCTTGTGGAGAAGGCTCAGACAGATGCCAGGCTATGCGCGGTGGTGACCTGTCCGTTTGGACTTCAGGTTCTCCTCCTTGCGGGCTGCAGGGAGGCCCTGCGGGCCCGCAGGTGCCTAGCAGCGAGGTGTCAGCAGCTGTCTGCAGTGCTGAAAACACTGGATGCGCCATGGTAAGCAGTGAGCCGTCTGGTGGATCAGTACCCAAGAGATAGCTTGCGGGCCCGAAGGACTTGTCTTGAGGGCCGCAAGCAGTAGCGCCAGAAGCTACTTCATGCACCAACTAATTCCACCGAGCTCAACTTGTCCTGCAAAGAAGATAGAGAGCCAGAATGATACCTGAGTGTGTTCTGATGCTCCTCCAGCAGATCTTCTTGCGCCTCGTGGACCAGCTGATCGATCACGTCCACTCGGTTGCAATCTTCGGGCATGTCGGGGTACTTCATTGCGTCGGCAACTCGAAACTGGACTTTCTCACCTCCGATATTCATGGTGAGCGTACCGTCATATGTGTCGATGACGGTCCTGGCTGTCCTCAGGAAGGGGCGTCCTAAGATGATCGGTACATTCTTGTCCTCCTTCATGTCAATCACCACGAAATCTGCTGGCACAAAGAACTTGCCTACCCGCACGGGCACATCCTCTACTATCCCCCTCGGCAAGCGTGTGGAAGTGTCTGCTAGCTGCAAGGTCATGCGAGTGGGCTTGAGCTCTCCTACACCCATCCTTTGGAAGACGGTGTGGGGCATGAGACTGACACTAGCGCCTAGATCGCATAACGCATTTTTGATGGCCGCCTTACTGATGGTACAGGGGATGGTGAATTTCCCTGCGTTTCCAAGCTTAGGAGGAAGCTGTCGGCTCACCACCGCACTGCACTCGAAGTTCAGCTGCACGCTCCTACAATCCTTCAAGCTCCTCTTATTGGACAAGATGTCCTTCAGAAATTTTGCGTAGGATGGCATTTGCGCAAGCGCGTCAGTGAACGGGATGGAGATGGTGAGTGAAAGGATGTGTTTTGAAAGTTATTTATGTTCATAATTAAATGTGTTTTTTTGATATGCATTTATGTTCCTTGAAATTTAATAATATCATTCCTTCAGAAGAATTCAGGAAGATGCTCTTGGTCCTGAATCATAGAACTCTAAAGATGGGATATGTATTTCTAAATTTGCTCATGATCTTGATAATTAAAGAGGAACATTAATTATCAATAAGATCATCACGTTGATAAAAGTATATTGTAGTTCTATAAATATAAAGTTTATCACTATGACATGAGTGTATAAAATGAGATGGATATTTTACACATTGAGCATGACCAATTTGAATGAAACATCATATGGATTGTGTTTTGTATCGTTGATGTTTCATTGTGTCTTTGAATCTACGATATGAGATACGTATATTTTTCACATGAGTAACACATGATGTGATTATCATTTAAACCCTATCAAGTTATAGGATAAAGTGATAGTTCGTTGTGTGAAACTTGTGCGGGAGAAATCTATGTGTCAACAGTATCATTGTCACTCAATATGAGTAGTGATATTACTGGGCCCCTTGGTAAAGTGGGATTATAATGCTAGCAATATAACTGGTGTCAGTTATAATTATAGTTCACTTATAGAGACCAAGAAAAGGAATGCAGTGCAAAAATGACACGTTCCTATTTTGCACAGCATTCAGAATATCACATGACAAGGATAGACACAATATTAGTGGATTTGGCAAAGTAATGTGCGGCATTATTTATGTCATTTGAAGGACTATATGTAGTGATAGAACCTCTGTAGTCAATTGATATAGACTAGTTATATCCTAAACGGTCACACCAAATGAATAAGAAACAACTAGGTTCTATATCTTATAGATTATTTCATGGTTGAAATAATAAGGATAAGATATTAGAATTAACTTTCTAAAATTACTTTATAAAGTAATTAAATGGAATTATTGTGAGGAAAATCAAATTCTAATAAGAAATGCCTATATATATGCGAGCCTATATATATATGAGATAAAATTAGAAGATTGGAAATTAGAAAATAGAAGATCAGAAATTAGAAAATAGAAGTTATTTTCTACCTCCCTTCTTCCTATATATAGTTCTTCTCATATGTTGAGAAATCGAATAACTAATTCTAATTCTTCCTCCATTGTTCTTCTCATGTGTTGAGAATAAGAGAACAATTAATTCCATTAGAGAGTACGAGGATCGCGTGTTCATCTATCTAGAACACCGATCGCAAGTTGTTTGAAGATTCAAGGTGAACTAAGGGCTCTTCCGCACCGTTGCCGCGCCTTGAAGTCAATCGATTTAGCGAGCACAATCACGTGGAAGAGGAGAGGAAGAACAAGCAACGAAGCGAAGCCAACCGCCTTGTCATATTCCGCGCAAAGCAAGGTATAATTTTTATGTCGTCTTTGTGAATTAATTAGGGTTTAATTAATTGAAGAAGATGATTGGATTGCATGTGTTCTCCCATGCAATCATGATAGAATTATTTTGTGTAATATGTTAGAATTACATGTGTTCTCCCATGTAATTAATTGTTTGATTGTTACATTAACAAAGATCTTTTAGTATAGTTATAAACTTGGGGTTAAAAATTTTTAAAATTCAACCCTAGGCTATACATGAAATCCCAACAGTGAGCTGCTTGAGAACCCCCATAAATTTAGAAAATTGCTCGTCCAATCGATGCTTGGCGAGACGCTGAGGGAACGGAACAGGCGGTTGGTAGGGTGGCAGGTTGACTGTTGATTTGCCCTTGGTCTTCGCTGGTGAGGTACGTGCGGCAGACTCGGAGTTCTGCTTCGTATGCTCTTCAGTGGCCGCCTCCTGCGGGCCGCGAGAGGAGTCCTGCGGGCCGCAGGCAGGCGGTTGAGTGTCTGTCTGCACATTCTGAGAACTTTGCGGAATGGTCTGCGGGCCGCGAGCAGAGTCCTGCGGGCCGCAAGATGGTGCGCCAGGAGCGGTTTTCGCTGTTTTCGGGTGCGCGTTGACTTCTACTTGCCCCGTCACTGCCGGGTCTTCCTCCTCTGGCATAGGAGGGCCAGAGTATTGTGTCCCGCTCCTCAAGATGTGAATAGCCTTCACCTCAGCATTCGGGTTTACTGGCTGACTTGGCAGCGAGGCCTTTGTTCCAGAACTTGTTGTCGCGCCTACGTCGCCTCCCGCTATCCTTGCCATTTTCTCGTTCAAGGCCTGCATCTGGTCAAATATCATTTGGTTCATCTTGCTCTGCTCGTGCATGAAGTTGTCTACCATGGCAGGTACAGCAGGTTTGGGCTCTTGGTGGGGAGGTACGTACGGTTGGCGGTAGGTGTTGTTCAGCTGGGCGTTTCTGTTTTGGTTTTGGAAGTGAGCGTTGCTGTAAAAATTGTGGTTTCCGCTTCCTTGCCCCTGGTTTTGGTACCTCTGAGGAGGGTTGTAATTGTTGGTCCCGAAGTTGGGACGGTCTGGTTTCTCTCTCCAGCTTTGGCGGTCTCCTGGGTCACTAGAGTATGATCGCGAGAACGGAGGTCTGGGGAAGAAGGAGGGCTCGTTGTTGAGAGAGTGTACGTGCTCTTCATCCCTCTCAGGTTGACGCAGCGGGCAGTGGTCATAATCGTGAGAGTCCTCCCCGCAAAGCGTGCAAGGTTCAACCTGTACTGCCTTGGCAGACACCTTCTGCTGGTCCGCCTGCTTGTCCATACGAAGCTGCAGGGCTTCTAGCTTTGCTTGTATGAGGGCGAGTTGATCCACCTCGTACCGCCCTTTCGATCCTCTACTGGACTCCCTGCTAGACTCCCGGTTGGACCACTGCTGCTGGTGGGCCGCCTTCTCAATAAGCTTTAGGATCGCACGCGGTCGCAAATCTGCTATCGATCCACTTGCACTATAATCCACCAAAGCGCGACTCTGCGCAGTCAGTCCCTCATAAATAGCATCAACAAGCATCCAATCAGAGAAATTATGGTGAGGGCAAGACAGACATAACCGGTTAAACCTATCCCATGCCTCGCTCAGAGACTCATCATACCCTTGTTTAAATGAGGAAATTTCAGCCCGAACCTTGGCGGTTCTCCTAACGGGGTAAAACTTCTGTAAAAATTGAGCAAACATTTCGGCCCAGGTACCAATTGAGCCTTTAGGGAGAGAGTTGAACCAGAATTTCGCTTTGTCCTAAAGAGAAAAAGGGAACAAGGCTAGCTTGACGTAGTCTGGCATCGTAGCGAGGTGCTTCACGGTCCGCCAGGCTTGGTAGAAGCTGTTCAGATGGTCACGAGGGTTCTCGGACTCCAGCCCGTGGAAGCAGTTCTGCTGAACGAGTGTAACTGCACCTGAACCGAAGTTAGGGGGGTCTCCTTGCAACTCCGGGAGCACGATGGGACCTTCTGAGTCGTCGACTCTGGGACTATGGTAGTCTTTGAGTGTCTGTGGCTCTGCTTCTCTTCACCGCCGTTCGGCTTCTGCCTCCCGCCGGAGTTGGCGGACTTCTTCTTCAAGCTCTTGCCGTGCCGCTTCAGCAGCTTGCCTCTGCATTTCTGCTTCTGCGGCCTGCAGCCTAAGCTGCTCCCGCTCCAAGACGTTGTCACCCATGTCAGATGACGAGGTGGTTTCTGAGTCAGATGAGTCTGGGCTGACCCTCATATATAACAAAATCCAAATTTAATAGTGTAATTAAAAAGGGTTTGTTCAAAAGATTTTGATTTTTAAGTTTTTTGTTAGATATTTCATTTTACTTATATAATTATTGTTATAATTAGATATTGATTAAATCTGACAAAGTGTCCTTAGTAAAGTATATAATAAACTGTTATGATTTATATTCTCTATGATAAATAATAAATTTTCGGTTTCGATGATATATTAATTGATTCAAGTTATTATTTAAAGAGGAGGGATCCATTGACAATGGTTATCTTGACAATCTTGACAATGATATTTTTCAAAATTTTATAAAAGTTCATAAAAAATTTTAAAAATATGCATTGCCAACCGATCCTTCCCTAAAATAACTATAACTTATCTCTATTTTATTTCTTTATAGGTAATTTATGTCTTATACATTAATATTTTTCTAATCTAGAACGTATTAACAACTGAAAGTACAACGTGACAAACAAAACGTTGCCGAAGCAATCCTAATTGATTTATTGTTGAAGTAGCCTTGTTTATTTCTACAGACACCATTTTTTCCATCTATCCACCAAGAAAATGTTGTAATTTTTTTTTAACTTTTATCTAAATTTTTCTCTCAAGAAACCAATGAAATCATCTAAAAAAAGTACAATTCAACTAAATGAAAATTGGAAATCAAATTCAAAATTATGAAAAAATATAAAAAATACGAAATAACAAATTAAAATGAATTAAAAAATTTCATAGAAATATAAAATTTCTCAAACTTAACTCGTCAGTCTTGATTGAAGATGTAAAAAATAAATTGAAGATGTGGGAGTCTTGATTGACTCCAGTATAAATATAAAAATGGTTTGTGACTTTGTGTAATTGCGCTCTACTGGATGAGTAAAATTTTGGGTAGAATGAGCAGAAAAGCAGGCGCTGCTTTTCTCTAAGGAAAAGCAGCGGATATGGATCCAGCGGCGAGGGTTTGGGAGAGGAGAGGGTCGATAGGCGGGGGTGAGAGGGAAATCGAAAATGGAGTGAACTGGGGTTTTGAAATTTTATAAGTACCCTAGAAAGTTTGACAACGATTTTTAAGCAAGCAAAATAACTTAACAGCCGTCAGTTATCAGAGAGCGTTGTAGGAGATAAAGTTTTAACAGCGGTCTGACTGAAGACAGCTGTTAAGTTATATTTTACAGCGGTTGTTATTTATGAACTGCTGTTAGATTTATTTTACAACGGTCTTTCACAAAAAATTGATATGTACAATTCTACAGCGGTTTTCAATTAATGTCCACTGTAAAACTATTTAGCTGCAGTCTTTTAGTGGATGATACAAAAGACCACTGTAACAATGTGTTGTTAAACAGCCTTTTTCTTGTAGTGTATGTGTAAATATCCATCCATTGGGTTGAGTATTGTACTCTCTTTTTTCTTTTTTTATCAATGAAAAATTGGTAGGTTTTTTTCCTACCACCTCAAAAAAAATTTGCATCTTTTTAAATTGCTGTAATGCTTCTTAATTCTTAAATGAAACACGCATATGTTCTCCAAGCTTAAAAGTAGGTTGATAATATAACTCATCATGTCTTCTATTATGTATATATCTGTTGGTAGAAATTAATTTAGGTTGTATAATTAATATTAAACGGCAAAAATATAAGAATAAACACAAATAGATTTGTCATGATGATCCTATAAAAAAATTTAATCACTTGAATTAACTGTCTTACGAGAAATTTGTCATAACGAGATGGACAATGAGCAACAACTTCACTATTTAGGGCCAAGGTTTAATTTTAGTCCGTGCTTTTCATGCTTCTGGGTATCAAAACATCAATAAATAAATGATGTTTCTTTCTTGAAAAAATGAGCAACTGCAGGTATAGTGCTCGTATATTGTCACAACTTACGACAGAAGCCTAATATGAAATTCTGTAGTAAAAAATGTTTATGTACTTTTTAACAGTTGTAATTTAACAAATTTTTAAAAATGTTATCAAACGTCGCTTAAATTGAATATAATCGAAAACATAATCAATATATAAGTTAAGCAGCACTTTTGTAAACTATTTTCTATTTTTGATAATTTTTAAGAAACTTTTAATGATTTTATTTTTATTTTGAAAATTTATATTGTCAAAATTGTCAAGATACAAATGAACATGGACAATGAATCTCTCCTCTTATAAATTGTTAATTGATGTCTGCCGGTAATTACTCCCTATCCTAAACACAGTCCCATACACTGATACACATAGCCCAACAATGAGTTGTTTACTGTTTGAACCAAATTCTAGTGCTGGTGTGTAATTTCTAGTCCCGGTAATTACTCTCTTATCATATTAAAACTTTGTAGTTCACATTCCAGCCCACTAGAGTGGAGTAATTACCATCTTCCAATGTTCTGTGTAAATATAGCCCAGCAGAGCACATTAATTCCACTTTGTTCTAATTTTCCCTGTTAAATACAGCCCATTTCGTACACCACTATATATCTATGTGCCTGTTTGGATTCCCGTAATTACAGGGACTCGTATTCTCAGCCTCCATCAGATTTCAGAACGGGCTGCCCGACAGATTCCGCATTCGCGCGGCTTGCTTTTCGCATTGCTGGCATGGTGTAAAAGAAATAATAAAAAAAAAAATTATGGGGGCAAATCTTGCGGCACTGTATCACGAGTGCTTATCGCTTAACTTACACGTGAGTCGTTGGATCGTCTCAAGATATGAGCTGAGATATGAAATCCTGTATCACTATCAAAAAAAATAATAATAATAATAAAATAATAAATAAGTAAATAAAAACCACTTTGGGGGTGACGCGTTTTCCGGTAGGGTTCTGAACTTATAACGGCAACATATTTTTTCATACAAATTAAGGTGGAACGTCGATACAGATACCCAAACTAAATTAGTTATCAATTAAATTAATAATTTTGGTACCAACTTATTAAAAATTACTTTTGTTATTCAAAATCGTCGAAGAATAATATCGATACCTAATGTTGTTATATTATGCAAATTAATGATTTTTTTTTAAGAACCAGCATAACCAGATTATATTAAAACTTATAAGATGTACATGTATAAGAATAGTATACATACGTAAATTACATTTGTTATACTATACATACTTATAAATAATAAGTACTATTTAAACATGTTAATTCAATTGCATAATGAATTTTTTAGTCTACATAATAACGAAAGGTTTAAGTAACGGTCATAGCGGCCGCTATAGCGTTTTGGAAGCAAAGCGCTACGACGTTATCGGTTTTTTCCCACTATTTAATACTTTATATAGTAACATATAAAATATGGCTAAAATCATCTGAATTTTCAACTATTTTATGATATCTAACACTTGATACTTGTTATTTATGTTTTACAATCGTTTAATACATAATTAATTGGATTTGTAAATAACAATCAATGTTATATAAACTTAGTATCCACATAAGAAAAATTGTGTGATTGATTAGTGAAAATGAAAGTCATAAACTTGAAATCCATTAAAATATTATATAAACAATAAATATTTTCTTAAATAATGTTTTATCATAATTTGTTTACAATTTTTCTATTATAATTTTTAGATTCTAACTTTTTTTTGGTTGAAAAATGATAGATAGATAATGTATTTTTGATAACTTCAATATTCTATTTAATTTTTTTTAATTTAGGAAAAGTAATTAGTCAATAGTTCAATTTGAAATCCTTTTGTTAGAAACAAATAATACTTGTGCAATAAAAGACTGACCATCAGGTTGTACTATGTCAATATATCTTGAAAGAATGCTTTGTTTCAAGAGTGATACACTAATTATATAATTTTTAAACAATGTGTTAGAAAACTTTATACATTATTCTACTTATTCACCACTTTTATTAAATATGTTAGCTCATGAACCAATAAAATAATTAAAATATTCTACATAACAGTTATCCACCGGTAGCGCCCGTGATAGCGCCGATATCCGATATCCGCTATCAAATATATCCCAATGCGACGAGTCTGCTATCCGCTATTTAAACCTTTGATAATAACTCATCACATCTGTATAATTAAGTTGTGCATTGACAAATTGGATAGTAGAAATTGACAAAGTTGAATAAGAGAAATAGTATACAAAATAAGTTACATATGAAAGTCACTAAAACGAGTTACTAAATAATGTACAAAATAAGATGTATAATAAAATCACTCATTTGCATAATAATTAATAACTAAATTAGTTTACACAATTAAACATCACTTATTGTATGTAACTCTATATCATAATAATTAAGGGTCTCTTGGTCCTGGTCATCTGAGCCGTTAAAATTTGTTACAAAGCTTGATTAATTAGATGCGTAAGCGTAACCGTCAAATTTGTTTTCATCGGATGGATATATCGTACATAAAAATAACGAGAAAAATTTTCTATCCCCTTCTTCCATCCCCATAAATATACCTCTCCAAAATTTCATTCTAATTCCAGATTTTAACAACTTAATCAGTTATTTTGACTTTAAAAGTTGGACCCACCATTAAATATATTGCATCTTGATGTTATGGTGGATAACTTGTTTGCGGCCAAATGGTGTTCACACGTAAAAATTAAGGTGTTCATACCTCCCACGGTGAGTGGACGTATTTGATGTTCATACCTACGCATCGAAGATTCCGCGTGGAATGATCATCTGCCCTAACTTTCGTGTTCACACCGCATTCAGTCGAGTGTTCATATGTGTTCCATCAGAATGTTCATACCTTATGTACTAGAGGTACGTAAACGGGTAACGTTTTTAAGAGATTTTGGTTGAGCTATAGTTAGCTTTCCTTAAAAAAAAATGAGAGAGAGAGAGATCATGTAAAAAGAATAAAATGTTCAATTTATTATACAAATCTGTCTTCAAGGCGAAAAGCTCAATAAATTGGCCATCTCGAGAAAGGTTGTCTTTTCTAGATTAATAGATGACTGAGATCGATCAGAATTTGTAAATTTAAAACTGACTCCGATGTACAGAGCACATAGCCATATAATAACAACATTTACCATTGCCGACCTTCAAGTTTTCACCAGCAGGCAAAGCTAGTGTGACATAAGAATTAATTAAGAATGTCTTCCCCTCATCATGAGAACGCACTTCCTCTTACAACTGAGAACGCAGTTGCTCTTGCAGACGAGAATGCAGTTCCTCCAGCAGACGTGGATGCTGTTCTACTTCTACCTGCTGCAAACAATGCTCATGAAGGTATGCGTATTTCTTAATTATATTTTCTTTAATTAAGATGCGGATTTGACGGGTTGCAATTGTACGTACTCCAATTATCTGCAACGAATGAGACTAATATTTATCCCCGAAAAAGGGTTCCAATATGTGTTATGAATCGGCCAAAATATAAAACCGGCTTATCAATTCTGCCGGTTTTCATTAATTAAAACCAGTGAAACTGTGTATCCGAGAAAACTGGTTTTTTGAGAGTCAAATACACAAATTCCAGTGTTTTTTTTTGGTTGTATTAACTTCATTCTCTTTGTCTCTTGAAGACAGAGATTCTTCCGATGAGAACGGTGCTTCCATTCAGGTTGAGGAGACAGTACTTCCTCTTGAAGACGGAGATCCTAATTCCGCTGAGGAAAATGAAGACGGAGATTCTTCCTCTGAGGAAAGTACTGAAGGTACGCATGCGACTTGCGAGTTTCTTTATCTTTTGAGTAAGATGAGGGCCGGTCTGTGTGGATCGATGTGTTGTTGTTCCAATAAATTTCATTGGGTGCGTTTGGATGGTGCAATGAGTAGTTCAAGATTAGTGATATTTGGGTTTGGTAATTGAGAATAGTGTAAGGTTAGTGTCAAATCAAAAAACGTGTAAGTAAAACTAACTTTTAACTATTTCGGTTAGTAAAATATTGTTTGGATGGTAACTTTGGAGTAGTAATGGAGAAAAATAAATAAAATAATGAATTCTTTTTTATTTTCAAATAATCCTATTTTTATCACAATACTACATTTGTATCAATAAAAAAAATGATTTGAAAATATATTTTATTATTATCATAATTCTCGCTCATGAGTTGTTTTACTAAACCAACATCTTATTGATTTAGTAGAATAGTGCTACTCAACGACTAACCAAACTCTCCAATTTATGTTTAGATTGTGTTGTTGTTTGGGTCAGTATGCTACTCAAAGAGTAGTATTAATCTTAAGAGATCCAAACACACCCATTAAGATTATCTCATGAAAAAAGTACACCAACTTCCAAATACAATCAATATTTTTAATAAAAACTTTTCTATTTTTAGGATTTTACTTTTTTAGTTTTTTTTTTCAAATAATTTCAAAATTCCAATGTCAAAATAGATATTGTCAATTAAGTGGTCCCCTTCAGAGATGAATAATATACTCTAGTGACAAAGGATGATACAAAATATATCTTTACGATTGCGTATTGATATAACAACATATGGTATACCATCAATTTTTGGAGTACCCATCCTCCAACGTAATTGCAATTAAAGGCAGTGGCCCACCAAGCGTTTTATTAAGGTAGTGTAATTGCAATTAAAGGTAGTGTAATTTATACTCTATAAAGATAGGTAGATTTTTAAGCACCTCAACTATGCCATATCATCACTATTATCAACCATTGATTTTGTTTAAAACTTTTTATCTACTTTGATCCAATGGTTTGTATTTTTTTTCTCTTCTCATTAAATAAGATGAATGTGACATGTCTAAAACAAGTTTTAACCCTTAAAATGGTACAACATTTATATATGTTCTTATTTATAAATTATTGTATTATTATTATTAGTATTATATTTACTTACATAAAAAATTTATAATTTTTTTAAGTTTTGTTTAATATAAATATTTAAAATTTTATAAAATTCTTAGTTATTTATTTGATACTACGTTTTGGGGCGAAACCCGAATTACAGCTCTAGCTGCTATAATATTCATTTTGCTCCGTTAATTGTGCATATTAAGATCTCAAGTGCTTTATTAATCTCATTCGTAGATTGACCATTACACCTTTCCCACTCTAGCCCGTCTTTTGGAACTCTAGCCGTCTCTACCAACAAACCTTTCGGTGGGGAGAGGCACCTCGCCTCTCCCCCGCCACCCCTCTTCTATTCTACTTCTTCTTTTCTTTCAACTTTTATTTGTTTATCAACTCTTCGTCGGTTTCTTCGTCCGTTTTTCGTCCGTCTCTTCATCGCCCTTTATACTCTAAGAAGGGTCTTTCGTTGTTCTTCATTTAAGAAGGTTATGTCATCCCTTGAGAATAGATTTTGCTTCCGCTTCAACAAATTGAAATGATGCTTGAAGACATGAAGATTTATAGAGTGCCTACGAAGTTTTTCAATCGCTCCAAAGACAATGAACTCGTTACATTTTGCTGATGCGCAGTTTGATAGTCAGGGTGTAATTAATAGTCTCAGTAAGGATGTATTTCCATTTTGATTTTTACATTTTTTACTTTTTTTACCAAACTTTTTGATTAATGAAAACAGCAGACTATGTCAGCTCAAAAAAGAAAAGACGATGAACTCATTACAACCAAGACAGTAACTTTTAAAACAAATTGTGTGGTTTTTCAAAATTTGTCTCTCTGCATTAGTTTATCGGAACAAAATTAGTTAGATAATTGTTGTAGAATAGTTTGACATTTTGCATTATTTGGATTTAGATTGAGAAATTATTTTATTTTTTCCTTATGGATGTAACATTTTAAGTGAATAAATTAGTTATCTACGTGCCTGTAATGTTCAAAAAAAAAAAAAAAATACCTTTCGCACCCTTTAGTGCGGTAATTTTGGACAAACAGACCTGCTTAATCAAATATATTTGGACCGTTAAAAATTCTAAAATAATGTCATATCTTTTGTTCGTTTCCATTGCAGAGGAATCCCTTGTTAGCTCCATGTGGGAAACACTAAATGCCTTACTCCAGAGGCCAGACACACAGAACGGACCCACAATTTTTCGTGTTCCGTCTAATTTCCGAAAGAACAAAGAACATTTAATTGAACCATCGGTGGTCTCCATTGGACCATACCACCGTGGTCGCAAGCACCTAGCACCAATGGAAGATAAAAAGTGGTGGTTGCTCCAAGATATCCTGTCTGAGTGCAACAACAAGGTCACACTGAAGGTATGTGTAGAGAAAATCAAAGGTCTACAGTTGCAGGCACGCAGGTGTTATAGTGAAAGAGTGGATATGAATGATGATAGTTTTGTGGAGATGTTGATTCTCGATGCGACTTTCATTATTCAATATCTTTGGAAATCTTATGATTGGTTCAAGAGGGAGACCGGATGGGCCTCTTATTGTTTGAAAACAGACTTAATCATGCTGGAGAATCAAATACCGTTTTTTGCTGTTGAGAGTTTGTGGGATCTCTACTTTCCTAGTGTACCACTAATAGATCCCGAAAACCTGGAATTTATCAGAGATATTTTTTGTTCTGATTTCATATTAGGGAATACTACAATACCACAAAATGGATTCCATCACTTGCTTCATATCTGCCACCATATAGTGGTCCCTGATATGTCAGTACATATAGCAGTTCTACCTAGATGTTCTTGCTTCGGTTTCTGCACATGCGTGAGTTTTAACCATGAAAATCTAGATAAACTTCCATGTGCAACAGAACTGAAAAATGCAGGGATCAAGTTTAAAAGGAAGTCTTCATCCAATATAATGGATGTAACCTTTCAGGGAGGCAAGTTAGAGATCCCTTTTATTAAGATTTGGGATGAAACCAAGCCCTTCTTCCTCAATCTCTTAGCCTTTGAACAGACTAAGGTTCTCTCTATTCCAAGACATCTCACCAGCTATGCCATATTTATGGACTCCATAATCAATACAGAACATGATGTAGCAATATTGCAAAGGCATGGTATTATTGGGAATATGCTTTCAGGTGAGGAAGAGGTTGCTCTCTTCTTCAACGATCTTTGTATTGGTGCTTCTGAAACAGAACGTCATTACCTTACTAACTTAACCAAGGAGGTGAGTCAATATTATGACTCAAAATGCCATAGGTATAGAGAAATATTGATGCGTGACTACTTCAATAGTCCATGGTCGCTAATTTCTTTCATTGCTGCAGTTATAATTTTGGGTCTTACTTTTGCCCAGACATACTTCGCAGGCGATTCTTATTTTCATCCCTCCCCAAATTAAGTAAGTTCATTGGGATACTGGTACTTATGTTAGGTTTCCTTCTTTCCTTACTATCCTTAGCATATGTACTCCTGTGTTTTCTTTTATTATGTTACCTTTAGGAGTATCTTCTATAAGTTTGGATTTGGATTTAGGGGAATTGTGTTTTGTTGTTGTTGCTTTCCTAAGATCAACGGAATTTTCCTGTTTTCTCTTTCTTTAGATTTCATGCCATTGTAATTTGCTTCTTCTTTGCAATACTATTTCTCAATTCTTAAATAAAACAAACATTTCTTCTCCAATTACATTGATTTTGATGGTGAGCTTGATTCTTCAGAGCTACATAATTAAAGTAGTGATAGTATAATTCATCTTTCTAGGTTGGTCAAGCTTTAGGTTGTACAATTAATATTGAACAGCCAAAATGTTAATTTATTATAAAGAGATGAACAATCACAATATAGAACTGCCATGATGATCTTATAACAAATTTTAATCACTTGATTTAACTATCTTATGAGGAATCTGTCTTAATCTATCATAAAGAGATATGCAATGAGCAACAGTTTCACTATTTAGGGCCAAGATTTAGTTTTTAGTCGGTGCTTTTCATGCTTCTGTGTTTCAACAACAATAATACATGATGTTTCTTTCTTGAAATAGTGAGCAACTGCTGGCATATATAGTGCTTGTATTTTGTCAAAACTTAAGACAGAAGCCTATTATGAAATTTTGTAGGAAAAAAAAGGCAATTGTGCAGTACACTGCTGCAAAACATGAGTAGCAGGAAATAATTTACCAATATAATCTGTCAACATGCATTTTTCAGACCATCTGATATTATAAGAAGGAATTGGTACCAGGGAAGCGGTGATAAAATGAGAAGTCTCAAAAAATTAATTGAGAAAGAATCATTAATTTCATGTCCATTTATCTGAACGTATTGAGGATTCCTAAGTGGTGCTTGGAAATTTGATTCGATTGGGTTTCCTCTCATTTCAGCTATGCCACAGACTGTAGAACTGTCGTTGCTTTAAATAAAGCCTGTTGAACTGTATCATGCATTCATCATCTTGTAAGTTTAATTTCATAGTTCATAAATTTACAGATACAGACTTCAATAGTAGTACGTATGTTTATTTATTGGATGCATACTTTTGATAGGATGAGGTGCTTTTTGAGTCCTAAAGTTTGAAAACTTTTAATAATTTTGGAACTTCTAATAGTTGCCCGATGCTCCAACAAGTTGCTCATTAGTCACTATGCAATACCAGTATGACCAGTTTTCTGCCATGTACCAATATCATCAAAATGAAGATAAACAAAACACATGTATGTTTCAAAATAGTCAGGTCGGCCAGCAAAATGTACCACCAAGCTCTCAATTTGTGCTCACGGCAAAAGGAAAAATGATTGTCAAGCCATTTTAACCAGTAAAATGAAGCATCACACAAATGCGATGATAGGGAACTTTGCCATCTTTAAAATATCCAAAACAAATACTTAGAAAACTCAAAAAATGAAAATTTTTTGTATCGTAGGATATTTTGATATAAAGAATTTAATGAGAATCTTAAATCAAAATTTCGTGATGATTTAGTATGATTTTTGAGTTAAAAACACAGGAGTCTTTTAGGAGCACATTAGATTTGCTACTGAAATTAATAATGATCGTGTTAAGTGTTAACCATTACTAGTTCAACTTAATCATGTACAAATAGTATTATTGCCAAAATAATATATTTTATCATCTGAACAATGCAAATTGTGTGTCCCCAAAATCGAATAAGTAAATTTCTCACAGATCATGAATCGCAGCTTGTGGCCCAATTTAAAATTACAAAATTTGATGTTTCTTATGAGTTATAACAGATACAGATCAAATTTCCCAGTTGGACTGAATGGATCTAGTTCGTATTAAATTAAGCCCACGTACAAGACGTTAGAGAGTGTGGATCTACAAACGTCTCTTTATTGTTTTGACGAGGTTGGGCTTAATTTCAGTCCCAAAGTTATAGGAATGTGCATAATTTGGGTATTATATATATTAGTTCTCAATCTAGTATAGTAATTACTATATATTCACAGTACGTATGACCAGCATACTGCATTGTGCCAATAAGATTCAAACTGAAAATAAACAAAACAAAATTTGAAAATTTTCAGGTGGGCCGGAAAATACACAGCTCCAAGCTAAGCCGTGACACGTACCAAAATAAAGCGGATAATTTGATAATTCATGGACTAGCAATTTGACTGGAAAGTGAAAATGTTTTCGTTTCTAATTATTGCGTGAATGAATTGAAGGGATAGAGAGCTCGGACTCAGAGCTGTGTGGTGCAAGACTGCAAGGCCATGATTAGGACCTAGCAAGCTTGTGGTAGTAGACTTGTTAATTAGTTGTGGACTTGTGGGCAAGGCATTGGCTTCTGGAAAGTAATAAATTAAGGGCCGGCAATCGAGTGCACATCCACTGGAATGATCAGATTACCTCAAATTATGGAGTGGTCAGAAATTATATAGAAAATTGTATGTACTACTGTAGCGGGCAATTTTAAAAACCGTGCACAATAACTTTTTATGGGGATTTTTGACAATTCTGCTGTGGAATACCCCAGATGATTTCTATTCCGGCAATCGGCATCCCAGAGATGCTTTTCTTCTTCAAAAAAAAAAAAAAAAAAAAAAAGGTGTGGGCATTGCTTGCAGGGCAGCAATTTGGAATAATAATGAAGAAATTAAGTTCCTCTCCCTGCACTCAACTGGGAGAGGCAGAGGAGACTACTTATATATATTGGATCGGATTCACCATTAATTAACTATATAATTAATAGTGCAGAATTAAGGTGCTCTCTCCATTAAGTGCTCCCACAATATATAAGAAGATGGATCCTTCATCTTCCACCGAGATTACAGCTTCTCGTCCAGGCGCAGGTACGTATGTATATTCATATTGAGAGTAAAACTAACGGTGTTTTTAAGCTTACGGAGATCTTCGTGAGCTTAACATAAAAAACATACTAAATTATATCTAAATTTTAATTTATATGACTCAATAAATTCTCTATATCGAAATCATATGGCACGCAAAAAAATTTCATTTTCAGAGATTTTTAAGTATTTATTTCGGATTTTTAAATAGCAACTATACAATATTAATAAATAATCATTGTTTCATATGTAACTTTTAAAAAATCCGAAATAAATACTTCAAAAACTCTAAAAATGAAAAAAAATTTTTGCATACCATATGATTTTGATATAAAGAATTTATTGAGTCATATAAATCATAATTTGGATATGGTTTGATATGTTGTTGGTGTTAAGCTCACGGAAGGCCTCCGTGAGCTTAAGAACACCGTAGTGTTACTCTTCATATTGAGATGCGGGTGTTGTTCTTCCAACAATTTCCAATGAATGAGATCATATCATCCAAAAATAAATAAAGGTTTCTAACTATGAGTGATGACTCCAAATTACAAAAAGTGAACTTAATATATATATGAGAAGGGTTAAAATAGAAGCATTGGAACCCTCTGATAATTAGAACTCGTAATTCTTAAATAATTATCAAGTGAATGGATTCTTCGTGTAACATGGATTGAATAAATCAAGTTGGTTCGGAAAAAAAAATCCTCCAAGTTTATTTTTGCAGCTGAGTTCAGGGTGAATGATTCGGTTATATATACTATATCCCAAAAATATATAGGACGTTGAGTAAATCTATGGGTTCTTAAGTTTAAGGAGGCCTTCCGTGAGTTTAAACCTAAAAACATATCAAATTCGAGTTTTTAAAAAACGTTTCACGTCTCTTAACGGTGAAGTAATGGTTTAATGTTTAAACAGAATTACACAGCCGTTAAATAAAAAAACGGCTACTCATTTTCTATATTTTTTTTCAATTAAAAAAAGTTAGACAATACATTCTCATACAATTATAATAAATATTTAAGTACAAGTAACAATTACAAAAATTGTAATTTCAAAATATTAAAATGTAAGACAATAGTAGCAAAGAGTTTAAAATTTTTTTATCGTTAATATGTTTTAAAGGCGTTTAAACGCCTCTAACACACAGATTTTAGGCTTAATTTTTGGTATACCCATCAAAATTTGCTAAATAGCTAATATCCCCATCAACCCACTCTAATAGCTTATATCCCATCAAATTTAACTTTCTTTCTTATATACCTTTTTATTTATAAAACCTATTATTTAACTTATATAAAATTGGAAGAGACCACTATACCTTTTCTGAAATCGTGAACTGCCTTAAATTTTCTGGCTAGATCGCAGTAAGAAACACTTGGTAGATATATTGACATATCTCCAAGTCAACAAGCTCCCGGTTTGTGTGTAGGCCTCCTGAACCCTTTGCCAGTTTTTCTCGAATGGTTTGCCAAAACTGTGCGGAGCAACGTTGTATATCCTGCTGATGTGTTGGACGGTATTTGTGAGTACCTTGAACCTAGGCATATATATAGTGCTTGTGGTCAAAGGAATACTGATTTCACTCGGTTGTGCTTGATTAATTCTCTGGTTGCCTCTCGAGTGAGAGAGCCATTATGCATGTACTGAGATTTGCCTATTTGTCTTGTCTAATGAGGAGGGATCCATTGATAATCCTTATAATGAAAAATTTATAATAATTCATAAAAAATTCTAAAAATGAAAAAACTTTTATGGATGCATTCTTTTACATATAGATTAACAGAGTTTCAAATTATAGTTTATCAAAATTTTGTACATTTTTTAACGGTTCAAATTTAACGAGCTTTAAAGAGCTATCAAACAATATCTCTATAAACTTTTTTCTATTTTTTAGAATTTTTAACTATTTTTACAAATTTTTCAAAATCTCCATTGTCAAGATTGTCAAGATAAGCATTGTCAAGGGATCTCTCCTCTTGTCTAATACAATGACCATGACCTCATTGGCTCATTTTCCTTTAAAGATAGCCTTGTTCCTCAATTTCTAAATTGTCCACGTAATATTTTGAAAAAGAGAGAATTGATGATCCTGTGCAGTGGCATGTTTGTAAGCAATCAGGATGAGAACGTTCAAGGTAATCCTGTAGTTCTTGTGACTTGAGATTAGAAGCAATGAAGCACGAATGCTAGATGAGACAAGAAAGAATTACTCTATAACCAACTTGGACAGCCATGAAGGATAAGAAAGTAATTTCAATATTGGTAAACAAATTAATAATGTGTCTTATAAATAAAAGGGGATAGAAGAAATAATGTTAAAATTTGATGGGGATATAAGCAATTAGAGTAAGTTGATGAAGATATTAGCTATTTAACAAGTTTTGATGGGTATACCAAAAATTAAGCCCAGATTTTCATGGTTTTAACTTTGTTTAAAACGATTTTTTCACAAATAATGGTTTTCTCACAAATACTTAATTTGAGAGGGTCCAAAACACGGTTTAACGGTTTAAACAGAGTTAAAAATAAGTTTTTTGAGATCTTTATCAATCTATATCTAAAATTTGATTTATGTAGTTTAATAAAATCTTTATATCAAAATTTTGTAACATACCAAAAATTCTCATTTTTAGAGATTTTTAAGTATTTATTTCAGATTTTTTAATACCAACTATACAATATTAATAAAATAATTAATATTTCATATAACAATTAAAAAATTCGAAATGAATACTTAAAAATCTCTAAAAATGAAAATTTTTTTAATGCCATATGATTTTGATATAAGAAATTTATTAAGTCATATAAATAAAAATTTAAATATAAATTAATATTGTTTTGAAGTTAAGCTCAGAGAAGGTCTTCGTGAGCTTAAGGACACTAGAGATTTTCTTTAAGATGATATCACATTCATGCGGAGTCAAGGAATAAATCGCATATCTCATTTCACAAATCCATTGGATTTTTGTAAAGGCTTCAAAAGGAAACATTATTTTTTTTTTGAAATAATTTCTAACGAACATATTTTGTGTGCAACAAAACTACGTTAATTAATTATATAAATCGTCCAACTGTAGTAGGTTTGGCAGCCCTATTTGGATTTTGGAGGGCAGACATCGATCAAACACTTGTTTAATTAATTTATTTCCAAAATTTATAAAATAACGTCACATTTTTGTTTAATTAATTACGTTTTAGAGAATTTCCTTGTCAACTCCATGTGGGAAACACTAAATGCCTTACCCAAAAGGCCGAACACAATGGAGGATGCCCCGACCATTTTTCGTGTTCCAGCTCATTTTCGTAAAAACAAAGAAAACTTAATTCAACCATGTGTGGTCTCCATTGGGCCATATCACTGCGGTAGCAAGCACCTTGCACCAATGGAGGATAAAAAATGGTTGTTGCTCCAAGACATGCTTTCTCAGTACAACAACAAGGTCACACTGAAGGCATGTGTAGAGAAAATCCAAGGTCTGCAGTTGCAGGCACGCAGGTGTTATAGTGAAAGAGTGGATATGAATGATGATAGTTTCGTCGAGATGTTGATTCTCGATGCGACTTTCATTATTCAATATCTTTGGAGATCTTATGATTGGTTCAAGAGGGAGACCATGCTGGAGAATCAAATACCGTTCTTTGCTGTTCAGAGTTTGTGAGATCTCTACTTTCCAAATGTACCACTAATAAATCTCGAAAACCTTGAAATTATCGTAAAAATATTTTGTTTTAATTTTACAATAGGAATACTACAATACCACAAAACGGATTCCATCACTTACTTCATCTCTGCCACCACATAGTGGTCCCTGATATGTCAGTACATGTAACGGTTCTAGCTGGATGTTCTTGTTTCAATCTATGCAAATGCATGAATTCTAAGCATGAAAACCCAAATAAACTTCCAGGTGCAACTGAGCTGAAAAACGCAGGAATCAAGTTTAAAAAGAAGAAGTCTTCATGTACAATGATGGAAATAACCTTCCAAGGGGGCACATTAGAGATTCCTTTTATTAAGATTTATGATGAAACCAAGCCCTTAATCATCAATCTTATAGCTTTTGAACAGAGTCGGGTTTTCTCTGTTCCAAGGCATCTCACCAGCTATGCCAGTTTCATGGATTCCGTAATCAACATAAAGCATGATGTAGTAATATTGCAGAGGCATGGTATTATAGCAAATCATCTTTCAGGTGAGGAAGAGGTTGCTCTCTTCTTCAACCAGTTTTGTGAAGGCGCTGTTCAAATTAAGGGTCATTACCTTTCTAACTTGATCAAGGAGGTGAATCGGTATTATGACTCAAAATGCCACAGGTATAGAGCTAAATTGATGCGTGACTACTTCAACAGTCCATGGTCACTAATCTCTTTTATTGCTGTAGTTATAATTTTGGGTGATCTTTCTTTTGCCCAGACATACTTTGCAGGTGATGCTTATTTCGATCCCTCCCTGAAATAAGTGTTGAAGAATAAAAGAAATTAGGAAAATAAAATGGGCATTAATTAAAATGACCATTGTATCATGTAGCTTCTTTCTATTTTGGTCATCAAATGACCATTGTTGCATCATTTAGTTTCTTTCTATTCTAGTCATTTGACCATTGTCTCTACTGGCTATATAAGCCACATCCAAATGTACAAATCAATTAAGATTAATAAGAATTTTTCTATTGATCATCACAAAACCCACAAAATCTTCATGGTATCAGAGCACATCTAATCAAAACGCTTCCGCAAGCAAAACCAGTAAATCAACAACCATGACACAAGAAATCGAGTTGCAATTCGGCAATCAAAAAGCTCATTTGCAAATTAACAAACTCAGAAAAGAAAAGGCGACATTGCGAGTTGCTATGGGTACAACCGAACCGAAGGATGAGAAAAAGCATTTCGCCCTGCGAAGGAGGAGGAGATGAAAGGGGTGAATCGAAAAACTTCAGATCGACTCAATCGCATAGAGGAAATGCTTACTTCGCTCCTGGGTTAGAAGTTGAGTCAAGGTTTAATTAAAACTCAACATTGTTTATCTCATCCCACAAACAATAGGATAGGCTCTAGCAACCAATCAAACCAGCCCATTTCATTTAAAATGTCTAATGTTGGGTCTGGACCATAAATCATACAAGGAAAATATGCCAAATCTGAAATTGAGTTGTGAGAATAAATGTTTGAGTATTGATCATTGTACCAATATTGCACCAAAGAATAATGAGAAATGGGTACTTGATTCGGGTGCTACCGACCATATGACCAGAAATCGAAACCTATTGAGAAGCTTTCGAACCCTTGAAAATGACCAATATTTTACTGTTGCCAATGATGAAAGAATTAAGATTAAAGGATGGAGCATAATTAGCATTTTGAATAATAATTTTCTTCAAGATGTATTTTATGTTGAAAATTGCACCGTGAACTTACTTTCTATTAGTAAACTTACTAAGGAACTAAATTGTCAAATTATTTTCGATCAAGATAGTGTAGTTTTTCAAGATCGAATTTTCAAAGAAAAGATTGGTGAAGGTTTTTTAGAAAATGGTTTATATTTTTTGGATAGCAACAAGCATATTTTGAATACAAAACGAGATGAAGATTTAAGTAATCTTTTACATAAGCGAGTAGGGCATCCTTCCGACAAAATATTAAAAATGATGTTTGATTTTTCAAAAGATTTTTGTAACAAGTGTGATGTTTGTAAGTTTGCAAAACAAACAAAACTTCCTTTCAATAATTCAACCTCTAAGAGTAATGAAGTATTTGAATTAATTCATTCTAATTTATGGGGACCCACACCTATGGACTCTTATAATGATTTTTAATATTATGTCATTTTTATTGATGATTTTTTAACAGCAACATGGTTGTATTTAATGAAAAATAAAAATGAAGTTTTCTCTCATTTTCAAAATTTTGTAAATCTTGTTGAAACACAATATGACAAAAAGAGTAAAATTCTTCGTACGGACAATGGTACGGAATTTATCAATAAAACTTTGAGAATTTTACAAATTTAAAGGGGATAATTCATCAAACTTCTTGTGTGTATACCCCACAACAAAATGGGGTGTCAGAACGAAAAAATCGTCATTTGTTAGAAATGACAAGAACTCTTTTATTTCAAATAATGTTCCAAAAATTTTTTGGTCGGAAGCCGTTCTCACCGCCACGTATTTAATAAATCGATTACCTAGCTCCGTATTAAATTTTAAAAGCCCTTTTGAGATTATTTACAATAGAAAATTTAATTTTGACAATTTAAGAATATTTGGTTGTGCTTGTTTTATGTATAAAACTAAATTAGATAAACTAGTTATACATCAATTAAAGCTATTTTCTTAGGATATTCATCCCACCAAAAAGGATATAAATGCTATGACCCCAAAACAAAAAAAGTTCATATCTCAAGAAATGTTGTCTTCCTTGAAAATGATCCTTTTTATAAAAATGAGGAAGAAAAAGATAGCAATGATAATTCCTTGAATGAAATTGTGGTACCTGTTACTACTAATCAAGAGAGACAAGTAGTTGTTGTAGGAAATACAACTCAGAAAAATTTTGAAGAAAATGTGGAAGAGTCATCTCAAGAAGAAATTGAGAATGAAGAGATGGTGGAAATTCAAGAAGAGGACATGCCACTAAGAAGGTCAAGTCGTCAACCACAACCAAATCTGCATCGGAATAGCCACATATCTCATCAAAATAGCCACATATCGACGATCTACAACCGGTTTTTGCACATTCGTAGGCGGGAATCTAGTCACATGGAAAAGCAAGAAACAAAATGTTGTGGCCCAATCAAGCGCTGAGGCAGAGTATTGAGCCATGGCATCAACTGCAAGCGAGTTGGTTTGGATCAAACAACTTCTTACAGATTTTGGCATTCAAATTCAAGCACCAATGAAGATGTATTGTGACAATCAAGCCGCGAGACACATTGCTTCCAATCCGGTGTTTCACGAACGAACCAAACATATTGAAGCTTCATTTCATTCGAGAAAAATTCCAAGCTCAAGAAATTAAAACACCATTCGTCAAGAGTGAAGACCAATTGGCGGATGTATTTACAAAAGGGTTGAGTAGCAAATCTTTTGAAGACATAATAAGCAAGCTCGGGTTATATGATATATACACGCCAAGCTTGAGGGAGGGTGTTGAAGAATAAAAGAAATTAGGAAAATAAAACGGGCATTAAATGACCGTTGTATATCATGTAGCTTCTTTCTATTTTGGTCATTAAATGACCGTTGTTGTATCATTTAGTTTCTTTCTATTCTGGTCATTTGACCGTTGTCTCTACTGACTATATATGCCACATCAATTAAGATTAATAAGAATTTTTCTATTGATCATCACAAAACGCACAAAACCTTCAGTAAGTCATATGATCAGGTATTTGTACCTTTTTTTTTAGGAAATACCCGTAGGAGGTATTTGTACTTGTTTAAGGTTTCTTTCTTCCTTGGCATTTGCGCATCTTTCCTGTGTTTTCTTTTGTTATTTTACTTTCAGCACAATCTTGTATCAGTTTGGATTTGGGGGAGATTATTTAAATGTTGTTGCCTCGCATAAATATTCTTCTTTACTGTCTTCTTATTTTATATACAAAAAATTCTATGCCATTAATTGTTACTTGCATCTTTGCAATATTGTTTCTTAAATATTGGTCGCAAATTTTTTTTTTGGTCAACTGAAGTAGATTGATATAGAGTCAAACTGATTCCCTTCTGTATTGTCGATGTATTGCACTAGGAAAAAATTTACATCGTTTGATTTTTAAGCCATTTTAACTTAGAGGTGGCAAATTTTGACACGAGCCGAAAAATCTGTCCGACCTGAAACCCAACCTAACCCAAGTTTTAAGAAAAGTCAAACTGATTTGAACCCGACCCGACACGTGTTCTAGGGAAAGTGAGACTGACCCGAACCCAACCCTTGTTTGAGGGAAAGTCAGACTGACCCAAACCCGACCCGACCAAACCCGACCCGACCCGGAAATAGAGATGCAAAATATGTGCAAAATCTGACCAAACCCGAAAAAACGTCGGCAGGCGTCAACCCGATACCCGACCCGACCCGACCCGAACCTTACAGTGTTAAGTGTTACTGAAATTAATAATGATTTTTTAATTAGGAGCATGGTAAATTTGCTATTGTGGCAAGAGATTTATAGCATTTGTGTAGCAGTAAACAACTAAAATAGCTGAAACTCTAAGTTATGTCACAAACAGTTGAACAATTCTATACAGAATTAATATATTCATTCCTTAAATACTGAACTAGGATATCTTAATCTGCCAATATACTGAAATATTTTTTTCCTTTTGCAAATTAAAAATTACATATGAGCGACTGGTTAAACACCAAAAGAACTGAAATCTACAAATACGCGATAAAGGCAACCGAATCTATTGAAGGACCCCGTGAAGGCTTTGTCAAACCAATAGAGGTCAACCAAAAGGCCACTGCAGCCCTAATTAAACATAACAACACAATTATTCAACTGCTGGTCAAGATAAGCGAAAACCTCGACTACTGTTTGGAGACAGCCAAAGATATTAAGAAGGTCGTAGCTGAGAAATCAGCTGGGATGTCTTCTAATATCTTCGCAAAAACCATTGAAGATCTGGAGAAGAACCTCCAAAAACTCACTCTAGGAGAACCAATTCGTAAGCCAAAACCAAAGCCTGCACCTTTCTACGTCTTTAAGGACCCACAAAAGGTCTTTGAAGAAGAAAAGCAAAAGGCATCAAAATGAGTAGAACTCAAACCCGAACAGAGATGGCGGCATGACCATCTATAAGCAACCAAGACCAACATAATCAAAACCGTGAACAAACCCCCACAGTAGAAGATCAAATAAGAGGCTACAGGCTTGGACAGCGAGCACAACACTCATTAAGCCGTGTGATGCCCAGGAGACAACGAGGGTATCAAAGAACACTCGAGTCCCAAATGAACCCAGATGCAGAGCTCAACCTGTCACAATTCAGAAGAGCACAAAATATTCCTGCTGGAGTACTTTACCAAGCAGGAAGTCTTTTCCAAACCCAGCATCAGGTTTATCAACACTATTCAGACCAAAGAATTTCAGTTGTAGACAACCAGCAACTGGAATTACCATTCATCACACAACAAGGATTTGAGAGACTGCAAAGAGAAGGCCTACAGCACCTCCACATGGGCCTGATCATGATCCATCTCTTTACTCTCCACAGAGTAGCTGCAGGGGTCAATGCCCTTGTAGTAAACCAAGATACGAGATGGTCTGATGATAGATCCATAATTGGTACTATGGAAATGGATCTGACTCATGGGTCTCAATTGGCCTATATTGCCCCAAATATGATGCTATCCATAAGGGATTTCTATAATCATATCTGTTGGGATTTCATGTATAGCCTAGGGTCGAATTTTTAAAATTTTTAACCCCAAGTTCATAACTATACTAAAAGATCTTCGTTAATGCAACAATCAAACATCTAATTACATGGAAGAACACATGTAATTCTAACATATTACACAAAACAATTCTATCATGATTGCATGGGAGAACACATGCAATCCAATCATCTTCTCAATTAATTAAACTCTAATTAATTCACAAAGACGACATAAGAATTGTACCTTGATTTGCGCGGAATTGATAAGGCGATTGGCTATTCTTCGTTGCTCGTTCTTCCTCTTCTCCTCCTGAATCAATCGACTTCAAGGCGAGGCAGCGGTGCGGAAGAGCCCTTAGTTCACCTTGAATCTACAAACAACTAGCGATCGGTGTTCACGATAGATGAACACCTAACCCTAGCACTCTCTAATGGAATTAGTTGTTCTTTAATTCTCAACACATGAGAAGAACAATGGAGGAAGAGGGAGGCTGAAAAATAACTACTAATTTTCGGATCATTGTTTGTGATCTGATCGCCTATATTTATAGGCGAAGATCAAAAAAACTTAATAATAGCACCAAACTAATAATAGCGCTCTTAATATTATTATTAATATATATATAGCATGGCCCTATTTTTGTTTCCCATTTCGGCATGACAAAAAAAAAACACCCCTATTTGTTTTATAAATTAAATTAGATAGTTAAAACCGCCTCCAATAATTCCATCTAATTACTTTATAAAGTAATTTTAGAAAGTTAATTCTAATATCTTATCCTTATTATTTCAACCATGAAATAATCTATAAGATATAGAACCTAGTTGCTTCTTATTCATTTGGTGTGACCGTTTAGGGATTTATGTCATGTTGAAGTTATGATATAACTAGTCTATATCAAATGACTACAGAGGTTCTATCACTACATATAGTCCTTCAAATGACATAAATAATGCTGCACATTATTTTGCCAAATCCTCTAGTATTGTGTCTATCCTTGTCACGTGATATTCTAAATGCTGCGCAAAATAGGAACGTGTCATTTTTGCACTGCATTCGTTTTCTTGGTCTCTATAAGTGAATTATAATTATAACTGATACCAGTTATATTGCTAGCATTATAATTCCACTTTACCAAGGGGCCCAGTAATATCACTACTCATATTGAGTGACAATGATACTGTTGATACATAGATTTCTCCCGCACAAGTTTCACACAACGAACTATCGCTTTATCCTATAACATGATAGGGTTTAAATGATAATCACATCATGTGTTACTCATGTGAAAAATATACATATCTCATATCGTAGATTCAAAGACACAATGAAACATCAATGACACAAAACACAATCCATATGATGTTTCATTTAAATTGGTCATGCTCAATGTATAAAATATCCATCTAATTTTATACACTCATGTTTATAGTGATAAACTTTATATTTATAGAACTACAATATACTTTTATTAACATGATGATCTTACTGATAATTAATGTTCCTCTTTAATTATCAAGATCATGAGCTAATTTAGAAATACATATCACATCTTTAGAGTTCTATGATTTAGGACCAAGAGTATCTTCCTGAATTCTTCTAAAGGAATGATATTATTAAATTTCAAGGAACATAAATGCATATCAAAAACACATTTAATCATAAACATGAATAACTTTCAAAACACATCCTTTCAATATCCAGCTGGTGATTCAAACTCATGGATATGACACATGGCGAGCTGGCGAAAGCAACTTGCTGCTGACGAGATCACTCATTGGGAGGCTTTCAAACACTAACTTCACGGGAATTAGATACAACATCAACAATGTATCTGATTATCTCATAAGTCATGGAGTTCAAGCCATCCCAGGGCAAAGGCATACCACTACAGAATTAAGAGGAAGGTAGTGGGTACTCAGACCATTGCAGCAACCTGAAGCTCAACATCCTCAAAGAGCAGTGACATAAATGCGAAACGATGGTTCATTACTGCTCAGATTCACAAACTATAGTGCAACGCCGCCACCTCAAGAACAATCAAGGGGTGAATTTGATGAAGAACAATTAGAAGAAGAAATCATAGCAATGGTCCTTTGTTATGATGCAGAAGAAGAATCTGACAATGAGGATGAAACAGAAGATGACATTTTCTGGGGAGCCCTATCTGTCACTGCGCGGCTGATAGAAGGTCCAAAAGATGACTGTCCTATCTGGGATAGTTATAATGAAGCAGAAGCCGAAATGGATTTTATCAATCCATTTTCTGTGGAAGGTGGTGGGAAAGAACAAAAACAAACCGAAACTGTTTTCATGATGCATGATCAAGAAGAGGAAGAAACAGAATACCCAAAACTGAAACAGTTTTTACAAGAAAGAGCTTTTTCTAGTACAACATCTGGTGTTTATCATCCGCCCCCAGAGCCTATACACCGCTAGGCTCGAAGCTAAACATGGCGAAGCCTCAACCTCTCAGCAACCCGCATTAAGCTGGCAAAGACCCAAGAACTTGAGTTTACCAGGAGGAGTTGGTCATCACCATAATGAAATGTGGAATTTACCAGCAGCAATGCAACAACAAGGCGCTTTACTGGTATTACCCGAAGATATTGGTCTCTATAATGACACCATATCAAGATGGGAATCAATCACTCTAAATCTCTTGAGTGAAAGAACCTTTGATGACAACAAGGCCAAGATGATGTTCATTGAGAACCTCCTTGGTGAAACTGAAAAGAAGATTTGGATCTAATGGCGAATGGCGTTTAAAGAACAATACGCTATACTTACAAACATTGCTGATGACCCCCAAAATGTTATATCACAAATCCGAAGAGTAATGCTATTGGAGGATCCCTACCAAGGAACAACAGATGAACAAGATCGTGCATATCATGATCTTGAAAGATTGAGCTGTAACAATGTGAGAGATCTCTTCTCTTACATGAATGATTACAAAGTTCTAGCAGCAAAATCTGGGAGGATGTATGTAAATGAAGAAATCTCAGCCAAGTTTTTCAGAAAAATGCCCTCCCTTATTGGCAATGAACTTGAAGAGGCATTCCAGAGAAAATTTCCTGGTAATACAATTGGTGTCATGTCTAGAATACACTTCTCTTATCAGTATTTGGCAGAGATGTGTAAGAAGGCGGCAATGCAACACAGCCTTAAAGACCTAACCATATGCAGTCGTATACCAATACCAGGAGAATACCATAACAGCCGAAAGAAATATGGTCTTAGAAAAGCCAAGACCTACAAAGGAAAGCCACATGACTCACATGTATGAGTGTGCAAGCGAAAACATGCTGACTGAGTCCGCAAATGCAAGTGTTTTATATGCGGAGAAGAAGGTCATTTTGCACGAGAATGCAAGAGGAATAGAGGAAACATTGCAAGAGCAGCGGTGTTGGATAATCTGGACCTACCAAATGACATAGATGTGGTGTCAGTTGATCTAAATGAACCCGACAGTGACGCCATATGCAGCCTCTCAGAAGGAGAAGCTGGCAACACGGAGGTCCATGTGCGGGCTGCAATTGAAGAAATCCCTTGGGAAGGCGCTATGATGCTGCAAATTGAGCATTATGGATGGAGAAGTAAAGTTCAGCTTCTTGAGAAGCAAGAACAATGCCAACACCAATTCAACACTGAAGTCCGAATCGATGGGCACTGTAGTTTTTGCAAAATTGAAACAAACAAAAACTACAGGATAGGCTGTGAAGATTGCAAACTTCTAGCCTATGCCATGTGCTCACCATTCTATCTGGGAAAAGAAATACAACCGAAGACTCAACTTGAGCCCAGACAATACTCCAATAAAGATACCCTCATAAAAGAACTCATAAAATATGTTGAGTTCTTAGAAGCTGAAAATGAACGATTGCGAAAACTTCTACAAGAAACCCAGATACAAACTCCCGAAGAAGAGTTGGCAAAACAAGAACCTCTACAAGAAAACCAGATAAAAATCCTTGAAGAAGAATCGGCAGAAGAATTCAGAGAACTGGCAATCTCTGATAAAGGAAAGGAGAAAGTAACCAATCCAGAAGAACCAATAATGAAGGAAGATGATGAAGATGGAGAAGCTGCACTTGTAGTCTTCATTGACTATGCAGCATATAAAGCAGAAGTTCTAACACAAGTTCAACAGCCTAGATAGCACAAAAAGATTGATAATAGGTTGTATAACCTGGTAGTATCCATTGAAATTCCTGGAGTCAAGAGATTTGATATCCGAGCAATCCTCGATACTGGTGCATCAACTTGCTGTATCTGTTAGACCGCCATCCCAAATGAGGCACAAGAGAAAACATTATGCCCAGTCCAAATCACAGGAGTAAATTCACGATAAGTTGTCAATACAAAACTCAAGCAAGGACAACTCGTGATCGGAGAAAACAAGTTTCGTATTCCTTTCACATATTGCTTTCCAATGGGCATGCATGAAGGGATACAAATGCTCCTTGGGTGCAATTTCATAAGATCAATGGCAGGAGGATTAAGAATTGAAGGCAAGGTGCTTACATTCTACAAGAATGTAACAGAAATCCATACTACGACAGAAACAATAGCAGTTCCTGCTGCTATACAAGAATTGGATCTAGAAGAGCATGAATACCGACTAATCCAAGAAGCTGTCTTTTACCAAAACCCAATTACCAATAAAAATTTTGAAAAGAGGTTTGGTCCACTATTAGCCCGCCTAAAAGAACAAGGCTATATTGGGAGCAACCCACTTCAGCATTGGGCCAAAAAAAAGGTTGTTTGCAAACTGGAGATCATCAACCCGGACCTTACAATTGAAGATAAACCGCTCAAACACATGACTCCGGCCATGAAGGAACAATTTGACCGCTACGTTAAAGCTTTACTCGAAATCGGTGTAATCAGGCCAAGCACAAGCAGACACCGAACAATGGCATTCATGGTCAATTCCGGGATTTCAATTAATCCAAAAACTGGGAAAGAGATAAAAGGCAAGGAGAGGATGGTTCTCAACTATAGAACCCTCAATGACAATACCTACAAAGATCAATACTCTCTGCCAGGTATCAATACAATTTTGAAAAAGATCAGTAATAGAAGATCTTTTCGAAATTTGATCTGAAGAGCGGCTTTCATCAAGTCGCTATGGATCCGGTATCCATACCATGGACCACTTTCATAGTCCCTGGAGGATTATATGAGTGGTTAGTCATGCCATTCGGATTAAAAAATGCACCTGCCGTATTCCAAAGAAAAATGGACGACTGCTTCAGAGGAACAGAAGCATTCATAGCAGTCTACATAGATGACATTTTAGTCTTCTCACAAACAGAGGAAGAACACGCAAAGCATTTGGAGGTAATGCTTTCTATTTGTGAGAAGAATGGACTTGTGTTGTCACCCACAAAGTTCAAAATAGCTGTACCTGAGGTGAAATTTCTTGGTGCAACTATTAATCGGGGAAAGATTAAACTCCAAGAGCATATAATTAAGAAGATTATCAACTTTGATATGGAGTCTTTGAAAGAAAAGAAAGGGCTTCGCTCCTTTCTTGGTATTCTCAACTATGCAAGGGCGTATATTCCAAAACTGGGTACCAAACTTGGCCCTTTGTATTCCAAAACCTCTCCCCATGGTGACAAGAGGCTGAAACAGTCTGATATCAACCTAATTAGACAAATCCAGAATGAGGTTCAAAATCTTCCAGACCTGGAGTTTCCCCCGGAAAATGCCTATATTATCCTCGAAACTGATGGATGTATGGAAGGCTGGGAGGTGTTTGCAAATGGAAGCCAAAGAAGGCGGATCCTCGCTCAACCGAGAAAGTGTGTGCATATGCAAGTGGCAAATTTCCAGTCATAAAATCAACGATAGATGCAGAAATTCACGCCTGCATGGAAACTTTAACGGCCATGAAAATCCACTATCTAGATAAAAGTGAAATAACACTTAGGACAGATTGTCAAGCGATTATTAGCTTTTATAATAAAACTGCTAACAATAAACCCTCTCGGGTCAGGTGGATTAAATTTACTGATTTTGTGACAGGAACAGGTGTGCATATCAATTTCGAGCACATTGACAGAAGGCACAACACCCTTGCAGATACACTATCCCGACTGACCACCTACTGCACAACAAGATGTCTCAACCCAGAGCAAACCGCGTTCATTTCCATGTTGGAGCCAGTTCTAGAGGAAATTCAGACTGGAATGCTAAACGACGCCAGCACTATGCTTCTATGCACTCATATTCAGACAGTATTCCCCTGTACACAACTGCAGACATCCATGACATACACTACGCCAGAGAACGCAATGGCGGATCACTCACAAATGCCGCTATCCACAGAGGCGTCATGCGTGAAGTCAAGGAACTTCAAGCAAGGATGGCCTTTGCACAAATCAATGTACTGAAGACCATGCTTGAACGTGAGTATGAGACTGCACATCCATACAGAAACGTTGATTGCATGATGGGTGATACCTGTTTACTACTTGAAGAACAAATTCCAAAAATTAAGAAAATCGAGAAGGACCTTGACAACTTAATTACGCAATTTGTCAGGTGGTGAACGGTATTAAGGAGCGTGATGGACTCAACTACTGTCCTTCACAACTTTATCTAATAATTAAGTGTGATGAATAATCTGGTGGTGATCTACGGAAAACCACTATTTGCTTTGTGTGGAGTGCGCTCAATTATATGAGCATCTTTTCTTTTTCAAACTTTTGGCCTATCTGTTTTGGCCAGTAGTGTGCTTTTAAGTCAGTGCAATCCACTTTTGGTGGAGTGGTTGTACTATCTCTCTTTTTCTTTAATCAGTGCGCCTAACTTTTGGATAGTGGGTGTACTGAGTGGGAGACAAAGGATTGTGGAAATCCCTTTATTCACATGACGATGGGGCCCAATGAGCACCCGGTGTGATAATTGAGATTCCATTCCCGAGTCTATATAAGTGTGTTTTCTCAGAGTTGCAAGACATCGCTGAGTTCCAGCAAGTCTTACTTCTCTTTCTTTGTAAAATATTCTCTACTTAATAAAAATTTCTTTCCTCTTAAACTTCTAGTCTAGTATCTTTTAGCAACGAAGTTTTGGAGTTGAGATCCTAAGAACGGGCGTTTTCCTACTGGTATCAGAGCGAGGTTCTCAAAATCTTTAGAAGAGAAGATTATAGGTATGGCAGCTTAAACCACCTTTAAGATATTCTAGTTAGTAGATTAGGAAAGGGTATATTAAAACTGTTAGGATCGTTTGATTGTTTGTCCAAAACAAAGATATTGCTTTATAGTTGTTTATAATGGTGTTGAACTTAAATTATGGAGTTCCATATACGAACGTGGTGCTTCATTAGGTGAAGTATAAAATCCGCTATAGTATATCATACTTCAAACAAATGTTGAAAGTAAAGACTGTGTAAATAAGAACAATTTGTACAAACTAGAACAAAATACCAAATTAGGTTATAAATCAGACCAAAACAAAAGACCAGAATAGGCCATAGATAGGCGCAGAGGCTTAGGAGCTGTTAAGCCTTGTTGGAACCCGTCTGGGTGAGTTAAAGTCTGTATTTGAAACTTGTTCGGATAAGTTAGAGTTTGTAAAAAAAAAAAAAAACCACAGCTGTCCAGCTTATTTCTCAAAATAAAGCTCAACTGAGCTCAGTCTTGTGAGACTGAGTCAGTCAAGGCTTATAATTAAAATTAACGGGTATTATATTAGTTCTCATTTCTCAATCAAGTAGTAATTACTATATATGCAATCACAGTACGTACGTATGACCAACTTACTGCATTGTGCCAATAAGATTCAAACTGAAAATAAACAAAACAAAATTTGATAATTTTCAGATGGGCCGAAAAATACACAACTCCAAGCTAAGCCGTGACTCGTACCAATTGAAACAAGCAAAATTAACGAAGCATCATGAAAATAATTAAGGTGATATGGAAACAAGCAAAATTTCAGTACGTACTTGTTTGTTGTGGGCATGGTCACATGGATCGTTGGATCTTAGTTTGTTGTGGGCAGGGCATTATTGGCTTTTGGAAAGTAATAATTTAAGGGCCGGCAACTGGCATCCTAGCTAGAGAGATGCTTTTCTTTTGCAAAAGAAAGTTGTGGGCATTGCTTGCTGGGCAGCAATTTGGAATAATAATGAAGAAATTTATAAGTTCCTCTCCCTGCACTCAACTCAACTGGGGAGATCAGGCAGAGGAGATCGAGTACCTGTATATATTGGATCGGATTCACCATAATGAAGAAATTTATAATTAGTTCCTCTCCCTGCAACCAAAATTAAGGTGCTCTCTCCTCTCCAGTTAAGTGCTTCCACAATAAGAAGATGGATCCTTCATCTTCCACCGAGACTACGGCTTCTCTTCCAGGTATGCGTACGTATATTCATAATTTCATATTAAATTAAATTCCAATGAATGACATCATCTCATCCAAAAATAAATTAAGGTTCCTAACTATATAGGAGTGATGACTACTCGACATTAATTACAACAAGTTCATTTAAGCTTAAGGAGGCCCTCTATAAGTTTAACTCCAAAAACATATCAAATTATATCTAAATTTTAATTCATATAGTTTAATTAAATCTTTATATTAAATCTTGTAACATACAAAAAATTCTCATTTTTAGAGATTTTTAAGTATTTATTTCGGATTAGAAAAATATGAGATAAAAAGAAAATGGACATTTTTTTATTTTTATTTGAAATTAACATGAAGAATCTATGGAATAACATAGTTAATAATATGTGATTAACTTGAAGGGTAAATAAGAAACTAACTACAAGAATTTAGAGATAAATTAGAAATATTAAAGAGTAAAGGAAGAAATTAATAAGAGATAAATGAAGAGTACAAGGGTATATAAAAAATATTAAGCCTTTTTTTACATATGTAGTTTGCGCTCCGACTAGGGGCGTCAATGGGTCAGATTGGGTTGGGTCACATTATTTTATTATTTTTTGTTAAAAGACCCGACCCGACCATTTGTATTTGAATATATTATTTTGGATGATTACAATATCATATGAGTTGACATGGTCTAGTGGTTCCATGGACCATGATGGTCTAGAGTTGTTTTGTTTAGGAGGTCTTGAGTGTAAGTCACAAGATCTGTTTTTTTTTTGTTCTATTTTATTTTATTTTTTATTTTATTATTGCACAAGTCATTGTAGTGTACTTTATTTTTGTTTTAGTCTTTTCTTTTTTTTTGTACAAGTCATTAATCATTTTTTTTCGCTTTATTTTTTTTTTTTTTGAAAAGGTGGCAGCAGCTGCCATTTGGAATTAATAAGTAAATATGTACACAGTGTTTGGCGTATAGCCCTAGTAGCACACACTCTTGATTATACATTTTCGCTTTATTATTGCTTTACTTTTTTTGTGCTGGCATCACAAATATGTTTTGTTTATACCACATACCCTATTTAATTGAAAATATTATTTTGTAAAATTGAATATTTTATAAATACCATATATAAAATTAGTTTTTCCATTATAGGATACACTAATATATAGATTATACACATATTCTAAAACTTGAAAAAATTAATAATAAATAACTCTAACAATGTATTAAATAGAGGTGGCAGAACCCGACCTGACCCGAGAAACCCGCTCGACCCGATCCGACTCGAACCCGACCCGACCCGAAATTTTTCAGATGGTCAAACTGACCCGACTCGACCCGACCTGATCCGAACCCGACCCGACCCGAGATCAAATAGCATCCAATTCAACTCAAATCAACATACGATCCAAAAAAAGTAGATATTAAAATTGACCCGACCCGACCCGCCCATCACCCGACCTGACCTGACCCGAGATATTCTAGAAGGTCAAACTGACCCGACCCGCCCGACCTGAACCCAAACCCGACCCGCCCGCCCGATTTGCCACCTCTAGTATTAAATAAATAACTTAAGATCAATAATGATGACTCAATGTTATATGCAAACTAAACAACCAATTAAGAAACTTATGACATGCATCGAAAATGATAAATGGAGGATGCAATTAACACACCTATTATATATGATGTTAAACTACAATTTGATTCAAAGGTTACTACACTGCCAACGTCATATATACACTCTCTACAAGATGTTAAAAACAAGATAAAACTAAAATTAATATTGATAGAGTTACGATTTTGTTAAATAATGTTAGATTCCAAAATAAACACAAAATGAGCAAAACTGAACGAGTCTGGTCAGGTTAACTCGTACCCGACTTGACCCATGGTCGGTCAAATAATATTGACCCGTATCCGACCCATTTAAACCTCGGGTCTCTTTGGGTCAATTCTGGTTTGAATCGGGTCGGGTCACGTTTTGACACCCTAAAACGCATGACATACCATGTATTTTCCATTTTTCTTTTATAAATATATAGGAGCCTAGCTCCCAAAGCCATTAGTTTTGCAGTACGTAGATGGTCCAGTGTTTACACAAATTAGAATTAAGCCATCATATTTTCTTTAGCAAATTAATTAATTAATGTAGCTTTATTTAAATCAGATCTTTCATTCAGTCATTCCCTCATATGGTGTCTTACTGGAAACCAAGATCGATTAATTCGACAGTAAAGACTTCTCTCAAGTGCAGAATATTGATCCATTGTACTCATCATGTGATAGGTGAGATTTATTGTTATAAGAGGGTGATTTGGGTTTGTATATTGGGGTCTTAATGTTTGTTTTCTTTGTGGCTTAAGTTTTAATCCGTCTTAGGAAATATGAAAACACCCATGCACAACGCGTGGAAGAGAGATTCATTTTTGGTTTTTCGTTCATTACATGTACTGGCATTAAGTACTACTAGATCTTTTAATGATTTAACTAGAGACCGGGCATTCGTGTTGCTCCGTTGATTGTGCATATTAAGATCTTGAGCGCTTTATTAATTTCATGCATAGTTTGACCATTATACCCTTCTCAGCTAGGGGTGTTAATGGGTATGGTACGGATCGAGGGAGCGTTTTCACTATCATATCTGTTCAGAATTGGTCTTAGCCATATCTGACCCGTATCCTACCCATGCCCGTTAAAATTTGACATATCCATACCTTACCTTACCCATTAAATAAATGGACAACGGGTGAGTATCTGTACATAAAAAATAATAGTATGATACAATAATATGTTTATATTCTTATAACAAATTTTGTAGGAAAGACAATTCTTAAAGAGCAATATAGTATAAATTTTGTTTGGAAATAACATAAATTATAATAATATACATAAGAAAAAGTACAAAATTATTATCCATTAACTATATTATTTTATTTAGAAAAAGCAAAAAGTATATTTTATATATTACCACATAGGATAATAACTACAAAATTATTCTTAACCTTACCCTTATACGTTTGCTAACACAAAAAAAAATTTTATTCATATCCCATAAGCTAAAGGAAAAAAAAATCTTTACCCATATATACCTGGTTTACTGGGTACGATATAGATTAGATAGATAGATAGATAGAAAGGTATCATTAACACCCCTACTCTCAGCCTCTACTGCGGTAATTTTGATTTTTTTACAAAAAATCATCTGTCATGATCTAATGAATTTGGACCATTAAAATTGATAAAATATAATATCGTGTCTTTTGTCCATTTTGGTTTCAGAGAAATCTCTTGCTAGCTCCATGCGCCAAAGACTAAATGCCTTACCAGAGTGGCCAAACACAATAGATGGACCGACCATCTTTAGGATTCCAGCTAATCTCCGTAAGAACAAGAACGATTTTATTGAACCATCTGTGGTGTCCATTGGACCATACCACCATGGTAATAAGCGCCTAGCACTTATGGAGGAAAAAAAATGGTTGGTGCTCAAAAACATCATGTCTAAGCCGAAAACCAATGTCACACTGGAGGCATGTGTAGAGAAAATCGAAGGACTACTCTTGCAAGCACGCAACTGTTATAGTGAAAGTGTAAAGATGGATGATGATAGTCTTGTGGAGATGTTGATTCTAGATGGGACTTTCATTATTCAATTTATATCTAAATCTTTTGATTGGTTTAAGAGGGGCATTGGATGGTCCTCTAAAAATATATGCACTGACTTAATAATGCTGGAGAATCAGATACCATTCTTTGTTGTGGAGAGTTTGTGGGTTCTCTACTTTAAGAAACCAATAACTCTTGAAAACCTAAACAGATTCAAAGCTCGACTTTGTTCTTCACAATTTCAATCACAGGATATTACAATACCACAAAACGGATTCCATCACTTGCTTCATCTCTGCTACCATGTAATGGTTCCTGATATGTCAGCACATGAATCAGTTCTGCCAGGATGCTTTTGCTTAGATCTTAGCACATGCATGAGTTCCGAGCATAAAAATACAAATGAACTAATTCCATGTGCAACTGAGCTGCGAGATGCAGGAATCAAGTTAAGAAAGAAGAAGTCTCCATGTAAAATGATGGATGTCACGTTCCATGGTGGCTTGTTAGAGATCCCTTTAATTCAGATTTATGATGAAACCAAGACCTTAATCATCAATCTCTTAGCTTTAGAACAGAATTGGGTTTCCTCTGTTCCTAGACATCTCATCAGTTATATCCATTTCATGGATTCTATAATCAACACAGAGCATGATGTAGCAATATTGCAGAGGCATGGTATTATAGAAAATTATCTTTCAAGTGAGGAAGAGGTTGCTCTCTTCTTCAACCAGCTTTGTATTGGCGCTTCTAAAATAGAAGGTGATGATTACCTTTCTGACTTGATCAAGGAGGTGAATCGGTATTATGACTCAAAATGCCATAGGTATAGAGCAAAATTGATGCGTGACTACTTCAACAGTCCATGGTCATTAATCTCTTTCATTGCTGCTGTTATAATTTTGGGTCTTACATTTGCACAGACATACTTCGCGGGTGATGCTTATTTCCATCCCTCCCCAAATTAAGTCAGTCCATTGGGGTACCGATACTTGTGTTAGATTTCCTTCTTTAGCGCATATGTACTCCTATGTTTTCTTTTGTTATGTTACTTTTGGCACAATCTTGTATAAGTTTGGATTTGCACATTTGGGGGATTGTGTTTCGTTGTTGTTGCTTTCCTAAGATCAATAGATTTTTCCTGTTTTCTCTTTCTCTACATTTTATGCCATTGTAATTTGCTTCTTCTTTACAATATTGTTTCTTAGTTCTTAAATAAAACAAACATTTGTCCTCCAATTAAATTTTTTTGGTGGCTTCTTCAAAGCTATTTTAAAGTAGGTTGATAATATAACTCATCATGTTTTAGATTATTATATGTGTACATCGGTTGGTCAAAATTTAGGGTGTACAATTAATTAAGATTAAACTGCAAAACTGTAAGAACAAACTCAATATAGATTTGCCATAATAGAAAATAGTTTTCAGACCATCTACAACAACTTCACTACATAAGTCCAAGGTTTAATGTTCTGTAGGTGCTTTTCATGCTTCCGGGTTTCAACGACATCAATAAATGATGTTTCTTTCTTGAAAAAATGAGCAAGTGAAGGCATACTTCTTGTATTTTGTAGGAGAAAAGCCTATTATGAAATTTTGTAGGAGAAAAAGACAATTTTATGTATTTGGACGGTTGTAATTTAACATATTCTTAAAAAGGTTATCAAACTTCGCTTAAATTGAATATAATAAAAAACATAATCAATTTATAAGTACTTAAGCAACACTTTTGTAAACTATTTTCTATTTTTGATAATTTTAAGAAATTTTTAATATTTTTTTATATTAAAATTTTATATTGTCAAAATTGTTAAGATAAAGATTGTCAATGAATCTCTCCTCTTATAAATTGTCAATTGATGTCTGCCGGTAATTACTCCCTATCCTAAACACAGTCCATAACACAGCCCAACTATGAGTTGTTTACTGTTTCAACCAAATTCTAGTGCTGGTGTGTAATTTCTAATCCCGGTAATTACTCTCTTATCATATTAAAACTCTGTAGTTCACATTCCAGCCCACTAGAGTGGAGTAATTAGGATGCATCTTCTAATGTACCCTGTAAATATAGCCCAGCAGAGCACATTAATTCCACTTGTTCTAATTTTCCCTGTTAAATACAGCCCATTTCGTACACCACTATATACCTATGGGCCTGTTTGGATTCCCCTAATTACAGCAACTCATATCATCAGCCTGCATCAGATGTTTAAAAAAAGGGCTACCCGACAGATTCCGCGTTCACGCGGCTTGCTTTTCGCGTGCTGGCCTGGCGTAAAAGAAATAACAAATTATGGGGGCAGATCTTGCAGCACTGTATCACGAGTGCTTATCCTCTAACGATTCCATATCCTCTGTAGCACGGAATGTGAACTGTTAGATCATCTCAAGATCTGTGTTAGCACAAATCTCGAGATCATCTAACGGTTCAAATTATGCACTACAGAGAATGAGCACTCATACCTTAACTTCCTGTTTATGACATGAGTCGTTGGATCGTTTCGAGATCTGAGATGGAATATGAAATCTTGTATATATCACTATCAAAAATATAATAGAGCGAAGATAGAGAAAGTGATGTGCACATGCAATGGGGAAAGTTGTCTGATTTTAGGACCTCGGGAACGTCTCCCAAAAGAAAATTAAGGACGTTACTTCCATACTCACACTCAAATAACTTTGTAACCGATAATTTTATCGGTTATAGATAAATCTCATAATGATGATTAATATTCATTTATAATCGTCAAATTGAAAATAAAATTTTTTTTGGGAATATTAGACAAAAATAAAAAAATAAAATAATAAATAAGTAAATAAAAACCACTTTGGGGGTGATGCTGTATGACAAATGGTTTTTCCGGTAGAGTTCTGAACTTATGCTGTATGACATATTTTTTGATACAAAGGTGGAAGGTCGATAGAATTATGAAAACTAAATTAGTTATCAATTAAATCAATAATTTTGGTATCAATTAATTGAAAATTACTTTTGTTATTCAAAATCGTTGGAAAAGTAATATTGATACTTAATCTTATTATATTATGCAAAAAATTCATTTTTTTTTTTTTTTGAAGAACCAACAAAACCAGTTAATTGTATTAAAATTTATGAAATGTACATATATAAGAAATAAAACCAACAAGGTCCTGATCACAGGTAACTCTATCACAGAAGTATGTTATATTAAAATTTATAAAAATGTACGTATGCAAATTACATTTGTTATATTATATATACTAAATAATAAGTTATTAAGTAAACTAATCAAGAACTATCTATACAAGTTAATTGAGTTGCATAATGAAATTGTTAGTTTACATAATAACTCATCAAATCTGTATAATTAAGTTGTGCATTGACAAAGTTGAATAGTAGAAATTGACAAAGTTAAATAATAGAAATAATGTACAAAATAAGTTGCATATTAAAATCATTAATATTTGAATTAGTAAATAATGTACAAAATAATATGTACAATTAATAAAACCACTCATTTGCATAATCTATACCCCAGAAAGAGGGGTAGCTCTCCAAGCACCTCAACTATACCACATCATCAATATTATTAACCATTGATTTTGTTTAAAACTCTTCATCTACTTTGATCCAATGGTTTATATGTATTCTCTCTCCCCATTTAATAAGATGAATATGATATGTCTAAAATAAAAATTATTAACCTTAAGATGGTCCAATATTTATGTACTATTATTTGTAAATTATAGTATTATTATTCACATAAAAAAATTAAAATTTTGTTCCTTTTTTTTAAAATAAAGTATTTTAAATTATAAGTTTTATTATTTATTTGATATCATATTTCGAGGCGAAACCCGAGTTGCTGCTCTAGTAATTAATAACTAATTAATTAAACATCAGTTATTGTATATATATGTAACTCTATATCAATAAGTGTCTCTTGGTCCTGGCCATCAGAGCTGTTATAATTTATTAGAAAGCTTGATTAGATGCGTAACCGTTAAATTTGTTTTCATCGGATGGTTAATAGGCAAAATGAAATAGAGAGATGTAGATATCATGTAAAAGAATAAAATGTTCAATTCATACAGAAATCTGTCTTCGAGGTGAAAAAGCTTAATGAATTGGCCATCTCGAAAAAGGTTGTCTTTTCTATATTAAGAAATGACTGAGTTCAGAATTTGTAAATTTAAAACTGAGTCCGATGTACAGAGCACATGGCCATGTTCCGGTGGTCGAGAAAAACATGTATAATAACCATATTTACCATTGTAGACCTTCAAGTTTTCACTGTGTAAATTAAACACTAGTTGAGAGACGGTGATTATTGACTAGATTCACCAACAGTCAAAGCTAGTGTGACATAAGAATGTCTTCCCCTCATCATCAGGAAAACGCAGTTCCTCCTGTAAGCGAGAATGCAGGTCCTCTTGGAGACAAGGATGCGGCTCTACCTGCTGCAAACAATGCTGAAGGTATGCGTATTTCTTATCTTCTCTTTAAGATGAGGATTTTAAGTGTTGTACTCCAATTATTTGCAACGAATGAGATTAATTATCTCCAAAAAGGGTTCCAATGAGTGAGACCGTATGTGTTATATATAAATCGGACAAAACAATTAAAACCGGCTTATTAATTCTGCCGGATTTAGATCATTAATTAAAACCAGTGAAACTGCATGTGTATCTGAGAAAACCCGTTTTTTTTTTTTTTGTTGTATTAACTTCATTCTCCTCATCTCTTGAAGACAGAGATTCGTCCGATGAGAAAAGTGCTTCCATTGAGGCTGAGGAGACAGAACTTCCTCTTGAAGACGACGGAGATCCCTCCAATGAGGAAATTGAAGACGGAGATTCTTCCGCTGAGGAAAGTACTGAAGGTAAGTGCGAGTTTCTATATCATTTGACTAAGATGAGGGCTGGCCGGTACCCTTCAAAGATTGATATACTCAAACTCAGTAATTATGCATACAAACTCAGTTGATATGTACAATAGTTATTTTGTTTATGCATACTAGTCAACAGTGAATCGGATGAAAGGGTTAAGGATTGGTTGAAATTTGTTGAACCGGATTTTGAACCACATCTCAGTTACTTGATAACTAGTGTGCATAACAACCAGGGGCGGAGCCAGACTCTATTGTAGGGGAGTCCAACTTTTTCAATGGAACATAGTTCGTAACTATTAAAAAATTTAGGTACATTTTTGTAAAATTTTCAAGGTATATTTGTGTAAATAATTTTCATGGTAGGACTAATTTTGTAAATTTTTTTAGAAATTAAGTATATTTCTATAACATTTTCTCAAAAAGGGACATTTTTGTAAATTTTAAAGGTATATTTCTGCAAATTTTTCTTTAGGGGTGGGTCCGCGGCTCAGCGCCCACCCTGGACTATGTTGGCGTTGCCCCTTATAACAATTGAGTTTGCATGCACAGTTTCTAAGTTTGCATGCACAATATATTTTAGTTTGATTGCATAATAACTGAGTTTGTAGACATAACAATTGAGTTTCATTGTATAACAACTGAGTTTGCATATACAATAACTAAATTTACTTGCATACCAACACAACAAAAAAAAAAATCTACATATCAATGATGGGAGTTGTGACGGGATGCTATAACATTTTCTAAGTACTAAATATTAAATGATTTAGACATGTAATTGCAATTAAAGGCCGTGGGCCGACCAAGCATTCATTTTGCTCCGTTAATTGTGCATATTAAGATCTCAAGCGCTTTATTAATTTCATTCGTCGATTGACCATTATACCTTTTGCACCCTTTAGTGCGGTAATTTTGGACAAACAGACCTGCTTAATCAAATATATTTAATTTGGACCGTTAAAAATTCTGAAATAATGTCATATTTTTTGTTCGTTTACATTCCAGAGGAATCCCTTGTTAGCTCCATGTGGGAAACACTAAATGCCTTACCCCAAAGGCCAGACACGCAGAACGGGCCCACAATTTTTCGTGTTCCATCTAATTTCTGTAAGAACAAAGAACATTTAATTGAACCATCAGTGGTCTCCATTGGACCATACCACCGTGGTCGCAAGCACCTAGCACCAATGGAAGATAAAAAGTGGTGGTTGCTCCAAGATATCCTATATGAGTGCAACAACAAGGTCACATTGAAGGTATGTGTAGAGAAAATCAAAGGTCTACAGTTGCAGGCACGCAGGTGTTATAGTGAAAGAGTGGATATGAATGATGATAGGTTCGTGGAGATGTTAATTCTCGACGGGACTTTCATTATTCAATTTCTTCTAGACCCTTATGGTTGGTTTAGGAGGGAAGCCGGATGGGCCTCTGATTGCATGCGGACCGACTTAATCTTGCTGGAGAACCAGATACCATTCTTTGTTGTTCAGAGTTTGTGGGATCTCTACTTTCCTGGTGTACTTCTAATTGATCCTGGAAAACTAGAAATTATCAGAAAAATTTTCTGTATTGATCTCACATCAGGGAATACTACCATACCACAAAACGGATTCCATCACTTGCTCCATATCTGCCACCATTGTGTGGTTCCTGATATGTCAGCACATGTAACGGTTCTTACTGGATGTTCTTGCTTCAATCTCTGCAAATGTGTGAGGTTTAATAATGAAACTCTGAATATACTTCCATGTGCAACTGAGCTGAAAAATGCAGGAATCAAGTTTAGAAAGAAGAAGCCTCCATGTAAAATGATGGATGTAACCTTCAAAGGAGGCATGTTAGAGATCCCTTTTATTAAGATTTATGATGAAACCAAGACCTTAATCATCAATCTCTTAGCCTTTGAAAATAGTTGGGTTTACTCTATTCCAAGACATCTCACCAGCTATGCCCTTTTCATGGATTCCGTAATCAATACAGAACATGATGTAGCAATATTACAGAGGCATGGTATTATTGAAAATCATCTTTCTGGTGAGGAAGAGGTTGCTCTCTTCTTTAACCACCTTTGTCAAGGCACTTATACAACCGAAGTTGATTACCTTTCTAACTTGATCAAGGATGTGAATCGGTATTATGACTCAAAATGCCACAGGTATAGAGCTAAATTGATGCGTGATTACTTCAACAGTCCGTGGTCACTAATCTCTTTCATTGCTGTAGTTATAATTTTGGGTCTTACTTTTGTCCAGACATACTTTGCGAGTGATGCTTATTTCCATCCCTCCCCAAAGTAAGTCAAGTCCATTGGGATACTGGTACTTGTGTTGTTACTTGTGTTAGGCTTCCTTCTTTCCTTAGCATATCTGTAATTGTAATTCTGTATTTTCTTTTGTTTTGTTACTACTAGTACAATCTTGTATTAGTTTGGATTTAGGGACATTGTTTTGTTGTTGTTGTTGTTTTTCTAAGATCAATGAAATTTCAAATATATTTTTTGTCTATGCCCAAAAAAATTTTGAATTTGCGATCTATACCCGCTTTTATAAGATTGTCCGGACTATGCCTATTTTTGAGCGAACAGCGTTCACAATTCATTCTAAACGCTGGCGGCCACAACAATCAGACAAAAAAAAAAAATTCGATATTGGGCCTGACCGCCCCGGCCTACCCGCCGGTGGCCAGAGAGTGGCGTTCATAATATGTTTTTTCCTTTTTAGTTATTTCAGTCGCTGCCACAAATATTTCGGGCTGATATACATAATTATAAAGAGAAAAATAAATGAGTTATCGAGCACCTCGTGCTAGATAGCCTCATGGATGGTTATTGTGTGTGCACCGGCCTTTTGTATTTTAAATTCAATTTTGTTAGACATGTGCCCATGACAACTTCTATATATTAAAATCATAAGTTTTGTAATCTATCTAGCTGCAGATCACACAAGACAAATGGTAAATATCGCTCGTTATTTGATCTTTTAAGTCCATAACCAATTGGTTTTAACCGTGATGGAGAGCCTTTGATCTTTTAAGTCCTTGAGTGGTTTTAATGATGACCGAGTGCATGTCCGAAAGCACCGACCTTGACCCAGTGCACGTCGCAAACATTTGTACTCCAATTAAAACAATACTTTTTCTCACTACAAGAAACAAGCCATTTAACAACGCCTTGTTACAGCGATCATTCGGGTCATTCGCTAAAAGACCGCAGCTAAACAGTTTTACAGCGGTTATTTATTGGAAACCGTTGTAGAAATTGACATATTAACATCGGTCTTTCACTGAATACCGCAGTAAAATATGATCAACAACGGTCCTTAATAGAGACCGCTGTTAAAATGAAACTTAACTGCAGTCCTTTATGAAGACCGTTGTTAAAATGTTACCTTCTACAGCTATTTTTAACATGGGACCGCTGTTAAGTTAAATTTTACAGCAGTTGTTGACTAATGACCGTTGTTAAACATTCTTTATAGTTTTTTCTTCTCTCCTTGCAGATCCCAATTGATTGAAATCCAAAACTCAGCAAACATTCGAACTTTCACTACTTTTTCGATCTCCTCCTCTCGACAAACCCTAACCTCCTCCCCGTAGCAGCCACTCCCTCCCGGCTACCACTCCCTCCCATGCCGCTTCCTCCCACGCTGCTACTCCCTCCACGTCTTTCTCCCTCCGCTGGTCCTCTCCTCCCCGCGCAGCCCCTTCGTCCGCCTAGCCGCTGTCTCCACGCCGCCACTTCCTCCTTTGACCTTCACCTCTCGCACCAGCCGACGGACCTCTCCTCTCGACCTCTTCTTCCTCCACGTCTCTTCTTCCCCCGATGGTCCTCTTCTCTCGGCCTTCTCTCCCTCACTCACAAACTCAACCAAGTGAAAGAAGCAACCAAGGAAGAAAGGAATGGCTGGTGGAGGTGGAGGAGGTGGAGGGGCTGCACCCAAGCAGGACGAGTTGCAGCTTCACCCAGTCAAAGATCAGTTGCCAGGGGTCTCTTACTACATCACCAGTCTCCCCCCATGGTGTCTGCTCCCTTTCCCTTCCCTTCCCTTTCCCCCCTTTCTTTCTTTTCTTTCAAATTCTTTGTTTATTGTGCTCTCTGAGCTTTTGTCAGAATATTATACATGTTATCCACTGCATTTGATTAATTATTAAATGCTTTCTTTTTACAGCGGAGGCGATTATGTTGGGATTCCAGCACTTTCTGGTAATGCAGAAAGTTTGAAAAGGTTAGCATATCTCTCATTAACTTTGTGAATGTTCAACAAATTTGTGATTATGGCTTGAAATTGGGATTATGATTTGAAATTTGAGATTATGGTTTGAAATTGTTTGAGCAACATTGAATCAGTTCTCCGAGTCACCCAAACTAATAGTGTATGGTAGGTGTTGTGATTTATAAAACTTGGAATTGGAATATGTTTCCTTAATTTATGCCTTCTGATATAGCATTATATGGCTTGCAACTTTGCAAGTAGCAGGCAGGAAACGTGAATCATCATCATCTGCTCAAGTTTTGATGTATTGTACTACTTGCAAGGAGGTTTCATCACTTCTGTACAAACAATTGTTCTGAGACCAGCTGAGTTAAGATGTCTCACTTGACAATGTAGACTTAATTATTACCTCTTTATGTTGATTTATCATGTACTTGCATGTATGCTTCTTAAATTGATAGGCAAAACCCATCATGCAGCCAGCAAAGAGCTCAGCAGACCACTACTCGATACCAATATCAGCTCATGCAAGCAGGCTATGCCAATTAGGTGCAAACTGTAAGGTATTTACCAAGGCTATGCCAATTAGGTGCTTCTATCACATAGACACAACATGATGATTGATTTGTAATGCACGGTAAGGATTGGTTAAATAAATCGAATTTTAATCTTTATAATCAAGTTTTTCTGCCTTCATGCCTTGATTAATTAGGTTTAGGAAAAGTTTTTTATTTCTAGAATCACTAGATGATGTGTTAATTTGAGCAATGCAACTTATTTTATTTTAATAGATGTCTATAAAACGTGATTAATGGGATTTTGGGAAAAAGATATGCCAAAAATTGCATCTAACGTTATAGTCGAGAATATGTAAAGAGGAGGGAGTTATTGACAATGATTATTTTGACAATATTGACAAAGTTGTCATTTAAAAAATATATAAAAATTCATAAAAGATCTTAAAAATAGAAAAAATAACCATTGTCAAGATTGTCAATATAAGCATTGTCAATGGATCCCTCATATGTAAAATGTTTGATTGTAGTCGGAGATACTTGTTCTTCTTGTTATTTGATTGTAATTAGTGGGTTGTAGGCAAGAATTTGAGGTGCATAACTAGTATATCTTACTTGCCGATGGCTTCAACATATAGTTCTCTGGTTTTATTTTATATTAATTATCTCTCACTTGTGATTTCTCAAGACCTTTCTGCAGGTATTATGAACTTAGTAATGGCCGACTAAATACATCAAGGTCCGATTCTTGATTACATTGGAACTCCTAATATATTTTATTTCGGGGACTATTATTTTATATTTCATTTTGATTCTCTGCAGAGTACAACCAAGTAGTATATATTTATGACGATGTGGGACCATCCAGAATGTGCTTGGAATTGTTGATGTTGTTGTGCGTCAGGTAAGCACTTAGTTAAGTCACTTGAGTGTGGTTAATTTTGTCTCAGAATTTCGTTCCTCATATCTTTTTCCTTATATTTTTTCTTGTATTTTTGTGTCTTACATTAGTGGCAACTGGCAGAAGAAATCACTGAAGTCCTGACTTAATGCAGATATTATGTCATGTGGAACATTACTGATATAAACTTGCAACACTCTGACCCAACAAACAGAACTTCCAAAGGTATAATGTTTTATGTAATTACTCAAGTAGCATATAGATTTACTTAGAATTTCAAAAGTATGAACCATTTATTCGTTTTTAGTTTGTAGGCTCTCAGATGCTGCCTTGTCGGCTAAGGAGTATGAGGAGGTAAAGACATGGTTGTTAGAATATTTAATTAGAAAGTTTTCCTGAGATTGTAAGATACATTGTTTTTGGATATTTGTATATATGTGTATACTTTTTGTAATGTGGAACTATACTTGGTTCGTGGATTATTTATGTTATTTTTGTCCACATTTGTGTTTTGATATTTGTGTGAATTGAATAAAATGAAATTGATTGTTGAATGCATTGATTGTAAATGTATTTGCTGAATTGGAAATTTGTGTATGGCCAGCAGCAGGCCGGTCACAGAATACAAATTGGAACCACAAAAGTGAACATCAAATTTAACAACGGTTATTAAGCTAAAACTGCTGTAGAGAGTTCAAACTCAACAACGGTTATTTACTAAAAACTGTTGTAGAGTTCAAACTTAGCAGCGGTTGTTTGCTAAAAACTGTTGTTGAGTTGCAATTCAGCAGCGGTTATTTACTAATAACTGTTGCAGAATAGGAATTCTACAATGGTTATTTTCACTAAATAACCGATGTAGAATTGTAACTCAACAGCGGTTATTAGTAAAGTTTAGTAGCTCTGACGATTACAACGGTCGCATGACCGCTGCTAAACCTCAAAAAAGACCGCTGCTAAAGGCCTTTTTTCTTGTAGTGTCTTGCCATGAATGTAGTTTGCTTCTTCTTTGCAATACTTTTTCTTAATTCTTAAATAAAACAAACATTTGTACTCCAATTAAATTTTTTTGGTGACGAGCTTGATTCTTCAGAGCTATTTAAAATAGTGATAGTATAACTGTATAACTCATCCTGTCTTTCATTATGTGTATCGGTTGGTCAAAATTTAGGTTGTACAATTAATATTAAACGACAAAAACGTAAGAATAAACACAATATAGATTTGGCATGATGATCCTATAAAAAATTTCAATCACTTGAATTAACTGCCTTACGAGGGATTTGTCTTAATCTTATGTAGATGAACAATGAGCAACAGCTTCACTATTTAGGGCCAAGGTTTAATATTTAGTCAGTGTTTTTTATGCTTCTAGGTTTCAACGACATCAATAAATGATGTTTCTTTCTTGAAAAAAAATGAGCAACTGCAGGCACAGTGCTTGTATTTTGTCAAAACTCACAACTGAAGCCTAATATGACATTTTGTAGGAAACAAAAAAAGCAATTGTGCAGTGCACTGCTGCAAAACATTAGAGTAGCAAGAAATAATTTACCAGTATACTCTATCAACATGTATTTTTCAGACCATTTGGTATAATACGAAGAAATAGGTACAGAGGATGCGGGGACAAATAATTTTGGAACTTCTAATAGTTTTCTGATGCTCCAACAAGTTGCTCATTTGTTCACTATGCAATACCAATATGACCAGTTTTCTACCATGTTCCAGTATCATCAAAATGAAAATAACAAAACACATGTTTCAAAATATTCAGGTCGGCTAGCAAAATGTACCTCCAAGCTCTCGAGTCGCGCTAACAGCAAAAGTAAGAATGATTGAACAAGCTATTTTAACCAATACGTAAAATGAAGCATCACACAAATGCGATGATAGGGAACTCTGCCAGCTTTAAAAAAATCCAAATCAAATACTTAAACAACTCAAAAAATAGAAAATTTTTGTATCGTAGATGATTTTGATATAAATAATTATTGAGAATCTTAAATCAAAATTTGTGATGATTTAGTATGATTTTTTAGTTAGGAGCACAGCAGATTTGCAACTGAAATTGACAATGATTAAGTCACAAGTGTTAACCATTACTAGTTCAACTTAATCACAGATAATTTTTTTTGCCAAAATAATATACTTTATTATCTTAACAATGCAAATTGTGTCGCAAAAATCGAATAAGTAAATTTCTCACCGATCGTGAATCGCAGCTTGTGGCCCAAATTTAATTAAAATTACAAAAATTTGTATTTCTTATAACTTATGAGTTATGACAGATACAGATCGACTTTACCGGCTGGATCCTTGTTCGTATAAATTAAGCCCAAGTACAAGACGTTAGGGAGAGGATCTACAAACGTCTATTTATTGTTTTGACGAGGGTGGGCTTTCAGTCCTAAAGTTATAGGAATGTGCATAATTTGGGTATTTTATTAGTTCCCAATCAAGTAGTAATTACTATATATGCATTGCAAAGGTTTAAATAGCGCTCATAGCGTCCGCTATAGCGGCCGATATAGCGTTTTGGAAGCAAAACGCTACGATGCTATCGGGTTTTTTCCGCTATTTGATACTTTATATATAGTAACATATAAAATATAGTTAGAATCGTCAAAATTTTCAATTATTTTATTATATCTAACACTTAATAGTTGTTATTTATGTTTTGCAATTGTTTAACACATAACTAATTGGATTTATAAACAACAATCAATGTTATATTAACTTAGTATCCACATAAGAAAAATAGTGGGATTGATTAGTGAAAATGAAAGTCATATACTTGAAATCCATTAAAACGTTATATAATCAGTAAATATTTTTTTACATAATGTTTTATCATAATTTGTTTAAAATTTTCCTATCATAATTTTTAGATTCTAACTTTTTTCTTGAAAAATGACAGATAGATAATTTATTTTTGATAACTTCATAATCCATTCAATTTTTTAAAATTTAGGAAAAATAATTACTCAATGATTCAATTATAAATCCTTTTGATAAAAACAAATTAATAATACTTGTGCATTAAAAGACTGACCAACATGTTATAATACGTCAATATATCTAAATAAGAATACTTTAGTTTCAAGAGTAATACAATAATTATATAATTTTTAAACAATTTGGTTAGAAAATTTTATACATTATTCTAATTATTCATCATTTTTATTAAATATCTTAGCTCATGAACCAATAAAATTGTTAAAATATTCTACATAACCCAAACCGGTAGCGCCCGCGATAGCGCCGATATCTGATATCCGCTATGAAATATACCCTACCGCAACGAGTCCGCTATCCGCTATTTAAATCTTTGATGCATTGTGCCAATAAGATTCAAACTGAAAATAACAAAACAAAGTTTGAAAATTTTCAGGTGGGCGGGAAAATACACAACTCCAAGCTAAGCCGTGACTCGTCCCAAAATAAAGCTGATTGAAACAAGCAAAATTAACGAAGCATCATGAAAATGATTAAGGTGATATGGAAACAAATAAATAAAAGAATAAAGAAGTACCAAGATTTTAAGATTTTCAATGTTCTCTCATGAGTTTGAGGAACATCTTACGTCCACTAAAAAACTGTCTATACATATATAGATCATGTACAGAATGTAACAGATATATCCAGAAATATAACAGATATGTTCCGAAATGTAACCTATGGATGAACGCTACGTAATATTACTCCATGAGTTTATTGGCTCGACTGGTCGACTGGATAAAGCTTATAAAATAGACAATTAAGCTGCATGACAGTCAGGTTTTTAAAGAGCTGACTTGAAGTCAACCGACATGCATGCTGCTTAACTCAGCGTACTGAAGACATATAATAGTGGGACTTGATTGATTATTACTCGAGTCCTATTGAGGTCCCATGCACGGCCAAGTCTTATTTGTCATTATGCCATGTCAATAATTCATAGAAACAGCTAGCTATTTAATAGGAAACATTAAGTATCAACTTTATAGACATCTACAAAGTCACACGTGTGAGTTTAAGTGTTACATATATATAGAACTACCAGGGTCCCATTTGACAGTTCATGTGCAACTTCTATTGATGTTCATAGATTGAACTATAAGTAGCACTCCTATTTAATTGACTGTGGTCGGTGAAAGTGTTATCGTTTCGTTTCCTAATATGTTATCGTTTTCTTATAAGTTATATAACGTCAGATACAGACCAAATTTCCCGGTTGGATTGAATGGATCTAGTTCGTATTAAATTAAGCCCACGTGCAAGACGTCAGATACAGATCGTCTATTTATTGTTTTGACGAGGGTGGGCTTTCAATCCTAAAGTTATAGAAATGTGCATAATTTGGGTATTATATTAGTTCTCAATCAAGTAGTAATTACTATATATGCAATCACAGTATTTTCAGGTGAACCGGAATAATACACAACTCCAAGCTAAGCCGTGACTCGTACCGATTGAAACAAGCAAAATTAACGAAGCATCATGAAAATGATTAAGGTGGTATATATAGAAATAATGGAAACTTTATCCGTCCATCTATGGACGGATCCATAGAGTGATGTGGCAGCCACACGTCCATGCGAGCACCTCGGTGGCAACCCCCACCCCCGGTGCCACCCCCACCCCCGGCGCCGCCCGCCCCCACCGCCCCCACCCCCCCCCCCCCCCCCCCCCCCGCCGCCCACCCCCCGCCGTCCCCAACCCCGCTGCCCCCATCCCCCGCCGCCGCCCATTTTGAATGGAAATCCCACCCATTTTTGAATGGAACTCCGTTGCATATTAATTGTAATAAACCAATACGCTGGCTGTAACAAAACCAACACGTGATGTAACAACTCTCCATCTCTGGTTTCAGTAATCACACACACACCCCCCCCGCTCGTGCTGCTGGTTTTTTTGGTTGTTTTGAACGAAAATCCCGCTCATTTCGAGATTTCTGTGTCCGTCGCATATTAATTGTAACAAACTAGTACGCTGGCTGTAACAAACACATAAGTTATGTGTAACAAAACCAACATGTGACTGTAACAACTATTTAAGAAGTTGTAACACCCCCAACAAGTGACTGTAACAATTTGGGGGCGGCGGGTGATTGGGGGTGGCGGGGGCAGCGGGGGGTCGGTTGGGGGCGGCGGTGGGTGGGCGGCGGCGGGTGGGGGGCGCCGGGGGTGGGCGGCGCCGGGGTTGGGGGTTGCCACCGGGGCGCTCGCGTGGACGAACGATCCATGATGATGTGGCGGTGATGTGGCTATCCGCGCTGCCACATCACCCTATGGACCGTCCATAGGTATCACTCTAGAAATAAATAAAAGAATACAGAAGTATACCAAAATTTTAAGATTTTCAATGTCCTCTCATGAGTTTATTGGCTCGACTAAATGAAGCTTAAAGAGTAATACCTAGCATCCATAGAAAAGCCGTTCATAGCGAACGTCCATTAGTATAGGTTACATTTGAAGATATATATTTGTTGCATTCTATAAATAAATGAATATATGAACGGTTTTTCAATGAACACAAGATGTTTTTCAAGCTTAAAATTAATTAATATACATACAAGCTGCATGACAGTTGGGCATTCTAAGAGCTGACTTGAAGTCAACGAACATACTGTTTAACTCAGCTCAGCGTACAGAAGACGTACATATAATAATGGAACTTGATTGATTACTTGAGTCCTATTGAGGTCCCACGGCCCAATCTTACTTGTCATTATGCCATGTTTTTTTTTTTTGAGTGAATCGTTATGCCATGTCAATAACTCATGGACAGTTAGCTATTTAATGGGAAACATTAAGTGTCAACCCTATAGATCCATAGAATCATACATGTGAGTATAAGTATTACATATAGGCCTATATAGGTCCCATTAGACAGTTTATGTGTAACTTATGTAGATGTCCATAAAGTGAACTCTAGATATTTAATTGACTGTGGACGGTGAAAGTTTTGTCGTTTCGTTTCCTAATATGTGAAGGGTTGGAGAGCCGTCCTGTCATGTCCTGTCCTGTGTGGGACAATGTCATGAATGAATACAGAGTAATTAGCTAGGACTGGTGGTAATTATATATGGGTAGTTGTGGGAGGACAGCAAGCATTAACTCGGATTGGGTTTACATTTTTCGTTTTTCTATATAAATACTGGTAGATATGGTGATTACATTCATCAATAATGCAAAAAAGCTGCTGCTGAAGTGCTGATAGAAGTGGACGATGGATCATTCACATTCCATTGATATTGAGCCAGCAGTTTCTGTTGAAGACAGAGCTCCTTCCGATGAGGAAATTGCTTCCGGTGAGATTGAGGCGGCAGCTTCTCTTGCAGACGGAGATTCTTCTAATAAGGGAAGGGCTAAAGGTATGCATGTCTGTTTCTATATATATCTTTTGATTACGATGAGGGCCGGTGTTGATGTGTTGGTGTTCCAATAAATTTCATTACAAATATCTCAAAAAAAAGTTGAACCACTTTTATATAAATAAAAGCTAATCTATTTTTACGTTATTTAAAGAATCTTTGTCAATTGTTTTCAAAATTCCATTGTTAAGATTGGTTTTGTCCCTCATCAAAATAAAAAGTATTTATAATGAAGTCATCCCCTGTAAAGATTAAAATACTTCATGCCAGAGAAAATATGATAGAAAATCTATTTTTCCGTAGTTTGCATGTATAACAAGTTAACAACACATGATATATATATAGAACATTATTTTTTGAAGTAGATCATCGTCCAATGCTTGCAATTAGTAATAACTAATAAGCTATTATCTTTTCTTTAGGAAATTAATTGTGTAGCTTAATTTGAATCAGATATCTCATTCGGTCATTCCCTCATTATATATATCTTGTTTTCTACTGGAAAACCAGATTAATTGATTAGTACAGTAAATCTTCCTAAATGCAGAATATTGACGCTAGATATCGTACTCATTGTATGATAGATGATTTGATCTTAAAAAGAGCGATTTGGGTTTCTATGTTTAGGGTCGTAATGTTTGTTTCCTTTGTGGCCTAAAGACTTAAAGTCTTAGAAAGTTCTCAGCCTTAGGTAGTGTGGTAATTTCGGACAAATTGATCCTCCCTGATCAAATGAATTTGGACCGTTAAAATTATAATATAATCTCATATCTTTTGCCAATTTATATTTCAGATGTATCCCTTGCTGACTCCATGCTGGAAACACTAAATGCCTTACCCCAGAGGCCAAACCAAATGACTGGGCCCACCATTTTCCGTGTTCCATCTTATCTCCGTAAAAACAAGGAATATCTAATCGAACCGTCCGTTGTATCTATTGGTCCATACCACCATGGACGCAAGCGCCTAGCACCAATGGAGCATACAAAATGGTTGTTGCTCAAGGAGATCTTGTCTGGGCACAACAACTCAGTCACACTGGCAGCATGTGTAGAGAAAATCAATAATCTACAGTTGTATGCACGCAATTGTTATAGTGAACAAGTAAATATGGATGATGATAGATTCGTAAAGATGTTAATTCTCGATGGGACTTTCATTATTCAATTTTTTACCAATCATGTTGATTGGTTTATGAGGGAGATTGGATGGGCCGGCACTTGTGTATGTACCGACTTAATCTTGCTGGAGAACCAGGTACCGTTCTTAATTGTTGAGACTTTGTTTGGTCTCTACTACCCTGGTTTACAAAGGTATTGCAATTTCCTGGAAATACTGGGAAAACAGTTGTGCGATAAACAATTTTGGTCACAGAATATTGCACTAACACAAAAAAAATTCAATCACTTGCTCCATCTCTGCCACCTCATAGCGGTCCCTAATATGTCAGCACATGTAACGGTTCTAGCTAGATGTTATTGCTTTGATATCTGCAAATGTGTGTGTTCTAATAATGAAACTCCAAATATACTTCCATGTGCAACTGAGCTGCACAATGCAGGAATCAAGTTTAGAAAGAAGAAGTCTCCATGTAATATGATGGCTGTAACCTTCCAAGGAGGTATCTTAGAGATCCCTTTAATTCGGATTTATGATGAAACCAAGACCTCACTCATCAATCTCTTAGCTTTTGAACAGAATCGGGTTTTCTTTGATCCTAGGCATCTCACCAGTTATGTCTATTTCATGGATTCTATAATCAACACAGAGCATGATGTAGCAATATTGCAGAGGCATGGTATTATAGAAAATTATCTTTCAGGTGAGGAAGAGGTTGCTCTCTTCTTCAACCAGCTTTGTGAAGGCGTTGTTCAAATTGAGGGTCATTACCTTTCTGACATGATCAAGGAGGTGAATCAGTATTATGATTCAAAATATCATAAGTATAGAGCTAAATTGATGCGTGACTACTTCAACAGTCCATGGTCATTAATCTCTTTCATTGCTGCTGTTATAATTTTGGGTCTTACTTTTGCACAGACTTACTTTGCGGGTGATGCTTATTTCCATCCCTCCCCAAATTAAGTAGGTCTATTGGGATACTGGTACTTGTTTTAGGTTTCCTTCTTTCCTTAGCTCATGCATATGTACTACTCCTGTATTTTTTTATTTGTTATGTTACATGTAGCACTATCTTGTATAAGTTTGGATTTGGATTTAGGGGGGGTTGTGTTTCGTTGTTGTTGCTTTCCTAAGATCAATGGATTTTTCCTGTTTTCTCTATCTAAATTTCATGCCATTGTAATTTGCTTCTTCTTTGCAGTACTGTTTCTTAGTTCTTAAATAAAACAAAGATTTGTACTCCAATTTTTTGGTGGCCAGCTTGATTCTTCATAGCTATTTAAAGTAGGTTGATAATATAACTTATCATGTCTTTAATTTATTATATATGTACATCGGTTGGTCAAAATTTAGGGTGTACAATTAATTAATATTAAACCACAAACCTGTAAGAACAAACACAATATAGATTTGTCATGATGATATTGTAAAAAACTTTAATCGCATGAATTAACTGTCTTATGAGGAATTTGTCTTAATCTAATATAAAGAGATGAACAATGAGCAACAGCTTCACTATTTAGGGCCAAGGTTTAATAATTAATCAGTGTTTTTTATGCTTTTGGGTTTCAACGACATCAATAAATGATGTTTATTTCTTGAAAAAAAATTAGCAACTGCAGGCATAGTGCTTGTATTTTGTCAAAACTCACGACAGAAGCCTATTATGAAATTTTGTAGGGAAAAAAAGGCAATTGTGCAGTGCACTGCTGCAAAATATTAGATTAGCGGAAAATAATTTACCAGTATACTTTGTAACATGCATTTTTCAGACCATCTGGTATAATACGAAGAAATAGGTACAAAGGATGCGGGGACAAATAATTTTGGAACTTCTGATAGTTGTCCGACGCTCCAACAAGTTGCTCATTAGTCACTACGCAATACCAGTATGACCAGTTTTCTACAATGTACCAGTATCATCAAAATCATGAAGATAAACAAAACACATGTTTGTTTCAAAATAATCAGGTCAACGCAGAGTTACATCCAAGCTCTCAAGCCGTGCTAACAGCAAAAGGAAGAATGATTGAACAAGCAATTTTAACCGGTAAAATGAAGCATAATGCAAATCCTCAAGTGATGGAAATGAATTGAAAAAGTAAATGAGAACAAACATATATAATTACCAACTAGTAAGATTTTCATGTTCCCTTAATAAGTTTATTTGTTCCACTAAATGAAACTTAAAATATTGGAGTTCAGGCTTCACAGATAGGCACATTAACAGCTCACTTGATTAATGAAAATATGAGGGAAAAACAAAACTGTTTTTTTGGAATTAAGCATCCAGGAAAAAGAAATGACAGGGAAAAAATAATATGCACATTGGCACAGACTATACATATATACATACCAAAGTTGAAATTTTTACCAGTTTTTTTTTCTAACTTTTTTCTCTGTTTTTTTTTTTAATTATTATGTTGTATCGCTTGCCTCCTCCCTTCTTTCAATACTCAAATCACTCTGAGCTACAGAACTCGTCCGAGCTGTTGCATCATGGTTGGCAAAGGAATTATTTCGTGATATGGCCCTCGACCTCGGTGTTCTCGGGTGGTAGTTTTTGAGACCGCCTTCTTCCTCATCGTCGCTTGGCACTCGACATTTCTCTCCTAATATGATAGTCTTTTTCCAGATCATATCCTCTCCAGGCTCGGCATGATCCTTTTTCTCCCTCCTGCTAGTTCGCATTATCTCAGGCAACTTTTTGCTGAGACTAATCGATAACCGTCTCTTAGACATTGATTTCGATGAAGAAGATGGCAACACAGCCGGTGGAATAGGCCCATGTGTCGCCACATCCGGTGTTAGCTCGACCACTACAGCTTCCTCCTTTTGAGGTGCACTCACATTGTTCTTGCTTACATTTTGTTGGAGTTCTAGCATTTGTGCTGTAGTGGCTTGGAACTCGGAATTGCGTCCCGGGATTTCTGGAGATGAATTGTTTGAACATGGCACTTTTTCTGGACTTTTTCGTTTTGGTTTCTTGTGACAAGACGAGCAAAGTGCAGAGATAATTGCAATCATAGCTGCGACACAGGCGACCGTGAAGGAGATGTTAATGGCATTGTGAACATACCGGTGGGAGCCATGATGTTGTAATAGTAGCCCAAGCCATCTTGCCATGCTTTCACCAATTTTAAAAACAAATATTGAAATTAAAAGAAAAGAAGAAAAGAAAAGGAAAAGAATGGATTTGTTCTTATTTTTATTCTTTTTTGTTATTTGGATTTTCGATTTTTTGTGTTAGATGGAAATGCCAGGAGGAGAGGAGAGTGTGCAAACCTGACACTGATTGATCGTGAGGTGCAATGTAACTTGGTTATTGCTCTTTACCTGTAAATTGCTAAATTTAGATTATAATTAGATTATTACAGAAGAGTGCATATAAGAATTGAAGTAATTCGTTGCACACCCATATAAGATTGCAATGACGAGTCAAAATTTTCAACAGATAGCCATACAATTAAATTAATGGAAATTAAGTTATACAATAATATTAATATAGTATTGTGGACATGTATGCATGAAGCCATTCAAGCATTCTTAAGAATATGCTATCAACACTGAAATTGCAATTTCCGTTTCCGTAGTAAAACAAAAGATAATATAGTATTATTTACAAGCAATATTTCGATTTAATTGAATCCAACAAATTTTCAAATTCATGAAACCCGTGCAATGCACCATACTTCTTCCATCTAACCAACCTAACATAAAGATCTATCATGTTTTCTCTATCAAAATCAGGAAGCTCTAGTAAAAATCTTACACACCTAAGCAAATAGACACCTGAATTCCTACAAAGCCGACTCAAATAGAGAAGCCGTGCATCCTCACTTTCAAATATGTACATTGAAAGTTCTTCAATACTCTCCAAAAAATTCAAAACAAACCTAGCTCCATCAATGGCCTTCTTTTTTGAAGTGGAATTGTTTCTCAAAAATACTGTATGAGTATTCCGAGAATAGAGAATTTCACCAGTAGCAGCATAGTGTAGCAGTAGTTCATACTCACTTTGATCCATGGAAGTATGGCTAGAAATTAGGATACCCAGAGGGATCTTACTATACATTAAATTTCTATCAAAAGAATGTCTCTCAAATTCTTTTATCCAGGTGGTTAAATTGGGTTTTTCAAACTCATCATTTTTTCTTATACTTAGCTTCTTAGTGCGGGCGATAAAAGAAGGCCTTTTGCTAGTGTTCTTGGCATTTCTAACCCAAGATTTAGATGAAAGGGATAGGTCTTCTGCAAAAGCAGTAACTTTGGATTTGTCTATTGGCCATAAATTCCAAGCTATATACTGGCATGCTGCACAGATCAACTTGGTTTCATCCATGGATTCGGTTAATATCTCGCCATGTATAAATTTAGAAATACAATCTTCACTGCCATCTCTGTGAAATAGTATGGCAGTTGCAAAGTAGTACCAACACGGAAAATTAATCACCATAGCCCTGCGAATTAAAAATAAGAGTCATCAAATTTCCTGAGGATTGTACCTCCTGCTCCAACTTTCTTCAAAAGCACTTATTCCTTATCTATGCAATATATTTACAAAAACATAGGCATAGTTTTCACGCTACTTGTAAAGAAGAAATACAATTTTATTTGCCTATAAAGAGACTTTACAGAACACTCCACAACATAGTGGGGTTATGAAACAAGAACTTCCATAGTACAATTATAAATCAAGAGGTTTCTAGTTGTACAAAACAACTGTTATTGCTAGCATAATAATTTGTCAGCAGGAGATATAACATCTGCTATACTGGTAATAGTAATTCCAATGCAATACTTAAAGTGAAATTCCTGTGTCTTGGATATCCATTTTGGGTGATAGTATATTTTGAACTGTAAGACCAATAACCAAAAGCAAAAATATCTTACCAGGCAGAGTCGCAATCTACTGTCTCGGCTGATGTTTCCTGGCCAATCTCAGAATTAATACAAGAAAATATTTCAAGGAATCTCACACAAGATATGGGTCCTGCTAGTACAGCAAGCAGCTCTCTGTTCTTGTCAGGAAAATATGTATATGTAGATGGGTAATTTAAACCAATTTCAGTTTGTACGCCCCACCTCAGTGGCCTCAATAAAACATCTAATATTGAGCATACAATAGCATTTTGAAGTTCCAAAATGGCGCCAATACCCCTGTTCAGAATAGAAAGGATATGAATGTATCAAAATAAGCTCACTGTATTTGGTCAAACATAGAAATTGATATCTTCATATTTTGTATGAACAATGCTGACCATTAATTGTTGCGACTTGTGAACTACTCAAGGGAGCCAAATTGAAATTTCATATATGTTGCAACTGAAAGAAATGAGACTGAGTGCTCATTATTGCATCAAACATGAACAATAACCTCCTCTTAAGAAGCAGCTGGTCCAACTTATCCAAATTAAATTGTTAACAAAAAAAGGATCATTAACAAAAGAGATAAATTTGATGCTGGAAAATGGTACCTACGTCTCAAAGAACCAAAAATGAAGCAAGGACCTGATCTCCATGAAGATAGATGGAGAAGAAATCAAGCACAAAATCAGACCTCGCCAAGCTGGCCGGTCATACATTTCATTTCTCAAGCAGATAAATGGCCGATGGATTGCTTCATTCAGAATTTCTGAAATTTCAGTTTTCAGACTTGATGGATAGAGATACCATAAACCAACCCTGACAACAAGAATTGTGAAATGAATATTTCTATTTTTACACAAATATATGAAGAAACACTTTTTTTTTTTGGTTAACTTCATCAGATGAAACTTGAAAGTATTAGTTGGAATAAACAGGTTCGAAGCTAAATAGTTGTTGTGGTGCTTGAGTTGCTATGTGGTACCAAACTATAGCCTTTCTGATATTGTGAAATTGATAGTTAAGCATAGTTAAATAGTAAGTCTAGGGTTTAATTGTAGTTAAATTCCTCATGGTACCGAGGATTTGTGGTACCAAAACTCTGGTTTCTTAAGGAAACTGGTAGGGGATACCCACTTTTGTTCAAAAAAAAAATAAACAGGTTCGAAGCCTGATAGATCCATACAGTACCAAAACATGTCTTAAGCATCCTTTGCTATCATTCACACGTGAGAGAAAACATACCTCAATGGAATTTCATTTCCAATTGGACATGCAACTTCAACCAAACTGTGCTTCAATTCTGAAATTGAAGACCTCATCTCAGCATCATCCAATTTAACTTCTCCATCCTTCCCTTCTTTGAATGGAGATGTTGAAACTGCCAGCTTTAGAATCGCATGCAACAAGGCATGCAAAATATCTTCCTCTGTGGGACATATATATATATCTCAAATCACAATCACTACATTCAATGTTAATTGAAGAATACAAGTTGAAATCAGACTGGCAAAGAAGAACATGAATACCACAACGCCCCTTCAATCTCCTAACAGCACCCGCACACAATCGAACAATCCCACAACAGTCCCTGTATGACACCGAGCTCCCGATTCGGACAAACCCTAACCCTGCCCTACCAGAACATAAACCCCGGCATGACACTGAGCCATTAAGTGCCGATACAAGTGTGCCGAGCACGCGTCTAATGCGGCCACTCAACACCTGCCAAAGACATCACAAACAGTTAACCCTCAGCAATCAATCATATTCACTGACAAATGAGCTTGTAGAGAAAGTGAAAGGTAGTAAGTACCGCGGTGGAGTCGAAGCACATAAGGGAGAGAGCGGCGTCTAAAACCCTAGACTCGGGCGGGTCATCGGCGGCGGCGGCGGGGGCGTCGGGGTTGAGGGAGGCGAGGAGGGAAGAGAGGCCGTCGGATGGAGAATCGGACGGCTGGAGATCGGAGAGCAGTCGGGAGAACAGCCGCGCTATTTCCGGCAAGTCGTCCATCGGAGACCGACCGCCGGAGTGAAAGAATGAGAAATGGCGGGAGAGTGAATTAATTGGGTACTGGTACCAAAAGCCAGGTTAAGTTGGCGTGCTTATCCTCTGTACTGCGCAGCAAATCAACGATTTGGATTATAGGTGGGTTTTCTGAGATTGAGTTGCACGAATCTTAAAGCAGATCCATTGGTTGGAATACTGCGCAGTAAAGGATATGAATTGGTTAAGCTGGCGTCTCAGGTTTTCGCTGGGGAGTCTGGAGATTAGCGCTGGCGCGAATCGCCAAGATCAATTAGGCCCCGTTCTTTTTCACGGTTTCGGATAGCATTTACAAAATTACGACCGTGGCTTGCTGTATTCCAAATGGCAGAAGCCACAGCCAAAAAAATCAAGTCCGAGAGGATTTTATAAAAACCAAGTTTTGAGCTCAATTTTGCTTGTATTTACATCGATTTGTGTGCTAAACCAGGGTTTTTAGTAGTTTCCTCCTTAATCACCGAACACTCCATAGCTTTTTTTAAATTATGTCCCCGGCTTCCTTTCTAAAGCCATGAAAACGAACATGCCCTTAATGACTTGTTTGTTTTGTGTCTTGCTTGCTTTATTTTCATTTCGTCTTGTTAGAAATTTTATGGCGTAAGAAAAATACGAAAATTCCAACAACTATACAGATTTAGTGTATGAGGCCCCTGGCTATAAATTTAATTATAACCGTTAGAGAAATTTGATTTTTCCGTTATATGTGTCAATCGATAAAACTTTAAATAAAATTTATAGTATGTTGCTACGTAGATACTAAAAGAACGTCAAAATCAATACCACATGGGTTAGTTATAAATAAATGAATTGATACTTGCATTAACTCATTTAATATGCAATGTATTTTGTATAGTATATAAAATACACTGCACAAAATAATTAGCATAATAAAACTATTAGTGTGAATAACAACTCAATTAATATAAATACTTGTACATATTATAGTATCAATTTATAATATTTTTTAAATGTATAAAGGTCAAACTACCAAATCATATTTGTTGATCAACATAATATAGTTTTATAAGCTTGAGGGGTCGTCGATTTTTTTCGGCCAAGGGTGCGCCCGGGCCCCCTGACCCGCCTCTTGGTTCTGCCCCTAACTATCAAGAATAAAATAGAGTAATACCTAGCATCTATAGAATGTTTGTCAATAGCGTCCATAGATTACAAAATAGGATGTATTGTTACAAAATTGGATGTATTTGTTATATTTTGGATGTGTTTATGGACGTATGGACGTCCTTTCAATGGGCGCAAGATGTTTCTCAATAAAATACTTTGATTAGAATGGTTCTGCCCTTCTAGATTGATTAGAATGGTTTTAGGAATTAGGATTGAAAAACGTTTTTGTCTCATCTAAAAAAAATAAGAAATCTTAATATTATCTTTATCTGTAAATAAATCTGAAAACTATGCCTATCTACCGGTATGTGAACGGCCGTCTAAATCGTTGCGTTTGGCCTAGTGTTGAATTGAGGGAGGGTGTGCACTGTGCAAAAATACAAGTGGCAAAAATAAATAAATGTGAAGTGTGGAAGGATTAATAAAATAATAATGGATGCAGATGTATTGATATTAGATATCTAAACAGATACTATAGTTATTAATCAATGTAGAATTTATTTAAATCAAAATACTTACAAGTAATTTGAAACATTAACATATTAATCAACATATTAATCTGAAGATAAGCTGAATAATACAAATTATTAAATTAAATCTGTTTGAATCAATATTAAATGATTTAACATTACTTTGAAATTGCGCAAAGAACACGCGAATGCGAGAAAAAAGGAGTGATCGAGGAACAAATAAATTAAGAGGAAAGTCTGTTTTTGCTCCCCTCAACTATTGCATTTGGTTTAAATTGCCCCTCAAACTTTTTTTGGTTCAAATTGCCCCCCAAACTATTTGATTTGGTTCAAAGTGCCCCCTACCGTTAGTCACTGTTAACTTCTCCGTCAATTTCTGTTACTGCTTCACCTATGATGCTTTCTTCTTCTTCACAATTTACTCCTTTCCCGCTAAAAGATGAGGAATCATATCGATCAAGGTCAGAGTCTCAGGGATGTGCAGATTGACTAAACCTGGAGACCTCTCCTTCGATCTTTGTGGCTCTGCTTTGATCTCTATGGCCAACTCTATAATTTTACCAGCAGTTCTAGCATTTGGGCCAACCTTAAGTCATTGTACGAAACTGTGAAGGTATTGGGAATGAATGCAAGGAGGTTTGCAAAGAACCTGCCCGTCTTTCCGGCAGCTACTAGCCTACAATGTCGTAAACAGTTGGTGATAATTGGGCTTGAATTTGATTTGGATGCTGGAAGTTGAGACTTATCTTGCGTTACCTTTTTAATTCATAAAAGCGAACAAAAAAATGAAGTACATTAATTAAATATTGTGCTATGATAGGTGTCGTATTTGTCTATTTGATTTACAAGAGGAGACTCGTCACTTGTGATTGTGAGTTTGGACATTATTTTTTTATGTTAGTTCGAACGTTTTTTTTTTTTTTTCTTTTATAATGTTTTTATGTTTTGCCTTCTCCGATATTTGTTGGGAAAAAGCAAAAATGGAGAAGAAGAAGAACGGAATGAGCATAAGTTAACAGCGGTGGGCACCTAGGCCGAATTTTTTTAATAATAATTAAATAGGAAATCAAAATTAAATAAATAGGTCTTTCGGAGATGAATTTAGAGATATAGGTTGGTTCGTATTCAATGTGCCGACCCACAAACACGGTCTCCCATAAACTCACGGGATTTCAAAAAAAGGGTGGGACGGCATATGAAGCACGGACCCAGAAAAGGTGGGCCGGTGTTCACTTCACCGTACACCTAAAAAGGTGGGCCGGCATTCGGTATACGGACCCATAAGCTGGGTCTGTGAAACAAACACGGGCCCACAATTATTGCTCCCCCCGTGAATCCCTTCCCCTCCACCTTCCCTTTCCCCTCCACCTTCCCTTTCCCCTCCATTCCCGACAGCTCCCAAAAAAAAAAAACACCATTCAAACCCTTCCGCCTACCCTCCTGCCCCCTGCCCACACTTCCAACCCCACTCGTCCCCGCCCCCCGACAGCAGTGACAGCAGCACACCCCGGAAGTGAGGTGTCACGATCGACGCCGCCCCCACCCCGACCAATTCGGGCTCTCGCCCCCGGCATGGCTCAACAGTGATAGCAGCACACCCCGGAGGTGAGGTGTCACGGTCGACGCCGCCCCCACCCCGACCAGGTCGCGCTCCCGCCCCCGGCATGGCTCAGCCCTCAGGTGAAAATAATTTTTTTTTGACGATCTTGCATTCCAACTTGTAAATTATAGACCAACATATCAATCAAATGTATTATACAAGTTGTATGGTAAATTCATAATTGGCATGTAACATGTATAGTAAATTCTTCAATTTGAGTGCGCGATGCGTAATTTTTTTTGTAGAATTAATGACATATTTGATTAATCAGTGAAAATATTTATACAAAGCAAAACACAATTTAAATATACAATCAGATATCAAATTGAGAACAAGTACGTGAAAAAAAGTGTCTACACAAAGTTAAAAAAATATTTAATATGTACAAAAATATTGTTTACACAAAATAAAAAAAAGTTTAATACGAAAATTTAAGAAAGTTTTTATACAACATATAAAAAAAAGTGTTTACACAAAATATCAAAAATGTTTGATATGATAAAAAAAATGTTTATGTAACATATGAAAAAGTGTTTACACTTCACACTATATAAAAAAACATTTCATAGGAACAAAAAAGTGTTTATACAATATTTTAAAAAGTGTTAACACAAATTATAAAAATGTTTAACATAAACAAAAAAAAGCGTTTACACGACATATTAGAATGTGTTTTCATAAAATATAAAAAAATATTTAATATTACTCAAGAAAGTGTTTACTCAAAATATCAAATAGTGTTCTATTAAATAAAAAAATTTGTAAACCAAAAAATTATTGACCCCAATCATGCACCCCCAAAGTCTGTAGAGCATCAAATTGTGGGCCCGTGTTTGTTTCACAGACCCAGCTTGTGGGTCCGTATACCAAATGCCGGCCCACCTTTTTGGGTGTACGGTGAAGTGAACACCGGCCCACCTCTTTTGGGTCCGTGCTTCATATGCCGTCCCACCCTTTTTTTGAAATCCCGTGAATTTATGGGAGACCGTGTTGTGGGCCAGCACATTGAATACGGACCAACCTATATCCCTAAATTCATCTCCGAAATATCTATTTATTTAATTTTGATTTCCTATTTAATTATTATTAAAAAATTCGGGCACCTAGGGAGCAATTTGAACCAAATCAAATAGTTTGGGGGGCAATTTGAACTAAAAAATAGTTTAGGAGGCAATTTGAACCAAATGCAATAGTTGAGGGGGCAAAAATAGACTTTCCTCATAAATTAATATTATTTGTATTTTATTTTGATCGCATAATGATTCAGATTAAATTTATAATATTTCATCAATTTTAATCTCATCATATTTTAAATTTAAATCAATTCTTTTTTTTTTTTTTTTTTGGGTATTGATTATGTGTCCTCGAGCATATTTCATATTTATAAGAACCGTAATTTGACCGGAGACCCACCCTCAACTTGTCTTAAAACCTTTTCTTCCTTCACGTCATATTTTAATGTTGTGATCAAAGTTCAATTAGAGCAGGTGTGTATATACCCTCCGTTTGACAAGCGTAGTAAATTTAAGCGGAGTAAAACACTAAATCACCTTAAAGCAGTGGTGTTTGGTAGTAGTAAAATAAATAGATGAAGTAAAGTTGGTAGAATGTGTAAAAGATATGAAAAGTTACACCTATATAGCTACGTTAACTTACTACACCTTAAATCACTTCCATTTAGTGACTTAAAGCACCTTAAATCACCTTACTACAGTTTTGCTACGCTACCAAATGGGGTGATAAAATAGAGAAATTCTTTGTCCCCTTAAATGTTTCCCACCAAGATTTTATTAAGATTCTAGTTTGAATCAGATTCTCACTAATTACATATTTATTTTGACTCTAAAAGTCGGGTCCCACCACTTAATAGTCAAATTTGTTGTATTATACCGTTATTGTATATACTGTCTGTGCAAATATGGTGTTCATATCTATCCGTCAGGGTGTTCATACCTCTCCCCATGAGGTGTTCATAGTCGACGTAATATGTGTTCATACCTACCCATCGAAGATTCAGTGTGAGCCGTCCAAGATTTCACGTTCTAGTGAATGACCGTCCGTCTAAACTTGAGTGCTCATATAATATTTTGTCGGGTGTTCATGCCTTATGTACAAGAATGTGTAATGATTGGAGACATTTAATTTTTTCTTGGTCACGGTTAGCATGCCCCTATAAAATAAAAGTATGACTAATTTAGTACTGAAGTCACGATCAAATCTGTTTTTGAAATCCGGTACGACCATATCTGATTAAACAATTCTTAATTAGATTCTTATTGACGTGTGACATATATAAACTTGACCTCAACCCAACATGTCTAACAATAAAATTCACTTTCCACACAAATTAATACAACAAGCGTTTTCAGTCTTCACACAGCAGATCACACATGGCCGTGTCAGCTCAGAGTGGACTGTATCGTCTCACCGGTGGCCTTCCGACCCGGCCAGCAGCGGCGGGAAAACGATGGGCATGCACTGCTGCCTTTGGGCATCCGATGATCGTAGTACGGTGCGTCCCGAACGGACAATCGGAACGTACCGGACCCGTGCCGCCGCCTCTGGACTCGACAACTGAGTTTGACAAGAAGCAATTCAGGCATGATTTTGCAAGGAGTGAGAATTACAACAGGAAGGGGTTTGGACATGAGGAGGCCGCTCTTGCTCTCGTGGACAATGAATTTAACAGTAATTTGTCTTTTCTTTTTAATTTCTATGGATCGATCAAGCAACCTTTTTATATTTAAATCGAGCGGTTCTGATCCAACATGTTTCTTTATTTGTATCAATAGATATATCGTGACCATTCGATTATGAAAAATGAACGGCCCATATTTCATCCAATGCATAGCAGAATTAGCCTATTTTTTTTTATACTCTTTAATTTCTTCTAATTCGTATCCCTTAGAATGCATTGATTTGTTTAAAAAATTCAACTTAATTGACCAAAACAAACTTTAAATTCGCTGAAAATCTAAAAACCTTTAATACTTGTTAATGGTAGGCGATATGATAAAGATATTAAGAGAGAAGGGCAACGAGTACACATGGGGAGATGTGACAGTGAAGCTGGCAAAGGCCTATGGTTTCTGTTACGGGGTCGAACGGGCAATTCGGATGGCTTACGAGGCAACGAAGCAGTTCCCGGAGAAGACGATCTGGATAACCAATGAGATCATCCACAACCCTACTGTAAACAAGGTAGGTAGTTAATTAATTGTTTGGTTCTTGAATATTGATGGTCTGACTAGGAATGATGGCAATGATATATATAGAGGTGGCAAATCGGGCGGGCTGGTCAGGTTTGGGTTCTGGTCGGGAGTGTCGAGTCAGTTTGACCTTCTAGAAGATCTCAAGTTGGATTGGGTCGGGTGATGGGTGGGCCCGGCCGGGTCAATTTTGATATCAACCTTTTTTGGATCTTATATTGATTTCAGTTTGATTGCATGATGTTTGATCTCTGATCGGGTCGGATTCGGACGGATTAGGTCAGGTCGGATCAGTTTGACTTTCTGAAAAGTACGGGTCGGGTCGGATTTGGGTCGGGTTGGGTTGTGCCACCTCTAGATATATACATGTTATGCTTTGATTTGTCGAAACAAACCCGGCATTTCCTGACTTCTGTAACTAGCTCAGTATATGATCCTTATGGTTCTAACTTGTAATTCTTCTTTTCTTATCCCCAAATTGGACTGTTATAATACTGAGCTTGATATGTTAGCATCTGGGCACTCCCTGTTCTATTTGTAGTAATGGTGTTTGTATATATGTATTGGGTGGCAGAGATTGGATGAGATGGAAGTGAAGAATATTCCGGTAGAAGAAGGGAAGAAAGATTTCGACGTTGTCGACAATGGCGATGCTGTCATTTTGCCCGCTTTCGGAGCTGCTGTGATGAAATGTACACTTTGAGCCAGAAACAAGGTCAGATTGTTGACACCACTTGCCCTTATGTTACTAAGTAAGATTTCTTCCCTCCCTGGTAGTTCAAAGTTCGAATGTATATATATATCCTTACTCCTAATAAAAGGAGATTGGATTTTAATTTTGACATGAAAGTTCTATCTTCCAAAAAAAAAAAAAAACATCAGCTATTGATTGTTTACTTTATCACCACCGTTGACGTATATTAATGTCCCGGCCCATTAAAATTTAAGACATATATTAGTTTATTCACAAGAGATGAGTTTTTGGCCCTTTGTTAATTATAAAATATAATAATTTCAGCCCAAAGCAAGGCATGTACTCTTTACTAGTTGACTATAAAATAGCATTTAGTTGATTTGATTATAATGCTTACACAGGTCTGGAACATGGTAGAAAAGCACAAGAAGGGTGCTTATACTTCAATCATTCATGGTAAATATTCACATGAAGAGACTGTTGCCACTGCCTCTAATGCTGGAAAGTACCTTATCGTCAAGAACATGGCTGAGGTATCATCTTGATCAGTACTTGAATTTTTTTGTATGAAGAATACCTCAATAATATTGGAAGAACAATTGATTTACTGACAGTTGATTAAATGCAGGCAACATATGTATGCGACTACATTCTTGGAGGTAAACTGGATGGTTCAAGTTCGACGAAAGAGAAGTTCCTCGAGGTACTAAATAACCTCCAGTTAATTATCATTGGTATAAATATTATACGGTATAATATCTTAGATATATCATTTATTTGCTTTTACTAAATTTAAATAGAGAAATTAATAACGATCGATCAATGTGAACCTTGTTGTAGAAATTCAAGAATGCTATGTCTTTTGGGTTAGACCCTGATGTTGATCTGGTAAAAGTTGGAGTTGCTAATCAAACCACAATGCTGAAGGGAGAAACTGAAGAAATAGGTATATATGTTTTTATCATTCAATCAGTGTATAACAATGTATGATTTGATAAAATCCTCTCTTTCATATATGTATGTAGTGTTGTGACAAAACCCGTCTGACCCCCGACCCGCCCCCCCGACCCTTGCCCTTCGCCCGTGCGGACCCGCCCGTGCGGGGATTCAGACGGGTCGGCCGGGTCCGACGGGTCAAGGGTAAGGGCGGGTAAGGGTCCGGGTTTTGGACCTCACCCCCCGTAACCCGCCCGCCCGTCTAAACCCGTGCTCGCCCTTACCCGTTACCCGCCCTTACCCGCCCTTCTCGCCCGTCGGACCCGTGCCCGTGCCCGCCCGTCGAACCCGTGCCCGTGCCCGTGCCCGCCCGTCGCCCGTCGGACCCGTTCCGTGCCCGCCCTTCGGACCCGACCCGACCCGCCCTTCGGACCCGACCTCACCCGCCCTTCGGACCCGACCCGCCCCCCCGACCCGCCCTTCGGACCCGTCTGACACCACCCCGCTCCCACTCCCACCGTCCGCACGCCTCGGTCCGCGCGACCCGCCTGTCCGACCCGCCCCACCCCCCGGACCCGCCCCCCCGACCCGCCGCACCAGCCGCACCCGCGCGAACTCCGCCCCCCCGACCCGGCCGACCCGTGCGACCCGCCCGACCCGTCTGACACATTTTTTGAACTGTTGGAATCCAACGGTTGGATTTTTGAATGTCCCCCCCCCCCCCCCCAATTCACACCTATAAATACACCCATACATTCAACACTCATTTTTCACAAACAAACTATCAAATTCTCTCAATCTCTCACTCAATACTCTCTCAATCTCTTGCATAAATCAATTCTAGTTTTATTTTTACATTCTAATTTATATTTATTATTTCCAAAATTCCAAAAAACTAGCATATTTATTTTATTACAATCTCTTGCATTAGTCAATCCGATACTCGCCTCGCCGGCATTTCCGCAAAAATTCGGAGGTACGTTCTATTTGTATTATTTTTTTATAACATTATTAGAATACTATAATTTGATTTATGCAATTACACAATTATTTTAAATCGGATTTGGCAACATATGATAAAATTGTACTCAAAATAATTGTATTATTTATTTCTTTTATATTTTTTTCATTACTTGTAAAATAATTTCAATTTTTCAAAAATTGTAGTTTTATCATAAAGTTGTAGTCAAAATATTTTATTCTTTTATGATAAATTTTTTCATACACAATTAGTTTAATTCGGTTATTTTTATATTTCGTTTTGCTTTACATAACTTAAATCCGTTTTTTTTTTCCTTATTGTAGTGAGAAATGACAACTCCACCACATGACTATTCTTACCCGACGGCCCCGTCACCCAATCCCGTAACCGACACGATCCAACAATTAAGTGATCAATTGTTCGGTGGTCCCACTTATCCGCAAACTACCTATGAGACGGACTACACACATCATACCGTCGGAAGTGCCGCGGGGAGTTCTAGCACATTTGCTCCTCCAACCATCGGCGGAAGTTCCGATCGATATCCCGAAATCCAAACAATAGAGGAAGAGCCGGAAGCAAGCACGCCACCGGGGCCGAGAAAAAGAAGGAACCCCCGCCCGAAGTACAACGCACATTGGTGGCGTTACTTCGAGCAAACCATCGACCCGGCGACCGGCAAGTGCGTAAGCGCACGGTGCAAGGTAAAAAGTTGCAAATCTAGTTTTACTTATGATGATAATAATAGTTCTATGGGTAGACATGCCGCACGACATATCACCAACGGTGAACAACCACAAGAACAACCCGATAATACACTTGTCCAAACCCAAATTAATCCGGATGGTACACGAACTCACCAAAAATATGACGAAAAAAAAATGTTAAGTGAGTTTGCACGGTATATTACCCACAAGGAACAACCAATTAGTATGAGCGGTTGTTTGAGTTTTGCTCGTTTAGTTATTAGAGGTTGCGCTCAACCATTTTACAAACCATTTTATTATAGGAAAATGTCAAACGAAATTAAAGAACAATTTACTTACCGCAAAAATGAATTGATTGCCATATTTGCAACCGCACCATTTAAAGTAGCACTCACGTCCGATATTTGGACCGCCGGTAAACATGGTTTATCTTATATTTGTGTTACCGCACATTACATTGATGATAATTGGAAATTGCAAAAAAGAGTACTAAGTTTTCGGATTATAGAATACCCGCACACCGGCGAAGTAGTTTTTAATGCAATTTTGGGTGTTATGAATGAATTTAAATTGAAAAATGATCTCCAAAATAAAGTTTTCTCAATTTCTTTTGATAATGCTAGTAATAATGGTAAGGCCATAGAATATTTTTTGCGTTCATTATCTCCAATTGCGAATGGAGCTTTCTTTCACCAAAAATGTGCATGTCATGTTTTAAACCTCACCGTTAAGGCGGGACTTAAAACGTCCGGTGCTAATGATTTAATAACAAAATTTAAGAAGGCGGTAACTCATATTTTTACTAACGGCATTAGAAAACAAAGATTTCATGATATGTGTAGTAGAATGCAATTTACTAAATTAAGAGTGCCATGGGACGTAGATACCCGTTGGAACTCAACTTATAGAATGTTGAAACGGTGTTTTCCTTACGCACATGCTATTAATGCAATTTTGAATGAGACGCCCGAGGGTATGGAATTAGCTCTCTCGTCGGGTGAATGGGATCAATTGAACAAATTAATGAAATTTCTTGAAGTATTCTTCAAAGCGACGTTAGCATTGTCTTGCTCGTATAAACCGACCGCGCATGAGTTGCTTCACCACCTCTTACGAATCTCCCAAGTATATCATGAAATGAAAGGTACATTTTTAATTTCATATTTTTTATCAATTTCGGTTTTCTTATTAATTTCGGTTTTATATTAATTTGGTTTTTTAATTTAATTTTGATTTTTTAATTCGATTTTTTTTCTTAGTTCTCGAAGACACCGACGCTTCTCTCGCTCCAATCGTAGGAGCCATGAAGGAGAAGTTTCTCAAATATTGGGAAGCCGTACCACCCCTCACGATTGTTGCAAATTGTCTCCATCCGACATACAAGAAGGTCTACACGGTAAGAATGCTACGAAAGTACTACACTAATTTGGATATTACGAACACAAATGTGGATCAAACCGTGAGCCAAGCGATTGAAGGGTTGTTTAACGCATACAACGCCCAAGTGAATGTCCAACAACCGACTTCTACAAGTCAAATCTCGCGGTACATTTTTTTATTTCCGATTTATTTAATTAATTTCGGTTTTTTTTAATTCAATTCGGTTTTCTTAATTTAAATTGGATTTTTAAACTTTATTTCGGATTTTTAAATTTGAATCCGATTTTAATTAATTCGGATTTTTTTAATTTCATTCGATTTTTTATTTCTTAAATTTTCATAGGACCCAATCGGGCGAAGGATTATTGTCAATATTGGAGGACGATGGTTTGGATAGTATTATGTACAACGCCTCCAACGATTTACAAGTCTTTTTTTCCGTAAAGGGAACACCGGAGGGAACTGATGTTCTTGATTATTGGAAGGAAAACAAAAATGTTTTTCCAACTTTATATACTATGGCGCGGGACATATTTGCCGTTCCCGTTTCAACCGTGCCCTCCGAATCTTGTTTTAGTTCGGCAAATCGGATTCTTACCGATAAAAGGTAAATGCCTATATTTTTTTTTACATCTACACGATTTTTTTATTCATTTTAAATCACATTTTTTCTTTTACTTACTACATTTGTTTTTTAATGATATTAGAAGCAAGTTGGGTCCAAAGGTTTTTGAGCGACTCGTATGCCTCAAGGATTGGATTGATGCGGAAAATCGTGAGCAATATAAGGAAATAGAAGCATCTTTATCCGGCGCCGAAACTCAAGGGAGCGAGGAGCCGCCCTCAGATGATGAATGCGAACCCGAAGAAGAGACCGGCCAATGGTATATGAGATCGGTCAACTAAAAAGGTAGTTTCGGTTTCGGTACGAACTCTACACACTATTCTATTTTCTTTTCGTTTTTCCAATTTATTAAACATTTTCTTACTTTTATAAATATTTACTAACATTTTTAAAAAAGTTAGAACTCCGCCTATGTTATTTTATAATATCATAACATAGCCGGTCCCAAGCCCGGAATAAAGGAGGAGGGTAACTTTTTTTAAACAAATCAAATTAAAAAAAATTTGTTTTTTTAAAATTAAAGTTTCGGATTTTTTTTAAAAAATTGGTTTTAAAACATATTTGGTTTAAAAAAACTTTGTTTTGAAGAACTTTGTTTTAAAGAACTTTGTTTTAAAGAACTTTGTTTTAAAAAAATTTGTTTTAAACAAAACTTTGTTTTAAAAAGATTTCGGATTTTTAAGTTTCCGATTTTTTGAAAAATGCTTTGTTTTGAAAAAAAAAATTTGCTTCGGATTTAAAAAAAAAAATACTTTGTTTCTAAAAACTTTGTTTAAAAAAACGTTTGTTTTAAAATAACTTCGTTTTTATCGTTTCGGATTTTTAAAGTTTCGGGTTTTAACGTTCTTCGGAGTTCGGATTCTAAAAAAAATTTGTTTTAAAATTTATTTCGTTTTTTTTTTGTGTTTTTAAAAATATTATGTTTTAAAAAATTATTTTAAACATTTTCTAAAAAAATGTTAAAAAAAAAAACACGCCGGAATCCGCTCGAAAACGTCGGAAAATGTCGGAAACCGCCGGCGATCCGCCCGAAGCCGCACGACCGCACTCGCCCCCCACCCGCCCCCCGCCCGCCCTTGCCCGCCCGTGCCCGACCTCGCCCGAAGGGCGAGGCGCGGGTAAGGGCATGGGTTTTTCCCCAAACCCGCCGGACCCTTCGCCCGTCGGACCCTTCGCCCGTCGGACCCTTCGCCCGTCGGACCCGTCGCCCGCCGGACCCTTCGCCCGTGGGACCCTTACCCGCCCTTTTGTCACAACACTATATGTATGCTATGGAAATCGATCAGGAAAGTTGTTAGAGAGGACAATGATGCAAAAATATGGAGTGGAGAATGTAAACAACCACTTCATTAGCTTCAATACCATCTGTAATGCTACTCAGGTATACATGTCAATTCTCGCAAAAGGCATAATTTGTTTTAATTAGAGGTGGCAAATCGGGCAGGCGGGTTCGAGTTCGGGTCGGGTCAGTGTGACCTTCTAGAAGATCTCGGGTCGGGTCGGGTCGGATGATGGGCAGGCCGGGTCGAAATTTTGATATCGACCTTTTTTGGATCTTATATTGATTTCAGTTTGATTGCATGATGTTTGATCTCAGGTCGGGTCGGGTTCAGTCGGATCGGATCGGATCAGGTCAGGTCAGTTTGACTTTCGGAAAAATGCGGGTCGGGTCGGGTCGGGCGGGTTTCCCAGGTTGGGTCGGGTTCTGCCACCTCTAGTTTTAATAAATGGTTGAGAATAAAAATTCTCATATTATTTGTTAGTGATGTCGGTATGACTGCAGGAGCGGCAAGATGCCATGTACAACCTTGTGAAGGAGAGAGTGGATATGATACTGGTAGTTGGAGGATGGAACTCCAGTAACACATCTCATCTCCAGGAGATCGGTGAGCTGAGCGGCATCCCAACTTACTGGATTGATGGTGAAGTCAGGATTGGACCTGGCAACAAGATCAGCTATAAGCTCAGCGTACGTAATTAATTAATTAAGCTCTTCACCTAAAAGATCTCACAAGTACCGAACATCGATCTTTTGCCATTTTATCTTTTTCCTTTTTTTCTATGAAATTTCTAAGTATATCTGCATATATATAACACCTGATCTCATGTCATTGATATAGAGAAATTCTAAGAAATCCTAATGTATATACTTTGTAAGTAAAGCATTTAGCAAACATGACAATAACAATGTTAACAGATTTAGGCATATTTAGCTAGCTCTCATCCAGTCCTAATCACTTATAAAAAGATATTTTAGATACTATTTATTTGGTTCTGTCAAACATGAGAAAAATGACTGGTTGTTCGAAGATATTTGCGAAACTCCCACATCTTAGAACTACGAAACTGTCATCACATTCACAGCATGGAGAGGTGGTCGAGAAGGCGAATTGGCTACCTACTGGTCCCATCACAATTGGTGTAACTTCAGGTGCCTCCACTCCTGATAAGGTCAGTAGTTGTGCAAATTGAACAGGTTAATTACAGATTTGTAATTTTTTTCAAATTTTTGAATTATTTTGCCAGTATGCTTTTTCTTGATAACTATAGGTGGTGGAGGCGGCTTTGGACAAAGTGCTTGAGATCAAGAGTGTAGAACATTGACAGCTTCTGTAAACATTTTCTTGGAATACATGGTGTTTTGTGGTATCAAATACCAATAATGTGATACTAATAATACTGAACTTTAGGATTCATGTAAAAGCTTTGTCTTGATTATAATTGTGCTGTACTTTCCAGATATTATTAATGATGTAATAAAGTTTTCTTCAGTGATTAATATCTGTGGCAGTAATTAATTGCTGTTGTTCAAACCCAATTTGCTCAGATAAAACCCTGGTTCATAAGCTTCTTTGATGTTGTCTCTCATTGAATTGGGAAACCAGCTACAAGTGTAAACACAATTGTCGACTTAGTCTGATCATACTGCTAGAGAAAATTTTTTTTGTCTATCCCTAAAAAAAAAAAAAATCTTAATACTATCCCTCTTTTGAAACAAATCTCGAAACTATCTCTATTTTACTTGCGGTCACGGTCACAATTCAATGTGACCGCAGCAGTCAGAAACATTGTCTGATTGCAGCTGTCTTCGGTCAGACAGAGTCTAACCAATTTTTACACAATTATTCCGAACTAACCGTTGTGGTCACTTTGACTTGTGACCATGGCCGCCGGTAAAATAGGGATAGTTTTGAGATTTGTTTGAAAAGAGAGATAGTATTAAGATTTGTTTTTATTTTAGGGATAGACAAAAAAAATTTTCTACTGCTAGATACCAAACTTAGCCTGAACCCAAAGCCAAACCTGATTCCTTAAAACTCTTTTCATTAATTCTATTAGATGAAAGTGAATGGGGGTAGTATTGGTTTTTCAAGACCGCAACTATTACGAACTGGCAAGTTTACTACTGAGATACATCAGTTGGAGATTTTGCATCTTGACCCGAACTGGAGAATTTGGGGATTTTTACAAACCAATTCTGAATTGTCAAGGTTTTTAACAAAACCTGCAAAGAATCTCTATGCAAAAGAACGGTTGCATATTACTGATAGGTATTGGTCAAACCATGAACAGCAGAAAATTAGCAAGCCATCATGCATTTTCAAACAAAGGTTGGTAACAAAATTATTATTCAGCCACATCAAACGGCCAACATTTTCCAAATTCATCATTCAAAATTCAAAACCAACATGTTGTTTTCTAATATTTATCTGATCTGAATGGAGTTTGGTTACATTAACAGTAAAGGTGTAAAAAAACAGCTGAACTATCCCGTAAAACAAGTAGGTTTCATTTTGGCCCTTGCTGGGAAGGGGCCTCCTTGTTGCCCGTTCCCTTGGATCCTGACATGGCGGCCGCCGCGGCAGCTGCAGCAGCAGCAGCGGTCCCTACCTTGACTCCACCAGCAGCCTTCATTGCACCAGCAACCTTAGCAAAGACGGCTACACTTCCGACAAGCATGGCCCGCATAGCTACCATTGGATTTACTGCCATCGTTCTGTAATCTGTCCCAATTTATGGCAAAAAATGGTCATAAGCAAGATTCACTATATAGAAGTATAGAACAGAAAGACAACCCCATAATATGCAAATATGCCCCCGTATATACATATATATAGTGACTCCAAGAAAAGCCCATACAATTTTTGGAGTTATTCCAATAAGGTGTCTATCATAGGTTACTAAATGGTTAAAACTGCCAGTACAGCTGAAATACTAACATGATAAAATCTTTAAAAGCTAAATTCACTACTCAAGGCTTAATTGATTTATGAATCCCAGTACTTCAATACTTCATTGATTTCATATGCTGTTTTCAGTATTAAAATAACATGTAAAATACAATTAATTAGATTTAAAGATGGACAGTGTTGCTGACTATAGGAAGACTGAATTTATCATTATCAACAGTCAACTATATTAGAAAGGGGTCCGTCCGAGTAGCTGCTGCACTTGCCGACAGAGCAAATGACTTAAAACCTAAAGACATCGATATACCAGTGCTGAATTTTACCATTTAATATCGTATTTATATTCAAAATATTGAAAAAGTAGGACCTTTTTTCTCATAATCTGGTTTAGGTCAAGAAGGCTTGCAAGTATAACTGCAACCCAAGGCCTAGTTTGAGAAGCAGTACTGACTACTGATAAAACTAAAAGAATGTGATACTGTTCCTTCTCGAGTTTTGACAGATAGCACAAACCAATAGAAAAAAAAAAAAAAAAAAAAAACAGTTGGTATGGTAATTATCAGTACAGAGTTAACCAACAATTTCCCTTTTCATTGTTCAGTTTTTGTCATATCTACTGAAGTTCAGAACTGAATCTGTAGGTGAAATGATACTATGTTCATGAATTAATCAAGGAAATCGGTTTTCTGTGAAGGTTTTCTTTCTTTTTTTCCAAATTAATCAGACAATTTTCATACTTGATAGCAGAAACAAGATTAATTAGGCTCAATTAGGAACATTCTTATCCAACAACCATTAAACAAACCCATACATTAAGAAAGTGTCCCAATTATAAGGGCATTTTACATGCAGAAACTTAGTTTTAACAACAACAATATAAAACCTTCGACCCATGGATTACTTTCCAGACTGAAACACAAATAGTAAATACCCAACAACAAGAACCTTTCTTTCCGGTTGAATTCCACAGAACCCAACTCCCAATTTCAATGACAGAACAAACCAACTAACAAGAAACCTTGGGGGTCGAATAACCTTTCTCACACCACCAAACTCTATTGACTTCAGCAAATCAGAAGCTTTCTGAGAGGGGAATAAGAATAACCTGGCAACGGAGTTGAATCAGTTCAGTTCAGGGCGAGCTCAGACAGACACAGAGATTGAGACAATTCCCCGGCGCCGAATCTTCTCTTCTTCTTATTCGCCCTTTTTCCCTTCTTAGATGTTTGTGGAGAAAAGAAGAAATGAAATGGTCGCTGACATGTGGGGCCACGAATGTCGGGTTTAGTTCATCCAAGAGGTTGATTTAGATCCTCCGCGGCCAATTTGGAACGGATTTATAGGTAGCAGCCTAGCAGGTTGCTGCTACAGTGCTAAAGAACATCTGCATCGGGCTATCAAACCGTAGTATCAAAACGCGATTTGATATTCCCTCATCGATGTACGACTATCAGTCTAATATCAATAACAAAATCAGATAGCTACCTAAATTAGATAGTCTATTAAATCAATCGAAACGAGCGACTCTTACCCCAAATTAACACAGTAATTTTATTTATTTATTTATTTATAGAATAACAGTAGGTATTGCATTAATCAAACTAAATTAGCATTACATGACTATAATAGTGTAGGGCCCACGAATGGGCAAAAACATAGGCCAACGAGTGGTCGACGGCCCGAGAAATCAACAGAGGGCCAGAGAAATCGATGCTTTGTTGTTGTTCATGTTCATCCACCTTGTAGATTCGAGCTGTTCTTCCGAATGTTAAGGTTTCAAAGGACAAAGTACAAAAAAATTCAAATAGATAGGTAAATGAGAAGATTATAAGAAAGAGAAGGTTTAGAGGTAGAAGAAATGGGTGGGAGGAGGAGGAGGTTAGTGGTCGGTGTAGTCTGTATCGGCGTTCTTGTAGCCTCCTCCGCCGAAGTTACATTTTTTTTTTCCTCTCATGTTCACATTTTTTACTCTTGGCGGCTAGGGTTTCACCCCCACTTTGTTGTTCCTACCACAATAAGTTAGTAACAAGGTTCACGAATTATTGCATTTAATTCAGATTTTTGGTTATGCCGAATAAATCAGATAATAAAATCAATTCGCACATTAAACGTTATATTTCACGAATAATTCGTGTATAGTACGAACTTTAACGTATAATTCGCTTGTCTTTGAGATATTCGGAGCCAAGTAGAATCACTTTTCTATGGATCATGTAGGTGGTATAGCAACAACATTCGCGAATTATTCGCGAATATTCAGATTTAGGTATCAACCGAACATAACAACATTTAATTCGTATGTTCGGCAATTATTCGTTAAATACGCGTAATATACGCGAATAATACGAATTTAACGTATAATTCGCGAATTTATCGGTAAAAGTTCGTCGGTTGGTATTCTGCAATTTCAAAACTCTGTCCAGTCACGTGAAGGTAAGAGAGTATTTGTGTGGAAACATATAACTAGCTGGGCCTATACAAGATAAGGCTAGCGCTGGCAGGCTATATGCGCAGCCTATATACAAGATAAGGCTATACAAGATAAGTTGGCAATTATCCCCAACTCTGGTTTCATACCTCAGTAGCACCATAGCAGGTAGGTTTTGTCTCGATAGCTTCTTCCTATTTTGTAATAATTATATTATATTGAACGATTTAAATTATTAGTATATACTTTAGTTATTAATGATCCATATTAGTGCTTAAATACATCTATTATGCTTGTATTACTCGGTTAAATTAATATTTTTATTTAATCTTTGAATAATCCAATAAATAATATATTATTAGATATAGACTGTACTATTTCCGAATTATACCCGAATTATTCCCGAATCACGAATGTTTGATCTCGCCGAACGAATCCCGAACAATAAAGTTGTCACTATGGTAGGTGGTATAATACCGATGCATGATAATACTTTTCTTTGGATCACTATTTCCAATACGTAAATCCAAGTTTTTTTTTCTTTTTTTCTTTTTCTTGTTTTTTATTTTCTTCACTTTCAAATATGATATTGTGTTATGTTTTGTATGATTTTTTAAAACTTAAGTATTTTGTATATATTTTAATTTATATATATAACTAATTTATTTTCAAATTATTCCCATATCTCAAACTTTTGACCCCTCCAAATGAATTTTGAACCATTGATTTTTCATTATGGCTGCTACTTATGGGGACCCAGCAATTTAGTATAGGTAAATTATCTAAGTAAAACTACGGTGTTCTTAAGCTCATGGAGGCCTTCCGTGAGCTTAATACCAAAACACATATCAAATCATATACAAATTTTTATTTATATGGTTCAATAAGTTCTTTATATAAAAATCTTATAGCATGCAAATTTTTTTTTATTTTTAGAGATATTCTAATATATTTATTTCGGATTTTTTTATTAGCAACTATACAATACTAATAAAATAATCAATGTTTCATATGCAACTTTTACAAAATCCAAAATAAATACTTAAAAATCTCTAAAAAGTGGAAAATTGTATGGAGCATGATTTTGATATAAAGAATTTATTGAGTCATATAAATTAAAATTTGGATATGGTTTAATATGTTTTGGTGTTAAACTCACGGAAAGCCCCTGTAAGCTTAAGAACGCCATAATTTTACTCAGATTATCTAGATGTAACAAATTTGTTTTGTATTGGTTACAATTAAGAGGATATAGCTTTTGTTAAACCCAAATCGTTGACAGAGCTTTATTTTCAGTCCTAGTATTTATCTTTAATACATTATATTTTTATCAAATTGATACATAAATATATAAAAAATAAAACCAAAATCGATATTTAGTATTTATATTAAACGCGTCAAAAACTCAATATTCAAATTAACTAGTCAAAACATTTAGCTCATTTGTATAAACTATATTGCATAGTGAAAGAATTAATTTAAATACAAACATACCTATTTAATATGATTATTAATATAGTTGGTAACAAATTCGTATCTCTATATCATTTTTCTTTATCAAATAACTTCGTAGTTCTTCCCCAGGCCGGCAGAGACTTCCCAATTCACTCAACAAAAAAAATTAAAAGACTTTCCAAGAGCCTGCCAAAACAAATCCACCTCCCTTCCTACAATTCATATCCTCTAAAGCGCAGTACTTGAACTCTTGGATATGCTTTAAGATTCGTGCAACTCAATCTCAAAAAACTCCCCTATAATCTACATCGTTCATTCGCTGCGTAGTACAATCTGCCGCGCAGTACAATACTGCGCAACGAATCAACGATGTAGATTATAGGGGGTTTTTTGAGATTGAGTTGCACGAATCTTAAAGCAGATCCAAGAGTTGAAGCACTGCGGAGTAGAATACTGCGCTTTAGAGGAGATGAATTGTTGGAAGGGCGTGCTTATCCTCTGCTGCACAGTACAATACTGCGCAGCGAATCAACGATGTAGATTATAGGGAGGTTTTTTGAGATTGAGTTACACGAATCTTGAATTAGATCCAAGAGTTGAAGCACTGCGGAGTAGAATACTGCGCTTTAGAGGATATGAATCGTCCTCGGTTCCTCATTTCCCATTCCCCGCAGGCATTTCATCAAACACCTTCGCCGCACTCAAACACTTTCCATGGAGGCGTTCCGATCGCTCTCCGCCAAGCTCGCGCCGCACAGGGAGCTCGTGGTGCACGGGCTCCTCCTCACCTCCCTGGTGGCGCTGGGGTTCCGCTCGGCCGAGCAGCAGCGGGAGATCGAGGCGCTCGAGGCCGAGAAGGCCGCCCTGCGTGCGTCCAACGCCGCCGACTCCGCCGCCATGTGGTCCTGGCGTCAGGAGCTCTTCCGGCTCGCCGAGTCCGATAGCCCGGTCATCTCCGCCTCCCGCCTCCGCGCCATTTACGGCGAGGAGGAACCTGCTGCTCCCCCGGCATCTTCCCGTCCCGTTGACGCCACCGGTAAACCTTGCTGTTTGCTTTATCTGTATCCAATTCACATTCATTGTTGTGTATTCTGGACCATGTCATAATAATAATACAATTGGAATTAGAAATGATACCTTGTCCTGGATCTATGTATTGTACCGATTGTCATGGGATCAGTATTGAAAATGTTCTTAGCATAGGGGTGTAATGCTTGTACCAGTCTGCATCCAGTACTGTATTCCATGTCATGTTCACAGATAATTGGTTTTACCACACTTGTATTGCGATCTGGCACTGTAAATATATGTAGTCGAGGTCACTGATTCAAGTTATGCGATGTATATACTTTTCATCTGGTATTGTTGAATGCATGATAATTTTAGATAGATAATTTTATAGATAGGTGATTGTATAGTTAATCAGAGTAAGTTGGTGTGTAGTTAATAGTGTTGGTCATAGGTGTTATGTTGTCGGGACTCGGGGTGCATTAGGTGTGTTGATTTATGAGAACTTAAATCGTGTGAACTGGTCCCCCTATATATTGTTTTCAAACAAAAGGCCTTCTATATATCACATATCGTGAATAATTTATTTTTTACTTGTAGGTTCTGCAAATAACATTGCGACGGAGCCAGTTCCAATCTCATAATGTCTCGGTTCTCCTTTTTTTTTTTTTCTTTTTCTTGGTAGTACTCTTTTTGTGTTGACATATTCTCTAGCTACTTACCTACGTCAGAGGATGGTATTAATATTTAAACAACAAAACCTACAGTAGTTTTAAATAATTCAAACCTATTGTTCTTTGAGTTGTGACTGAATGCTTGCTGTTTTAACTCTCCTGAAGATTTCTTTATATTCTGCAAATTGTGGCCCTTATTAATGTTTTATTGTGGATTACGTTATCCTGCTTCCTATATTACAAAGGGAACTGTATCTAATATCACTAAGACTCTGCTCCAGAAGGAGATAGTGAAGGGGAGAGGGGGGAGGGGCAGGGTGACTAAATTGCAAGCTACCTGGCCAGCGCCTTGTCACCTGCTCCTGAAGTAGTATTTTCGGAGGGAAGACGGTGAAGAAGGGACAGGATGGGACAAACGCTCAAATATTGTTAAGACCTTAATCAGGGTCCTTCAACCTGCTTTTTGGGGTACGCCTCCCTTTCTCACCCCTTCCCTCCCTTTACCTTACCTTTCCACCCTCCCTCATTTCTGGAGCATGGCTTAAACACACTTATTATTATTTTTTTTTTGTCTTTGCCATTATATTATATTATTTGGCTTGAGTTGTGTGTTTTACTTTCACCGACAAAATCCAAACAGAAAGTGAATGTAGAATAAATAACACTCAGAATTGCTAATTATAATGCTTGAACTAATATCAAATATCAAATCTTGCAAGATAAATGGCATCCCAAATCTCCATGTTCCAATTATTTACAGTCATTTGCAGCTACAATTTATATACAAAATGAAAAAAGCTGCAGACATATTCGGATATTCCCAAAATCATCAAGGGAAAAACTCACTTGTATACAAACATTAGAAGCCTTTATTTGCAGCAGGGTTTGCTGGGGCTTAAAATGTGAGAGCGATCCTCCATTCCCAAATGTAGCTTGGCTTGGTAAGGTGAGATGTCAGATTCCAAAAAAAAAAAAAAGAGTTTATTTTCTAATATTGATACTAGGACCTAAATGTCAGCTATCAAAAACAAAGTTGCACTCTATTAAACCACTAATTGGTCGAGGTAGAAGATTTCTTGCAGTATAACTGAAGGGCTTTCGACTGATTCAATTTATCTGCGAAACTTCGCAAATCGGCCTTCTCGCATTCTAAAGCTCTCTTCCGTGCTGTTAACTCAATCTTTTTCCTCTTGATAGAATCAATGACATCCACTTCTTCTGGTGGTGTTGTATTAGACCCTGAAGAAGACGACTTTTTATAAGATCCTCTAGAAGACAGAATCTCCTCCAAGGCACTACTGGAGGTGGAATTCCTTCGCATTTCATCACTTCCATTTTCTTCAAAATTGTGTGACTTTCTTCTTAGCATGAACTTTGCCAACTTATTGAAAATTTCTGGGCCTTTACTGTTGTTTTTCTTTCTACCAGTTGCTGATGAAGGTGTTGTTGGCTTACTAGTTGCCCAACCATCATCTGACAAGCAAGGATCGTCCTGGTCAATTTCAGAAATGGCACTTGCATACTCTAGTATGAGATTTTTAGCCTTGTCTTTGGACTCCTGGGATAGGTTATTGTCAAGATCTTTTGCTGTTTTGCCTGAGGAAGGGTTAAAGTTTCTGAGTTCGTAACGGAGGCATGCATTGACCCATCTGAGGTAGATTAACTCCTCATTGTCCTTTACACTGTTTAACTTCAGAACTTCTACGTCCTTGCCCAGTTCTTCATTTGCTAGTTTCAAGCATTCAAGCTCTTTTAATTCTTCTTCTGCCTGTAGTTGATACAAAACAATTAGAAGATGCAAAGCTGATTGATCAAGTTCTGATAATGTAATCCAACTATTTTTGGAAGATACAGTTAAAGCACCTGAACTTTTTTTCTGCTGTTTATTTTTACCTTTGTTTTAATAATAAAGTTCCAATTTACCCATAAATTGGAATATATCATCTCATTAGCATTTCACAGTTTCCTTAGTTACCTGTAAACTCTTTTGTTGGGCATGTTCCAATTTCTTCAAAAGATCTGATTTCTCATTCAATAGTTCTGAATTCTTCTTCTGGAGAGTGGTACATTTATTTTCCTGATCAATCAGCTTCCTCAATTTATCTTCATGCAAGATGCTGGCCTTCCTATGCAGACCCGCCAGTATTCCACTCTCTTCCTCCACTTCCTTTAGTTTCTTCTTCAAGGTTTTAATTTTTACCTTCGCATCCTCTTCATATGCTTGTAGACGCTGGTTGTCCATCTTCAGAGTTTCGATTTTCATGTTGTATATCATTGTTTCAACTTTGTGGATCTTTAATTTGCTCTCAAGGTCTCTAATGGTGTTCTCTTGGTCCTGTATACCTTGGTACTTGGAGAGTTTCTGCTCCATACTCCTTTCCCTCTCTTGCAAAGAGACAATCATGTTAGTTAATTGTAGTATTTGGTCACCTACTGATGTATACACCTTATCTTTTGAGGTGTTCTGTGTGTTTTGTCCGAGGATCTCTGACACTGACTTGTGATTTCCATCTGGCAAATTTGACAGTGCTTCAGATGGGCATCTTTTTGGTATGGATGGTTCTGTGGTATTGCTGTTTACGCTACTACTGACGGATGGATTTGTTGCTGTAGGAGATGCATGGGTTTCCTTGTTGATCTTTTCCATATCCTCATCCTTCAAAAGAAAAAACAATTGCAATACATGAAACAGTAATATAAAAAGGAGGCTGAATTGAGTTTTATAACTGCAGCTACTACAAATTATTTTAGTCATTCTGTGGTCAATTTCAGGCAATCTGTTTAGCTTCTCGGTAATTTTGCTTTATGAATGATAAGGAGTTAGAAATTCAAGAGTCGATTATATAATCTCTTTTAAGTTTGATAGATTCAGCAAATCATATTCTGGAAAGATCACACCTTAATACCAATAGAAAAAACTACATTAGAAAAAAAGTTTGTAAAAGATTGTAGCGTTACATTTTTGTTGTGAGATTCTTCCCTGAGAGCTGGATGAATTCGCCATGACCTGAACTGGGATAGGATGAAACCAGTAAAAGAAAATGCAAAAAAAATGCTGAGCTTCAAAAGGAGCGGCTTTACTTCTCTCCCTTTTGTAAGCGATTCCATAGCCATGAAGCAATTTCTGATCTTAGTAAAGCTTAAATTTGGAAAAATCTCGAGGATATGTTATTTCTTTCTGCTCTCTTTTAGGAAGAGAGAGTAAAGTTGAGTTTGGTTTATCTTTTCATAGTTGTTTATATAAGACATTGGGGAATTTTATCAAGGTTTGCTCTAGATTGCCAACAGAAATAACGGCGAGAAATTTCAGCTTTTCCCTTTGGCATAAAACTCTATTTTGAGGTAAAAATTAACTGGCAATTGTTGTCCTTTCTAAATTTAGATCAGATAGTGTTGTTTTGAGATAGAATTTAAACGATGTCAGATGCAAAACCTAACTCTCTGGAAGTTGGTTCGTGTCAAGTAAGCTATATGATGTAGCGAGCAACCCAGTAGTACTGCATATGGAAAGTGAATAACACTATTACTGCTCAGTCTGATCCATGAAGATTACAAATTTACATACCACAACTTGTCAATTACCATCATATATTTGTACATAAGGCGTCTTCGGAGGGCATCTTCCATACAAAATAGTATATGAAATGTTAGACTTTGGATTATATATATATAGCCAAACTCTTGTGGAACTGGTTTTGTAAATCACAGGGCATTTTAATCAATTTTGTTCTTTTGATGATGTGTGGAATCAACTTGGGGTAATTTTAAGTTCAACCTCTAACCTAGCAATGCAAATTTTGGTTAACTAACTTCTTATGGACAGGCGAAGAACAAAGACAAATGAGAAGCAGGAGAAAGGCCGGAAACTGTCAGTCGGCAAATTTCCTTTGCTGATGAAGTTGCCCGCACCTAGAGAAACAACACCTAGAATATCTATCTCTCAGCTGACATCTGACAGTTCTTGCAAGATACACATTTTTACAGGGAAGTATGTAAAATGTGGCGAATAATGTATCCAAACAGGAGTGTGCAAACAAAGATAGCAGTCTGAAACTGATTTTATCTGGCTGTAATTGTGCCTGTGCCTGTTACTTTAGTTTAGTGCACATGTTATGGTATCTAACTGATATGAGGGGGGCGTTGAAGCTATTGCAGTTATAAGTAACTTAATCCTCAAAAGTAGTTTTTCTTTTGAATGCTGTTATCTGTAACTTTTTTTGTGATAGCTGTGTAGGGCTTTATCATCAAGACCAAGCATCTAATAATAGCAAGTAGGGTGTTTTGATTATTTTCTGAAATAAACTGTCCATCCAAGTATGGTTTTTTTTATTACACATACAAATACTGTGTCAATGATTGATGATCATCAACTATGTGCTATAAGCTTATGAATGACATGCCTCTGGGCACTTGTGTAAGTAGAATTAGATTGGAATTAAATTCTGCATCTTCCCAATAAAACATTGCATTTTCTGTTTTGGTAGAATAGAATTGGAAATAATTTATTTGCTTTTGTTTAGTTCCAGTATTCAGTGTTCACTGATCTTCGAGTCAAAATAGAAAGCTCAAGCTGATAATAAAATCAGGCAGCTCATGTAGGAGTAGAAATTAAAATTTAAACTATAGGGTAAAGAGGAGGGATCCACTGACAACACTTATCTTAACAATTTTGACAATAAGACATTTCAAAAACTTATAAAAATAAAGAAAGAATCTTAAAAATAAAGAAAATACTTATGAATGTATCATTTAACTTGTAGATTGATAGTGAATATTGTTTGATGGCTTATCAAAATATTGTGTACTTTCTCAAAGAACAAAATTGACAAAAGAATAAAATTGACAACAGAATAAATCTCATGCCACACCAATTTTATTCTTTCATTCTCATGGAACTGGTCCTGTAAATCTGGTAAGAAATCCATTCCACAACTGATAAGACATCCTGTCTTCCAAAGTCATAACAACTGGGCCTGGCCTTAAAACACAGCCCAAAAAGGCCCAGTAACATCCCTTTCTATCAGGCCCAGTAACAATTCCAAATGACGAAACCCATCGCCACTGAATTCATATCCCCTGCTGTACTGCATTGGGCAGTTCACAGCTTCAGCCGTTGGATTGTCTCGAGATTCATTTCAGCGCGAATCTCGAGACGATCCAACGGATGATGCTGGGAACTGCACAATGCAGTAAGTTAAGGGATGAACACTCTTAGCACAGCCCAAAAAGGCTCGGTAACAATTCCAAATGACGAAACCCATCATCACCTGAATTCATATCCCCTGCTGTACTGCATTGTGCAGTTCACAGCTTAAGCCGTTGGATTGTCTCGAGATTCATTTCAGCACGGATCTCGAGACGACCCAACGGATGATGCTGTGAACTGCACAATGCAGTAAGTTAGGGGATGAACACTCTTAACACAGCCTAAAAGGCCCAGTAACAATTCCAAATGACGAAACCCATCTCCACCTGAATTCATATCCCCTGCTGTACTGCATTGTGCAGTTCACAGCGTCAGCCGTTGGATTGTCTAAAGATTCATTCCAGCGCGGATCTCGAGACGATCCAACGGATGATGGTGTGAACTGCACAATGCAGTAAGTTAGGGGATGAACACTCTTAACACAGCCTAAAAGGCCCAGTAACAATTCCAAATGACGAAACCCATCTCCACCTGAATTCATATCCCCTGCTGTACTGCATTGTGCAGTTCACAGCGTCAGCCGTTGGATTGTCTAAAGATTCATTCCAGCGCGGATCTCGAGACGATCCAACGGATGATGGTGTGAACTGCACAATGCAGAGTAAGTCGGGGGATGAACACTCGATAAAAATAACTAAAATCCTCCGTGAATCCGTCCGTCCCCATTCGGGAGCTGCTTCGGACAGCGTCACTTTTACTTGCATACAGCTTTTTGTACATTTATGGACATAAATGCCCCTGTGATTTGTTATAATAAATATGTTTAAGGGAGGGCATATTTGTCTAAAAGAGTCTAAAAAACTGTATAGAGGTAAAACCAACGCTGCCCAAAGCAGCTCCCTCCCCATTCCATTCATTCCATTGAATTCATTCCTCTCGTCTCCTCCCCGATCCCTCTCTCCCCCACACACTCTCTTCCCTTCCTTCCTTCCCCGACCGGATCCAGCCAGATCTAGCGGCCATGGCGCAGCCGATGCTCAAGAAGGACGACGACAGGGACGACGAAGGTAATGCCCAATCCCTTCCCCTCCCTCTCCCTCCCTACCCCTTCTCACACCAGATCCGCTCTCTTTTTATTCGTTCGGATCTTCGATTGTGTGTGAAGTATTGTGGATCCGAGTGTGTAGATGTGAAATCGGTGATTTCGATTAGTCCGATCTAGATGGTCTTTGATCTGTTTCTGGTGTTTGTTTGAATATATAACTGGATCTGCTGGTGTTGCCAGTGGCGAGATCTCTCTTCTCGGAATTGTATTTGGTGTCAATAATCTCCCTCATGTGTCATAGCGGATTCAACTTAGAAGAAACTGGATCTAACTAACTTACATGGGAGTTTGGTAGAAACGTTGAACCTGTTTTTTATGTCAAATTGACTGAAATCTGAGGTAGCAGGGCTAATGGCTGATCATAATATGTTTACTTGTGCTACATTTGATTATTACGGTGTAATACTCAGAAGTTACTAGTTTGACTTACTGAGTTTAATTTCTTTTTCTGATCTGCTGCAGTGGATTATCACCCATTCTTCGGGATTGAAAAGGGTGCCGTGCTGCAAGAAGCTAGGGTCTTCAATGACCCTCAAATTGATGCAAGGAGGTGCTCTCAGGTTATCTTTCTATCCCAGTTGTTTATTTATTTATTTATTTATAAGCATAGTACTTGGTCTGTCTTTCTCTCAGCATGCTGGTCGGAATTCAGCCTACTAGATACCCTGAATAATGGAATGGAAATGTGTGCCCAAATTGCATTATAGGCATAGTATGAAATTTTACCAATATAAGAAAGTTAAGTATGACATATGACCTACGAATCTCAAGGTACGGCACTTTAAAATAAGGTAATGTTTGGCATAAACGCTTGCACGCTTGCACCTGATACATCAGAACTGCACAGTAGTGATCAAATATGCATATATTCATATTATATAGAAGTAGTGATGTACATTCATGTAATTTTTATTTATTTTATCTATTTCAGGTCATCACTAAGCTTCTCTATTTACTTAACCAAGGAGACACCTTCACACAGGTAACATTTCCAAATTGTTGTTTGACGTGGTTTTTCTGTATCCTATCTGTTTTCTTTTTATGTTGGCCCTCAATTGCTTTTCATTTGATTGGTATTTGTAGATCGAGGGAACAGAAGTTTTCTTCTCCGTGACAAAGCTATTTCAGTCAAAGGACCCTGGCCTGAGAAGGATGATGTATCTCATGATTAAGGAGCTCTCCCCATCAGCTGGAGAGGTCTGACCATGATAGTATTCTTCTTTTTCCATTCGAGCATACAATTTTCTAACTTCCACCTTTTTCACTTCTACTTGTCCTGTATCATGCGGGTGTTATAAAGTAGAAATGACAGCACATGCCGGCATTGTTTTTTATTCTCTATATAGAATGGATATTTACATGAACTGACAATATATTTCTTTGGGGAGGGCAGGTCATAATGGTGACAAGCTCGCTAATGAAAGATATGAATAGCAAGACAGATATGTACCGGGCAAATGCTATAAGGGTGCTCTCTCGCATCATAGATGGCACCATCCTAGCTCAGATAGAGAGGTACTTGAAACAAGCCATTGTGGATAAGAACCCAGTTGTTGCTAGTGCTGCACTTGTCAGTGGCATCCACCTCCTTCAGGTAATTGGTCCTATTTTTTTATTGAAGTTATTGTATAAGATATATCCCTTTAAATGTTAAAAACATGCTGATTTGGTGCTCGTAGGCAATGTTGTTCATTTGGTAATTTTTGTAAAGAGAAAATAACCAAAGTATAATGCATACTCGTACTGAGCATGTACATGCTGCTTTCTGAAGCACCACATGTACTGTGTAGCCCCAAAGACATTTTCTGTATTTCTTTCTAATATTCCAAAACATTTTTAAATCACCATATTTACCATTCTTAAATGTAATGTAATGATGTAGAGAGTTGAGAAACTAGGAGTTTACTAAGTATTAGTGGGGCCCATGAGATGTTCTTGGTTTTCCTAGCCATGAATGAAATGAAATATTAATGCTTTTAATGCCTGCTTTCTCCTTTGGTCAACCTATCTTAAATCAAGGGTCGATCATAATTCAGCTAATTGGCTGAGCTCGATAAATTATCTTATTTTCTACAGTTCTTATGATTTAACTATGATTTGGTGTCAACAAAATAATGGGATAATTCTGATGCTTATAATTTGGTTTTCGAGCAGACAAGCCCAGAAGTTGTGAAAAGATGGAGTAATGAAGTTCAAGAAGCTGTCCAGTCAAGAGCCTCGCTTGTCCAATTTCATGCTCTTGCCCTTTTGTACCAGGTATCTTATTTTACTTCATTAAGTGCTTGTAGAGTTAGGAATCAGTCTCCAATTATGCTTGCCGAATAAACTGATTTAAGCACAAATTAAAATGTTTTTAGAATGTAAAGTTTATATGTAAGGCACAGACGACAACAAAAGGAAAAAAAAAGCTCTTTTTCTGCCACTTAGCTTTGCCATGTGATTTACTATGTCGTGACAAGCATTCTCTCTTATTATGTAAAAGGTTTTGGTAGAAGCTGGTCTATAAGCTGGATAATTGTCCTTTTTTATTAATTTCAAGTAGTTATTATGCATGAAGGCTTCCTTGCCATTTTTGTTCATACATTTTTTATGAGTTGTAATGATTTTTTCTATTTAAAAAAATGTTAAGAACTTGATCTAAATCCATGACTCATATAACTATTATAATGCATTATATTTTTTCCACATCATAAAAATCTGCCTCAATTTTTCCAGATAAGACAACATGACCGTCTGGCAGTTACCAAGCTAGTTACCAGTCTGACAAAGGGATCAGTGCGCTCGCCGCTGGCCCAATGCCTCCTCATCCGTTATGCTAGCCAGGTAAAACCTTTGTCTTGATACTACTGCAATTTCTTGGCCCTCATAAAAGATGGTCATAATTTAAATAAAAGATGCTCTCTTTTCTCAGTTTCTACTTTGGTTACCTTATATCGCAGCTATGAACCAACAGCTGGCAGAGTACTGCAATTGTTAGGGCAATATGGCATTTAGAACTTGTATAGTTCAGAAACAAATGATTAGAAGTTTACAAAACTCTTGCTATTCACTGACTAAAAAAACAAAGAAATATGCACAATATTTCAAAATTGTCCTGTAGTCTATTTGCCTGATATGAGAGAAGGTAAGCAACTAGTCACTTTACTTGCAGGTAATTAGGGAGTCGGGTGTGAATCAGTCTGGGGAGAGGCCACATTTTGACTACCTGGAGTCATGTCTAAGGCACAAGGCTGAGATGGTGATACTGGAGGCAGCCAGGGCCATTACCGAACTCAGTGGTGTGACCAGTCGTGAGCTAACTCCTGCCATTACTGTCCTCCAGCTCTTCCTCAGTTCCTCCAAGCCTGTCCTTCGCTTTGCCGCTGTTCGAACTCTCAATAAGGTACTTCTGTTTCCTGTGTGGGCTCAGGCTTTGTTGTTGTTGTTGTTGTATCATATTGGTAACTGAACTAGAACTATTTGTTTTCTGTGTGGTTAAAAGGTGGCAATGACACACCCTCTAGCAGTAACAAACTGCAACATAGACATGGAGAGCCTGATCTCTGACAGCAATAGGAGCATTGCTACACTGGCAATAACCACTCTGCTCAAGACGGGCAATGAGTCCAGCGTGGACCGGTTAATGAAGCAGATAACCAATTTTATGGCTGACATCGCAGATGAGTTCAAAATTGTTGTTGTTGATGCCATACGCTCCCTCTGCGTCAAGTTTCCTCTCAAATATCGCTCCTTGTAAGTACCTCTTGAGATGGTATTTATTTGCATGCATTTGTGTTCTCCTTTGAGGCTATCTCTGTACTACAAATACTGTGGGATGTGGGATACTGGTTGAATGCTAAGTGCTGTCCAGTCTGATAGCCCATCTGTGCTAACGTATCCTCCCAAGTCCCAAACACGACATATCTATTATGAATATCTCTTGAACAAATTAGTATAATAGCAAAGCAATGATTCCAATTGCTGAAGTATTCTTTGCTTTTTGTGTTGTAGGATGAATTTCTTGAGCAACATACTAAGAGAGGAGGGTGGTTTTGAGTATAAGAAGGCAATTGTTGATTCGATAGTCACTCTTATCAGAGATATTCCTGAAGCTAAGGAAAATGGACTATTCCACCTATGTGAGTTTATTGAAGATTGCGAGTTCACTTATCTCTCGACTCAGGTACTGATTATATCTGTTAGTTTAATTCATCTTTTGCTTTAGTAGATTATAAATTAAGACATTAAACTTGTTAATTCATTTAATTAGTCTATGGATGGTTTAGTGTAAAATCTTTGAAAAGACACATGACTGCTAATGACATTTAAAAGGTCTTTTCACCGATTAAATTTAATTGTCATTGAATGTTTGTTGAAAACTTGTTCTCAGATTAGTTTGGTTACAATTTTGCCTTGAACCTAATACTTGGTTAACTAAATTTTTGTGTCCTTAAATTGTGTTTCTTACTACTAGATCCTTCACTTTCTGGGAAATGAAGGCCCCAGGACTTCTGATCCTAGCAAATACATCCGTTATATCTACAACCGTGTGATACTCGAAAATGCTACTGTGCGTGCTGCTGCCGTCAGTACCTTGGCTAAATTTGGTGCCCTGGTTGATTCACTGAAGGTACTATTCCCAAAGGATGTACTTACTAGTTTTGTGCTATAATTCACTCTTTACTTACATCTGTTCTTTATTTCACTTGCAGCCCCGCATTTTTGTTCTCCTTCGCCGCTGCCTGTTTGACAGTGATGATGAGGTACTTATAATATTAAATGGACTTATATGATTGCTATGTAGTATGTATCCTCTTTCTTTTCCCATCTTACTCTTTTTTATCTTTTTGTTTTTTTTTTGCCTAGGTCCGTGATCGTGCAACACTCTACCTAAATGTTTTAGGTGGTGAGGCAGCGGTGGGCGAGACTGAGAAAGAAACAAATGAATTTCTTTTTGGTTCCTTTGATATCCCTCTTGTTAACTTGGAAGCAAGCTTGAAGAACTATGTACGCTTCTTTCCCTTAAATTTTGTTGTTGTGTGTCTCTATAGTAATTTGTCATCTTATTAAAAAATCTGGCTTGAGAGTAATCCTTCTGGCCTAGCATAACCCAGTCTACTGTACAAAGCTGATCCATAGTGGCATCTAGTAATCAATGTCTCTATTGTTCCGCTAATGCCTATGAAGTTTAAAGGCTTAACAATACAATCATACAGGACATCCTAGTTAATATATTTAGTATCTTCTCTAGAGCCCTGGTTGGAAAAACTAAAAAAAAAAAAACGAAAATTGCATACATATTGTCTTTATGTTGAACATTTCATGATCCAAAATTACTGGTGATTGTCCTAGTATTGAACTTTTTTGAAATGTAGTATTTTGGTCTCACTAAGGTCTTAGGTGTACAGATTCCCTAATAGTTTCCACATAAGTCTTACTTCAATGTCTACTTAATTTTGATGAATGCAACAGGAGCCATCTGAAGCACCATTTGACATTTCATCAGTGTCAAGAGAGGTGAGGTCGCAGCCTCTCGCTGAGAAGAAGGCACCTGGGAAGAAGGCAACTGGACCTGCAGGCCCTACAAGTGGACCTGTTGTGTCAGCTATTGATGCATATGAGAAGATGCTTTCATCCATACCTGAGTTTGCTGCTTTTGGCAAGCTCTTTAAGGTAATATGCCAGCTAGTTCTTCTATTTAATGTTAAATGGGAAAATTATTTTTTTTTATTGCATGCTATGAAGCAAGATGGTGCTTTTGTCCCACAATACTTATTTTCTGAAACTGATGCTGTCACCCTTAAGTAGTAATGGTACTTGTCCACCCTTAAGGAGCTTAAGTAGTAATGGTACTTTGGACAAATTACAAGGATGTGTCATTTGATGTTCTTTCTGTTACGTGCTTGGTTCAGACACACTGGCATCCACATTCCTCTGTAATCTTTATATAACTGTTGTTAATTTTTTTTTATAATCGTGCAGTCTTCTGCTCCATTTGAGTTGACAGAGGCAGAGACCGAGTATGCTGTCAATGTTGTGAAGCACGTATATGATGGGCATGTGGTTCTCCAGTTCAACTGCTCTAATACCATCCCTGAGCAGCTCCTTGAGAATGTAAGCATAGCTAACAGCAACACATAATAGAAAGGAACAAGAAGAGCTACCTCTTTATGATGGCCGTATTACCAACAATTTTGTTTGGATAGATTTGTATGAATCATCAATCAGTTATGCTTGGCCAATAATTGTGAATACCATCATCATAAAAAAGCAAAACATAACAAAAAAAAAAAAAAAAAAAAAAAAAACAAAGAACATAAATTACATGAGATATAGATATCATTGACTTCTGTGATTGTTCGATGTTGTATGATTTCTTTGATGTTGTGGTTTTCATTGCATTATAATAAGAGCAACTTTCTGTTTAATATTTTAGGTAACTGTACTCATTGATGCCTCTGAAGCTGAGGAATTTGCAGAAGTATACACCAAACCCCTGAGAAGCTTGCCCTATGATACACCTGGGCAGACCTTTGTGGCCTTTGAGAAGCCCGAGGGTGTACCTGCAGTTGGCAAATTCTCTAACGTTCTAAAATTCATTGTTAAGGAGGTATATAAACCATATTTCTTAGATTTTATTTATTTATTTTCTTACTTTCATGTCTTTTGTATTGCTTAAAGAACATAATGTGTGATTGCTTTCTTTTAACAAAGTAGCAATGCTGTTATATTGATTAATCAGGTAGATCCAGCCAGTGGTGAAGTAGAGGATGACGGAGTGGAGGATGAGTATCAGCTGGAGGACCTTGAAGTAACCTATGCAGATTATATGCTTAAGGTTCCTGTGTCAAATTTCAGAAATGCATGGGAGAGCATGGATCCAGAAAGTGAGCGTGTTGATGAGTATGGGCTTGGTGCTAGGGAGAGCTTGGCTGAGGCTGTCAATGCTGTCATTTCAATCCTTGGCATGCACCCCTGCGAGGTTTCTCTATCTCTATCTCTTCCCCACCCCCCTCCCCTTGTACACAGACACTTGCACACTATATGTAGTTGCAGGATGAGTGTAATACATGCTCTCATGTTCTCTGATTTGATGTTACCACCTCTGGTTCTTTATCTGAACTTAATATATAACCAATTGCATGACTTGATGTATGCAGGGAACTGAGGTTGTCCCCAACAACTCTAGATCTCATACATGTCTCCTCTCAGGCGTATTCATAGGAAATGTTAAGGTACTTGTAAGGCTCTCTTTTGGTGTTAGTGGGCCCAAGGAGGTTGCCATGAAACTAGCTGTGAGATCCGATGACCCAGATGTCAGTGACAAAATCCACGAGATTGTGGCTAGTGGTTAGAGTCAGATGCACTGCCCTGGTATATTAAAATGAGAATTGGAGTAGATATTACAAGAGATTGTATTAATGAAGAATAATCCATACATTTTTTTGTTTGTTCTTTTTGTCTGCCTTTTGTTTCACTCAAGTGATATAGATGAGGTTCTTCTGTGATAATGGTTTTGTTAGATTTCCCGGATTGTAGACTCTTTTTTGTTATGGGCATTATTTGTGAAGTCTGTAGTATCATGTAATGTCGACTTTTATCACATTATTTTCTTAGAAAGCATCATCACCTTCAATAATGATTTCGAGTTTTTCATTCCTCACAGGATAATAAATTTTAGGATATTATTGAATCAGCTTGCCTGCATTGACGGCAATGCCGGCTTTATGTACCTCAAACTGCAATTATATATCTGTTTTAGTGAAAATAACATATCAAATTGTTATCTTTGATAGTGTTCTCAGAACTGGCTTCTATGTTATCGGGTACCATATTCTGATTTCCACATCCCCTCTGTACCAAGTCCTCTATTATTTGCTCGCTTTTAAAACCTTTTGTTTCTTTAGTTGAGTAATTACTAAAACCTGGGATTAGAAAGCCTTTTTGAGGTTGTCTTTCTTTATCCCAACACCCTTTTATTTTCTTTTGACATTCAGCTATGTCATTTCCTTTTTTCGTCATAATATGTTTTTTTCGTTAATGCATACAACTAAAAATCTCTGAGATACAAGGCTGTACTAGCACAAAATTAGTCATACATCAAAGAAAAGAAAACTTATTCACTCTCTGTCACCTCATAATAATAGTGCACAAACTGAGGCTATTTCGGTTTATAATAATAACAATAATAATATATTGATGATAAATGTATCATGAAGAGTGTTTTCCGTTGTCACTAATGCCAGGAATTACAAAAAAAAGATATATAAACAACACAAGGGTAGATGATTCAGCAAGTGCTACAAACCAATGCACCTGTGGAACACATAGCTTCAACTGGGTTTCTTCCCGCATTACGCGAACAAAGATTCACATTGAGATCATCCTCCTCAGAATCCAACACACTTGTGTCTATGGGTTCATTTACCAGAACCGCGTTCATTGGTCCTGCCTCTGAGAAATGCATCTCTGCTTGCCCTTCACCTGGTTCAACCTATCCTGCAAAATCTCTGTTGTGTTAATCCCTTTATCTCTTGCTTGATTTGGCCTTCATTTTTGCAGATGCCTATAGGCAACTTCAAAGCACGAAAACCGCATTCCTCCCTGGGACTAGAGATGGCCTGATCAGCTTCCTAGTGTTCTTGCCACTTGCCACTACAATGTCTCATACAATTCACGATAGGAGGCAATTTGCCTCAAAGCCCACGGGTAACAGCGAGCGACGGCGTACATACATATTTTGGACCTTGGAAAGGCTTCTTTACTTGTTCAACTGGACGTACTTTTTTTGAAATAAAGATGAGGGTCACTCAAATTTAAATGTCTATAAAAGACCTCCCATCCGGGTTTCGAACCCGCGACCTTCCACACGGAGAGCGTTGCCCTCAGCTGGACGTACTTGAACATGAAACTGAAAGGAGCTCAAGTCCAAACTACTCTTTAACATCCATAAAAATGTTCAAAAAGTGTAGTCTAGTTCAAGGCATCTGTATCATTGTGCCCTATATTTTTAAGCAACGCTTTTAAATTTTCAAATAAAAGTAATACTTCCTTCTTTTTGGAGCAAAAGAATGCTTCCTTCTTTTTGTGTCTTATATATACCTTGCTTCACTAATTAGTAATCACCTATATATATTTTCTATCGTCGAGATCAGTTTGTAAGCAAAGAACACATCTGTATTTTTATTTCTGTATTATACCTTGCTTGCCATGTTTTATTCCGTTTCTAGTTGAAATCACCTGCAATACTAACAAATTCTAATTAGTTCTTCACATGAACAAAACATTTCTTTTTTTTTTTTAAAAACAAAAAGCTATGCTATTCAATTTTAATTGTTGGTAAGAATTTAATTCTTTCAGCACTTAAATCTAGCTTAATTATAGTTTGACATAAAAGATATATACTGTTGTTCTGGAACGGTGCACAAACAAAAGTGAGATTGGGAAAATATATAGTTAAAGTTCACACATTATTTCTTCTACAATAAACTAAGACTCATGAAAGCAAATTGCATGCTGTTCCTCCGTGCCTATCATCATTACAGACTTACAGTGCTTCTTTATAGATTCCTTATAATAATAAAGGGATAATGACTCCACACCTCCTAAACTTTCCTCTTGTCACAAGTTGCCCCCCGAACATTTTTTTTGTGACAAATGCCCTCCAAACTATCTAATTATGACAATCACACCCCCCAATAGCTAATTAACCATCTAATTCTTCATTTTGGAGTGTGTAAAGACCAAATTACCCTTATATACATATGCCATCATATTTAAAATATTTATAACTTAAGTTGATATATTTTTTAAATCAATTATAAGTATACAGCTCAATTAAATTAACAACGGTTTACTAATTTATAAGTATAATTATTAACTTATGAAATAATATGTTTAAAATACAATTATAAATTATAAATATTAGATAACAAATACTTTATACAACAAACTTTTAATTTTGTTACTTATAAATTATATTCTTATGAAATAATATGTTAATAATAAAATGCCAAAGTTAGATAACAAATTAATATTTTATATACTATAAATATTGTATTACAACACGTTTTTAGTGAGTCATTCTTTAAAATTATAATTTTATGATAATACAAATACTTTAAATATTATGAAATATGTATATAATGGCATTTTGGTCTTTTCTCACTTCTTAACGGTAGATTAGAGGGTTATTTAGCCATTGAGGGATGTGATTGTCACAATTGGATAGTTTGGGGGGCATTTGTCACAAAAAAAAAAGTTCGGAGATCAAGTTGTCACAAGAGGAAAGTTCAGGAGGTGTGGAGTCATTATCCCAATAATAAATTCATGATTACCTAGTGAACAACGCCATGTTATGGGGATGCCTACAAACCCATTAAACATAACATGATCATGCTTATCAACAACATCCAATAATCAAGCTTGAAGTGGAGCTAGCTGCCATAATCACTGAAAGTGAACATATATACCATGCATATTGCCATGCCGTGACGTATGTTCCCGGTACGACCTCTCCCTCTCTCGATCTCTGTCAAATTCTAGTTGATGTTTATTGTACCTTGTGCAGAGCTGAAGTCACAAATTAAAGCCTTTTTATTCCTGTATTTGTTAATTTATTTGCTACCTTTATTTATCATCTATTTATTTAGCAATAACCAATTGCATATCAATGTCAATTCTTAATTGGAAGAGAAAACAAACCAAGAATTTCTCGAATAATTATCCTCGCATGATTTAATTGCAAAATAATTAAAATACAATCTGATGTGTTATTTTATAATTAAGGACTTACTAATGTGAAAATTAAGATTTCTAAATAATTAGTTAGTAAAAAAGATGTTGTAACTAATATCGTATATATATAAAAAAGATGTAAGTTATTATAAACAAAATAAGTGATGGGTTAATGAAAATTATTTCAAAGTGAATTCCTAGTAGGGTTCTATAATACTAAATACTTAATTTAAACAAGAGATAATTGACTTGTAACATAATTTTCATTCTTAATTAATTTGTAAAATATACTAAGACAGTTTTTGGGGCTAATTTCTTCTAGAACAAAATTGTACTGTACTTCTAAAAGAAATTATCACCCACCTTAATTATTCCACAAATTGATATTGTGTTTGCAACAGAATTAAGAGAAAAATGAATAAAGAAATGAAAAAAAATTGGAAGCTGAGATCGAGTTCTACGAGCTCTCGAGTTACTTCCGTAAGAGATGCTCTTCCACCATTTAATTTGGTGGAAGAAGATTTTCCATTTTTTCCACCTTGTTCCTGTTTCTTCCTGAAGATCGAGTAGCTCAAGTTTCTTCCCGTTTGATGCTTTTCTTCTGAAATTATTCCTCTTCTCTTCTTCTATAAGAAACTAATTAAAGGGATTGTCTAACTGGATATCTTAATTTTTTTCATATATACATATATTACATTTTGTTTGCTCAGTGTACCTATGACACTAATTTTTGTCATATATATATACATATACATGTGACTCTTGAATTTTTTATAACTAAAATAATGTCCTTGTAATCAAACTAATTAACAATTGAATCAGATTTCCTGATTTTCAAAGTACGTACATAGCATATCGCATCCTATATATATCATTTAATTACACTTAAAATTCTCTTAATTAATAAAAAAGATCAACGTGTTAGTATTAAATCCACCTAAGCCCCGGTTTCGGTGCTGGGTACGTTGTTTGGGCTTCGTCAAATCCAACAATGAGTACTGTTGTTTTTATATTACACAATGAAGGCTCTATATATGCGGCAGCCGTAAAGAGTTAACGCATGTCCTCCTTTTCGATTTTTAGGCCACATCAAGAAAACAATACCCATATATAGTAGTGTCAGCATGGCAGATGCTCTGGTGCACACTGTGCTCCAGAAAATTGCTGCCATCGTTGGAGAAGAAGTCGTAAAAGCAGGAATATCCAAGTGCTTTAAAGAGGTATCTGAACTAAGAGAGATTCGGCACAATATGCGGCATATACAAAGGGAGTTCAATGTAATGAAGGGGTTTTTGAGAAAAGTGGATGTGCAGGCATCTAGTGATCAAAGCTTTGAAAGCTGGTTGGAGCAAGTTAGAAAGGTGGCATATGATGTTGAGGACATCATCGATGGATATGCGTATCTGATCGGGCAAAAAAGGAGCACCAATAGCCTCGCAAAACGAACAATTTATTTTGTAAAAACTGTTAGAAGTTGGCATGAGATCGCCGCTCAGCTTAGAAATGTGATGCGCGACCTTGATCACCTCACCAAGATGAGAGAACGGTACGGAATCACAAACCCAGAAGGGAATGGAAGCAGCACATCAAATGCCAATATTTCTCGCAGTGTGTTAGATTATTCTAGCTTGGTTGATGAAGATGAAGTAGTGGGACATTTAGATGAAAGGAAACGGCTGATTCACTGGTTAACAAACACACACAAAAGTCGGGGAATTATTTCTATTTTGGGGATGGGAGGTTTGGGTAAAACCACTCTTATAAGTGGAATTTATAAAACAAACGAAATTATAGAGAAGTTTGAGTGTTGTGCATTTATTTCGGTTTCCCAAAAGTTTCAGATAGAAGAGTTACTGAGGAGGATAATAAAACAGATTCTCGAGAGAGAAGGGAAACGTACAACCGAATTTGATCGCATGGACCGTGCAAGCTTAGAAGAGACAATCCGTAGTAAATTGCAAAGCAAAAGGTACCTGATAGTCTTAGATGATGTGTGGGAAAGGGATGCATGGTTATCATTATCTCGAGCATTTCCCAAAAACACCGAAGGGAGTAGAGTGGTGATAACAACTAGGATTGAGGATGTGGCTCGTCTGGCAGATGATAATTGGTTAATAACAATGAGACCTCTCTCAAAGGCAGATGCATGTAAGCTTTTCGATAGAAAAGCATTTGGAAAGTTGAAAGAGGAACGATGCCCAGAAGAACTCGTAGAGTGGGCGGAAAAGATTGTGGATAGATGTAACGGACTACCTTTAGCTATTGTAGCGATCGGAAGCCTTCTATCTTTCAAGGACATGAAAGAGACAGAATGGAGATCATTCTATAATCAACTTAGTTGGGAACTCTCGAATAATCCTGAGCTGAGTTGGGTCATGGCTAAAGTTCTCAATCTTAGTTACGATAATCTACCAACCTACTTGAAAAATTGCTTTCTATACTGTAGCCTATTACCAGAAGATTTTTTCATTAAAAGGAAGTGGATTATCAGGCTAATGATTGGTGAAGGCTTTATTGAAGATAGGGGACCAGAGATAACACTCGAGGAAGTAGCTGAGAGGTATCTTGCGGAGCTTGCTCACCGCTCTCTGCTTCAAGTTGTAGAAAGGAACGTTAATGGAAGAGCGAAGAGTTTCAAAATGCACGACTTGGTGAGAGACATGTGCATTGTTAAAGCTAAAACCGAAAGCTTTGGCATTGGATGTCACAGACAATTGTGTCCCTTTGACGGGAAGGCTCGCCGTATATTTATTTATAGTATGAGTGACAATTCACAACCTATTGATGAGACATCGAAGCTTCGATCTCTCCATTTGTTTCAGACAGAATTACCATCGTCTGCAATCGAGAGTGTTTTGGCGAATCTCAGGTTGCTGCGGGTCCTTTCCCTTAGTGGCTGTGACATAGAAAGCTTGCCTGATGTGGTTTTCGAATTGTTCAGCCTACAGTATTTGGATTTATCATTTACACAAGTTAAGGCGATTCCGAAGTCGCTGGGCAAATTGAAGCTCCTGCAGACTTTAGATCTCCGCTTTACTCTTGTTGACAAATTGCCCCGTGAAATTACAAACTTGACTAAACTCAGGCACCTGTTTGCGTCAGTCGTTATTGATTTTGAAGCCCGGGAGTTTGATTCCTTCATCGGTGTGTTTGTTGTATCTAATATTTGTGGTTTGAAGGATTTAAGAACATTAAACTTTATAGAAGCAAATGATGAATTGGTTTTAAGGCTGGGTAGCTTGGTGAATTTGAGGAACTTGTTCCTGGTGAAAGTCAAGGCAAGCCATATTTCTGATTTATGGGTCTCAATTGCAAAAATTCCATTTCTCTCTTCCCTGGGAATAATTGCCCGCGACAAAGATGAAGTTCTCAATCTTCAGACTCTTTATCCGTTGCCAGGGTTAGAGAAGCTTTACCTCAAAGGAAAACTAGAAGGAGGCGTTATCCCCTCGGTATTTAAGGGCTTCACTAAGATAAGAGATCTCAGATTGGGATGGTTGGGGTTACGTGAAGACCCGATAAGATCCTTTTCTCATATGTCGAACCTTGTTCAACTGCACCTCTACAGAATCTACGAGGGGCCTTCCATGAAATTCTGCCCGGGATGGTTCCCGAAGCTGCAATTCTTATATTTGGCTGATCTGTTTGAACTGGAGCGGATCGACATTGAGGATGGTACCATGGGAAGTATACAGTTCCTATTTTTAATTGGCTTATGCAAACTCACACATGTTCCAGACGGCATGATATTCCTTCGTACACTAAAAAAACTGATCCTCAGAGATATGCCAGAGCAATTCATCGGGAACTTGATAGGAAATGACAGGAAACTAGTTCAGCACATCCAATCCATCAGAAAAGATGAAGGCTTCGACGAATGTAAGATCCTAATCTCTTCTCGTTTCTTTCTATATGTTGTATCAAAGCTGGTTAATGATAATCTGGATCCTGCTTTTATTGTAATGTGTGAAGATGCTCGCTTTTTGGGTCTGTAGATGCACTGCTTTTGGAAAAAAAAAGGTTTTGTTATGAAGATTCACACTTGAAATTGTTGCAATTTTCAGTATTAACAATAACAACTCTTTTATGTCGATGAGAAACATAGGACTGAGCTTATGAACAAAAAATGTAGTTGGGAGTCCAAAATATAATGCTGTACTTTTTTCTGCATTTACCCCAAATTTTCTTTATCACTTTATTCCTCACTCTTAATTTTTTTTTCTTTTGTTTTCTATTTCATGGTTTGCGCTACCTCGCTCCACCATATCAAAGATATCTGATGCTCTCTTGTTTTCTGGCGCGATTTCATGAGGTTAGCCCATTAACAACTCTACAACTACATTCATTTTAAAGCATTGTATGTTGTATTTGTTTGCTCTAGAACAAGGTTCTGTGCATCAGTGCATGTAAAATCCACATCTAAGAAAAGCAATGAATTACTTGTACCAACATCCCTTGTAAATCCCGTCTCAATGGTAACAAGATCACTAGTAGAATTTCCCCAATTGATTTTTATCTTTTACTGGCGCAGATGACGAAACCCAGTTATGCTTTGTACTTGAGGTTCACCCTTAAGTGTACATGATGTGGCTTGATTTGTTCTACCATGTATTGGCTTGCTCTTGTAATACTACTACATGTTCATTCAATAAGAGATATTGACTCAAATTACATGTTGTGAAAATTGGGAGTTGCTTGGTTTTATTTTTATTACTTTGACAAGCTGGATTTGGTGTGGAATATTATTTCAATTATATTGTTGGATGCTTATGAGATGTGCTGTACTCTACTTTGTGTGTGCATGTGGCTTATACAGATGATTGTTATACTTATATCCATGTTGTATTGTGGGCAGTTTTCTTCATCCTTTCTCTTTTGGGCCGTGTTCGGCAAACACGGAATTGTTACTGTTTGTGTGGGAAGAAAAAAATTCTGTGAGAGCAGAATTTTTATTTCCCACATAAACAGTAACTTACCGCAGCGCGCCGAACAGGGCCTTGGTGAATACAACCCATTCTTTGGGATGTATTTACCCTTTCTCTTTGCTGGTAATTATACTATTCTCAAGAAAATTTAGTGAACTAACTACCCAACAGTCCTCTATTTAATGTCATTATATGATTTTAACAAATTTCCCAAGCTGAAGAGGCTCTTTAATTTTGTGTGTTAATCCTGGGAATTTAATTAGTTCATGTGATTTGGTTTTGGAGTTTGGGAGGTTGGACACTCGTCCAACCCGACCTTGTTTGATACATTGGTAGGTTTGTAGCCCCTTACAAGCCATTAATTTGTTTGAAATAAAGGTGACATACTACTGTATCATCAGAACTCTCTACGTACAAACCTCGTGTATGTGAAGGCGAGCAGTGGTGCTTCAAATCAAGCTCCAATTACGTCAGACTCTATGACAGGAACACGTAATGTCCTGTTCATCTTCACCAAAACTATGTAAGCAAACGCAACAGAACTCACTGTTGATCATGGTTCCAGCATTCCCAGTAATACTGATTCCAAGGTTTCGATGTGGGCTACTCATACAAGGCTTGATTTCGTGATCGCCAGGTTCACCAGCCAACTGACCTGACTCCATCCTATTATACTGTCATCAGTGTCATGTACACACAATAGAACAAATTTATTAGCATTGGGAATTTTAAACAGCATATGAATCTGCCTATTTATTTAGTTATAGTAAAGAGTAAAAGACCACACATGGCATCAGTGAAATCAATTAATATGGAGCTTTTCTCACTGACATTTCATCAAACAGGTTGAGGTCCAACAAAATGTCCTCATGAATGGTTGGTCTGGCTTATACGGTCCAGGTCTGCACATAGTGGATCCAGAGAATTGATTATTCAACTTGTTTGATGGGTTCAAGGAAAATTTTGGGAGATACTTGAATCATAGTTCAAATACCATTAAAGCATTAACTTTATTTCAAATTGCACATGTAATATGTCGATGGAGGCAACATTTGGGGAATAATGCTGGATGATAGCATTGTGAGAAGGGATCTTGTCAGTTGAGAACTAACGTTTACATAAAATGAAAATGTCTAAAAATTAGCGGAAGAAAACTTTACAAATATTATAAAATTAAAAAGAATGAACATTTTGCATGCCATTTGAATTTAGATGCGATCAAAATCACCAAGTAGCAAGTAGTATGGACAGCTGCGCATAATGAACATGGGTAATTGAGTACTACAAAACATTAATTTGACTATCAACATTCTCATAAGCATCAATAGGAACAAATAATATGAAACTCGAAGATCTTCACAGGAAATGAATCCGATCGTTATAAACAACATACAAACAAAAAGAAACTGTTCAGCTATATTCTACGAGATATCAAAAGTTAGTATATTTCAAAACAAAAAAAAAATTGCCCCAATTTTATAACGATCTCCCTTATTCTGTTACCTCGAAGGAAAAAAAAAATATTACACAAGATACTCATTTCAAAATGAAGGCGACCTCTTGATAATGTAGGCGCCAAATATCCAAGTGACATGGGAAGCAAAAAAACAAAAACCAAAAAACCAAAAAGAAAAAAGAAAAATAGAGAGGTAAAATGTTTTTTTTTTTCTTTTATTATTTCTTGAGGGCATTCATCCTGTCTCTAAGATAGTAAAGCTTAGCTCTCCTGACCTTCTTCCGGTCGAGTATCTTCATTTCCTTGATGTTTGGTGAATACCTGACATATTCCACATTGTAAAGTACGAGTGTAAAAACTCTGAGATACTCCATATTCTATCATAATATTAAAAAAACATAAGGGTCTTTGAAATTGATGGGAATCAGACAGATCCCATACTCTTGACAAGACTAGCAGACACAAGGATACATTTGAAATGAGTATCTTGTGCGATCATTACACAAGACACAACCCAACAGAACCTCAAACTCATATTTGTTACCCTGGGTCCCCCACAAAATAAATAAAGCATAGATCCAGATGCATTAAAAACATTGTGATTATGCTTTTAAGGCATCAAAAATATAAGATAGATCCCAAGCTCCTCATCCCATGCCACACCCTTCGATACATTTTCAATACATTGTTCAGGCTATGTGGTGAAGACACAACAAAATGTGCTCAATCAAACAAGCACAAAAAATCGGATATCTGCAGCCGCCATGATACCATTACTAATCAGATATTTACCCAGAAAAACTTCAGATGGCTGCAGGACCATGGTACAACTGTACAAACAAGATACCGGAAAGGGAGGATCAAACAAGAACGTCTTGGTTTTATTGGCTAGTGTTGCCCAAAATGAATTTCAAATTTGTAATTCAACTAAATGTGACTAAAATATTTTATCCACACTAGGGTATTGACCGCTCGGAACATGATTTGTTTTAGTTGAGTTAGTTTCGACCGGACTCTATGATTGCCAGAATCAGGCCAACACATCCCACCCCTCCCCCTCTAACCTTAAAACGGAGTAATATTATTCTGAAGAAGAAGCATATCCACGAACCATGATATTCTCCAAATGTCAAATGAGCACAAGATATATGTCTTGTTTTGCAGGAGTACACAATTAATTTGGTATATTGCAGGGTATATAAACCAAAGCGGAACTTACAGAGGAAACACAGACTCGACGCCAACACCTGCAACCATCCTGCGTAGCCTGAAAGTCGTGTTTAATCCAGCATTCCTCCGTGCAATTACAATACCTTTAAGAGTTGAAACACGTCTCTTGTTCTCAGGTACTTCCTGTTTGATATTGGAAAAATCGTAAAATGTATCAGAGGAATTTAAGAAACATGCACCAGTATTGTGAGATTCATCTTGTCAGTTGAAAAGATCATTCCTTGGATTTATGTTGAATCCTTTAATGAGCATTGGAGATATTGACAAATGACACCTCCCCACTCTATCTTGATGACTGATATTAGTACCCAATTTGTGCTTTGGTAATGCTACAAGAATATCATACCATAGAGTACTGTTACTCATACTACATGATCAAGATCTGTACCTATTGCTTGGTGCTACTGCTAATTTGATGCATCAGTTCTGTAATAGCAAGGCCTGTTTCTATTCTCTACTTCTTCTAGAGCCCATAAATTTATCACATTCAATCAGTTACCATTTTTAAGCGTACAAAAGTTCCTTTGCCCTCAAATAGGTGGCATCATTACCTAGAAAATATCTAGCAGTATGAGAAAGAATGGTCTAGCATACCACTTTTAATTCAATAATACAGCCAGGCCGGATATCAGGAACCACTCTTTCGGACCGCACTTGCTCAACAGCCTCTTGATCCAAAATCTGAAGTTTTATAACTATAAGATTAAAAAATCTATCAAACTCACTGTCATCATCTTAGTAGGTAATCCGAAGATTCAAAAATTACATGATGGCTTAGCTAAGCATCTAACAAGCTAATCTCAACAAAAAAAAAAAAAAAACCTGCAAATGGAAAAGCAAAAATCTACATCCTGACACAGAATGGACACACAAGTATTCATTATCTGAGACATTTAAATGGTTCACCAAGAATTGTTGATAACATAAACGGTTCCTCAGTTCACGGCATACTGCGATTTAGGATTTTCACCCAGAAATTAACACTCACAGTCATGATCTGCTTAGCCATTTTATCGAGCCTTTTGAACTTAATCCGAGGAGGTGTATCTAATGCAGGAGCAGAAGGCACATCATCCCCCTCTGAATCTACATCCGGCTGCGCAGCTGTTGACATGTACCTATTTAATCGGTCATTTCTGAGGAAGGAACACGTTACTGTCTGAGGAAACGCCACCACACTACTTTTCAAAATACTACTTCCCTGAAATAAATGAAAAGGGTATACTTTACTTTGGTTAAGAGTGAATCAAGGTAATTCCGAAGTGCATAAATAAGCTTCGAGCAGGGTTTGGTACTGATTTATATTATGAAATTCGATCTGATGCAAACTTTATAGTCTGATATGTCAGTCCAAAAATAGTGTATCACTCCTCTTCTTACAGTATAGCTAGGTTTCCAAGAAAGCTCAATCAAGCATCAGTAAAGGGATTTCAACCACAATAAACAGTAAAGTAAACCCCAATCTGCCTCAATTTACCCCCAATTTACCTCTCGGATTACAGTCGAACTCATGGCATTCATCTCGCTGCCGCCAGAGAAGGTCGATAGAGATCCCGACTGCATGATCATGCGGCCGTAGTCGCCGTTCCTAGCTCGGCAGAGAGCCCTTACAAGCGACTGCATCTGCCCAGTACAACAACAACAACAACACAAAGATGTCAAACAAACTAACAATCAGCATACCTCAAGGAATTGGTACTGAGTAAGTGAGCGAAGTGGACACCGAGAACAGCAGCTCTACCTTGTACGGAATGCGAATCGGAAATCGGTGAGATCGGGTGGCCGACGACTAGAGGAGAGGACTGATCCGCTGAAGGAAAGAGAGGTCGAAGGAAGGTTAAAACCCTAGAAATGGGAATGAAACGAGACGAAGATTTCATATCCTCTGTAGCGCTGCATTGTGCAGCGCAAGATGTGAACCGTTAGATCATCTCGGGATCTGTGCTGGATCGAATCTCGAGATAATCTAACGGTTTACATCCTGCGCTACACAATGCAGCGCTACAGAGGATGAGCACTCCGAAAGGAAGGGGGTTTGGAATTCACATCCCCTGCTGTACTGCACTGTGCAGTTCACAACGCAAGCCGTTGGATAGTCTCCAGATTGGTGGCAGCACGGATCCCGAGACGACCCAATGGCTGGCGTTGTGAACTGCACAATGCAGCAAGTCTGGGGATGAGCACTCGGGGGTTTGGACTTTAGTTAGATCTCCGATCCGCTGAAGGAAAGAGAGGTTGAAGGTTAAAGGTTAAAACCCAAGAAAGGGAATGAAACGAGACGAAGATTTCATATCCTCTGTAGCGCTGAATTGTGCAGCCCAAGATGTGAACCGTTAGATCATCTCATGATCTGTGCTTGCTCGAAGCTCGAGATGATCTAACGGTTTTCATCAACCGCTACACAATGCAGCGCTACAGAGGATGAGCACTCCGAAACGAAGGGGATTTGGACTGGAATTCACATCCCCCGCTGTACCGCATTGTGCAGTTCACAACGCAAGCCGTTGGATAGTCTCCAGATTGGTGTAGCACGGATCCCGATACGATCCAACGGCTGGCGTTGTGAACTGCACAATGCAGCAAGTCTGGGGATGAGCACTCGGGGGTTTCGGACTTTAGTTAGATCTCCGAATCGGGTAGACGGGTTTAATTTGAATCTGTAATTGGGCCGGGTACAGAAAGGTATGCGGGTTTAAGTCCGCTTCAACTCAACGCATTGGAGCTGTTAAAGTGCTAATGGGCTCGGACGCTAGGTTTCCTGTGGACTACTCTATGTTTGGTTTTTAGTCGAGGTCTCCTACTCTGGATCGGGATGACCTGCTTTTCTCAAAAGAAAAGCAGGGCCTGCTTTTTTTGGTCCAACGGTTGAGAAACACCGAAGTTTATTGAGATCCGTGCAGAAAAATACTGAAGTTAACGAAGTACTTTGAGATCGGTGCGACAACCGATCCCGACCTTCGAATTGGAAAAGCAGGGCCTGCTTTTCTGTGAAGAAAAGCAACAGATTTTTATCCTCCTACTCTCGCCTCTCGCCTGCCTCTCAGTAATTTGGTATGTAAGATAAGAAGACTTGTAAACGGGATTTGGTATAAGCTAATTGCATGAGAGCATTTAAATTTTTTTTTTTTGCCTTTTTTCTTTAATTATTTCATTAAAATTGTATGACCGATTAAATATATTTGTAATATCTCTAATTTACACAAATTTTACTGTAGATGAACAGCTTGTCGCTACAAATTATTGGTACAATAACTCATTTTTAGACAAAATATAATATCTCTAATTTACAGAAAGTTTACTGTAGATGAACAAGTTATTGCTGCAAGTTATCGGTACAATAACATATTTTTGGACGGTCAGATTTCACTCCTCTTCCTACCTTCTTTCTTTTTAGAGGCACCACCTAAACGAGCGTACTTATCCTTTGCTCAGCGAATCATCGATGCGGATTAGAGGGATTTTTTTTAGATTGAGTTGCACGAATCTCAAAGCTAACTAGGATGACTTCTAAAAGGTTATGAATTCAATTCTCCATAGGTACAAAATAAAAAGTTTCAATAAAACTAGTAGACTATTCTACTTTCTTCAAAAAATAAAATAAAATAAAAATATGTTTCCCTCACTCTGACTTCAACCCATAAGTAAATATTTGATCAGTAAATGTATCATGGTTGCTGCAAATATCCGATTTTTTGTGTTTTTTTGATTGAGCACATTTTGTTTCGTCTTAACCACATAGCCTGAACAATGTATTGAAAATGTATTGGAGGGTGTGGCATGGGATTAGGAGCTTGGGATCTATCTAATATTTTTGGATGCCTTAAAGGCATAATCGCAATGTTTTTAATGCATCTGGATCTACGCTCTAATTTTTTTTTTTGGGTGGCCCAGCCGCCCAGGGCAACAAATATGAGTTTGAGGTTCTGTCGGGTTGTGTCTTTTGTAATGATTACACGAGATACTCATTTTCAAATCTAGGCTTGTGTCTCCTAGTCTTGTCAAGAGTACGGGATCTGATTCCTAACAATTACAATGACCCTTATGGTTTTTGAATATTTTTGATAGAATATGGAGTATCTCTGAGTTCTTAAGCTCATACTTCACAATGTGGAATATGTCAGGTATTCACCAAACATCAAGGAAATGAAGGGGAGCGGAGTGGGTACGCCCGAATGGGCACAATTTGATTGTGTCCACTAAATCCTGAACGTCCGTTTAGAAAACTGTACTAACTTGATGCTCCAAACGATGACGGGAGAAACTGAAGCGACTCTTCTGTTGAGCACCGAAAATTGGGGGAAAAGCTTAAATAAGAAAAAAAAAAAAAAAAAAAACTTGTCCCTTTCTTCCTCTCCTCCATTTCTCACATGGAGAGAGAACCCAAACAGCAGCACAACACGCTTCATCAGTTCTATCTATCTACAATACTGAAATTAACTACAAAATTGTTTTTTCTCTCTCGCTTCATTCAGTAACTTTGAAGTTCGAACAATCAGAAATATTTTTTTATCTTTTATATTGAATTACTTTGAACTAAACCGTGTAAGGATTAGTGGAAAGATGATAATAATTTGTACGGATTAGGGAAGTATTACTTTTACTGTACATACAAACATATAATTCTTCCTTTATAGGGCAGCTATCCTCTCAACCCATCCTATTTTGTACCACAATCAAGCAAGTTTCAGCTTAATTGCCCAAATGGAACAATCTTATATAGGAAGAACGAGAGAGAAAGCCTTGTACATGGCTACCACCAAGTAATGAAGATTTATCAACCATATATTAAGGGGAGAAAGAGCAGTTAGGCTTAAGCACAGAGAACAAGTGAACAACGGAGGATAGGAACAAGACTTGAGAGAGAGAGGTCGCTATCGAGTATTCGTGTGACATGAGTCGTCGAAGGTCTGGATGGAGGGGAACCGGCCAAGCTGCACTGGGTTCTCTTCATACTCCATGTGCGAAACGAAAGAGGAGAGAAGGAAAGAGACGGAGTCCATTGTTTCACGGGTTCTTGCAGATAACAGATGGAGTCGCTTCAGTTTCTCCCGTCAACATTTGGAGCATCAAATTAGTACAGTTTTCTAAACGGACGTTCAGGATTTAGTGGGCACAATCAAATTGTGCCCATTCGGGCGTACCCACTCCGCTCCCGAAATGAAGATACTTGACAGGAAGAAGATCAGGAGGGCTAAGCTTTACTATCTTAGAGACAGGATGAATGCCCTCAAGAAATAATAAAAGAAAAAACATTTCAACTCTCTCTCTGTTTTTTTTCTTTATTTGGTTTTTTTTCCCCTCTTACTTCAATATTTGGAGCCTACATTATCAGGAGTTGGCCTTCATTTTGAAATGAGCATCTTGTGTAATATTTTTTCCTTATAGGTAACAGAATAAGAGAGATCATTATAAAATTGGGGCAATTTTTTTTATCACACAAGCTTTTTATATTCTCGCAGAAAGTAGCTGAATAGTTTTTCGTTTGCGTGCTGTTTATAACGATCGGATTCATTTCCTGCGAAGATCTTTGAGTTTCATATTATTTGTTTGTATTGATACTTATGAGTTATGACCAATATCATATTCATTGTACATTGATGCTTGTAGCCTATAATTCTATGATCAGTGAATTGGACGTTACATTTATGAAAATATTAGTAGTCAAATTAATGTTTTGTAGCACTCTAACTACCTATAATTCATTATGCCGAGCTGTTCATAGTAGCCACTTGGTGATTTTGATCGCATTTAAATTCAAATGGCATGTAAAATGTTCATTCTCTTTATTCGGTATATTGGAAAGTTGATGGTGTTCAAAAAATATGTTTTGTAAATTTTTTTTCTATTTTTTAAACTTTTAATTTATTTAAACATTAGTTGTCAACCTGTCAAGATCCCTTCTCGCAATGCTATCATCCTAGCATTAATCCCCAAATTTTGCCTCTAGAGATACACCTGCGCTTCGCGGTAGGATTGTTCAATCTAAAGATAATGTCTATTTCGAACACAAAAAAAATGAAAAATTATGTATTAGTTATACACTAGTAAAGAGTTCACGCCTTTGCTTTGGACTGAAATTGTTATTTCTTATAATAAATTTTTAAGATAACATTTAATGAGATTTAAATTGAGAAAATTGATATGGGTCTTAAGTTTTAGTGGATCGAGACATTAAATTACGTCAACGGTAGTATGAATGAAATTTTTATACTACTATGCAAACACAATTCATAACTTAACTACTCTTGTCATGCCATGAAGCTTTTACGATTCCTCTTGTGTCAGTTTCCATTTCTTGTTCAATGTGTATGCCCGCCTCACTGGTAGAGGAACTTATCCATTATTACCAGGTCTTGGCTGTCGGCCCGATGTTCAAAATCAATTTGTCTCACTGGCAGAGGAACTTATCCATTATTACGAGGTCTTGACTGTCTGAATTGAATCACCATTTTCAGTACCAAACATGCTCAGTCACATATATTATATATACCATTCAATGAGCTGTAGTTTTTGGTTGGTGTTTATTAAGTACAAATATTAGGGATTATAATATTGGCGCATTTCATCACTTTATATGAAATTCATGTTGCTCCTTGAGAACTTAGAATTTTTATTCATGATTCATCCAATTTATCTTCCAAGCCAAACTTAACAATCAACAATAACAACAACAACAACAATAACAACAACAATAACAATAAAAAAAACCAGAAGAAAGAGAGGTGACAATTTGTCTTCCAAGCCAAACTTAACAATCAAGTCAATTTGCGCGGATGTTGGCGCACACCACTGCCAGTTTCATGATGTGCAGCTGTTAGCAAGAGGGGAGGAAAGGAATAGGGTCCATATAAAATTCCATTTGCAATTGCATGGCTTGCTGCCTCTGTTAAATGATCTCCATCCCATGAAATATACTTCGATGGGTCGGGGCAAACTTGTGACCCGCTAGACCCACATCCTATGCTCAGTGACGTGTTGTATGGTTGACCCGCAGCACCACAGCATGTATATAAAGGAGCTGAAAAACCTGCATTATTATTTAAGCACATATACACCTTGAGTTGATAACTTGATATAGATATGTGTACGTACAAATTTAATTATAGAGGTTTTGATGAAAAATATATAGAATTGAAATTAATATATTAAGTTGTCATTGAGCCCAATAATAAATTTTATTTCCGAGTTTTGACCTACTTAACAACAACAACAACAACAACAACAACAACAATAATAATAAAGATAAATACAATGATGTTATTAATTATTAGTAAATAAATAAATGTAGTAAATAAACTAAATATATATCTTACCAAGAGTTTGTGCATTTAGATACAGTTGTGATTGGGCTCCATAATAATCCGCATACACAATATTTGTGAGGGGGTGAAGCAGCCGCAGCTTGGCCAACTCCTCTATGAGCTTAGTATTATGGTAAGCTGAGAGCTCATTGACACTCTTGATGCAACCGAAGTTGTCATAGTCTGCAGTGTTGTTGCTCTGGTAAACAACCAAGAACCATGGTGCACACCCAAACATGTAGTTCCCTGGGACTATTAGGGTGGTGGCTCCAAGACTGATTAAATCCTGTAATAAAAGAAAATATGTATTGTTAATGGAGTAGGATTTTTTAGAATTAATTGACTTGATTATTGAGTATTTTATAAAATTAATTATATCTGTTTGTGGAGAGTAATTAATCAAGTTATCATCATTTTTTTAAAATAAGGAGAATAAAGGGAAATATATAGTTAATTTGTAGACCCTAATTTCATGCTCAAAATTAATGACAATTCCATTGACAGATATTCTGCCACATAATTGTTATTCACAAGCTTTCCAATCTATAATAGAAAATGTGAAAGTTTGTTATTTTTTTCATTATTTGATTTTCACTCAAGTGATACTTTAAAAATTAAACTATATATATATATATATATATATATATATAGAGTAAAACTATGGTGCTCTTAAGCTCACGGGAGCCTCCCGTGAGCTTAACACCGAAAACATATCAAATCATATCCAAATTTTGATTTATATGGCTCAATAAATTCTTCATATCAAAATCATGTGTGATGCAAAAATTTTCCTTTTTTTAGAGATTTTTAAGTATTTATTTCAGATTTTTTAAAAGTTACTTATGAAACATTGATTATTTTATTATTATTGTATAGGTGCTATTAAAATATCCGAAATAAATACTTAAAAATCTTCAAAAATGGAAAAAATTTGTATGCTATAAGATTTTGATATAAAGAATTTATTGAGCCATATAAATCAAAATTTGGATATGATTTGATATGTTTTTGGTGTTAAGCTCATGGGAGGCCTCCGTGAGCTTAAGAGCACCATAGTTTTACTCTCTCTCTCTATATATATTTTTGGATCATCTTAATTATGGAAATAAGTGAGAAAAACAAAAATGAACATTTAAGAAATTAACATATATAATTACATTGAGAGCAGAAATGATGGCATCTACCACAAATGGAACCCAAGATCTGATTTCTGCCATGGGCGTTTTATTGATTAGACCAACGATATAATCCACACCTCCAATTTCTCCCACAACGAACAACGAACTGGCCATGACAGCGCTCACACCTGCAGAGGTTAATTAATTAATTTGCTAAAGCTGAATTAATTAAGCAGAATTAATAATTAATAAAAACATCCTGCACATATATATGTATATTGACTTATTAACTGGATATATAATTTGTTCCCTGCTGCTGAAAATTAAACATTTTATTCATTAAGCTCTTATCCCTACTCCTTTACTAAGCATGTTGTGTCCTGATCCTGCAATGGTCAGGATTCAGCGTTATCAAATTTGAATGGTCCAGATTTAATTATTTGAGGTCGGAGTAACTTTCAGCCGCTGGATTGATTTGTCCCGATCCTGGAACGGCTATGATTCATTCGCTAAACGTTATATATAGAAATTAAGGTATGCTTCACCTCCCAGCCGTTTTCATTCGCATTAAATGTCTCCCACGGTCTTGCTGCAAAATCGAAGAAAAATCTACTCTCTGACTCTTTCCTTTCTTTGCAACGCACATTTCAAAATTCTTACATTATTTTTCTTGTTCCTCTTCTTCTTTTTTTTTCCCTGTGTTTGGTACTATCCATCCAATCATTTCCAACTTAGATAATTGCTTTTACTTTGAGTTTGCAATGTTTTTGTCTTTATTTGTATTGTAATTTTAATGTTTTTTTTTCAATATTTATTGCTGTATTTGTTTCGCTTGATTTATCTTTGTCTTTGGGTTCTTTGTGTTGGTTCCTCTTCTTGCTTATTGTGTATTTTAATTAATTCACTGCTTTTGTATATTAATATTTGTTAATAAATTTTTTCTGATTTCAATGTTCAATCGTATTTTGTTTTTTTTTTTAATTTTTATTTCTTTGATGAAAAATATGGTGTAAAGCGGACAGGATCGATTTGCGAGATGAGTCTAACATGATAATTGTGTATATCTGTAAGCACCGGGAGTCAGATTTTCTGCCACGTCAAATTGTAAGAGCAAAAAGATCCGATATTTTAAGGTATAAGAAAGGAGATACATATTTCATTTTTGTGCGTCAAATTTTATTTTCTTTCCTTAGTAATTGTTGGTATTAGTTTGTAAATGAAAAATATTTCATTTGCGTAGGGAGGTAATTTTTTCAATACTTTGCTTAAGAAATAAATCATGTTTATTTTAATTATTTGGGTAAGAATGCTTGTTGGTATTAGTTTGTTAGATCATCATGGCAAATTTAAATTTAAAACTTTTTCTATGTTGAGTGAGAACCCAAAAATGGAGATTACTTTTATTAAAGGCTTAGAAGAATCGGCTTAATTAACACATAAAATTTACTTTCGTACTTTAAATTTAAAAATTACTATAAAATAAATTGGAATTTGTATAGACTTTTTGTAATCTTATTAAATGGCGGATGTAATATTCTCACATGCAATTGGTTCTCTGTTCCACAAAGATATTTTGAATTTGTTGGTAAATGGTAACTTTTCCCATCATTTATTATTCTTTCAGCGCCATTATATAAAGAATTATCATGATCTTGTACTATTTAATTTTCCACCATATATGTGTTTAGTTCTTTTTTTTTAATTCTTTGTTCCTTTTTCTTCTGATGTTTTCTTTCAAAAACCTTTTTTTTTTATATTTTTTTCCATCCTTTTATTTTGTGAAACTACAACATCACTTTCATTGTTCTCTTTAATTTGCATTTTCATTTAACTAGAATTAATTCTTTTGATTTCTGTTTTTTTTTCTTTTACATTCTATCAATAATAATTACTTCTCATATTAACAAGGATATAATGTGATTGCAGGTTTCTGTAAAATAGGTTTTAAAAAAAATTTGCCGCAGATTTTGCAACATTATTTTCTTTCCATAGGTAAATGATCTATTAAGGAAGGACCGCACACTTGATTGTTAATTATCAATTTTGTTATGTTCATCTATATTCATCTCTTTTGTGCAGGCATAAAAAAGTTCAGAAATGTACTTAACTAATAAAGTCGATTTTCAAATTTTCCTTCTTAAATATTTGGCTCTTATGACTAAAACAAATCTAGCAAAGTCCTTTAATTTGCTTTGCCGTTGCTTCAGCCTTCAGGTGAATCAGGTGAAAAGGTTTTTATTATTTATGGTGTGCCACCAGCATTTGGCACAGAGCCAACAGCATTAACGTTAGCACGCCAAATGTTGTTCTCACAATTTTACCTGAACAAAATATTTCAATGATCGGTATAATAGGTCACACATATACACTAATTGATTTTTTTATATGATCATATAATCTTATCACAATTACGGCATTTGCCTCGCGCTAAGTAAATAACCGTTCATCACTATTTGTGAGTGACTAAATTTTTCTGTTGTACATGACTTTTCATAAAAAATTAAAATATTTGAACTTTTTTTAAAAGAAACCCGTAGCAACGCACGGGCATTGTACTAGTATATATATATATATATACCAAGTACTTGAAGAAAACATGAACATTATAATGTACCCAGCTGCATGTAATGACTGCAAAATTAGTAATTATAAATTAAGTATATATGTATAGTCAACTATAATATGTAACATGCTGAATTATAATGCATAATATATATATACACTCCATATATATGTACCATATATGCATAAGTATTTAAATGGCTTACTAGATCCTTGAGAGATGGTAGGCAGAAGGTTCTTCAATGACTGAAGCTGAGTGCTCAGGGAATCAGTAGTGATTGGATTCAAGTTTGTAAGTTTCTTAAAGGCCGAATTATTGAGCGCCTGCGATGCCGCCACAGCGAAGTTCGCCCCGTCCTTGAAATACTCCGCCGTACTTCCACCCTTGGACGGCGGTTGAAAAGGAATGCCATATGCCTGAGCTGCATATACATATGCATTGAACAAAATTATGAATTTTTTGGTGAATATTATGAAACTAAGTTATTGATGTTTGATCTAATTCATGGTAAGTACAAAGCTTATTTTGACAATCTTGACAATGGAACATTTTAATAATTTATAGAAATTCATAAAATATTTTAAAAATGAAAAAATATTTATGGATGCACTACTTAACTTGTAGATTGATAGTATTTCAAATTTTAATCAATTTGGACATCGTTTAATGGCTTATCAAAATTTTGTGTATTTTTTAACGGTTGTAATTTAACGGATATTTGAAGGGCTATCAAATATAATTTAAACTAAGTATAATTGGAAATATAATCAATCTATAAGTTAAGTAATACTTCCGTAAACTCTTTTCTATTTTTAAGAATTTATATAGATTTTTACAAATTTTTGAAATACTCCATTATCAAAATTGTCAATATAAGAATTGTCAATGATCCCTCCTCATATATATGTAGAGTGAGGCTATTGTACTTTCCAAAACGCAGTGAGATAGTGCGCTTCGGCCTTTTATTTTAAAACCATAGCTCGAATGGGCAATCCAAGTTGCCCAACTCAATCTACATATTGAAATTTTATAGATTACTGAATTTTTCCATTTTTAGAGTTTTCCAACAATTTTTTTGGATTTTTAAAAATTTATAGAAAATACACAAAATTTTGTATATAAAATGGGTCATTTTTCAAAAATAAAAAATAGTTAGAAAACTCTAAAAATAGAAAATTTTGGTATGCAACTAGGTTTCAATATCCAGATTATGGTGAGCAATTTGGATTGATCATTCGAGCTACAGTTGAGGAGTCATGAGGCTGAAGCACACCAGTCGCTGCACTTTGCAAAGCGCAATAGCCTCACTCTATATATATATAAATAAAATGAAATCTTGACTTGCAATATACCAATGAAGTCGACGATAATTCTGCCGTCACTATTCCGTCCGTTTGGCTTGTGGAAGTATGTTTCACCGTAAGGAAGTCTGTTGGCGCCGCAAGCGCTGCTGACAAGGCAGTTATTTCCGGCATCCGTGTTCGAATCGCCAAAGCTAAAGATACGACTGAAGCAACAAAGCGGTGCGACGGTTTCACAGCTGATCAGGGGAACAATGGATACCAAAAGCAGAGTAACTACTAGTACTGGAAACTTGGAAGAATCCATTAGAAATTATATATCTAGATTTTTTTCTTGTTTGATTCTATTGCAAGGTGACAAATGGAATTGCTCAATTGGGAAATAAGTGACTTTGAAGCAGAGAGAATATTCAGATGGATTAATGTCTGTAAGCTCAGGCATGTATCATGTTTGATTGTTTCTGGATTGCATATCCTTACAGTATATATTTGTGTAGTAAGCATGAAGCATGTATCCTCCTTTTATAGGACAATATTTTCCCCACATGTATTATCTTTTCTTTTTTATATTGTATTGGGTCAATTGCCAACAACCATGCATCATGCTCTTGTAGAGTTATACACTAGATTTCAAATTTTCCATTATTGAATTGAGCATGTCATACAAAAATCGGTTGATTGTAGTTCTGGATTTCCATGATGAAAAATGGCCTACAGAAATCTATTGATTTTACTTCTGGATTTCCGTGATTGAAGAAATCAGCATTTAATCTCTTTATAACTTCAATATATCTACTACCATTTAAAAAATCCATTTATGCATGGTTAACTGCAATTTGTTCTCCAATTTTAATATTCATTTTCATGCTATACTTTTTATATGAGAATATATACCATGATATAAACTATAATTAATAAAGCACAAATTAAGAACAATCTCCGCAGTTGAGGTAGTACTAGAACCGTAGCACAAATCAAGATCCAATATACATGAAATATAATGACTTTGAAGTCTCAATTAATTGTCCCTAGTGCATGAACAAAACCAAACAAGATCTGTGACCTGCCGTGCATTATCACCTTTAAACGTGTAGATTCCTTCTGGTATTATTTGGCAGTATCACTCTGCCAGTTACGTACAATATACCAATGAGTTGTTTTGGGCTCTTGCGAAGTGGCCCAGTGAGAGTTGCGTACATGTGTTTATAAGTCTGAATTTTGAATGACCACTTCCAATGAAATCAATGTGTAGTCTTTTTCATCAGCAGAAGGATCAAATAACTACGTCTAAAAAAATTATATCATTTTGATTTTATTTACATATAAATCAAATGTTAATGAAAATTAATGGTTCAAATTTTCATTATTTTTTTTTTGTATATATGCTATTTAGATGATTTATAATATATCCAACAGTTTTATATTTGTCAAATTATGTATAAATAATAAAATTATTATCCTAGACACCAACGCCCATAGTTATTGAGTGCTCATCCTCTGTAGCGCTGCAAAATATAGCGCATAACGTGGGCCATTAGATCATCTCGAGATTTGTGCTAGCATAGATCTTGAGATGATCTGACGGCCCATGTTCTGTGCTATATTTTGTAGTGCTACAGAGGATATGGAATCATAATTATTGGATCCGTCTTCTTCATCCATTAGTCATTGGTGCATTGAGGATCCTTAGTTGACCCATCCTTCGTACCTACACGCCATGCAAAAATATGTCATTGTTATTTCCCTTTTTTTTTTGTTTCTTTTTAATGACCCAGTAAAACTATGGATCTTTCCTTTTCTTTTTATGTTGTTGCAAAAACTATGTAAATTTGACATATGTTTTAACATTCTCTTTAATGTCAGATTTGCTTATCGAGCTCATCACATTCTAAGCTTACTATTTTTTATTTTATTTTTTTGAAAGAAGTGGAAGAGCCGCCAGTCTCATTAAGAAACTAATAGTCCTATGGTACCACAATCCGGTACCATAGGACCAAATATGTATATCTTGTACAAAGAAACTTTAAGAAATAACTAGGAAAATGCTTGCATTAATGTCCTTCGGATTGGGATGACGTGATTATGATGCTTTTGGATTTAATTTATATAATCATAAAATATATATGCAGCATTATGTGAAAACTACCCCAACAAAATTAGTTCAGAACTAATAATACTGGGAGAGCGGCGATAGAAAAGAGAAGAGAGAAAAAGAGGAGACTGGAGAGCGAAACCGGTAAAATTATACAGTAAAAATCATACCCGAACCAATCACACCCACACATCAAAAGGCACGAATCTTGACTCATATCCAATGGCCCTCAGCTGAGGAGCCAAGTTTTTACTCCCCCGTTAGGGGGAGTCCGGATCATCTAACGCATTGCCGAATCTGCAGCGCGGATCCAACGGTGCGCTAGACCTCGGGATCCGGATTCATTACTTTTTATGGATCCCGAAGTCCAGCGTACCGTCGGATCCACGCTGCAAATTCAGCAGTGCGTTAGACGATCCCGAGTTCATTAGAGGGGATAAGATAGATTGACAATCAATGCACAATAGCGGAATTGTAATATTATAATTCATCACAGCATATATCGTATAATACTGGGCCAGATCAGGATAACTTCCAGTTCTAGGGGAGAATTTGGGTTTTGTTGATAAAATTTCTAAGTTATCTACTAGAAATTTAGAACCCAATATGAAACTGGGCTGGGACACAAGTGTAACAGGCCGAGAACGAAAATGAGAAACATGTATCGACTATCAATCCACCCATCAGTGATCACTCTGAATATACTAGTATATTGTCCGTGTGTTGCAACGGATCTTATTTAATAAAAATTTTTTGATATAAATATTTTCATTATTGTTATAACTAAATAAAATTATTCGTAACTAAAACGTTAAGATTTGAAGTCATTTTGTTTAGAGGAGGATCCATTGACAAAGGTTAACTTGGCAATCTTGATAATAACACTTTTCAAAAAATTTTAAAAAATCATAAAAAAATCTTCAAAATGAAAAATGATATATGGATGTATTATTTGACTTATAGATTGATAGTGTTTCAAATTTCAATCAATTTGAACATCGTTTAATGACTTATTAAAAATTTGTGCACTTCTCACCGGTTACATTACTAAATACTTTTGGTTTTAATTTAGTAATTATAATATAATTTTGTGCACTTCTGATTCCCAAGTCATATACTGATTTTAATCAAAACTAACAATCACAAGACTCGAGTAATACCAATTTAATTGTCTGATGCGTTGCCCATTATGCCATAGGCGTTTTCTTTTTTTTTTTTTTTTTTTGAGAAAAGACAACGTGAAGATCGAATTATCAAAATTAGATGATCAACGGTAAAAATTAAAACATATTGATATATCTGATGGCCGGAAATTAGTTTGGGCAGATAGCCATTTCTATCTCCAAACCAACTCCTCATTTTATTATTAGTAGGAATAATAGCGGGCACGACACCGCGTCCTAGCACTCCAAATTAAGTTTTCACAATTGATGCATGCAAAAGAGAGAAATTAATATAGCATAAAACTCCAAAATACAAATACCTAAACCTGAAAGGTTAGGGAGAATGGAGGCTTCTCATCAATTCGATGTTGAAAGCCGTCCTATCATAATTAAGATTCAACGGTGAAGATCTAACCAAACATGTTATCGTGTATCACAATTCATACTTTTAGCTTGAGTGGTTCAGATTTTGTCGAGCATGTACCTCACAGCCATAAACAATTTTAATGTTTTAGCCTATTGTGTATAGAGTAAACAAACAAATAAATACATTTCTCCAAACCTACACCAAGTGGTACCCACCCGCTCGGTCCCTTCTATTTGTCATCCCATCGCGCAATGTGCAAATCTAACCATCTATCATCTTTTTACCTATGTATAACTAATACATAATTTTTCATTCTTTTGTGTTCGAAGTAGACACCAACTTAATTTAGATTGAACTAATTTTTCATTTTTTTTTTTGTGTTCGAAGTAGATAGGGCGGGTGTACACCATCTCTAGAGGCAAAATTTGGGGATTAATGCTAGGATTATAGCAGTGCGAGAAGGGATCTTGATAGGTTGACAACTAATGTTTAAATAAAATAAAAGTTTATAAAATAGAAAAAAAAAATTACAAAACATATTTTTGAACACCGCTAACTTTCAGATATACCGAATAAAAAGAATGAACATTTTACATGCCATTTGAATTTAAATGCGATCAAAATCACCAAGTGGCATGTAGTATGGACAGCTGGGCATAATGAATTTGACTACTAATATTTTCATAACTGTAACGTCCAATTCACTGATCATAGAAATATATATAGGCTAAAAGCATCAATGAATATGATATTGGTTATAAGTATCAATACAAACAAATAATATGGAACTCAAAGATCTTCGCAGGAAGTAAATCTGATCGTTATAAACAGCATTCAAATGAAAAACTATTCGGCTATATTCTGCAAGAACATAAGAGCTAGTGTAATAAAAAAAATTGCCATCTATCTTTTCTAATGCTTCCTTCACGCCCTCCCAGGGAGCTTCTGGGGGTACGGCCATTGCATGGGTCAACGCTTTCACGATACAATCATCCTTCCACTCTCCTTTTACAAATACTGTCATCCTAATAGACTCCTCGGGTTTTACTTTCATGCTTACAAACGTTTACGGGCCCACGAATGAATCGCTTAAACAACAATTCATGGATGAATTACAAACAATCCGATCACACAATCAACTCCCATGGATAATTCTTGGTGACTTTAACCTTATCCGCACTCCATCTCAATTAACTGGCCATAATCACTCACTAACTAGCATCACTTTATTTAACGAAACAATTGATCACTTATGCATATCAGAAATTCCACTCATGGGTCGCCAATATACATGGTCAAGCCATCGTCCATCCCCAACTTTCTCACAACTAGACCGTTGCTTTATTTGCCACCACTGGACCACTCCTCCACTATACCTATGGATACCAAAATTAACAGACTTACCTATGCCTACTTGAGATCATGCACCCTTAAAATTAACTTTTTCACAACCTCACATTCATCAAGCGAGACCATTCCATTTTGAACGCTATTGGATCCTCTTCCACGATTGCAAAGACATTGTAAAAAATGCATGGTCAAATGCAAAATCATCTCCCATACCTGCCATTTCCATACTCAACAAAATATCCAATACAAGACACCACTTAAATAAATGGGCAAAAAATAAATTCGCAAATAGGAAAACACAATTAGTTTCGGCTCAAACCTTCGTTCAATTATTAGATCGATATGAGGAAAAAAGACCACTTACACCTGATGAATTTTCTTTTCGTATTCGCTTAAAAGAAAAAATCCACACCATTTCTATCATTGATGAAACAAGATGGCAACAAAGATCTTCATGTCGATGGCTTAGACTAGGAGACAATAATACTAAATACTTTCACTCCCTAGTTAATGCCAAACAATGTAAGAACTCCATAATCTCACTACAGACTGAGTCAGGAACGATCGCTCTTCCACACCAAATAAATGATCATCTCACCACCTACTACAAACAACTATTTGGGCCAGCTCAAACACCACATACACCATCATTCACATTAAATAACTTATATCAAACACCACCCTCACTCATCACCTCACTTCAATCTCTTGATTCCCCTTTCACCCCCCAACAAATTAAAATGGCTGTAAGTGGGTTGGCAAAAGGAAAATCGGTAGGACCGAACGGATTTCCTGCTGAATTTTATCAAACCTATTGGGATATAATTAAAAACGATGTCAGCGATACACTTCGTGCCTTCTACCACAACACTCTTGACCTCTGGCAATTTAACACTACTAATATTACTCTAATTCCAAAATCTGAAACCCCTACTACCGCCGGAGACTATCGCCCCATAAGTGTCATTAATGGGATTTCAAAAATCATCACCACCATCTTAGCCAACCGGCTTAAACCACTCATGACTGACCTTATCCATCCAAATCAAAGCTTTTGATACTCTCGCTTATAAAAATTGACTTTCGCAAAGCTTTTGATACTCTCTCTTGGGACTTTCTACTACAACTCTTACAAAGCAGAGGCTTCCCTCCCAGATGGTGTTCATGGACTAAAAACCTTCTCATTTCCTCATCATCCTCTATTTTAACAAATGGATTTAAGGGCCAACAATTCTTTCACGGAAGAGGGGTACGTCAGGGAGACCCCCTATCACCTCTACTCTTCATACTAGCCACGGATGTTCTTCAATCTCTCTTTCAACAATCCAACCATCTATTTCATTCTACCCCACACCTACAAACTCAAATTCTTCAATTTGCTGACGACACCTTGATTATTACACCGGCACATACGACTAATCTAAAAATCATCTCAAAAATTTTATCAAATTTTTCCACTATTTCGGGCCTCACAATTAACTACTCAAAAAGTAACTGTACACCAATCTCGATTCCATCACACCTTCATAACATCATTGCCAATCTCACGGGATGTTCTTTAAAATGCTTCCCAATAACCTATTTGGGATTACCACTCTCCACAAAAAAACCTTCAAAACAATAGCTTCTTCCTCTCATCGAACAAACACAAAAACGTATGACCTTCGCCTCTGGGAAACACTTATCTTTGGGAGGACGCTTAACACTTGTCAAATCAGTTTTCACATCGCAACCTCTTTACTTCATGCAAGCATTCCTATTACCAAAATGGACTATTACCGAATTGAACAAAATCATCTGCCATTTCTTTTGGAGAGGGAATGCTTCCTTTCAAGGAGGACATTGCCTAGTCACATGGGAAAAGTTATGCCTATCAATACAACATGGAGGTCTAGGCATCATAAACTTACATATCCAAAATAAAGCTCTTCTACTAAAATGGTTATGGATCATATCCAACAACAATAATTCACCATGGACCCTTTTTCTACAACACTCTTATCACAAATATACCCCAGCACACCTTCTTCACAATCAAAGCCACCTCTCATTTTTTCTAAAAGATCTCACCACACTCTTACCTATCTTCCTAACTTCAACTACATCCATACCCCACTCTGGGACCTCCACTGCATTCTGGGAAGACAATTGATTAAACAACTCCGCTTTAAAGTATTCACACCAGGACCTATACAACCTCACTACTGAACCACATGCCACAATTAATCATGTTCTTTCAAACGAACGCCTTCACATCACATACTTGATCACTTCACATTGTCAACAATCTCTTACAAACTTAAAGCAAACACATCTTTCCCTCATCAATCTAACAGATACCATGAATGATATCAGAATTTGGCGATGGACACCCCAGGGCTTCTTCACAACAAAATCGGCATACAACTTTATCATACACCCGGGAGTCATTTCACCTCCACAAACTTTGCCATGGAAACCAAAAATACCATTAAAGATCAAAATATTCCTATGGCTACTCCTTCAAGACAGATTACTCACAACCTCTAACCTTCTCAAAAGACATTGGCCGGCGACGATGCACTGTGTGGGATGTAACGACCAACTAATAGAAGATAACACACACCTATTCCTCTCCTGCCCGCACAGCATTCAAATATGGGGACGCATAAGGCCGGACATCCCCCTCACCGCTTTCCACTCCTCCACTGACATATTGCAATTCTGGGATACAGTCAGATCATCCTTACCATCTTTTGCTACAACGGCTTGGGACTCCATCTTCGCGGCAACCACATGGAACCTTTGGAAGGAGCGCAATTCACAAATCTTCAACAACAAATGCACTCCCCCAGACATCATAGAGCACCACATCAAACATGACAGAGAGACTTGGGATAGATATTGCACCGGATAGGATAGCAATAGAACAATACAAATCTTAGGGTTGGGACATCTTCTATGTTCATTTCTTCTACTATGTAAATTCCATCCATTTTTGTACATAACTTTTTTTTTATTTAATGAAATTTATTGGTCGGCAATTTGCCAGCCACTTCAAAAAAAAAATAAAAAAAAATTGCACCAATTTTAAAATGATCTCCCTTATTCTGTTACCTAGAAGGAAAAATATTACACAAGATACTCATACCAAAATGAAGGCTAACTCTTGATAATGTAGGTGCCAAATTTTTAAGTAAGAGGGAAAAAAACCAAAAAAAAGAAAAAAAAAGAGAGAGTTGAAATGTTTTTTCTTTTATTATTTCTTGAGGGCATTTCCTGTCTCTAAGATAGTAAAGCTTAGCCCTCCAAAAGTTAAAACCCTAGAAAGGGAATGAAACGAGACAAAGGGGTTTGGACTTTGGATCCCCAAAAGTAGTCGGGTACAGTTTGGATCTGTAACCCGGGTACTTGGGCACGGCATGGTACTACAAATGGTGTAATTGGGTCGGGTACATATAAAGGTGTCCGGGTTTAAGTCCGCTTCCTTCAACCCAACCCATTGGAGCTGCTAAAGTGCTAATTAATGGGCTAGGGTTTCCTGTGGACTACTGTTTGTTTCGTTTTCAGTCGAGGTCTCCTACTCTCGCCTCTCGGTAATTCGGTACGTAAGAAGACTTGTAAACGGGATTTAAGTATAAGCAAATTGCATGAGAGCATTTCAATCTTTTTTGCCGTTTTAATTATACTTACTCTTTAAAGGCTGGGGAGAACGGTGCTCCCTCATTCATTTGGAGCTGGGAGCCGTCCGATCAATGCTTCAACAGTTTAGATTGATGGAAAACTTATAATGTTTCTTAAACTTTTTAAATCCATTAGATATGCATCGTGATGTATTATATTTGTGATGTGCGGATAAGATAGCATTGGAGTGTATTTAGTACAGTTATGCACCAACATATTGTCGTTGAGTCTATTGTGTACGATTTGAACCAAATATGAATATAAATATAAACGATTAACTGGACCCTAAAAATATTTTCTGCTATTTTTCACTTTTACTCTTATTTTGTCCATACAATTGAATTTCTACGATGTTAGCATAAGCACAATTTTATTTCTTTCTGCTTCTCATAAAATACATTAAGTTTGTTTTTTCACTAAAATATAATGCATTTCTTTTTTTTTTCTTTTTTTTTTGGGTGACTATTATATGAGATGATACTTTTGATAGATTGTATGAGGTAATTTTTATGTTGTCATTTTTGTAAGTTCTTTCAATTGTTTTGCTTTATATTTTTTCTACAAATAATTCATTGAACTATGTATTGTTATTTTTTTTTAACTCAAGTGCCGATATAAATTATTTGCTTCTCATAAAATACATTTAGAGCGTCTTTTCACTAAGATATAATGCATTTCTTTTTTTTCTTTTTTTTGTGACTATTAAATGAGATGACACTTTTGATAGATTGTAAGAGATAATTTTTATGTTGTCTTTTTTTTTTCTTAAGTTCTTTCAATTATTTTGCTTAATTTTTTTTCTACAAATAATTACTATGTATTGTTATTTTTTTAAATTCAAGTGCGATATAAATTATTTGATTGAAATTAATTCATAAAGACTTCAATCCCGCTGCGAAGCGTGGGGGTTTATTCTAGTTTCATTAAAATTTATGACCGTGAAGTAGTTGGACAATTTTTATATATAAAAAATAAAAAATGTTATTTTTAATTTTCAAAAATAAAAGAACTTATTTTGAAAAATAGTAAATCCGGGTTCCTGGAACTCGGCCTACCAAAAGTAGGCCGGCTCCTGGGGACCCGGCCTGGGAAAACGAGGCCGGCTTTGGGGGACCCGGCCTGTTAAAACAAGGCCGGGTTTGGGGGAGCCGGCCTAGATCCAATAATTGACCTGGATCCCTTTCTTTCTTCCCTTCCTCCCTTCCTTCCCTTCCCTTTCTCTGCCTCTCCTCTGGCTGCTGTCCACCCGCGCAGTGCCGCCCAAGAACACCCCAAAAACCCCACCCTCCACCCCCAAAAAAAGTACACCCCTCTCCTCTCCTCCTTCCCCTCACCCTCTAGACCTGAAATTTGGTCCTCTCTCGCTTTGTGGTGCCGGCATTTCGAGGTTTCGTGATTTTCGACGCGGCTACCGAACAATCTTTTCTACTTGTATTTTCTGCAGGTACCATACATATTATCATTTCTATTTTACTTTTTATGACTTGTGCGGTTTGTGTGATGAATTAACGTGAATTGATATGACTTATGCGATTTGTGCAGATATGGTCATGGGAGCTCTTCGCAGTGGCTCGTCCGGTCATGAAAGCTGGGCATCCTCACGAAGCGTTCGGTGGTCCTGACATCCATGTGAGGCACGCATACGGGATCAAGTGGAGTGGTCCAAAGAGCGATGGAGGCTGTCAGATCGGGTTTCTGACAGTCGCATGATGAGCGATGGAGGCTAGGAAAAAGCTTCATGTTGTACTTGAACCGCTTCTCTTGATCGGGTTTTCCCTCCTTTCCAGTTACTAGAAACATCAGTTGGTCGAGCTTCACCGTCTTCACCTTGTGAGCTTGGGATTTGCGGGCCCGTCATTGGATTTTGTCAGCAACCTTCGGCGCCCACTGTTTATCGGATGCAAGATTTACTCTTGCAAGCTCTCTCCGGTCGGCAAACCACTCCAGTGTCTTTGAAAATGTTTCATCTACCAGAGCAGTAACAGGCAGGGCGCGAGCATCCTTGTAGACCTTGTTTAGAGACTCCGGATAGTTGGTTGTCATGATACCCCACCGGTTTGTGCTGCCATGATGACTACATGCCCACAAATCTTTCCGTGGATTTGCCAACGCCCTCTCATATCTGGTACCTCTTTTTCCGATGTCATACACATAGCACCATGCACGCTTATTGTGTTCCTTCAGCAGGTCAAATGCATCGTGGTGTCTTTGGATCCCTTTGGTATACGCCGTGCCCTCGAATAATTTGCTCGACCGTTTGTCAAAAGATTTCTTCATGTTTTCGCTGATATGACGTACACAGAAACGGTGAAGTGTCTCCGACCTGGCCTCACAGTAACCCTTGTCAGTCCTCAGAAAAACATTTCGGATGCTAGCATGTCTGTCCGATATAACGGTGAAGCGTACGTCAGGTGCGATCACATTACAACACAGCCACCCCATCCACCAAGGCCACGATTCGTCGTCCTCTGCATCCACCAAGCCGTATGCGAAGGGAAGCAATTGATTATTTGCATCATATGCTGTGGCAACCAAAAGTTTACCTTTGTACCGCTCGGTGAGAAAGGTGGCGTCAACACCAAATACCGATCGGCAATGTCTGAAACCTTCTCGACATGCACCCCAAGACCATGCGGCCCTGATGAAAAGGTGTTCGGTCGGTGAAATTCGGTCACCTTGCACAACATACCTTGTTCCCAGATTCTTCCGAGCATACGCTTCCAATTGGTTGGGAAGGAGAGCGTAGGCCTCAGACCAGCTACCGAAGGCTGCCGCAATTGCCTTCTCCTTGGCACGCACGCCATAGCTTATTGTAATTGGGATTTTTGGTCAAACTTGACTTCCACAACAGAACTAAGGTCGCGCATAGATATACCATGATTTGTAGCAACGACGTTATACAGTACCTTCGCCAAAAATTTAGCGGTTAGCTGCCTATGATCTCGCCGACCAATGATTGCTTCGCATGAATGTTTGTACGGATTGTTTTTTATGGTGAATGATTTCTTGTCCTTCGAAACGGCATACAGACGCCACTTACACAGCGGTGCGTGCTCGCACTCGGCAACATACATCGTTTTACTACTGTTAGTGGTTTTGTATGGTCTGTTCTCATTAATATGATATTCTTGAACAACCTATACAAGTGCCTCTTTATCAGCAAATTTTCTACCTACGGCTAAGGGATGGTCAAACACCTTCTTTACGCCGTAGGTGATAGAATCTGCTTCTACTTCTTCTGTCGCACTGGAGTGGAAAAGGCGAAATGGTTGCTCATTGCCTCTGTTTAGAAAGGGTTGTGGCACTTGCCTCGACGGCCCGCCGCCTGCGGGAAATGGAGTGCTGTCGTCGTCACTACTCGAACTGCTGTCATCTCCTCCTTTGTCTTCCTCTGCCATTCTCTCCGCTTCTTCATCATCAGTATCGTAAAGTGGTGACTCGTTCGCACTGTCGTATAAATCTTCTCCAGGATCGACGTCATCTTCGACAGCACCACGAACAGTAGGCTCATTTGCATTAGGCTCGGCACTTCTTTCTTGCGGAATGCTAACCTCAGGTATGTTTGGTGGCGGTTGTGCCGAGCAGTGTGGTGGGGTATCATAATATGAATAGTCTGTTGGGCCTGACATTCATACTGCCGTACATTCGACGGTTGGTACTGTGGAGCATTCCAAGTAGTTTGATAATAAGGGTTTGCTGGTTGAGGTTCGTACCCTGGTGGGTACTGCGGTTCATCCTAGTATTCGTACTGTGGTATGTTATAGGATTGGTATTGTGGTAAGTTCCAGCTGGCTTGGTTGCTGCTGTCGGGTAAATTGTCGGCAGTTGGAACATATGATGTACTGGAAATATGTGGAATAATATCGACATAAAGTTTGAGCATTAATTGGTTTTGGCCTAGAGCAAGCGGCAGTCTGTCGTCATCAAATACCGGGAGAAGACTGTAGAAAGCACTATCAATACCTCCAACATTAAATTTCGCACGGATATCTAGTCTGCACTGGCTTTTGAGCAATCCTAGATGCTAATATATTAATCTCCTCAGAAAATCAAACGTTATATTACGTCGGATGTAAAAACGTTTCTGGGAGGCAGATTGTAAGTGACACCCATAGGACTATTAATTACCATACCACCAACATATATTGCGATGGATACTATTGTATTTGTGAGGAAGAATGAGAAAGACAGGAATGACGAATGACAAAGAAAGAGAATGAGAAAGAATGACAATGATAATACTTTTCTGCCGGGCTACCTATTTATAGCCAAAATTTGCTGACCAAATCCCTGAAACCCGGCCTACACATCAAATCAATTTTTTTTCCGCGTGAACGATAATATGTGACAGCACAAACCGGCCTAGGACCTAAGAAAAAAATGTCGGATCTCGGTCGGCTCCCCCAAACCCAACCAACTTTTGGTAGGCCGGCTCCCCCAAACCCGGCCTACTTTTGGTAGGCCGGGTTCCAGGAACCCGGATTTACTATTTTTCAAAATAAGTTCTTTTATTTTCGAAAATTAAAAATAAGATTTTTTTATTTTTTATATATAAAAATTGTCCGTAGTAGTTTGCTGGGAGCTGGTTGTAATTATTTCATTAAATAATACATCTATAATATCTCTAATTTACAGAAATTTTGTTGTAGATGAAAATGTTCTCGCTGCAAATTATTGGTACAATAACTCATTTTTGGACAAAATCTAATATCTCTAATTTACAAAAAGTTTACTATAGATGAACAAGTTATCGCTGCAAGTTATCGGTACAATAATGTATTTTTGGACGGTCGGATCTCGCTCCTCTTCCTACCTTCTTTCTTTTCAGAGGCACCACACAAACTAGTGTACTTATCTTTTTGCTGCGCAGTGAATCATCGACGCGGATTAGAGGAGGTTTTTTTGAGATTGAGTTGCATGAATCTCAAAGCATATCTCATAGTTGGAACGTTGCGCAGTAATTTCCTACGCAGCAGAGGATATGAATATCCCAAAGTATTTGTTCCCTCACTCTGACTTCAACCCATTTTTTTAATTTTTGCCTTACCTCTCGTCCTCTCCCAATCACCTTGGATATTATGTCCAATTTTATAATAATTACATCCAATTAGTAATATCTAAACTTTATGGACGTTAGCACTGTGCTCCACAATGTTAGAAGGGGTAGGGTGTGGAAAGTGAAGGAATGAGATGGAATGGAACGCAATTTTAGAAGGGGAGGGTATGAAAAATGAATGGATGGGATGGAATGGAAGGGAAAACATATTTCACCTCCTCTACACCTCAGTTTTGTTATAGTATTGGTTATATAATATAGTACTGCAAAAAGTACTTCATGGGCCCGAAATAAGTAACTTTTGCCATCCTTTATTTTGGATTCGGTCTTCTATATTTTTACTAGATATTATTTTAAGATTTTATCTTTCTTCTGTAAATTTAAATGAATGGTTATGATAAGACATAAATTTAAGTAAATTTAATTGCGATATAAGTAGCCATTTTCATATTTTTTCACTAAATAAATATCTCTACGTCTATTAATTGTACTATATCTAAATTTATCAATATTTATTACTTCATAAGAATTGTCCGTCCAATATATTTGCATATAAATACTTTACAACAAAATTCTTTGTCAAGAAGGGGAGAAAATCTTTGCCAGTTGCATATAAATTATAATCTCAACTCCCAAGAAAAATGATGACCAAAATATGGTTCAAAGTTATCTTACTGCTGATCCTAGCAAATTATTGTCTTGGAAGGAGGATACCAGCACGACATATTAAGAAGACAATTGAGGTACATATATTTCTTATTTTGTATATACTTAGATTTAACGAATGATAATCAATATCTTGAATAAAAAATCGGTGCCTTTTCATAGTAACTTAGTTCAGTGATGGAGCCAGAACAAAATTAAAGGAGGGGCAAAAAAAATTACCATAACTTGATAACATGTGTTAACTAATTATTTTCGGTTTATGGCGAAATTTAACATACATAAATTATGAGGTCAAATTAATTGGATATAATAAAATATTAATATTGTAAAATTTACTACTGAAGAACTCTAAAAATTTGGGAATTGATTAAAGAGGGATCAAATTACCACAAGTTTTGGTACCCATTAATAACCACAAAATTAAATCTCTAATAACTACTTTTTAAACTCTTAAAAAATAAAAACTAATTGATAGAGTGCTTTGCATATATCATGTTTTATGTGTACACAAAAAATTATATCATTTTGATTTTAATTATATGTGCATCGAGCATTAACAAAAATCAACTGTTCAAATTTTATAATTTTTTCACCTCTCTTGATGGCTATCGAAACGAAGTTAAATTTTTAATTTATCACTTTTTACTTTTATGTTATTGAGATGATTTAGATTGCATCGATCTAATGGCTTACATTTGTTAGTTAATTTATACATAATAATGTGGTTATATATTGGATCGCATGCATTGGCACCCTACGGAACTTGCTGACTTGTTTTTTATTGCTGTTACAGACTGAAGGCGGAGATGTAGTTGATTGTGTTGACATTTACAAACAACCAAGCCTAAACCACAGGAGGTTCAAGAATTATAAAATGGACAGTGATACACCGCGGCGAGCATTGCCCCCAGAATTTTTGATGTGCTGGCATTAATTTTTTTACATATTTCCCCTAAAAAATTTATAATATCATATTTACCCCTCTACAACTTCAAAGATTACATATTTCCCCTAAAAAAATAATTATATTATATTTACCCCTCTAAAACTTCAAAAATTACATATTTCCCCTAAAGAAATTATAATATCATATTTACCCCTCTCTAAAATATTGAAAATGATGGTTTGGATTTGCTACATCCGTTTAGAATAGTAAATGGGTATGGTTCATGCGAACTATACAAGAACTTAAAACTTGCTACAGTATAAACTAGGGGATGGAGCACGATATTCATTTTTTTTTTTAAATCGAACATAATAAGACTTATAATTAATGTGTCAATTTGTGTTCTGAATGTATATTTCCTTTTCAAGCATCAAAATTGGCACATAATATAAATTTAAAATTAATTAGATGAAATATAATACATGATTTTTTTTTTTCATAAACACTCATTTACAAATGGATGTTGAGCAATCAGATGAACTTTGCCAGGAAAAAAGAAAAAAAAAGGAGGATATGTTGAGATAGCTTCACCCATCAAGTGTCATCAATTATTGTTGAGATTCTTTAGTTATTATCATAGAAAGCCTGCGAAATAAGGAATTATTATTCTTCAATAATTGATGTAGAATGGTTGTTCTATTTATCACTAAATACGTATCGTCTTGTAATAATTTCAATATCCATTAAATTCATTATAATAGACAAATCGGTATAGATATAAATCAAAACAAATGTTCATACCTTGATACTTTTGTTGTATGGAAGGGTGAGGCTAGATATATTCTCATGGATTTTTTCTGGGGAAGACGAGATGTGGAAGTTGAGGTAGTAGGGAGAAAGGAGAAGCTTCCAGAGAAAAGCAGTGGGGCTCAAGCAATGAACGGTTAAAAATTGTTACTGTGTGTTACTGTTGTCTCAATAGTAAAATCTATGTAGAAATAACTGAATCCGGTTTATATATATAAGAATTCGTGCACCTTATCCATTTATTTATCTTATAATAGTCCTAAAGTTCTTTCTTCTCCATCCCACCCACAGAACTCGCAATTATCAACGAAAATGGTGATCAAGCGAACATATGATGTCGTTACCCAAAAAATAAAGACCTTTTTTACTCCGATTCTGTACAAAACTTCTGTCCATTCTGTCAAAAACTTGTTGATTCTCCAGTTTAGCACCGATTCCACTGAGTTCTCACCAAAAATCACCAATCAACGGAATTGGGAAAAATCGGCTCGCCACTCGCCCACTGCCGATTCCGATCCGACTCAACCGATTTTGCAAAGCCATGACTATGAAAAAGAGGAGCAGGTCCAAGGGGAGGTTCTTCATGATCTCGCCTTGAGAGATGGTTGTCGTCAAGAGGTAATCGGATTAGTTACTATAGTGTTGCTTTACTAAACAGAGAAGAGAGTGGAGACGAGAGAGAGGAAGAAGGGGTGAAGATAGAATGGAGGGGAGAGTATCACTATCCTCCTATCCGTTCACAAGATGTCAAGACTTGGCCATTGTCCAAATTCCAAAAACTGTAAAAACTTGGACCCACTCAGAATAAGCCGCGATCTCAGAGTGTGGTTTTTTTATTTCTGTAAATTTTAAAAAACCGTTTCTACTGTTATAATTTTGATTTTTTATTTTTTTATTAATAAAAAATCCCCTATATTTCTTCTTGTCTGTCTAATGGGAGCCGGTGTTCTTCTTGTTTCTGCTATGATGTTATGTTATGCTAGCGTCAATTACTAAAATTAATTGATTGATGTCTTTATTAGATTTAAGATAATATTTGTATTAAAATATACTCAAATTGTTTAAGGAACTTATTAGTGATTTTTATATTTTACTGTGTACGACTTTATAAATTAGGCTTCATTTTTTGTGTACCCATCAAAATCTCTTTAATTGCCATGATACCATAATATCCAATATCCCCATCAAAACTCTATTTTCTTTCTAATATCCCCTTTTTCAATCAGTACATAACAAATACATTATGAATTATTGAATTTACATTTTTATCCCTCCACTGTTCTTGCTTCTTCTTAGTAGTTTCTGTTAATTTTTGAGAACGTGATGATCTGAAATAATTTTTTATTAACTGTCTGATCTGTACAAATTGGAAGGGCTTATATAGCCTCTATTCCAACGGTCACTAACGTTACAATTTCTAACGGTCAAAAAAAGTAAATGGAAGTCCATTTTCTATATTTGGAACTCTTTATTTTTCCTAAAATAGCCAATGACGAAAATACCCTCCAAGGCTAATTAATCCTAATACTATTCTAATCTTCAACACTCCCCCTCAAGCTCGGAGTGTATATATCATATAACCCGAGCTTGTGTAGAATGTTTTCAAAATTTTTACTACACAATCCCTTCGTAAACACATCCGCCAATTGATCTTCATTTTTGACAAATAGCGTTTCAATATCCTTTGCTTGAATTTTCTCTCGAATAAAGTGACAATCAACTTTAATATATTTGGTTCTCTCATGAAATACAGGATTGGCCGCAATATGCCTTGCGGCTTAATTATCACAATACATCTTAATTGGCGTTTGAGCTTGAATGTCGAGATCCGCAAGGAGTTGTTTGATCCATACCAACTCACTTGTGGTTGATGCCATGGCTCGACATTCCGCTTCGGCGCTTGATCTAGCCACGACATTTTGTTTCTTGCTTTTCCATGTGACTAAATTTCCGCCTACAAATGTGCAAAAGCCGGTCGTAGATCGTCGATCAAAACTCCCGACCCAATCTGCGTCGGAATAGCCACATATATCATTAGAATTATTATTTTTCATCCACACACCCTTTCGGGGTGTTCCTTTCAAATATCTCAAAATTCTATTTACGGCTTCTAAATGTGGTGTTCTCGGTGTATGCATAAATTTGCTACTTTGAGACACTGAAAAAGAAATGTCGGGTCTAGTTACCGTGAGATAGATTAATTTCTCTACAAGTCTTTGAAATTGGCTTATATAGCTCAAGGGTTCACCATCTTCACTATTTAACTTTACATTTATATCAATTGAGGTTATGGCCGGTTTGCATCCTAGTTTGCCGGTTTCTTTAAGCAAGTCAAATGTATATTTCCGTTGAGATATAAATAGTCCCTTCGATGAAGGAGCTATTTCTATCCCAAGAAAATATTTTAAACTTCCTAAGTCTTTAATTTCAAATTTTTCTTTAAGGTCTTTCTTGACTTGATCAATTTCAAATTGGTTATCACCGGTAATATTTAGATCATCTACATAAACTAATACCATGGTTGTTGTACCGTTGACATTATGTTTAATAAAAAGTGATGAATTGGCACTACTAATTTTAAAATTGCAAGAAAGTAAAAAATGAGAGAGTTTGCCATACCATGCCTTTGGAGATTGCTTGAGACCATAAATTGATTTCTTTAACCTATAAACATAATTAGAATTTTGTTCCTTTTGATGACCCGGTGGAAGGGTCATTGTAACGGCCCGGATTTTCACAAAGAGCAATTTGAGCCGTCCGCCGCGCTTTTCAACGCAAGACGTCAAAACAAGCAAGTCAACAATACAAATTTCATGCCACAATTAAATAATGCATTTTACAACATAACATATTTTTATGAATATACAACAATTTAAAACAAAATACAGCGGAAGTCTTTAACATAATTACGTAATTATTAAATAATATTCTTGATAAGCAAAAATAAAATCTTCATCTATGTGACAACTCAGCAAATCCTTCCTCACCTGTGAAAAAAGGCACAAAGGTGCCCATGAGAAACCGAGTGTTTCCCAGTGCAAAAAGGAATTCCAACAAACGGATATGTAACAATCGAGATCATTTATCAAAGTGTATTCATCGTTCAATTAAAAGCCAATTTAATTAATTACTTGTCAAATTAAAGTCTAGTTATTTGGTCATCCCATATTCCTAATTCCGGTTCTTGGTTACCGTCCCAATTCGAACATACTATAGCCAAAGACTGGTACGAAACTCTATGAATGTTAATCAATAAGTCGATAATATCAATCAAATCAATTACTTAATCAATGCTATCGTTGCCGAACTAATCCCTCATCCAGCGTCCCGGATCAATCAACAAAAGAGGCAATGAACAAAAGAGGGGGGAAGAGACACGGTACCGTGAATTTCTCACAATGGAGGGCAAAAGCCCGAACATAATGGCGAACGAAGCGATAATCGATAATGTCGATCCAAACGAATACCATTCTTACAAAGGGGTCAATTAATCTATCGCATTCTATTTTCACATTTAATTCCAGATTTCCTTTCAATTAACTACAATCATATCTCAACTTTATGATCAAAATCATCATGTTGTTCATACATATATTTACTTACAAAATATACAAAATCTACTACTCCTCTTTCTTATAATACTTAAATTAGTATGACCAGCTTTAGGCATGTACAGAAGTCGACGTATCGTACGTAGTTACTCATGTACCCAAATTACAATTATATGACCAGATTTATGCATAATAGTTACTCAAACATAATACAATTAAAATAAAGCAAACCAGTTTCGTTCTTAAGTAGGGCAATTTATTATTTTCATGATTTAATTAATAACTAACATCAATCATACTTTCACTGTATCATCTGGAAATACAATTTGTTCAAATCAAATTCTCACCATGATTCATTTTGATACGGATCATATTATTTAAAAATCTTTGATAAATTTTAACAGTCAAATTAATATAATCAAATTTTTGGAAGTTTTAATTAGACGTATGCAATGTCTCGGACAATAAATCAAAAATAACATTGCGATTCATATCATATTTGATTGTTTAAAACGACAAAACAATCATCAAACTTGAAAATCGAATAATAGTCAAAGGAGGACCACGCACCTTCAATCCCGTTAATTCGTCGGATCGTCGCAACATCGCATCGATTCGTGTCGTCTCGATCGTCGCTTCGACTCGTGCCATCTCGATCGTCGCTGGAGCGCCTCGTCATCCGCACGTACAACACGTCAACCGCTCGGTCTCCCGACCGCACCCTTCTCCTCTTCTCCCGGCCTCTCTCTCTCTCTCTCTCTCTCTCTCTCTCTCTCTCTCTGGTTGTATGTGTGTGGCTATCTCTGTGAATTTGGTTGCGGCAGGAAGGGGCTTCGTTTTGGCAGCGGTGTTGAAGGGTTTAATTGATTATGACTAAGTTATTAATTTGTCTCTGAATTTGATCTTATATAATTGCATAAATTAGAGGGTTGGTTAATTTTATGTTTGTAAGATCGACAGTACGGGATTACTGAGGACGGTTATATCCAAAGGTGTATGGTGCTTAAGGAAATTGACGAATATTAAATTTGAAATTCAAGTCAGTTCAAGATTGATCGTGCTACAAGTATTTTGAATTAAATCCGGTCAAGTATGTATGATTAATTCATCATTTTCATTTAACAATTAAGTAATTATATGCATGTCAGTTTAATATATACATCTATTACATGGTAATGATACTTATAACAAATATACTAACAATAATTATACCGCATCTATTTGAAGTATCAAACTTTTAAGTTAATATATGTTTTCTTATCTATTCATTAAAATCTAAATATAATAACATACATAAAAATAATTAAATTAATATATCCATAAATAAATAAATTTATAAAAATCAAAACTTCAGTATGTTATATTCTCAACCCCTAAATTATTAAATTTGATATACAAAATTATGGGATGTCATATGAATTGGAGATCCTGGTTCGGATCAATTAATTATATATATTATGTAATGTTAATTGTTGTTTTAAGTTGTATTGGGCTTAATTGATGTTTCCAAAAATCAAATGGGCCAGCCACAATAATCAAATGGGCCAGCCACAATTATATATATTATATACGTTTATTGAAGATGTGAATACTAATTATGAGTTTAACAAAAATGGTCATATAATTAGTATTTTCTATTTTTTTCTTTCACATATAATTATAACTTAATGTAGTATTTGTAATCAGTTTCTAAAATATAATAGGCATGTCATTTTATAGCCTACTAATTCTATCTTAGTATCTAAATTAAATATAACAATTAAGTGATTACACATATCTAATTAAACCTATATATGAAAAATAATTTAACTAATGGATTCAAATCATTAAATATGAAATTCAAAATTTTGGGATGTTACAAACTTCCCCCCTAAAAAAAGAATTTTGTCCTCAAAATTTACTAGAGCATATTATTATTTGAAATTAAACCACCACGCTTTTGCTGCGCAAATTTTTTCTAAAAATCTATCATAACTATCTTATGGAAGTAATCCAATTATCCTAATTCATGATCATAAAAAAAAATCAATTAACTAGAAATTATTATTTCGAACAGACCTTATATATGATATTCTACCAAAATTAATTTATGCTTTTAGGCTTACTCAAAGTTCTCAAGTCAAAATAATTCAAACTTTAAACAGTGTAAGATGCATTCAACTAGGTTAAACAACGCTAATCATTAATCATTTTTTTTTTCTTCACAAACAATACTGTAAAATATCAAATCAGACATACAAATATATGATATTATGATTAGTTTACACAAATGATATCAAGTTTAATAAGACAAAATAAATTTGACGATAATCATCTGGAGAGTTGGATAGACAAAATATCAAACAGATTATATGAGACATCCAAGTTATCACCAATTGAAAGTGACTAGGGGCAAGTAAAACTAAAATACCATTTTATTTTGTATAATACATTAAATAGATTTATTTTTTTCTCCAGAAATTAAATGTCAAAGACGAAAATATTTAAAAATTATAGTTTGTGATAATCAATAATTAATTCTGTAACAGAAAAATAAACTTTAGAAAAAGGATGGAATTATGGACGAACAAATTATGGGAGGACCTATTAGAGAATTTTAAATGATTTATATCTAAGTCAACGTGGGTAATTGGGTGTAACTCGTCAAGGTGTCAACGCATAAAAAGTTGTGATTGGATTCTGCAATATCGATCAAGACATCAAGTCAAGTCAGATTACTCAAAATGGAATTAGAAATTATTTAAGGAACATCACTCTAATAAATTGATTAGTCAACTTCTCAAGGAGTCATTTGATTCGATGATATAGTTCATTGTTAGCATTTTAGTTTTACGATTAACTTGGGGTCAAAGTCACAAGGGGATAAGTAAATTTTAGCGGATCAAATGTGTTCAAATATTTGTTTTCTTTTTCGGAAATTAAATCAGAGTGAAATTTCATTATCAATTTGAATAAAATGTACTAACTTATATACATATATATATCCGAAATTTTACGATTTATCTATTTAAAATAAATAAGCTATTACTATTATTATTATAATTATATAATATTGACGTTGCGCTCTCATAATATTATGCTGAATGAAATTGGTATTGATTGACTTGCCTGGCTCTGATACCAACTGTAACGGCCCGGATTTTCACAAAGAGCAATTTGAGCCGTCCGCCGCGCTTTTCAACGCAAGGCGTCAAAACAAGCAAGTCAACAATACAAATTTCATGCCACAATTAAATAATGCATTTTACAACATAACATATTTTTATGAATATACAACAATTTAAAACAAAATACAGCGGAAGTCTTTAACATAATTACGTAATTATTAAATAATATTCTTGATAAGCAAAAATAAAATCTTCATCTATGTGACAACTCAGCAAATCCTTCCTCACCTGTGAAAAAAGGCACAAAGGTGCCCATGAGAAACCGAGTGTTTCCCAATGCAAAAAGGAATTCCAACAAACGGATATGTAACAATCGAGATCATTTATCAAAGTGTATTCATCGTTCAATTAAAAGCCAATTTAATTAATTACTTGTCAAATTAAAGTCTAGTTATTTGGTCATCCCATATTCCTAATTCCGGTTCTTGGTTACCGTCCCAATTCGAACATACTATAGTCAAAGACTGGTACGAAACTCTATGAATGTTAATCAATAAGTCGATAATATCAATCAAATCAATTACTTAATCAATGCTATCGTTGCCGAACTAATCCCTCATCCAGCGTCCCGGATCAATCAACAAAAGAGGCAATGAACAAAAGAGGGGGGAAGAGACACGGTACCGTGAATTTCTCACAATGGGGGGCAAAAGCCCGAACATAATGGCGAACGAAGCGATAATCGATAATGTCGATCCAAACGAATACCATTCTTACAAAGGGGTCAATTAATCTATCGCATTCTATTTTCACATTTAATTCCAGATTTCCTTTCAATTAACTACAATCATATCTCAACTTTATGATCAAAATCATCATGTTGTTCATACATATATTTACTTACAAAATATACAAAATCTACTACTCCTCTTTCTTATAATACTTAAATTAGTATGACCAGCTTTAGGCATGTACAGAAGTCGACGTATCGTACGTAGTTACTCATGTACCCAAATTACAATTATATGACCAGATTTATGCATAATAGTTACTCAAACATAATACAATTAAAATAAAACAAACCAGTTTCGTTCTTAAGTAGGGCAATTTATTATTTTCATGATTTAATTAATAACTAACATCAATCATACTTTCACTGTATCATCTGGAAATACAATTTGTTCAAATCAAATTCTCACCATGATTCATTTTGATACGGATCATATTATTTAAAAATCTTTGATAAATTTTAACAGTCAAATTAATATAATCAAATTTTTGGAAGTTTTAATTAGACGTATGCAATGTCTCGGACAATAAATCAAAAATAACATTGCGATTCATATCATATTTGATTGTTTAAAACGACAAAACAATCATCAAACTTGAAAATCGAATAATAGTCAAAGGAGGACCACGCACCTTCAATCCCGTTAATTCGTCGGATCGTCGCAACATCGCATCGATTCGTGTCGTCTCGATCGTCGCTTCGACTCGTGCCATCTCGATCGTCGCTGGAGCGCCTCGTCATCCGCACGTACAACACGTCAACCGCTCGGTCTCCCGACCGCACCCTTCTCCTCTTCTCCCGGCCTCTCTCTCTCTCTCTCTCTCTCTCTCTCTCTCTCTCTCTGGTTGTATGTGTGTGGCTATCTCTGTGAATTTGGTTGCGGCAGGAAGGGGCTTCGTTTTGGCAGC